>JANDEH010000007.1:3750000-5000000 GCA_024610705.1 Tetragnatha versicolor | reverse complement strand
AAAGTTTTTTTAGATACACCCTACTCGAGAGCAATGTATTTCTATGGAGATATTTTTGGCAATCGGCCAAGAGTCTCGTTGCCTGTGCGCGCGCTCTAGCTTCTTGCAATAGCCAGGGTGATAATTGTGTCTCTGTCGCCGTGACAAAAGTCTCTAGTGCGCGCTTAGTCTAAAATAAGATACAAAACAAAAGTAAAATATCATCTCTATGATATTAAAATTAATCGCATTTCCTGATCTCCAGTTTCATAATAGTAAAAATTATAAAATGATGGATATTTGATGCTCATGCACATTAAGCACAACAAAATACTAAATAATTTTTTACGAATTATTCAAAAAATTAAAACAGCCTCTTTTCAGAAAACACCATTAATTGAATAAGTGAATAAAACATCATTCACTCATTCTCCAACCCTATCAAAAGCTATAATCATCAATGAAAACCGCCTAATTAATACATCCCATCTCTTCACTCCCAATAAAAATAGGCAGAACTCCCGGCCATCATCTCTTTTCACAGGACATTAATAGCGCTCTTTGTCCCCAGCTGCTATTATTTCCTGCTCCCTGCTATTTTTCAATAACGCTAATTCGAAGCCTCGGTTCACTAGTAAATAGCTCAATGTATTTGACTTGACGTTTCTAGCGCTAATTTGGTTATTTGCCTGGGGGCCCATCGGGCGTCTTCCTGCAATCGCAGTAGGCAAATGCGAAACTCAAATACGGCCTTTCAGAAACTGTGTTGACTGTAATTTATTCCCTGGCGCAGAGAATCGGGTTATTCATTTTATCTAAGTGGGGATGGGATGGAGTGTACGGTTTTATTCGATTTAAGGCGCTATTAGTGATGACTTGGCAATTATACTCATTACGATCATTCCTTTTATCTAGTGAAATACTCGCGTTTGGATTTTTATTGTAGTTGTAATTACTATTGGAAAGGGAAGTTGTTTCTAATTCAAGAAAGACTTGATTATAATTTGGTTTAATGCATTTTTATCGTTAAAGAGAGATGGAAAATAGAAAGGTTTATAGAGAAATTTTAAATGAAAACTTAAATACATTCATTAGAAGCGAAGAAAGGATTTTACACACACTGAAGACAATAAAAAATAACTCTAAGTGCCATGATTACACATTAGTTGTATATTCCAATAAAAAACAAGATAGAAACAATATAAAAATATTCAATATAGAAAAAAGTTCATATTTTTAATTTTATTTTCAGTGTATTGCTTTCTCAATAAATTTCATTTATTTGTGATAAGGATTATTAATATAGGGGTTAAAAAGAAACACATGCCTGAATTAGTTATTCGAAATTTACTTTTAAAGATATCCCAAGACATTATTATGATTTTATTGTGATAAATGTAATAATAGTTTAATTTTGATTAACTAGGGGGCTCTGCCCCCTGCTCGCTATCTCTCATCAACCCCCGGAATTGATTCGCAGTCTTTTTCAGATCACTTAGCAGAGCTCGCTTATTTCATCTCAAGAGTCCAGCTCAATCCCGGGCTCTTCGGCTTAGTTTATGCTCCTTTAATGTCGAAACTACCTATCTCTCTAGCTTATAAATAATTTAATTCGGATGAATACTTTGAAAATATAAAAATAAAACTGTTACTGAAACATTCTTGTTTTAACTTATCAATAATTTAATCGAAATGTTTTCAAAAAATATCCAGCAAGTCTGCTAATTATCCTCAACCATTTTAGAGAAAAAAAACATGCCATTAAAAAATTTTAAATTTATAAAATGCACGTGTGTATTTAGTGAATCTTCGGGAATAAAAGAAATCAGACTCATAAAAATCATCACCTGTTTCTCTAGTGAACTACCAGAAAGAGAAGGAAAAATTGAAACCTTGCATCTTAATAATTCTAAAACTAATTAGAATTTTTTTAAAAAATGAAACGCCAATCTTATATAATAAAACAAAGTGTGGGTATGTATGTATGTATATATATATGTTTGTCTTTTATACAAATCCACAGTTTACTTCCAAACTGCACCAAACTTGGTATACCTACGTAAAAAAACTCAGAAAAAAACATAGGCTATGTTTCGAAAACTTTTAATGACCCCTTGACCCTCTTTCGACCCTTTTTATGGTCATTTTGCTGAAATAGCTTCATTTCCCCTCAAGAAGAGATCTGCTTACTCCATTGTTACAAAGAAAATTTAATGCTAAACAACAATTTTTAATAGAAACACTAGGTACAAGTCTATTTAAAAATTATATTAATAATTTATAAATCTATTTCAGTGAAATTTAAAAGTTTTAAGTATAGTTTAACATATTTTAATTTGAGAGTTTATCTAATTTTATATTTTAAAAGCTTCATGGAATACCATTGTTGTTAAAATAGTATCCATGGAAACGATAATGTAAAATCAAAAGGTGATAATATTTTAGCTTTTAAGAAAGTTGGTTAACAAACAATAAACTATTAAAACTCCCTTTCAACTAGAAAAGATTGATTTTCAGAGACAGAAGGTTTTTAAAGTTTGCACGAAGTGCAGAGCTGCTCAGGCATCGCCTGAGCATATTTTAATCTGTACCGATTTTAAACTTGACGAGGTTCTTTCTGACAGATTTTTATTTCTTGACTTCTTGAAAGTTCATGGACTCCTGGAATTGGTCTGATCTTTATTAGGCCAATTGGGATTAGCAACAACACAACAAGATTGATTTTTTTCTTAAATTGCAAAATGGAATAAGCTTTAATTATTGAATAATATCACTGAAAACGTTAATTCCTAAAGATATGATTAATCAAGGGATCTAAGCATTTTAAATAATTTTTATAATACTTTTTCCATGTAAATTTGGAAATCATTCAAAAATTATATTGCTTGAGAACTGAAGGAATTTTAATCAACCCGGGAACACCGGGATAAGAAAAATTACTATAGGAACACCGGGATAGGAAAAGTTACCGGGAACACCGGAATATGAAAAAGACGCCTGGGATACCGGTATGATTGGTAAATGCTGATTGTACATTAGAAATGTATTTGGGAAACTTAAAAATGAGGCGTTTGCTATCAAAACCAGCTTATTCCATTTTTGGAAATTTTACAGGAGAGACAAAAAACTTCTCACGTCCACAGTTCTAAAGCTAAATTTGTTTTTTAAATTTTTAATTGTAGGTATAACCATCTAGAAAATTCGATTAGTTTTTCATTTTCATTTCAGTTGCATTACCTTGGGCGTAATTACACTAATTAGGTTGGAATGAGCTGATTTTGATGCAAAAACACGATTTTTCATGCTTTTTTCAGTTTTTTGTTCAATTAAGTTGTGAATTGGTTTTTCCAGTTTACCAGTTAATATTTGTGTCTTTACGAGTTTTAAATAAATGACGTTCACTTAACTTTTTCAAATGATCTGAAATTTCACAGTTGAGATCACAGTTTTCACTTTTAATCTAATTTTGGGTTGGAATGAGCTGGGTTTGAGCTATATCCCTTCGCCAGGTTATGAAGGACCCTCTAAACTTTCAAAATATGCAAAAAAGTGGATTTCAGAAAAATATGGAATGAGCTGGTTTTGATAGCAAACGCCTCAAATAATAAATTTATACTCTTCACCCGTGCAAGGCCGGGCATATCAGCTAGTCTAATATAATAAAATCAAGTGTGGGTATATGTGTTTGTCTTTTATACAAATCCACAGTTTACTTCCGATCTGCACCAAACTTGGTATACCTACGTAAAAAAACTCGGGAAAAAACATAGGCTATGTTTCGAAAACTTTTATTGACCCCTTGACCCTTTTTTTGTTCTTTTTATGGTCATTTTGCTGAAATAGCTTTATTTCTCCTCCAAAAGAGATCTGTTCACCCCATTGTTACAAAGAAAATTTAATGCTAAACAACAATTTTTTAATAGAAACACTAGGTACAAATCTATTTAAAAATTATATTAATATTTTAAAAATCTATTTCAATGAAATTTAAAAGTTATGTATAGTTAAACATATTTTTATTTGACCGATTATCTAATTTTTATATTTTAAAAGCTTTATGGAATATCATTGTTGTTAAAATAGTGTCCATGGAAACGAGGATGTAAAATCAAAAAGTGATAATATTTTAACTTTTTAGAAAGTTGGTTATCAAACCAAAAACCATTAAAACTCCCTTTCAACTAGAATATATTGATTTTTTTCTTAAATTTCAAAATGGAATAAGCTTTAGTTATTGAATTATTTTACCGAAAACTTTAATTCCTGAAGATATGATTAATCAAGGGATCTAAGCAATTTTAAATACTTTTTAGATTAATTTTTCCAATGTAAATGTGGAAATCATTCAAAAATTATATTGCTTGAGAACTGAAGGAATTTTAATCCATCTGGGAACACTGGGATAAGAAAAATTACTAAGAACACCGGGATAGGAAAAGTTACCGGGAAGACTGGAGTATGAAAAAGACGCCTAGGATACCGGAATGATTGGTAAATGCTGATTATCTAAAATTAGTGTATTTGGGAAAACTAAAAAATGAGGCGTTTGCTATCAAAACCAGCTTATTCCATTTTTGGAAATTTTACAGGAGAGACAAAAAAACTTCTTACGTCCACAGTTCTAAAGCTAAATATGTTTTTTAAATTTTTAACTCTAGGTAGAATTCGATTAGTTTTTCATTTTCCTTTCAGTTGCATTACCTTGGGCGTAATTACGCTAATTAGGTTCGAATGAGCTGACTTTGATGCAAAAACACGATTTTTCATACTTTTTTCAGTTTTTTTGTTCAATTAAGTAGTGAAGTAGTTTTTTCCAGTTTATTGGGTTGGAATGAGCTGGGTTTGAGCTATATCCCTTCGCCAGGTTATGAAGGATCCTCTAAACTTTCAAAATATGCAAAAAAGTGGATTTCAGAAAAATATGGAATGAGCTGGTTTTGATAGCAAACTCCTCAAATAATAAATTTATACTCTTCACCCGTGCAAGGCCGGGCATATCAGCTAGTCTTTCTATAAAAAAAGTTCACCAATAAATCTGTTAAATTTAATATGCTACCTAGTATATCGTCAAAACACCTAGTGTTTTATGATTCACATTTTTGTTTAAAGGCAGACTTTTTAAACAATACTTTTTAAGCTATTGAAAACAATAAGAGACAAAACCTATATCACACTCAATGTTTACAAACAATTTATTTTTTTGTGTGAAATTCTTTATTTAAATAGTATATCTGTAAGTTTCTGGAAAACTCTTATCAATTTTTTAAAGATATTTAATTTATAAAATATTTTGAAGCGCATTTTTAAATTGTGAAAAGAATTATTTTCATTATAAAATATGGCGTCGATTGGTCATTTTGATTGGAGGGATAATAAATTGTTAGACAGTTTCTTGCTATTAACTGCAACCTGATCCGTAATCCAGAAAAATGGAAATATTTTAGAATTGAGATTTTTTTAGGAATTCTAAAAGCTTATTGCACATCCTCAAAATAATCCGAACAGTTTAATACCAAAAACTTGTTATACGGATCCGTAATTAAAAAGCCTTTCTCTGTAAACCATTCACCAAAACTTTCTTTTAGAATAGAGATATTCTTAAACAGTTTTTTCTCAAGGGGAATAAATGCGTGTTTTATAAAAAATACAAAAAAGGTGTTAGCTTTAACTTTATAGGTGGATAACAGTGTGTGTCATTATGACTTTTGAAGATCACTGTTGATTCATTTTGAAAAGAAAAATGATGTTACTTTATTTTTTATTTGGTAACTCACTTTACAAGTGAGTTATCAAATAATATTTACTAAGAATTATTATTGAAGAATTAATATTAAAAATTATTAAGAAGACTTATAGCTGTCCTGATAGTAACTCTCCTTGACCGCTTCAGATGCCCATTGAATTCTATGGTAAATTTTTGGTGCCTATGCCTCAAAGGTCAATCGGTCTATTTTACATTCCGCAATATTTCCAAATTTTTGCGTTCCAAAGAGCTTGGGAAATTTCGAAAGAATTGATTCCTTAAAAAACTTTTCCGTTGTGTGTGGAACAATTCAATCATCTGGGAGATAATGCTGACGGAATTTTGATTAAAAAAAAAGGACACTAAACTGCTCCATGCAGATAAAAAAATATATAAAAAACTCCCCCTTTCACCCTAAAAATAAATACCCAAGAACCTTTAGCACGAAACCCCATTCAAGACTCGCGCTTCCATTTTCGAAGCACGAAACGTGATCTCTGCGGAGAAAAACCGGCAAAATGATCGCGCGTCAAACCTTTTCATTTTTTTTATCCCCCACCCTTAAATATTCACCGCTATGACAAGAAGTTTGAGCAAGAATCGATTTCACATGCTGATTTCACTGCGACATTTTAACCCTGGGGCACAGAGAGAGGACTCGAGGCGACAGAGATTGCTTTTCTAACTGTCGCACCATTCACAGCGTGTCTTTGGAATCAATATCGCGTCTTGATGTGGGAGGGGGAAAGATGCCGAAGCATTGATGTTTCCTTCCTGCATCCGCAAATATGATTTTTTTAAAGTGAAATATGCGATTTCAGAGAGGTGTGTATTTTTGTGTGTTTTTAACTGGGATTTTAAGCAATTGGAACGTAGGAATTTTAGGGGAGAAGGGTGGGCACACAATGGGACCAGAGCCCCCCCCCCAAAAAAAATTAAAATTGGCTAGGCTTATCAAACACCTTACTTTAAAATGAATTAAAATTGTAAAGGAAGTTTTAGATTTTAACGTACCAGAGGTGCAATACCCAGTGGCTTCATGCAGGGTACACTGTAAAAAATAATCCTGCAAAAAAACTGAAAATTTCTGGCAGCAAAAGTTGCCAGAAAAAGTCTGTAGGTTGAAAAATCCTGTAAACAGAAAAAAGCTGTAACCTACAGGTAAATGCTGTAAAAAGGAACTTTCTGTCAAGTGGGCTACAGATTTTTCTGTTGCCTCTCAGTAATTTTCTGCTTGTGCGCATGCACTTATTTCAGTAGAATTTTTTTTAATTTTAATTAATTGATATCCGGGGATAGAACCCGCGACCTACCGCATGCTAAGCACGCACGCTACCACTGGACCAAAGAAGATTCAGTATAACGTTGCCAATAGCTGTATTCCTTTTCGATGCAGTAAGTTTCTGTTTAAGTACAGATAATCTAAAAAACTAGGTAAAAGCTGTTATTTTACATAAAATAAATAGAAGTGAGGTGGGAATGTTACATGACAGAATATCTCTGTAAACATAAAGTCACTGTTATTGAAAATTTCTGTTTTTCTACATTTTTTTACAGTGTAGCTTTTCGGTTTGGGGCAGATCTGCAAATACAGATCTGTCCCAATTGGGAACGGACATAAAATTGATGTAGTTTTTTGGTTTTTGTACGAAGCAGCTATATGCGCTAGTGCAGAGCTGAATGTATTTTTATTTTTAAATTCTTATGTAGTTTTTGGTCTTAACTTTAAAATGCTATTTTTACTGGAATGTTAACAGTGAGTATATTGACTGTATTTCTACGTTTCAAAATAAATCGATAAATATTTTCTGAGGGGGTTTCCAAAAGGCCCCTTTACAGCAAGGAGCCATGAGGATATTTTACCAAACATTTTCTTAAACAAAACGAAACGAATTCTAGCATAAACTTCACTTACAAGGTGGTTCACTTTGAAAGCTTAAATGGAGGGCAACGTTGTCAAAAAATGTGTTTAAACTGCAATTTTAAATGCCGAATGATCAAAATTGTCATTTTTGCTTAAACCTTATACTTCCAACAATTTGTATTCGTTATATTAGGATTCAAATCCCACCTATGAATGTTTTTGGAAGCTAATACCTTGAACATAATTTTGAGGCAACCCCCCCAAAAAAAAGATTACTTGTGAAATTGTCGAAGTAAAGTAAATTTATAAAAAAGGAAGTTTAAGCATCTCCCAAACTAAAATATGTTCTAATCACTGGAGGAATTTGTCATTCCCTTTAATATTTTCTAGGGATTTGAAATGCCTGTTACTAAACTGAAATTTAAAAAAAACATATGAGGGAGTTTCTACATTTTACAGAAATAAGTTCATTGTATAGAGAAATGTATTGTAACTTTTTTACTATCTAAACGGCTTGAAGGGTATGAAAATTCTGTTACTTTAAAGTTTTTTTGTTAAATGTAACCAACAACCATTGACGATTATTTGGTTTTCCTTTTATTAAAAATCTCCCAGCAAATACCATTACTTGAAATGCCTCAAAAGTTTTATCAAAAGGAATTTATTTTGAAAATTTTATTTGATTCAGAGTAAAGATGAGTTATCAAAGAGCGATCAAAACTGACATCAAATCTTTTATCACACGTCGAAATTCAAAAGTTCTCTGGACTTCTGGGTCACAGCTGACCACGATCCAATACTCGCTAACATCATCCGCATGCAAATCCGTAAATAACACATCTTCGAAATCCTACAGATTCCTACCCATTAATTAGGAATTTAATTTCAAACTCCGAATGATTTCCAAGAGAGAGGTAAAGGTATCTCACCAGCATTTATTAAAATTCCCCGAAGTCAGGAATCCCAAACTAATTAAGTTTATGAGTTTTTCTTTCCTAATCACTTTAGACACATTTGATAACACGTGTCGATCGAAATTACTACATCCTGTTCCTTCTTCCACAAAGACAACATACCGTTGCCTTGGCAACGCCATACACCTTGTCTTCCCATCTTGCATTAACTCCTTATCTTTGCCGTAAGTGGGTGAATTACTCTCCGCTTCCTGAACGTCAAGAGTTGTTATTTAATCAAACCTTATCAGTCTGGCTCCCCTCGTCATAATCACTTATTAAATTTTTACCGGACTTTAATTAAAGGTATAATGAGTTATCTGCGGTGTACGACCAAGGTAAAAGTGGGGAGAGACCGAAAAAGTTAAAGCGCGAGGAATTCGAGTGCCGAAGCATTGTTCGTCTAATTAATGCACTCGGAAGTTTAATTTTTGTATTAAGAATTTCGAGCAAGATGCTTTTTGAGTTTTTCGTCTGGTCTTGAGTTTTACTGGAGTATTTTGTTATAACTATCTTCCATTTTTAATTAACTGGTAATTGGATAGTTATGTGGATTTTTATGAAGAAAACACAAATTAGGGTTGGGGGACAAGGTGTTTTCAAGAAGTCTCACCAAACCCTCCATAAGGAAGATTCCCAGAAAAAAACGAGAAAACTTTTTGTCTACAACGGCTTTTATTTTAAAAAAAACGCATGCAAGCAGCAAACAATTAAAGGTACCTAATTAGACCAGAGACTAAGAACAGTGAATACACAAGTCACTTTACTAAGAAAGTTTGATGGTTTACAAAAACGGAAAATTTTTACATTTGATTCTACTCGTTGATTACTAACTTTAACAAACTTATCTCGTATTATATATTTTTTAATTATAAAATCGAACTTGGACGAAGATAATGTGAAACGGGGGGAAAACCATTCTGACATCGGAGTGAATTTCCCTCGCATGAACTTTGTTTATGAAAACGTATGACTGTTCATACAAAATATGACAAGTTTACGTAACTGCAAATTTAATACGAAATTCGGCCATACAAGTCAAAATTTTAACGAATCTTGAACGTCTGTTCTTCTTGGGTCAAAGTTCAAAAACACAACAGATAACGGTAAAAAAGCGTTTTACTTTTCGAACCATCCCTGCATTCGATTAGGAATAAATAACACATATGAATTTCTGATCCAAAGAAGTTGTACTAATCCCTGCCTAGTGCCTACGTGCATGATCAGAGGGTATTTTTTAACATCTTCATGTGCAAACATGCCTAAATAAATCATGTTCACGTTTTCCGTAAACCTTTTTAGCTTAAACCGAATTCGACGTCATACTTTTTTTCTTATGCAATTTCCCGAAAATTATGGTCTGTAGAAGTAACTATAGTTCTGTATTAAAATATCAAAGTAAAATAAGCAGTGTAGTTTTAAAAAAAAATAGATGCATTTATATTTAAATATGGCTTTTTTAAAAACAAGAAAATTATCATGTTTTCTTCATTCGGAAAAAAATAAGCAAAACGAATAAAACAAATTCCATGAGAAAGTTCAAGATTAATTAAATATGGATGTAATTAGTTAATTATGTTTCTGAAATTTAATTAAATTTTATACAAAACTTTGAAAAGTGTATTGAAATGTTTTGCATTTAATCAATTTTTTTATGAATGTGTTTCTCTTTAATTCAAGAGTAGCTTAGTCAGTATTGATTTTCTTACTACTGCTAATATAAATATATGGTATTTTTATATTAAAATTATTTTCATTATTATTAATCTGTATTTATTTTTTTTCTGAAGTCTGTACTCAAAACATGGATTTCAATTTCACTTCTAGAGAAAAACTTGAAAATAACTCTAATAAATAGAAAATCCTATACTCCTAAATCCATAAAATAGCCGAGATATTTTTGAAATAGCATTTTTCTATTGCGAAACCATAAAACCAGTTTTATGTAAACTGTTCCTTTCAATATGGTTTTATTATTCCTGGGCTGTATGAATAAATTTCACATATATGTTTGAGACACATCTCTGATATAGAGGCAAAATATACGTATTAAGCTTCTGAGTTATTTAAAAAAATAATGTGAATAAATATAAACATTATTTGGCAACAATCTTCCTTTCTACACTCAGGTTATATAGGTATTGTCTGGAATCGTGATCAAACGAGATATATTTATAACTGAAATATTTCTAAGAACTTTAAGTATTCAATATTCCTTTAAAAGCAAAAATTCTATAAATATAAAACAGCTATAAATGTTTAGAAAATGTCACATCAGTTTGGTAAGTTCGAGATGACCACTTTACCTAGACATTCAAACAAAAATCATTGAAATGCAGTTTTAAAATAAATGCGTCAATAAATAATTGTTTAGAAACAACGTTAGCATTAGAAACTCCCTTATATAAAACATATTTTTAAATGTAAGTATGTGCATTAAAATTTTATGTTTTAGAAATACATCTAGCACACATATTCCTAAGTGATAAAATAGTCTATTGAGTACTCTGAATTTTTAAATACTATGTGTGAAACTAAAATTCGAGCATATTCTTGACTAATTGTAATAATAACTTATAATATCTCTAATCTAAAAAAAAATTTTTTTGTTAATGATTTCCAGAGAAAGTCAATTACTGATCCGTATAACATGTTTTTGGTATCAAACTGTTAGGATTCTTTTGAGGATGTGAAATATAAACTATTAGAATTTCTTAAAAATTCTTTATTCTAAAATATTTCCTTTTTTTGGATTACGGATAAGGTTGCAGTTAACAGCAGAAACTGTTACACAATTTATTATCCCACTAATCAACGCCTTATATTGTATGATGAAAATAATTCCTTTCAAACTTTAAAAAAGCGCTTCAAAATAATTTCTAAATAAAATATCTAACTACTAAAGACACTAACAGATATGTATGCTATTTAAATATAGAATTTCACACACCAAAATAAATTGTTTTTAAACATTGAGTGTAATGTAGGTTTTGTCTCTTATTACTTTCCAAAGCTTAGAAGGTATTGTTTAAAATGTCTGTGTTACTAAAAAAATGAATGATAAAACACTAGATGTTTTGACGAGTTACTAACTACTGTATTAAATTTATTACAGATTCATTTGTGAACTTTTTTAAATTGATTAACAATAGCTACGAGCATACTAACTTGGTGGATATTTTCTAGGAAAACATGTTGATTAAATTATTGATAATTTTGAACCAATAAATATTCTTACTTTCAAGGGAAATTTATTCATAAAAATGACCTGTGTGTTTTTGGAAAATGGGTTGACGTTTCTTTTACTAATTGTTTTAACTAATATTTTAAGAAATAAATTATTTCAGTAAGCAGATATTTGAGAGAATTGCTAAGCGATTCGAAAGACCATGCGTAAGAAGTTTATGGGGGTTGTTGAGCGATAGCGAGCAGGGGGCGGTAGCTCCCTAGTATTTTTAAAAATAAAATATAAATATTTTGTACATTCACATACAAAGCTTTCTTAAGAAGGGAGTATGTGACAACAGCAAAGTGCCCTTCTGGTGGAAAAGAATTTATGCAACACAGCTCAGTGTTACATACCCCTTCTTCCCACAGATGTACTCTGCCAGTATGTGGTCACATAGCTCATTCTCGACAATGCGTGTTAAATGGTACTAAAATTTAAGTAAAATATACTCTATTCATCAACTATTATAAATTTTTTATTTTTTTTCACACTCCTTCTTCTGCACACCCCCATCCTATCTCCTTCAGTATACAATCACAGCCTTTCCCCAATTCCGAAATCCCCCAGTCAACCTCAATACCAATCTTATTCACAGAACCTAAGCCGCTTCCGAAAACCCCCTTTGACGGACAGGTGCCTTAAGGGTGGCAAATTGCGGAATCTTTTCCTCACGTCCTCTCCAATCTGTTATCGAGGATCTTCATTATATTCCGGAATCCTCCTCAGGAGGATGTGTCACCTTCAATTTGGGACTTTCGTCTTTCCTTTCACTTGGCCAATCAGTGGATGGGGACTCGCGGAAGCTCGTTAGTACAGTATTGCACGTGCGTATATAGATACGTTATTTTATTTGGGGGGTTGTGGAGGAATAAGGAAGTTGCATGTGTCAGATTTTCAAAAACAAACAAGTGTTCCGTATGGTTTTTTGTGTGGTAAAATGAAATATCTAGTCAGTTTTTCAAAAAAATGTACAGGTAATTAAATATTTTAATTTAAAAGTCCAGAAAAAAACACGTGACTGAAAACGTTTATTGTTTAAACTATAAGATGACGTCAACAATAATACCATCAACTCCATTGCTTTACAACAATGTTTAGTATAAGATGACGTCACATCCAAACTCTTGGCGTTTTCGCGCGCTTTTAAAAAGGGGATTTTTGTTAATTTTTTTGACAATCAAAAAATTTCTCGATCGGCCTCAAATTTTGGGTAGTTGCTTATTTTTGCAAGAGGAATCGATTAAAAAAATAAAAAAAAATCATGCAACTTCCTCATTAGGGGTGTAACAGGTGATTGAGGGGGAATTCGGAAGACAATTGAAAATATAGGATTTTTTTAGTTTTTAGTCTTTACCATTTTGAGTATAGATAATGTAAGTTTTGAACTATGGATGACTTTATAAGTTTTAAAAAATGAAATAGTTAGTGAATTTTAATATATTTTACAGTTTAACTCAAAGAGTTTTTAACTGTTTTGATCAAGCATTTGTCAAAATATTGTAATATATAAATATTAGGGTGATTCTCTAGAAATGTGAAATATTACATTAAGCGGCTCTTAATTCTATTTAATGTCGTAAAATTATTTTTTTCTTTTCTACATTCTGAAGAATAGGGTTATGATAAGTATTATGCATAGGCAGTGTTATTCTTGTGACTTTTTTGGAGGAGTAAACTTACTCCTTGACTTTTTCAGGAGGTGTGAAATTCATTTATGAGGAGTGAAATACGAAAATTTGTTCACATTTTTTAATGGACAAAATGAAATAGAAAAAGGGTGCTATTTTCGTTTTTAAAATATAGCATCTGTTAAAAGTTATTAGAAAATATTAAATAAAACAATTTATTTTTCATTAAACATTCTAAATGAAATATTTAATAAACAAATTTCAGTAGAAAAATTATTCAATTTCAGTGGGCGCCATACATTTCTTTAAGAAAATCCTTTGTTAAAAAATTCAAAGCGTGAAAATACGCCTGGCTAGTTTTTAAAAGCGTATTTCCGATTTTCAATGCGTGAAATACGCTCTCAGAGGCGTTAAAAATATCTCTGTGCATAGGTATAAACATTTAAAAAACAATAACTATAAATTCAGTTAAAGCTAGACTAGAAAATAATGGTGAAAAATTTACTATGAAACCACCATTCATTTTACATTTGATCTGTAAATAATAATTCAGGGTTTTTTTCTAGAAATCTTAAATGAATTAACGACTTAATGAAAATGAATGAAAACTTAAATGAATTAAAGAATTGCCGACGTAATGGCCTAGTGGTTAGAGCATCTGACTGCAAAGCCGTACATCTGGGGTTCGAATCCCCGTGGCATGGATGTTAGGGGATCCGGGGTGTAATGTGACAGGCCTCCTCGTGGTGCACCCTGGTTAATACTAAATCTGTCACAGTGCTGCCGTCTGCTGGCTCCAAGCTTTTTTGAATTTGAATTGGAATCTTACTCTGGACGACCAATGGACAGTTGCCATATCGACACGTGCCTTGCACTTAAAGATTTTAATTGTATAGTTAAAAAATATTGGGAAGCCAGAAGGCAAATGACTTAATCCATTAAAGACGACTTTAAAATAATGAAAATAAGTAACTTTTTCATTCATATTTTGTTCATTTGGACCGAATATAGTAAGAAATGACCATTTTTAGATTTTCAAAAAATAATTTTTATGATTTTTTAACTGGCAACTTTTCTTGCCAACCGTCCTTAGAGGGGTCCAAACTCTGACCAATGAAAAGTCGAAAAAACTAATTAGAATGTTTACGATTTTGATAATAATATGTTTTTATACATAATTTAAAGAAATAATACAAAAATAAAAGTGAATGGGGAATATACTGCTGATAGGGGGTCCAAGAAAGGGTATTTTAACCCTAATGAATAGGGCCTGTTCAGTCCGAAATATTGATATTCACCTAATTTCAGGCTTTAAAAATAGCCGAACTCGTACTTTTTAAGTCGGAACGGTTGGAACCCTTTTATTTCAGCACTTTAGCTAACTTTCAGGTTAAAATAGTTTTATTGATATCTCTCAGTCTGGGACATAGGGACTTTTTTACCTGCCAGTCTTATATATTCTCAACTTTCATTTTTTTGGATACCTTTGGTTAATTTTTTTGCCTTCCGAAGCTTTTTCTCTTATTGGAATTCTACGTTCTTGTTAGTCATTCTTTATCAAAAAGTCATCAAAATTACAGTATTCATCTTTATGGCTCCAGATTTTGCATATTCCCCACAGAAAATGTTGAAGATTACTCATCAACTCGATAAAAACTAGGTATTGGCCAATTCAAAATAGGCCAAATAACTCCCAGTGATATTTTATTTTATTTTTTGACTACTGTAAGTTTCCATAAAACCCTTTCAAGGAAAGTAAATGTATCCAGAAATGATTTAGTATGAGATTGAACCCATAAATGTGTTAGGAATTGGTAAAAATCTAAAATCTATAAAAAAAAACACTAAAATTATTATCCAAGGGAAACATTTCATCATGCTAAAGTATCAATAAGATCTACATTTATGATAAGAACTAAAAAAAGCATTAAAAATAATTAATTTGTAAAAGCTTCTTATGAGTAACTCGTAAAAGTTTAGACCACACATCGGACTATTGGCAACAAAAGTTGCCAGTAGAAGAAAACTCTTGCTATTGGCAATTTAAATATCCCATTCCAATTGTAATTGGTAATAATATTTAGAATGGGATCTTGTGAATATGCTGCAATGGAAACAAGTCACAAAAATAACCAAAACATTAGACTATTTTGGCGTTTTCCAAATGATCTCCCAGCTATCTCCAAAATGTAGTGAAACGCTCTCATTCTAACAGGGCCATTCCATGGTTACGGACGTAACAAATAGAAACTTTTGAGGCTTTGTAAATAATGAAAAAATTAATTGTAAACTATGGTATTTTTTTTCTAAACATATCAGAGGTAGATTAATAAAATATTAAATTATGACAACTGAACAATGGTTCTAAAATTTAAAAAAAATTTAAAACTAAGTGTTACGGACGTAACTCACAGAACTGTCTATATTTCACTTTTCAAAGTTATTGACAAATACCTGTGAATTTTAGGGTAAAATTTTAAAAAAATTTCTCAGTAATTCATTATGAAGGTTAATAAAATTAAAAAAAGTGGTTGTAGAAGCAAAAATTTAATTATTTATTAATCTATGGCCTAATTAATTTGTTACGGACGTAACACTCGCTTGTTACGGACGTAACATGTCTGATTTATAACTCATTATTAATGAAATAAAATAATTTAATTGTTCCATATAAAATTATTTATCAAACAAAATACTATTATCAAGGCATTGGAAAATTTTTTTGGTAAGAATTGTTTTTATAGACCACATAATAAGATTTTGAGAAAACGCTAAAATAACCTTAGATTACGTAGCGTAATTTGCATTATTTTACTTATTTTTACATTTTTTAAAACTAAAATGATTATTTTTTGCTTCTAGTCTCATGTATAAACACAATTTCAATATATTTATCAATTTTTTTAGTGAAATAGCTTTTTCCATGGCCTAAACTGATTTATAATGAAATTTCTTCAAACGTTTTACTAATCAACTGCTGACTGACAGCATTTTTTTCACATAATTGACAAATAGCAATAAGGCTTTTCTTTTCTAATGCTTTGACATTAAAAATCTTATGCCTTTTATTAAATGTTATCTTTTTTAAATACTCTTTTCCTTTTATTGCTCATTTAAGGCTTAATTTGGGGAAAAAGAGCAAGATAAAAATTGAAAATACCCATATTAGAACAAAAAAGTCCAAAATCACATTCCTTACCCTTATAATATGAAAAAAGACATGTTGGCTAAAAAAAATATGGAATATAGGGGATTTTTGGTATCCTAATAGAAAAATTAAAAATCGGATGTTACGTCTGTAACAGTCATAAAATTTTTTAATATGTATCAAAAATTCATGTAATAGTGTTAAAAGCATGTTTATATGATTTATAAAGAGAAAATATGGTTAAAATTTGATTGAGATTACCAGTGAGTTTGCAGAAATTACTATTATCTGTTTTCACGTTACGGACGTAACATAGGGACATAACATAATGAATTTAAAATTTTTAATTATTATATTAATATATCTTAAAATTTTATTATCTTACCTATAAGTAGAATTGTCAGAGATAAAAACTAGCCCCAATTAAATTTCTACAGGTTATTTTTAATATCAGCAAGCCTAGTCAAACTTAACTAACTTTATGTGGAGTATTTTCAATTTTGTGATCCACTATTTTGGCCTAAAACTCTTATTTATAACTTATTTTTTGATATTTAAAGGATATTTTAGAAAAATTCAACTCTTAAGCTTTAAAATGATGCATTACATCATAGGTTTTATTAACTTTAAAAAATTGGTACTTTGGTTTCATTATTCATGGAATGGCCCAACAGTGATTTTACCACCAAAACGGCATGGAAGGTATACATTTCTATTTTTATCTGAATAAATACATTCTTCAGAAGCTTTTATCATGCATTTAAACTTTTAATGTCCTCTATAAGAGTCAGTAAAAAATAAAATGTCCCTTGGCAACTTTTCTTACCAATCGTCCTTAATAGGTTTGTCGGGGCCTGGCATTGTAATAAAATTTGATTGAATCCAAAATACATTTAGTTGGGAGGGAAGATTTAATTGGAACTAAACGACTGTACCTACTCAATTTCATGCATAAACCCCTCATATAGGCAGAAGAAGAGCGGTATCAACTTTAGATACAAGAGGTGTCCACCATAGAAGCAAAAGCTACATCTATGTGGCCACTAGATACAATTAGGATTACTTTTTTAAAAATTAATTGAAAATACTTTACCCAATCTAATTAAAATTTTTAATGGTAAAATCGAAAGAAGAAGATCCAATTATCCTAAAAATAGGATGATAACCGCTTCCAAGCAAATAGGTTGGTATTTATCGAGAATTTAAGCAAAAATTTTCCTTAAAGTGTCCACTATACCCACACTTACCTTACTCTATTAGATTAATTTATATTTAAATAAATATTCACTATACTTCACAGCAACGTTCCTGAACCCAGTACGTCATTAGGAGAAAGTGAGTAGACACTAAAATTGTTGGGTTGATAGGAGGAATTTCGGTACGCGACTTGTGATAAAAATACATTATTTATACATGGGTTTAACGAAATAATATTTTTAAATTGACGTTCTTCGATTCAATCGGAATTTAGACACTACGATGAGAACTAATTTTTTTTTAGTAACGTAGTAGGTTTAACTTAAGTTGCTGTCTAATATAGATTTAACTCAAATACATTTCGAAAAGGTTTTTTTAAGTTGTGGTTTTTTATCATATTCTTATGGTAACTGACTTGGTTGGGGAACATTTTTCTTGAACATGAACTAAATAATTAATAAATTGCTACTTTCTGAGAGCTAATATTCCAAAACAATGAAAATCATATAAAAGGGTATTTAAAAATATTTTTTAAATATTAGGGAGCTACCGCCCCCTGCTCGCTATCGCTCACCAACCCCCGCAAACTTCTGACGCAGGAACTTTTGGAATTGCTTCGCAATTCCCACAAATTCCAACTCGCTGAACTAAATACACTTTATAAAACAATTAACAGAAAAAACGTCAACCAACTTTCCAAAAATACGTCACCAAATTCCCTCCATGAATAAATCTCCCTTAAAAGTTTGAATATATATTAACTCGAACTTATAAAAAATTTAAACGAAATGTTTTTAAAAATATTCATCTTAATTATTCTTAATCTATGATTATGAAATAACTTATTCTAATTGTTTATCAATATTCGGACCAAAAACAAAAACCATTATTTTAAAGTAACTCGTTAGTATAATATGCCTAGTGTTCATCATTCATATTTTTGTTTAAACCAAGACTTGTTAAACAATACCAAGCAATTGAAAATAATAAGAGACAAAACATCACTCTATGTTTACAGTTAACTTCAATAAAATCAGATTAAAAATTATAAATATTGGACAAAAAGTGTGAAATTTTAGTATAAAATGGCGTACATGTAAGTTTTTAGAATAGGTTTTTATAAGTCTTTGAGTAATATTTCATGAAGAAAGTACTTTTTAAATAGTGAAAAAACATGTTTCATCTTAAAATATAGCGTGAATCGGTCATTGTGATTGGATGCCTAATAATTTGATTGACAATACTTGCTTTGTAACTGCGACCTTATCCGTTATCTAAAAAAATAGAAATATTTTAAAATTGAGAATTTTTTGAGAAATCGAAGGGCCTACTCTAAAATCTGGAAAGAATCCGAACATTTTGATACCATATATTTGTCATTCGGTTCAGTAATTAAAAAGCCTTTCTCTGGAAACCGTTCACCGAAATTTTTTTAATAATAGAGAGATTGAGAAATTTCAATGAAAATAAGTTTTTAATTTCTGCCAACAACTCCTGAAAATGTTCTTTTATTGATACAAATAAAATTCTTGCAGGATTTTAAGACACTAATGTGTGTAAGTGTCTAAAAAAATCTGAGATTTTTAAAATAGAAAGGAAATACATGTAACTTGAAATCATAAAAAGTAAAAATTCATGAAAAAACCATTCAAATAAAGTACACACTTTAAAAAATACCTTAATTAAAAAAATTTTCTTAGATTTTGGCAGATAACACACATTATAATATAAGGAATCGACTCTAAAAATTTCATAAGAATATTCTAATTACTTTAAGAGAAATCATTGCTGCCGTGATCCAAAATATATAAAAATCATTTTTAAAAAATATTGAAAAAAAAACTTAAAATTGTATAAAAGTGGTTTCATAGGATAAAACTAGAGACTAATATCCTCCTTTTTATATGTTGTACCTTCTTAGACCCCAAATATTTTTTAAAAAATTATAAATAATCGATTATTTTAGACGAAAACGACGATTTTAACCCAGTCAGTTACCTTTATACATCTTAGGTAACGAAACACGTAGCAAGAAATAGCAATCATTTCTAACAGCTTAACTTATCCAAAATTACTTTCCTCACTTGCCAAACAAATAAATAAACGAAAAGAAACATTCAATTACTTTTAACGCAAAAATGTATCATAGCGCAATATATCATAACGCCAAACACCCATTACAGTGTAAACAAAGTACTCCAGAAACGTGATCCGGCAACCAACTTTCCCTCAAACCAGTAATTTTAAATCACCTTATCTGCATTTACGTACGCTAGCCCCATATTTCTCTCCAAGATAAAATCCCCAGAAAACCAGTTTCCCTAATGAACTAGTTCTCGGTCGGCCGATCCCTATTTCTTTTCCCACCCAAAAGTGAATCCAAGTGAATACTTTTCTCTTCATATACTGAATGAACGTAGAGGTAATGTAAGTAGTGATACTTTGGTGGAGCAACACATTTGCCAAAATTGGTGGTGGCCAACATATATCCGAAAAAAAGGATGGTGCCATATAGGCACACTGAAAACAATGCACACAATAATGAACAAATTATTGAAAAATTTACGAATACATTTCTAGTCCTCAATTTTTGAACACTTTAGTCAATTGTGTTGTGAGGTGGATCTCTTTAACACCTTATTGTGAGAGTGTTCTGGTTGTTTGCTGATAATGCAATGATCATGATCATGTTGTTAATGATAATGATCATGTTTGGAAGGTGTTAGAAATGACATCTATATGAAATGTGTTTAAAAAAATTGGCCGAATAAGAACGTTGATCAGTTTTTCCCCAATAATTTACAATTAAATATACATGCCTTTAATATTCCTTTTGTAATACTTTAAATTGTACATAGAAATTTCATTAAAATTTCAGTGTGAAACTTTGAATTGTGGTTAAAACAAGAATTATAATCGATACTATTTTCCTAACTTTTAATGAAATTCCTTTCAGTATTGTGAAAATCAATAGAAAACCTATATCGATATTTCGGTTTGTCAAGATTGATCCATATTGATTTTTTTTTGGCTCGTAGCAAGTTTAGACGGCAAAAATTTGGCCCATTTTCCACTTAAAGTTGTGCATATACCTGGTCTAATTGGTCATGTTCATACTCATTACTATGAGACAAGTTAAAGGTTTTGATATTTGCTCTAGTTGGTCATGTTCATACTCATTACTATGAGACAAGTTAAAGGTTTTGATCTTTGCTCTAGTTGGTCATGTTCATTCTCATTACTATGAGACAAGATAAAGGTTTTGATATTTGCTCTAGTTGGTCATGTTCATTCTCATTACTATGAGACAAGTTAAAGGTTTTGATATTTGCTCTAGTTGGTCATGTTCGTACTCATTACTATGAGACAAGTTAAAGGTTTTGATATTTGCTCTACTTGCTCATGTTCATAATCACTACCATGAGCTCAGATAAAGTTGTGCAGTGCAGGTCTAGTCTAGTTGGTCATGTTCATTCTTATTACTATGATATCAGTTAACCCGTTGGGACTCGCGGGGTCATTTTATAACCCCAAGCTCACACAAACATTCCATTTAACGGAAAACTAAACACCTGGGGATTCTCTACTTCTCATTAGCTGGGTTTCTGACCCTTATCTATATGCCTGAGAAGTTTCGTGGAATTCGGATTATTTTTCCGCCCCCCAGACGCATTTTGTTAGCTTTTGGGGTAATGGAATGACCCCCGCGAGTCTCTTCGTTAGTGCTGCACATCCGTTTTTTCGTACTCCGCCTTCTATACAACCCACTGATAAGGGACCAAAACATGTGTAAACAAATTTAAAGAAATTCTCAGGGGGTTCTATTTCATTTTTTTCATTTTAGTACAAAGAAAAGGAAAAGGAAGACACAGGTGTGGGTACTTTCAATACTGGTCCCCGTGACAGTTTTATGACTTGTAATTCACCAAACCACTGTATCCCGGCCCCTTACATTCTTTGCTTTTGTATTGAATGGGAAAGGAGCTAGGAAAGTGTATTGAGGTAACAAGTTTTCGAAGAAAAAATACCCTAGTTTGAGTGTTAGGAAAAAATGTTGGAAGTAGGATAGAAAAACCACTTGTGTCTGTAATTTGTGTTTAAAATTTTTTTAGCAAAGCCCACGTTAATACCATTTACCAAAAGAAAGCTTTAAGAAATTCATTATATAGTATTTTGAAGTAACTAAATTAATTTTTACGTTGAAATGATTTGTGTTAGTTTGTTACATATGTGTGTATTGTGTAATAAGAAAAATTAATATCAAACTCAAAAAATTATTTCTCAGCGTAGAAAATATTGCAGATTATAAGTTTTCTTAATCAGTTACGTTTTAAAGTCTAAAAATTTAATGGTTCCAACTAAAAAAAATATTTTTAACGATGTAGAAAAGAGCGAAAAGTTTGGGGCTATTCCATAACCCCCGCGAGTCTCAACGTTCGCCCGGGAGGCGCGAGTCCCACCGGGTTAAAGTTGTGCAGGTCTGGTCTAGTAGGCCATGTCCATTAGGATGTATCAAAAAAAATTTTTTTCGATTTTGATGACGCATTAGTGCGGAAAAGTTGTCTAAGATAGCAGAGAGTAATTGTGAATTTTTTCAGAATTTTCGGATAATATCTTAAGGTGCCACATTGGCCCTGGAGGTTCCCACGTTAATCCTATGGAGCGCGCAGCCAAAAAGGCCGAAAATTGGTTTTTCGCCCCTCGCTCCTATTCTAATCACACGACAAATGTCTTCCCTCGAGTTATCGGTCCTCTATGGTGTATGCTACCCGACAAAACTTGAAGAACAGCCTAAATATCTATATTATGTTGATTGTGAGCTCTATTTTGAACAGGAAAATATGCGATTTTCGACGAAATTTGAGCCCACAAAAAACGTAATATAACGCTTTATGCTATAATTCAAGTTTTTTCGAGTAGCTAGCATACATCTTATAGAGTCCATAACTTGAGGAAAGACATTTTTTGTCTTATGATTAGGGTAGAAATGAGGGGCGAAAAACTAATTTTTGACCTTTTTGGCTGCTTGCTCCTTAGGATTAACGTGGTAACCTTCAGGACCAATGTGGCACCTTAAGATATTATCCGAAAATTCTGAAAAAAATTCACATTTACTCCCTGCCACCTTAGACAACTTTTCCGCACTAATGCGTCATCAAAATCGAAAAAAAAAAGTTTTTTTTTCGATACACCCTAATGTCCATACTCAATACAATGATATCATCTGTCCAAAGCTACCACTTTGTATACTACCCTCCACGTACCAAACTCAGTGCTTTTCCCAATCTCATAAAAGTCGGGTAAAAATTTTACCCGGAACGCCCGGGTACTTTTGATGTGGGGCACTCGACTTGTTTCTTCGCTTTAATTAACCTGGAGGAAGGAGCAGCCTTTTGAAGTTTTACAGCATTTTCTTTGGGTGGATATTGCTCTCCTCCGAGTTTATGGGCAGCTCACCTTTCTCAGCAGCCTAATGTGTTTATCTTGTGAGAGTAATATCTGTATTGAAGGGGAGTTTTCCACGGCAGAGTTCCTTCGGGTAATTCGTGGCTCTCAGAGGGAGTTTTTAATTGCGTTAAAACCGGTAGGAGAATGACGTTTGTTATTAAAAGAATATCTCTCTTAGGTAGGTTGGGGAATGAAGTAATAATGACTTAAGAGGACTGTATTTCTCCTTTTCATTTAGTTTTTAATAACGGGGTATATGAGCTTTGGCGGGATGTTGAAGTTCTTTATTAAATTTTATCTAGTTATGAGACTGGAGTGAATGGGGGTTTTGAAAAGATTATCATCTCTGAAATATGAGTTGGAAGTAACATTGAAAAGTTCTTAATGAAGCATCTTTGTAAATATCTTAAAATAATTTTAAATATCGTAAAGTTAAGGGGAAAATCTCGATGTATATTTATCCGATGTTCCACTTTAGCTATAAAGGTAGTGAATAATTAATTAAACCTTTAAATATCATAATATATATTAATTAATATCTCTCTATTCTAAAAAAAGTTTTGGTGAACGGTTTCCAGAGAAAGGCTTTTTAATTACTGAACCGAATGACACATATATGGTATCAAAATTTCCGGATTCTTTCCGGATTTCCGAGTAGGCCCTTCGATTTTTCAAAAAAAATTCTCAATTTTAAAATATTTCCATTTTTTTTAGATAACGGATAAGGACGTAGTTACAAAGCAAGTACTGTCAATCAAATTATTATGCATCCAATCACAACGACCGACTGACGCTATATTTTAAGATGAAACATGCTTTTTCATCTTTTAAAAAGTACTTTCTTGATAAAATATCACTCATAGACAGATAAAAACATATTCTAAAAACTTACATGTACGCCATTTTATACTAAAATTTCACACTTTTTGTCCAATATTTATAATTTTTAGTCTGATTTTATCGAAATTAATTGTAAACATAGAGTGATGTTTTGTCTCTTATTATTTTCAATTGCTTGGTATTGTTTAACAAGTCTGGGTTTAAACAAAAATATGAATGATGAACACTAGGCATATTATACTAACGAGTTACTTTAAAATAATGGTTTTTGTTTTTGGTCCGAATATTGATAAACAATTAGAATAAGTTATTTCATAATCATAGATTAAGATGAATATTTTTAAAAATATTTCGTTTAAATTTTTGATAAGGTCGAGTTAATATGTATTCAAACTTTTAAGGGAGATTTATTCATAAAGGGGATTTGGTAACGTATGTTAGGAAAGTTGGTTGACGTTTTTTCTGTAAATTTTTTAATAAAGTGTATTTAGTCCAGCGAGTTGGAATAAGTGGGAATTGCGAAGCAATTCCAAAAGGTCCTGCGTCAGCAGTTTAGTGGAGTTGGTGAGCGATACCGAGAAGGGGGCGGAAGCTCCCTAGTTTAAAAAAAACTCCAATAATTGTGAAATATAAAATTTGGGAAATTCTGTAAAAATATTACGAATAGCTTTTACTTCATCTTTTTTTGATGTGACACATTTTTGTTTTAAATTCTGATTGTTTCTAATAAATAATGTTTTTGGGAACTACAATCATCATGATGGCTCTCAAACTTGTGAGTCTTTAAGAAAATAGAACGTTACCATTAAAAAAAGGAAATGAGCATTTGTATGATAAAATATGGAAAGTGGAATAACTGGAAGACTCAGGAAGACTGTTTAATATTAATCTGTATTGAAAGCAAATTAAAGAATTCTGTATTTATGTTGCGTGGTTCTAGGCTAAAATTAGTAATAATTTTAGCTAGTATTTTTATAAAAGACTAGCTGAAGTGCCCGCCGTTTTTCGTGGGAAAAGGCTTTTCAAACTGAGTGTTAAAATAAAAGAGAATTATTTTCTTCTTTCTATTCCTTTCCATAGGGTTTCTATAGGGTCAACTGCCTTCATCATGCTAGGATTCTTCTTTGATGCTTCACTTCTAAGATATAAAAACACCTGTTTTGAAGTAGTGTTAAATCCACATTTGTAAGAGTGATATTTTCAAATTAGAAAAACGTTAATTGGTAAAGCTATTCTATTATTATAGATAAAACATTTTTTTTTCATGAATATTTGTCTAAATGTTAATTACTTATGAATTAATATTAAACAATTATTTGTATTATTATTCTAATTATAATTATTAATACTTAAATTATTATTATTAGTAGTAACAAATAATTTAAGTATTAATAATTATAATAATAATACAAATAATTGTTTAATTATTAATTATTATTAATTATTAATAATTGTAATTATTAAATTATTATTATACATATGAATTTTATAACTAAATCATTATATACCATCAGAAAATATGAGCTTTAGTTATATTTTCTTGATATTTACATGTCATTGCAGTTTGCACTTTTAAATTAATATATCCATATTCAGATAAGTAAAAATAAATTTTTAATAAATGTAGCTACTTTAAATTTACATTCGAAATCATATGAGAAGAAGCAAATTTAAAATAAACATCTGATTGAGATATCATTTTACTTCATTAAAACTAAAACGCATTTAATTTAAAACTCCACAAAATTACAAAAATGTCAACCGTACCTATCTCATTTAATTAACACACAAATCAACGAAGAAGATCAAAAACTTCCCCAAAATTGATCGAACTAATAAACATACTTTCATTAGCCGCCGCGTTTCGCACTTGAGATTTCCAATTAAAATGCTTCAAGAATTTGAACCGAATCTAAAAATGCCTCTGAGTGAAAACGGGCTCGCAAGTTTTTTGAATCTTTGGATCGGGAATGTTTGAAGTTATATTTACTAATTAAGCTACAAATATGAAAGCCTTTTAATGCATCCAACCGCTTCTTGGGGAAAGGTCATGAGTAACCTTCAAATTAATGGGCTTCTTCAGACCAACGGCTCCAATTCATTTAAACCTGCCCTTTGGCGCTTTTTTTGGCATCGTCTCAAATTACATTTTTGAATTTGATTTGTGATTCTGATTTTGCAATCAAGATGTGAACTGAAATTTCATTTTTGATGATTGTGTATTCGTAGCGTATGCTAAATAATTGCATTTCTTTTATGTCGGAACGGCGAAAGTTATCGATTCGTACGGAGTGGGACGATAATTTAATTCCTTATACAGATGAGTTGTGGTGTAAATAATTCTGCCCCTGTGAAACATTTAAGGGTTTATTCATGAAGCAATTAATTATGTGTCTGTGAGACAAATATCTTGATTGCAAAGAAATCATTTGTCATATTTTGCGAATTATGCTCTGTGAAGAATAGTGGGCAATTAAAGTGTAATTAATAAAATGATTAAAACAAATATATCTTTAGGGAGTTTAAGTTGTTTCGAGGTTATGAGTATATTAAAATATTCAATTACAAAGTATCATATTCAGTATATTTTCTTACATCAATACCATGCGCTGTATTTTGGAACAAATTATTTACTAATCATTCCACGAGTTAATGATTATCATGAGAACTGAAATGTTCTTTATAATAGGTCATATGCGTATTTCTTTTATCTAACAATCCAAATTAAGATTTTGAATAAGAATATACTTTGTGCGAAAACTCCAGATCTCAAGCGTCGCCTCCAACCGTGGACCGGTTTCGCCCTTGTTAGGGCTCATCAGCACGGTATAGGAAGGTAACGCAAGAGAGCGGAGGGGGAGCTCTCCCTCCGCTCTCTTGCGTTACCTTCCTATACCGTGCTGATGAGCCCTAACAAGGGCGAAACCGGTCCACGGTTGGAGGCGACGCTTGAGAGCTGGAGTTTTCTCACATATTCCTCTAACCAGAGGTAGTGGTAAAATACTCCCTTTTCAGGATATACTTTCTTATTCAAAATAGACTATACTAAGGCTGACATTATTTTTGCATATTTAGAAACTAAATACATATATTAAATATTTAATTTTTAATAAACCATGTAAAAAAATCTTAAAACTCTTTACTTAGGAAATCCTTATAGTATGTACTTAAAGAAAATAACTTATTTGAAAAGCAAAAACATATTATACAAATGCAGATAAATACTCAAATAAATACACTAGCGGAAATAAAATTCCCAACACCAAGAAGGAAAGGAGATATCAAAGTCAAATTTATTTCTATGATTGCACATAGTATCAATGTGAATTGATTAAAAAATCAGCCTTCCTGGATGTTAGGGGGCCGAGAAAACCAGGGAGGAGTGTTGTCTCCATAGGTGTCCATTACCGCTGTCACACGTCATGGTATTTAGTGACAGGGTCTTTAAATGACTTTTGAGGGATTGGAGGACCATGTTGCCTCCTCCGGTAGTCCAAATTCATATGGTGCACCAGCGGACGTTGCATACTGGGCTAGGTGATTTCTCCTCATTAACCGGACTTGTTTTGTGGGTGTTGGTTCTAGAGAACGGGTAAGACGGGGTAAAAATGCAACCTAGGGGGTTAAGAAGAAAGCTTGGACATTGCATACAACATGTGGTTGTGCATGTTTCTCTTGAAATTTGTCCCCAGGAAAGGTCAGAAGGTAAGGGCGGACAACCGGCTAAAAAACCTCAATGACGCAGCTCTGGTTGGAAGAAATACTGGTGAATCATACTCAGGAGTTGCAGAAAGGGAATCCAATGCATCCACACTCCGTTACCCTGCATCACCACTCCGTGGACCGATTAGAAAATCATCAGCTGAGTGCGCTCTCTCCATTGTGTCTTCAAACTCATACCCAACCGTCGTGGTGCTCCAAACCGAAGCAGGATTCTCTCATAAACACAATGTCATGAAATTGGGATTTTCATTTCCTTACTTCGTGCACTATTGGAAACAGAAAGGCCCATTTTCAGCTCCTTATTTGTAGACAAAGATGTAAGAAGCTATGCAGACCAAACGGACAATCCGCAGTACTGCAAACGACATCCATCCCACTGCCGCTTGTCCTCAGTAAGATCTACCGGTACTTTGGCCAACCAGAGCTGCTTCATTGAGGTTTTTCAGCCGGTTGTCCGTTCTTACCTCCAGACCTGTCCTGGGGACAAATTTCAAGAGAAAAATGCACAAACACATGCTTTATGCAATGTCCAAGCTTTCTTCTTAACCCCCTATGTTGCATTTTTACCCTGGCCTATCCGTTCGTAAGAACCAACGCTCACAAAACATGTCCGGAGAAAGAGGAGAAATCACCTAGCCCGGTATGCAACGTTCGCTGGTGCACCATATGAATTTGGACTACCCGAGGAGGCAACATGGTCCTCCAATCCCTCAAAAGTAATTTAAATCCCATGTCACTCATACCATGACGTGTGACGCCGGTAATGGACACCTATGGAGACAACACTCCTCCCTGGTTTTCTCGGCCCCCTAATATCCAGGAAGGCTGATTTTTTAAGCATTTCACATTGATACTATGTGCAATCACAGAAATAAATTTGACTTTGATATCTCCTTTCCTTCTTGGTGTTGGGATTTTTATTTCCGCTAGTGTATAAGAAACCGTACTGTCATTAGGGGTACCGTCCAGTTAATTGAAAGACATCAGATGCATTTAAAAAAATACCTAAATTCTCAGCGCATATTTGAAACAAAAATTTCACTTCTAACCACCTTATCCAGAATTCAAAACTATCTGCAAATGACAAGTCACGCTGCAGAAATTAATTCCTAGAAATATGGATTCCCTTAATATATCTATTTTCCCAATTAATTTCTCATTATTAAATCATTTTAATGTCATTCTAAGTATCCTTTTGAGATGGAATCTGATCATTCATTTAAATATACTTGTTTTCATGCCAAAAAGAGAGCCAGTATTAAATCAAAAAGAAGGAAAATTTTCTCTTTACCAGCATTCCGATTTACCTTTCTTAAGTTCATTTGATTACACTAAATCACGGAAATCGAGGATTAGACGGAAACAGAAAACAAATTAGCACGCTTTGGCAAATATTCCAGGAATGTTCTAATACGCTTGTGTTTATGAGGGGTAAAAACTGTTTGTTGCTACTCCAGTTTCCTTTCAAGATACGTTCTTTTTTTTCTCCTCAAGTTTCAATTCACAGCGCAGATAAATAAAAAAGGTTTAATGAGAATATTTTCAGAGTTGATGTGAAAGATGATCGATTTTAGGCTCGAATACTTTCTCTGCGGAAAGTTTTCAAGCATTAATGTCCCTCCGTGAAAAAAAAATGGTAAAAAGGTCATTATGGCTCTATTCCATCAGACAATGGTAATTATCAGGTAGAGAAGACGGAATTTAATGCGTTACAAATTACGTTTGTAATATTAGTTTAATGATATTTCATGTGAGATATACTGCAATTTATCCCATTTAATTTTTTTATTGCGAGTATTGAAGTAATAATAGCAGACTTTTAAAAGAAAGCAACTCACTGTTGTAATTATTTAACCATTCAGGATGTTTTTATGAGGGTTATCTTAACCAAAATTGATATTATGTTTTTACTCAAAACCCCTTACTGAAACATAAGAAAACAAACTTAATGTATTCTTTAAAAGGTTTTCATACTTTTCAAGCTTCATTTTTATTTATTTTTTCATGTGATTTTTTTAAAATGATTGATGATGTACAGAGTATTCTTACACTTGTTTTTAAATTGATAAAGTGGAAGTAAGTATACATTAAACTTACTGGCTTGTTCTCTGTTCATGCGATCATGCCTCGTGACTGCTTATCGTGAGGGTACCATGATAAGTTTTTCTTTTATGCCGAAAAAACATAAAACACGTCAAAAATTTCGAAACTTTAAAATTTAGGTTATTACTTTGAAACTAATTCGAAAAAAGGACGATGAGGTGCAAAACTTCATACTTAAGAGTATATGTTTGCAAAAAATCATATTTCTAGTCTTAATAGATTTTGCTGGGGATGAACTCGAAGCGGAAAATGGTTCTTTTAGAATTTTCTAAGTTTATTGTGAATAGTGTGGATGACAGCAAAGTTACCGTGGCAATTTTTCTAGACATAAAAAAAGCTTTTGACAATGTTAACCATTCGTTATTGATATACAAACTAGAAAGAGCAGGATTTAGAGGATGTATCTTAAATTGGTTTATTTCGTATCTAACAGGAAGGACACAAAGAGTTAAAGTTGGTAGCAATCTAAGCGAGTACTTAGTAACAAATCGAGGTGTTCCTCAGGGTTCAATTTTAGGTCCTTTGTTTTTTTTAATCTTTATTAATGATTTTTGTAAGTTAAATCTTTCAGGCAAGATATTAACCTATGCTGACGATTCTGTCTTATTATATTCTTGTTCCACTTTAAATGAACTGGTAACTCAAATTGAATCTGATTTAATCGAAATAGACAAGTGGTTCAATGCTAATGATTTGGCTTTAAATTTAAACAAAACTAAATATATTAATTTCAGTTTAAGACCATCAGAGTTACCATTTGACTTAAAATATCACCTTTCCTCATGTAAATCTAAAAACAACTGCCAATGTCATATTCTTGAATGTGTTCAAAGCTACAAATATCTTGGACTTAACGTAGACTCTAACTTGAAATGGAAAACTCATATATCTGAATTGGGAAAAAAATTACGCTTTATTTTATTTAATTTTTACCACCTAAAAAATAAAATTGATTTGTCGTTTCTAAAAACTTTATATTTTTCTTGGTTCTATTCTTTAATAAATTATGGTGTTACTGTTTGGGGTGGAGAATATAAATCCAATCTCCAACCTTTAATTTCTATTCAAAATAAAATATTCAAAACTTTAAATCAGCAGTCATATCCTGATAATTTTAGATTACTCAAATTATTACCTCTTCGCCACAACGCTTTTTTCCGTATTATACTTTATCTTTATCGTAATAAATCTCTATTTAACACCATAGCAAGACCATATAATACTAGAGCTGTAGCAACATAACAAATTCCCAAATTTTCTAAATCAATTTTTTGTAAGCATTTCTTTTACCTCGCACCAAAATTATACAATAGTTTACCTTTGAATCTAACCTCCATTAATAAATATTCAGAGTTCAAAAGAAATTTATTTGAGTTAATAATTAATATCGACGACCTGGATTTATATTTTTCACTTCAATGATAAATGAAGCATATTTTTGTTAATGGTTTACCAGCTTGCTGCCATCGTTATTTAGCTATTTTTTTTACAGTTTTATGTTTGTGTTGTAATTTGTAATATGTCATTTGTCCATATAATTTCTTCTTCGCCTGTACGGGAAGTTTCTTCCCCTTGGCGAATCACATTGTCTTACTTTTCTGTGTTCGTATAATGAATGTCTAATAAAGTTATTATTATTATTATTATTATTAAAAAATAATAATTTTCATTTTTGATATTAAATAACTCTAGAACTAATAATCTCATCAATTAGCTTTTAAAACAAAATAATTCTCATAAATTTTAATACAAATGTTTAAAATTTCATTTCCGTTTCATAGTTTTTGCGGAGCGTCAGTTCAAAAATAAAATTTTCTGAAACAGCGGCGGTGACTGTTACTTTTGCATACCTGCCAACCGTTCCGATTAAATCGTATTTGTTCCGATTTTTCACTGTTGTTCCGAAAATACGATTTCAGTACCAAATGTTCCGTTTTTACGTCCCCCTGTCCCGCCATTTTCGACCAACTCGAATTGTGCAATTATAAGGCGTTTAGTCTTAGTGAAAGGGTGTTAAGTCTAGTTCGTAAGAACAAGACTGACTCTCAGAATTGGTTCCATGGACTCTGATTCTCTACAGGCGCATTGCTAGCTGCGAAAATAGTAATTCTGATCCATGCTATAATAAATCTTTCAGTGCTGACCTATTAAAAAGGGCAAAATCAGCTACTTTTGTATTACTTAATAAAGATTAATTTTTCTATTTTCCAAACAATGTTTGCTTATTTCACTGTTTCATTATATTAGTACTTACTAAGTATTTTTAAATCTTTGAGTTATTATGTATGAAATTCCCAGTGTTTAACATCTTGAGTCATTTTTGTTATTCTATTTGCAGAAATTTAAACCCAGATAAAAGGAAAAAAATTAACTTTATTATATCCTAGTATAAATGTAGATAATTATTAGTCAGAATATAAAGGTACATAAAACACTTAGTCCTCTTAATAAGTATAAGATACCTTAGATAAGTGATAGAAGTTATGAATTACAAGCACTTTTTTAATAATACCCCTTTAACCCATTCAAAATGCGTCGTGCGTGTTGTTCCTATTTCTGTTTCTGAAAAGTTGGCAGGTATGCTTTTGTTTAATATAGAGAGAAAATGCGCTACTTTGGAATATGGGTCTAAAATTTAAAGGATTTAAATACACAACCACAAAAAGATGTAATTACAAGTAAATCAAAATATTATCTTAATATGAAATAAATAAAATAGAAATTATTAGTGGGTTCAAGTTTCATTATTACCCTTTTCTTTGTATAAGAAATCATTTTTCGATTTTTTTAAACTGAATTATTTTAGGGATAAGAAACTAAATAAAGATCCTTCTACGAATATCGAAAAATTAAAAAAAGGTATTAACTTTATTTTATGACTTATGGATTTGAACTATGGGTTACTAAACCCATATCATTTTATGTCCAGGAATCGGGCTGGATTTTTATCACATAAAGATATCCACATGTTATGAAAATTTATAGGACAAAATATCATTTCAATTGCCAAAAAGGGTCGGTAATATGAATCTGCACTCAGATAAATAGAAAAGTGTAACCTCCAAAGAAAATATATATTGTTTCTTTATTGTATTAGTGTCAAAGTTATATATACATTTTCTAGTCTAGTAGGTTTTTCACTTGGAAAAGTGAATGGGATATCGTATATCAAACTACTATCTCTTTATAGATACTGCGTAGAGTTTTCACTTGAAAATTGTTTGAATGTTTAACTTAGTAAATTCAATTTTAACGTTTGAGACTTATTGCAGCTGTGTGCTTACATTAGTATTATATTATTTTTCTATGAAATAGTAAGTATCAAAGTTTTATTTTAATTAATAACATATTTATATTTTAGAAAAGGACTTTTCAGATTTTTCAAAGTTTTAGTAAGTAGTCTAGGTAGTTTCAAAGTTTTTTTTCAAAGTTAGTCTAGGTAGTAGGTATACAAAAGTGTGGTACCATAAAATTAATTTTAAAAATTCCAAACATTGTTGTAGATGCAAACGCTTTTACTTAAAAAAAATTTTCAACCCGGCTATGTATGCTTAAAAATTTTGAGGATCTATTTTAATTTTGAAAGATCATGTGATGCTTAGTTAAGTTCAACTTTTACAATGCAACGTATCACTCAATTTTTCCCACATTTTATAAGCATTCAAAGAAAGGTTCCATCTCACTACTTGAAAGATATTGAATCTCAGATAAATGTTTTGGTGAACAAATATTGGTCGAACCGTTATTACTTTTAACCCGTTTAAGAATTCGTTTCGATTGTATTAATCTAAGAAATTGAATAGTTTTTACAATCATTAATCAATATTGTTTGAATTAATGTCATGCATTGAATTGAAATTATTTCTAAACTTTTACATGGTTCTTATACTCAGGAATTTCAAATGGAAATTAAAATTCTCAACATCAAAACATAGTTACTCAAGTTTTTACACACTAGCTTTCTATTGCGTTTGAGAGTTGTTATTACATTTTAAGATTTTACTCACATATGCAAATGTATGAAAAATACCTGCGTTACTTTAGAAATCCTGTCATTCTACACCAGTTCCCTAAGATAAAACCCCAAACACAAACCCATTAATCCAATAAACCCAAAACACGTATCTTCAAAAGAAGCCCCTTCAGGTAAAATCCATGAATTGATTTTGGCGCTGGTTTCATCAACTAAAAAAATTACCCTCAGGGCATTTTCTCCCGCTCTTGACATAATTTTCTAGGGACTCACAACACCCAGTAATGAATTCATGACAGAGAGGTCTCAGAACTTTTCCACGAGCAATAGATTCTTATCTCGAACCTCAAATTACGCCATCTACACACCGAAAACAGATTTTTCTTGCTTTTGTTTCCTCTATATAGTGCATTTTGCTTTCTGAGGGAGAAAAATTTCCCACTCACAAATTGCGTTCACTCTCTTTTTTTATGGAAATCAATGCTAATAGATTTTTCATATTTTTTTATTCGTTCAATCTCTGACGGTGTTTTCCTCAGTTGGAAGTTTTTGGGAATTTCATCCTGTCATTTTTTATCGTGTGTTGTTCGCACTCTAGATGGTAATATTTTTTTTTCGTTATTATACCGCCATTTTTTTTTCCTTGTGAATTTGCACACGGCTTGAGAGTCATATGATGTAATGACTCGGAATGATGAACGGGCAATTTGCGGGTAACCAATTTCGCAGATCATTCGGCTCATATGGTAATTACGCAGAGGTGTATATCACCACCACCGGGTTTTCCATAATTACGCGCGGATATTGAGGTGGTGGGTATCTTTTGAGCTGTGTTTTGAGTGAGGTCCAGATTTTTATGCGTGTCTGCCCTGATGAAGAGGGATCAAAGTAATTTATTCCGTTAAAAATTTATGGCTAGCCAAAGTTACCACAAAGTTTTTTTACGCTAAGGCATGATTAAACAGTAATGCATTCAAATCACTTCTCTGTCACTGTTTCTATATTTATAGGGATGAAATTATATACGTATTCATCTTTCGATGTATGTACTACCTAGATACCTAAGGAGAGAGAGTGATAGAGAGAGAATTTTCAATGATCATGCAAGATCTCTTATTTGTTTAAAATTTGCATGACTGTTGAAAATTCCTTCCCCGATCATCATTTTTCTAAATACCATTACAATAAGAGGTAACTCCATTCTTTGGCTAAAAGATTAATACTGGCCAGTGGCCCAATTTCTATCAAATTTATGGTGTAAGTAGTACGAATACTTCTGTACAGTCGGAGTCAAAAAAATCGTTCCAAAAGTTAAGCAACGGGATTGCAGGATTTGAAATTTCAACGAATCGCTGAATATAGGAAAAGATTGTCGAGAACAATTTTCTAATATCTAATTTAAGGAAACATATTTGGCTGGTTATCCATGATTTGGCGCAGTTTTTTTTTCGAATAAAAATGCTTTAAAATAGTAGTATGGTGGTTAGAGTAACGTCTTAGTAATCGGAAGTTCGCGGGTTCGATCCTCAATGCGGATCATTCTCAAAGTCATTACGATTGATGTTGAAATTTATTTACATATGATCCAATCTCTGTGGAGGAGTATTCTTACCTGATTTTTTATTCAAAGCACTCAATCGTATTTCTCAGCAGCCGTTAAAGTTTCTTCCTAAATCTTAAAATAATTATTTATGAAATTTACTTGGAACTCTGGATCTTCCACTATGATCATTAAAAAATCCAACTCCGATAAGTAAGTAATTTTTTAAAGGTATTTTTAACTTCACACTGGAAAAAATATTTTATTTAAAGAAATTTTTTAATCAGAGAAATTTCTTAAGAATTTTTTTACCAAGCTTATTCAGGCGAATACAAGTTTAAACATAATTCTTTGTACTATTTCAGAAAATAATTCTATTTTAACTATTTTTAAAGTTATTTTAAATAAATAATAATTATAAATTCTTTTAAATCGTGGGGTAACGCGTTGCCTGAAACAATTGTAAATTCAAGAGGGGTAAACGAGTTGAAGAGGAAAATTGACAGATACTGGGATTCCGGTAGTTTGAGTTAAAAAGACTGGACCAACCTTGCTGGGCTTAAGCCTGTAGTTGGTCGACTTAATTTGTATTTGTATTTGTAACGGAATTTTAATTATATGACTTAATAATGGGAACTCTACGGATTTAGTAAAAGTTAGTAGTAGTAGTTTTGTTAAGAAATTAAAAAATAATTTGCTTTGGAGACTATTGAAATTGTACTAAGCAGTCTCGGGGGTGGGGAACAAGCTATATTTCTAATATACAGATAATTGGTTGAGTTGCATAAGCGTACCCAGGATTCTGCTCAGGGCGAAGCAAGCACAGTCGATCTTTCTCGTGCTTGTGGAGAACCATTTTAAAACCCGGGATGATGGGCCAGAGTTTTGCTTCGAGATGGGATTTGGACCTTTTGTGAAAATAATGCAAAAGTTTTTAAGATAATATACTTAGCCCCAAACAAAGGGGGTCTGGGGTCCATCTCCGAAATGTTTTGTAATTTGACCCTAAAGAGTAGCTTTGTGAATTGTTCTGGGACATTGGGGAATATTTAGGTAACACCCCGGATCGATCACTCGTATAATCTCTAGAATTTTCAAGGGAAAATGCCTATAAATAGACATAAGAACTCTATAGAGGGTTCAACTCCCTAACCGCCTCCTAGATACTGCCCGGGGAGATCTCTTATTTTTGATTTTTAATCCTCTTTGACATAGGTGAACCCAAGTGATCCCAGTTTTCATAATTTAAATTTTTGAAAATTAATTACTTAAGACTAAAGTTTAAGTAATTTATTCTCATGATTTAGAGGGTAGCTACCCCTCCCTGTATCCCCTGGAGTTGAGGGACAGTTCCATAGACTTATGAGAACTAGAAAGGAGGACACAATTTCCCCCCTCTATAATGTCTCTCAATTCATTCTCTCTTACCTCCCCTCTTCCCGAATTCCAGTTAAAATGTTCGGCTTCTAAAATTTCTAAAAAGCATTACACAAACACATGCGAGTTCAATCCAATGTAGCCATCCCTCATTCGTGATACATGATCATGAATGAACAGCTACAGATTGATCCAGCCAATGAAAGGGTAGGTTTATTGCTTTACCTATTCAAGAAAGTTTTGTTTAAAGATTGGTGAGAGATTTAATAAAGAGAGAAAGATTTAATAATATTTTTAGTTACTAGGTCACCACTAAATTATTAAAAATTATTTTAATGATTCCAGTCTATATCTCACGACAGACATCCTCGTCCTGGGCTCAAGCTGCATCCAGATGCGGTAACCATTTATACTCGGGGTGAAAGAGGCATTCGGACACTTCCATGCTGCTTCCCTAACTCTTCCATGTTGTATAGATGGTAGGAGCAGGCGCGGATCCAGCACGGCTCCAAGGGGGGCATTTTTCTATATAAGATCCCCTTGTGTTACCATTAGAGGTATAGGGGCACTTTTCAACACTATTACCTTTACTTTTTTCCCAAATGTCAAAATATTGGGGATTTCCTAAAAATAATCACTGAAGATCCCCTTGTGGTACTAAAAGGGGGTATCGGGGTCCTCCCCCAGAACACTATTTTGAAATTAGACCTGTTAAAAGTAGGGTTTTTACTCATTTTAAAACTTTTTGGGTTCCCAAGGGGGGTCATATTCCAGAGTGCCATCCCCCTGAATCCGCACGGGGTGGAGTCACTGGAGGGAAATAAGCTCCCCCCAGAAAATTCCCGATCCCGAAGGTTTACAGTGTGCCCCCAGATTTCACTCTCTGTACTTTGTATCCCTCCATGGTTGTATACCAAAACTAGATTTAAGTATAACTGTCCTTCACGACAAATTGTTTTTTGATAGAAGGAAATAAGGAAAGTTATGATATTCTACTTGAAAATAAATCTATTTCGAAGTTAAATTAAAATATCTTTGCTTCATTTTATTTTTCTTTATTATAAGGCGTTCATCAGAATCGTTTACTCCGCAATTGTATATGTATAATTTTCTGGGGGAATTTTTTAAAATTTATTTTAACAACGAATTGAGAAAAATTGGGATCGAATTGGATGAAAAATAAAGAGTATTTCTAAAAACTTCTACTAAATGAATCCAAACATCAAACATTAAAAAACAACAAAGCTAAAATAAGAATAGCTTTTGAAAATACATTTTTATTAAGTTTAAAAAAATACAAAAATAAAAGATCCCCTAATGTCAAAAATAAAAAATATTTGTTGGACGATTGTAAAAAAGGTTACCCCAATAGAAAATAAGATTAAAAAAAGCTTTTAAATATCCAATAAAAACTAAATATATTTTATAATCACTTATTAATAACTTCTAACTCTTAAAAATTATAAAATCAGCACAAGAAGTTGCAGAAAACGTTCAAATTCGACTTAACTCATACAACACCAGCGCTCTAACCGTTACGCTACCGGGATCTACATTGAGAGACGCAAATATTACAAATAACTAAAGGATTGGCTTAGTTTTGTGGGTTATTGTAATTTTAACAAGTGGCAAACCTTTGGCGATCGGGACTGGCGAAATATTTCAAACCTATTTTCCTATACCATGCGTACGGGGTTAAGGTCTAGATTCCTCTTAACAGTCCTTGGAACGTTTTTTTTTACTCCGACTGTACCTCATGCAATATACAGTAGGGTGGGTCAAAAATATTTTTTTCACATTTTCCCAGGGGCACAGCGACAAAAGGGTGCCAAATGGTCTCAAACTAACATGTGTAAAATATTATTCGATTATAATAACTCTTTTTGCCTCCGGATTGGCCTCAAAGTTTCGATTAATATAGTAATTTCATGCAAAAATGGACGAACGAAAATCAAGCTTTTACCTCGATTGCACAAATCCGTCATGAATATAAATGTGCACAATGGTATAAAAATCATCATTGAAGACTATAAAATAATTATAAATGAAACCAAAGTTGAAATACTTGACTTGAAATACAACATATTTTGAAATATCTCAATGGTTAGAACTGGCAATCAAAAATTTCTTGCTGGAATCATAAAAATGTGCGAAACCTTTATTGTCGGTTGAGTAGAATGGTAAAAACATTAAATTTTTAATAAAAATGGATATGTCAGAAGGTGGATTCCTTTTTGGGGTTATAGGTTTCAACCCCATGGAAAACATTTGGATAATAGTTTAAAAGTTGGGATTTCATTGAAGTTTGTTGGCATTTTAGGAATAATCAATCCCAAGTGATTCCCTAATGTCCAAAATAAATTAAAACCACATTTTAAGAGTCAAATTTTGAAATATTTTCTTAAGAAGAGCGGTAGATCCCCGTTTTCAGCATAAAGCTCAGTATTATCCCTTAAGTTTTTAAATAAGCTATATTACTTTTCAAAACTTACTTGTAATTATCCTTAACAGTTAAATTTACTATATTTTAACTTTTATGAACGCATAAGGGAATGCTAAGAAGCTATTTTGAGTCAATCCTCAAAGAAGTATAATTTCATGGGTCTGGGTTTCAGTCAATTGCTATAGTAAAAAATTAGGTAAATCATGACTGAGCGAATCATAACTGATATTGACTATGAACGAACTATCCATTCGACAATTGTTTCAACATATTTTTGCGATCGTATTTGGATCCCAAGACCAACCAGTGAAATAACTGTCCGCTGAATTTCGAAAGCGCGGCATATTTATGAAAAACACAACTGTTTCTATTTTGAAAAATTAAAAATACCGTTTTATACTGACCAAACATGAGGGAGAATGTATATGAACTACCAATATTTAAAATCTGTACCACTGAAAATCCACTATAAAAAGAGATCCATATTCCACGGCTCTTGTTAATATGATAGCATATTATATTGCCACTTTGGCAGTTATTTTTGTATTAATAATGCATGAAAGTGACTATTGGGATTAAAATTGCTTTTAAATACCCTTATTCGTGAACTTTAATAAGTTTTCGACAAAAAAAATTTAATTCATAAATTTTTTTAAAAATATTAAAACGTACATATTTTTGTTCTATTTGAGGCCAATCCGGAGGCAAAAAGAGTTATTATAATCGAATAATATTTTACACATGTTGGTTTGAGACCATTTGGCACCCTTTTCTTGCTGTGCCCGATAGAATTTGTAAAAATTTTTTTTCGCCATAGGAAAATGACCCACCCTAATATACAGGGTGTAAAGAAAAGTCCCTTTACCCTGAAATAAATTGCTAACGGAGCAAATTAAAGCTAAGCAGTTAAGGTAACGGTATAGTAAATTGACCATGCCCTGTCCGATGCAGCAATTTTCAACGCCCTCTAGCGGAAATTTTAGGAGTTAAAAATTTTATTCTAAAAACTATTAGAGATATACTAAAATTATCAATTACTAAGTTGTAGAACACTCTCGATTTTGTAGGAAAAGACACCTTAACCCGTTGGGACTCGCGGGGTCATTTTATAACCCCAAGCTCACACAAACATTCCATTTAACGGAAAACTAAACACCTGGGGATTCTTTACTTCTCAGTAGCTGGGTTTCTGACCCTTATCTACATGCCTGAGAAGTTTCGTGGAATTCGGATTATTTTTCCGCCCCCCAGACGCATTTTGTTAGCTTTTGGGGTAATGGAATGACCCCCGCGAGTCTCTTCGTTAGTGCTGCACATCCGTTTTTTCGTACTCCGCCTTCTATACAACCCACTGATAAGGGCCCAAAACATGTGTAAACAAATTTAAAGAAATTCTCAGGGGGTTCTATTTCATTTTAGTACAAAGAAAAGGAAGACACAGGTGTGGGTACTTTCAATACTGGTCCCCGTGACAGTTTTATGACTTGTAATTCACCAGACCACTGTATCCCGCCCCTTACATTCTTTGCTTTTGTATTGAATGGGAAAGGAGCTAGGAAAGTGTATTGAGGTATCAAGTTTTCGAAGAAAAAATACCCTAGTTTGAGTGTTAGGACAAAATGTTGGAAGTAGGATAGAAAAACCACTTGTGTCTGTAATTTGTGTTTAAATTTTTTTTAGCAAAGCCCACGTTAATACCATTTGTGATAATTGTCTTTACTAAAAGAAAGCTTTAAGAAATTCATTATATAGTATTTTGAAGTAATTAAATTAATTTTTACGTTGAAATGATTTGTGTTAGTTTGTAACATATGTGTGTATTGTGTAATAAGAAAAATTAATATCAAACTCAAAAAATTATTTCTCAGCGTAGAAAATATTGCAGATTATAAGTTTTCTTAATCAGTTATGTTTTAAAGTCTAAAAATTTAATGGTTCCGGCTAAAAAAAATATTTTTAACGATGTAGAAACGAGCGAAAAGGTTGGGGCTATTCCATAACCCCCGCGAGTCTCAACGTTCGCCCGGGAGGCGCGAGTCCCACCGGGTTAAGCAAAAAAAATATCTTGAATAGAACCCCTAAAACGCACGCTCAATTAGGTTGAATTTACGTAGATTTTACGTCTCAAAAAGCTCCTCACGAGGAGAAAATTAAAATTTTTCAATTTCATGAGCTAAGAATACTTTAAGTCATTTACTCATGTCATTAAATTGAAAATTTCTTATTTTCGCCTCGTGGGGGCGTTTTAAGACGTAAATCTACGTAAATTCAACCTAATTGAGCGTGTGTTTTAGGGGTTCTATTCAAGATATTTTTTTGCTTAAGGTGTCTTTTCCTACTAAATCGAGGGTGTTTTACAACTGACTATTTTAGCATATCTTTGATAGTTTTTAAATTAAAATTTTTAACTCCTAAAATTTCCGCTAGAACCGTTGAAAGTTGTTGCATTGGATAGGGCATGGTCACTTTACTATACCGTAACCTTAACTGCTTAGCTTTAACTTGCTCCGTTAGCAATTTTATTTCAGGGTAAAGGGACTTTTCTTTACACCCTGTATATGGAGGGTTCAGAATAGAAATGGACCAAGTCCACTTAAGCTACTTTTGAGCTACAGACGTTTAAAGTTAAAGCTTCATAGGAAGTTACATGTTAACGCACCAGAACTTGCTGCTGCCAAGCGGTTATTATCAGAACTAGGACTTGGTTCATTATTGCACTGAAATTTTACATAGTTGGTGCATGTTATAGCGTTGCTAACTCAAAAAAGACAAAAATTGGACTTGGTCCATTTTAATTCTGAGCCCTCCATATATTTTTCATTTTATTATGTTCTGTTTCTTTAAACGGGCCTTCACAAAACATCCTTTTGTAACGCTCTCGCACTACATTGAGCCCCCATTCCTATTTGAAATATGCTTGTATAGGTCCCCCCTACCTCCCCCCAAAATATTGATGATGAATTCAGAAACACCATGTATATTTAAATATAATTTTTTGTAATTTTTAAGTGTTACAAGGTTTGATTAACAAAAAATTGTGATGTGTAGATGGTTGGAATTGCAATTTTTATCTAACTCTATACAATCAGTTTGCTTTTATAAAGCTGAAACTAAGACAAGAAACGCTATCTAAAGCCTTACTTTCACAAAATTACTAATAATTATGAAAGAATTAAATAATAAATACTTTTTTTTGAAATGTAAAAAAAATACAAAATAAAACTTTTGGAATACAAGTGTTAATGACCAGTTTTTAAAATTAAGTTTTTAAAAAAAGTCAGGGGGAGACCCCCTGAGTCCCCTTAGTTGATTTATTACCAATTCTGAATATACCACTGAAACAAATCGCCTTTAAACATGAAATAAAAGTAAACATTTGAGTTGACACTAACTACCTAAAATGCTCCTGATGATATATTATTAAATTTAGGTGTTCCTTAAACTGTTTACATTTTGATTAAATAGAAAAAAACTTAATATTTTATATTTTTATATTTTCTCGGCCAATAAATTCGGGCTGCCGAGATTAGCACCCGGAAAAGCCTAAATTACCGCATGTCATTATTTACACCCAATAAAGCAGAAATTAAAGTCAAGCAACACTGTCTAAAACTATATCTCTTTATTGGCTCCCTTTCTAATGAAAATACGGACTCATTTTTTCGATTAATACATGCAAGAAATACGGAAAACGTTTCTTTCAAGTTAAATTGGGCCGGTTTTGATCAAATTCGGGTTTTTTAGCAAACAACCTTTCGGTTACGGCTTTAACGATTGAAAAAAAATATAATTTGCATAAAAATTAAGAAATTTCCTTTTCGGAATCATTAGTATATCTGGAGGGCATCAATGCAAAAAAAAGTGTTCAGAAAAAGGCTCTTAGAGATATACTATTGATAGTTTCATCTGGAATGTAGAATTAATACAATCGATATGAATTTAGACCCCCCCAGATGTGTAAATTCTGCTTAACGAATAGAAAGAAATGAATTTTTTCTTGCAATTCAACTAAAGTGTTTTAAAAAGGAAGAACCTAATTAATGGACTTTTTGCATTTATGATGAAGTTTTGTTTCGTGTATTTGCTTAACTTGAACCTTTTGATTATTAAAAAGAAACCGTGAAATTATTTCAAAGTATTCTTTTGATATTTAATTTTATGCGGGTTTGACGCAATTTATTTATTATAATCGACATTTACTTTACGCTCGTTTCTCCGCCGTTATCATTTATTTCTACTTGCTGTTTCTCAAATAACTTGGATGAAAATAATTATCGAAATGTGTTTTTATTTTTTTAAGTTTCCTCACTGAAATTCAAATTTTAATGGAAAACTCCTAGCCAACTTTCCAAATAAATTAAATCTATGTAAAAGTAAGATTAGGGTCTCAAATTTCAAGTCCTGATAATTTATTTATTATTATTAACTATTTTGGTTTTTTAATGAAGTTTAACATGCATTAGTAAAAAAATAAAATTACCCTTTTAAATATTTCATACACTAACTTATAGCATTGCTTAGAGCAGGGTTTCTCAAACTGTGGATCGCGACCCACTGGTGGGTCGCCAGTCAGTTGTTGGTGGGTTGCGAGAAGATTTTGAGCCAAAAATGAGAGAGATGAGAGCCAAAAATGACGATATTTTCAATATTTTCCCTATTCTTTAACAAGAGAAACATACTTTTGAAGGGCGGGGGGGTCAAAAATCTTCCTAGAGACCTGAAAATTTGCAGGTAATAATGTTTTAGTATTTGTAACAACTTGAGAGGGGGCATCTGGGAAATTCGAAGAAAAATTTTTTACCATAGACTTTTGCAACACCCTAATGTAAATACATACTATGTGTCGCATTAATGTGCTTATAATGCAAATTAGTCGGTTATTCAAATAAAATTTAATTATAAACGTGGACTCCCCATCCCATCCAGACCAGTGGGGGCAATGCAATTTTAAGAATTTTTTTAGAAAATAATGCAACTGCAATTTATCCCAGATTACTAAATAAAACAAGTTAAAACCCAGTTTTCAAGGGTCAAACTTCAAAATTTTCTCTGGGGGAGGACCCCCAGACCCCCCTTCTTATTGTAGGGATCATTGTTCGCTCATAATTAAATTATTTCATACACACTTAAATTCAAATGCTTACTTTAATCTTTAAAAAAGTTCATTTTTCTTCTACTACGTGCATCTAATTTATTATCCTAACGAAATAGTTGGTGACCAAACCCCCTCCCCCACACCCGAAGTTAAAATCCTTCTCTTGGGGGGCATGAAATAATTAACTGAAGATGAGGTGGGTCGCGTTAGATTTTGTTTCTAAAAAGTGGGTCGCGATGTTCAAAAGTTTGAGAACCCCTGGCTTAGACTAAATATTATGTATAATTTAAATTGATGTCTAGAATAATTATTTTGCAATATGCATTAAAATACATCTATTTAAATAGCTACCCGACGTACTCGCCTAATGGTTAAAGTATCTGACTGCAAAGCTGTACGTCTGGGGTTTGAATCCCCGTTTGGCTCCGTTACGTGCGCAAACAGTTTTCTAGAGCTGTTTCCAGAACAGCTGTTTGCGCAAGCGAAAAACAAACTTTAATAGGATCTCAAGCGTTTAATATTGATTGTATTTACGTAAAACTTTGGACTTAAGGGTTTTCAACTGCGATATTTTGGATTATCAAATAAAAAATGATTTTGAAATACAAAATTAGGTTTTGGCAGACTTTTCACATTTTTTGTGGATTTTTAACTTTTTTCATAATAAAACAAATTTTAAAGTGAAGACTTTTTAGATAATTTTAAAGATCATATTCAACCTCAATTTTTGAGACCATAACTAAATTTTTAACAGTAGTAGTTCTTCTACAAATTGAATTTTTCAATGATTTTTTGGGGTGTCGCTCCATTTTTAACTCCCTGGGATTTCGTCTGGGACCCTCGAATTCTATGTGATACTGACTAGTCTAGGTGTCTGCTATCATCCCTGTAAGTTTTTTGCAACATTTCAGATACACACTGCAGTTGCAAATGGGGTGTAATTCAAAACTCATAGGAATATATCATCTTATTTTTGAATCCACTACATCTGTGTTGATGTTTTTTCTCTCACTTTCAAGTTCTCCTTACCTCTAATGATGAAAATATCCATCCCTAACGAATATATTCACCTTAAAAAATAGTATATTCACTTGTAAAAATTATAAAAAACCCAATAGGATTGAGATTGTTTATGTATTTGAAAATTATAAATAAAAACACGAAAAAATATACATGTTCAGATTATATTTAGGTGTAAAATAATACATACAACCTCTTTTTTGATTTCAGATGTATTTAAACTTCTTAGTAACTGCATCAGTTATGTTTATGCTTTTATTACTATTTGAAATAAAGTTAATTTTTTAATCTAAGTGTTTTAACTTTCTGGGTGATAATATGTTATCATTTTTAAAGAAATTGCAGTTTGAATTTGTTTTTTTTTAATTTTTCATCCTGCAACAGGATTTTATTGTGTGGTGTAAATTTATTTACAATTTTCCCATCTTAACTTTTGTCATAAATTAGTTCTTAAACTTCTTAAATCAATAAGAGGAACGTTGACTGTTTATAGGTTGAATGACATGCGTTCCCTACGTATTATGAAAGTGGTTGAAAATACTGCTCCAATATCTAGAAAACGTTGTTCGATTAATTAAAATGTGTGTACTCATCCTTTCAAACGTCTGCCTCAAACAACTTACAATAAGAAATTCAATGTAACTAAAAAAATTAGGTTGCACAATAATAACATTTGCTTTTAAAATTAATAATAATCTTAAATAACGTGTTCTATTAAGAATTCTAATTTAAGAGAAAATGTGTTCATAAAGCCAAGAAAATATATCAAGAGAATAATATTTAAAGTCGCCCTCATTGTATGGTTTAATCACTGATTTAAGGCTACACACACAGTTTAGTTCACCATCATATATTATGTAATGCATAACAAAAATACAAGTTTTAAAAACAACCACATGGCAGTAATTATATTGCTTATAAAATTTGAAGTTAATTTATTCTCTGCTCAGTCATCAAAAAAACATTCAATCCACTAAATAATTAATCAAGTAACTGCCAGCAATCTGGCATTACTCCTCTAATCCTCTCCACTGCTTCGGATTAATTATCCGGGAAATTGTAGAATTAATCCGATAAAAAGTGTAAAGATAATTACGTGAAATAACGTATTTATTCGACGCAATAATCAAGATAAAAAAACAGCTCAATTTGGGAGATTAGAGACGTTTCTAATTAAAAGAGGTCTAACAAGAATAACGGATTTAAAATCACATCCGCAATAATCCTTCCGAATTCTCCAGACTTTACACGGAAGCGGAAAAAGTTCTTGAGGAACTTCGGAATTCTATTACCTACGGAAAGCTCCTATATTTCTGCGATAAGGACTTGGAGAGATCTCCGGAACAAGACATTGAATATAACATTACCATAATTGTATTTGCCTAACCTTTCGCTCGGCTCCCTGCTAATGCAAAGGCATCGATAACTTTTCAATCTACTGCGAGGCCTTCCTTGGAGACTTTTTTTCCCCTTTCGTCCCGGAATAAATAAGAAACAGCAATTGTGCTTACTTTAAGTGTACAAGTTCGAAGAAAAACCTGAGAGAGCGTTGGCTGGAGTCATTGGTGGTCAGGTGGTTGAAAAGAATTTGTTGTAGTATAAATTGGTATACAGTTGGGCCCTCGCATATTCGCGGTTGGGTAATGTTACCACCACATATTCGAGGATTTCGATTCGAGTTTTTTTTAGCAATGAAACTTGCATTTTTTGCAATTGTATCAGTTTAATCAGTCAATTTGGTATTTATGATGTAAAACCATTTAAAAAAATCTAACTTCTTTTACTAAGCAAGTTTTCTAACTAGCAACCCTTTTGGTATTTGCTACAAATTATTTACAGATATTACAATTATTTACAGTAATTTACAGTTAAAACTAGAGAGCATGTATACTAGAGAGAGGCGAAAACTCAGTATAGCGGCGCGCAGATCGGTAACTCGGTTTTCTGTTCGCAACAGGCGGAGTTAGGTTTCCCTCCATAAGATTAGCATGGGACGCGAAACAAGCGGCGTGATACAGTTTGGACAGAATTTATACAGAATTGGGTGCGGAGAGACGCTTTTAAGCGAGTTGTCGCCTCTCTCTCGTATACAGACTCTCTAGTTAAAACTACTTTTTGCATGATCCAGTTTTATTAGTTTTATGTAATAAATGACGTAACCGAACCATTATATCTGTTATATTATCATATATGCGTGATTTAAAACTGGGTTCCTTATTCGCGGTATATTTTGGAACGTAACTACCGCGAATAACGAGGAAATACTGTATTCCGTTATCCGACTAATTAAAAATCACCCTTTCTTTCACATGCGAAATATTTTACTAATGCATTTTTATGCTGGTGGTCAAGGATGGATTCCGACAATCAGAGTCAACGAAAAGTTCATTTTCTTTTTGTTTCATTGTTTAGCTGTTATTTATCCGCTTGTATGATATCTGATAAGGCGGTTAGTCGGTTGATACGCTATTTTCAGCTTTATTCATGATCTTTGGGTTCAAAATACTGTGGAAGTGTTAGAACCAGACAGTTGACTGTTGAAGGGTAAAAGCTCGCAAATTCACAAGTTATGTGATTATTTTTAAATTAAAATGTATTTATAGCTGAAAAAAAACAGACACATATTTTATTATTAAATTTTTCATTTTATCTCCTTTAATTTAATGTCCTTTATGTTTTTTCTTGAGTTTTTTACGTCGGTATACCAAGTTTGGTGCAGATCGGAGGTAAACTGTGGATTTGTATAGAAGACACACACAAACACACACACACACACACACACACTAATTGAATTTTATTATATTAGATATGTATTATTATATTAGATAGATATGTATTTATTATATTAGATCAAGGGATTAATTGGGCATTATTAATAATTTCCAGAGTGTAGGCGGGCAAAGTGATAAATTTCATCGATAAATGCCATTGAATTTATCATATTGCCCTCCTCCACTTCGGCCATTATTAATCATGCCCGATTTATCACATTGCTCGTAACGTATACTTGGAATAGCTTACGTCTTTCTTTCACTTTCTGTAATTTTCAAAATCCATTTAAAAATCAGAAAGTTGCATGTTCTTTTTTATTTTTTAATCGATTCTTCATGCAAAAATAAACAACTACCCAAAATTTGACGCCGATCAAGATATCTTTTGATTGCAAAAATTTTTTTTTAAAATCATCTTTTTGAAAGCGCGATTGTTGACGTCCTCGTACGGTGTTTTCACTTAGCGTTTTCAGTCACGTGTTTTTTTCTTGACTTTTAAATTAAAATATTAAATTACTTATCCATTTTTTTGAAAAATTGACTAGACATTTCATTTAACCATGCAAAAAACCATACGAAACACTTGAATGTTTATGAAAATCTGCAACTTCCTTATTCACAGGCAAGCGATATCGGCACGGTAGCTTCGCCGGATAGCGGTCCCAAGCTCCCTCTACTTCCATACCGACTGTACCGAATCGAAAAAGGGGGCTCGGTGTTCTTGAGTGACAGGGGAGAAGGGGCTTTATTAAAATGCCGGTCGTGCCGGTGGAAAGTTTTGTGCCGCAAATCCGTTTGAAATCTAATGGATGAATTACTGGAGAGAATTACTTTCCTAATCCTTTGGGGGTGTGTGTGTGCCCTCGGACTCATTGTTTTGGGACGGAACAACCGGATGACGGGGACGGCCTCCGAATCCACTCGCAATCAAGGAAGGTTTTCGAAGGGGCGAGGGACAAATTGCAGGAGGGATTCACTGCCATTTTTGAGCCGTTGGTGAACGATCGTAAACATTGTAAGGATGAAAAGGGAGTGCTTCACCACTACCTCTGGTTAGAGGAATATGTGAGAAAACTCGCTTGAGAGCTGGAGTTTCCTCACATTGTTAGGATGGATTGTACAGCAGTGATCGTATATATATAATTTTCCGAGGATATAGTTTTGCCATTATACAGATAGGCTTGGTGAGACCTCATCTAGAGTATGCTGTTCAGTTTTGGTCTCCATACTTAAAAAAAGATATTGATTCAATTGAAAGGGTTCAGCATAGGGCTACTAAAATGGTCAAGGGCAGTGGCGGATCCAGGATTTAGTTTTGGGGGGGGCTAAGAATTTTCCTAATCCAATTGAATCTTATTGTTAATGGTAATACGGAAAAGGTAGTGAATTCACCTCACTCCCCCACTTTTTGAAACCCACTTTTCAACTCGTTTTGGTACTCCTCATCCGAATTTTGGATATATTTTTTGCGTTTTGACAAACTTAGTAAAATGTTAGACGTTTTGGGGGGGCTTCAGCCCGAAAGCCCCCCCAACCCTGTAGATCCGCCACTGGTCAAGGGTATATCCAGTTTAAGTTATGAGGGAAGATTAAAGAAACTAAATATGTTCACTCTAGAGAAAAGAAGGATTAGAGGGGATTTGATTCAACTTTTTAAAATGGTAAAGCAAGGGGACACAGAGGGACTAGATTTCAATACGGGTAATAGAACAAGGGGTTACAATTTCAAATTGAATAAAGTCAAATTTAAGACGGATTGTAGAAAGGCATTATTTTTTAATAGGGTAGTGGATAGATGGAATGCGTTGCCTGGAACAATTGTAAATTCAAGTGGGGTAAACGAGTTCAAGAGGAAAATTGACAGTTACTGGGATTCCGGTAGTTTGGGTTAAGAAGACTGGACCAACCTTGCTGGGCGTACGCCTGTAGTTGGTCGACTTAATTTGTATTTGTATTTGTATACGCACCATTCAAAGACACCACGTATTCATGCACCACTCAAGACCATTCACCATCACAATACAGCATATATTGTTAAAGTGGTATAGGTTATCCATGATGTGCTATTAATCTGTTCAAATATATTTGTGGAAAGTTTACTTTTTGTATGGCAAACATAAAATTTATTAATATTTATGTATTTTACTTACAGTATGAAGCAACAGAAACTTTGACTTATAAAAAATAAATGCAAACCCAAAATCCCGTAAAATATATCATTTTCCAAATTATTTTCGAAAATGCGGGATGAAATTTGATTTAAAGACTGATTCTTTAAAATATATGTATGCATCTTACATACATATATAAAAATTTGTCCAGTTTTTATGAAACAAATTCAGTTATTTCAAGTGGAAAATGAAAGTAGTGTTAAAATTTTTTAAAGTAAATCATCCAATGTACAGAATGGGTGCAGATGCCCATTAATTTGTTTGAAATAAATAACATGTTCAACAAACATTAAAATTCCATCTCTTCTTAAATGTATGCGAGAAAATTGCAATGTGGTTCTTAAACTAATCAGAAAACCCTACAAACCTACTTGTAAAAGTTCCAACTATCCAAACATTCTGTTCTTCGGCCCCCAGTTCTTTTAAAATTAAACTACTGTAACTGTACTTTCAAATTAAATCGCCAGTTGGAAGAAAGGAATAAGTCCAAAAACCAAGTTTTGAGAAAATTTTCATTGTATAACCACCAAATTTTTACTGGAAGTTCAGAACCCTATTTAGAAAACAGAGCAATCATCAAAACAAGTATAAGTATATTAAAAAATATTTTACAGTCAAAATAAGCTGATTGGCTTTTTCCCTTCTTCCACCTTCTGAAATTTTTCTGATGAAAAAATCTTTAAAAAACCCTAAATTCACATTAAAATTAAATTTCTCCTTATTATACACCACAGAAGGGTGAAATAAAAAGAATAAGACAAATAAAATTAAAAATTATAGTGAAACTGAGTTATTAAAGCAGTATCAATGGAGTCAAAAATTCCCTGCATAAAAAAAGTTTGAAAAAATTGAAATTAAGAGAAAATTTTATTTCAACTTAGTTTACAGCAAAAAGAATATGAAAAGAAAGCCGGATTAACTTTAATTCCAAATTAGTTTAAAAAATTCAATGAATGGACATCGATTTCACAACATCAAGGGGTGATATCTCCCTATAGGGGTTAGTTATTTCCCCCCTCTTTTCACCCATGTGTAGAGCAAAGCTTGGAGATGGTTTTCAGCACAAAAAGTCAATTTGTCATTTTTTTGGCTTATTCCCTTCTTCAAACTGACGATTCAATTACACTATATTTCTCTTGGAATTGCTGCCGCCGTGTGAATTAATTGTCAATTTCCCAACTGTCTCTCTGAATCGGAGGGATCTCCATCGCGTATTGGTTATCTTCATCTCAATATCACTTTTTTTCAAATATTTCCTCTTTTTAACTTAATTTCTGGCAGCAAAAGTTGCCAGAAAAGTTTTGTAAGCAGAAAAATCCTGTAAACAGAAAAAGCTGTAACCTACAGGTAAATGCTGTAAAAAGAAACTTTCTGTCAAGTGAGCTACATATTTTTTCTGTTGTATTCACAGTAATTTTCTGCTTGTGCCATGCGTGTCGACTTATTTTAGCTGGGTTTTTTTTTTGAAATTTTAATAAATCAATAACCGGGGATAAAACCCATGATCTACCGCATGCTTAGCACACACGCTACCGCTGCTCCAACGAGGATTCAGTAAAAGTAGAAATTATCCGAAGATGTTCTTTCTTTCTCCACGAACTGAAACTTTCTGGTTAAGCACATATAAGCTAAAAAACTAGAAAAAAGCTGTTTTTTACATAAAATAAACAGAAGTGTGGTGGGAATGTTACATGACAGAATATCCCTGTAAACATGAAGTCATTTTTATTAAAACTTTCTGTTTTTCTACAGTTTTTTACAGTGCACGCCAGCTATCATGGAATTAGCATTTAGAATCTGAATTTTATTCGATTGTTCTAACTGGACTCGAGTTCCTCTTCATTTCCCCCGAAGCCAACTGACTTAGCCAAATTAACTCCCATGTAATAAAAGAAACATGGAGAACGTGATAATAAAATTGCTCCCAAAGATAAAGTAGCATTATAGCTTAACCCAAAACCACATTAAAGAATCAATAGTAAAAAAGTGTAAATAATGAATACAGAGTAAATACAGAATAACTGAATCAAAATAGCATTCTAAAACATTTTTACTAAAAATACACACTAAAGAAGATTTATTTTCAAAAGTACTCACACCTGCTGAAGGAAGAGTTTAAATTTTAGCTTGAAAATGCTATTAATTAGATACGAAGGGAGATAAAGAGATTGAATAAAATAAAAGGAAATAAACATATCTAGCCAAGTTTTAAAATTCCACTCGATGAAAATTGGAATAACTACAAAAAACCAGCTGAGATAGAATCATCACCAAAATCCATACATCTATTGAAAGAAGCAGTTGTTTACTTTAAGATTGTCCAGCAAAACTCATTTCCTCGAACTCAAATTAATTAACTTTTTTTTTCACGAGGACACTTGATTCTTACGGTATAGTCCCGAACAAATAACCCATAATGTTTACCGCCATTAAAACAGAAAGCCCTTCTATTTACCCCAAAACAATAAACCACCCGGATATTACCCCTCCAAAAAGATTTACTCAAACCATTTAAAACACTTAAAAAAACCTACCACCGTAGAGAAAATCCATTGAAGAATCTCTCGATTTGTTCCCGAACCCCCAGTTTTCAACCCTCCCGATTATTCTAGCGGTCAAATGAGATTAAGTTCCCCATTAAATGCCTCACCGGCTGCGCAAATACTTCCAAGAATTCCTCCTTCCTTTTAATAATGAAATGCAGTAATATGTTTTTTATTCCCGGATACTCTAAGAAATTGGGTGCAACAGATTCTTCAGGAGAAGGAGGGTTTCCTTTATGTTTTTTTTTCCGGAGTCGGGGAGATTTTCAGGAGAGGGAAAGAATGAAAGGGTCTTTCCCGTTTTCCGCGAGTTTCGAATGATTTCGGCGAATAGTTTCATCCCCATTTCTCTCACGTCTCGTGGAAGTTAGTGGGCTCGGTCTCTAAATTAGTTTCCTTCCAGGCTTCGGAATTAAACGCGGAGTTTGAGGGTTTTTTTAGTGTTTAAACAAAGGAGGGAGTGTGCGATGATTTTGTAACGATAAATGATTAGAAGTTTTTGGTATGAAAAAATCTGTTTTATTTGAAATAAGAGCAGTGTTCAAAAACGCTTTATTTTCCAACGTGGCTTATTAGTACCTACCACTAGATCAAATCAAATCTATAAAAATTGTTTTTTTATATTTGTTTGAAAATTGGTTTATTCTTCCTTTTTGATTGTTTAGATCAGTGTTTTCCAACCGGGGGGGGGCAATTTGACTAAACTAAGGGGGAAACTTCAAAATTTTCAACCAAACTGCCCCCCAGGTTGGAAAATTTTCAAATGTTTTTTGGGGGAGGACCCCAAACCCCCTTATAACTTCGTAGTTTATTTACTATGTATACTTCTTTACCTTGAAAATTCTCACAATGAGCGAATATCTTGGGTGGTTAAATGTCTGAAAATGAACCAAAACACTATTTTAAACTGGGAAAATTTCTAAATATTTTTCCGGGGGAGAAACCCCAAACCCCCCAATTCTACTTGTCAAGTCATCTGAAACAGCGTATAAAAGTGCTCGTACTTAAATTGGTATTAATTAATAATTGTATTAAGGAATGAATTTTTATTCCGTAATTAGATTTTTTTTTAAAGCATTTTTACTCTTTAGAGTCGATGATTCAGACCTCTCTTAATCTTGCCTGCTGATTTCGTCGGCAAAATCAAAACAGAAATATGTGTTGCTAACAAACTTGACCAAAGGCATTTAAAAATTAACACCCCATTTTCATTTTTTTCTCATTTAATTCAATATATTTTTCTGCTTAAGGTGTATTTTCCTATTAAATCAATGCTACTCTACAACTTAGTAATTGACTTATTTTACTAATATCTAATAGTTTTAACTCCTAAAATTTCAGCTTAAGGGCGTTGAAAAGGGTTGCATCGGGTAGGCCTAGTCACTTAACTATACCTCACTTTCATGACTATATCTGTAGGGGTTCTAAAGTTAAAGGGTGTGGCTAGTTGTCTTGGGGCACCCTGTATAATTCCACCTTATGGGAAATGGTTAATTTTAAATTAGTCCTAATTAAATTATATTTTTAATTGCAAAATTATTGTAAAATGACTTAAAAAGTAACAGTAATTTAAATTAACCTTGTCGATAAGAGCTTACATTGAACGAAACTGTATCCAAGAAAAAAAATCGTGGTAATTCATGAATGACCTTAGTATTTAATATTAATGAATTGATCAGAAAAGTAACAAATGATACTCATAGTAAGAATCATCAATTTCTGTAGTTTTTTTTCTCCTTAATAAGTAGAGCGTAGGATTAAGATCAAATGATTTAGTAACGAAATCAATGAAGATAAATGTTGAATTATTTATAATTAATGAAAATTCTTTTGCTGTCTCTTTTTTATCTAAAAAGGAATTGTCTTAACTGTATTGACACAAAATGCATTTTATATGAGTTACTTTCTACTTTAAATGCTAACCTTTAAATAGTTTATGCCTTTTTTTTCGGAAAGCTAAAAGAATTTAAGAAAATGACTCGTTAATGGAACTGGAGGCGATCCATTTAGAAACAGATATAAAAACCTTATTACCTCTGATTCATTAATCTTATTTTCCATCATAAACATTAAGTAAAAACAAAACGTCAAATAAAGAGGTTCTGGGTTCTGAGTGCCCGTTTCCTAATGTAAGCCACGTTCTTATACAATCCAAGGAGATGATTTATAAGAAAAACTTCAATACTTAACCTTCCTACCCCTTTGGGGTCTTTTTCGACCCCAGACGCACTTTGACGCTTGATATCTCCCATGCATTTTTGTTTTGACAATTTCCGATGCTACTATTCCTTAATTACGCAAAGTTTTACAATGAGTAAAAATTTTGGAGTTATTATTCCATTTTTAAGTGTCTTGGGAGAAATAGTCACATATTCCCCCTCTGGGGTCTTCTGAGACCCCAGCCATGAATGGCGGTAAAACAGAATCAAATAAAGTTTAGTATTTTATTTTTTGTTGTATTATAGATAAAAAAAGGTTTGCATGTTTGTTTAGAACGTTTGGAGAAATATTAGAAAGATATTTTCGTAGAAATTGTCATTTTTTTTACAAAAAGAAGATTGCGGCTAAATACATTGAATCACTCGCTATTTCTTAAATTTTTTATTCACATTCTAAGAAAAATATGCTATTTATAGAAATCTTTTGAGTATCTAACAGTTGCAGCAAAAAAAACTCAGACAACTGTCGCCATTACTTCCTGTTGAACACATTCTTTACGAAAACAATATAAATTCATGGTTGATTGTAAATAGGTTTTTATATTCAGTCTTCTTTGAAAAATAAGAATGCTTTCAAATATTTATGAGTGTTTACGGAAGTCCAGAATTTGATTTCGAAGAATTATCAAGAAAAAAACCAATTTTATGTTAAAACATACATAAGCAAGCGAGATACTGATTTCACTAAGAAATCTGAACCGATCATTTTTTTTTGTATTATTTCAATTTTAAAAAGAAGAATCCAAACTTTACATGTTTCATAATACTAAATAAATTAATCTGGGGTGACAGGTAGCTGATAATGCAGAATAGAGAATATATGCAGCTTCATAAATCGTTTAAAATAAACTACTAAATTCTACCCGTTCAAGACCGGGTATATCAACTAGTATGCTTTAAACAGTGTGATTATAAATATTTTAAGTAAAACAACTTCAATGTAGTTCATTTCTGTAATTTAATTCTTGTTTGAAGGTCCAGATGTTATAAAAAACGTGTATCAAAAGAAACCCAATTAAGCCGTAATAAGACGAAAAAAATGAGAAAAATACCAAAAAAAATTGGATAAATTATTCTGAAGCATCTTTCTAGAAATAAAAAATGACAATTCTTCTCCATTTAAGGAATTTTTAACCTTTATTAGAGTCATAGGCATGTTTTACGCATGGGGTCCTCAGAGACCCCACGAGGGGAATATGTGACTATTTTTTCAAGAGGGTAGGAAGGTTAAGGAAATGTTTTTAAAAACACTCGTTAATTTTTTGTTGTCAAAATGGATTTTACCCAACAAATTTATTTATAGAAAATATCTAATCATAATTTAAAATAAAAGGTAGTCATACATTGTATCCAGTAAGAAATTAGATTTTCAGCAATTTTTTTTTATTTCAATACGTTTTATTTATAAAAATAATGATCTTAAAGCACTTAATTTAAATATAAAATCAATTTATTAAAAACTAATAATAATAAGTTTTAAATGAATTGAATGTTTGTAAACATTCTTTTTTTAAATTTAATAAAGTATTTTGATTTCAAATTCATACGAATGAATAAACGTTTTTTGGTGGCCTTTGAATAAGTTTCAATGTATGAACTAAAATTATTTACAAATAATTTCCATTTATCAAGCTTTGTAAGTATCCACTAATGATTTGAGTGACCAAATGTATCTTAGAAGAATTTCAAATTTGGCTTAAATAAATATTTAATGACTTGTTATTAACACTTATCAACTTGACATACTATTCTAAAACATGAACGGTTGGGAGAAAACTATATGTTCCAGACGTAACGTTCCATAATTTTTTACAGTGTGATTTCACGAGACTTACATTTTTGCATGGCTTAATAGTCACTCTTAGAAGTTGCATTATTATATTATTATTGCTTTTTTAATAATAAATTTTACACTTTTCAGCTTTGATGCCTTTTAGCAGCCCTATCTTATTTATTCCAGGTGAAAAATTTTGAGCAACTTACCATGCTGAAACAATGCATCCAGGTCTCAGTCTATTAAGGACAGATAACTTAGTGATGTGGGTCGGAAAATTTTCCACTAGGTTTTTCCGGAAAATTTTCCGCTATTTTTTGCTTTGTTTTATTACTTACATTTTGTATCCAATTTGCTTCTCTTTCAAAGAAGTAAATTTATTTTGATATAAATTGAATGCTATTGTTAATTTCTTGCATTGAGACCATTGTCTTTAGTTACTTTCTTTGTGGTATATTGGAACTCGGAAATAGTAATAAAATATCAATTTCATCTCTTTGTGAGAAATATATGTCCCTGCTATTAATTTTAGAATACTATTTTGTTTTCATTTCAGTTATTCATAGGTCAATTTAGTAAATGAATAATGAAGTAATTTCTCCTTGAGTGGCATCTTTTAATCGAATATCGCGAGACATTTTATGCATAGGTATTTAAATATTTATTATATTATAACATTAAATGTGATTTAAAAATTTTAAATCATGATTTCAATGAATTAATTAGTTTTTTAATTAGTTTGTGATTGTGTTTTATTTTTAGATGGATCTCAAAGGAATATAATCCAGAATGATGTATTTGCATGAGTGAGGGATTTGCTTGATTTTGTACTTTTTTGATACATTATGGTTTAAAACTCCCAAATTTCTGATTTTTAAGTTAAAAAACGTGTGTTTAAATCATTTAAAATTCAATTTTATTTTTTCCAAAACGTCAGAAAAGTCACGTGATCAGAAAACGGGCTTCTAGTGTATGTGACCTCACAGCGCATGATTTGTGATTCGAAAGTGTTTTCGCGTCCAAACAAAAAACGAAATTTCAAAAATTTATATCTCAGAAACTAGGCTACGAAAATACTTGATGTAAACATCCTTCTTCATGGTTTTTTTATCTACTATTTTAATAAAATTTGATCTCAAAACGTGAGAATACCTCCAGGAGGAAAATACTCCAGTTTTGTTAATTTGTTGATCAGAAGTTTCATTTAACAATACTTTATTATAATTTAGTGGCTTGCAAAATTTACCGGAAAACCCACATCTCTACATATAACAAACCCCACATTTTACAGAACCACATCACTCTATCTAAGAAAGACAAATTGTCCAAAACAAACCTGCCCAAAACGCGTCTCCTTATGGATAGTGTCAACCGGTCACTGGTCACACCTCGCCGTTTAACTTCCACTTTAAACTGAAAACTCCGATTACTAGTTGACCAGATCATTTAGATTTTAAATAAAAGTAAATAATATTTCGGATAACTTTTTGATTATTTAATAAATATAAATTTTTTTGTCTTAAATTTCGTTGTAAATTTAAGATGTTTTGAAATAAAATTTATCAGTGAGGCAAGACGTCACTTTAAGATGGAGAAATAAACCCTACAATTTATGCATTTCAACAATAAAATCGGAGTTTCCATCGGTAAGTTTCCATCGGTAAGTAATTTTATATTTTGCATGGTTTTATTCCTTATTTAATTACGGTGCTATCGTTTGGGGTGGTGAATATAAATCCAATATCCTACCAATTATCTCAATCCAAAATAAAATATTTAACCTTTTACAGGCCAATGTTCCCAATTGGGAACATCGTGTTTGAAAATTCATAAAAAAATAGCTACTATCAGTATACTGTTGAAAATTTTACCATGTACAGTTGAAAGATGACTTGATTTTTTAAAATTCAAACGAAGTATCTATCATTATAAGAAAAAAATACAAAAAATCTTTAAAAAAGGCCATTTTTACGCTTTTTGATAGAGGTACACAAAATAATTCATGAAAAATCGAAATATTGTCCCAAGTTTCCAAAATTTGGTAAGAATATTGGCAAAGACTTACCTTAAATAGATATCCTCAGTATTATTAATAACTATTAAAAACACGCTTGTGGTAACTTGCGAAACATGCATGTTCCCAATTGGGAACATTGGCCTGTCGCCGCTATTCACGGGAAACCGAGTTTGCAGTATGGCGTTGTATTATAGAACTCTGTAAAACGGGAGTATTTCTTTTTCGTAAAGAATAAAAAGGTTATGTAATTGCTTAAAGGGGAATCCCCTTTCAGAAAAGAAATAGCTGGTTTGTTTTTGGTTTTGATTGTATATTTTTTTTTTCGTTTGAATCTACGATTTTGTTCAGAGAAATGATGAATGTGTATAATTATTGAATAAGTCGGCTTTCCAAAGTTCATAACTTATCGCAGAGAATTTATGCTAGTAAAAAAGAAAGGTTAGTAGATTCACATGTCTGGTATTGTGTTATTTATTATAAATAAGAAATAAATTTTGAAAATATGGAATCCTAAATGCGTTTTGCATAAGAAAGTAAGGATACAATGTTTCATGTTTTATTTAGTAATGACAGTGAAATTTTCTAATAAATGTATTAATGCTACATTCAAAAACCAATTATTTAATCATAATTTTTGTACAAATTATTAAAATCCATTTTAAATCATATTTATAAATGTACAATAATTTCAATAATTTTCTTGTGTAATAAAATAACTTGGCTTTTGATAATAGGAAAATTAAAATTAGTTAATCCCTTTTATATATTTTAGTTGTTTTAGATAGTATCTGGAATTTTACATAGTATTTTTAAGGCTAGTGTATAAAATTTACTTCAAAATGATATAAAATTTTGGTATTTTGCATGAAATTGACATTAAATTGTTTTCAAATTTCTGAAATTTCTATAAAATTACAGCTTAAACACAAAGATAAACTGTAATTAAGGTTGATTTTGTTAGTTATTCCACAAGATTTGGGTTTTATTTGATTTGTTTATCATTTGAGTCTATGCGTGCTTCCCCGGTCGAAGTATAGTCGGAAGTGGCCAATGTTCCCAATTGGGAACATGGTGAAAATCACACTTAAAAATTTTTTACCGCCATCATATTAATAATTTTTCTTAATTGTACCATTAGAAGGTATTTTATGTAATAAAATTAATAAAAATATACCTGGATCTTAATTCGGCCTGTAAAAGGTTAAAATTTTAAATCCTCAACCCTATCCAAATAATTTTAGAACCCTTAGATTACTTCCGATTCGACACAATGCATATTTCCAAATAATACTTCACCTTTACCGACATAGATCTTTGTGTAACTTACGGAATAGAAATTTTAACACTAGATCAACTGCAAGTTATCAGATTCCAAAATTTTCAAAAGATATATTTACTAAAAGTTTCTATTATCTTGCACCTAAATTATATAACAGTTTACCTCTAAATTTAATTACTATTAACAAATACTCCACTTTTAAAAGAAATTTATTTAACTTTATAATTAATATCGACGACCCGGATTCCTATTTTTCTCTCAATTGAAGCAAATCATTTTCTGATAATATTTTTTCCAGCTTATTGCCATTATTTATTTACACATTTCTTTAGTTGTTTTAATTTCTTTTCATTTATTTTGTATTTCATGTATTAAATTTATTTCTATCACCTGAACGGGACTTGTCTATTTTCCCCTTGGTGGCGAATGAATTTTTCCTTGTGTTTTGTAAATACTATTTGTGGAGTAAATAAAATTATTATTATTATTATTATTGTTGTTTTTGTTTTTGTTATTATTTTTGTTTTTTTTATTATTACTATTATTACTATTACTATTACTACTATTATTATTAAGTTTCTTCCGGTTGACACCGTTCATACCCCATGCCTGAGTCACTAGTATCAAAGGCCGGGAACACATTTCACGTGCATTAGCCGAGCACAACAACGCGGCGCTTGGAAGGAAATTATGAAATTAGAAGGTTTGATTACCCCAGAGAGAAATGCTTCCGCTAGAGGTAATGGGGGAGAGACACCGTCGTTTCATCGTCTAAGTAAGAGGGACGCGGAAGGGGGTAATTAGGATGGTATCCGACTCCAGGCAACATGATTGATACCCGACGATGGAACTGAGGCTTTTGGCTTCAGGAAGGATGGGTAAAGGGGGCTGTTGGCTGGAAATGGGCCGTGGTTTGGAAGAATTCTACCCTAAAAACTAAGCGAAACAGATACGACATTTTGGATTTTCAAAAGTTCGTCAGAGCTGAATATTCCACTCTTAACCCTTTATTTACCGACGGTACTTACAAGTACCACCAAATTTAAAATTACATAGAATAACCATCCTTGCGAATATATTGACGATACATACTTTGCAGGAACACTCTTTCAGTTATCCTCTTCCAGGATAAAGCAGCGAAGGTTCTATGATGAGTATTTTAGCGGCAAATGCAAATAGATTTAACTGAAGTTGTAAGTTTAGCTGCCATTTCGATCGGATTCACATGATTGTCATTTTTTTCCCTCAAAAAAGTAGTTAAAGTCAAAAGTTAAGTGTATTATTTTTTAAGACTTATTACTGCGATAAAAAAGCTATGTTTTTCTTGTATTGTGAGAATATTTTAGCACTCCGTGTACTGACAGTACCCAAAAGTATCAATTTAAGTAATTGGCTCTAGCGGATTCAATTTTCCAAAGATGATTATTTATTTATGTATATCCCTTAATTTTCAATTTAGTGACTCAAAACAAGTATTTGCACGAAAAAAATTGCAGCGAATCATAATGCGGTAAATAAAGGGTTAAAACGACAGTCTCAAAACTGAGTAAAAAATTAATCAAACTCATTTTTGAGTATGCACATTTTCAGAAATGAGTATATTCATGTTTTCAAATTTGATTCGGAGCCAGTTTGAGTAATTTGTACTCAGTTTTGAGACTGTCGTTTTTAGAGTGTATGCTACGAATTACAGCGACCATGGCGGTGAAATTAAAAAGTCAAATAAATTAATGAAAAAGTACAAGAGGTAGAGCAAGAACTTCAAAAGAAAGTTGTTTGAGCCATCATAAAAAACGCACACAAAATTATTTAAGGAGAGAAAATTTATAATGAGAATTATGATGAGATATTTAAGATAATTTCTTGAAAACATGATTATGAAATTAACACAGATGTGGCAAAAATTTTTTTTTATTTTCAGCGTTTTGAGTTGTCATCACCCCTAATTGAGTGGGAAAGTCCATTTATGTGTGTGAATTCAGGAAATTCCAAAAAAACAAAACAAAAAAAAAACCTGGTTTCACCTGGTCAATCATTTTCCGGACTGTCTGCTACTCTCATTTATTTCTCCATCTGGTGACGTCTTGCCCACTGATAAAATTTACTTCAAAACATAAAATTTACAACAAAATTTAAGACAAAAAAACATTATAATTTATATTTTTTAAATAATGAAAGTTAACAGTAAATTCAAATTACTTATTTGAAGTAATATTTACTTTTATTTAAATGAGCTGTGTCAATTAGTAATCAGAGAGCAGACATTCCGGAAGTCACCACAGGTAAAATAGTTTGCTTGTTTTTTAGGAATTTGTGATTATTGTAGGACTTCAAAAGTTTTTCTCCTGGTGGTTCATTAAGACACAAAATGTTGAACAAGTTGTTGCATAATTTAAAAAAAAAATGTTTGACTTTTATCTCACTTTAATTAAAAAAACTAAAATAAACATCTTTTTAAATTTATAACATGTATTTTTTAATAACAAAGCTTTTTGTTTTTTATTACTGTTCAAAAGAGTTATAATCAACTTTGAATGAATTCCTAAAAATAGGTTTAAATAATTGGTCACATAAGCCACAGATTTGATACTTATCCTTTATTGAATAAGAAACTGTTTATTCCAATTATTTTAATGCAGGTATCTACCTGTGCTAATGTATCAGGTATAAACATGTAGTCTAATTCCAAATTATTAAAACAAATTATTGAACAAATTATTATTATTACTGTTCAAAAGAGTTATAATCAACTTTGAATGAATTCCTAAAAATAGGTTTAAATAATTGGTCACATAAGCCACAGATTTGATACTTATCCTTTATTGAATAAGAAACTGTTTATTCCAATTATTTTAATGCAGGTATCTACCTGTGCTAATGTATCAGGTATAAACATGTAGTCTAATTCCAAATTATTAAACATACATTCTAAAAAACATCAATAAATTAGCTATGAATTAATTATGAAGGCTTTAGTTCGAACGTTTGAAGTGGTTAGTCAACATAGCAATTGAGTGGTCATCCATAAATTATATGCGGTGTTTTTTCCAAAATCTGGACCACCCCCCCTTGGTGAGATTTAGTGAGATTTTGCTGCACCCCCTCTCCCCCCAAGTGAGATTTACCTACAACCTTTAAAAATAATTTCGTTTACATTTTGTGCTTCATATGAAGAAAATCGTATAATTTCTAACTTAAAAAGTTGACGTGAGATTTTAATCGACCCCCTCCCCCCTTGGTGAGATTTGGAGAGATTTTTTCAAACCCTTCCCCCCCTTTTTGACCTCACGTAATTTATGGATGTCCCCTTAAATACATGGTGTTTCAGAATTGCGTTGCATGGCTTTTATTCGGAACCAACGCCTCCTAGGGTCATGGAAGTAAAGTCTACCGTTAGGTAAGTGAGCCTCGAGAATGCACTGAAATGACTTATAGCGCCCCTATCTAAATTAAAAAATTAATTTAAAAACTGAAAGAGATAGAGCAAAAACCTCAATAAGAGTATTGATGACAACGTCATGCAGAACTCACTGAAAAATAATTTGACTTGAATATTCGCCGAGATATTAGCATGTAAAAAAGCACTTTTTCAGGGGTAAAAAAAGAAAAAGTTCAAATATTTGCATATTGTTTTGATTTTTTAATTAAATTTTGTGTTCTTAAAACTAAAAAACACAAAACTACAAAATAACACTGAAACATTTGCAAATATGCGAACTTTTTCTTTTTTGACCCCTGAAAAAATGCTATTTTCACATGGTAATATCTCCGCGAATATTCAAGATATTTTGATCAAATTTTTTTCAGTGAGTTTTCATGACGTTGGCAACAATACTCTCACTGAGGTTTTTGCTCTATCTCCTTTAGTTTTTAAATTATTTTTTTAACTTTTTAATATCGCCGCTAGAGACACTGAGCGTCCTCTCAATTGATTCTCCAGGATCTCTTACCTAGGGGTAGACCTTACTTCCGTGGCCCTAGGAGGCGTTGGTTAAAAATAAAATCCATGAAACGCAATTTTAAAACACCCTGTGTACGTATTTAATACATTTTATTTCAACATGACTTTCAACATAAGATGCATTCAGAATTCACAATTATTAATATTAAAGTAAAGTTATTGAAAACCCATCTCATTATTGATAAAAAGACGAGTTAAGAAAAATGTAAATCTTTATTTTAGAAACTACTGATAAATTTTTGTTTATCGATAGACTCTTTAACGAAATTAGTCAACAAGTACAAAATAAACCCTTTCAAATTTTTTCTATAAAGCTCCAAAAATGTACTAGGCCAGAAAGGGGTCCCACTTACCCCAAGTGAACCTACATTTAATTTATCTTCATAAATTTGTATTTTGAAACGCATAGTTAATATTTTATTTATATTATTAATTATATTTTAAAAGAAAATTATACAAAATATGAAAGCATATGCCAGTTAAGCTTCACGAATTCTGCTGTATTTTTGGCAATAACGGCCATCAAAGATTTTTATGCACTTACTCATTTTTCAGTCCTGTAATGAATTTAATTAATGAATAAACATTTATGTTTAGGAAAATTATGAAATAATTTAAACAAATTTTATTTTCTTCCTTTTGTTCTGTTTGATTTTATCTAAAAAATTAAGATGTCAAATTAGTTAGTACACAATGGAAATATTCTGGATACAAAGTAATTGAATGATCGAAACTCTAACATTAAAAACTATTGAACTTTAAAATGCATTTGAATTACAATTTTCTATTACTATTTCCGTAAAAGTTTTTTAAAGATAGTTGCTTTTTAAAGTTGAATTTTACCATATAAAATCTTTAAGAAATAAAATTAATAAAAACTGATAAAAATATGAAAGGAGAATTTCACCATTATCGGTTACCCTCTACTTTTTTATAGATGCCTTAACCTATTCAGATTTAAAATTAATTGTATCCTTCTTTTCATCCCTCTACGAAAATATAAACCCGTACCGAATCTCAATTAAAGATAGTCAAAAAAGATAAATTACCGACATGCACCAGCTAATACTCACCACTTTTTTCTTCTTCTTTACTACTTTTTTCAGACTTTTTTATATTTTATTTTAGGTTCGGCCCTTGAAATGTTATATTAATCAGACAATAGGTGTAAACTCACAACTCTCAAGCGTCGCCTCCAACTGTGGACCGGTTTCATCCTTGTTAGGACCACTGAGCTATAAAAAAACTGGAGTGACAACCTCCGATACTATAACAAGCGACCAAACGTGCCGGCGTGGAAGGTTAAATTGCCCCGATTGCTGCAAGGTTGGTTAAATTGCTGCAAGGTTGGTTGCTGCTGGTGAAGGTTAAATTGCCCCGACTTCTAGCCCCGATTGCTGCAAGCAATTGGGGCTAGAAGCTATCGGGGCAATCCCCGTATAACCCTCTTTTAATCCGCCCATGCCTGTTTTTAAAATATTATGAGCAAAATTTAGAATGGTCGTTTCATTCTGTGTATACAACTAGGCTAACAGATGTGGAAAATTAAAAGAAGACGGAAATCCTTTCCGTGGTGTGATGCGGTTTCAGCACGCCCACTAGTCACTTCAGTTTGTTTTATAGCTCAGTGGTTAGGACTCATCAGCACTTTATTCCAGATTTAATTCCAGAAAGGCATGGTAAATGAAATCTTGAATGCTTTCTGGAATTAAATCTGTTCTAGGAAAACCATTGTCACTCCAGCAGATGAGTGGAGGACTAATCAATGGTCACCACTTTTTTAATTACAGTCGGCTTTTTTAATTACAGTCGACTAGACTGTCCTCCGCTCTCTTGCGTTACCTTCCTATTCCGTGCTGATGAGTCGTAAGAAGGACAATACGGTCTACGGTTGGAGGGATGCTTCAGAGTTGTGATTTTACACTTATTGTCCGCTAACCAGCGATAATGGTGATATTCTCCTTTCATTTACCTTGCCTTTCTGGAATTAAATCTGTCCAAGGAATGTCATGTTATTCCAGCAGATGAGTGGAATTGGAGTAGTGATTTCCTATACCGTGCTGATGAGTCCTAACATGGACGAAGTCGGTCCACGGTTGGAGGCGACGCTTAAGAGTTGAGAGATTACACTGATAAAATATATTTATATAACTTTCAATAAAGCAAAGATATCTTATAAAACTTTATTAATGGTTTCCAAAATATTTATTACACTAGAAATTCTATGTAATAGTCAATTATTAAATGATTTTTGAAGTAAAAAATTAATTAACATTTTAACAGACGAAAATACTGCTTTACAACTAAACCCTTTACCTCTTAGTATTTTACTCACGCGCACGGGAACTTTAAAAATCAGGAGAAATGAAAATATCGGTGTACTGTTCGTACTGTTGTTGTCGTTTTGGTCTTGGATAATGTTTGTAAAGAATGCATGATTTTGCAATGAATTCGGCTTTTATAAAAAGGATTGAAATTATTTAGCATTGTGTTAAAACACTTACGGCCGTATTCTGAAGCATCTGGCAACCTGTGATCAGGATCTCTTAGCACAAATCAGCTTGATTTGGTATTCCGAAGCACCTTAATCAGTTGACCACTGTGTGTTAAGAAATCAACGCTCAAAGCAGTGATCTAGGTTGGATCACCAATCAGAATCAAGTCTGGCTGGAGCTGCGATTACGAAACAAAAAACATGGCGTCGTCCTTCATCAGCTATCTGCTTAAATACACTTCACGTCAATATAATCGAAATTAGATCAGTATTTTAGAAATAAAATATTTTTGATTCACAGTATTCTTGATGTGTGATTTGTCGAGTACAATGTTTATTTAAATTATTATTTCTAGTAATTAAAGTATTTTTCCTCTATTGTTTTATACTTAAATCTTGAAAATGCATTAAGAATTGCAACCTAGTCTATTGAACCCTATATCAATTTGCTTGTTCAACAAAAGCAAATTTATCTGTCTCATTAATTTGAATTATTTCTGTATGGAATCCAAACTTAATGAAACGAAACTTTTACAAATTTAAATTGAATTTGTACCTATACATATCTAATTAAATTTTAAAAAATTATAATAAAAAGAAGTTAATTTATTTTAATAAAACTACATAGAGTAAATTTTTATTTCAATTTGTTGAAAAAATTTTATTGTATGTGCGGCCCAGCAAATTTTTTTTTCATTGCAATGTGACCCTCAAACAGTCATAGTTTAGACACCTATGGGTTAGAATATAGAACTCCAGAATTATGTTAATTAAAAATAAAAGATTGTTTTTATTATTTTCATTCAAATGCAAAAATAAAATCTCATCAGCTAACTACGGTGCTTTATTTTTTATTTGAGTTATATTCAAATCTAAATTGGATTCCATGAAGCAAATTTCAGAAATGCGAATATTCTGATTACATGTGTTATGTTTATTTTGTATTACTCAAAACTTCAAGTTTCATATTCTTTCATTAATTTTCATTAAAAATCATTGACTTTTAAAGTACAATCCGAGTGCTTTTTATGTCGTACTTTTTCGCAAATTTCTTTCCTATCAAATTTATCAATCAAAACGATCTCAACCAATCACGAATGAGCTTTTTTTATCGCCAGCGGTTTCGCTTTTTCGCCAGCTCTGGTGTTTCTGATTCACTTTAATCAGTTGACCAAGGTGCTCAGACTATCAAATTTAACAGATCAGGGCTTGGCTAATATTTGTGAATCAGTTGATCGGCTGTTCAAGTGATTTTAATCCAAAAACACAGACTACGGCCGTTAGAATCCTTAAGAAATCCCAAGCGTTAGTCCTTACCCTTAAGTATTTCTAAAGCTAATACTTAGCGGTAAATGTAAATTAGGGTGTCCTCTATATGACAGAAAAAATCTTTCTTGCGAATTTGAAAACTGTTACTTACTACTTTTTTTATAATTGCCTTAACCTATTCAGATATAAAATTTTATCCTTCTGTGATGATTTCATCCCTCTACGATAATATTAACAGGTGCCAAATCTCAATTTAAGATGGTCAAAAAAGCTAAATTACCGGCACACATATGCTAATACTCACCACTTTTTTCTTTTTACTATACATTTTTTAGACTTTTTTTATATTTTATTATAGGTTTGGCCATTGAAATGTTATATTAATCGGTCTAAAATTTCGTCTACCACTTTTAAAAGAAGTTAGCAAAGTGAAGGTAAACCAATTTACTTAGTTGGCGATTCTAGTCACCAGATTACGGAATCTAAGTTACCAAATAATTGAAAAATTTTTACGGTGCTGTTTTTTAACATTCGTGAAGTTGAACTTAAGCGGTTGACGACAGTTCAGGCCGATTAATATTACATTTCAATGGCTAAATATATAATTTATGTAAAAAAAGCAATAAAAAATTATGAAAAAACAAAAAAAATGGTGAGCATTAGCGGGCGCGTGCAGGTAATTTAGCTTGTTTGACCATCTTCAATTGAGATTCGGCACGGGTTAATATTATCGTAGAGGGATGAAATTTTAGATCTGAATAGGTCAAGACATTTATAAAAAAGTAGAGGGTGCACGCATTACAATTCGCAAGATAAGTTTTTTCTGTCATGTAAGGGACGTCCTAATGTACATACTTTTTCCTTAAGTACAATCATCCTACAAACATTCTGGAATAAAATACCATTTTTTAAATTATAAAACGAGCACAACTAATGAATCTCGACGACAGACAGTTAAATAATAAACTTGGCCGATATTGACTTTTTTTACTGTGGAAATTGATTTTTAAATTTAAAAGTTTGATTTCATTTAATGTTTAGAGCTGTAAGTTATGCCTTACAATATCCTCATGGTTACAAAAGCATCAAACGTAAACTCTATTCAAACCAACATCAAACGGGATTTAAAGCAAAATACCCCATAATCTATCAAACACGCACGTGTAACCACCACAGCATGTTCACCCTACAAAGGAAAACAAATTTCCACATCTAAGTTTTCCACCAATCTGCATATCAAAGAACACATAGTTCAGATCAATATCACATTGGTGACTATCTCTATATGCATTCCGCCAAAATCACGTCTTTCTTTCAAGGAACAGAATTCCCTCCCGCTATAGAAATATGTTCCAACAACCTAAAAGCATATGTTTACTTCTATTTAGTTGAAGGAACCGCTCGCAAGAGTTTGACTGTTGTGATTTGACTACCTTCTTCACAGACCGTTGTCTGAGAAAATGGGTTTTCGCCCTTCACTTTGTGTACCGCGTTTCCCATTCTACTCGGGTTCCATTTTTCGCATTTTATTCCACGCGACGTCCCCCAGCTTTCAGCGGAGCTTGTTGACTGACTGACTTCAAAGTTAAGTGTTTTTCCGTCATCGCGAACGGGCTAAGTCCCTCGAACGGTGTTAAGTTTGTCCCGCTTTCGTACTATACCTGGGATGCGTTAGGCACGTCACGGAGAGTTTCGTAGGTTTTCTACCAGTTAAAATATAAATGCATTTTTTTTTGTAAAAAGAATGAAATTGGTGAAAAACAACGGAAATACTGGAATGGGTTTTTCGAAAAATATCAGTAGGAAGTCTAGACCAGGTCCAAGATACCTAGTCGAAAGACTAATTAACCGACATCCTCCTGCGCAGTGGCGGATCCAGGATTTGGTTTTGGGGGGGGGCTAAGAATTTTCATAACCCAATTGATTCTTCTTGTTAATGGTAATACTGAAAAGGTAGTGAATTATCCTACTCAAATCAATAAAAGGGGGGTCTGGGGGTCCTCCCCCAGAAAATTTTTGGAAATTATAGTCAAAAACCCCACTTTTTCAACTCATTTTGGTACGCCTCATCCGAATTTCGGATATAGATTTTTTGCGTTTTGACAAACTTAGTAAAATATTAGACGTTTGGGGGGGGGCTTCAGCCCGAAAGCCCCCCCCGTAGATCCGCCACTGCTCCTGCGTAACCGACAGCAAATTACTTTTATAAATGGAATATAATGGTGGAATGAAATTTATTTTGGATTATGTATTATTAAATAAAAATATGCAATAAAATGCGTAGTTTTCAAAATATCTCTCTAGATATTATTACCGTGCGATTTGCTATAATGAATATTTCGCCAATTAAATGCATCCACGGAGCTACGTTGCACAATGAAGGCGTCAGGAATACCTATCAGCTCCACACCCACCTAGTTAGTTTATCTAGCATATTTTTCATAAATTTTTCCTCTGATTTTGTTTCAACTCCAACAAAAATGTTGTTGTGTGAATATCATTTTTACCAACTGCAGTTCTTTCATTATAATATTTCTGATCCGACTTTCAAAAGTTATTTCAGTTCGACTACGGATTGTTTATTCCACGTAAAATTTCCTACCGTAAATTTAAATTTCATTCTTGTTAGTATAAATGAAGTTCATTTTTTTCAATGTGAATCTGTTTTAATCTTGTACTTTTAAAATACTACCCAAAAATTATGGTTTAAACTTATTAACTACCCATTTACTAACAATTTTTTTAATAATAATCTTTATTCACATGGAAAGAACACAAATACAGAAATTAAGTACATATTAGTAGCCAAGGGGATAAATTTAGAAATCCCGTTCAGGCTACCAAGTGATGACCATGATGACCAAGTGATGATGAAGTACCATCAATTTCACATTTTCTTTCATCGTATCTCAGCAAAATTCTTTGATTTTTGTAACTAACTACTGCATTTTCTTTAAATTATATTCAAACCCCAGAAATTGATTGTTACAACGTATTTCTTTCGCGTCCAGACTCCTTTCGAAACGCTCAGAAATCCTTTGTACGATATGATTCAACTCAAACGACAACACCCAAATCCGTTGAAACGAAAAATCACTTTTTTTTATTTTCCCAATAAGAAAAGACTGAAAACAATCTTAAAAAAAACTTAAAAATGCTGTTTAATCACTCCAAAATACTTTTCAGATTTGTCTCATATAGAAAGCAGGAATTAAACAACTTGAACTCAAAGCATCACTTGAGTGAATCCCGAAAAAAGAAATTTAAAAAATCACAAAGTTCGAAAGAAAACTCTCGAATTGAGGAAATTCCATTCTTTTGTGCTCTTACGGCGCGGTGCTTCCTTTTAAAAGGAAATCCCTCCCACCCCCCTTTTCGTTCTTTTTTAATCCCCTCGCATTGTCATAAACTTTAGAAGTGAAAATTCGGCTTCTCCCATTTAAAAGGAACAAACATATTTGGAAGCCTGCCACGAGACATTTCGAGATTTTGCAACGCAACTCTGTTTTGAACTTCGGTTGCATTGTTACGGTTTTCTTTTTTATAAATACGGTTCTAGTAGTAGCGAATTGCTTAATGTGCTAAGAAGGAGGCATTAGTTGTCACAGTGGAAACAAAACCCGACGCGTGACGAGCTAATAAACGCCGAGTGTAAATTTCTGTCCCCAGAAGAATGTTTAAAGTGTTCTTTGTCATTCTTGCTGAGTTTTGTTTTACTATCGATTTGGTGAGGATAATGTGACACTGATGTGTGTGACATCGTTTTGTGTTTGGTGGGGATTCTTCGTTTTTTTCTGCATTTTAGCTTTTCTTATAAGTAGTTTCTTTATGGCCTTTGCTGGTTATGTGTCGTTTTGAAAAGTGTATAAATTCTTTAAAATAATGTGTGGCTCACTTTTAGCTTAAAGGAAACATTCATTTCTTTTTACTTGGGAACAAAATTGTAAGATAGTTTGTTACAGAATGATAATGTTTGTTTTCTCCGTATTGTTTATATCTTTGAAATAGTGCACAATTTAATAATTATGGTGCACTTTAAAAATGAAGAACTGCTTACAATAAATTAAGAACTGTAGTGAACATCTTCGAAGTAAGCGTAAAGTTCCCTATAAAAAACCTACAAATCTACTTTATATAAATTTTCTGAAATAAATTGTCAACCATTTTCAAAAATTTTTCTAATTTTATTAATTTTTTTTTAAAATTGATTTATTTTTTGGCCAAAATAAGAACTTTTTAACCTCTCACAGCATCATTCGTGAACTATCAATACACAATATCCCTTTCAACCATTCAAAGCGAAAAAAATTAAAAGTCGCAGTTCATTAAACAAATTCCATGAGTATATAACAAAAAATAATGATCTTTTAATCCTCTCTCAACAGGTGATTATTACTAGAGAATGGAAATTGTATTCATTCCATCTCAATATAATTAATATATCTAAAGACATATACACCTATACAGCACCCCATTTGGACCACTTTATTGGAATTCGCAACCTTTATATATTTATAGGTTACTTGACCATGACTGATAGAAACTAAAAAAGTAGTTCCCAGAGCAGTGTCTAAATATTGAGTAAATTAAGAACTTTAATTTAGAAACATGATTAGTTTGCCAAACCCACAGATAGAACTTAACAGAGGATTCCTCTCCATATAAGCTGATGGCATCATTTGAACATGGGATTTCCCATAGACAACTTCAAGTACATCTGACCGCCTCCATAGTTCCACGTCATTCCTGCTACGTCTCTGTCATTCGCCCACTGGAGCTGTCACTCAAATTCAAATCGGAAGTGGAGGGAAGGGAGCAGCACCGATTAAATTAAAATGCCGCTTGATAGAAGTTCCGTATCCAATCAATATCACATCAATCATATCCAATCAGTATCACAATCCTTTCTCATTTCGCCTTCTCTGATTGGCTGCTAGTGAAATTAATTATAATCTGCAAGCTGAATTAAATTATCTAAAGATGAAAACAGCCGTTTGGAATCTCTGTTAGCTCTTTACTCTGTGGTCAAACCCATGCGTGTGTATTTAGCGCCTTTTTATCACGATTTGCGTACCGAAACTCCTCTTAAGAACCCAACAGGCTCATATTTTCCTTCCGCTTATAGTGACGTCATAGGGTCAAGAAAAATTGCAGTCTAGTACACAGAGAAAAATCCTAACAGAGGGTCCAAAACGATATATTCAAAAGTTGGATGGGTTGGAGGGCGCCACGATCAACTAAATGATTGACAGAGTGATCAAACCTGTGATTGGCTGTCACTCAATCTTCTATTTTCGAAGGAGAAGGAAAAAGTTTTTCTCAACCAATCAGGCTTTTCCGTCCCGCCTCTCGTGACGTTGTTGCGATCGCAGCGCCAAAATAGCCCCAAACACATCCAACTTTTCGATTTCCAATAGCGTCTATGGCGACGGACTCTCTGTTCTAGTACTCTGTGGTCTAGTATATAGTAGGTAGCATCGCATCCAAACATAATAAATACCTATGAATAAAAAACATCCCAGCAATTACTCAATCTCCATCGATTTCCATCCATTACATTCCCTAGATGCGACAAGGGCATCTGAAGAGTCACAGACCCTCCCGATCGGGCAAATACATAATACTCCGATTGGACGGCTCTTCACCGAAAGCCTTGACAAGCGGATAGAGAAGGCCTCACTCCATCATCCAAAGGGTCCAGAAAAAATTGACCACAGAATCGGTCTTTTATATAAAGGGTAGCTTTATGCAGGCCATAAAACCTATCTCTATCGGATGGTTTATTTATACGTTAGGTATTTTCATGGCCATATTGCATGCAAATTTATCGATGTAATGACCGTCGCTTTTTGTTAGAGTATAGTGTGGACATCTCTTTTATTTATTGTGTCATTGCTTCTAATATGTATTATATAATTTGATGTTATAAAGTTAACATTACAAAATTACTTTTAACTGTGTTACATTAACTTTTTTAAGTAAAAACTCATTATTGTGTACGAGTGTACATAATTTAATTCATTGTATATTTTATTTGATTAAACCTTCATTGATTTTAACAAAAACTTTAAAAATTTTCTTACAATTTTTTAAACGTTTCGTATTATAATTACGTTTTATTTCTTACAATTCATCAATCCAAACTTATCAAGGAATTAACTTAAATGTTGCACTCAAAAAAATTTACTCCCCATTAACTTATTTTATTACTGATAATATGTGAAAGTTAACAATTAAAAATTTACTGAAATTAAAATAAAAAATCTAAATACTTGTTTAGATAATAAAAGAAGTAGTGAATAATCCAAATTAAGGTAGTTAACAAATATATGGTATACCCTTGACCCTAAGCAGTTAGGAAATTTCAAGGCCTTCAAAGTAGCCAAATTCGTGTAAATACCTGAAACAAGCTATTTACCCATTGTACTGGATAGTAAATAATTCAATAGATCTCTCAAAGAGGCTTTCATGTAATGATAAATACAATCCAATACAAATTTCAAACCCAAATCGTTCTCTATAAATATTCATCACCTTAATCAAAGATCAACCGTGCAACTCCACACAAAGAGGGGGTCGACGACACCGACCCTACCTTCAGGGACCTCCAACCCCGTTCCCAAGAGACCAACTTCTTCAAAACCCTCTCCAAGAATTACCCTAAGAAAACAATCCTCTGCATTTTACTATTATAAACCCCTTAAATAAATAATCCGCTATGCAACACACTGGCATTATCTTGATAGAATATGGCCTCCCCCAATGTGCCCTTCCATGTCTTTCACCGCCACCTGTTACAAGGCAAACATGGCGGCGATTAATATGCATACGCATCTTTCTCTATCGGGCTTCATCTTTTATGCATCGCATCGGAAGGATAATTGAAAATTGCTTTCAATCGGCGAAGGCATTGTTTGTTGTTGTTGCTGCTGGAAGGTCGTTAGTATTCATCGAAAGGTATAGACTGGTCATCGCCTAATGGACGTTGGAGGCTTAGGGAGGGCGATTTGGGAAGGTTTGAAAGTTTGTTGTAAGATGGCCTTGTTTTGGAGAATATTGGAGAAAACTTACTTGATTAATTTTAAAGTTTAATCTATTTATGAATGAGTACTAACTTTGGATGTAAACTCACAACTCTCAAACGTCACCTCCAACCGTGGACCGGTTTCGTCCTTGTTAGGACTCATCAGCACGGTATAAGACGGTATGAGAGTTGTGAGTTTACACCTATTGTCCGCTTAACCAGCAATAAATGGTGAAATTCTCCTTTTATTATCTTGCCTTTCTGAAATTAAATCTGTCCTAGGAATGCCATTGTCATTCCAGCAGATGAGTGGAGGACTAATCAATGGTCACTACTTTTTCAGTTATAGTCGGCTAGACTAGTACTTGCCCTCCGCTCTCTTGCGTTACCATCTTATACCGTGCTGATGAGTCCTAACAAGGACGAAACCGGTCCACGGTTGGAGGTGACGCTTGAGAGTTGTGAGTTTACACCTATTGTCTGCTTAACCAGCAATAAATGGTGAAATTCTCCTTTCACTAACTTTGGACTTAATTTTTAAATTTTGGTGGGATAACTCTGGGCATTGAAATTGAGATGTTTTGATTTAAATAAGTTTTGTATATGATTGAAATGTTATATTTCAAATATCATCGGTGTAGCACCCCAATTTTACTTGTTTCTCATTTTTCAGGATATATTAACTGCAAAGCGACTTCCAGGGGGTCCACGGGCATGAAAATGAAAATTGGGGGTCCACAGCAACTTTTAGGGGGTCCACAGCGACATTCAGAGGTTCACGGGAAAAATTTCATTAAAATGGAAAACTTTGATAAGTTTCAAAAAGTTTGCCTTTTTTATAATCAAATTTTAGAAATATGAAATGTTTGTTATCACCCAATCCTCGCAACGAGAGAAGGGGGCGATGGAAACAATCTTATTTCGGTGGAGAGATCCCGACCAGCATCGCATAATTCAATTTCATAAGTTTAAACTAAATGTCCGTAATGTATAATTTTACTTCTTTTCAAAGTTGAACTTAATTAAATATTGTTTGTTAAAACATGACATAAATTAATTGTAATTATTTCTGAGATTTTATGATTTGGTGATTGAATAACTCACTCATAGGCCATTAACGTTGACAAGTTTGCGACCAAAATTTTCTGTGCCTTGAAATGTAATGATATTAAAAGTTTAGATTTGTTTTTAGTTTCAAACTTTTTAAATGTTTGATTTTTATAATTTCACTAAAAATTTTATGCCACAATATCTTTGGCAATTTTATTTATTTTCATAGTTAAACTTAATTAAATATTGTTTGTTAAAACATACCATACATTAATTATAATTATTTCTTAAATTTTATGATTTGGTGAATGAATAACTCACTTATAAGCCATTAACTTTGACAAGCTTGCGACCAAAACTCATTAAAATTAATTTTTTTTTGTCCTGAAATGTAGAGATATTAAAAGTTTAGATTTGTTTTTATTTCAAACTTTTTGAATGTTTGATTGTTATAATTTCCTTAAAATATCGTGTAACCATAAGGAGGCAAAAATTTAAAAAAAGGGTTTTTAAAAATATGTAAAAGTGTGAAATCAAATGTCTATCGATGCAAGAAAAAAGTTTATATCAAAAACACAATATTTTTAGCTACTTTTTGAACAGTCCCTAATACAGGGAGTCCACGGGGTACGAAAAACGTCCTCAGGGGGACCACGGGCCAAAAAAGTTTGGGAACCCCTGATATAGAGTTAAAATTAATAATTAGTTTAATATAACTTTTATTAAAGTATTGATTTAGAGATGTTTTGATTTAAATTAGGTTTTGTATTTGATTGAAAAAAGTATTTCAACTCGACAATATAACACTCCTATTTTACTTGCTTTTCAAGATATATTAACTATACAGGCACTGTAAAATATTACTACAATATTTTTTTTTCAATTTCTCCATATGATTTATAGTTGAAATGTTAGACGATTGTAATGACTTCGTACTCAGGTCATCTTAATCTAGTATTCTAGGTTGTCGTTAGAAGTTTTCTAAACCAATAGTTTATTACTTGGTCAGTTTTAAATAATAGTACCTGCAAAATTGTTTTTATTAAGGAAAACTGTTTTATATATACAACCTACAAACATACTCTGGTTTCTTTTTCAAGTTCCTCTGATTAATATAAATTGGCCATAATATACAGGGTGTTTCAAATAAATGTTTGATAACTTCTAGTAGGGGTAGGGAACACCTAGACAACTCAGAATCACATAGGAATGGGGGGGGGTCGGAAATGCACTCTTGACAATCTCGTGGTTTTTATAGGCGGGCATAGGAGGTAGTACAATTCCCAGTTGTAATTGACAAATAGCACTTTTAAAATTGGATTAAAACCAGCGAATTCTTTTAGTCCAGATCTTTTATTTAAAAGCTGAAATTAATTATTAATGTCTCATTTCTCAGGTTTAGAAAAAGTTATATAATCTACTGCATTCTTCTAAGACCGATAAATTACGACATGTCATGAAACCGCATTTAATGGAATTCCAGCTCATCAACTAACTAGTTTCCTAAAACAACTAAATAATAACTCGAAGGTTCCGACTTTCGTTAAATCTATTCGCTTCCAATTTTCATAAACATCAGAAATATTTTTGGGGAAAATTTAAATCAAGTCATTGCGAATTTCAATCTTACTTTAAAAACATCTAAATCCAAAAAGTAGTTTGACCTTTCGTCTTTATGTAAAGTTTTTTTATCACAATTCACTTACCTTATTTGACAGATTTCCTTTTAAGACTTCATCACCAAGAGGTTGATACATTCCCCCTTTCAAAGCCAGACATACGCAATTACGAATACATTCTTACTGTTTTATTTCTTAATCTTTGGTGTAATCTTTTAACTGAAAGAAATTTCACATTTTCCCCTAACTTATAAAAGGAGGAGGGAAAAAAATTCAATGGGGAGAAATTCTTTAAAAAAAAAAGGATTTTTAAGCGAGCTTTGATGATGCAAAAACGGAAAATTTCCGCTTTTGAGTGACACGAGTATGTTTCTCTCGTACGGGCAAAAATCTGTCTTTTCTAAAAGGACAGAAGTGCACGAGAAAGATAAAAGAAACCGTTAAAAGCTTTTAAGAGTGAAAATGTATGACAATTTACACTGATGTAAGTCATTCTTAAAAGCCGTGTTACCTTCCAAAAGAACTCGAGTAGGGAGGGAAAAAAACCTTTCTTGCGCTTTATTTATTATTATCATTCGGCTACTTAAAAGATTTTTTACCCGGTCTAAAAACTGAAAAGCGGAGGATCGCGAAAAAACAACCTTCGATCATCCAGCGTCACCATCTTTCTTCATGTAAGTCAGAAAAACAATAAAAAAATGAGGAAGAAAAAAATGGCTTATATCCGTTCTTTTTCAATCTGGAAAATTCTCTCGGCTGTTTGTTTCTGCTTTAAAGACGTAGGAGTGACATGCCCTGTCCTTTTTAAGATGACTAATTGTCCCGAGGATGGGACGATGGAACAAATTAAGGCCGTTCAATGGAGAGAATTCAGAGATTAATGGAAGCATCCGATTAATTTCCTTTACCCGCGCCCCTGTTTCTGTTTTAAAGCAGTATTAAAACATAAATAGCTGGTTCGCTATGGTGATTAATGTCTGGAGATTTCTCGAAAAAAAGGGCATTGATGGGTGACGGTTGGATCTTTTTGCAGCGCCGGTTAATTTTTTAAGGAAAATTTATTATCCAAGAAGTGGAAGCGCCCTTAAAAATCGTAAACATTTGGAGGGATTTTTAAAAAAAAGGTCGTGAATGGAAACGGCCCGGGAAATAATCCTTTTTCTTATGAGTTCCAGACCAATAGAACTTTAGAACTTTATTACACATAGAGAACAAACACAGAAAAGTCAGATATAATGTGATTCGCCAAGGGGAAGAAACTTCCGGTACAGGCGAAAAAGAAATTATATAGACAAATGACATATTACAAATTACAACAACACAAACATAAAACTGTATAAAAACAATAGCTAAATAATTAAATAATGATGGCAGCAAGCTGGTAAACCATTCAATAAATATGCTTCATTGAAGTGAAAAATATAAATCCTGGTCGTCGATATTAATTATAATAACTCAAATAAATTTCTTTTGAACTCTGAATATTTATTAATAGAGGTTAGATTTAAAGGTAAACTATAATATAATTTTGGTATGGAGGTAAAAGAAATGCTTACAAAAAATTATTTTGAAAATTTTGGGATTTGATAAGTTGCTACAGCTCTAGTATTATATGGTCTTGCTATAGTGTTAAATATATATTTATTACGATAAAGATATAGTATAATACGGAAAAAAGCGTTGTGACGAAGAGGTAATAATTTGAGTAATAATGATCAAAAATAACTATTATTAATTATTTTGTTACAATTTTTTTAAATATTAAGTTATAGAAGATTATCTAAAAGTAAGCGATTGTTTATAAGAAAATACAAATTATTAAGATAATCTACACACAGGAATGATGAACTTATACAGCTTAATAATTCAATACGTAATATGAATATAAACTCTGCACGATAAAGATTTACGATCAAAAATAAAAATTTAAATGTTTATTTTTCATTCATGAAGGAAACAAAACAATAGAAGTTATCATGACAGAAAATACAGAAATATCTTCAATGGTTTTGAATGTAAGTTTTTAGAGACAGTACATCATTTCCTTTTAACGGAAATGTATTTTCAAAGAGCTTATCCTTATTAATTATTTCCCCCATTCTGATAGTTTCCAAAACTGATATACTTTTCAATTAATTATGTTTTTTTTAATTCCTTAGAGCTTTATTCTTTAAAATGGCTATTTATTATCGTATTTAATCTGCACATCAATTATGAAGAGAAAGTGTGAACGTAAATGTATACTACTTATTGAAAACATTCCCTTCCAGGTTTATACTATTTCAACCTTAAATCTATACTACACATCAACACAACTATGGAATATCCTCACCAAATATGAACTTCGAAGTTATCTAGCTAGGCTATGTTGATACTTACCCTGAAGTTAAAACAGCTCGAAATTTTGACTAGTACCTCGTTAACATAAGAGGAATGGTGGTAACACATAAAACGTTATGTTTATAAGAAGTGCTTACATTTCTCAGTTACAACGCAATGCAAATTTAAGCCAACGGAATTCCTATGTATGTAGAGGGGTTATAGATTAGGGTGGGCCGAAAAAACCTTTTATTTTTTTTCGAAGTTTTAATAGCTCGGAAAAGTTGCGAATTATATAGACAAAGAAAAGGAAAAAAAATTTTCAAAATCGGTTAATATCTTCCGATCGCGCAAAGGCCCTAAAGTTTGAAAAAATATGAAAAAACTTGATTTTTGCGATTATTTTTTTTAAAAAATCAAAGATTAAACTATCAAATATTGTTCATGATTTTTTTTATGTGAAACTAATATAGTTATAGACATAATCGTTCAAATTCCATTCTTCTATCACTTTTTTTTCGTTAGATATAATTTTTTTAATGTTCATACAAATTTTGTAAAGTTGCTTTTTCTGCATTTTTAAATAGCTAATAACTCTAGAACTATACAACTTAAAAACTTGAAATAAGTCCCATTTTGTTCGTAAATTTTTTGTCTTTCATTTGGTGTGCATCATGATCATCATTTTCAAAAAGTTTTTTTTAAAATTTGAAAAAAGTGAAAAAAATTTAATAAAAAAATTTTTTTTGAAATTTTTTTTTGAAAAAATATTAATAGCCTTTTAACTCTTAAAATGAACATAACTACCCAATTTCAAGTTGAAAATAAAGTTTAATCATGTATAAAAAAATAAAAATAACCGTAATTTAGTCAAATCCCTAAACATTCCCTAAAATTATACACCAAGAGCGATTCACTCATGGAAAATTTATCAAATCACTTGAGGGTGTTCATATGACTTAAAACATGTAAAAAATGTCACATAAATTTCAGAAAATAAGACAATTAACAGATTCGGTTCAAAATCTTACAGTGCTACTTCCCAAGTTTAAGTTAATTCAATTTGCATGAATTTTACCTGAATATTCCTTAGAAATGTGTTTATATCCAATTTTTTTATGTTCTTAAGTTTTTAATTTACTTTGATTTGACTTGTTAAAAGTAAAAACAATTAGATATAAACATAATTCTTAGAAATTTTCAGCAGAAATGCATGCAAACTTAACTAAATATGAAAAAACTTGATTTTTGCGTTTATTTTTTTTAATTTGATGTTTTCGTAACGTAATAGTTTGCAACGTCTTCTAATAGAGCCTAAAAACATTCAGTTTTAATTTGGTTTAGATCAGTTAATATAATCCGATCGCGCATAAGCCCCAAAATTTGCCAAAATATTGAAAATTTTACATTTTCATATTTAGTTAAGTTAATTCAATTTGCATGCATTTCTCCTGAAAATTTCTAAGAATTATGTAATTTTTTTTACTTTAACAAGTCAAATCAAAGTAAATTAAAAGTTTTAGAACATAAAAAATTGGATATAAACACATTTCTAAGGAATATTCAGGTAAAATTCATGCAAATTGAATTAACTTAAAGTTGGGAACTAGCACTGTAAGATTTTGAACCGAATCTGTTAATTGTCTTATTTTCTGAAATTTATGTGACATTTTTTACATGTTTTAAGTCATATGAACACCCTCAAGTGATTTGATAAATTTTCCATGAGTGAATCGCTCTTGGTGTATAATTTTAGGGAATGTTTAGGGATTTGACTAAATTACGGTTATTTTTATTTTTTTATACATGATTAAATTTTATTTTCAACTTGAAATTGGGTAGTTATGTTCATTTTAAGAGTTAAAAGGCTATTAATATTTTTTCAAAAAAAATTTTTTTAAAAATTTTTTTATTAAATTTTTTTTTTACTTTTTTCAAATTAAAAAAAAAAAACTTTTTGAAAATGATGATCATGATGCACACCAAATCAAAGACAAAAAATTTACAAACAAAATGGGACTGATTTCAAGTTTTTAAGTTGTATAGTTCTAGAGTTATTAGCTGTTTAAAAATGCAGGAAAAACAACTTTACAAAATTTGTATGAACATTAAAAAAATTATATCTAACGAAAAAAAAGTGATAGAGGAATGGAATCTGAACGATTATGTCTATAACTATATTAGTTTCACATAAAAAAATCATGAACAATATTTGATAGTTTAATCTCTGATTTTTTAAAAAAAATAATCGCAAAAATCAAGTTTTTGCATATTTTTTCAAACTTTGGGGCCTTTGCGCGATCGGAAGATATTAACCGATTTTGAAAATTTTTTTTCCTTTTCTTTGTCTATATAATTCGCAACTTTTCCGCGCTATTAAAACTTCGAAAAAAAATAAAAGGTTTTTTCGGCCCACCCTATTATAGATGCCCATGCACTTAGAATAGTTCATGCAGCATAACATTAAGAGATTACCATTATAAACACTATTACTCTACAGCCATTGCGATACATTATGTTGATCAGTTAAGATATTTCCTGCATAATTTTACTTTAGTGCTTGTTGAGTATCGTAAAAGTATTAGTAGTAGTAAACTTCAGTATCTTAAAAAGAACGCCATCATCTTAATTATTCACAAACGATTGCATAATATTAAAAGTTGTCATTATGAGACAATTAAAGTAAATTTAAAACACAAAAGTATTACACATATACCAAGGCTAGACTGAATCGTTATTTGTGTTACATCCTTACCTTACCTTAAGGTTACGATCAAGTTTAGCCTTGCACATACACACAATTATTGTCTTCCATTCAAGTCTCCGGGTGCTCCGGTTCACTAGTTACTGCGTGCAAGTATTTTAAACACTAGTTCCGGTGTGCAACAGTGCTTATGAATTTTCTACTATATGTTTGTATAAACTCACAATAATTCGAAGGATAGTAAATGGATTGTAATATAATATGAATATAATGAAAATAATTTTAAAACTTTCAAAAAAAGGACGAAATTATATATTTTATAATAAAACGTCTATTAATTTTTAAATTATAATACATTTTTAAATAGCAAAGCAACTTAAATTAACTTGTATAGAAATCGAAATAAAGCCCTGTATTTTTTTTAAATAAAAAATGTTTATTTTCACGTGGTTTTCACATGAAACACGTGTTTGGCTTTGTTATTATAGGGGGCCATAAGAACACGAATCTACCAAAATAAAATTTTAACTACTACTGAATTTTTTTTGTTTTACACCGCTCTGTAAAAAAATTAGTATCTTAACGTATTAATTTCCGTGATTTTTCACAAATTAATTCCGTAAACAGCAAAAAAAACTTATATGTACCTTGAAACCAGGGGCGTCATTTCAGTTTTTGGTTGGGGGGCAAGGAATTTTTTAAAAATTGGTCTGGACCTTGCTGTAACTAGGGTTTTTTTGGGCGGGGGTTGCCTCAACTTTATTTTTAAAGTAATATCATGTCAAGATTGGACAACACGAACTCCAAGGAAAATGGGGGTCTAGGGGTTCACCCCTAGGAAAATTTTGAAAATTTGGTTCTTAAAGTAGTGTTTTAGCTCGTTTTGAGACCCTGTGGTCTGTATCCAAAGAGAACAGTTTCTTGTAAACCACATAATTTTCTCGGGAAAAGAGTTGTAAATAAACGTCAATGTTTTAAGGGGAGCTAGGGGTCCTCTCCCAGGAATTTTAATTCCCCTTTAAACTGGTGTTTTATCTCTTTTTCAAACTCTTTGGGGAGCTTCTAAAGAGAAAAGCTTCTTGTTAGAGAAATAGTTTTCATGGGGAAAACACTAAATAAGAGGCTTGAAAATTTTAGAGGGGGGCCAGAAAATTATTGAAATTGAACCCTCAAAAGTAGTGTTTTAACTCCTTTTGAGAAATTTTGAGTTGCACCCAAAGCTCCTTGTTGAAGTTACATAATTTTCAAGGGACTTGCAGCTATTTTTCACATCATTACAGTGGAAACCTTGGGGGGGGCGGTTGCCCTTCCCTGCCCCCCCTAAACGACACCCCTGCTTGAAACTGATCCAATGTATTCTTACACTGTAAAAAAAAACTGTAGAAAAACAGAAATTTTCAATAACAGTGACTTTATGTTTACAGAGATATTCTGTCATGTAACATTCCCACCGCACTTCTATTTATTTTACGTAAAAAAACAGCTTTTATCTAGTTTTTTAGCTTATCTGTATTTAAACAGAAACTTACTGCATCGAAAACCAATATAGCTATTGGCAACACTACACTGAATCTTCTTTGGTTCAGTGGTAGCGTGCGTACTTAGCATGCGGTAGGTCGTGGGTTCTATCCCCGGATATTAATTAATTATAATTATAAAAAAACTCTACTAAAATAAGTGCATGCGCACAAGGAGAAAATTACTGAGAGGCAACAGAAAAATCTGTAGCTCACTTGACGGAAAGTTTCTTTTTACAGCATTTACCTGTAGGTAACAGCTTTTTTCTGTTTACAGGATTTTTCGGCCTACAGAAATTTTCTGGCAACTTTTGCTGCCAGAAATTTTCTGTTTTTTTGCAGGATTATTTTTTACAGTGTACACCTAACACAAAATACAAGATTTTAATTTAGAAAACACACGATTGTGAAAATCCCCCCACCTACTCCGGAACACATCCCAAATAACCTTCCCGAGCGAGCCTCAATTCATCATCATATCGACACACGCAATATTTCTCCTCAAGTACTGCGCGGCACTCCCAGTACTCCATATAGTCGAGAGTGCAATGTATGAGGGGCATACATTATACACACACAGAAGGTCGATACAGCGTGTCACAAATGACAAATGTCGCGGCCGGACATTAAGGCTATCCAATAAAGGGCCTCACTTCCTCACCAGCCGAGACTGAAATATCGAGGGGGAAAATATCCCTTTTTATTGAACTCCTCCACCTGACTCGCAAGCTCTGGTCTCCTCCAAAGGACGTAATATGGGAGTCTTATGGGATGTGGTTTGGTATTAGATCAATGGATTTTCCTATTGGGTTTCTGATGGGATATTGCGGACATATTTACTGGCATAGGGTGTTCCGGGGATGAAATAAAGTAAGGCTAAGCGCGCACTATAGAGACTTCTGTCACGGCGACTGTAAACACTAGGTCACTCGAAAGCAATGCATTTCTATGGAGATGACTCTTGGCAACCGGCCAAGTGTCTCGTCGCCTGTGCGCGCTCTCTAGCTTCTTGCAATAGCCAGGGTGATAATTTTGTCTCTGTCGCCGCGACAAAAGTATCTAGTGCGAGCTTAGCCTAAGGATCAGGTTTGGCCTTCACAAAGCGTGTGTAATGTGATATGTGTGTTGTGACTCCATGAAAAGTAAAATGAACATGGTGAAAAAAAAGTTATGAAAGACACGGTTGTCGATCCCGGGGGGGACAAGGGGGATGCCTCCCTCAATAATTAGAAACAATGTTTGAAAAAACTTTAATTTTAACTTTTGAGGGGGACTGAAAATTTACTCTGAATGTGTTTCTTCAACCCTTAATCGTGAAGAATATGTCTTTCACTGACACTCACAATCACACTAAAAATGAGTTTGATCCTGTTTCAAAAGGTGTGTGTGTGTGTGTGTGTGTGTGTGTGTGTGTGTGTGCGTGTGCGTGTGCGTGTGCGTGTGCGTGTGCGTGTGCGTGTGCGTGTGCGTGTGCGTGTGCGTGTGCGTGTGCGTGTGCGTGTGCGTGTGCGTGTGCGTGTGCGTGTGCGTGTGCGTGTGCGTGTGTGTGTGTGTCAGGCTTTTAACCTTAAGTTGTGACCTTTCTAGAATAAAAATTACAGGTGAAGCTAAGTGGGATTGATACAGTTTAAAGCAAATACGAAAATGATATACCAGTAGCGCACCAAAATGAACAATCTTGTAGTTGAGAATGTTTATAATATAAAACTTAAAGTTTTGCAAAGTAACTTTCTACTAGCATAAAACAGGGTTCCAAAAAGGGTGTAGTGAACTACAACGCTAAATAAAACCACACATAGTGTTCTTAAAAAGCTCAAAATGCTCGTTGTGGTACCTCTGTTCGGCGTTTTCTGTGAGGATAAGGCATTCCAATTCTGAAGTAGCATTATTAATACCATGATTCCGTTTAACCTAAAGCTGTTATTACCATCCTTAATTTTTGTTAAGTTTTGGAATAAAATCTAAAACAAAACTCCTTCCGATGACTATTTTTAGCTATGTACTATCATTGATTCAACACCACCTGATTGTATGACTTATATAACTGAACACTCTAACAATTCATAAAGTTATATGCAAACTTTAGTAACATACAGGAGAACACTTGGCGAGTTAACGTCGTATAAGCATAATTAAAACTCAGGAGAACAAAGTTCGAGTTGATGCAGAAAATTTCAAAGAGTTCATTGAAGAGTCTGTGATGGAAATTTAGCGAAACAGATGCTCACGTAAGCAGACTAGTATTCAAAAGATGCAAACGCAGAGGCTTCGAGAGCTTCTATAGGGATTAGAGAGAATGAATTATTCAATGAAGAATTAAAGCGCTTTCTGCACCGTCAAAGGCACAGAAGCTGGCTTTAAACTTCATATTTGACTTGTCTATAAAAGATGGTTTATATTTAATTTTCGATCAATCCCTCCCATATCACGTTAATTTGTTTAAATTAACGTAATTAGAGTGCGTTTTAAAATTGAAGTTTTCATAATGATTGTTTCATAAATTTGGAATATAGCTGCAGTTTGAAGTTGAAATATTTGCTTTAATGAATATATAGTTAATATTTATAGTGCGCTATATATTGGTATAGTTATAAAGTCTAGTAATCTAAAAAGTGTATACTTTATCGGCATTACTCCTTCTAATGGTTATATTCGTTATTAAATATTAATTTTATTCTAAAGCAAAACTGAATAAAGTCCATCACTTAAAAGTTGTGAAAATATTTTGAATGAATTTTTGGTGGGTCTTTGTTAAAAGATATGTGATTTATTTGAACGTTTGAAAAATAATTAAACATTCTAGTTTAAAGGGCAATTAATAGGAATTAGGAGTGGATACAACATGCATTGATATTTTTAAGTGAAATTTCGCATAAAAACACAAATCAATTGTTTTTTGATTTTGTGCTGAAGAAACACATTCTATATATAAAAAACTAATTATAAAAAGTTATTAATTTCTTAAATTAGATAAGAAAACACTACAGTAAAGCACCGTTTCAAGGTACCGACGTTCAGCGACGTATAAATGAAAATACGTATTATTGAAAACATAAATGATCATTAGGTTTCTAACGTTCTTAATGCAGATTTACTTAAATACAAAAAAATTACGGTTTTCCTTAAGCAAAAATTATTTTAAAACGATTTTTAAACTGAAAATAGTATAAAATTTTAAAATATTTAGCATAAAAATTAAACAACTCATACCGTTATAGTTCATCCAAAATATTGTTCATCCAAAAAAAATATAGTTCATCCAAAATATACCTTTATAGTTCATCCAAAAAAATGAGAACTACATTGCACAATGCACATCCTAAACCCCACATCCGAATACATTACGTTGTATACGAATGCCAAATCTTCAGTTCATTACACTTTTTTGGAAAAATCCTTCATTGAGACTGTAGGAAACGACGCATTACCAATATTCCGCGTCGTATAAGCGAATAATTTATGCATTAAAATGAATAGGAATGAATTGGGACTTTGCAAAAACGACGTATAAATAGCAAAGTCGTATAAACGGTGCTCCACCAAAATAAAGTCAAATTGTGTGCAGGGAAATATTCATCTCATCTGATAACCAGCAGTACCAAATAACATATAACGAAGCGTTTTATGAATTTTTACATTACGACATTTGGCATCTGTACATTTATATTACATCGCATCCTTACATGCACAAAAATTGAATTCAAACCTTATCAGGAACATTCCTTACATAGTTAGAGCTCCTATATCTCGTTTTCCATCCATCTCTATGTAAAAACGAAACTTTTTATTCGATAAAAAAATACACATACCCGCCCTCCTCCTTTGTTTAGACAGCCAACGCCTAAGCGAGGACTGATGGTAATCAATCGAATGAAAAAAAAAATATCGCTGCAACCGAGGAAATAATAAAACATTCCGTTCCTCACTTTTGAAGTAGATCCCCCCCCCAGAACATACTTTCAATTTTCTCTCTCACATATGAATGAAATCAAATTTATTCCCCCAAAAACGACTTTAGGAGGAGGAAGGGGAATAACTTAATTTGGTGCTCCTTCAGTTGGCGGGAAAAGATGATTTGATCGAAAGTGAACTTCGCTTTCAGAACACGTTTCTCTCCTGGTCTACTTTCAAAAACGAATTACACTTATTGGGCCTGTTTGTACTTCTCATTTGTTTCCCGGTGGCTTCTTTAATAAGATTTTGATTTCGGCACCTGAAAGGTTTGCGGGCGAGGTTTTGTTGTTACAGTTGAATATTATTGATAGCTCACTCGTGTTAACTGACACATCAATGAGGAAGTTGCATGATTTTTTTTTATATTTTTTTAATCGATTCCTCTTGCAAAAATAAGCAACTACCCAAAATTTGAGGCCGATCGAGAAATTTTTTGATTGCCAAAAAAATTAACAAAAATCCCCTTTTTAAAAGCGCGCGAAAACGCCAAGAGTTTGGATGTGACGTCATCTTATACTAAATATTGTTGTAAAGCAATGGAGTTGATGGTATTATTGTTGACGTCATCTTATAGTTTAAACAATAAACGTTTTCAGTCACGTGTTTTTTTCTCGACTTTTAAATTAAAATATTTAATTACCTGTACATTTTTTTTGAAAAACTGACTAGATATTTCATTTTACCATACAAAAAACCATACGGAACACTTGTTTGTTTTTGAAAATCTGACACATGCAACTTCCTTATTGACTTTAAATGGAAATATACATGGTGTTTAAGATATGTTTCATAACTTCTAGGATAACATTGGATTGAAGGGATCGGAAATGCATCCCTAACGAGAGTTAGGGGTTTTTATGGGAACTTAATACCCAGCTGTTAGCCATACCACCCCCATGACATAAGAAATTACCTGAAAACAGAAAATGCAATTGGATTTAAGATTTAAGCAATTTGAAAAAAAAGAGGGAATTAAAATTAACATCGAACTAACTTTTGGATTCGCTTTCTCGCACTTTATAAATAAGAAATTAATCAAAAAATTGATTACTTTAATCTATACATTAAAAAAAAAGAACTCAAATAATTATTTTTGAGAGTATTAATTATGTTAAGCTTCAGAGAAATAACTATGTTTACTCCCCCTCACTAATTACTAAGCAAAATATCAATAAATTCTTTAATTAAAAAACATCTTACCCTATAAGATCTACTAGAAATTTAAAGACAAATCATTCCAGACTCTAGCACATCACGGGAGCCAACCAAATTCACAGAATAATCCATTCAAGTTTAGCCCACTTCTACCCAATACACATACCTACCAATCATAAAATTAATTATTTATCCTCACCCCAATTTACAATCCAAAATTGTTTTTTTTCCCTGTAATAAGCATTAATTTTCAAAGCACTTCGCACGTGAGAGGCAGGCGTTAGGCAGCCGAGATTAGAAATAAATTATCCCATTTAATCTCGTTAAAGTTTTGGCAGGTGCAATTACTTTTATTTTTCATTTGGGTAATGGGTGCTTAGCAATTTGATTTGATGGAAAATACCGAAGAAATTCCGAAACTGTACCTGATTACTTCCCTGTTTTCCTCAACTACTCCTGTTTCCTGCCTATCTTATAGTGAGTGCCCCATTATCTTCTGCTGGAAAATTGTTCACTTGCATAAAAATAATTCCGCCATAAGTTTATGTTGATAAGCGCGTTTTTAAAATTTTTCGGCGAGGAAGAGACTTTGTTATTTTCAAAAATGAGCTCTTTTGGGTGTTCTGACCTTAGAGTTTCGAGGAAGATGCACTTGAAAAAAGGATCTAGTTTACTTCAACCATGAAATTAATTCATTCATTCGACTGAAATGAAATCGATATCACGTTTCGATTTGTTGGGCTATGTTTACGAAAACTATTTAAATTTGGAGAAAAACAAGGAAAAACACTGATAAAATGTTTTTAAAATGTGGTTAAATTAGGTTTTAATGAAAACTAAAACATCCTTCATGGACAAACCCTAAACCGGGTTGGGAAAACATTGCATGGATTGATAATGAAATAAATAAACAAATTAATTGGGTCGAACGAGGTTGCTCTCTATAAAGTTTTTCCAAACTTAATAACCAATTCCAACGGATGACCTTATGATATATCAGCAGATGAGACAGGTCCAAATAAATCAATTTACTGATTCCATTTCGTAAAAAAAATTAATCTCCCGATTGTCACCGACGATGGAAACATATTCAGATTCTTTATTTCTTATAATAGTAATAGTAATAATAATTTATTAACACAACAAAAGAAGATACAAATATAAATGTTGTCCACTATAGGGGGCCCAAGCCCTTCCAAATGAAACAAGAAATTAATACATAGTTTTGTATACCATGAAATCCCTTATTCTTGAATCCCATTATCCTTGATATCCCCCTCCAGGTGTGTTGAAAGTATTTTCTCAGATGGGTTGCTTGGAGAGCAGATGGGCCTTGGAGATCAGATGGGATGCTTTAAGTTATTCTGTTTTCAATAGAGTTCATAAAATTAAATATTTTTTATTTTATTAACACTATAGACAAATCCGACCGTGAAAGCCCGAAGGTTTACATATTATTTTTTCATTTCATTATATAAGGTAAAAGGGTTTAAATCTTTATAATTTTATCTCAGTAACAGTTCAGTACAGTACTGAAAATGAAAATTAAGATAACACTTCTAACACGTATAATTCATAAGTTCAATTAGACATAGACAAAGACATATAGGTACAAGAATTTATTGTAATTGGCTCGTGCCCGTTTACAAAGTGGCAAAAAAAGGAACAAAAAGTACAAATAAGGAAATAAATTAACACTGAGTTTAACTCTGAATTAATACACATTAACTCTAAATTTATAGCACATAATTTAACTGATAAAAATTCAACAGTTCCTTGAGTAAACAAAGGCGAAATTACTAGTAATAGTGACACATAGGGGAGAGTGGGGCACATTCGCACAAAAAGTGCATTTCGGCATATTTCTCTGGATCTAGATGAGATATTGAAACAAACTCGGATTCAAATGAAAGTTAAGACCTTTCCCGATATTTTAGATTGATAATTGGTCGCATTCATCTATAATTTCAAAACTATATAATCAATCTAAGAACTAGAAATTTCGTGCGAATGCGCCCCATGGGAGGGGCATATTTGCACACGTGTGGGGCACATTCGTACACATGCAAAAAATTATACAATAATTATTTTTACAAACTAAGAAGTTTATTGAACTTTAAAGTAAGGATAATTAAACGAAATATTTGGCACTTTTACATATTTTTCCTCTAAATTGAAGATTTTTTTACAAAAAGAAAACAGATTCAGAAAATATTGAACATCTAAGTTTTTGATGAGGAAAACAATTGTAGTTTTGAAGAGTATATTGCACATTGACATACTTCACATAATATAATTAGCTAAAAAAAGTTCAACCAATATTTTAACTGTCAGGTTTTATTCGAAAATAAAAGTGAACCAATAGCTCGCTTATTAACACCTGAAACTGACGGTAGGGAACTTTTAATACGATATTATATTTTTGTTTGAATGTTGAATCATTACTTACTGGGAAAATAAAAGTTTCGTCATTAATTTTAAAGTATTTCATCATTAATTTCAAAATAAGCACCATTCAATTCAAAATTTTCTATTTGACCAACATGACAAAATTTTCTTTTTAGTAGCAAATTCTACTAGAATAAAATCACTTAAGTCCAAGTCAATTGGTATTAAACAATTATCAGGGACATGTATTTCTTCAATGTTTAAATCTGGGTCTAAATTCCTTAAAACTGAAGCTTTCTTTAAGATGTTATTTTCTATTATCCCCAAATTTTGAGACAAATACAATAAAAAACAATTAAACTTCCAAGTTATTAAATATACTGCACTTATAAACATATAAATCACTTTCATATACAAAAATGGGAAAGATGAGGCACATTCGCACTGTCCGAATCTGCCCCATCTTTTGGTGTACGAATGTGCCTCATCTACCAGTTCAAGCTTACCACGTCCCAACAAGATATTTATAATTAAAGCAGGGAAATAAAACCTTTCTAGAAACTTACTTTAGTAGTGCTTCTACTGAATAAATGCTGAATGTCCATTTGATTGTTATTTTTGATTGATATTTTACGCCAACAAATTGACAAGAAAATTTACTTTGCTGCTTCTAACGCTAGAAAATTTCTAGAACGTATACAAAAAAATGGCTCCGGGCTTTGAAAATTCCTGCAGGAGGTGGTTGTCATGCTTCCATATACTGGTATTTTTTCCAGATTTTTAAATTAAAAATTACTAGGGGAAATATCGTCTGTCCGAATATGCCCCATGTGCGAAATAGCCCCACTCTCCCCTACTGATTGCATAAAATTCTAAGCTTAAATGTTGCTGGCCTTAAACACAAATCTATCTCTCATTAAGTTCAATTAATAAAGCCCTTTCCTTCCTCAACTGTCACAAAATATCACTTTAATAATTACTTTATTTCCAGTGAGTGGAATATAAAACGGGGGGGGCGAGGGGGCCCTGCCCTACCCCGAAATCAGGACATGGTGTACCAAAACAAGCTAAAAAAAACCTTGTTTTTTGGGGACAGATTTTTAAAAAAAAATTCAATAAAAATCCTAATCCTACTTAAAAATATATGTCCAACATTAAGACTAGTTGTACCAAAACCGAGTAGAAATCCTGTTTTAGGGTCAAATTTCCAAAAACTTTCTGAGGTAGGACCCCCAGATCAACTTTTCTACTTGGAAACCAATTATTTTCAACTTGATTTTATGGAAAGTTAACCCGAATGCAAATCCTATCTAAAAATATAAATAAAAAATTCGGACAAGTTGTACCAAAACTAATTAAAAACCAGTTTTTAAGAGTCGAGTTTTCAAAAATTTTCCACAGGAGGCCCGTCTCCCAGATCCCCTTTGGTAGTTGGAACAAAATTACTCACAATTTTTTTTATATAGGGTTACTTGGGGTAAGTGGGTCACTGGGGTAAGTGGGTCACCCCCCTAAAACTATAATATGCACAGGAAATTTCACACTTACTGGCACTGATTATGTTGCAGCTTGTCACACCGATGAATTTTGCATATATTTGAGTTTTGTTTAATTTATTTTTAAGATTATAGAACTAATTTGAAATAGATTCCCAGAATGGATTTTTTGGTGAGTTCAAGACGCATTTTTCAAAGAAGTATTTTCAGGTAAGTTTTCATTACATTATAATATTTATTGAACTGTTTTGCAGAGTTTGACCTAAAATACATACTACAATTTGAAATTTTTCAAAATTTTTAATTTTGAAGTGTTTAAGAGGGGTGTCCCACTTACCCCATAGTTTTAGCATGGTTGGGGTAAGTGGGACCCTTTATTATGATATAAGTGGTTCTAGGGGGTCCCATATGATATAGGAACTATTACTGAAGACATGGGAAGATTTCAGGGGGGTTATAGGGACAATTTCCCCCCAATATTTTCAGAAAATTTCGATTTATAGTAGCAAGTAGCAAGACCTTTTACTCACCACTTCAAAATTCATTAAAATTCATAAATAGTTTCATCGACATTTTATATCAAATCTGCGTTTTAATTTAAGTTATGGTGAGTAAAGTGAAATATCTCATCAATAGTGTTCATTCTCATTTAGTGTTTGCGATTTCTTTTTTATCTTACAATGTGTATTAAAGTGCCAAAATAAATCTTAATCAACCTTATTATATTTTTTCAACACTATTTTATATGCTAAAGTAAAACATATCCCTTTGGCTTTTCAAAACATTCTTTAAAATACTTATTTTGCTTTTCATTCTATGCATACCTTGTCATATTGATTTTGATGTGAGCATATTTCTCACTCATGGATACAGTTACAATAAAATATTTTATATTGAAATTTACTGTACTTATCAAGTAATACCCACTTACTTCCTTTTAAGTTTTACTTGCTTTCAATATAAATAAAGAGGGGGTGACCCACTTACCCCATCTCTTGGGGTAAGTGGGTCACCCATCTCATTTTTCATAAAAAGACCAGTTAAGAAAAATGTAAAGCTTTATTTTAGAAACTACTGAGAAATTTTTGTTTATCGATAGACTCTTTATCGAAATTTGTCAACAAGTACAAAATAAACCCTTTCAAATTTTTTCTATAAAGCTTCAAAAATGTACTAGGCCAAAAAGGGGTCCCACTTACCCCAAGTGACCCTAATAAGTTCTTATGGATGTAAATTTTAACAAAACATATATAAAAAGTTACATTGGATGTACTAAATTTGCTTGGGAGGGGATGAAAAATAATTTTGGGCCCCTCCCGAAGCAAATTTCTATATACGCCACTGTTCCAAGTAAGTGAAACCAACTTTTTTTTATTTTTAGCACAAAAAATGGAACGTATCCAAAAATAAATTCAAAGAGTAGATAGCTTTTGAATTTTTCTTAACCATTTCTAAATAGAAGGTGTCTTCTCGGTCGTCTCCTTTTAAAAGAAAAGGTGATTGCTAGAATCTTCTATTTCATCTTATACATACAAGATGGCGACACCACAATAAAATTTGTAAAAAACTTATTTGTTAAAGGCAGTGGTTCCCTAAGTGGGTTCCGCGGAACCCTGGGGTGCCACGAAAAAATTTAGGGGTTCCATGGGAAAACTTTATTTCATTAAAAAAGTAAGAATGCACAGCGCCGCCCCCCTTGGACCCAAAAATGTTCTCAAAATGAGTTAAAACCTTACTTCTACCAGTCTAATTTCAAAAATTTTTATGGGGGAGAACCCCCAGACCCCCCCACGGTATCACAAGGGGATCTTGCGTGATTCTTTTTGGAAAATCCACAATATTTTGAAATTTTTTTGTCAAAAGATAAAGATGGAAAATTCCTTCTTGGCCCCAAAAAGCGTCTTAAAATGAGTTAAAACTCTACTTTTACAAGTCAAATTTCTAAAAATTTTCTGGGGGAGGAAGGACTCCCATACCCCCCAGCGGTACCAGAAGGGGGTCTTGCGTGATACTTTTAGAAAATCCCCAAGAAATTGACATTTTTGCCTAAAGGTAAAGGTGATTGTCTGGAAAAGTGCCCCCCACCTGGACCCGTGCTGGATCCGCGCCTGGTTTCATTTAATATCATATATTAAATTTTCAAAAATCGTTGATTAAAAAATATTCAGGGTTCCGCGATCATTGGTAACAAATTTGGGGGTTCCACGAACAAAATAGTTTGGGAACCACTGGTTTAAGGTATGGTGCGTTGTTCATTGTATAATTGTGTTCTTGTTTCCCTATTTATAGGGAAACAAGGGGAGAGTGGGGCACCTTGGGACATGGCCCACATTGCGACACTCGATTTTTCAGACCCAGTTTTATAGTTATGAACTCGGGCTTGTAGGTACTAATAAGTTGTACTAAAATCTACTCCAGTACTCCTCAACGTGTTTTGGAATATTTGGTGTGTCTAGATAATTATTTATTTCACTTTTCTCGTTTTTTAGTGGTGAAAGTTACAATAATTTCAAAAGCATTCAAGAAAGTTCCAAAAGCATTTTTTAAGTAAAATAAATATATTTATGTCATTATAATTATATTTAGAGTAAAGTACGTGCATCTATTAATATTTTAGAAAAAAAGACAATTTTTATTCCTAAACATAAAAGAGTTATCAAGTTTAAAATACAAAGCCTCAAGGTGGGGCACCTTATTGGGATACTCAGGTGTGGGGAACCTTGGAACATGTTAAAAGATACCTGAAACTTCTCATGAGTAATAAAATGAGTTTTTATTAAAAAATATGAACAATTTCAGATAGAAGAAGATTATATATTAAAAATTGATGCAAACGTTTTTTTCTGGAAGTAAACCAAAAAGTCAGAGATTTAAGCATGACCAAAATGAGAAAATAGGAGAAAAATCTGGAACTTAAAATATGTTGGACGCCTAATTTATGATTATTAAAATTGGTTACTGCTTCATTATTTGTGTTATTTTTGTATTTTTCAAAGTAAAAATTATAATTTTTGTACTATTATTGAAAGTGTCCCAAGGTGGGGCACCTTGGTACATTAAAATAGGTTCTTTACATTTGATGTTATGAATTCCCTAAAAAAGATATTGGGATGGAAATTGTTTTTTTAGATGCACAAAGTAAGAACCATTTTTAATAAATAAGCGGTGTTTGAATAAATATCATTGTTTAAAAAAATTTAAAAATCTATCTCTATATAACTAAAATAGTTTGTGGCTATTTGACTGGGTTGACACATCTCCGCCTAAACCACGCCGCAGCCGTGGACAAAATTAGGTATATAGACGTATCTCGAGGTGTCGATTGTCCCACATTGGGATGGGAAAAATTACCGGGGACACCGCGGGATAAGAAAACTTCTCGGATAGGAAAAAATTACCGGAATATAAAAAAAATACCGGGAACACCGGTATAGGAAAGAGGCACCTGGGATACCGGGATGATTGATAATTACTGATTTACAAAATTATAAATGTATTTTTACTTTTTAGAAAACTTAATTAAAAAATATACACTCTGCAAGTAAATATATAAAAGTCTTTAGTTTTTCCTCCTGTCCTGTTTTTTAAAATAGTTAAAAGTCCTGTTTTTTAATGTAATAGAAACTTACAGTTGCCTTAATTGGTGTCTTAATCATCAAAAAAGTATGTTCAAGGGTATTGCACTATGTTTTGAGCTAAGCAGTTAAGGCATAAAGCTTAGTATCGCCAAATAAGATAAAAATAAATTTTTATACTTATTTGTATTTACTTTTTCATATAAGAGCATTAATATTACTTAAAATGCCCTAACGTTTCTCTAATTATATCTAACAAAAATCATAACCTTTTATTTGACAGTTCACAAATTTAAATTTGAAGACTTGTTATAAAAATGGTAGTTCAGGTTATAGTTTGAAAAAAAATGCCTATAGTACAATATAACGTTTTTTTCGTCTGTTTTTTGTAAAAATATAAAAATGTTGATGTTTTAAAAGCATTTTAAGTAAACAAGAATGAGTATTACTGAGTTATTAAAATATTAGAGCCTAAAGTTAAAAAATTTTTGAAGTTTTAAAGTTTTTTCATCCAAATCTGCAATTTTAGGCTGTTAACTTGATTTAAAAAAATAATAATGAACTCAAAAGTATTATTGACTATTAAGACACCAAATTAAGGTAACTATAAGCTTTTATAACATTTAAAACTTGAATTTTTTTTCATTAAGACTTTTCCCATTAAACGCCATGAAAAAAATAGAAGGTCTTTAAATGTTTTTTGACATCCAAAGAACATAAACTCAACCAGCTATGGTTTGAAAAAGGAGCTAATATTGTGTGGGAATCATTCATAACCATTTTTACATAAATTTGATAAAACTTCGAAACTGCAAAGTGAATGTGGAACCAAGATATTAATTGATCGAACTCAAGTTTTAAAATTTTAAGTTTTATCGTAAATGGCACCTATTTACACCTCATGCGTTTTCAATTTTCGAAGTTTTTCATTTTTGAAAAGTTTCGCTCCACCCCAGTACCCTGTACAAACCCCACTAACTTAGCTTCAAATTTCATTGGATTTTAGAGCTAAATTAAATTTTAAACACGGTTAATTCCATTATAAACTTTGAACAGTAGTTCTTCCAAGACGTCCTTGATGGTTCAGTTGGTAGAGCCACTTTGCTGGTGTTCAGAAGGTACCCGGTTCAAACCTCAGCAACTTTTAATAGGTTTTACAGTAATATTAAATTTAAAAAACTGCCCGTTCCACTATGCACTTCTGCTGTGCAGAAGGTTGTGAGTTCAAACCCCAGTAACTCAACTTCCTATTACAGTGCATTTTACAGTAATATTAAATTTAAAAAACTGAGAGAAGAAGGTACTGAGTTCAAACCCAAGTAACTTAACATCCTGTTTTAGTGCATTTTACAATAATATTAAATTTAAAAAATTGACAGTCCCAATATGCAATAACTAAGACCATTTGCTGGATACGAAACGTCTCTGATGGCTCAGTTGGTAGAGTCACTTTGCTGGTGCATAGAAGGTACCCGGTTCAAACCCCAGTAACTTAACTTCATGTTTTAGTGCATTTTACAGTAATATTAAATTTAAAAAACTGACCGTCCCACTATGCACTATGACAATTTGCTGGATACGAAACGTCCCTGATGGCTCAGTTGGAGGAGTCACTTTGCTGGTGTACAGAAGGTACCCGGTTCAAACCCCAGTAACTTAACATCCTGTTTTAGTGCATTTTACAGAAATATTAAATTTAAAAAACTGACCGTCCCACTATGCACTATGACAATTTGCTGGATACGAAACGTCCCTGATGGCTCAGTTGGTGGAGTCACTTTGCTGGTGTACAGAAGGTACCCGGATCAAACCCCGGTAACTTAACATCATGTTTTAGTGCATTTTACAGTAATATTAAATTTAAAAAACTGACCGTCCCACTATGCACTATGACAATTTGCTGGATACGAAACGTCCCTGATGGCTCAGTTGGTGGAGTCACTTTGCTGGTGTACAGAAGGTACCCGGTTCAAACCCCAGTAACTTAACATCCTGTTTTAGTGCATTTTACAGTAATATTAAATTTAAAAAACTGACCGTCCCACTATGCACTATGACAGTATGCTGGATACGAAACGTCCCTGATGGCTCAGTTGGTGGAGTCACTTTGCTGGTGTACAGAAGGTACCCGGTTCAAACCCCAGTAACTTAACTTCATGTTTTAGTGCATTTTACAGTAATATTAAATTTAAAAAACTGACCGTCCCACTATGCACTATGACAATTTGCTGGATATGAAACGTCCCTGATGGCTCAGTTGGTGGAGTAACTTTGCTGGTGTACAGAAGGTACCCGGTTCAAACCCCAGTAACTTAACATCCTGTTTTAGTGCATTTTACAGTAATATTAAATTTAAAAAACTGACCGTCCCACTATGCACTATGACAATTTGCTGGATACAAAACGTCCCTGATGGCTCAGTTGGTGGAGTCACTTTGCTGGTGTACAGAAGGTACCCGGTTCAAACCCCAGTAACTTAACATCCTGTTTTAGTGCATTTTACTGTAATATTAAATTTAAAAAACTGACCGTCCCACTATGCACTATGACAATTTGCTGGATACGAAACGTCCCTGATGGCTCAGTTGGTGGAGTCACTTTGCTGGTGTACAGAAGGTACCCGGTTCAAACCCCAGTAACTTAACATCCTGTTTTAGTGAATTTTACAGTAATATTAAATTTAAAAAACTGACCGTCCCACTATGCACTATGACAATATGCTGGATACGAAACGTCCCTGATGGCTCAGTTGGTGGAGTCACTTTGCTGGTGTACAGAAGGTACCCGGTTCAAACCCCAGTAACATTACTTCATGTTTTAGTGCATTTTACAGTAATATTAAATTTAAAAAACTGACCGTCCCACTATGCACTATGACAATTTGCTGGATACGAAACGTCCCTGATGGCTCAGTTGGTGGAGTAACTTTGCTGGTATACAGAAGGTACCCGGTTCAAACCCCAGTAACTTAACATCCTGTTTTAGTGCATTTTACAGTAATATTAAATTTAAAAAACTGACCGTCCCACTATGCACTATGACAATTTGCTGGATACGAAACGTCCCTGATGGCTCAGTTGGTGGAGTCACTTTGCTGGTGTACAGAAGGTACCCGGATCAAACCCCAGTAACTTATCATCATGTTTTAGTGCATTTTACAGTAATATTAAATTTAAAAAACTGACCGTCCCACTATGCACTATGACAATTTGCTGGATTCGAAACGTCCCTGATGGCTCAGTTGGTGGAGTCACTTTGCTGGTGTACAGAAGGTACCCGGTTCAAACCCCAGTAACTTAACATCCTGTTTTAGTGCATTTTACAGTAATATTAAATTTAAAAAACTGACCGTCCCACTATGCACTATGACAATTTGCTGGATACGAAACGTCCCTGATGGCTCAGTTGGTAGAGTCACTTTGCTGGTGTACAGAAGGTACCCGGTTCAAACCCCAGTAACTTAACTTCCTGTTTTAGTGCATTTTACAGTAATATTAAATTTAAAAAACTGACCGTCCCACTATGCACTATGACAATTTGCTGGACACGAAACGTCCCTGATGGCTCAGTTGGTAGAGTCACTTTGCTGGTGTACAGAAGGTACCCGGTTCAAACCCCAGTAAGTTAACATCCTGCTTTAAAACATTTTACAGTAACATTAAATTTAAAGAACTGACAGTTCCACTATACACTATGACAATTAGCTGGCTATGAGACGTCCTTAATGGCTCAGTTGGTAGAGTCGTGGTCTTGCTGTGCAGAAGGTTCTGGGTTCAAACCCTACTATCCTCTCACTCTCTCTATCTCTCTCTCTACTCTCCCTCTACCTGATGCATGTGACCTAAGGCACTGGTGACCGAGTCGAGTCCGTTCACCCGTCGAAGATGGCGGGGCTCGGACGAGAGGAGGTCGTCCTGGCGGACCTGATCTGCTCCCCGGGGGGTCGCAGGCCTAGGGGGTTCTTCGGATAACCCCCGAAAGCCCCTTCGCCCTGGGGGCCAGCGGAGAAAGGTCCGTCAGGAAGCCAGTTTTGCCAAAAATTTTAATTTTAGGGTACAATCCGCAATTTGTGGACGGTCCCCTTACGGAGTGCAATATGGGGACGGTCCCTCTAGATGTTAGACTCCAAAATTTTGACTCCATTACCCGTTTTCGGACCCGTGAATACAGCCCAATTTTATGGCTAGATATGTTTAACGGTGACTGTAACTGCAGCAGTTACAGTCACAGTTAATTTTTGCAGTTACGGTCACCGTTAAACATATCTAGCAATAAAATTGGGCTTTCTGCAGGGGTCCGAAAGACGGGTAATGGAGTCAAAATTTTGCAATCCAACATCTTGAGGGACCGTCCCCATATTGCACTCCGTTAGGGGACCGTCCACAAATTGCGGATTGTACCCTAAAATTAAAATTTTTGGCAAAACTGGCTTCCTGATGGACCTTTCTCCGCTGGCCCCCAGGGCGAAGGGGCTTTCGGGGGTTATCCGAAGAACCCCCTAGGCCCGCGACCCCCCGGGGAGCAGATCAGGTCCGCCAGGATGACCTCCTCTCGTCCGAGCCCCGCCATCTTCGACGGGTGAACTGACTCGACTCGGTCACCAGTGCCTTAGGTCACATGCATCAGGTAGAGGGAGAGTAGAGAGAGAGATAGAGAGAGTGAGAGGATAGTAGGGTTTGAACCCAGAACCTTCTGCACAACAAGACCACGACTCTACCAACTGAGCCATTAAGGACGTCTCTTAAGCAGCTAATTGTCATAGTGTATAGTGGAACTGTCAGTTCTTTAAATTTAACATTACTGTAAAATGTTTTAAAGCAGGACGTCAACTTACTGGGGTTTGAACCGGGTACCTTCTGTACACCAGCAAAGTGACTCTACCAACTGAGCCATCAGGGACGTTTCGTAACCCGCATATTGTCATAGTGCATAGTGGGACGGTCATATTTTTAAATTTAATATTACTGTAAAATGCACTAAAGCAGGAAGTTAAGGTACTGGGGTTTGAACCGGGCACCTTCTATACACCAGCAAAGTGACTCTACTAACTGAGCCATCAGGGACGTTTTGTAACCTGCTAATTGTCATAGTGCATAGTGGAACGGTCAGTTTTTTAAATTTAATATTACAGTGAATTGCACTAAAACTGGGTATTAAGTTACTCGGGTTCGAACCGGGTACCATCTATGCACCAGCAAAGTGACCCTACCATCTAAGCCGTTATTGACGATTCGTCTCCAGCTAATTGTCATAGTGCATAGTGGAACGGTCAGTTTTTTGAATTTAATACTACTGTAAAATGTATTAAAGAAGGAAATTAAGTTATTGGGGTTTGAACCGGGTACCTTCTGTACACCAGCAAAGTGACTCCACCGACTGAGCCGTTATTGACATTTCGCATCTAGCTAATTTTTTCGTAGTGCATAGTGGAACTGTTAGTTTTTAAAATTTAATATTATTGTAAAATGCACTAAAACTGGATGTTAAGTTACTCGGGTTTGAACCGGGTACCTGCTATACACCTGCAAAGTGACTCTACCATCTAAGCCGTTATTGACGCTTCGTCTCCAGCTAAATGTCATAGTGCTTAGTGGAACGGTCAGTTTTTTAAATTTAATATTACTGTAAAATGCACTAAAACAGGATGTTAAGTTACTGGGGTTTGAACCGGGTACCTTCTGTACACAAGCAAAGTGACTCTACCAACTGAGCCATCAGGGATATTTCGTAACAAGCAAATTGTCATAGTGCATAGTGGGCTGGTCAGTTTTTTAAATTTAATATTACTGTAAAATGCACTAAAACAGGATATGAAGTTAGTGGGGTTTGAACCGGGTTCCCTCTGTACACCAGCAAAGTGACTCTACCAGCTGAGCCATCAGGGACGTCTCGTGATCTGCTAATTTTCATAGTGCATAGTGGAACGGTCAGTTTTTTAAATTCATATTACTGTAAAATGTATTAAAGCAAGATGTTAAGTTACTGGGGTTTGAACCGGGTACCTTCTGTACACCAGCAAAGTGACTTTAACAACTGATCCGTTATTGACGTCTAATAGCCAGCTAATTGTCATAGTGTATAGTGGAACTGTCAGTTTTTTAAATTTAATATTACTGTAAAATGCACTAAAACAGGAAGTTACGTGACTGGGGTTTGAACCGGGTACCTTCTGTACACCAGCAAAGTGACTTTACCAACTGAGCCGTTATTGACGTTTCGTATCCAGCTAAATGTCATTGTGCTTAGTGGAACTGTTTGTTTTTTAAATTTAATATTACTATAAAACCAACTGACTACCAACTGACGCGCTATTGAAGTTTTGTATCACACGCCTTTTTTCCCAGTTTGTAGTTACGTAAACTTGACATATTTTTGATGAGGATGAGAAAAATAATTTGGTAAATAAAGGGTTAAGTATGAAAAGTTGGATAATTTTACTAAATTCTTGAAAGGGTCAGGATTTGAACCGAGAACCTTCTGCACCGAAGACTGAAATTAATCCAACCAGGCTACTGGACGCACATCAGCAGGAAGGCAATGGATAAAATATATTTCATTTTAAAACTTTCTTTATAGTACAAAACTTTATTACAATCTCAAAATCCCAGTAGTATTTGAACCGGGAACCTTCTGAATAGAAGACTGACCCTCATCCATCCAGGCCACTGGATGCACATCAGCAGGAAGGCAATGGAGTAAATATATTTCATTTAAAAACTTTCTTTAAATTAGAAAAGTTTAGTTCTCAAAATCCTGCCTAAAATTTTTCAGGTGGTAGGTGGTTTAAAATTTAAGTCAGATTTGGCCATGTTTGTAAAACAATTTGATTTCATTTATAAAATTTAACATTTGATATCTTACCGGAAGTTTTCGGTGTGTGAAAATGAGTTCACAAGTTTCTTCCAAAATTGTAGTTTGTGACTGGGGATTTAAGTTATTCAAATTTATCAATTTTTAGGGAAAATTTTATTTTCTTAAAAATAAGCGTTAACAGTGTACAATAAAAACATTTTAGGAGAGAAATTTTGATGAGAAAGATTTTTAAGGAGAAAAACTTTAAGAACTGCCGAATTTAAAGAAATGTTGCGGGTAAAAAGAGTGAAATACACAGAGTACATCATTTTATTCACAAATATTTATGTACAAATTATGCTTATATACACAGTCCTTCAATCCATAATACCAATTTCTGTAGCACCGGGGATTTCCAAGATAGCCTTTCAATAATATTCTTGAAAACTTGGACACATTTAGCATTTCTAAAAAAAAAAGAAACGTGATTAAATTAACATCTTATAAAGATGATTTTATTTTATATTTATTACTTTTATTTAAATTTGATGTTGTGACAAAAAAGAGAAAATGGTGTATCAATAACTTAATGAGGGCAAGCTGTGCAAATTAATAGAAAATACAAGGACAACGTTTATTTTGCACATCAATTTAAAAGATTTTAAAAATTAAGATTAAAAAAAGATTTAAAAAAAGATTAAAAAAACGTATTATCCCTTCGACCGTTCCGTGACTGTCAAATTCAATTGCACAGCCATAGAAAAGTCAATGGGTGGTTTAATGTTTTCGAATTCAGCGCTAAGGTCAACGGGATAATATGTAAGGACCAAAAAATCTAAAACGCAGACATGTTTTGAGGATGCCTGGATCCTCTTCGCCAGTGTGAAGATGTAAGTATAATTTATTTAATTGTCATACTTACATAGTCACACTGACAAAGAGGATTCAGTCATCCTCGAAACATGTCTGCGTTTTAGATTTTTTCAAATATTTTGAGATGTACGTTCACACTAGACAATTTTTTTCAAATTTTTGGCTTAAAAAATTTAATTTTTTCACTCTAGGTTAATGGTTTGTTGTTGAAACCATTTTCCTGAAAAAAAACTTATAAAATATTAATTAATGATTAGTTAATTAGGAAATTATGTCCTAATTAGCATCATTTTTAATAGAGCTTAATCACATTCAAATTATCTTAGATACTCAATTCAGGTTGGAAACCGTTTCTTTAACTGTACTTAAGGGTCCGAACCTCGAAAAAAGGATCTGCGTTGAATAGTTTTTCCTGTAAAAATTTTGTTTTTGAAGATAGCCGAAAAACTCACGATATATTTCAGACACAAAAATACTTAAAAAATTGTTTAAAATGAACTTCTAATAACCTTGCTTACATTGGAGGTTCAGACCCTTTGGATTGAAAAAACACAAGTTTCATCAAGAAATACTAAATATTTCTGAAATTATCACTGTTTAAAATTGAAAAAACATGAAAAAAATTGAAATTTTAAAAGTTCCGTTAAAATATAATTAAAAACTTATTTCGATAAAATTTGAATGCTTACAATTAGAAACACAAATTAGATACAAATTAGATTAGAATTACAAATTAGATAGTTATCTACAAAATAATAAGTTATTCGAAATCTGAAGATTTAAAATACACTTTAATATAGAGGAAAAGTTATCCATTGAGGTCTATCTCGGGATTTCGTAGTGTGTACGTACACCATCAATAATTTGTATTGATTACTAAAATCAAGATTTTTAGTATGGTAAAATAATAAATTGTTAACATTTATAATTTGAAGATTTTGTAAATTTTAATTTTAATTTAATTTCATACTTACATCACTTTTATCATTCCTGTTTCACAGGGGGAAAACTCTTAGGTTAAAATGACTCTTTCTCTATCTGAAGACCATCTTTTACTTTCTTCATACTGACTGCACTCAAAGTTTTTCCCTGTAAGAAATAGGAAAAAAATGTAAAATACTTATTTACTAGAACTAATAAATGAAAAAACAATATTGGAAGTACAGAGTTGGCCAAAAGTCAGTACACTTTTGCAAATTCCATAAAAACCGGGGGAAATTGGGAAAATAAACGGGCTTTACTCTCAGCATCCTAAGGTCACGGGTTTTTTTAAGCCGATAAAAAAATAGTCGTTAATTGCGAAATCCAAACAGCCAAACGCATAACGGGAAAATTTCATGGGAAATGTAATCAAATCCTAAAACGGAAAAATATGCCAACACACAAATACACTGGTAGTAAAAAATATGTTACTTAATCCCTAACTCCAAATAATCGCATGGGTTGACCTTACTTTCATTCAGGTACTCAAACGCTTCACACATTTATTAAATGAGTGATTCTATTTTTAAGAATTTCGTATACCATAAATGACGCAAAACATTTTATCCCCTCCCTCATAAAGTCACAACCCATCATCAGAACTAAAACACAAATCTACTCTAATCCTAGGACATAGTAGTTGAAGCACCATATTAACAGCTCCAGGTATATTACGGCCATGTCCCTCGAAATTACAAGAGCTCAAAAATATCTCAAATCGAGCAACGCCCTTAAACCTTACCGCATCGATTAAACATGTATGAAATATCGCAGGTAGTTTAATGCTCCCTAAAAACCTTATGGCATTGGCAGCAAAACGCGAAATTGTCCTATACTACAAACATGGAATGGAGAAAATCACGCGATGTTTCAAACAACACTAAAGGCATTACTGGCGAACGTTAAACTCGTAGATGGCTCCGGGTCTAGCCATTTGGTTTAAACTCTTACTCAAAGCGCTTTCTGTATTTAACGAGATATTACACTGGGTTATGTCGCTGTATGTACGAATGTTATGCCCGATAAAACAAAGATGGACGAGGGTGCTTGGCCATCTTTAGAGAAAAAAGGTGATCAAATGGGCTAGAGTGGGAATCATTTGCGGGCTGTTTGAGGGTTGTTTAGAATTATGTCTCGTTAAATTTATTTCACCTGAAAGCAGGTTTTATAAAGAGTTTCTGGAAAGTTTTTTTTTTCAAGTTTTTATAGAATTCTATTACCCATAAATGTTTCTTTTTAATTCCATCACATAACGACCTAATGTGTTCATGTTTTTTATTATTTTTGAAGTATAAGTAAACATATTAATCATGCTCATATTAGTTATAAAATACCTATTAAAATTAATCTACTATAACAAAACATTGTTTTTTTTAAGTATTACATACTTTTTTATTTTGTAAAAAATATGTTTTTACATTTTAATAAATAAAAAAGGTTTACTCATTTATTGATAAATTCAGCAACTTTGTAATTTCACATAGTATATCCTTAAAATATGATCAATGGTTTCTCTTTTAGGGGAGTTGAAAAACTTTGTGAAGATTTCGATATTGTATTTAAAGATATTAATGGGAATTACTTTTAATTACTCAATGATAATACCTGGGAATATTTGCTTTCAGCAGTTACATAAAAGATATACTAACTAATAATAGTTCTAAAAAATATTTTAAAATAGATAATGATGTTTTTTTCATCATATTCCACCAATCAAAAAATAAATAGGTACACTTTTTTTGAAAAAAAAATTAAAAAGTTTAAAACCATTGAATTATAGACATCCTTTTTCTCAGCTATACAGGGTTTCCAATAAATGTTGGTCTCACTTCTAGGGGGGATAATAGACACCTAGACGAGCCAGAATCCCATTGGATTTGGGGGTCCCAGACCAAATCCCAGGGAGTTAAAAATGGAGCTACAACCCAAAAAAATTATTGAAAAATTCAATTTGTAGAAGAACTAATATTGGTAGAAATGTTATTATGGTCTCAAATTTGTGGTTTAATATAATCTAAAAAATTATTTTAAACGTTTTCACTTTAAAATTTGTTTTATTACGAAAAAAGTTAAAAACCACAAAACATGTGAAAACTCGGCCAAAACTTTATTTTGTATTTCGCTAGGAGATCCAGTTAATTTTTTTTCCTTTCGGAAATAGCTATAATAGAAAGTATTTGCGCACGCAAAAAAAGCTGGATCTCAAGAGTTTGATATTGACTGTATTTACGTGAAACTTTTGGACTTAAGGGTTTTCAACTGTGATCTTTCAGATTATAAAATCAAAAGAAAGGATTTCGAAACAAAATAAATTTTTGCAGAGTTTTTACATTTTTTGTGGTTTTTTAACTTTTTCGTAATAAAACAAATTTTAGAGTGAAAACTTTTAAATAAACTTGGTTAGAATAAAAGTGATGCAAGTCATATCAAATTTGTTTTGAGTATTTCAAGGTTTTTTTTGTTAACATGAAACCACACTTCCACCATGAAGCGCCCAAGTGTGTTCCTATCACAATATTTTCTTGTATGTGTCGTTTCAACAAAAGTGAACCAAACAATGTACTGTAGACTCCATAGAGAGGAGTACATATAAATATCTTTAGGTTCAATATTCTTTAATATCAATATAGTAGAGATCACAGCCAATTAGAAACGCACGCTCATATCTCTCGCTCGGCGGAGGAATGTCTTTCGTCCCTTCACCTCGCCTCTCCTGTTTTCCTCGCGTTGCCACATACCCATATAACTATATATCTCTAACGCATATTAAAAAAATGTGACGCTACAGCCTCTAAAAACTTATTTATTTTACTCCACGCCACCAAATGCACGAACAGTGGATAATTTTAACATCTCAGTCCCTAACTAACAATGTTCCCGTTTCCAATGAACCTTTTTTCAGCGCCATACCTTTTCTTTCACGGTTTTCTCGAAACTATGAGTATCCACTCAAAGAATGTGGGTTTGGCGAATTTGTTGAAGCACCCCCTGTCCACCACAATGTTGACTTAAGACACTACCAAACAAAATATACGGGCTTAAAACATATTTGCTTTTTTTTACTTAGACACCTCTCATTTTCCAACCAACTTAACTTCCGTGTCTTTTCCTCTTCTGAAAAATCCATCTACGCCACGTTCCATCATCCTCCCTCCCCCAGCCTAATTACCCAATCAGAGAAGACCCCCGCCAAAATTAAGTTCCGAACTGTCGCCGCGAAAGCCATAATTAGCGTTAATTAAGAAAACGAAAGAATTCCTTCGCCTTCTTGAGCAAGGAGATACCTATCCAAATATATCCCCCCTCCCCCCCACACACCTGAGGGACGAGACTTGTTAAAGTATTTGTGCGCAGCCAGAAACAAAATGAGGCGGCTCCAATTTAAATAATTGGTGTAATTAGGCGGAATAGAATAAAGAGTTACGTGGTGCCATCTGGCGTGTCTTTTTTCTATTTTTACCCTGGTGTTTTTTTACTTGGTGAGTACTAATGATTACATTTGTCTCTGTGATGAGTGGAGATGAAAGGCATTAATTACGAGATCAAGTGTTCGCTATTATTGTGCTATCGTTTTCGTTCGTTAAGGATGGCGTTATAATTACCCCGCTATTATTTTGTTAGTTTCTAGCAGGACGTTTCTAGTGTTTTTATAATTCCGCAAAGTTATAAGAAAATTTTTTGTTTTTATGTTTCTTTTAAAGTTTTTATGTAGGATATTAGAATACTTCGTCATCAGACATTGTCGTGTGTAATATTCGAAAAAGAATATCCACATACTTGGGTCATAATGAGGTATTCTCGCGTTTTGAGATTAAATTTTATTAAAATAGTAGATAAAAAACCATAAAGAATGACGTTTACATCAAGTATTTTCGTAGCCTAGTTTATGAGATATAAATTTTTGAAATTTCGTTTTTTGACACAGCTCATTTAAAATCTTAAATAAAAGTAAATAATATTTTGAATTAATAATTTGAATTTTCTGATAACTTATTATTCAATAAATGTAAATTTATAATGTGTTTCGTGTTAAATTTCGTTGTAAATTTAAGCTGTTTTGAAATAAAATTTATCAGTGAGGCAAGACGTCATTTTAAGATGGCGAAATGAATGGGAAAAGCAGACATTCCGGAAGTTAAATTTACCTGGTATGGGAAATTTTCTGTTTGATTTTAGAATTTTGTGAATAAGTGCTATATCTTTTAAAAAACAATGTTTGTTTACCAAGAAAATGCACTTGGAGAATTGCAGCATCTCTTAAAATTCCGAATACTCAATTTAAAATTATTAAAAAAATTCTCTCCTGGTTCAAAAAATATGCTTATCTTATATGCTAATTATTTTGCGCTATGTTTCCTTCTTTTTTTTTCGAAATTCGGAAAGTGATTCGGAGAGTCGGAGCTCGGATAATTGAAATTCCACTGTATTTAATTGAGTGAATCCTCAAAGGGGAAGATTCATCGAAATCTTCCGCTTGTTCTTCATCTCTAGATCTTGCATTTCCCTAACTATTAGGTAATGCTCTATTCATGCCCTCCTCTTGCACTTTTGCATCTACTCTATGGACCCTATAGGAATGTAACCCTCAGCGAACACTTTAGTACTTTTACATATCCTTTAGCTTTGCAAGGAAAACTCTTCAGGTTCACTCTCTTCTCCCATTTTCTCTAAACCAAATGTGAGATTATCTTGCTCTTCGGCGTTTTCTCTAAGCGTATTTACCGTTTCAATTTCTATACACCTTTCTTCTCTAACCGTTGTGAGCGTTCTAACTACTGGGGCGCTAGCATGAAGGTGTGGAATACGCAGTCACTAGTGATAAAATTACTCATGACGTCACATTCCCACACGTCGCAAAAATGTCCTAGCACGAAGGTCAGGCACGGATTAAGGAACTTTTTAAGGGGGGGCGGTCTGATTTTTTAGGGTCAATTTTTATGTTTGTGGAGACCAATTTTGAAGCCTCGTGAAAGAGGGCCGTAGCCACAGTAATGTTTTGAGAAGGGTTTTTGACCTTAAGGGAAATTAATTTAAAAGTTTTATGGGTAGCATGGAAGCAGTGAGGGTTTTTGTGTTTGAAATAAAAGTTTGTGTTATTTGACACTGAAAAGAAGTTTTGTGACAACTTTTTGGAAATTGGGGACCATTTAGCACACTCGACTTGGGGGCACTCGAGGTGGATCACTCCTTGTATAACCTTCAGAATTTTCAAGGCAAGAAGCAACATTATAGACATAATAATTTTGAAATGGGAGTCAACTCCCTACCCCCATTAGATACAGCCACGGGTGGAAGCTCTTGTTTTTTATTTTACATCAGTGGAAATTTATTTTGGCAGGGGCCTAAAAGTATTTTTCAGCCCGATTCATTCGTATTAATAGGATAATGTAGCCTTTTAACTTTTTATTAGGTAGAATTTGCGTCCAAGAAAAATTTATATAAGAAAAATTTTTATTAATTAAGGTTCAAGTTTCAAAGGGGGGTATGGGGTAAATTTTTGGAACTTTGACTCTAAGAACATGATTTTAAACGTTTTTTTGTACACGTAAACCCCATATCTGGACATAAATTTTTAGGTAGAATTTAGATTTTATTGGAAAAATAAGTGCAGATAATAATGGTGTAAATCAGAGGTGGCCAACCCAAATGTTGTAAAGGGCCACTTTGGAAAACCACAATACTCTCGCGGGCCGCATATAAAATTTTAGGATATTATAGGTGCATAGAATGGCAGTGAAGTTATTTGAATAAATTAGGAATATAAATTGGGGTGTTTCTTAGATTCTTTGTTTAGTTTGACAGATTCCTAAATAAAATTTTCAATTAAATTTATCTTAAGGAGCAACCCCAAGAACATCTTCTGTAGTATATCCATAGGAACTAAACAGGTGCCGTTAAAAACACTTGGAATTTGGAATCACTCGAAACTATGAGGAGCCTGAGGCGCTTATAGAAATTTATTTCGGGAGGACCCAAATTTTCTCTAAAAATTGCAGCTAGGTTTTTGCATCGGGAAAAAGTACACCCAAATCTTCCTCTCATGCCCCCTTGCATATTTAATTGGTTCAATGCATAAATAGAAATATATTTTTAGTTAGGATTTGCATTGCACCTGACTGAACTAATATCCTAAAAAAGTTGTGAACAATACAGTTCCTAGTACTAAAGGGGGATCTGGGGGTCCTCCCCCAGAAAAATTTTTGGAGATACGACTCTAATTAACAGACTTTAACGTGTTTTTGTACACTTTGTCCGAATTTGGGGGCCTTAACTTACCCTAAAACTTTAAAATTTGACTAAAAAAATTCTTGCAGGCCACAAAATTATTTCATAACGGGCCGCATGAGGGCCGTGGCTTGGAAAAGCCTGATCTAAGAGGTATATGAGGGCGGGGGTTCTCCCCCGAAAAAATTTTGAATTTTAGTGCGCTAAAAAGTGTTTTGAAGCTACTTTTTGGAGAGTTTTCAGAGAGCTTCACGGGCCTCACAAAATGACCCGGAGGGCCGCGGGTTGGCCATGCCTGGTGTAAATACTAAAGGGGGGCCTGGGGCCCCTCCCCCAGAAAATATTTTAAAATTTGCCCCTAAAAAACTGGGTTTAACTAAAAGTAAAGTAAAAATTACTCTCGAGGGGGCAGCTGCCCCCCGGCTGTGCCCTATAATTTTTTTGGTTCCAGACCAAGGGGGGGGGCGATCGCCCCCACCGCCCCTCCCCTTAATCCGCCCTTGACGAAGGTCTCGACTACGTTTCACTAGTGACTATTGCTACCGACTATTCACCGTTTCTTCTCCACAGGCCAACAGCACCCGAGAACTCTTGTCCACAGTGGAGAGAAAAATATATATCCGTTTATTATATATTTCTTCGACACATTCGGGCATTTAATTCAATCTTCAACCGGGAAATTGCTTGTATTTAATTGTATGGATCTTCGATGGAACGTTTTAAGTAATTTGCTGCAGAACTATTTCTCAGCGCGTAGGCGCAGAAGTTTACTTCGTTTTTATCTGAGTGAAAAGGTTTTATGGCCGAATCATCACTGGTTAGCAGAAAGGATTGAGGATAATGTTCAAAAGTGCAGTAGAAAAGTATAAAATACTATTAAATGCTGTATTTTCACACATTTTGCTTCAAATTTGTAAATTTTAGTCCGATAACTGAAATTGTTTGTAAATATTGATTGTCACGTAGGGTTTTTCCCTCTTAATTTTTACTAGTTTTATAGGTATTGTTTGACCTGTATTGACGAGTTACTAGATAAAATATTAAATTTAAAAAATTATATGAATGAATACATTATTTTCTCAAGACCACACACTCAATAGTCCAGCACAGCTTCCCTTGTGCTGCCATCTGTTAAGAAACACTACAAGTAATATACACTGTTAATACAAATTTTTACAGGCACTAGATGTCCATTACTTTCGTAATATATTAATGTTTGAAGACTTATTTCGGTAATAAATAGCTGTTTTAGATTTTTTGAAACTATTAAAACGGGCCACAAAATGTGCAAAAGCAATCGAAATGGGCTTCGGAATCTCAGATCAATGGCGGATGACGCGTTTTTGAGGTGACGGGAGCTCCGGGACGAACGTTTCCAAAATAATCGTTTCGAGTACGAAACAATATCGAAACGCAAGATTTTTCATCTTTTGCGCGTTTCGTGTCTCTCTCGTCTTAAAGTTCGTGAATACGGCCCTATATCACTAGTTAATAATTATATCACAGACCGCGGAAGACTACACAATTTGTATCGTTGGTGAGAAGATGCTCTCATTTGATTGGTTAGCTCCCTTCTCCACAGGAAACAGGGAGAAAGTTCTCACTAGGGGGATGGTGCTAAGGCAAAAATGCAGGTCTGGACAACGTAGTCCACAGTCTTTGTATAGTCACTACCGATAACTTGTCGCTAGTGACTAATAGTCCACACCATCGTGCTAGAGCCCCTGGTGTGAGCTTTTCTTGCTCTTCTGTAGCCTCTGTAAAAACTATTGGAAGGAATCCATCTGTTGGATTTTTGATACCCTTTTGCATCTTCTTAGAGCCCGTATAGGGAATCAATCTTTTGTTTCTCTTACTCCTTATACTCCTTGGCATGCTCTTAGAACACCGGAAGAATGCACCCATATGTGTTTTTACAGTAGTGATATCTCCATCCCTTCCCACGTCTTATACTATTCCGAAATCCCCAATTCAATGAGCAAGGATGTATTCATCCATGGGATCCTCTTGCTCTTTTGCATCTTCTCTAAGAAACGTATGGTTGCTCCTCTACCTCTTTTGCATCCCTTACATTATTACCAGCATTGTATATACGTTTCAAATTTTATGGGGGACATATCCCTCAAAACACCCCAATATAAGTTATTTGGCGTCTAAATACTCAAGCATTTAAGAACAAAATAAAACTATCTGATGTTTCCCATCCTTATAAGTTTCGAAAGAATGTCTCTAATTTCTAATCCAATAGTCTTATTAGATGTCAGCATGATTCAAAAATGTTTTTGTAAATAATTTATAAATCACAAATAAAAAAAGGATAACAAAGTTTTGCTCCCTTCTCACACACAGGTTCTTGCATTAGAGTTCACCAACATCATTCATTATGAAATAGGAATTGAAGTCCCACAATATTTTACAGGCTAACATTTTGATTTCAGGATAAATAAAGGCACTGTCTAATAGGGTGGGCCGAAAAAACCTTTTATTTTTTTTCGAAGTTTTAATAGCGCGGAAAAGTTGCGAATTATATAGACAAAGAAAAGGAAAAAAAAATTTTCAAAATCGGTTAATATCTTCCGATCGCGCAAAGGCCCCAAAGTTTGAAAAAATATGAAAAAACTTGATTTTTGCGATTATTTTTTTAAAAAAATCAAAGATTAAACTATCAAATATTGTTCATGATTTTTTTATGTGAAACTAATATAGTTATAGACATAATCGTTCAGATTCCATTCTTCTATCACTTTTTTTTCGTTAGATATAATTTTTTTAATGTTCATACAAATTTTGTAAAGTTGTTTTTCCTGCATTTTTAAACAGCTAATAACTCTAGAACTATACAACTTAAAAACTTGAAATCAGTCCCATTTTGTTCGTAATTTTTTTGTCTTTGATTTGGTGTGCATCATGATCATCATTTTCAAAAAGTTTTTTTTTTAAATTTGAAAAAAGTGAAAAAAAATTTAATAAAAAAAATTTTTTAAATTTTTTTTTGAAAAAATATTAATAGCCTTTTAACTCTTAAAATGAACATAACTACCCAATTTCAAGTTGAAAATAAAATTTAATCATGTATAAAAAAATAAAAATAACCGTAATTTAGTCAAATCCCTAAACATTCCCTAAAATTATACACCAAGAGCGATTCACTCATGGAAAATTTATCAAATCACTTGAGGGTGTTCATATGACTTAAAACATGTAAAAAATGTCACATAAATTTCAGAAAATAAGACAATTAACAGATTCGGTTCAAAATCTTACAGTGCTAGTTCCCAACTTTAAGTTAATTCAATTTGCATGAATTTTACCTGAATATTCCTTAGAAATGTGTTTATATCCAATTTTTTTATGTTCTAAAGTTTTTAATTTTCTTTGATTTGACTTGTTAAAAGTAAAAAAAATTAGATATAAACATAATTCTTAGAAATTTTCAGGAAATGCCTGCAAACTTAACTAAATATGAAAAAACTTGATTTTTGCGTTTATTTTTTTTTAATTTGATGTTTTCGTAACGTAATAGTTTGCAACGTCTTCTAATAGAGCCTAAAAACATTGTGTTTTAATTTGGTTTAGATCAGTTAATATAATCCGATCGCGCATAAGCCCCAAAATTTGCCAAAATATTGAAAATTTCACACTTTTGCAAGTTTTTTTTATATCTATATATTACTAAAAACGTTTGTGGCTATGTATGTGGAGGACGCATCTCCTCCTAAGGCGGTATATAGGCGTATCTCGAGGCGGGAACGATCACTGTCAAGTTGTCCAAGCTCGAAAATTGAATAATTACGAGTAATTAGCGAATTTATAGCCAAAAACGCTTATTTCTCCATTTCTCTACTAGAGTAGATCTGCTCGACTCACTATTGTAAGCGAGATGAAAACCTCGAAAAATAAATATTTTAACTTGAAAATCTCGATAATTGTCAATTTAAAAAGGATATCAGCTATGAAAACATTAAAATAAATTCAAATGATTTATTTTCAAACGTTATTTTCCTTTATTTCAAGATATTTTCCTTTAAAATTTAAATATTTATGGAAAAGTGTAATTGTTTTTCATGGAAAACGACTTCAAAATAAAACATTGTTTCAAATGAAGCGGTTCACTAGACTTTTAAATTTACTAGATCTTTTATTATTGTTTCAAATTTGTTAATTTTGTTCACTAGACTCATTAATTTACTAGGAAACATTGCCGAGAATACCGGGAAAAGAAAAATTACCGGGAACATCGGGATAGGAAAAAAGTACCTGGATTACCGGGACATAAAAATTATCTCGATCATCGGGAAAGGAAAATTAACGGGAACATCGGGATAGGAAAATTATTGGGAACATCGGGATAGGAAAATTATCGGGAACATCGGTATAGGAAAATTATCGGGGACATCGGTATAGGAAAATTATCGGGAACATCGGGATATGAAAAATTACCGGGAACACCGTTATATGAAAAAATACCGGAATCACCAGGATAGGAAAAAGGCGTCTGGGATACCGGGATGATTGGTATTGCTGATTTAAAAATTATAAATATATTTTGAGAAAATTTAATTTAAAAAAAATTATACACTCCACCCGTGCAAGGCCGGGTATATCCGCTAGTCTTTAATATATTTTTTAACGTAATAGTTTCACTATTTTTATTTGAAACATAATATTTTTGAATGTTAAACATCTATTTGGTGGCTTAAGGTACTTTAAAGCTGAATTTGCTGATGAAGTTCGGCATGTATGATCTAGAGAGCAGAGTGGTTCTTATAAATCCTTCTCGTCATTCAGCTCCGCAAACTTTTCCTGAGGCTTCCGTGACGATTAGAAGAAGTTGCAAACTATTACGTTACGAAAACATCAAATTAAAAAAAATAAACGCAAAAATCAAGTTTTTTCATATTTAGTTAAGTTTGCATGCATTTCTCCTGAAAATTTCTAAGAATTATGTTTATATCTAATTGTTTTTACTTTTAACAAGTCAAATCAAAGTAAATTAAAAACTTAAGAACATAAAAAAATTGGATATAAACACATTTCTAAGGAATATTCAGGTAAAATTCATGCAAATTGAATAACTTAAAGTTGGGAACTAGCACTGTAAGTTTTTGAACCGAATCTGTTAATTGTCTTATTTTCTGAAATTTATGTGACATTTTTTACATGTTTTAAGTCATATGAACACCCTCAAGTGATTTGATAAATTTTCCATGAGTGAATCGCTCTTGGTGTATAATTTTAGGGAATGTTTAGGGATTTGACTAAATTACGGTTATTTTTATTTTTTTATACATGATTAAATTTTATTTTCAACTTGAAATTAGGTAGTTATGTTCATTTTAAGAGTTAAAAGGCTATTAATATTTTTTCAAAAAAAAATTAAAAAAAAATTTTTTTTATTAAATTTTTTTTCACTTTTTTCAAATTTAAAAAAAAACTTTTTGAAAATGATGATCATGATGCACACCAAATCAAAGACAAAAAATTTACGAACAAAATGTAACTGACTTCAAGCTTTTAAGTTGTATAGTTCTAGAGTTATTAGCTGTTTAAAAATGCAGGAAAAACAACTTTACAAAATTTGTATGAACATTAAAAAAATTATATCTAACGAAAAAAAAGTGATAGAAGAATGGAATCTGAACGATTATGTCTATAACTATATTAGTTTCACATAAAAAAATCATGAACAATATTTGATAGTTTAATCTTTGATTTTTTAAAAAAAATAATCGCAAAAATCAAGTTTTTTCATATTTTTTCAAACTTTGGGGCCTTTGCGCGATCGGAAGATATTAACCGATTTTGAAAAAAAATTTTTCCTTTTCTTTGTCTATATAATTCGCAACTTTTCCGCGCTATTAAAACTTCGAAAAAAAATAAAAGGTTTTTTCGGCCCACCCTACTGTCTAAATCCACGAAAGTAACAACTCAACTCTAACAAATTTCGCTAATACTTTAGCACGGGACAACTTTCGTGGTTTTAGAGTTTAGACACTTCGATAAATAAATTGAAGATTATTTTCATCGTTGGAGAACACCTCTCTGTATAAAAGTAGAGCGCCATCTTTATACTAAAGGAGAAAGTAATTCACTCTTTTAGCTTTTCAGGGAGTACGTTTAGCTTTTCAGGGAGTCTTTTCGGTAAAAGTTTTTTTTTTTTCGTTTTTGGTAAGTAAAAAATTTTCCTACTGAAGATGAAATTTACTGCACAAATAATCGAACGCCAACCAAATCACGTGAAATATTTAAGTATCGTAACCAGTGGCGGCTCGAAGGTAAAATTATAAGGGGTGCTGCTCCGGTGGTACCAAGTTAGCAACGTATTTTAAGCGATATAATGCCAAATTATATTTCTATTAAACAAAAACGTGGAAAAAATCAAATAGAAAAGATGGGAACAACATAAAATTTCGATTTCACACTAATAAGCATTCAAAAACTGTCACTTACCTATATTTAGCTGATTATTACGATTATGAAGAATATAAGATATGTCTATTTCATTTAGGGTCTCAAAAGCAAATGAAACTAAAATCAACATTTCGAATTAAATTTATTCATTACAAAAAGAAATAAAAACTTGGCTACAAAAAAGTAAACATAAATCTTTATTGACTTGCCGAAACCTATGGCCGAAACATCAGAAAAGATTTTGTTCTCTCTCTGTTGAAAAGAAAAAAGAAGCTATAAATAAAAAATTAAAGCAGCGTTGGAGTGAGCTAAAAAGCCAATGTGATTTATTAGTAGTAGAAATCATTTATTTTTCTTCTTCCTCACAGCTCTCTCAAAAGAAAAAGCTATCATTCTTTTGGTCGGGGCTGCTGAAAAGCAGCCCCTTTTCTCCTAACATATTCGCATGCTAAATTCTTAATATTTTGATTTGATATGATAAAGCTAGGGTTTGTACCACGATTGGAAAATCTGCGGGGGCTGATCGACCCGGAAAGAAATCTGTTGGCGATACGGCATAGCAGAGAATTATTAATTGAAAAAGGATTATAAAGGACAAAGATTAAAAGGAGAAATAGATAATTTTTTAAACATTGTAAAGCAAATAAAAATTGGAGTTTCGGGAAATTTTGGTTGGGGGTGCTGCAGCCCCGCAGCCCCTATGGACGAGCCGCCACTGATCGTAACTCCTTCCTTATTATGTAGAATTTCAGAACAGTTAAAAAATAATTCATTCCTTTGAATATTCCAAAAAATATTTGAAAGTGCATCTCATTAAATTACGTTATCTAAAAAAATCTATTAGAAAACATATTTTTTCAAGATTAAATATTTTCCATTTGATTGAATTTTAAGTCAAGTTAAAAGTTCAAGTTAAAAGTAAAATTTAATAAAGCAGAAAAAATAAAAATATTAAATAAAAAATAATAAATTTATGCAGTCCCTAAAATTTACCTATAAGTATACACCAAGAGCGATATTCACTCATATAAAATTCATAAAATCGCTTGAGGGTGTTCATATGACTAAAACATGTCAATAATGTCACATAAATTTCAGAAAATACATCTATTAACATATTTAGTACAACATCTTAAAGGGCTGGATCCCAACTTATTAAGTCAATTCAATGTGCATGATTTTCACATGAATATTCCATAAAAAATTTTTATATCAAATTTTTTTCTAAAACGTTTAATTTACTTTGATTTGATTTGTTAAAAGTTAAAAAATCTAGAGTTCTATAGTTATTAGCTGCTTTTATAAAATAAAGAAAAAAGAACTTTACAAGATTTCCTTCAAATTAAAAAATTATAACTATCGAAAGAGGGGTGATAGGAGAATGGGACCTGGAACTTAATATCTATAACTATATTATCTAAAAATAATGAACACTATTTTATGGTTTAATCTTTGGTTTTGAATTTAAAATCAATCTTTCTAATTAAAAAAATTAATTCTAATTTAAAATTAATATTTGGTTATAATCTTTGTTTAGTTGTTTTGTAAAAAAAAATCAGCTAATTTTTCAAAGTTTAGGGGATGCGGTGTGGATCCAATCGAAAATATATTTTACACTATTCTTATTGAATCCAAGTGGCAGCCTTTCCTCACTATTATTAGAACAGAAATAAAAAGAAAAGTGCTTTTTCGACCCACCCTAATAATTATGGCTGGAAAATATAAATTAAATATATATTTTGTTTCGAATGAAGAAATCGTGGTGCTGCCATCTGTATTTTTCGATTAAAACTACGTAGATGCAGTTTTTTCCTTTTCGTGCTGGTGCTGCCATCCAAGGGGTCTTTAGGGATGTTGGGGAAATTACTGCTCTGATTATTTTATACTATGCAAATTCAAGGGGGAAGTTGATATTTCGGGAGGGGATATGGGGTATTTTTAGTGATTTTCTATGGTCAAAGAGGAAATTTCCTGAGTTTCGGGGGGATATATCCCCAAACCCCCCCCCTCTGGCTACGGAAATTTTGTAAGTAATGAACCCCTTTTAAAAGGACAATTTGTAAAATTTCAACTGTGCTGTTCTTAGTGAAAAAAAAATTAGGGCAATATTTTAGAGCATTCGATTGAAGATAAAAACATTCATCAAATTATTTTTTTGGGAAATAGAACAGCTAATACTATTATTTAGTTATTAGAATGCGTTGAACTTTATTGTTAGGAAAACCCAACTTAAAACATGAAAATGAAAAAATAAATAAAAGTTGCTCACAAATTAAAATTAGGAGGATTACTGCAAAAGTTATCTTAAATCATAAAAACATATGGAAACGAATTGGCTAAAAAGTTCAAAATTTTATTTTGATAATTATGTCATCATTGTTTGGATAATAATTAAAAAATTTAGAATTATGTATTCTCCCAATAAAAATATAAGTTAGGTACAACCTAAAGTGTAAGTTTTTTTTCTTACTGTATATACAATTATTATTTAAGAAAGAAATATTCATGATTTTTCTGATCAATGAAACATGTATTGATTCTGAAAAGATGTGCCAAATTATTTTTTCTATTAGGACAAAAAATAATCTATTTAAAGACGTTTTTATTAATGCATTATAATTTTAAGAAACCAAATGCAGAAATTAAAACTAAAAACAATTAAAATTGGTGAAGGAAAGCATATAGATTCCAAATATTTTGCACGAATTAATTCGATGAATTCAATTTATTTCAAAACTGTATATTCCAGTTTCCCTAATCTCTTCCATCTGAGTTCGTAATTCAATACACTTTTGCAATTATCCCCGCTATAAGTCCAAAGAAAGAAAAACTTTTCAATTTAAGTCACCTTAAAGCATTACTCCATTTCCATTTAATTTATTTTGGATCTAAATATAGTTTTTTCTCTCTGATCATTCCCGCCAGTCTTCCGCAGCTGTGAAATGATCGAGGTGGCTATTAATTTATATTCGCTCTTGAGCGGTTGTTTTGTTTAAAACTAATCGATTGGAAAAAAAAAGTTACGAAACCCCCAGAAAGTATCTTAGTGTTTATGTTTGTTAATACACACTCGCTTGAATGTCACTTTGTGTTAATGAAATGTCGCAGTTTTGTCTGAACTATTGGGTAAATTACCATGTGCGCTTTTTTCGTTAAACTATGTAGTTAATGGTACTAATAAACTGGTCGTTTATAACATATGTTGCACTGAAAGCGTTTCAGTTTTGGGATAGTTTATGTTTCACTATTTAGATTTTTATTTTTGGACACTAAGTTATTTTCATTTGTATGTTTATTTATCATATAAATGAAACGACGAATAGAACAACAGTACAAGCCCATTTTTTTGCCGTTTTGGAAAACAAAAATTATGTGTTAAAATCTGAAGAACTAGACGTTGAGTACAAGAGAAACCTAGCAATACACTGTTAAAAAAAGAGTTCAACCTTTCACCTGTTTTGTGGTGAGAGGTCGGTCAGTTTCACCAAAAACGTGATTCAAATTGTAGCAACCGAAATGTAACGAAAACGTGATAAACTTTTTGCGATTCAACTTTTCGCGATATTTCGGTTGTAACTAATTTGAACCAACTAATTTTTAGCAACTAATAATAACAACTAATTTTTAACAGTGTACTCGTTGACCCAGTATATTCAAGGACTTACTACTTCAATCTCCAAGCTTGCGAAGAACATGGATTCACAAACGAGTTTCTAAGCCCTTTTAGTGCTTTCAAAAAAGCATTCAAAGAACCAGATAAAAAAAGATTGAGTGTGTCGTGAAGTTAATGCAATACATAAAAGAAACTCATCCTCTTGAGCGCTACTAAAGTATTTATGACTGTAGTACATTTATTGCTATTATTTTTGTAATCTTATGTTAATTATCAACTTGTAATCATTATCATGTTTTATATGAACATCCACATTGTGTTGTACATACATTTAAATTAAGTTGATAAGAACATTTCACAGTTAAAGTTAATAAAATAAAAATGATACATCTCAAATAAATTTTGTTGCGGTCAAAAACAGTGCAAGACCAGCATTTTTAATTTTTAATTAGTTATTTAAAATAATTGATTGGTGCTGATTGGACCTTTAAGTTTGATATTTAATGTTTTATCATTCTTTTTTAAATACGATTTTCTCTAAAAGTTTCTCTCTGCACTGTTTTTCCATTCATCGGTTCAATTGATACTTTATATTTTTTAGGGCTATTTCCACTATCACGTTTAACCACTTGGAGTATTAATTTAAAAAAATATCTATATAATAGCGTTATTCAAGTATGTTGTATGTAGTTAGCAGCAAAAATATTTTTCCTTGGACTGGACAATAAAATTTATAGTTTTATGTTTATTTTAGTATATTTAACTCTTCTGTAAAAATTTACCAAAGATGAATTCTTGAAATCTTTGGGTATAAAATTTAAAATTAAAGTAAATTTCTGGAAATATTTTATTTAATATTAAATCAAACATTTCCAGTAATTTACTTTAGTTTTAAATAGCAATTAGCATTTTTTTGTTTAATATTCAATTTAAAACCTTTACAGAAAAATTTGCAAAGAAATCAAAGTACGAAATAAAGATTTTATAACCTAAGTAAATTTACATTATTCATCAGTATTTCAGTACTTAAAGTATTCAAATTATTATATTTAAATATTTTTAATATGCAAAATAAACGCTGTCTATATTGTATTTTCTACTTATTTGCACAGCTTGCCCTTATTACGTTATACTTAAATTGTTTTTTGGTTATAGAATTCAAAATAAATATGTCAATCTAAAAATTAGAAACTAATTAAATTAGAACACACAAGTACGTACATTAACTGAATATATAATGATGAAAAATTATGCACTTATAGTATTAATACAAATGTTATGACAAACATCTTTTTAGAAGTTTGTATTAATTTCCAATTAATGTAATGGTTTATAATACATTTTCCAGTAATACTATCTCTAGAAAAACAAGTTTTAATAAAGCTCCGATGTCGTCCTATGAAATTAATGATACAGGTCTGGAAAAGGATCTAAGCAAAAGTAATTTATTCCGGTTCCTTCTAATTTGGACCCACAGAATTTAGGTCCAGATTTATGGTTCTTTTGTTAGATACTTTCACTGGGCCTTTTTTTTTTCAAACATGCTTCTTTAAGATTTTTACGAATAATCCTTCTTCATTTATAAAATTTTTCTATGCTGTTCTCTTTCTTTGAATGGCAGCGAAGTTCGTTTCTAAAGGTGTTACTTTGCTATTATATTACAAAATAAGTTTGAAACGTTGGATGTAAGAAAATATGTGTATTTGAGAGTGTTTTTTTTAATCTGCGTGAACAAATATAGTTTTTATTTAGTAATACTTGTAATTTTAAATATTCAAAATGAGTTAGCTCAAATTTAATAAAACAAAAAGTTGCGGATAGCTAAAGTGTAAAAGTAAAATGATTTAATTACATTCGCAAATCGTAGCAGATATATATATTAGGGTGGCCCTTATTATAATGGAGAAAATTTTTTTTCAATACTTTGTTTCGCGCCGGGCTGATTTTTTTCCTTTTACTATAGAATGAAAGTGTGCAAAAGGATTTTCCAATATTTTAATATTAACACGAGCCTCATCGGGGGTGAAGTTTTCCCATAGCGCGCCATAGCAATAGTATGGCTTACGACGGGAATAGCGTCTCCGCTAAGAATTAAGAAACATAAAACTTCGAAAGACATAAGAATATTATTAGTATGCATTAAATTAGTTAAAAAGTCAAGAATTAAACAAAAGTATTTATTGAAAAAAAATTAAAAAGCATACATATTACATATAATTCAGAACTGCTTAACGTAAAACAACAATTACACTACTCGACAAAAAAATAGGGTCAAAATGCTTCTGACACAATTCAAGCAGATTCTTATGTAAAATGACCCCCTGAATCCGAATCCCACCCCCGTTTTTCTCCCTCACGTACAGATTTTCAGGGAACAGCCCCTCCCCCTTTTTGCGTTTTTCGTTCACTTAATGACTTTGAATTCGATTTTCAGGGGCAAAAACTATTACTTTAGCCTTTAAATTACACCCGAGGGAACAAGAAAGGTTAAAGCTTCTAAAATATACAAATTTGTAGCAAATGGGTAAGTTTAAGGGGTTATTACCCCCCTAAAAATGCAAAAAAATCGTTAAAAATTATAGAGATTGTTTTTGGCTATTTTTTCCTCTAATTTTTCACTCAATTTATCATTAAAGGGTCCTAACCCTCCCCAAGAACCCGAATTTAATGAATATATGCAGCAGGGATTTTTGCTAGTAGCGGTTGAGGTGTTAGCGCCCCCGAAGCACTCGCAGAAGAGACTCTCTGAATCGCGCCGCCGCTAGTTAGAACTAGAATTAATATTCATATTTTGAAAAGCTCAAAAATTACATTGTTCTTATATTTCAGGTCTATCCTGAGGGAAATTGTTCAGTTCGTTAAAAACTGGCCATTTTTTGGGGATGGGGGTTCCATGTTTCAAGCTGTTAATAGATGCGTGGGCTGTGGATAACAATTGGGGGTTGTCCCATTAAAAATTGAGGGGGATAGGGGAAAACGGGTGTCATATTTGCGTTTAAGAGGTCATTTTACACAAGAATCGACTGAAATTCAGTCAGTAACAGTTGGAATTTTTTTGTATAGCAATTTAACCCTTAAGTATGGCATAGAACCCTTCCGAGGGTGCTTTGGGGGCGCTAACACCTCAACCGCTTTTTATAAAAATCATTGCTGCATATATTCATTAAATTTGGGTCCTTGGGGAAGGGTTAGGACCCTTTAATGATAAATTGCGTAAAAAATTAGAGGAAAAAATAGCCAAAAACAATCTCTATAATTTTTAACGATTTTTTTGCATTTTTAGGGGGGTAATAACCCCTTAAACTTACCCATTTGCTACAAATTTGTATATTTTAGAAGCTTTAACCTTTCTTGTTCCCTCGGGTGTAATTTAAAGGCTAAAGTAATAGTTTTTGCCCCTGAAAATCGAATTCAAAGTCATTAAGTAAACGAAAAACGCAAAAAGGGGGAGGGGCTGTTCCCTGAAAATCTGTACGTGAGGGAGAAAAACGGGGGTGGGATTCGGATTCAGGGGGTCATTTTACATAAGAATCTGCTTGAATTGTGTCAGAAGCATTTTGACCCTATTTTTTTGTCGAGTAGTGTAATTGTTGTTTTACGTTAAGCAGTTCTGAATTATATGTAATATGTATGCTTTTTAATTTTTTTTCAATAAATACTTTTGTTTAATTCTTGACTTTTTAACAAATTTAATGCATACTAATAATATTCTTATGTCTTACGAAGTCTTATGTTTCTTAATTCTTAGCGGAGACGCTATTCCCGTCGTAAGCCATACACTATTGCTATGGCGCGCTATGGGAAAACTTCACCCCCGATGAGGCACGTGTTAATATTAAAATATTGGAAAATCCTTTTGCACACTTTCATTCTATAGTAAAAGGAAAAAAAATCAGCCCGGCGCGAAACAAAAATCCAACTTTGAAAAATAAGGGCCACCCTAATATATATATATATATATATATATATATATATATATATATATATATATATATATATATATATATATATATATATATATATATATATATATATATATATATATATATATATATATATATATATATATATATATAGGCTATTCCAAATTAAATTCGAAATCAAGATTTTTATGTGCATTAATTTCAATAATATTGTTTTCGTGGTAATTACAAACATGAAAAACGAGTATAAAGATAAGTATGCAATGTAGTATACAAATAATATTTTCTTGTTTAGAAAATATGTAATCTATATGAAACAAATTACTACAATCACAAATTATTTTCACACTTGCATTGGAGGATATACTTTCCGATCACACCCAGGTTAAAATTTATGCTTGTACAAGCAAAGAAAATATGCTAGTTCATGCGATTTTTATGCTAGTGCATGTTTTTTATACTAGCTAGTATGAGATGCTAGTATACTAGCTTACGCATCAATAGTATGCCACGCTATTACACTCATCTTATGTGTTTTAGCTATTCAAGCTACGTTCATAGCATGGAAAGCTAGGTATACCTTGATTTGCTAGTCTATGCTATTTGTTTGCTAGCGGGGATCGATTCAAAGTTTAGGGGCCTTGGGGTGCGTAAAACCCATTTGGGGGGTCCCCAACATGGTCTGAAAATAAAGATTTGTTATTTTAATAATAAATTACACTGTTCTACACTGAAAAAATTTCCTTGATGAAAATAGTCATTTCTTATAGATTTTGGGTCGCTGAATACGAAAATCACCATTAAAATTCTCAATTGACTCAGGATTTTCGGGGAACAGCCCCTCCCCCTTTTCACGTTTTTTAACGACTTTATAACTTTGAACCCGATTTTCAGGGTCAAAAAGCATTGCTTTAATCTTCAAATTGCCCCCCAGGGGACAAGAAATGTTCAAATTAATAAAATATGATAAATTTATAACAAATGGATAGGTTTAAGGGGTAGTTAACCCCCTAAGAATGCAAAAAATTAGCTAAAAATTATAGAGGTTTTTATACGCTATTTTTTCCTCCTATTTTTTACGCAATTCCCGTTTGAAGGGTCCTAACCCTTCCCCAAGGACCCAAATTTGATGGCAATATGCAGCAATGATTTTTGCTAAAAGCGGTTGAGGTGAGAGCGCCCCCAGAGCACCCACGGAAGGGTTCAATGCCGCACTTAGAGTTTAACTGTGCTGTAGAAAAAAAATTTGAAGCCACTTACTGAATTTCAGCTGATTCTTGTGTAAAATGATCTGCTGAATTCAAATATGACACCCATTTTCCTCCATCACCCTCTTTTTAAGGGGATGCCCCCTAATTGTTATCCACAGCCGTGCATCTGTTAACATCTTGAAACATGGAATCCTCACTCCCGAAAACCGGTCAGTTTTTAAAGAACTGAAGAGTTTCTACTTAGGATACACCCAAAATATGAGAAAAACATCATTTGTAATCTTTTCAAAATCATCGATATTATTTCCTGAACTCGCGAGCGCCTTCGCGATTCTGGAAGTCTTCCGAACTCTTCCGCGGGGACTTTTGGGAGGCTAACACCTCAACCGCTTTTAGTAAAAATTATTGCTGCATATTGTTATCAAATTTGGGTCCTTGGGGAAGGGTTAGGACCCTTCAAACGGGATTTGCGTAAAAAATAAGAGGAAAAAATAGCGTATAGAAACCTCTATAATTTTTAGCTATTTTTTTGTATTTTTAGGGGGGAATCACCCCTTAACCCTGTCCATTTGTTATAAATTTATCATATTTTATTAATTTGAACATTTCTTGTTAACTGGGGAGCAATTTGAAGACTAAAATAATGCTTTTTGACCCTGAAAATCGAGTTTTAAGTTATAAAGTAGTCGAAAAACGTAAAAAGGGGGAGGGGCTGTTCCCCGAAAATCCTGAGTCAATTGAAAATTTTAATGGTGATTTTCGTATTCAGCGACCCAAAATCTATAAGAATTGACTATTTTCATCAAGGAAAAAATTTTGAAGTTCAAATTTGTAGAACAGTGTTATTCTTCTTTCATCCAAGTGACTGATGGTCAAGTGGGCATTATGCTAGGCTACCAATATGATCTAGAAACACATGCTAGTTTTTCTTTGCTAGCAAAACCAAAAAAGTGGGTCAATACACACCTTGGGTTGCTAATGGCTTTGGTAAAACTAGCAAAAAGCTATTCTAGTTTTTTCTGTTGTTTTGAAGGTATCTAGCAGGACATGCTGGACAAGCAAAAAATAACATTAGCATGAATTTTAACTTGGGCAGATAATTTAAAAATAGAGATTATATCCAGACTTTTCGCCTTCTACTTAGAAGGGCAACCTCAGTCAGGCGCGGATCCAGGGGGTGGTACTCTGGAAAGTGCCCCCCTTGGAGACCCAAAAAGGTCCTCAAAATGAATAAAAACCTAACTTTTACAGGTCTAATTTCAAAATTTTTTCTGGGGAAGGACCCTCATACCTCCCTATAGTATCAAAATGGGATCTCCAATGTTTATTTTTAGCAAATCCCCAAAATTTTGACATCTTGGGTCAAAAAGTTCAGGCAATAATAGTGTTAAAAAGTGCCCCCTTAGACTCAAAACGTTTCTAAAAATGAGTTAAACCTTAATTTTACAAGTCAAATTTAAATTTTTCTGGGGGAGGACCCCCATACCCCCAATGGTTCCACAAGGGGATCTTGTCTGGAAAAGTGCTCCCTCCCTTGGAGACTTGCTGGAACTGCGCTTGTCCACAGTGAAGATTGCAAACAATGAGTTACTCAATAAAGATCTCCGAATAAAACACGATATAAAACTAACGATAAAATAAGACACGATATAAATAAGACACGATATAAAACTTAAAATATATTGTATGAAGACTAAAGCATCCTAGATGATAATCCCTTTCCTTTGTGTGAAGTAGCATCCCCTTAATCCAACACGACCCCCCCCCAAAAAAAATGACTACAACCCCTGAAATAACCCACACAAACCCAACTTCCTTACTAATTAGCCCCCATATCCACCTTCGAGTACTATTAGTACTTCACAAGTGCAGTCGCGGTGGAATCGGCAGCAGTAAAGAGTGCACTCACACAGCCTGTCGCACTCTGTCTCGGACTCGCGGGCCTCTTCTCTGTACATGCGGTCCTTGGAAGAGAGGACCAGTTCCTCCTCATTGTCGTCGGAACCGATGCTCGAGTTCCTGAAAACGAGGATTCATAATTTGAGTCGGGTTTTAGAGGGTTTGTTAAGTTTAGTTGTCCTGTGTGTCGGAAACTTCTCAACGAGTGAAGAAGACATTGCTTGTTGTAGATAGATGTTGGATTTCTCTGTTAATTATTTGAGGAGGGACCTAAAGAAGAATTTAATGAACGGGCGAGGTGCTAATTTTATGCTGCAGATACTGCTAAAATTTCTCTGTTAAGTACAATTAAGTACAAGTAAACATCACCCTGTAAAATTGACTATTTTAAACTGTCAGCTGGGTTGGTTGAGTCGTATAAATTACACAAAGTAAAAATTTGACTTTAATGTGTTTTTTTGCCATTTAAATATAAACATGCGGTTGAAAAATTGTAATACTTTTTAAGAGCAGTTCAGTGGTAAAGGATAATAGATCAGTAGTACCCACCCAAAGGAAAAAAAGTTTATATATTATTTTATATACGTTTGTCCCTTTTTTCCCTAGTTTTTTAAATGTACATATTATGTGTAAATAAAAAAGATGATCCACTTCTTAAACTAAATTTGAATAAATGTTGCACTTTATTGCGTTTAAATAATTTCAAAGATAAAATGAATGCCTGTTTCATTAATTAACTTTTAAAAAGCTTTTAACAATGTTTACTTTTAAAAACATCCATGATGAAACGAAAAATTTATTTATCTTCATAACTAAAAGTAGGGTTACTTGGGGTAAGTGGGACCACCCCCTAAAACTATAATATATACAGGAAATTTCAAACTTAATTGCATTGATTATGTCACAGCTTGTCACACCGATGAGTTTTGCATATATTTGAGATTTTTTTCATTCATTTTTAAGATTATAGAACTAGTTTAAAATATATTCCCAGGATGAATTTATTGGACAGTTCAAGATGCATTTTTCAAAGAAATATTTCGAAAGTAAGTTTTTATTACATTTTAATGTTTATTGAACTGTTTTGCAGAGTTTGACCTAAAGTACATACTGCAATTTGAAATTTTTCAAAAATTTTATTTTTGTAGTATTTAAGAGGGGGTCCCCTTAACCCATAGTTTTAGCATGGTTGGGGTAAGTTGGACCCCATTTTATCAAGTAAGTGAGACCCTTTATTATGATATAAGTGGTTCTAAAGGGTCCCCAAATGATTAAGAAACTATTACTGAAGACATGGGCGGATTTAAGGGGGGTTATAGGGACAATTTCCCACATGTTTTCAGAAAATTACGATTTATAGTAGCAAGACCTTTTACTCACAACTTCAAAATTAATTAAAATTTATAAATATCTTGATCGACATTTTATATCAAATTTGCGTTTTAATTTAAGTTATAGTGAGTAAAGTGAGATATCTCATCAATAGTGTTTATTCTCATTTAGTGTGTCCGATTTCTTTTTTATCTTACAATGTTTACAAAATGCCAAAATAAATCTTAATCAACCTTATTATGTTTTTTCAACGCTATTTCATATGTTAAAGTAAAACATATCCCTTTGTCCTTTCAAAACATTCTTTAAAATACTTATTTTGATTTTCATTCTATTCTTACATTGTTATATTGATTTTAATGTGTGAGTAGATTTCTCACTTATGGTTACAGTTACAATAAAATATTTTGTGGTGAAAATTTCTGTACTTTATCAAGTAAGACCCACTTACTTCATTTTAAGTTTTGCTCACTTCCCATATAAATGAAGAGGGGGTGTCCCACTTACCCCAACACTTGGAGTAAGTGGGACACCCATCTCATTTTTTAAATAAAAACCAATTGAGGCAAATTTAAAGCTTTATTTTAGAAACTACTAATACATTTTTGTTTATGGACAGTGTCTTTACGAAATTAGTCAATACGTTGAAATTTAACCCGTTCAAAATTCTTCTATTGAGCTCCAAAAATGCACTAGGCCAAAAAGGGGTCCCACTTACCCCAAATGACCCTAATTTTTTTATTTAAAATATCAAAAAAGTGACGTAACTAGAGTAAGAATCGGTATATTGGAAGTAGATTATAATTTTATAGCACTAAGGATTGGATAAAATCGTGCAGAATATACAGATGAAAAATGGTTGAGTAAATAAAATGATATTGAATTTTTTTTAAAGAGCGGAAATAAAATGGGATACCGAACTATTTGTTATTAATCAATCCATGCAAAGGTAAGAAGCCAAAATAAAAATATTGGCGAAAAATTCACAAATTAAAACATGAAAAATAAGTAAAAATAGAGTAAATTTTAATTGGTTGAAGCAAAAATTCTATAAGTGTCAGTTTTCCTTTCCAAACACATCTCGTCCTTTTTTTAAGGTTCAGTAATTTGATTTTGAATCGTAAAATGTAATATTTTTGGATAAAGCAAAGTACACAAGATGATTTAAAATTCTTAGTTTAATTGATATCCTTGGGAAGGAATAACGAAGATATGTTGTTTAAGTAAATTTTTAACGATGAATTGACATTTTAAGTTAAAAATTAATATTTATGAGTACATATACTTCCTTATATGTCTACAAATATGAAATTACAAGAGAGATACATAACTCATGAAGCGCACCGAAACTTTTAGAATTAATAATGGATTCCTTAAATTTAAGATTTTAGAAAAAAAGTAATGAAAAAAAAGTTATATATATATAGAAAGAACTTTTTTTATTCTAATATTTACAATCCCTTTCATTTCTTAGTTTAGTGTAAGATAAAAAGCAAAATTATAAATTTATGGTAAACCTGTGTCCTTTTAAAGATTTGAGCTAGTTTTGTTAAACATTCATTTTGTATACATAATGTATAATGAAAAACTGCAGTTAATTGACAAGTTGTAAACAAATAATAATTACCAAACATTTTTTTTTAATTTTAAAAGGATTTTTATAGTCTTGTAAAATTATTCATTACTGTATTAAAATAGGAAGAGTCTGTTGCAATAATTTTTAATGTAAATCAATTTAATTAAGAATATTTCCTAAGTTATTAACTTATAAGCTAATAAAAAGTGAGTGTGAATTCCTGTTTTTTTACCATAAAAAGGTTATAAAATATTTTGCATCAAATAAAATGAGTCAAAATGAAACCTGAATAGTCTTAAAAACATACCTTGTCAATGGTATATTTTGTAAAAAAATTCACTATCCTATTCACAAATAGATCTGAAACATTTCATGCTAAAATTACAAAACGTTACGAGTATTGTGTGGGTTAAAGCCCTGGATACTCTACCTTATATTTATTATTACCTATTATTGGATAGGTAGAGAATCCAGGGCTTTAGTGTGGGTTACTGCAGGTAGCGAAAAAATGATTTTTGTAAAAATATAATATATTTAAATTTTTATATTTGAAACATATCATCACATTGAACTAGCCAAATATGATCCGCATAAACTCATCCATCCAATTCCATAATCCCAATACCTAAATAAAGTTACAACTTTTTCTCTGTGTTTCACGCAGTGAAAATAAGAAATACGCTTTAAAAAACTAGTCAGGCGTATTCTCACGCTTTGAATTTTCACAAAAGCGGTAGTTTTTTTTTATTTCAAATGGAAATGATTTAAGGATTTCGAACCCATTTTTCGGACTATAATTTTGAAAGAGAACTATGTGGAAAGATCAGAGGAAAAGGAGATTAAATTTTTAATACTAAATAAATATTTCATTTAGAATGTTTAATGTGAAATAAATTAGTATTTTATTTATAATGTCTAATATTTTCTACTAATACTTAACATAATATGCTATAATTGTCGTTTTCTATTGCATTTTGTCCATTAAAAAAGTAAGCGTTTTTTATGAAAAATTCGTCTCAGTTAAAGCTATTTTCGTACTTCACCGCATTATTAATGAATTTCACTCCTCCCAAAAATTTCGAGGAGTATTTTTACTCCTCAAAAAAATCCTAGGGATAACACTACAAACACCTCATTTGATCCCTCCACAAATACGAAAAATCCAAATCCCAAAATACATAATTCCCACTCACCCATCTCCCGCTTCTCTCCAGGATCTGGCGGAATCCTGTTTCCGCCTCGTCAGATCCGGAATCTCGTAAATGGCCTGCTCCTGATGACTCCGGCGCTGAGATCCTGAAAAACAAAAATGGATAAAAACCAGCTCAAGACTCTTAAACGCAACAAGATTAAAAACGATTGCGACTGGAAAATATTAACAATACAACCAACAAAGGCGCCTTACATACTATACTATGAAAATAAAACCAATGCTTTTGTTGTGTCAAAGAGGGGGAATTATGAGTGGGCTGTGGAATTTCCTGGGGTTTTTCGTTGCAAGGGTGTTTTGGGGGGAATCATCAATCTTCATAAGTTAGACAGAGAGTTTTAGGAGTAAAGTATAGTGAGAGGATGGAGCGCGTCACTCAAGGTTTGTCGAAAAGGAATTTAGTGCTTTAGAGCTTGGAACATTTTTTTTCTGAGGAGTTGTGTTAAGTATTTTATGCAAAATCTTGATGGCGTGCCTGTTAGTTTTTGTCTTGGGAGTGACAGATACTGAATAATGGGCTTTTAGATGCATAGTTTAGATTATTTTTGTGGTACCGAGAGCTTTATAAACAAACTATTACATTCAGTTTTAAGTTTGAAGCCAAAACCCTTATGCATAAAAGCTGGTTATTGAAAACGGCCTCAGAACAGGCGATAGCAGTAATAAATAGTTTAATATTTAAGGAAGTAATGTACAACGACGATATTTGATTAGAGAAAATATTTAAATGCGTACAAAGATATTTATTTTACTCATAAAATTTATCTTATCACATAATTTTATCCAAATAATTTGTAGCTTTCTCATTTATCAAATAAAAATTTTTTAATAAATTTAAACATATTTAAACCATACATTTTTCAGTATGCTTGTTTTCAATATTTAACTAAAGTAAAAACATATTTACTCCTATTAAAAAAACATATGCATACATACATAAAAACTAATGTTCCATTAGAAAATATTTTAAATGGAATAAATTTTAATTAAGAAGATATAACCAATTGGTTACTAATTAATGTTAATTTCTTGGTATCGTTTTCTTCCAAAAATGTGTAAAAGTTTGTTTATGCTGAATAATATGCTCCCCATCAGAAGCTCTTTTTTGGAATTTTTAAGACCCCCTCAAAATTCAAGTATCCAAAATTTGAAAAATTACTTTCTATATGTTGTAGTTGGATTCTTTTCTTCGAAATAGCGAAGATTTGGGTTCAATAGAGACATCACCAGCAGAAAACAGAAATTTCGAAAAACTATTCTTAGCGCGTGTATACACCTTAGTCTTCTACCATAACAAGTTTTCAATCTTTAGCACCGCTACATTTTTCTTTGTGTTGATGACTGAGTTTCGGTTTTTATTAGAGTAATGGTAAAAGCTCTTGTATTATAGATGTTAATTACAAAAAATAAATATTTAAGTTTATAGAATATCGAAGTATCCTTCTTCATTTTTTAATCCGTACTTAAATCAAAGCCTTCTCTTCGATCATTTTAAAAAGTTCAATCAAAAATCTCCCCTTACATTTTTTTCAAGATAGCACCTACGCTTATTTTCTTTAAACGTTCATTATTATTAACTGGAAATTTTCTCGACAATATCGCAATAGTGACAATTCAATCAAAACCATCTACTACTGTTCTTAATATGATAATTTCAGGAATAAAATATACTGCAAAACGGAATTACACATTGTAAGATAATCATAAAACGCTACTTTAACTAGCCCTTATATAATTGGACAATGGCGTCTTTATGTTCCTATCAAGCATTTAAAATGCATGTGAAAAGAAACAGATGTCGTTATTTAGAAGAGATATATTCCCCAGGCCCTTTTCCCATTATATTTGATGGTTCAGCCTCAACATTGTCTCATTCATGCACCAATCATAAAAACAAATGGGAGACATCCATCAAAATGACAACCTTCAAGAAGAAAGCAATTGGCATATTTTTGGCTTAGTTGCAACATTCAGGATGATGAGGTTCCGAGCAGAAACCACAGTTTAAGAAATTAGTTTTCGGGGTAATTATTGTTGAGTAAATACATTTCTTTTACAAGTCGTTAGGTTCTTTTTAAAGTTTTTCGCATGACCTTTTTCTTTTAGCCTCTTCATTCATTGAACGAAATCTACTTCCAAACGAAAACAACTTGAATATTTCGGTATTCGGTGAATATTCGGTTTAAGGTATCCGCCTACCTTTGAGATCATTTTTTTGAAATACTTGATTTACAAAAATTATTTTTTAATTTTTAGTTTAAATGTACATCAAAACATTTATGTATGCTTGGACACAAGTATCGTATAACACTTATCTTCAGAATGGACTATTTTCTAAGACATATTTTGAAAAGTAATTGTTTTACAGCAGAAATAATTTTAACGCCTCTGGGAGCGTATTTCACGCATTGAAAATAGGAAATACGCTTTTAAAAACTAGCCAGGCGTATTTTCACGCTATGAATTTTTAACAAACGTTTTGCTTAAAAATGCATGGCACCCCACCGAAATAAAAAAATTCTACTCTAATTTGTAATATTAAATAAACATTTCATTCATAATTTTTAATGTAAAATAAATTATTTTATTTACAATGTTTAATATTTTCTACTTATATTAACGGATGCTATACTTGTTAAAAACCAAAATAGCATCCTCAGTTTCAGTTTTCCTTCCGTCAGTTTTCCTTTCCAAACACATCTCGTCCTTTTTTTAAGGTTCAGTAATTTGATTTTGAATCGTAAAATGTAATATTTTTGGATAAAGCAAAGTACACAAGATGATTTAAAATTCTTAGTTTAATTGATATCCTTGGGAAGGAATAACGAAGATATGTTGTTTAAGTAAATTTTTAACGATGAATTGACATTTTAAGTTAAAAATTAATATTTATGAGTACATATACTTCCTTATATGTCTACAAATATGAAATTACAAGAGAGATACATAACTCATGAAGCGCACCGAAACTTTTAGAATTAATAATGGATTCCTTAAATTTAAGATTTTAGAAAAAAAGTAATGAAAAAAAAGTTATATATATATAGAAAGAACTTTTTTTATTCTAATATTTACAATCCCTTTCATTTCTTAGTTTAGTGTAAGATAAAAAGCAAAATTATAAATTTATGGTAAACCTGTGTCCTTTTAAAGATTTGAGCTAGTTTTGTTAAACATTCATTTTGTATACATAATGTATAATGAAAAACTGCAGTTAATTGACAAGTTGTAAACAAATAATAATTACCAAACATTTTTTTTTAATTTTAAAAGGATTTTTATAGTCTTGTAAAATTATTCATTACTGTATTAAAATAGGAAGAGTCTGTTGCAATAATTTTTAATGTAAATCAATTTAATTAAGAATATTTCCTAAGTTATTAACTTATAAGCTAATAAAAAGTGAGTGTGAATTCCTGTTTTTTTACCATAAAAAGGTTATAAAATATTTTGCATCAAATAAAATGAGTCAAAATGAAACCTGAATAGTCTTAAAAACATACCTTGTCAATGGTATATTTTGTAAAAAAATTCACTATCCTATTCACAAATAGATCTGAAACATTTCATGCTAAAATTACAAAACGTTACGAGTATTGTGTGGGTTAAAGCCCTGGATACTCTACCTTATATTTATTATTACCTATTATTGGATAGGTAGAGAATCCAGGGCTTTAGTGTGGGTTACTGCAGGTAGCGAAAAAATGATTTTTGTAAAAATATAATATATTTAAATTTTTATATTTGAAACATATCATCACATTGAACTAGCCAAATATGATCCGCATAAACTCATCCATCCAATTCCATAATCCCAATACCTAAATAAAGTTACAACTTTTTCTCTGTGTTTCACGCAGTGAAAATAAGAAATACGCTTTAAAAAACTAGTCAGGCGTATTCTCACGCTTTGAATTTTCACAAAAGCGGTAGTTTTTTTTTATTTCAAATGGAAATGATTTAAGGATTTCGAACCCATTTTTCGGACTATAATTTTGAAAGAGAACTATGTGGAAAGATCAGAGGAAAAGGAGATTAAATTTTTAATACTAAATAAATATTTCATTTAGAATGTTTAATGTGAAATAAATTAGTATTTTATTTATAATGTCTAATATTTTCTACTAATACTTAACATAATATGCTATAATTGTCGTTTTCTATTGCATTTTGTCCATTAAAAAAGTAAGCGTTTTTTATGAAAAATTCGTCTCAGTTAAAGCTATTTTCGTACTTCACCGCATTATTAATGAATTTCACTCCTCCCAAAAATTTCGAGGAGTATTTTTACTCCTCAAAAAAATCCTAGGGATAACACTACAAACACCTCATTTGATCCCTCCACAAATACGAAAAATCCAAATCCCAAAATACATAATTCCCACTCACCCATCTCCCGCTTCTCTCCAGGATCTGGCGGAATCCTGTTTCCGCCTCGTCAGATCCGGAATCTCGTAAATGGCCTGCTCCTGATGACTCCGGCGCTGAGATCCTGAAAAACAAAAATGGATAAAAACCAGCTCAAGACTCTTAAACGCAACAAGATTAAAAACGATTGCGACTGGAAAATATTAACAATACAACCAACAAAGGCGCCTTACATACTATACTATGAAAATAAAACCAATGCTTTTGTTGTGTCAAAGAGGGGGAATTATGAGTGGGCTGTGGAATTTCCTGGGGTTTTTCGTTGCAAGGGTGTTTTGGGGGGAATCATCAATCTTCATAAGTTAGACAGAGAGTTTTAGGAGTAAAGTATAGTGAGAGGATGGAGCGCGTCACTCAAGGTTTGTCGAAAAGGAATTTAGTGCTTTAGAGCTTGGAACATTTTTTTTCTGAGGAGTTGTGTTAAGTATTTTATGCAAAATCTTGATGGCGTGCCTGTTAGTTTTTGTCTTGGGAGTGACAGATACTGAATAATGGGCTTTTAGATGCATAGTTTAGATTATTTTTGTGGTACCGAGAGCTTTATAAACAAACTATTACATTCAGTTTTAAGTTTGAAGCCAAAACCCTTATGCATAAAAGCTGGTTATTGAAAACGGCCTCAGAACAGGCGATAGCAGTAATAAATAGTTTAATATTTAAGGAAGTAATGTACAACGACGATATTTGATTAGAGAAAATATTTAAATGCGTACAAAGATATTTATTTTACTCATAAAATTTATCTTATCACATAATTTTATCCAAATAATTTGTAGCTTTCTCATTTATCAAATAAAAATTTTTTAATAAATTTAAACATATTTAAACCATACATTTTTCAGTATGCTTGTTTTCAATATTTAACTAAAGTAAAAACATATTTACTCCTATTAAAAAAACATATGCATACATACATAAAAACTAATGTTCCATTAGAAAATATTTTAAATGGAATAAATTTTAATTAAGAAGATATAACCAATTGGTTACTAATTAATGTTAATTTCTTGGTATCGTTTTCTTCCAAAAATGTGTAAAAGTTTGTTTATGCTGAATAATATGCTCCCCATCAGAAGCTCTTTTTTGGAATTTTTAAGACCCCCTCAAAATTCAAGTATCCAAAATTTGAAAAATTACTTTCTATATGTTGTAGTTGGATTCTTTTCTTCGAAATAGCGAAGATTTGGGTTCAATAGAGACATCACCAGCAGAAAACAGAAATTTCGAAAAACTATTCTTAGCGCGTGTATACACCTTAGTCTTCTACCATAACAAGTTTTCAATCTTTAGCACCGCTACATTTTTCTTTGTGTTGATGACTGAGTTTCGGTTTTTATTAGAGTAATGGTAAAAGCTCTTGTATTATAGATGTTAATTACAAAAAATAAATATTTAAGTTTATAGAATATCGAAGTATCCTTCTTCATTTTTTAATCCGTACTTAAATCAAAGCCTTCTCTTCGATCATTTTAAAAAGTTCAATCAAAAATCTCCCCTTACATTTTTTTCAAGATAGCACCTACGCTTATTTTCTTTAAACGTTCATTATTATTAACTGGAAATTTTCTCGACAATATCGCAATAGTGACAATTCAATCAAAACCATCTACTACTGTTCTTAATATGATAATTTCAGGAATAAAATATACTGCAAAACGGAATTACACATTGTAAGATAATCATAAAACGCTACTTTAACTAGCCCTTATATAATTGGACAATGGCGTCTTTATGTTCCTATCAAGCATTTAAAATGCATGTGAAAAGAAACAGATGTCGTTATTTAGAAGAGATATATTCCCCAGGCCCTTTTCCCATTATATTTGATGGTTCAGCCTCAACATTGTCTCATTCATGCACCAATCATAAAAACAAATGGGAGACATCCATCAAAATGACAACCTTCAAGAAGAAAGCAATTGGCATATTTTTGGCTTAGTTGCAACATTCAGGATGATGAGGTTCCGAGCAGAAACCACAGTTTAAGAAATTAGTTTTCGGGGTAATTATTGTTGAGTAAATACATTTCTTTTACAAGTCGTTAGGTTCTTTTTAAAGTTTTTCGCATGACCTTTTTCTTTTAGCCTCTTCATTCATTGAACGAAATCTACTTCCAAACGAAAACAACTTGAATATTTCGGTATTCGGTGAATATTCGGTTTAAGGTATCCGCCTACCTTTGAGATCATTTTTTTGAAATACTTGATTTACAAAAATTATTTTTTAATTTTTAGTTTAAATGTACATCAAAACATTTATGTATGCTTGGACACAAGTATCGTATAACACTTATCTTCAGAATGGACTATTTTCTAAGACATATTTTGAAAAGTAATTGTTTTACAGCAGAAATAATTTTAACGCCTCTGGGAGCGTATTTCACGCATTGAAAATAGGAAATACGCTTTTAAAAACTAGCCAGGCGTATTTTCACGCTATGAATTTTTAACAAACGTTTTGCTTAAAAATGCATGGCACCCCACCGAAATAAAAAAATTCTACTCTAATTTGTAATATTAAATAAACATTTCATTCATAATTTTTAATGTAAAATAAATTATTTTATTTACAATGTTTAATATTTTCTACTTATATTAACGGATGCTATACTTGTTAAAAACCAAAATAGCATCCTCATTTTTTCCATTTCAGTTTGTCCTTAAAAAAACGTTTTTATAAAAAACATTTTCTCCATTTATAGTTTATTTATGCTATTTCCGTATTTCACTCCTCATAAATGAATTTCACGCCTCCTAAAAAAGTCAAGGAGTATTTTTACTCCTCCAAAAAAATCCTAAGAATAACACTGTTTTACAGCATAAAATGTAAAGATTTAATGTTTCAAAATTTCTACAACCATTTAACGAAAAAACGTCAATAAAAATATAAAATATAAACTTGCATATTAATCTGTAGTCCATCTGGTTAATAACAATATGATTAATATACTGTTAAAAATTTGGAGTGAATATCTTGGATAGTTTTTGAGTGATCATGTAAATAGTGGAGGGCTTTTATGCAAAATTTAGTTCTGAGAAAATTAGCTTTTAAGTTTATATTTGTATACGATCGCACACGACTATCTGTTTTAAAAAATTCTGTAATTTCTTTTCTAATTCAACTACAAGTAAAATGAAAAAGTTTTGGAAAGATAAAAGTCTAAACTACTTGAAAATGTAAGAACCAAATTTTCGAAGAAAAAGTGGAAAATCGTCATTTTAGGGGTAGGCGGATACCTTAATGGAATACAGATTGTGTAGAGCTCAGATATTGTTTCCCTACAAAACATTATTTTTTATTTTTACTTTTTAAAATTATTTTTTCTGACTAAAAATATCTTAGTCAAACAATGGAGTTCCCTAATGGTATTTAGAAAAATAATGATCGGGGAAGGAATTTTCAATGATCGTAACGTTGATCATTGAAACTGTTTGATCATTGAAAATTCTTTTTTTTCAATGATCGTAACATTGATCATTGAAACTGTTTGATCATTGAAAATTCCTTCCCCGATCATCATTTTTCTAAATACCATTACACTAATTTAAAGGAACTCCATTCTTTGGCTAAAAGACTAATATTGCATGTTTTAAAACTCACCCCACGGTTTAGCAAGCAGGGTTGGCAAAAAAACGGGTTTTTTTTAAAAAACCAAAAAAACCGGGTTTATTTGGTTTTTTTGGTTTAAACCAGGTTTTTTTGGTTTAACCAAGTTTTTTTAGAATTGAATTTTTTTTATCAGAATTAGTTATTTTAGCATTGATGTTTGAAATTGAGTTGTAAATGAGACATTTATTTCAGGGGTTGTTTATAATTGATAAATGATTTGTATATTTCAATTAATTAATTAAAATTAAATTAATTTGTTTTAAAAATAATTTTTGTTTCTAAAATATTATAATTAGAATATCTAATATTATTGTAGTGAATAAAAATCAGTGTTAATTTATCTTGGATAAATGGTTGAAATAATCAAATTATTTATCTTAATTATATATGGATTAATTTATGAACTTAAGAAATTTCTTTAGAAAGAGAAAATTTTATTTTTTAAATGAGAAGTAAAAGTGAAATGTAAACAACTAATGTTAATTGAAATTGGATAATTGATAAAGATAATTAATTTGATTAATTATTAAATGGTAAAATAATCAAATTAATTATATGGATTATTTATGAACTTAAGAAATTTCTTTAGAAAGAGAAAATTTAACTTTTTTAATAAATAAAAGGGAAATGTAAGCAACTAATGTTAATTGAAATTGGATAAATGATTGAGATAATTAATCCGATTAAGGAAATTAACGGTTTTTATTAATTTAGAAAAAAAAAACAACTGGTTTTTATGACTGACAAATAAGACAAATTGGTTTCATTAATTAATTAAAATCCAAGCCATATTTTATCAGTGAAAAACAGATAACTTTTGTGTATGTTTAGTTACTCTTTGAAATAATGCTTCATTTTAAAGGAAATTAATAAATGAACTATCTCTTGCAAAATATAATAAGTTTAACTTAAGCATTTAAGGTTAAGTTTAGAGAGAATTCAATAATTAAAACCATTAAATTAAAAGATTTCTGATTTTTAATCACCTTAAAATGTCATTTTTTTTATAAATCTGACCTTTTAATTTTGTGCAAAAGATGATACTTAGGCTAAGCGCGCACTAGGAGACAAAGACAAAATTGCTCTCGGAGACAAAGACAAAATTGCTTCCCTGGCTATTGCAAGAAGCTAGAGTGCGCGCACATGGCGACGAGACCAAGATCACTAGGCCAAGAATTTCCTCATAGAAATGCATTGCTCTCGAGTGACTAATGTTTTAAGTCGCCGAGACAGAAGTCTCTTAGTGCGCGCTTAGCCTTAATAACACTTTCTTTAAAAAATCCTGAAAATATTTTATAATTTCTAAAAAAAAACAAAAAACCAAGTGGTTTTTTTGGTAAAAAAAAACAGGGTAAAAAAAACCATGGTTTAAAAACCAATGGTTTAAACCAAATGGTTTAAACCGGCCAACCCTGTTAGCAAGTGGTCCAATTTCTATCACATTCAGGATTTAAGTAGTACGGATACTCCTGTACCTCATGCAATAATGTTTTTCATTTTATTATGTTTTGTTTCGTCGCACGGGCCTTCTAAAAATTGCCTTTTGAAATGCCCTCGCACTACATTAGGTTCTAGCTCTTTAACGGTAAGGCTGCGCCCCACCATCCCTATTCGAAATATGCTTGTCTAGGGCCCTTCTACCTCCTCCCCAATTATTGATGATTATTTCTGAATCACCCTGTATAACTAAAAACCTATTTATAATTTTGAACTAGATGTGTTTTTTCCTTATATTAGTCAAAATGTTCCCGAAAAGTAGATAAAATAATACTGAATATTCAAGTAGGAAAAAAACATCTTATCACTTCAAACAGTGGCAGTTATTTAAACTATAACTAGATGTTAAATTCAAACGAGAGCCAAAAAAAGTATTTATAAACCAATTGATCCATGATCTCAAACCCTCATAAAAACAGAAAGGAGCCGGCGGGGGGAAAATATCCTTCATAATATTTCGCAGATTTTACGTTTTTTCATCGGTCTCACTTCAAACAGGAAATCTACATAAATGTATAATAATACTCTTAGGGAGAGCAGCTAAGTCGGCATTGTATAAATACAATGAATTCGGAAAAAGTTTGCATTGCTTCAGGCGGCCTTTGTTGTAGAGCGATCAATGAGAGAAAGGTAAAGCAAAGAGCAACCGCTTTTTCCCTACCCTAAAAAATATACACGGAGAAAAGATCACAGAATTTATGGGAAAGGAACAAAAAAATGTTTTTTCTACTTTTCGTTTTGACATTTTGTTAAAGGTTCAGTAAATGAATTTTTGAGTTTAAAAATACATGCTCTCCTCGAAAGATGCGTTTTTTAATTATTTTCGAATCAAGATCAAAGGAGCGGATAAAAAGTGACAAAATATTTAATTTTTCGAAAAGCTTTTTTTTTCGATGTGGAGAGAATGTTTTGTCATTCCCTCTCGAGCGTGTTTTAGATGTTCATGTTTTGAAATATGGAAAATTTATGAAAATAATTGAACGCGGTTGCATTTTTTGTACGTGATTTGCCATTTTTTCTTATTATCTAAAAAAAGAACCGATAATTGACTCAGTGTAAATTGAAGGTAACAGCTTGTCATGTAAAATCAGAATACGAAAAAGAATCCGACCAACCTGTCCGATGATATGCTGGTAAATAAACTATAGATGACTCGTAGTTGCTTTCGAATTTTTCTTCCTAAAATATAAAAATATATGGTTAAATAAGTTGCCTTTTAATCAACAAATGGAATGTTTTTGACACATACTTAGACTGGTGTACCTTAGGACAAATGTACCATCAGCCACAGCGTTAAAAAATTTGGGGAGGGGGGAAATGGAAATTTGAATTGGTGATTGATATTGAATGTAAACAGATGCTATCAAATTGCTTACGAGAAATAAGCTGTTTGAATTGAATTTTAAAGTAAATATAATGAATTTACCGTTTTTCGATACTCAAAGTTAATTTAAATGCTAACGTGAAATAAGCTGTTTGAATTGAATTTTAAAGTAAATATAATGAATTTACCGTTTTTCGATACTCGGAGTTAATTTAGTGCATCGCTACATTCTCAAATCCACGCATATTTTGTGTTGGTGAATTTTGGATTAAACACCAGAAACAAAATAAATAGCAATAGAAGAATTTACTTTAGTTAGAAATAAAAGTTTTAAGCTGTTTATCTAATATATCAGGGTAAAGGAAATCCGCCTACGTTTTTATTAGGATTAATGAATCATAATTAAATTCACATAATATTCCCTTGAGGTGTGTTTATTCATTTTATATTATTAAAATTACTCTAGATGTTTCAACGTTTCCTTGGATAACACTGTCTTCCGATGTTTCTTCTAAATTTTTGTCATAGTTAGGTTGAAACAAGGTCATGAATGCGAGTTTTTTCATCAGTTCAGGTTCTTGCAGCATCAATAAGCTTAATCTAGCAGTTTTACATTGAAATTAGCTCATTGTAGCTCTCTGCAAACACCTCAATTATTCAATTAAATTCTTTAAAACCAAAACGGACACCAAATTATTATAAGACATAGAGTTTAACTCATCTACTGCCCATGATAGCAGTCATGTTTAACCTTTCTACCCCTTTGCACTGTTAAAATAATCAGTTCAACCTTTCACCAGAAACTGGTTCCAATTTAGCTGCAACCTAGGTTCGGTAACAGGTTTCACCAAGTTTTCGGTTTTTTCACTAGTGAAAGCACCAATCTTTCTGTATTTTCACTAGTAAAAGCACCAAAAACTTGGTGAAACCTGTTACCGAACCTAGGTTGCAGCTAAATTTGAACCAGTTTCTGGTGAAAGGTTGAAAGTTTTTGGTGAAAGGTTGAACAGCTTTTTTTAACAGTGTGGGGTCTTTTAGTACCCCAAGCGCACTTTGACGTGTGATATCTCCAGTGGATTTCAGCTTTGGGGGTTTTCGATGCTAGTATTCCTCAGTTGCGTGCATTTGTACAATGTGTTTAAATTTTGGAATTTTTATACAATTTATAAGAGTTCTGGAACAAAAAGTCACAAATTCCCCCTCTGGGGTCTCATACGACCCCACTCATGAAAGTGGTGAAACAATGCTCAAAATTTATTTTATGTGCTATTCTTGGTATAATAGGCTTTTAATATTCGTTTGGGATATTTATAGATTTCTTGGAAGGTTGGAATGCTTAGTTATTTGTTTTTTCACATGAAAAAAGGTTGAGATAAAATTCCATGAATCGGTCCGACTGCATTTGTTTTCTTTCTAATTCTTAGAAAACTGACAATGTCTAGAATTTTTTTATGAATCATTAATATAAACCACTACTTCCTGTCAAACCATCTGTTTCCGAGAAAAATGTTTGATTTTGAATAAGGGGCTTATATGCAGTTTTCTTGAAAAAATAAAGATTTCGAGAACAAAGAGTGCTGAAAAAATGTTGAAAAAAAATGTTGTTTTGCGCCTAGTAAAGGATATCGAGGGCACTGCTAGAAATATTACAGTAGATAACTTTTTCACAGATTATATTCTTTCAGAAGAATTACTGAAAATATACTACACAATACAGAAGATATACAGATACTACACAATACAGAAAATATACAGAAGAATAACGAACATTATACTAAAATATGTTCTTTGAAGGAATAAATAACAAGAAGTAGCTAGTATAAAACAAATTTTCCTTAATACTAACGGTAAAAGTAAGTTTTGCGTTTGGGGTCTCAAAAGACCCGACGGCGGGGAATATGTGACTATTTTTTCAAGAGGGTAGGAAGAGGTTAAGTTATAAGTTTATAAACATAACTGCTGACTTAAACATGCTGCAAAACTGTTATATGTTTAGCTACCATTTTCAGCAGAAATCGGGAATTTTCAGTTGGTTTTTAAGTTATTGCAGAAATATTTGCATTTTAGGTTCTATAATTTATAAAAGTTAGATTCAGTCCCAAATTTAACTTTTTTTTGACAGTTTATTTCATTTGGCTTCAAACTATAGGGTGTTTCAGATAAGTGTTTCATTACTTCTAGTAGGGACAAGACACACCTAGCCGACTCAGAATCAGGGATGAGGGTTCGGAAATGCACCCTAAGTGACCTAGGGGTTTGTAAAAGTCGGCATGGGAGGCTGAATAATCCAAATTGGTAAGCAAACTTTTATGATTGGATTAAAACCAGCAAAATCGTTCGATTCCGGCATTTGTTACATAAAAACCAGTTTAGGAGCTGGAATTTAAGATCTTTAATTGGGTATATGGAATAAATACCTGAATTGATGGTTTAAATTCGATCTTAAAAGGTAACGTGTCAATCTCCATAGGGAATTTTACAGAGGTGTATTTCCGACCCCTCCCCATTCCAACGTGATTTTGAGTCATCTAGGTGTGTCCTACCCTTGCTATACTCTATTCATTTAGAATTGGCGCTTGAGAAATAGTGCTTTCCCCCGTGCTAGAAGCGTAACTATAGTTACGCTATTCGAGCAGCCAATAGTAAGCCTTCTTCGTCACTTTGACGAGGATAGTTGCTATGGTTACCGATCGGTGGTGGGGGAAGGAAATATTTTCAAGCACCAGTTCAAAATGAACAGAGTATAGAAGTTATGAAACACTCATCTGAAACACCCTGTGTATACATGAATTAGTAAAAAAATTTTTTTCCATAGTTCCCTAGCAGCACAGCTCGTACCAGATACGTCACGTTTACGTAACTGCAACTAGAAGTAATCGAAATTTCTCCACACATGACAATATTTAATCGAATCTTGAATATTTGTGCTGCTTGGGTTATTTCTGGTATACTTCACAGCATCGTTTCCTGAACCCAGTAAGTCACTACGCGGAAGGAGAAAGTGAGTTAACACAAAGCCTGTTGGGTTGATAGGAGGAATTTCGACACGCGAATTGTCTTAAAAAAAGAATACGCGAAAATTGTCTTTAACGAAATAATCGTATTTTAAAATTGACTTTCTTTGTTTCACTCGAAATTCAGACACCGCGATGGGAACTAATACTTTGTTTGTTAGTGACGTAGTAGGCTCAACTTAAGTTGCTGTCTAGTATAGTGGGCATTTATTAGTAGAGGGTTAAGAACATGACACATCACATAAAAGACGAGACAAAAAGTGGTTATTTCACCACTCGGGCCTACTGCAATAGGGCCCAATAGAATCGTACCCTCCTCTGGGGGTAAGGGATGTCGTAGGCATAGCCGCACCTCCCGCTCCCGAACGTGCCCATGTTCTGAGGGTTGGGGTGATGGTTCTGAGGGGCGCAGTGCTCGGGCCTACCCCCGAACCCTCCGGGGGCACTGCTGGTGGCGTAGGGGGACGGATAGTAGGTCGGTTCTTGACTGCTGTCGTACGTCACCGACAGGGGCATGCTGTCGGGCTTTGTGGGCTCGCGGTTTTCAGGACCTGAAATGAAAGACGCATTGGTTTTGAAATAACATTAAGTGGAGTTGAATTGATATTAAGTAGTGTCGAAATAACAATAAGTATTGTTAAAAAGACATTAAGTAATGGTAAAGGGAAATTTAGTAGCGTTATTGTTCTTGTTGGTTTACTAGAGACATTTGCTAACTCTAATGGAGTTAGTAGCGTTGAAATGACATTAAGTAGAGTTAAAATATGGTTATAATGTTGACTGATAATGTTTTATTTAGGATCATTATACATATTTGTATCTATTCTCAATTACACGAGCCCCACGACTTTTAAATTGAGACACAGAGTAGGGAGCTTAACAGAGATGCCAAACCGCCGTTTTACTCTTTAAGTCATTAATTTAATTCAGCACGCATATTATAATTCAGTTCACTAGCAGCCAATCAGAGAACGCGAAATGTATTTGATTTGATTTTAACACTGATTATAGGCGATTTGGATTTGAGTGACAGCTTCAGTGGGCGAATGACAGAATTAGCAGGAATAGCGGAGGAATAAAGGAGGCGGGTCTTGTGGCCGGAGATTTGTCTTTGGGAAAAGCCCTGTTAAAAAAGTTGCCATTAGCGTCTATGGAGATGAACACTCTGTTAAGCTCTATACTCTGTGAATTGAGATATGTATATTGTCAGAGATAAACATGAATTGGGTCATTATTCATTATACATTGTTGGAAATCTTTGTCATTGTGTTTTTAATTAGGTTTTTTAAACTGTGAACACTCATTGGAGCTTCTATCATATTTAATTATAGCATGGTTTTTACCATGTTATAAATTGACTGTCATGCATAAATTATTTTAATATGCCAATGCGCGCTCCATAGGATTAACATGGGGAAACCTTCAGGTCCAATGTGTGTCACTTCAAGATATTATCCGAAAATTCTGAAAAAAAATTACAGGTACTCTCTGCCACCTTAGACAACTTTTCCACACTAATAACGCATCATCAAAATCCAAAAAAAAGGTTTTTTCGATGCACTCTAATCAGCGCAAGTTTAGAACTGCGGATGCGCCAAGTTTTTAGCGATAAAAACCAATATATAGTAACCACAACTAATGTTAAATGAATTATGTGGCTTCTAAATATAGCGCCAAATAACCAAAACTCGCCAACCATCAGCAGTTCTAAACTTGCGCCCTCTAATCCTCTAGTGGAAAGTTATCTTTTGACACCCTGTATAATGCATTTCATTCATAGATGCAGCTCACCGTCGGCGCTCCTGGGGATGCGGCCGGTGGTCCTTCGTCGCGTGATGATGCAGACGACGCAGAGAACGGCCACCAATACGAGGGTGGAGCTGACCACGGGCACAGTGATGGTCAGGTGGCGGTAAAAGGAGCCGTTCACGTCGCTCACCTCCGACGGACGAGGCGGGTACTCTGTCCAAGAGACAAGAGGAGTTAGTTAGGGCATGATTTACCTACTAGGCCGGGGCGCGATATTCCACAATGACTAACTCCCCAGCGCTAGCGCCGCCAAGGGTGCCAAACGAGTCGCTTTTCCAACTACGCCAAACCTTGCGGCTCTCGCGATTTCTCTCGTTTAACGAGATTTACTGAAAATTTTTTTTCGCCGCGTTGCGTTTAAAGGAGTGCGAGTGTTGTGTTCAGTGTTTTTAACCCCCTTTCGAAGAACAGTACTTAATTTTCGTTTTGAAAAAATTTCTAATTTTATTTATTGTTATTATTCCAAGTAAATATGGTCACATACATGTGTTTTAAATTTTATTTACAAATTTTCGTGTATTAGCAGTTACATTTTTTTGTGCTTTATCTTATATGTAATCAATTTATTAACTGCCTATACGTATAATGATTCCTTCTTACTGACCTTTCATAAATGGATGGGTAGAGAGTATTTCATAATATATTAAAAATTCTAACTATAAAACTCAGTTTTTAAAAACATAAAAAATTATTTATGCTAACTTTCCATTTTCTGTGCACAACTTATCAGTTAGCTTTTCATTTAAGGTGTAGGTAGGCTATGATATCTTTAACTGATGAATGTTTCTTTCCAAGAAATTACAACATTTTTATCCGCAGGTATTCTTTAAAAAATCCTTTTGGGCCTGAAAGAATAGCTAGAATGAAAAAATTTAGTGTTGAAGAATAGTTCCCTCAATGAGACTTCGTAAAATAATTGTGGTAGTAATTTTAAGTATATTTTGTTAGAAATTCTAAACAGTAGTATTAATATAAAAAATTTTATCAATTCGAAATGCATTCCCAAATGGGAATAAGCAGTTCAAAAGGGATCTTTTAGAAAAATATATTGAATTGATGAAAATTTCAACTTTTTACGCAACTCTGTAAATTAATATTTTTACCTGATATGTTGAAGATTAACCCGCAGTACTATAAATTGAATATTTATACAAGAAATTAAGAGATTTTCATTCGCAGTGAAACTTGTATAATTTAACCATGATGACTTTCCATATTTATGCTTATTAGGTATTTATGTACTATACTTCTTAATTAATCATTAGGTAATTAGCTCTCTAAAAAGTTGAGATAGCCAATTAACTTTAAGTAACTAAAAAGTGGTAGGCCGCATATTACGTCAATACCCTATTTTTGTGTAGAATCACTAAAATTTTATTCTAAGGGTATTAATTCACAGATAAATTTCTTGAAGTAGATGTATTGTCTTTTAAGAAACCTGATATTGCAGAGTTCTCTCAAATCCTGCATTTCAATTTATTTACATATTTAAGCTATAAATATGCATGCCTTTTCTATATATTATTTTATTTTTGGGTGTTTTATGAATAATTACAAATTTTGCCCCAAATGTAATATATTATAAAGTTGCACATTTAAATTTGCTGTTTAAATCTAAAAACTCAATGCTAAATTTAGCTATAGGAAGTTGTGTATTCAGGTATGTCAATCGGAAAGGCTCCATTTCACGTTTCCCATTTCAGTCGAACTTTTACCTAATAGGTGTTTTTCAGTTAGTGGGAAAAGTTGATAGATAGAAATCACAAATATATTACTCAAATAACTTCCTATAAAAACTTGAAAATATAGAATTTTTTATATTTTTAGAATTTATTAAATAAAAAAATAATATTACATTATCTTCTTATTTTCCTTAATTTAAAGTACATACTTTGTAATGTTTAATTGCATATATACCTATAATAAGTACATATTATAAGTACCTTCTTTTTTAATTACATAGACTCACAGCCCTAATCAAAAATAAATTTCAAATGAATATTTTACATTATCCAGCATGTGTTTGTTAGCGAGGCGAATTTTTCCAGAAATTTATTTGCCTCCTCCTCCGTTTCTAATGCACATCTGAGTGTAATTTCATCATTATTACTCTTCTCATCATCTAGCAAAAGGCAATAAACCTTTCTAAAATCACCCAAAATATTTTCTTTAAAACTGCTTAAATCCTTCACGATCAAAGACGAGTTAACAAGTACAAAACAGCGCACGTGATGTACTATTGTACTTGCTGCGTGTGGAATGCAGGTTGCCGCATTGGGCGAGGGAGGGTTACCAAAAGCGACCGGGCGAGTGACTCGTTTGGCACCCTTGGCGGCGCTAGCGCTGGGGAGTTAGTCATTGTGGAATATCGCGGCCGGGGCTTAGGGGCCCCACAATTTGGGGGCCCCCTAATTTTGAAAAGTTAATAAAAATTTATAGTAGAAAAAACTTTTTATACTTCCTAGAATGTTTTTAATACTTGTTGACCAAATAAAGCCTAATGTACTGAAAACATGTGATTATATTACTACATACATTTAATGCAAGTAAACTTTTATATTTTTAACAACCCAAATTACCCTACTCCTTCAACATGGCAGTGATAACACCGCGTAACGTGGGGGCCCCTTCCTGAATGTTGGGCCTAGTGTTTCAAATTTTCTAAATCGGGCCCTGAGTGAGGTAACATCTTTTTGGCCTTATTCACTGCTATCTGACCAGCGGTTAACCATCAAGTAGTGTTCCTTCAATCAGGGTCAGCGAAATTGGTTAACCACTGGTCAAATAGCAGTAAATAGGGCCTGGATGTATCGGTGGTGATAGCATTCATAACCATATGTCATTTTACGAGGTTTTTTTTTCTAGAAAGAAAAGCAGTAGGAATTTCTAAACAATTTTGATACTGGTAGATAAGGACATCCTTGAAGGTCGATTGACATCTTTACTGAAAAAAATTGGAAAATTTTTCTATTAGTTATCGAATTTTGCAATCGCGTTCCTCTAACTTATTTCCCGCCGGCCCACAGAGTGTTCAAAATGTGTTCGCATTAGTAAAAAATAATGTTAAGACAGGTGATTTTTGTAGTATGTGTTTGTGCATGTTTAAAACCATATCGTCGTTAAAGGTTCAACATGACATAACTGCATTTTCCCAACTTAACAGGAGACTAATACAACTGTTTCGCTCTCAATAAAAAGAATGTTTCCATTAGAGCATGTAAACTTTTATTGAAAGCCTTTTTGATCGGGGTTTGAGCGGAAATGCTTCGTCGTTGCTAACGATTTCAACGATAGTGTGCTGAAAGTTATATTTATACGAATTTATCCGCTACCCATAAGCGGATTCCGATATAAAGATATTTTTTACCCACCTTACTCTGTATATGCTTATTTCAGTGAAAACTTTCTATGACGATACAGTATAGAGGGAAAAATAGGGTGCTGCAGGGCATCGTTAGATATGGTCAGCAATGCTGGCGTTAACCCATGTGGAAATATCGTTATAGGTAGGTTTCCGTGGATAAGACTAAAGTAGCAAAGTTCAATCTATCATAAATCTGAACTGAAGGAGAAAAAACCCTTAGAACCCTTTCTTATAGAAATTTGACTTAAAAGGCACAGCTAAGCTCCATGTTCAAAATGCATAAATAATTTAAAAAAAATAATTCATGCTTGGAAAATTATACAGGGTGTTTCAAAAGTCTTTTCGCGGCTTTTATTTGGAACCAACGTGTACTAGTATCATGGAAGTAAGGTCTACCCAGGCGCGGATCCAGCGCGACTCCAAGGGGGGGCACTTTTCCAGACAAGATCCCCTTGTGGTACCATTGGGGGTATGTGGGTCCTCCTCCAGAAAAAAATTGAAATGTAACGTGTAAAAGTAGGGTTTTAACTCATTGTTAGAAACGTTTTGAGTCTAAGGGGGGCACTTTTCAACACTATTACCTTTACTTTTTGACGCAAAATTTCAAAATTTTGGGAATTTCCTAAAAATAAACGAGGAATACCCCCTTTTGATACTAATAGGGGGTATGGGGGTCCTCCCCCAGAAAAAATTTTGAAATTAGACCTGAAAAAGTTGGTTTTTTAGAACCTTTTTGGGTCTCCAAGGGGGGCACTTTCCAGAGTGCCACCCCCCTGGATCCGCCACTGGGTGTACCCTAGGGTAAGTGACCCTGGGAAATTCATTGAGATGACTTACAGCGCCCCTAGCGGTGAAATAAAAAGAGTTGAAAAAATTGATTGAAAAACAATAAAAGATAGAGAAAAAAACTGTGAGAGTATTGCTGCCAACGTTATGAAGAACTGACAGAAAAAATTTCATGAAAATAACTTGAATATTCGTGGAGATATTAGCATGTGAATACAGCACTTTTTCAGACCTCAAAGAAGAAAAAGTTCGCAAATTTGCAAGTTTTTTCAATTTTTTGATTAAATTTTGCCTTTATTCAACTAAAAAAACTATGCAATACAACTGAAAAAATTGCAAATTTGTGAACTTTTTCTTTTTGATGACAGAAAAAGAGTGCTATTTTCACACACTAATATCTCTGCGAATATTCAAGTTATATTCATGATATTTTTCTGTTAGTTCTTCATAACGTTGGCAACAATACTCTCTTTGATGTTTTTGCTCTATCTTATATAGTGTTTCAATTAATTTTTTCAACTTTTTTATTTCGCCGCTAGGGGCACTGTAAGTCATCTCAATGGATTCTCCAGGGTCATTTACCTAGGGGTAGACCTTACTTCCGTGACCTTAGGACACATTGGTTCCAAATAAAAGACGCGAAACGGACTTTTGAAACACCCTGTATGAGATGTATGCGGTAAAGACTTGTCAGAAAAAATTAGGAAACATTGGTTCATTGGGCAAACGCATTAAAAAGTTTTATTTTTACCTCCTGAAAGCGAATCAGTTATTTTTAATTCGTTCCTTAGGGAATACAATTTTAGCTGAATAATTTCAATTTATTTTTTCAAAATAATTTAATAATACAAAATATTTTTCATAGTAGTTTGTCATTTCCTTTAGCTTTTCGCATGATGTGCTACAAAATTTTTAATTTACCAATAAATCATTACATTTCTATACTTAACAGATTAAATTTTAAAATTGATATTTATAGTCCTTTTATAGTACTTCCTTGAACAGAATTCCTCAATATATGTTCACGTCAAATTATTGATATTTTTCCTTAGCTAAAAACATGGCAACATACACAGCTTCCATTTTTAATCCCAAAAGAAAGAAAAATTTTCCACCATTAAAACAACAACACAATTTTCAACCTTTACGACCGTAGCTTATGATCTCCAACACTGGAAAAACTAAAACGTTCAAAGCAGACAAAAAAATTATCTCCAACATAAACCCGAAACCGTAACCCCCAGCGCTCTAGATGATATAATTATTCTCCCTCCCTGCTATCATAAAGAGTTAGGATACATTTCCCAACACCATTTTTCCGTCCATAAAAGAAATTAGCTCCCGAAGAAAACTAATTTCGGGACTACATCTCGCATATAAAGCCGAAATCACTTTATCCAACCGCGGCTTCTCTCCAAAAGAATAACGGGTAGCAATAACAATCTCGATAATTGCTCTCAGTCCGTGCGATCGCCATAACCGATTCCGATACTGGTATCGCACCGCATATCGATGTTGCGCATCATCAGAAGAAAAACAAAGCTCAACAGACAACGCAATTAAAGTGATTGCATCTGGCAGCGCGAGGAGTTGTTGTTTGTAACTGGAACCGGCGACGAGACGGGGGCCGGGTTTTAATTATGTTACGGTTGCAGTGGCGCAACAAGTTTCCGATATTTTTAATTAAGAGGTGCAGCACGCTTGATGTAATTAAATCGTTTGCGGGATGGGGGTAGAATCTTCTGATTTAATTCGAATATAGCAAGAGGGAAGGGGGTTCGAAGTGACGACGAGTGAAATTAATCTTGTGTTTTGTCATATTTGAGAAGTCAGTGGTCGTTTTGATTGCATTTGTTTACAGGCTAAAATGGTTTAAGGTGATGTAAATGAAAATATTGATTTTTCGATATCAAATTTCATTTCTATGTCTCGGGCAAAGTTTCATTGATTTGTATAAGTTCAGTTGACAGTTTTAATTTCATAATGTTCGTTGATTTTGACGAGATGATTACTTTTGCTTTAATTAAAAAGTCTTTGACTGATTTTTTCGTATTAGTCTCTTAGAATTTCAAGTGCCATAAATTTAAAATTTTAAAACCTATTTTCAAAATACAAAATAATGAACTTTCACAATACCATAATGTGTAAAATTTTTTAGTATTCAAATAAAATTTAAAAACTCTTTCCTACATGTTACATATTTAATTTTTTTTAAATCAATAAATAACTTTTAAAGCATAATAATTTCACGCAATTCTTGTTCATAAGTACTTCAACATCGATTGCAATAGTAACCTGGTTTTAAAAACCGATATCGGAGTTTATATCGACATCCTGTGAAAAGGTGATTTTCCAAATGAAATAACAAAAATTTAAACAGTATTTATGTGTTATTGAAAAATTATTTTATACCCTCTTTCAAAGCTATTTTAAGCCAATTTTAATGTAAATAATCGTTTTGGTGCAACTTTTCTTGGCAACAAACAATTATGATTTCTAGATGGTCTACTCTATGATGGATTATGCATTGTTTTAACAGGTTTTTCGCGAAAAAAATTTTCATTTTGTAAATGCTACTTAAACTGTTATTATAGCACTTTTAATTTGTGTGAAACAATGTCTTACAATTTATAAATTTCTAACTTATATTATTTCTTTCAGTTTATGAACAAATGAATAAAAGCACTAATTTAGGAATTTAACCAGAGATAAATGGCATTTATTAGGCGTAGAAGAATATTCAAGATTCATGCAATTAAAAACAACAAAAAATTACATTAATCTCACTGTGAATCGCCTTAATTAAAGATGATTTGTTGGGAAACATTACATTATTTACGTAGCAAAATGATCAACTGAATTAAAAGCTTTAAAACTTCCTTTTGATAAGTACTTTGTACATCTACTTTACCAGACTTAACTTTTAAAAATCGTAATATTAGTTTGCAATTAAGATAAAATATCATTTGATCCTACCCGCATTTATTACTTTAATACATACAAGTAAAAATTTACATTCCACAACTTTCATTATCAAAGATTTTCTAGTCTCCAAATAGAAAATATTTGCATGAAATATCCATTTCTCATAATTTGTACAGCTAATTTGTGTCGTTTGAAGATCATATATTTCTCCTTAGAACAAATTATATACTAGATAACCATAGAATGGAATAAGGAACCACATGGAATAATATTATGCAAATGAATCATCCTCCAGGGCAAACATTATCAGTTTCCCTAGATTTTGCTGAGTTACTTCTTGAATACAAATTCTTCAGATAAATATGAAATGAAAACAAGGTAAAACATTTTCTACTACTCTGGTTCTAGAGTTGGAATTTCAGAATTTAATATTGCAGAATTGGATGCATTAGAATGCAGACATCGTTCGTTTTTAGATGCGGGTATATTTCCGGTGCATTAAGTAAGAAGCATGAGAAGGTAAATACATATAGTACAAAGCATTGCATCTTAAGTAGTTTGAAAAAAGGCTTACAAGAAGTTCGAATTTTTTTCTTTCAGTTGAAGTACATATGAATGCCATTTTGATGGAAAAACTGCAAGGGATATAATGAAGTTTTTTCTAAGAGTTTCAAGTAAAGTCAGTGTATTTTCAAGTAAAAAACTTAATATTACGTTTTTTAAAAATCAGATTACCTTTTACGAATAAAATCAATTCTTTTTGTTAAGTTGAAATTTAGTCCTCACATTAAATATGCAATTAAAAAATTATTGTATCTTTTTAACTTTAACGGCTATTCAATGAATAAAACTTGTTCGTAATCATAATATCCCGAAAATCACCCATGTATTGAACATTTCCAATACATAGGGTGATTTTCGTTTGATCTTTTTCTTTTTTCAATGAGATGAAAAAAAATTAAAATTATTGGGGCGGCCATAAATGTTTGGTAAGATAAGTTGAAACTTCTGAAAGGAAAAACCGATTTTAATGCATTTTTACAACGTTTTTATTAGGTCGCTTTCAATCTTGTCTGTCCGTCTATCTGTCTGTTCGGGAGGAATTTAGTAATCAATTTTAAACACACTTCCCCATGAGCTAGAGACTTGAAATTTTGAACATAGTTCAGATCTGGATGACAATACGATATTATCTCGTTAGTTCGGTTCAATTTCTGTCCCTGAACCCCCAGGGGGACTTAAAGTTTAGAAGTTCAACTATAGGGCCTTATTGTTAAAAAATCATTGTTGTGCAGTTTGCCTCCTCTCGTTATCAAGATGGCTTTAGAAGTGTTGTATAAAATATTAGTAAAATGAAAATTTTTAAGAATAAATGTAATACACTGTACATGCAAGTACATGCAGTACTTCATGCAAGTTTTGTATTTGTAATACATCTAAGGGACTGACTTTATTAATTAGTTACTGACAAGTTTCTCACCAATATATTTTTAAAACACTTTTTTTATATTACTAGTGTTTCAAAAATTTCCAACGTCATCTGAATAATAGCTAGAGGCAAAAACTGTGCAATGATTTTAACAAAACAGAGTAAAGCCATGTGGTAAAGTTAAAGTTCAGAAAAAAAACACTTTTTAGTTTTATTAAAAAGAGAAAAGAATCAAATTCTTGGAAGGCGTTCAGGTTGCAAATTCTAAACTTTACACAACAAAACAAAAAACCAGAAAATAATTAATGAAAAAAAACCTTTTTAAAGAACAACGTTTTTAAATGCACTAAAAAGTATAAAATAATTTTTTGCAACTCCTTGTAAAACGAAAAACGTGGGGATCATGCATTAGCTATTTAATCTAACTTAATTTCAGCATTAATTTAAATAATTTTTAACTGTGGATATAATGGTAAATAGAGTGACAAGAGTAGTGGCTGTAAATATTATTGCATGATCCCCACGTTTTTCGTTTTACAAGGAGTTGCAAAAAATTATTTTATACTTTTTAGTGCATTTAAAAACGTTGTTCTTTAAAAAGGTTTTTTTCATTAATTATTATCATTTTATGTTTAAGTTTTATCAGATGCTAAAAGTTTATAATAGTACCTGCACTTTTCATTTTAAATCCATTTTAATTGTTGACAGTAATTTACCAGAATATGTTTGAGATTATTTGAACTGGTAACAATTGGTAACACTGGTACACATTTGAATGTTAGACATTGCTAGGTTTTCACGACTCAGTCCATAGAAACGTAAGTTTAAGAGAGGTATAGATAATGTTTCCCACATCTCCTAAAAAACTTAGAAAAAAATTGAGCTATCCATATTCCCCTCTCACTACAACTCAGCCTCGAACTCAATTCTTCGCTTAATCTCCACCACAACAAAAACAACAACAACAACAACACCCCCACATAATTACACCGCCCCCAGAGACACCACATCACGTGACCTCTCGACATCCATCCAACCGACCTCATTGGACGACGAGGCCGCGGATTAGGGCGCTAATACCCGGGTCAAAACAAAAAGGAAATAAAGGCCGAGTGCCTTAAATATTAGGTCCACGTCAGTGTCTTTGAGATAACCTTGCGGGATCGGGTATAAAGAGGATTAGGGTCTGAGGGTAGTAACTGTCCCCGGGGAGATGTCATCGGGTTTTTATAGGGTTTTCCCCTGCTTTCTGTTCTTTGTTTGTCGTAGGTGGGTCTTAAAAATAACCGGGTTTGTCACCGTGTTCGGCTGTTGTTGTTGTTGTTTCCTTTGTTGTTGTCAGCTGTATGTGAGAGGGTATTCTCTAGTAGTTGTTGTTGGTTGATGATGATCGTTGAGTGTTGAGGTCGTAAAGAAGTTGTAGGGGGGCAGTGTATATTGCGCCGGAATTTACTGTTCAGCAACATCTCACATCATTGCGCCGTAAAATAACGCTTCGATACCAAGGAATCGAACCCATGATGGTATCGATTCCGGAATCGAATACTTTGGAATCGATACCAAGGAATCGAATACTTTGGAATCGATACCAAGGAATCGAATCGGAATCGAATACTTTGGAATCGATACCAAGGAATCGAATCGGAATCGAATGTTTTGGAATCGATACCAAGGAATCGATTCCGGAATCGAATACTTTGGAATCGATACCAAGGAATCGAATCGGAATCTAATACTTTGGAATCGATTCCGGAATCGAATACTTTGGAATCGATACCAAGGAATCGAATCGGAATCGAATGCTTTGGAATCGATACCAAGGAATCGATTCCGGAATCGAATACTTTGGAATCGATACCAAGGAATCGAATCGGAATCGAATACTTTGGAATCGATACCAAGGAATCGAATCGGAATCGAATACTTTGGAATCGATACCAAGGAATCGAATCGGAATAGAGTACTTTGGAATCGATACCAAGGAATCGAATCGGAATAGAATACTTTGGAATCGATACCAAGGAATCGAACGCATTTACGGCGCAATGATGTGAGATGCTATTGAACAGTAAATTCCGGCTCAATATACACTGCCTTGTAGGGGTGGTTGAAGTGGTTTTGGGCTTAATTTATTTCTGGAAGGGATGGTTTTCTATGATGCGGGAACTTTGTTAATTATTAAGGGGCAGAGTTTGATTTCGGTGAATGTAAGGTCTCTTGTGAATTCCAAGTTGTGTAATTAATGTTTGATTAGTTTTTTTCCTTATTTTAATATTAACATTTATCAATTAATTCCCTTTTTTTTTAATGCAAGCTAATTAATAAGAGAAAATATTATAATCTACATATTTTTAAAAATTACAGTCATACGACCGTATTCACCGGTGGTTAAACGGTAGTCAAGCTTCTGACGGACAGTAAAACGCTGGTCAAGTTACCGGTGAATACATCAGTTAGTCAACCCAAATTAAATTTTCCCTATGATTCAACGAACATCTCGGGGGGGTTAGGATTAAAAGCGTTAACTACAAAATAATTTTATAATTTTTTTATAATTAAATAATTTTCAACAACCAATAACGGCATATGAAGTTAATAATTTATAATTAAATTCCATTTATTGACATAGTTAGGGTTTCTAGTTGATACAAGCGAATAGTGATGAATATAGGGGTTCAATTCAATTAAAGGTCCCTATCAATACCGCAAGGCTGTTTTGGACACCGAATATTATAAATATTGCTAAATAATTTCAAACTCATGTACTAAAATTTTTATCGATGACAATAAATTCAGTTTTATCAATAAAAGCCATATAACATTTTTCGATGCATTAATATATGATAAATGGCGTTCAAAACAGCTTTGCGATATTAGGTGGGACCGTAAACGGAATTAAACCAATATAAGTTAAATAAGAAAAGGCACAAGTGTGAGATCAATAAAAGCAAGAATTGAAAATACGTTGACGCTGAAGCTAAAATATTCTTACCCAAAGAACCAAACAATTACGAACCAAAACTATACCTAAACTGCAATACACCTCCCACTTCCCTCCCTAAATAATAATATAGGAAATAAATTTCCCAACACAACGACTAAGCAGATACGTCGAAAGGAGTGATAGGCCTAATCTTTCGCGCAAAGTAAGTACTTCCCAACACGCACGACGATACATCGAATCCAAACCTCAAAGAACGCCGCGTTATCTCACCTGTTAAAAATGATGGATCCCGACGACTCCCCACCATCCCTAGGTAATTAAAACAGAATTACGGCCTATCCCAAGATCAAAGACGATCGCCCCAGTCACACCCTGGCGTCGTGTCTCCAGAGATAGAGGTTATTCTCACATCAGTTGATCCATTATCTATATCTTTCAACTGATAAACACAAGCGGGTGCTTTTTCATTAGCGGTCCTTTCTTGATGAATAGCATCAGGCATTCGACTAGGCCTAATCGCCCACCACTTCTCCTTGCCGATTGATTGTGCAATTAGCGATGCGTTTTGGGATGGATGGCCGGTGTGGACACACCCGGAGGTCGATACAGGACATAAATAACCTCCGGTTTTGGAGCGAGTAGCTGACAAGTGCCTATCCTGCTTCTTTGGAAGATGTGACTTGGGTTTGTTCGACATGTATGATGTTAACCCTGCTGTTCTGCTCCGACTTACTCCACGCACGTACTGTTCGGGTCAATACGACCCGATACAAAAAATATCACTTTTAGCGGGCGGTAAAGGAATGGTGAAATTTAAGAAATGGGTTAAATGATAGTAAAATAACTGTTAATAAATGTAATTATTATGAAATAATTGAGTAAAGGTATGAAATACGTATAAAATAATAAAATTATCTAAAAAATATGTAGTTGAAATTTGTAATTTTCTACTATTTTGACAATTTACATAATTGAAAATGGGTTTTACACAAATATGGCACACCTAAGTAGTACTTTTTAAATTTTTTTCATCTGAGGGACCGATATTAATTTCAATTTTGTCTTCATTATTTTACTTTTTTTAATTGATTCCCTCCCCCTTCATGCCATATTTTAATCTGCTCTACTGTATTAAAATAAGAGTGAGAGCGATTTCCTCAAATATTCAAAAATAATCTTCATTTGAACATTTATTTTCCTTCTATTTGTACTAAATCCCATTGGAAACGCATTGCAGAATTTGCAAAATTACTCATTACTCCAAAACCTCAAAATTTCTTTGCCGATGATTTTTGTTCTTTTCCTGTAATAAATTTATTTTTCAGTACGTAGAAAGTTATACTACCACAAAAAGTCCAAATTTACCCCATACCTAATGGTTAACTGATCAAATGCAAAAAAACGGATGTTATAATAGTTTTTATTCTTTTACGTTGAGTTATTCCACAAAAAAATATGAAATGTTTGAGTAAAGCGAAAAAATTTAGAATCGGGTCATATTGACCCGGACAGTACATTAATAATATGTTGTAAAATATCCCTCGCAAATTAAAATAATTAAAATTCCTTTTAGATGTAGATATTTATGGGCAATTCCACGGGTAACTGACTGACATTTTTTTAGAAAAACGCTTAGTGTTTTGTTATTTTCTTCCCAAAAATAAATGATAAAAAATACTTTCCCCCCAGTTTATTGCTTTCTTGTTAGCTTAATCTAATGGCACGATTAAATTTTCAAAATATGTTTTTATTGATTTTAAAAAATTTAAAACAACATGGTAACTGACTGACATAAATTTTTCACAAATGTCATGTTGTGTTGTCATATAAATATGTTGGAAAGTCATATAAATATGACTTTCCAACAAAGTCATGAAGTTTTATTCAAATAACTCTGTTCAATTTTTTTAAGGCGCAACTGAAAAAAAATTTGGGTCAAATAGACCCTAACCGGGGGTTAATAAGGAAGTTACACAATTTTTTAAATTTTTTAATCGATTCTCCAAGAAAAAATAAGCAACTACCCAAAATTTGAGGCAGATCGAGGAATTTTTTATTGCAAAAAAATTAGCAACAATCCTATTTTTCAAAGCGCGTGAAAACGCTAAGAGTTTGGGATGTGACGTCCTCGTACGGTTACCATTGTTGGAAAGCATCGGAGTTGATGATGGTATGATTGTTGACGTCATCGTACGTTTTAAACAATAAACGTTTTCAGTGGCGTGTTTTTTTCTCAACTTTTAAATTAAAATATTTAATTATCTGTACATTTTTTTGAAAAATTGACTATATATTTCATTTTACCATACAAAAAACCAAACGAAACACTTGAATGTTTAAGAAAATCTGACACATGCAACTTCCTTATTGAAAAATACCTACGTTTTGAAAGTGTATACGATTGACCACTGAAAATATAATTTAGTCGGTATCTAATACAGATACCCGATGTTTCCTCAAATGGTTTAGATTATCACTTAGAGCACTAAGTTGTTAAAGCAAACTGATGTTGTTACTAAAACCAGATCAGGCAATATATATGAAAAAAAAATATTGTATTTTTTCTGCGAAAAATTTATGAATCAAATCTCAATATTTATTATTTTGGAAATGCAGTCCTTGAAAAGGTTTACCTTTTCTTTTCTGTATAATATTCTAATATTTTATCTAGTATTTTATCTAAAATTTTACCACTCTCATTGAGTTTTAAAAGTTTAATACTGATTCTTAACTTTTTATTACAAACATAGCAAACAGTTGTGATTGTTATTGATGCTATCAATTAAAATAAAAACCCTTTATAAGTTATAGAAATCAAATTTATAATGATTCCGTATAACTTATAATATTGTTAATGTTGCTATTTTCCCATTTTTATATTTCATTTAGAAGATAATAGGTAATTAAATATTATTAATAAACTAATAAGTAATAGTACATAAAATATAGATTTAATATAGAGGTGGTCAATTTGATGTGCGTTAAGTTCTGTTATTTTCCTGGTGAACATGGGCGTTGTCGGCTCCTGAAAATTGGGAGGGGGCCTCAAGGATTCGGGATTCCTCCCCAAATGTTTTTAAGAACTATTCGATAGCTTCCCAAAAAATAATCATCTTTCTATATCGCCCTCGTTCAACAATTTTAAGGTGGTTTTCAATCCAACAAATTAATTAACATCTGTTCCAATTTTTTAAAAACCGTTTGTAACTTTCACTAAAAGGGGGGGGGTAATGGGTCCTTCCCCCAGAAAAAATTTTGAAATTCAACCTTTTAAATACAGGTTTAAACTCCTTTTAAGTGTTATAAGATTACAGGTTCAAAATAAAATTTTTATGCTTTAAACAGTGCTGTAGCTGGATTTTTTGAGGGGATATCATTAAATTATTGATATTTTTTTTTTCGCTAGAAACAGAATTTTTGTTGGGATAATGTTTTCCTATTCTCACTTGCTTCAACCTACTCTTAATGAAATCGTGCTCTAAAAATGGGTGTCCGTCCCCCTCTTCTATACGCCTCTTAAATTAGGTGTCATTGGTATATTGACATCATCCTTTATGATTATAAGTCGGAGAAACACACATTTAGTAAATTTTCGGTCGCCCTCAAAAGTTAAAAACATTTTTTAAGCAATGTTCCCAATTACTGCACTGTAAAAAAAATTCTGAAACGTCACTTAAAAAAACTGGGCAGCTGAGTTGCCCATTTTTTTTAAGTTGTGTTCCTGGAAAATACCAGGAACGTTTCTGTAAAATACTGAAACCTTTCTCATAAATACCAGTAAGCTATCTGTGAAATAACAGGAACATTACTGTTAAAATACTGAAACGTTCCGGAGAAAATAAAATTCCTCATAAAATAAAATAATCGCTATCGGGATTCGATCCGAGGATCCAACGATTGCGAAGCAAACACTTTACCACTGAGCCAACCGTGACTCAATGATGTACATTCCATATAAAATATAACTTTGAATTAAGATCCAAGTCTGGAATTTTGATCGGTTGATAATTTGGGAAAATTTTGAAACTTAGATGCAAAAAGACGTTTTTAGGCCCAATTACGGAAGCGAAAAATTTTTGTAAAAAGGTTTGGATGTAGGCATGATAGGTGCACCGCACTAACTATCCACTTCTAGGAGGATTCAATGGGATTCAGAAACGTTTCAGAAAGAAAACCAGAATTTTTAAGTAAAGTGTTAAACTGCTCTAAAAACTCATAAAAAGCAGGAACGTTTCTGGAAACTATGCGGAACGTTACTATTATTTTTTACAGTGTGGAGGGGACGCGACGCCGCCCGTGGGTGAAATCAATGTTTGATGTGCTCTCTTGCAACAACAACGAGCTAATTCCAGTGTAAAACTTATGGAGCTAGCTCATCGTTGCTGCAAGCACCTCTTTTTTGAAACAGCGTCTTGAATTTATGCCATGGAAATATTCCTTTTGAAAATGTATGATACAGGACATATAAAGATAAGGTACATTAACGAATTCATAAATTCCTTTGTAAATCGTTTGTGTCAGCTTTTCAATCTTCCTTAACTGAATATAAATTAGTTCCTAAATTTCAAAATAGTCTGTTTATATTTTTATTTATATTGCTTCTTTCTAAACGCTTTTTATGAAATTGAAGTTGCATATAAAATGTGAAAAATAAAGAATATTTTTAAAGATATTAGATTTTTTTTCAATAAAAGGATTTTGGAGATATTTAGAGTTCAGTTCTGGATGGAAGTAAAAGAAGTTTTTGCGAAATTCATACATCTTACGAGCATGGAATAAAAGTTCCTTTAAAAATCCTTCTGAAGGTTGTCTCAAAAAAGGGAATTCTTTTCATAAAGCAGTTTTTTTATGATAAGAAACCCACCTGTCTTTTAATGGTTCAAAAAAGATACCGACACAACTTTTATGTTTCAGTGTTTATGCACCAAAGGAATGATGTGGTTTTTTATATGTGTAGTAGGCTATATTATGTGGAGTTATAAATAATATTTTAATGATTTGTGTAATCATTCAACTCTTTCTTAATCAATGTTTCTGAATGATTTTGTAAAAGAAGATAGCGAATTAAATTAAATTGTGAAAAATCACTGTCTCATTAATGTTAAAATAAGAACGTATGATATGGTAAAAATACGAGGGTTGTTTTTTAATTAACTTCCGTTTTGCACCTGAAAAAAAAGTAGTAGGAATTTCGAAACAATTTTGCTACTGGTCGATAGGTACATCCTTGAGGATCAGTTTCCCTCTTTACTGGAAAAAATCGGACATTTTTTCTATTATTTATCGAATTTACAAGCGCGCTCCTCGAACTTATTTCCCGCCAACCCATAGAGAAATCCTATTTTACGAAATTTTCCTCTTTTTGATAGTTTAAAAATAAAAAAAACAAATGAATATTTAAAAATAAGGTTATTACGGAAGGTTACAAACATCTTTAATTACCTTTCAACGTAATCACCTTTAAATAGACCATTTACCGTACCATTTCACAAGTTTTTCGATTCCGCTTCATGAAAAGTTTGAATTTTCGTTGAGCTTCGCATCGGTTCGGACAGCCGTTTTCCCCCTCAGCGCACACTTGGCCTGCGAATCTATCGATGTTGCCTTGTTTATTATGGCTGTAACTCCAGAATCCAAAATGCCTGGAACGTGGCAGATGCAAAACATATGGTTGTAAACATGCACAATAGCATGCTGCAAAAATCACCTGCCTGCCGATTGTCTATTGTTAATGCGAACAGAGTTTAAAGGAAGAGAAATTCTCTATGGGCCGGCGGGAAATAAGTTCGAGGAGCGCGCTTGTAAATTCGATAAATAATAGAAAAAATGTCCGATATTTTCCAAAAAAGTTGGAAATTGATCCTTAAGGATGTACCTATCTACCAGTACCAAAATTGTTTCGAAATTCTCACTACTTTTTTTACAGGAGCAAAACGGAAGTTAATTAAAAAGCAACCCTCGTAATTTGGCTAAGGTTTGAGTGTAAAATAATGCACACAGTTTGACTGCGCTTTTCATCAAGTGACAAAATAACGGGAACAAATATGGACGGTGCTTCATACAAAAATCATAAATGGGAGTGCTTTAAATTTTGAAAGCACCTGAATCAAACAATTTGACGTCCGGAAGAACTGCTTTAGACTGGGGAAATGATATGGCAACATATATATCGAACTCTGTGACGCCACATAAATCGAAGTAATATAAATGACTGTGATGACTGGTTTTATTCTACTTTTAAAATTTCATGCCAGCTGTCTTGTTATAATAATGTTTTTATTTAGGCTAAGCGCGCACTAGATACTTTTGTCTCGGTGACAGAGACAAAATTGTTACCCTGGCTATTGCAAGAAGCTAGAGCGCGCACACAGGCGACGAGACACTTGGCCGATTGCCAAGAATCTCTCCATAGAATTGCATTGCTCTCAAGTGACTAGTGTTACAGTCGACGGTGACAGAAGTCTCTAGTGCGCGCTTAGCCTTAAACAAACAAAAAAGCCACCCAGTGTACCACATTGTTATTACACGTGGATTACAAAAATAACTGAAACTTTATAAGTTACTTTCTTATGTAAACCCCGTATGATACAATAATAGTTACAACTATTCACAGTACTATTAACTTCTACGATAACTAAAAAAATACTCCCCTTGTCATACTATTTAACCCTTTCACTACCAATCATTACTTGTTACTAGTAATTAACAAGTTTATGAAACATAATGGGTCTGAAATGAGAGGCATTTTATACAAATATCCCCTTAGTAGATAAAACATTCAAAAATGAAAATGTATAAGAAGAATCGAAAAGTAACATTGTCCCGAGTTCCTTTTGACTTAATGTTGTACCTGGTATTCACACCAATTGGTAAATAAAACACGTAATGCGATTTATTTTTTAAAATTACAATTCCATTTTTCCCCTTGGGTATGAAACAAAAGCATACAAGCGATATCTTAAACACGGTTTAAATGTACGAAATACAAAACCACTCACGCTTCAGTAAGCACTACAAAACAACACCTGTTTTAAAAAAGCCTCCGATAAAAAAATTCTAAAAGCCGAACGTCTTTATTCGTTCCATACTATGGCAGCCATATCGCTTTATCCCTCCTCCATATTGAGGGAGATGGAATTTATTCTCAAGCGGTTTAATACGAACCTGAGCTGCGCGAATATACAATTCCCAACTATTTTCTACTCGGGGAACTCGCTTTAGTGAGAAGATATTATTTCTTACCTCGAGGATAAGGATAGTTTTATAGCGAGACGTTCAATTCAACAAGGGGATGGGAAGTTTACAACTTCTGACAATGACCGCTCTTTTATTCTATTCGGCAAGAATGAATGTCCTTGGAATTTTCCTCGCTTCTAGTTTAGGGGGTCTAATATATGAAAGTTTCGTATCTGAATGTGAATAGCTGTTTATGTGGATGATCCACTTTTATTAAAGCCTTTTAATAGCATCAGCATTTGGAGAGATCTTTATAGGTATGGTAATAATTCTTTCCCTAACTGCTGCTTTTTGGTATTGTAGTGCGAGTTATTTTCTTGTGCATAGGAGTCCAGTACCTGTAAAATTACTGGTGACTACGGCCGTTAGTGTAAACCCTGCCCTCAGATAAGAATTAAACTAATCATGAATGGAAATGATTGTTGATAGGTGAAAAGATTAAAAGTAATCTCGTAATTCAATCAGTGAATCTGGAATTGCATGCAGAAGATAGAACACTTCTTATAAGTTAGAAGTCTTGCATATAATTTAAAATTTCTCATTGGATCTTTCATATTCGAAATAGTCACACGTTCCACTGTATTTCTCTTGAATAGATTCATAAATACAAAAATTTAATTTAAGCGAATGCTACAACAACATACAACTTTATTACAATATAGTCAAAGAATAAAATAATACAAAGAAATGGTAAACATTTTTCATTTGCATCACCAAGGAGGTGAGATCACCTCATACAGGTGAAAGAATATATTTAATATGAAATGAAAATATAAAACACAATAACAACACAAGCTTACCATAGAAAAAAAAATACAAGAAAAATACACATGTATAGATTTAAAAAATACAGCAAGTGAAAATGCTGTTAGGTTGAGCTTAGGGATAATGCATGATCTTTGTATTCTCTTATTCTTTGTTTATATTGTAATGAAGTTGTTGTTGTTGTAAACGAAAGCACCAATTGAACTAGCTGTTTTTTCAATTTAGAGTAAAAATAAATAACCAACTCGAAACAACATCATAATTAACACACTTTAAAAAAGTGCGGATGATATTTTACCAATTAGATTATTGAAGCATGAACCCCAAAAGAGAAAAATATTAAAGCTCTACACCGTTCTTTAAATTAGAAAAAACATCGACATTTTTTTACCCCCAACGAAACATAATAAGCAAATGAGATCCCAAACCTACTTTATTTTTTACACGGAAAGTTAACAAATCTATCAAGTGGAATCTTGAAAACACATTTAATCAAGAGCCGAATTTAAACGCCATAAAAAAAATAAAGCTTTCCAATTTAATCTCCAACGGCACAAAAAGAATCGTAAACAATTTTATTTCTACCATTTTTTTTACCTCCGCATAACCTGAGTGTAATGCTATGTAAACGATAATTATTACTACCCTGTTATTTCTCGTGGAGCCAATAAAAAGATAATAATTAGCAGAAAGAAGAGCAGTTGGAAAAAATCTTTTTAGCCCTAAGCGCGAGCGATTATGCGCAGTTTCAATTAGAACCGATCAGTTAACGGTTTCCTCTCCTACTTAATTTCCTCCTCCCGGTGAGCTGAGTTCCCTAAAAAATTATTAATCCTCAAAAACGTTCTAATTTTCTGAAGAGAGTATAATTAGTTTAATCTCGCGAAATTGCCGAATCTTCTTAAGAGACCCAGATGAAAAAGACAATTCCGCAAAAATTAGTAGCTACTAGTCCTTTTTTGCGTCCCTCGCCCTCCGCTGTCTTTTTCAACTCTCGTAAGTTGGTTTTTTCGAATGGTGAATGGAAATCAAATTGCGCTTTTCGAGGAATTTTCCCTTCGCTAATGGGGAAAGAGGGATTTTTATCTCTGCGTTTCTCCACCCATCCTCAAGGGAAACATATTCCCTTTCCTGTGAAATGAAGTGTTTATCTTTCAGAGTTTAACTGTTTTATCTTCTGTTGAAGTTGGTTAAGTGTTGAGAGGAGCGATGTTTCGAGATTTATAGATAACAAGCGAGGCCTCTGCGGGGTGCTTTGAGGAGAGAAATATTAACCACACTTATCTGCAGTGAGTTTATGCAAGCCCAAGGCGTGAGGTTAAATGAATATTTATTGCTTAAAATGTGTAAGTTTCTGTTGGAATAAATAACTGAAAACCTTTAAATTTGTTTTGCTCATGGTTTGATGGCGATAAATTCGTAAATGTGACATTTATTAAATATATGTTATCTTACTTCAAATAGCTTTAATTTAATTATAAAATGATGTAAAGTGTTACTGAAAAATCTACAAAAAGGAGAAAATATAAATACCATTTGAATTTTTAAAATTGTTTTATAGCGATTTTGTATTTAATGTTTTAGAAAGTTCATATATCTTTAACTTTAAAAGCTACTATATTGGGTTAGGAAAGCAATTTTCTAGAAAGGAATACAAATTTAAAGTTTACCTTCACTACCTACTTAAAAACCAATGAGGACTGAAAATTGTTTATACGATTCCTACCAGCCGTAAGAATCAAGATAATCGAAATATCGTAGTCAAACTATAGAAATGACTAACATAACAATACATAATTTTTTACGAAGATTATAAAATTGATAATTTTACTATTAAAGGGAAGCTATAACAGTCATATGATATGTTATATGATAAGTTATTTTAATGATGATTAGTTATTATAACAGTCATGGCCAATCATGACATGCAACCAAAACATGTAAACAAATCCGATCACTTATGGTTCAAACCGGAAGTTTAACGAACATATTGGAATTCGGTGAATAGGGTGGGTTGGGGTAAAGTGGGTCTTGGGGTAAAATGGGTCAGTTTTAATTAACTCCATATAAATCAAATTTAAATTGAATTATTTTCACTCATTTTTTGTATTATGATCTTTTATCTGTGTGTGTTGGCAACATTTTCCGACTATCAAAAATTTAGATTCATGAATTTAAGAACTGAAAAAATATTTTATTTGAACGGTAAATGGGTGTTGTCCAAAAAACAGGCATTCCCAACTTCCAATCCCCCATAATATTGTGATGCATTACAGCAGACTTGTTATATTTTTTCTTAAAAGAAAGTCTGAGAGACATTTCAAGCCAATCAGCTTAAAAAATATAAAATATTTTATCTTTTAAAACAATATTTTGTACTTGGGGTAAAAATGGGTCATAGTTAGGAGGCCTTCTGTATTAAGTAAAAACAATGTTTTTAACCTATTTCCTTCAAATATACATTTAACTGTCAAACAAGTTTATTTATTATCAAAATGAAGTATTTTAATTGCTATATTTGAATAATGTTCATTAACTTCGGACTTCTACAATTTCATTAAAGTACAACTTAAAAAAATTTTTTCAGTTAAAAACGGCTTAGCCGATTGCCCTTTTTATCATTTTCATGTATATTTAGTAATAAATACATTTTTGACATCTGTTTTCAATGAGACCCATTTTACCCAACGTTGGGGTAAAATGGGTCATTATTTTGATGCTATGTTTAAACCCGGGAAGGACTAGCGGGACCGTATGGTACCGGCAAACAGCACTAGGAAAAAACGGCTTTTTTCTACCAAAATACTTTTATTTTTTCATTCTGACGGTAGATGTCACTACTACATGGACCAAACTTTAGTAAACAGCAATTTAATAACAAATTATTTAAATAAATTCTTGCTTAATGGCTTAATGAAAAACGTGTTTTTTAAGACAGGCGAAAAAAGGCTCGTCTGAAAATGTAAGTGCAATTTATTCATACCTAAAATTAGTGTATGGATTAAATAATCGTGAATTATTATTTATAATTGTATTATGCAATAATAGCCCAAATTTGGAAAAGATTGAATAATTTTAAGGTAGAAAATTTTGGTATAGAAATCTTGCGGTACCATATGGTACCGCTAGGCTTTTACACTACCAAATAGTTCTAATATTTTAAAGTAGTGTATTTTTTATTTTAAACATTTTATATGCTGTGAAATTAATTAATTTTTAAGGTAAAACCTATATAATAATTTTTTATGCTAAAAACTTATTGAATTTATAGAGTATTTCCCATAATTTTAATTTTTAAGGCCAATAATTCTAAATTTAATAAGAAAAATTTCATATTATAAGTGATTGATTGGAATATCCATCTATACAATGGTAGTATTTCATGCAAATCATCAATATTATGTTCATAGTCTTCAACTAAACTATAGACGCAAAATACAAAATATGGTTTATGAAATTTTTAAAGCCTAAAACTTATGTTTTTTAACAAAATTTCTAATTTTAACACTCATTATGAGGGGAAAATTGGAAAAACTATCAATTCCGTATCAAATCAGCTTACCTCGCAGTATAGAAAGTTTGTTTATCACCTTTGGACTAGTGTGTACAAAATTTAGTTCTAGAAATAAATTTGATAATAGGATTTTAAGAGCAAAATATAACTACTAATTGGTATAATGAGAGTAATATCAACTATTTAATAATTAATTTGTCAATCATCATTGCCTAAATTGAAATTTTTCTTGTTGTTTTAGTTAAAAATGGTAAATAAAGTGATAAAAGTGTGATAAATTTATTATTTTGACTTTGAAATCTCAAACTTTTAAGAATATGTATGGTGCACAAAATGGTAGTGTAAGAGCCTAGCGGTACCATATGGTACCACCCTATTCTGACTAAAATAATAATTTTTTTTTTGAAAAAATGGTTTTAGGCTACTTCAAGACATGTCATAAGCATACAGTAAAGAGAAAAATTTAATTTGAGAAAAAAAATTAATTCAGTCTTTCCCGGGTTAACCAACTTATAACTAAAAAAATATTTGATATAATTAGATGAAAATGTTCTGAAGGATTGTAATGTCAAGATCCAATTGAAAGAAATCCGGGGAGTCGGTAGCTTGTATACCGACAATGTTAAATTTACAAACTTTATGTACCTTTTTCTCAGAAACTATTGGACATAAAAGCTTCAAATTTTTTCTATGCAATCAATACACATTAGTCTTCAAACAGACCGGAGCTTTTATCAATATAATGTTTAGATATTTTAAAAAAAAATAACGAGTGAGCCTCAATTAAAAATTCTTAAAAAACGTAATTTTTGTCTACAAAAAATGCTCTAAAACATGTTTAACCAAAAATATTGAAAAAGCTCATGTTAAAAGTTAAAAGTACATGTTAAGAACATATGGTGCAAATATGAGCTCAATACATACAGTAGATGCTGAGAAAAAGGTACACGCAGATTTAAAAAGTTCATTTTGAGAAAAACGCATTTTAATGTTAAAATCTTCCCAGATGAAATAGAGTTCTCGTGTTTTTAAAAGACAATGCAATACACTTCTACTTTGAATTTTTGCACAAATGAGGCATCATTGTAAAGGTCCTGAAATGTATAAAATCTGAAACAATCAAAATCTCAAAATCAAGTTTTTGAAGATATCAAAGGTACCGACTCCCCTTAAAAAGTAATAGTTTTGATGAAATAAAACTTAGAATGTGAAAGTACCTTAAAAGTGACCCATTTTATCCCAACCCACCCTATTGTACTTATATATACCCCAAAACCAATAATTTAAAAAATATGCAACTTTCTCATTTCGGAAAATCAGCTTTTCTGCTCTTAGCTCCTTATTGATGGCCACTTTCTTTGTAAAATGTAACTTAACCCTACAGTGCATACTGATGCCATTTGGCAACACGACATTTTTCCCCATTTCCTACTCGAACTTTCATTTCCAAACGGCAACACCATGTAATAAGTACAATAGATATAACATTTCATTGTATTAGCACTTTAGACTGCCAGTAGATCACAGCAGGGGTACTATTTTGAGACATTTGTTAGTAGCTAGTGAGACGAAAGTCAAGGCACAGAAAACGCCAAAATAAAAGGACCATATAAATTAAAATAAAAAAATTTTTCAGCTTGAACAAAAAATGTTTTGAAAAGATAAGTTGTTTTTTTATATTTTTAGAGCATTTGGTTTTATTTTACTTCACAATTAATTTCACAAGAGACACAAATTAATTTCACAAGGACAAAGTTTTTTTCCAATAAAAAGTAGAAAAAAATTAAATTAAATTTTTTTAGTATTTTTTTACTAATGTACACCATAATAGAAGTCACATAAATGATTTTCAAGTGAATTTAAAAAATAATGCAGTGTAGGGTTAACGATTTCAATGTAACTTACCTCCAGTCAAAGTAAGCGTAGCAAAGACGTACTCAGCATCGGTGGATCCAGCATCGTTCCTAGCCGTCATCAGAAGAGAGTACCAAGCTCCCGGGCTCAAGTCCGTTATCGTAATAGTCTGTTGATCGGGAATGATGTTGTTGCTGACCAGTGTCCACTCCGAATGTCCGGCCGCTTTGTACTGTATGACGAAGAACGTGATGGGACATCCCCCGTTGTGCCATCGGTTCAGGTTAACTGTCACCGTCGTCTTGTTCACGTTCAAGAGCATGCGCTTGTCAGGTGCTATGGGAGCTGCAATTGAAAACTTATTTGTTAGAAATTTTCTATCTGCTGTCGTTTAGGTGCCGTGTTGTGAGCGGGCATTGATAAAAAGTCTAAATAGAAAATCGAGAAAAAATCGGTTAGCGGTTTTATATGCTATTTCCAACATGAAAAGAACTGTAAAAAGTTTATGGTAGGTGGGGGCTGCCTCTTCCCTCCAACCCCCTTTCACTCACTATAACTAAACTCGTTTTAGGGTGTATAATAAGTAACAATGACGATTTAGAAAAAGGGGGGCTTGGTACTCTTAAATGTTACACAAAACACGCAAATCACACAAGATCATTAAAATAGCCAATTTGAATACAATAGCATAACTTACATTACATTTTACTCACGACTTTGAGAAAAGCAAAAATTTGGAAAAGTGTGTAAATTGTTTAACTTGAGTAACAGAAATAAACAAATAAATGTTAATACATATAAATCTCGTCTGCATTTTCATTCGGATACTAAAAAAATAGAGAATCGTATTGCGCAGAATTACTTATCACCCTTGACCAACATAACTTACTTCCTATTGAACAGTATGGCTTTAGGAAGGGCCACTGCACTATGGATCAGGTCCTTTATTTTGGCCAAAGGGATGCCCAAAATGCCAACAAATCACACGTTGGCTGCTTTCCTTGACCTGTCCAATATGGTGGAGCGAAAAAAACTTTTTTTTGAAATTCAAAAAGATACCTATGGCAAAAGTGGTCTTATGTAATAAGATGAAAAACCGCGCAAAAATTTTTGAAATTGGTTAATATCTCAGATCCCGCATCGAGCTCAAACTTTATAAAAATGCTTAAAAATGAACATTTTCCGAAATTTTTAAGATACTATTTAAATAAAATTTATAGAAATAATCTCGCATGTAAGTAACCTCTTTATAAAAGCTCAAAAAAGTAAAAAAAAATAAATTTAATGTTTATTTTTACATATTTGGGTGCGCAATTTGGCTTGAAAAATGCGAAATTTTCGAATCATTGGTAAGTTTGTTTCATTGTGCAGCACTTCACCCATTTTGTTAGTTTCATCCTAAAAATAATTTTGGAATTACTTTACATTCGAAAATCATCTTAATCTTAATCTGACAATCTAAAATCATCACTATCATCAAAATCCCATTCTCAGATGAGAGTTAATTACATTAGAGTTGCATTAATTACATTAATGCAACTGCATTAAATAGTAGTAGATATGGTATCTTAGATAGAGCAACGGCTGCAATAGCATCTAGTTTCTTACAAGATATAGGAGTGATTACAGACGCAGATTCTTCCCATGTAATTGACAGACCCAAATTAAGAAGGGGAAAGAAGCATATTGGAAGTGTTTTAAAGTTTTCAGAAAATACGGAAATTAATGTTAATGGACTTTATTTTGACGGGTGAAAAGATATTACCCTATGCTTAGAAAAATTAATTAATTAATTAATTAAACAGGAATTTAAACTTATTCCTGTTTAAAATTTAATTTTTTAAAAATCACAAAAATTATGGTTGGTTGGGTAAGGGGTGGGTGGAACACGACGTACAGCCACCTCCCCGTGGTGAGTTCTGGGCTGTTCTTACAAAACGGGTGAAGAGCTGCACAGTGAAACAAACTAACCAATATGATTCGAAAATTTCGCATTTTACAAGCAAAATTGCGCACCCAAATATTTATAAAATAAGCATTTAAATTCCCTTTTTTACTTTTTTGAGCTTTTTTGAAGATGTTACATGCAATCCTCTCATCAATCAACGATCAATTTCCACTCACAACACGACATCCGTCTATTAGAGTTGAAGCAAATGAAGTATAACTTTACAAATACATAAAGTTCTATAAATTGGATTGAATTTGAGAAAAAAATCGGTAAACACAGCAACTCAAAACTATTTATCGTTGGATATATTGTTTCAAAGTTAAAAAGCTACATTTTTCCTGTTATTACAATTACATTCTTCAATCACCAAAGTAAACATGAAATTTGGAATAATCCCACTGAGTTGTTTTCAAAATATGTTTTTAAAAGTACGAAAGTACGAAAGTAAAAAACGATTTACTTTTAAGGAAATAAAAATAAAAATATGAGTAACTTAAATAATAGCTAGGTACTTTCTAAAATATTCCGTGCGGAATTAAGCCTGCATCTTTATTGAAACATAAAACATTATGTTTCACCATTTAATTGGTAAAGTAAATATAGTTTCTTTACATACTAGTATGCTTATGCTTTAATCTTAAAATCCTTTAAACATCATTACATTCCTATAAAAATTAGATACCGAAGCATAAAATTTAAAATACATATAAATTCATTACATCTAATACATCTAAATTACATTTTAAAATGCAGTGATATATTTGATTCCAACAATTACATGATCATTATAAATAATTTAATACGTATAAAAATGCTTAATGTTTTCTAAGATATTTCTTTAGTTATAAAGGCTAAATATCTCGTATGAGTATGTAATAAAAATTAGAATACAGAAAAATTAAATTAAGAGTAAGCTTAAAATTTTATCCAGTCAGCTGCCAAAGCCTTTATTTTTTAACTCATACTATTTGTGCATCATTATGCAGAACAACTATTAAAAATTATAGAAATTAAAGAGCTAAAACTAATATTAAGAGCTTATAAAAAATAATTTACAAGCCATTATAATGTTAGAAGTCTAGAAAATGCTGTACAATACTGGCAAAAAAAATCGACTCAGACCCTATATCTCCGGAACGGCTTGTGATATAAAGACAATAAGGTATCATTTTTCATGATTTGAAGTATTCTATATACAGAAAATTTTTCAAGTTCTTAGGGGGTCGTCTTCATATTAAACGAAGCACCAACTTTCGTTTTTCCTATGGAAACCATCAAAGATTATTCCAGATTCTGAAAGAGCACCCTCTAAAACCCCCCAAAACCAGTTTTCATGCCATTTGGTCCCCAAATGAAGCCAGGAGTGGGGGTTGAAGTTCGTCGAATTTACGTTGAAATCTCGTTTTTTAAGTTGAATTCTCGATTTTGATCCTTTCAACCATCAACCCCGCAGGATCAAAATCGATAATTCAACGTAAAAAACGAGATTTCAACGTAAATTCTACGAACTTCAACCCCCACTCCTGGCTTCATTTGGGGACCAAATGGCATGAAAACTGGTTTTGGGGGGTTTTAGAGGGTGCTCTTTCAGAATCTGGAATAATCTTTGATGGTTTCCATAGGAAAAACGAAAGTTGGTGCTTCGTTTAATATGAAGACGACCCCCTAAGAACTTGAAAAATTTTCTGTATATAGAATACTTCAAGTCATGAAAAATGATACCTTATTTGTCTTTATATCACAAGCCGTTCCGGAGATATAGGGTCTGAGTCGATTTTTTTTGCCAGTATTGTACATTATAGCAGATAATGTTTAATTTCCGTTACACATAAAATTTTGCACTTATAACATGTTTCTGAACCAAGCATTATATTTTTATAAAATAAAATATAAATGCTAAATATATTACTCCAGATAATTTGAGGGAGTCTAAATAATCCATTAATATTATGGATAATTATCTTTATGAATAATGCATGATTTGATTTATTCCAAAACTGAAACACCCGTTCATTGTGTACATAAAAGAAAAAAAACGTTTGTCGAATATTATTCAGCAGAGATGTTTTACTCGTAGGAAAATAATAATATTTAAGCAATATAAATCATATTTTCTTTACGGTAACGGGTGAAAGTAAGCCACGTGAATAAAAAAAGATAACTGTTACAGAAAAGATATAATTTTACCAAAAGTACTTTTAAAACCGAATACACAGTATGTAATCGCATGCATTCTCTAATATGAACTATGCCAACTATATAAAACCATGAAATGATATTTCGTAATTACTTAGACAAAACTTTAAAAATAAAATCATTAATGAATGTAAAAATGTCCTTGAAGTTTTTATGATACGTGTCACCATTTTGTTACAAAAATTTATTTGATTACCATTTTAATGCATTGATAAATGTATGAAAATTATATTATTCTATCTTAAACGAAAAAAGCAGAAAACTGCCACTTTTAATCCCCATACTCGATTTAGATACCCCCTTGTAATGAGTGGTTTTAAACGCATGATAAAAGACACCAGAACTTTCCTCCCCTACCTTTCAATAAAAAATAACACCTGAGGTCATATTTCCCCAACTCACTACCCCAGAAGCCCATTCAATCTTACAGCAAAAAGCCCCATAACGCGTGAACACAAGTCATAATTACAGAAGCAAACCCTTCAATCCAGCATGTAGCTTTACACCCAAACCCATTAGAACACCGGGTCGCTACAAGGTATTATTTCCCTTCAAAACGGAGTTCTAAAATAAGGACTTGTCATAACCGGCACATACGGCTTTTAATCTGGAGTGAATAATCTACCGGTAAGTACCTGTTAAGCGTAGTGGAACGCTCCCTCTGTTTTTTATGTGTGTGACATTTTCAGGCGTAAGCGGAACAACGGGAACTCTCTCCCAGATGGGGATACTCCCACAATTAAAAGGGTCCAAGTGCTTTCGGCTTTTCCTTCGTTTTATGTCCTTTTTTTCGTTACCACTTTCTCGTTTTATTCCTTTTTCATTGGCGAAAGTAGTTCTCACAGGAAACCAGTAATAATAGTTTTACTGCCCCTTCTAGTTTCGTCTCGAATATTGGCCCGGAAATGTTCTTTCAAAGACATTAAAACAGCGCCTTTCTTCTCTGATCAGTATTATATGAAGAATTTTTTTCTCTCTCTTTCTTTCTTGTTCTTCTTTTTTCTTGGCAGATAACCTCGTTGTTCTTCTGGAGAGAACTTTACTACTCATTTCCCGACCCCGGGTAAGGGAAGAATGGTGATAACCTCTAGACCCTTTTGGAAAATTAGTTTAATATTTCAATGTTTCTGGGAGAGCCGGGTCTATTACTCGGAGTTCTTACAAGATGGGGTTTTAAGACTCCTTTCTTGGGTAGCACATAAAATGTAAGGAAGAACTCAAAGGCTTGAACATCACTTATTCATTGAACATAATTGCGATCATGATGAAAGATAAATATCCTGGTTGTATAATGAGGCTGATATATAAATTAAACTTATAAGTAGAGTGTGCCCTCGCATATTCGCGGTTGGGCAATGCTACCCCCGCATATTCGAGGATTTTGATCGATCTCAAAGTTTTTTAGCAATAAAACTTGCATATTTAGCAGAAAAGATATAATTTTTCGATTCCTGTATTTATTATGTAAAACCATTTTGAAATTGTGACTTTTCTACTAGGCAAGTTTTTCTTACTAATGACCCTTTTGGTATTTATTACAAATTATTTACAGTTAAAGCTACTTTTTGCATGAACCAGTTTTATTAGTTTTATGTAATAAATGGCGGAACTGAACCATTATATCTGTTATATTATCATATATGCAGGTTTTAAAACTGGGTTCGTTATTCACGGATTTCGCGTATTCGCGGTATATATTTTGGAAGGTAACTACCGCGAATAACGAGGGAACGCTGTAATGAGATGGGGTATTGTATTTTTCCATTTCAGCATTTGCAAAAAGTTTTAATATCCAGATATTGTAGAGACATCATTTTCTTTTCAATACTAACTAAGGGGTTAGTGAATACCATTTCAATTTTTCTTCCATAATTGACACACATCTCTAGCAAATAGCAATATATTAAATAATTGTAGATTTTGACAAACATCTAAAATGGTAACCTTCAGAGTAAATGAAATTTTTTTCTTAAACAGTTTTGATCGTAGTATTATTGCATTACTTAGTAAATATGTATCTTAAGATGAAAACTTTTGATTCTATATTGGTATCTTGAATCAAATGTGTTTAAATCAGAAATTTTTAAGTAACAATATGCGGGAATTCTGAAAACATGAGATGGATTACAAAGGATTTTGCAACTTTAAACTTTTTCCATAGAATTTAATACGTCAACTAATATAACGCTCGAAAAGATTTCTCTTACTTAGTAAATAAAAGCTACTACCATATGAAATTCAATTTTCAAAGGTGAAACACTTATAAATATTTGACATATAAGTAGTTGAAGTATTTCTCTTGAATTCTTTTGAATAGGTACCTGGACTGTCGAGAAAATTTAGAGGTAAATGAAAATGAAACTTCCGTCAAGTTTTATATTGCGAAAATACTTGCATTGGGTGCATTTTTGGGAAATGACGCTACTTTACTTTTCATTACGAAGTCAAAAACATGTTCCCTCTAGCAATGAGCCCATGAAACCGGCTTCCAAGAACTACCGTCATTCTAGGAAATAAGGAAATTGGGAAGGCGAGGGTATAAATCAAGCATGAAGAGATACTCAACACTTTCGTATTATATGACAGGACAAAATCAGTCTCCGGTCCACCTCCCGTTTTCATATTTCCTACATCGTAAAAAAGGGCATTACATTCCATCTTTTTCCTATTTTGTATATCTTTTCCCGTGCCGAAAATATAAATTATTCCGAAAAACCCACGTTATAAAACTTTATGGCCATCATAGGAGTAAAGATAATCAAGATATAGGGATACTTTTTTTCTAGGGGAAAAATATGAAGCTTGGATTTTTTTCCTTGACAGCCTATCTTTTTCGTGAGCGTTAGATAAAAATTCGCTGCCAGGAGTTGATTAATATCGCTTATCATTTAGGGCTTTGGAAATAAATTTGTTTTAAGTATGTGTTTAGCAGGAGCGTAGAGATAAGTAGGTTTTGTGGATTTATGTGCTTTCACGCCCATTTCCCTATTTATTTCCCTTTGAATGTGGGTCGGCTCTTTTATACTGTTGAACTGCTGAGAGAAAGGGACTCTGAAAAATGGCGTTTGGGAACTTGACATTCTATTTCAGTTTTTTTATTCTCCATGCGCACTAATATTTCTTCAAAACCAGGTTGTCAAAATTATGTTTTGAGATGACAATTGGGGAGTAAACAACTATTGAAATTAGAGATTTCGACTATGGTATATCATCACACAGGATCTAAATAACCAGTTTTTAATTTTTTCAGATTTTTTAAAAACACTAATTAATTTGCAATTTCGTTTAAAAATTCCAAAGAAGAAAAATCAGGTGTGACGTCACAGTTTCGAATGAGCTACTAGTACAAAGAAACCGACGATCGCTCGAACTGCCCAACCAATCGACTGCTCGAATTTCCCCCCTGCTTCCGAATGGTGACGTGTTCCGCAACCATGACGTAATGCTCTGAAGTACTACGCATGTAGATTTTATTTATTTAAAAATTAACATACGATTGGATTTGAAAAATGTCTTCACCGATGATCTTCTTTTATGAGAATCTGTCAGGAAAAATTTAATTTGAAAAAGTGTTTACTAGCCAATTGTATTTAAATTTAAATTTTGCTTCTTGCCTTAAGAATTATAAAATAAAAATACACGCTTAAGGTTTTAATCATCATTTAACTTCAAAAGTTAATATTTTAACACTTTAATAATAGAAGTTATTAGGTTCTTGTTAAATATTATGTTTTCTAGTAATTTAAAACTACTTAATGTATTTAACCCTATCAGTTATGTCTGTCCCCATTTTCTATATGGGTTAATTGGAACATCGGACGGTCTAGGTTAGGGCTGAATAATTACATTTTATATCCTAATTTCATCAATAGGATTTCCTAATAATACGGGGAATGTCATAATCTTTATAATTTGGTTTACCGAAAATTGAAAAGTGAATTAATTGTTTTCATGATTGTTATGTTTTGTTTTGTTATTGCTTAATATCCTTTACCCACTAAAAGGATTTTCAGGTAGCATAAATATGTGGTTTTATAACTCGGAAAACTCTTACAATAACTTTGAAAATAAGTTCCACCAGTTGGTAAAATATGCCAGTAGGCAATGAATCAAAATAGAAAAAAATTCCGAACTCTTCAAATAACTTTAAAGTTCTGGAACCAACACATTATTACAGTATTGATATATTTAAGTACGCGTTCTTTAAATTACTCTAGTTTGAAGAACACACTTCTATTTAAAGCTGAAAAATAGGGTTCTTTTTAAATGCCTTTAAGAAAGGGTTTTTAAAGATCTAAATGGATCACATAGTTTTGGAATTGTGATAACAAAACTAGAAACCATGTAATTACAGTTTAAAAGAGAAATACCGGTGAGACAGAAACGTTATTATTGAAACGTTAAACACTACCCTCTTGTATAAAAGGAGTGAAGTTAACTACTCCTTTCCAATGTCCATATAAAGAAAAGATAAAAATCTGCATCAAACCATCCGGAAAAAAATATCTCCTCTAATTTGCATTCATCCCTCTCAGCTACCCTCCAAATCGCCCATTAAGTGAGCAGAAAAAACCTAATTGCAACCCGGCTAAAATAAACAACCTGCCCATTTACTTCAAAGTAAGTACAGCTGTGGGTGATGCTTATTCTCGTACTAAATCCCGCTCGGAGAAAAAAAAAGAACAGACTGAGAGATAAAAATTTTAATTTCAGTGTATCACGTTTCCGTTTTACTGTCTGCAGAGGACACCTTCATTCTCGGAAATGCCTCTTCTAGAACCCCCCCTACACAAAAAACAAAACACAATTAGGAGTCGAGACAAAAGGATGTTTGTCGAGGACATAAAATACGACCAGATGACACCCTTTTAAACTCAAAGTCCACTTTGCAGATGACGTAAATAATTATTTTCGTTTAATTGAATATTCTAGCGTTGCGTTGGTATAATTATGGCTTGGGGAACTTCTTTCCGAGTTCTCCAGTTTCAATTATTTGAATTTATTTTGTATGTGTATCGAGTCAGAGAAGAGCTAATTTACTTTCGTTGACGGACGTTTGCCGGACAGGGAAACAAAGGATCTCATTAAATCCGTAACTGGAACCGTCGTTTGTTTTTCACGATCTTTGTCGAAGCTGGAGTAGTTAGTGAGGCTTCGTTTTAAAAGCCGAAGACGTGTATCGCAAAGAAAGAAGTGAACCTTGTGATTATAGAGTGATTTATCCTTATGAAATGACTTTCGTTACATAATACTCCCCCACACCAAATCTCTTTGTTGAAAATTAGATTTCGGATTAAGTCAGCTGGGGGTTTTGTTACCCATAATCCTTTCTGTAGCGGAAATTGGTTCTGGGATGGATTTTTATACTCTTTGCGAATCTTTCGAATATGTAAATGCTATGGTTAAAATACTTAACAAGTTTTAACGAAAATGTATTAGGAGAATAATTATTTTTAAATTTTCGTTGCGTAAGAAAAATCACCATAATCCAAAGTAGGCTCGATTTTCAAAATAGAGAAGATATTTCAATGATTATTTTTCACAGCTTTCGAAATTCATTTGCAATTTGCAGGATAAAATTCACTCTATGTCGTAAATTTACTTCACTCCAGTGTGAAGTTTCAAATAACTTAAATAGTGAATAAATAACCAGAACCTTATTGTTCATTAGACAGTATTTAAATATAAACTCATAAACTTGTTGAGTGTTGTTGTTCGGAGATATAAAATTGTTTCTTAAATTACATTTAAGAACTACGAAATTGTAACGTTCACGTTTGGATTTATTTAGTAGTTATTTATTTATTTATTGAAGTCAAAGTAATTTGAAAGATGATTTCAGTGTTTTTACCTCTGTTAGTTAAAATTGTATTTAGGTTGTAAAAAGTTTTTTTTCAGAATAACGTTACTGCTATCAAAATATTCATAATCATATTGAAATATAATTTTTAATTGAAGGTGACTTATAGTTCTTTAGTTTCTTTATAAAAAAAATCAAGTACAATCAATCGTCTTGAAATAAACAGCAAAGTTTGTCTTTTCATTTGATATGCAGGTTTTCAAAGTGCTTAATTTAAAAACAAATAACCCATTAGCGCCCAGTGATCTATTTCTGGATCGCTAAATATAGAGTCATAAATGCTCTCTTAAATTACCTTAAATTCACCCAACACTAACGAAACTGCACATATGGCAAGAGAAAACATCCATCAATCCTAATACAATGTGTTTTTTGCGTTTGCTTCATTTATTTTGAAATAGGGATGGGCTAAAGTTCGAGTTTTCTACTTTGATCGAAAATAATTTGGGCGTTAATGGGTTAATAGACTAAATTTATTCGCTTGAATCTAGTTTTGATAACCTTGAATTAGTTAATCTTACTTATACATTTTAATATTTATCCTTCATTTCGCACAACATATTTTTTAGCTATAAATTGAGAACAGTAGTAAAACTAAGTTAAAATACATCATTTATCTACTCTGTAAATAAAATGTCCCATCTTTGGCACCTTTTTAGTGTAATAACACACCATAAAACACCGTATATTTAGTCAACGTAAATTTCAAACCTTTTATACACGTATCACGTATTCATTTTAGATGAGAAAACTTTTTAAAATTTAAAACACATTAGATACAACTTAGTGTTTCCAGAAAAAAATTATTAACATACCATTTCCATTCGTCTTGGCTGATATGACTTCACTACTGTTACCCTGACTTACTGAGTTGAAAGCGACCAGGTAGATGTAATAGGTGGACCCGCAGCTTAGATCCCTCAAGTTGTAGGAAGTCTGGTCACCTTTCAGATGCGTCTCCAGCCAGTGGTTATCTTCGAGACGGTAGTACAGAATGTAGCCTAAAACGCAAGTTAAAATGAATTAAATATATGAAACTGTAAATGCAAAAATAATATTATCTTCCCAGTTTAATTTATCCATCATTGATATAAGTGTGAATTCTTTTATAAGATATCATTAGTTTCTGAAAAAAATAGGAAGTTAAGAACTTTAAAGCAGTTCTACAAACCTATTAAAATTAATTACAGATTTTGTGTGTAATATTGTTTCGGCTTTCAATAAAAAAATATTTTTATTTTTAGTTGATGAATTAAAAAATAGCGTAAATTTGCGTTTTACAAATTGATAACAGTAGGTCAATTGATATAAGTTTTTAGCTTTTTCATATTAAACTCTTGACACATTATTGATAAACAATGAAGTGTTACATTCGAAGTGCCAAAATTTTAAAAATATCCTTCTAGACTCAACAGAGATTCAATCAATAAACAAATCCATGAAATAAAAAAATAAGGTTGCTCAGCTGACAGTATAAAAACAGTAGTCTAACTTAACAAGAAATTTAAAAAAATTACAATTCTCAATGCACTAGATAGTTTCTGAATTCGATTACTCAAATAATATCATTAACTTGACAACTGTGAGGTTAACAATAACCACTTAACTTTTTAATAACCACTTAACTGTCTTTTTTAATAATTGGTTCAGAAAAAGGTATATTTTTAAAACCAACATTCGAGCTTGGATTAAATAACTCGAACCAAACACATAATCAAAACTAATATAAGTTATGATTTTAACAATATTTGGCCGCTTTAAATCTTAGCTAAAATGAGGCACTTTTACGTAAAGTTGGCTTTTTGCGAACATCGGGTTCAATCAAAAAGCCACTTTCACAGGAAAGGATGGTACGAAAAACATTTATGTTTTGAATTACTCACATTTTTCTGTAAAAACTCACTTTCGTGTGATAAATTTAAAAAATGTTTCAAACACAATTCCATTTGCAATTTGGACAGTAATAGCTCGTTTTTTTTGTGTGGGGAAATGTAAAATAAAAGACTGTAAGCCACAGGTTTTCGAGAAAAAAACAGCTGCAGCGAAAATTGCACCCCATAATAGCAAGAAACTGGTCAATCAAAATGTTCTCCGAAAATCTTTCTTGGAAGAAAAAGGGGATAAATCGTCAACAAAAGCAAAAAGGAATGCATGTCCAATTGGTGGACTTCACGGTTGAGTAACCAAATGGGTCATGCCTATTCCTTCTCATAAGAGTGAAGAGGATCCTATGGACAAGTAGTGACATCTATGTAAAAAGATAAATTAAAATCATGACAAAAATGTAAAAAAACTTAGCATACAAAGCCAGGATCAACGGACGAGCGCCACTCGGGATAATCAGGGAAGAACCTCGTGAAATCGGACGATCGGTGCTCGGGCAAATCAGGCAAGTGGATAAGTATCATTATTGAAACAAAAAAATGAACTAAAATTATACTTACCAGAAATTGGAGCACTTGGCAAGGAACTTAACTCCCACGAGAGTTTGATCGCCGTCGAAGTAGCGTAATAGGTTTTTATCACAGGTATTCCCGGGGGATCTAAGAAATGATTGTGATGAAAAAATGCATAAAATACAAAATACATTAACTATATTTATACCAAATTTGATTAACTAAATTACTGACGAAAATATAGAACTAACGTAAGTTTCTTGGTATAAAAAATTCTAAGCAAGTCGGTAAGCATTAAACGAAGCAGTTGGTATGCAAGTCTTGTAAATCCTGTAAAGGATCTTCTAAAAATAATAATGCATTATATATGCAAGAAAATATAATATAATCTAAAACTTGTAATGTTCGCTTTTTTAAAAAAAGAAAATTTATTAAAAATCGTCCAACAGATTTTGAAAACACTTCAATATACTAAATTTGCATACGAGTTCACATTCCATAAAATATTATACCTTACTTACAGTTAATACTCAAATTAAGAGTTGTATTAATAGAAAAGAACTCTTGAATTAAGATCCCAATAAAAGCATATTTCGTTCTGAATTAAAAAAGAATTAAAATAAAAAAATACGTGTAACTAAATCAGACACTAAGATGAAAAAAATGCAAAATTGCAACCAAACATGGAGAATTTTTCCCTAAGCCATTCAAAAAATGTCATAAACACGACCAGAGCTTTGAAATATCGACTGAAGATTCCTACCATAGTAAAAAACATCACCTCCCCTGGTCTTTAATACACAAAATCAATCACATTTCGCTGAATGGAAGCAATTGCCGAAACTTCGTCCGGGAAACATCGCCCACTTCTTTCCCGACTCCCGTTTATTTTATGCCATTCCCTTTGTTCCCATTCAAACGGGGGAATAAAGGGGCAGGAGAAAAGGAATATCCTCCCTTGACTTCTGCGCTACAGATGGAGAAATTTGAATTTGGAGGATATGAAAAATGTGTTCGGCCGAGGACGTGTACTTGCCTGCATGAAAAAGTTTTCAAGTGTTTGAATTGGGAGAATCAAGTGACTTGTGTTTGAGAAATATGACAGAAAAGTAGTTTTATCAAATCTTTTTTCAAGGTGACTATGAGAAAATGGAGTTTCCGAGGTGGGTGATTTCTGGTCATTCTTTTTATGTTGTCAGAAACTTACAAATTTTACAAAGACAATTTTGGTTTCAATTAGTGATGGGCAAAATCGATAATTTTAGGTATCGAATACTTTGGTATCGAGTACTCATAGGTATCGAATACTTTGGTATCGAATACTTATAGGTATCGAGTAATTTTAGGTATCGAGTACTTTTTTTCAATGTCGGGAAATGAACCTGAAGGGACAATTTTTTTAGGGCCTATCCATAATCAGACTAATATTCAAAAAACTGAAATCGATCCATCAAAAAGCCCCATAGCTACGGGCCTGGAGGTGGATAGAAGCGAAGGATTTGGCGGGGGGAAAACCTAGCCGCGTCAAATTTCTCTCGCGGATGAAAACGACTTGGGTTTGAGCGTTGCAAAATGAAAACGGAAACAGGCTGCGTTTGATCTACAGTAGGTATTATAAAGATTACTTCATTGAAAAATTTAAAACGAAATATGTCAATAAAGTATCGATACTTTTGTGGGTATCGAATACACTCGATACCTATAGGTATCGAATACTTAAGTATTTGGTATCGATACCTGCCCATCACTAGTTTCAATGTATTTAGATGTAAGAACTTGGTTGTTAATTTTGATTAAAAAATGGTTAAATATGTTTGCCCCTTTTAGCCATGATCCTTGTCCTTAGGGGTTTATCGGAAAACGTTGAAAAGTTTTATTTTGATCCATAAATAAGCGTCAACACTTTTTACTGATTAACGATGACATAGCTTTAGTGTTTAGTCCCTAAAAATGTTCTATAAAATAATATTTTTTAAATTTATATCTCTGGATAAATTAGTGTGATAAGAAATTTACGTAGAAGCAGATTTAAGAAAGGCTATTAAAAATCTGTGGTCCTGCTCTCAATAAATTTTTAAACTTCAAAATTATCATTTTATCAAAGTTTTTCAATCTTATTTATGCTATTTTTGAAAGGAAAAAATTTCAAAACAGTTTAAAAATAAAATTTGAAATTATTTAGTAATATTTTAAAAAAGTTGTTAACATTTTTAATTACTCACTATAAGTTATAAGCATTAAGTTACGGACACAATACGTGCATCTGGTCACTGTAATATCGTTTTTCTGTTATACAACTACCCGATTTTACGCCTGTATATCTGTTTCTCCTTGTGAACAGTTAGTATGCAAAAAAGCTAACATGAAAAATTTGGGAAACGGTTGGTTTCTTAACTTCACAGCAAGTTCTTAGCTGCCTCTTCTGTATTTTTGAATAGGACCATCATTTTGAAGAAGTTTTTCCGGAATAAAATCGAATAACTTAAAATTTAAATTAATTTTGTGCATATTTCTAGGGAATTCATGTAATTTTATTTTTGGTTTATATATTTAAATAAAATTTCATCGCTTCTGTAAGATGAAAAGTAATGTGAAAACTCACGTTATAAAGTAGGAAATAGAATAAATACTAAATTACCAAAACATCCTCTAACAATATGCTGCATACCTATATTCTGTTCATTTAGAACTGGCTCCTGAAACAGGATCAAAAACTCTCTATAATGCTTAACAACGCTCATCGCAAAACTTCAGTGACCGATTTTTTTACAGTATTTTAACAACTTTTGTTTAGGCTGCCTTGTCATTGCAAAAGGAAAATTTTTTCGATGATAATTACAATTGTACATGCTTCATTACGTCTCAGGCGCCTATTCTAAATGAACGGAGTATAGTTGTATTTATGATACAAGCATAATCCAATCATTAATTTAGCCCGAAATACTAGGTTGTTCTTTAAGGGAATAACGGGGAAATCTGATATGTGTTTATCCCATCTCTTTTTATTGTACATCACTCAAACTATTTACATCTTCCATTTATAACAAAAAATATTTTTAAATAAAATTTTGAAACCTAAAGGCTGAGCGCGCGCTAGAGACTTTCGTCACGGCGATTGAGACAAAATTATCACCCTGGCTTTTTCAAGAAGCTAGAGCGCGCGCATTAGGAGAATCTTGCATTGCTCTCGAGTGACAGTTATGTTCTAGTCGCCGCGACGGAAGTCTCTAGTGCGAGCTCAGCATAATTCATGAAATAATCGCAAGAATGCGGAACGTACAAAAGCTAAATAAAATTACACTCCCACTCCATAAACGTCAAACGAATTTCTGCTAGTGCTCTATCTTTCACCACACAATATACACAACTATATCCCATTTCCCGACTGCCCATTTCAACGTGCGCCTAATTCCGCAAAAATTAAATCCCGCGCGTCCTTTCCAAATTACCGCGAGCCTCAGCATGTCGTCCGGCGTCAAAAGCGAGGGATAATTACGAAATCCCTCCTCCCCCTTAAAGCGGAATATCGCAGATTATAACGAGTTCGTCAGTCCAATAATGCCTATCGCCGCATCGCTAAATGAGGATAGATTAGAAAGCAGCGGCTTTTCCCTGGATTGATTAGGAAGGGAGAGGGAAAACGCGGACACACACAGGCAGAAATATGCTTCGTCTGTGGTAGCTGACATTTGGGTGTGGAAGTGTTTATTGGTTTTAATGAGACTATGATGAGGCCGGGATTGGGTGATTTCATGGTGTATGGAGTAAATGTTTCTTTAGGAATGTTTCCGTGGGGACCATCTGCCAGTTTAGAAATAATCTTATTGGGAAGGTTTACTTCCATTAGTTTGAAATATCACAAACAATGCGGTTGCATGTATCTGGGGCCGTATTCAGAAACTTTAACACGAGATGAGAACGAGATGGAATCGAGACGAGAACGAGATATTTTTACTCCACATCTTTCGTCCACCATATTGTTCTGAGTTTTGAAGCGCATTCCGATTGCCCATTAATAGTTCCCAGTGGCCCATTAATAGTTCCAAAAAATCTAAAACAGTTATTTATTACCAAAATAAGTCCTCAGACATTAATATATTACGAAAGTAATGGACATCTAGTGCCTGTAAAAATGTGTACTATCAGTGTATAATTACTTGTGACGTTTTCGACAGATGGCAGCATGATCACTCGAGATCTCGAAAGTCCTTGTAAGTGACCGAGGATTCTGCAACATTTCCGTTTCGTTCCCATCTCCTGTTAAACTTTCTGAATACGGCCCTAAGTTATTCATAACTTTAACCCTCTCGCCACCCTGGGCCTCATATGAGGCTCCTACTTATGAGCTCATTTTTGGTATGATGTAAACACGCAAATTTATTTTATTTTCATCAGTGACTTCACTGATTCATGTAGACCACATATGAGACTTCTACAAGGTTTCTGAATTCGTTCCCAAATGACAGCAAGATTATTTATACCTCAATGTTTATATTTTAAGCTGTGATGCTTGTGAAGAGAAAATACTAGCTAGATACTAGCTTCCGTAGAACATTTTTCATACGTTGGTAGATATTTTCTTACTTCATAACCTTCTAATATTTTGACCAGGTCTTTTAATAAGTCCGAAACCAAGTATTTTCTGTTAAAATGAAAACAATATGGCCCATATGGCCTCATATGAGGCCCATAAAAATAACTAGGAAAGACTGCACACAAGGAAAAAAATTTTCAAGACAAATTATAGGTAATTTCGGATGTATTAAGAAGAAAGTTTCTTCACTTTTTTGATGTTCTGGTGCCGAGAGGGTTAAAAAACTTATATTGTATTAGGAGATACAGTCTCTTTTATTTATCTTATAAGGATATCGTTGGGTGGTTATTTTAGGTTTTATGCTACAATGTTAAAGACGAGAGAGTGCCAGTAATAATTATTGCATGGTTTTTTTTGTAGAGGTGTACTGAAATTAGAGAAATAAAGGAAATAAATTCAGCTAGAAACTGAAAATTTAACTTATATTACTTAATACTAGCTGAGTAATAACTGTTTGAAAATTCAGGTTTGGTAAGCTTGTCTCTCTCTTTAAAAATATCGTTTTTTTTTAAATATATTGTAGTATTTAATAATTCAGTCATCTTCTCAGCCTTGCAGTGAAGACGGATATTTAGTTTTTTTAAACTTTAATCCACCCTAATTTCAAAAATAATAAAAAAAGAATACCGAGAGAGGTTAAAAGAAAGGGACGTGTGCTTAAAAAATACGTAATCCAACGTAATTGAAGCACAATAAACAGTTAAAATGACTGTTTTAATTTAAAAGAAGTGACCACTTTGAGTAAAAAGAGTGAGAGATGCGGAGAGAAAATAGAGCAGTATAGGCTATATACGGCCACTGTGTAAACCTAAAATGCAACTCAATTCTATAAATTGTTTCATGCACTTATCAGTCCCTTATTGACGCTTTGAAGGTTGCTACTTCTTTGCCACAAAAACTGCAGTTGGCACCTTTTTATCTTTTTATTTTCTTAATACGGTTATATTTTAATTTTTGATTTTCGTAAACCGCAGCAATTTGTTAATCTCAATCATACTTTAGTTAATAATTTCCCCTTTCCCACCTTTTTCAATATTCAAGTTAAAAATACTCAATGGGAAAAATCGTTCTTAATAATTGCTTAAAATTAACGTTTGAATAGTTTCAAAGCAACGCAACATTGTTCTTCCTTAAAAAGTATATACTCCTTATTATTGACACTTTTGTCAAAATAACAACAATAAATATTTAGCTTCACGACGCTCAAACACAACAGCACTAATTCAATCATTAAATATTAGCGAAGGCAATCTCGAACAAAAATGTCCTCCCCTCCAACTATCCCCTGCTTTTCTGTAAGCGTGATAGAAAACGGCCATTAAATTTTTGATTAATATAATTGCACACCAGATGACGTGATTCTCAAATTATAAATGCTAATCTGAGGCAATTTACAAGAACAATTATCGCTGTTATTTTTTTTTCTTGTTACCGTTTCGTTTCTGGAAACATTTTTTAAGTAACAAAGCAACTGTTTACGCTTTCCATTTTTCAATTGCATTTCCATTATTCAGTCTCCGCTCCGTGTTTGTATTATTTGCTTTTTTCATGGAGGTGCCGTAAAAAAATTGAATTTAAATTGGTGATGTTTTCTGTGCTTGAATTAGCATTTAATTAATTTTTTTAGCGGGGAGACATAATGGATAATAAACCGTTTTTGACCTCATCAAAGAAGTGTTTTTAAAATTGTAATTCAAAAAAATAAATTAAAATAACTACCACTGACCTTGGGAAGAGTGAGTTTAGCTGTAATAGTTAGGTTCAAAAGGTTGAAGGTTGAATCAGAATAAATTTCAAAGATTTAATTTCTACATGTATAGGTATATTCTTCGACTAAAAATATTTGAAGGAATATAATAAGCATTGATTAATATCCTTTTTATAAAGTAATCAAAACTGATGAAAGGAACTCATCGTGATGCATTTTAGCACGAGATATAAACGTGTTTTGCTCGTGATTACTAAAATTATATTAAAATTTTAATAAGCCCTTATTATGGGTTGAAACCAAAGAAAAATTATTCGAATTTTTCAAAATAGACGTAAATAAATAGAATGCCTTCTATCTTAAACCATCCTCCTAAACATATCTTTATTTTATAGTTATTTTCAAAATTCAAAAATTCATCAAAAATTTTGACCTTTTAGTTGAATTTTTTATATCATTATATTTTCATAACCATTATTTGAAAGACATTTAAATATGTCCTCCGTTAACATGGTAATGCTTATCATATGTAAAACCCACTTTATCTACCTTTTTCATTACACTTTACTCGATGGTTAGGCTAAGCGCGCACTAGAGATTTTTGTCACGGTGACTGAGACAAATTTATCACCCTGGATATTGCAATAGGCAATTAATGCCTAATAGTCGCCTAATGCGCGTGCATTAGGCGACGAAAATCTTGGCCGATTGCCAAGAATCTCGCCATAGAGATGCATTACTCTCGCGTGAATGTTATGTTCTTGTCGCCGTGACGGAAGTCTCTAGTGCGCGCTTAGCCTTATACAAATTAGAGAGCCCGTATACGAGAGAGGCGACAACACAGTATAGCGCGCGCATATCGGTAAACAGGTTTTCTGTTCGCCACAGGCGATTCATTCTGGTTCCCTCCATAGGATTAGCATGGGACGCGAGACAAGCGGCATGATACAGTTTGGACAGAATTTTGGACAGAACTGGATGCGCAGAGACGCTTTTAAGCGAGTTGTTGCCTCTCTCTGGTATTCAGGCTCTCTAATACAAATAGCTTTTATGCAATATTTCCGACATTAAACTAGTTTATATTATACAAACTAAAAGTAAGATAGAAATAATTAAATTTAAATTTTTGCAACATTTTTGCATCATTTAAATATTTGAAACGTGATTAAGAAAAAAAATTATATATTTTTTTAAGTGTTTAACATTTTTAATAATATTTACTTTGCAGAGTAAAGGTAGTTTTATATATGAGAATACAAATGATTTTAATTCTCAAACACAATAAAATTCTTACAGGTTCACAATTAACTTTTAACTTAAATCCCAAACCAGTCATAAAAATTTTTACAAACTAGAAGGGTTTCCTAGAAGGGTTTCCCTGTACGTGAACTGGTCATTTAAACACATTTCTTATCCCTCCTTACCCAACCAAACTCCTATCAAGCTGGAATACCAATGCAATCCTAAAAAAGTCCTCCCGTGTAAAAGCCGCCAATTCTGTAGCCTGGCGACCTTTTTGTCTCATTCTATCAAGACTAACTGATCCTAGCTGACCCGGCGACACAATTAACTTAAACTTAATAGACTTTCTCCAAGTGGAATGACTACAGCTGAAAGTACATTCCCTTGTTTTAGAAGAGTGACCAATCAATGAGTTGGGAAGGAATTTCGTTAGGGCGGATGGCCATGACTTGGTTAACGGAACACGATTCACGTTACAAAAAGTTCAAGATGCACTGTAAAAATTATTTACTCAAATAGCAGAAATGGACCGACAGAACTGTTGCTCGTTAAACTCTGTACTTTGAGGAAACATATACACAGGGTGTTTCAAAATTGCGTTGCACAGCTTTTATTCGGAACCAACGGCTCCTAGGATCATGGAAGTAAGGCCTACCCCTTGGTAAAGGACCCTGGAGAATCCATTGAAATGACTTACAGCGCCCCTAGCGGCGAAATTCAAAAGTTAAAAAAATTAATTTAAAAACTATAGGAGACAGAACAAAAACCTCAGTAAGAGTATTGTTGCCAACGTCAAGAAGAACTCACTGAAAAAAATTTGATCAAAATATTGGGTTGTCCCATAAGTTCTGTTACTTTTTACAAAGTTTCGTGTTTGAAAATTTTTTATGAAATAGGTGGAGATTTCAAACAAAGGGGATTTTAATATATGTATATTTGTGAACATAATGTGTGATTTTGGTAGTTTTCGTGATATTATTTCTTTTCAAAATGGCGGTTTGAAAAAAAGACTAAAAACGACGATTTTCGCGTGATTTTTTTCTTTTGTTTAAAAAACTAGGAAGAACACATAATTCATGGCTAAAAAAAGTTTTAAAGTGTATTTGATATGTTTCGATTAAGATGTCATAGTTTCAAGATGATTCAATAAGTTTAAAGTAGGAAATTTTGACTTTAAAACTTCATATATCGGTAATTTCACGTGTTTTTTAAAGTAAGCCTATTGTTTTTCTAAGCAGCTGGTATGAAGCAAATAAAAGGCAGATGTTTTTTAAACCATAATGCTTGTTTAAAGGGTTTAAACATGGAAAGCATCCTTTCACAATATAGTTGAATGGATTTATTTCTAAATTCCAACGAGTTGTTTTTATTGTAGTGTTTTCGTATGAAGCAAATAATTGCTTACTTCGCATAGCGTGTATAAATTCAGCTAGTGTAATTCTGATAAGCTAAAACGTTGCGCGCTTGAATTGTGCGTACTGCTTTCTGACAAAAGTGCAGAGATAATTTAATAAACTGCATAATTTGAATATTTGGGTCTATCTGTAAGCTTTTTTATTGATTTTGAGGATTTTTTGTGAAAATTTCTTTGAAATTGACTAACATTACTGAGGTAAGTTTTTTGCAATAGATGTTATGTTTGAGACCGAAATTTCCTAAGTTAAACTTATCGAATTATCTTGAAACTATGACATCTTAATATAAACATTTCAAATATACAGTAAAACTTTTTTTGGCCATGAATTATGCGTTCTTCCTAGTTTTTTAAACAAAAGAAAAAAATTACGCGAAAATAGTCGTTTGCGGTCTTTTTTTCAAACCGCCATTTTGAAAAGAAATAATATCACGAGAACTGCCAAAATCACACATTATGTTCATAAATATACATAGATCAAAATCCCCTTTGTTTGAAATCTCCACCTATTACCAGTTTTACATAAAAAAATTTCAAACACGAAACTTCGTAAAAAGTAACAGAACTTATGGGACAACCCAATATCTTGAATATTCGCGGAGATATTATCATGTGAAAATAGCACTTTTTCAGGGGTCAAAAAATAAAAAGTTCGCGTATTTCCAAATTTTTCAGTGTTATTGTGTAGTTTTGTGTTTTTTTAGTTGAAAGAACACAAAATTTAATCAAAAAATGAAAAAAATTTACAAATATGCGAACTTTTTGTTTTTTGACCCCTGAAAAGGTGCTATTTTCACATGCTAATATCTCCGCGAGTATTCAAGATACTTCGATAAAATTTTTTTCAGTGAGTTCTTCTTGACGTTGGCAACAATACTCTCATTGAGATTTTTACTCCATCTCCTTTAGTTTTTAAATTAATTGTTTTTAACATTTGAATTTCGCCACTAGGGGCGCTGTAAGTCATCTCAATGGATTCTCCAGGGTCACTTACCTATGGGTAGACCTTACTTCCATGACCCTAGGAGGCGTTGGTTCCGAATAAAAGCCGTGCAACGCAATTTTGAAACACCCTGTATATATTTGTTCTTTTTCTTTTCCAATAAGATAAATTTTCCGTTATTTGAAGAAACTTCAGAGTTCTTTGGCAGTAGATTAGTTACAGAAACCGGACTTTATGAAAACAATGTAATAATAACTAAATAATTTTAATGGCACGAATGCCATTGTGACGTCAGAAATTACACGACTATCTAAAAGAAGCTTTAAATTGTTACGAGCTATTGACTTGTACTACTTTTTATTAAATTTTATTCCTTTTCTGACGATTTCATCAATCTAATCTAGCCACACGGAAAATTTTCGTCAAAAAACAATAGAAAAATAATTTGAAAACGAATTTTTAAAAATTTTTTTACAGTGTTCTGTTTTTACAGTTCCACTGACCAATGGAAGGATCGTATTCCTCTTGATCATGTTTATCAAGTGAAACGTGTTGCAATTCCGACCCATGGCAATCCGCCCTTACCCATACAAATCCAGAGTGGGCATTTTTTTGTTAGGTGAATCGTTTAGGAAGGTTTTGTTTGTTTGGTTGGTTAGATAGTGTTTTATGGCACAGGTTTTGTCTGGAGTAGGATTTGCGCACTTCTGAAATTCAGGGTTAATTAATGTTTAGTCGTTGGAGGATATTTTTGTGGATGGCGGGGGGATGGGTTCAAACATGTCCGGTAATGATGCACATTCGGGGTAGTTCAAGCTACCTGGAGGTTTGTTACAGGGAACCGTTTTGGACTAGGGTTTAACTAACGTTCACGTTTTAGTTTGTGAACTAGGGTAAGATGTTAATTTGAAATAGTACATAGAGCTTACACATTTGAATGCACGGAATAAAAGTATTTTTCAAAGCTAGGTCTATAACTTAAACTCTTACTAAATTGTAAAACATAATTTGAAAACGATTTTTAAAAACGTTAACTCAATATGATCGGATTTTGAAATAAAGATACATTTAAATTTCATTCCTATTTTTTTAGAGGGAACACACAAAAACGAAATTTGTATTTATTTACCGACAGATTTCAAATAAACATGAATTTCACTGACCGAATTCTAAAGTCCTTGCCATAACTTCCTCTGAAGGAGGACCGGCTCCTCTGGAATTGAACGCTTGGACAACTATACTATATTCGGTAAATCTGTTTAGATTGGTCACAATGTAGTACTGTTCCCTCATTCTTAGCGTTTCCACTGGTTTGAAAGTGAATGTGTCCTGGCTGCCATACAGTTTGTAGCCCACATAAAATCCTTCTATGCTCTCACCATCGTCGTCTTTTGGCACCTGGAATGAAAATAAACAATAGTCCATAAGTATAGGAATCATAGCTTCTTTTAACCGTATAGGAATCATAGCTTCTTTTAACCGTATAGGAATCATAGCTTTACTCTTAAGACGACAGTTTCAAAACTGAGAAAAAATTACTAACTAGCTCCGAATCAAATTTACTCAAATTTGTAAACATGCATATATACTCATTTCTCAAAATGTGCAGATACTCAAAAATGAAACTTCTTGAGTTATACTCTATTCATTTAGAATTGGCGCTTTAGAAATAGTGCTTTCCCCCACGCTAGAAGCGTAACCATAGTTACGCTCTTTGCGTGGCCAATAGTAAGCCTTCTTCGTCACTTTGACGAGGATAGTTGCTATGGTTACCGATCGGTGGTTGGGGAAGGAAATATTTTCAAGCGCCATTTCAAAATGAACAGAGTATAGTGCATTGAATTCTCATGAATCGGAGTGCAACGATAGTCACTATGACGTGCTAAGTAATTTTATAATAATGATGGCTATCGTCGGACTCCGATTCCTGAGAATGCCATGCACTAACTCAAGAAGTTTCATTTTTGAGTATCTGTACATTTTCAGAAATGAATATATTCAGGTTTTCCAATTTGAGTAAATTTCCAGCAAACTTACAACAATTTTAACAATGGACAAAACAATTTTATTTTGGAAATAAATTCCGACAAACACGGCCATCCGTCCCCTGAAAATGAAATAAATTACTCTTCAGGTCGCGGGAGTTTTCATCAATTTCTAATATAAAATTTAGTTTAATTTCACACAGCTGTTTGGACAGTGCACGGTTAAGTCATTGGTACCTATATGTGTTCTTAAAAAATCCGTAATACAAAACACTCGCTTATTAAAGAAAAAAAAGCCTTCTATTTACGAATTTTATCTTCATTGGATTGATTGAATGAAAAAAATATAATTTTATATTTCTCACAAAAATACGAAAGCCTATTCAAAAGACCTTTAATTGAATACATTTTTAATTATAAATTAAAACATGTTTCAATCACAAAACTATTTTAACCTACCTTCTTTTTTCCTGAAATGCTTTTAATTAAAGTTTTATGTCGCCACTAGAGACACTATTACATCATGAAATTCTGACACATTACATTGTTAAAAGATATTGGGAAATGAAAAGAGAGGGTTGATAAGATAATTATGTAATACGTCTGATAAAACAGTGTTCTTTCATCCTTAAACTTTCATATAACTATCACATAGAATATAATCTCACATCGTTAGTTATATATTTAATAGTTAACTCAATACATGATGTTCTAATGGGTTATCTTCTTTTATAAAATTTCTCCAAACTAGTTAATAGGTTATTATAGGCTCCAATGAATCACTATTATACCCATTACGCAGATTAGTAAGTCTTATAAACGAAAAAAAAACTTACAGACTAGAAAACAGTACAATTCGTAAAACTATATCATCTTCATTTCATAGATATAATAGTTTTCTGAAGTTTCTATAAAATCTAAGTTTAAAAATGGGGGATTTGATCCACTCTTAATTTGTAAATTTTAGAAACTACTTTGTATCCATTAAGATTTTTTTGTTTGGTTATTTATTATAGTCATCTATATCTATATACATTAAAATCAATGTTTGTGTGTATTTGTATTTATGTATGTCCTTTATATTTTTAAAACCTACATTAACTAAACTATATACTACATTGATCTACTTGCTCCCGGGAAGGTTTCAGAAGAAAAATAATTTAAAACTGAACCATCTTAATAGTTTTAATAACTTTTTCGGTTCATTTTATGCTTAAAAAACCATTTCATACCTAACTTCATGGCAAAACCACATTGTTGTAAATATAATAAGAGAAGTAATTACTGTAGGCATGATATCGATTCTTGCAGATTGATGTCGATTATTGTATTATTATTACTATTACTATTACTATTATTATTATTACAACTAGAAATCTTCCAGAGTTTATAAGCTAGAGAAAAAAAATTCATTCAGCCAAGACGGACAGAGGAAGAGCTTTCGCAAAATGCTTAATAACAAATCGACTGGATGGGCTCAATTTTAGTTGAAAAAATAAAAGAATTGCAACCACACCAACTCGATAATAAATATTTCTCTAAAATCTATTTCAAGCATGTATATTCTTCAAGTATTCATAACGCTCAGATATTTTCCTTCGCATTTTTGAGACGAATGTCTAAAATATTTTATTATTGTAAAATTGTGTTTAGTAGTTTGCGGAAAAAAGACACCATACTGGCTCCCTTATACTGTTCTTGTTAAAAATCTACGGTACACAATGTATCCAAAAAAACATTCTCAAACACATTGAGAAAAATTAAACCAGGTTCCATTTCCTATCCCACCTTCTTGACCACGGAAACTCCAAGTCAAGAATAGCATTAGAGTAAGATAGGAATGAGGGTTAGGCTGTCTCAGGGGTAGGCCAAACGACCGAACGCTTGATCAAAAGAAACCCACTCTGCAGTCCACCAACGAGCCTTGTTTCTGGTTATACCCTTAAAAGGTTCTCTTGTTAGCCGGAGGTAATCAACTTCTATGTGCCTACGGGATTTCAAAACCATCCACAAGTTGCCAACGAGAGGTAAGAAATAGCCGCTAAATAAATAAAACCGGAGAGCGGACGAAAAAGACGAGCTGTAAAAAACGGAGGAAAGCTCTTTTCCACCTTCCCCTCGGCTAAGCCAGTTGGATTATGGTCGGGAATTTCCCGCCCTTAGGTATTTTTACAGCTGTAGGGGAAAGGGTAGGGATTTTCGGTCGGTTTCGTTTCTTTGTTTGCAGTCGGTGATTGAGTTTGTTTCTGTTGTTTTGTTTGATGGCTTCAAAACATTTGGCGACTGTCCTGACTGTTTTGTGTTGCTCGGAGATGATTGAAATCTAATTTTATGTTTGCGTCGTCGCAGTGTAATTTGATTTCTGACGTGGCGGGAGTTGTTGTAATAATCCATGTCGCTGATTTTCGTTTGTGAGGTAGGGGAGTCTGTTTTCGAGGTGTTGTTTTTTTCCCTGAATGATTGACTTGGGAATTGAGGAATTGCATTGTCGGGATTCTCGGTGATGTATCTAATTCGACCGGACATATTGTGAATTGCATAAGGGAATTGAATCATTCCAAACATATTTGCGTTTAGATGCATTTGAATTTCATGATGAATTTAATTTTTTTTGTATTGCAACTAAGTTTGCTGCAATTTACTTTTTTCTTATTGATACTCGTATGTTGCTTTTCATTGTTTTTACCTTATTATTATTTTAATCTTATTTTTTGGGTTTTTTTGCTCCATTTTAATTTTTTTTAGAAATTCCTTGACCCCTTGGACGGGCGATTGCCCCTTGGGGAATTGTCTACTAATAAATAATATGGGATATGTATGTGCTGTATGTATTTTTATTTGTTTATTCTAACTGTTTTGTGTATTCTGTTCTTGTTAATAAATTTGAATTTGAATTATTTGTTTTTCAATGTTTAGGTCATTTTTACGTGGCAGCATAATCATCCTGAGCTGTAAAATAAATTTCGATAATGACCCTTTCATTTCTTTTTGCTTTACAATACAACTCTCCTCAAGCAATATTAAAAGTAATCTCGAAATATTTAGGCCGAGTAGACTTTGAAATATTAGAACCTGTGAATAGTTAACAAGCAACAAAAAGGTTTTAGTCAGCTAAACGCTTTCAGAAACTCACTTTTTTTATTATTAAAATGGTCAATAATACTGCCATTTCAAATGATAGTGCTCTAGTCTTGATTTGCTAAATAGCTAAAGAAAATATGTACAGAAATTAAAAGTAAAACATTTCAATGATAGTTTCCATCTAAGTTTTACCATTATCTCTTTTTTAAGGGACTCCAGATTTATTCTCGCACGTTAGCTAACTTTATACATCAATGCATTTTCTTTAATGAGGTATCCTCACGTTTTGAGATTAAATTGTATTAAAATAGTAGATAAAAAACCATGAAGAATGACGTTTACATCAAGTATTTCCGTAGCCTAGTTTCTGAGATATAAATTTTTGAAATTTCTTTTTTGTTTGGGCGTGAAAACACTTTTGAATCACAAAGCATGCGCTGTGAGGTCACATCCAATAGAAGCCCGTTTTCCGATCACGTGAAAACAGAAAACACAATCGTCTCTTAAGGCGCAAAATGACATAACTAACATTTTGGCCATTTTGAGTTATGCATCAATCTTTATGCAAATCCCGGCCCCGGATCACCTGGCACCAACGATTTTGCGAAAAAATGACTCAAATCGCTGCAATCGTCAATTTTGTCATTTTAAAATAACTGCATTCGTAAGGCAAAATGACATAATTGCACGCCTTTCATTGATATTGTTAGGGACGCCGCCACAGAGAAGCGTTTCATCTCAATCCCCGGTCAAAAAGGCCTAAAATGAAGGTTTAAAACTATAATAATATTAATTTCTTTAATTAATAGCCAAACTGTTTTTTTCATCTCCTGCAAAATAGGGAAAATGCAGTTATGTCATTTTGCGCCTTAAGCGACGCAATGGTTTTCATGCGCTGTGACGTCACATCCAATGGAAGCCCATTTTCTTATCACGTGATTTTTCTGACGTTTTGGCAGAAATAAAATTGAATTTTAAATTATTTAAAACACATTTTTGAACTTAAAAATCAGAAATTTGGGAGTTTTAGACCATAATGTATCGAAAAAGTATAAAATCAAACAAATCCCTCACTCATGCAAATATCTCATTGAAATCATCTTTTTTTTTTCAACTTTAAGTATTCGATAGAAACAAATATTTTTTTTCAATTCAATCGAATCATCATGAAATTTAAATCTCATTTTTCAGTACGCCAAAATATACATGAATGTAATGTAGGTACACTATAGCTATATTTAACACACTTCCCTAGATATTCTTTTTTTTTTCAAGGAAATTATTTACTCGAAAGAAAGATATATCTAAAAACCAAATCATATTAATAACGAAAGGTACTTTTAATGGAACGTAAAATACACGTTCTGATTTCTGAGTAACTCGCCCTAAATCTAAAACATCCAGAAACAACGAGACAGATCTCAAAAAAAATATCTTTCCTTACTAATGATGATTGAACTCTCGCAGAGAAAAATAACTTCTGAAACTAATCTAGTGAAGGGAGTTGATTCCATGAAAAAAAAAAGTAAAACTTATAAAACCAAGGAAGTGATTTCACCCAATTAGAAACAGCTGACCACAAAAATTAATTACGGCTCGGTTGATAGAGAGAAAGCAGCCTTTCGATTTTTCTCGATAAGGCACCATAACAGAAAAGTAGCAGAAATAATTGGTACCTTTCACTTTTTTTCAACCTTTTCTACAATTAGAAGATTATACGCGCTCTGGCATGGGGAAATGATCAGGTACAGCTGGTCATTAGACTAATAAGCTGTGCATAAAATTCTTTGAATGTCCTTGTTTTTTCATGCAAAGTTGGTTGACAGCTTTAGTAGTAGACAATGAGTATGGTCTTGGGTTGTAAAATCCTGTATCGATTTTTTTTAGAAAGAAACTGCTTTTGCTCAGTTAGATACTTGGACTTTTTTTAATTAATGAGGATCCTAATTAATACATTATTCATAACTTTTACTATAAAAGTGACATTAGTTATAACTGAAATATATGGGAAAAATAGAAATAGTGTTCATAAAAAATTATAACCCATTAGTGTTGCTTATAAACTCAGATATCAAATGATTTAAATGGTGAGTAACTAGAAAAATTAAATACTTATTTATATCAAAATTATAATAAATATCATTAAATTTTGCTATTAGTATTTTTTATTTCATTCTTTATGCAATAATTTATGCAACTATAACCCTTTCCAGAAACACAGGATTGAACTTGTAAGAAGATAAATAAGCAATAATACATATTTTTATAAAAGCATACTTACATTTACACCTTCTTTCTAATAGTAGCATTCCGATAACTAATGCTGTAGATTTACTATTAAGAATTGAATGGAAGTGAATTAAGATATATTTATTCCTTTAAACACACCTAATAAAACAACAAGGGCAGCTTAAACACTGGTGTAAAAGTAATTAAATTAGTAGCACTTTGAAAAGTGTTTATTCTTGATACACCTATTTCACATCAATAAGCCACTTTCTAATATCCCACTTTCAAACAAGTGCTTTAAGATAAGCCGAATTTGTAAAGTTTCTATCCTTGAATAAATCTACATTTATTGACGTATCCTTTTAAAACTTATTGCGCCATTATTTAAATATTCAATTGTTGGATGAAGGTTCCGTCACTTTCAACAGGGATCTAAAAGTGAAATACTTACTTTCCAAGTGACGTTTATTGCCCTGGAAGACAGCGTTATGGCTTTCACTTCTTCTGGTGGCTGGTGCGGAGCTGTAAATAAAAAGAAACTAAATTTGGTCTCTGATAAATCTTTGATAGTATGTATGAATTTATTTCTTATAAGTTGAAGAAATGTATTTAAGTTTTCATATTGAAAATAGATTATCTATTAGAGTAAATATAGTTTTAAAATAACAGTTATGTTGGTAGCTTTGATATATATGAAGCACAGTTAATGTATTAAATCCAAATTTCTCCTCGTTGATCTTTGGAGAATTTTCTGTTACAAAAGATCGTTGTTTAAGATGTTTCATGTTAAGATGTTTTTCGGTCCTTTAGTTGATGGCATGAAACAAATTTCAGATGATACATCAGAATGGACCTAGTATTCCATAATACCCGACACACCATCTTGGATTATGAACCATTTTATTGGCGGATAAAACATTGATATCTAAAAAACAACTAAAGCATAAGAAACTACTATTTTTTTAGTGTACATTATGCTTAACAAGAAATTTAAAGTCTCATGATTACTGGTAGGTTAAAATGTTTGAACATTTACCGGAAAAAACATTCGGAAATCGCAAAACATATTTTTTTGCAGCGACTGTAACGGCAACAACCAGAAGTTAACTCTTTGTGCACTGCATCGTGTGAGTCTTCCTTAAGTCTTTCCTCCTTTTCGCCCTGGTTGCCTCTCATTTTGAGGAAATCAAAGTGTTACAATTGCCCCGTGTTACTTTAGACCCCACTCTCCCCTACTCACATATTTAATCAGTAACAAATCTCCACTAACCCATAAATTAGCTTCGTTTAAAACACTCTCATTTAAGAAACACAGAAGACAACCCCACACAATAACTAAAACTCCAATTTTCCCAAAAACTCTCCCCAAAAAACCCTACAAGCCCCTTCCTCATCAGCGCTTCCGGACTTCCCCCGCTAACAACACAATGCCCCTTCTAATCTACTTCTTAATGAGAGATGCCCGGGGTAATATGCCCTGGCATCAGACAACGAGACAACTTAATGCCCGCCTTCGCTTCCCATTTATTTTCAGTCGCGTCGGATTTTCTTAATCAAGTCAACGTCAAGAGACTGGGTTCTTCTCGCCGCGCCTTCCCTTTGGGCATGTTTCTCCTGAAGTAATGCCTCGCTGTGTCCGTTTTGATATAATTATTACTGGTATCTTGATAAGTTAAGGGGGTTTATAATCGGGTGGTGTGTTTGGGAGTGAATTTGAGTAATTAAAGTCGGATAAAGTAAGTTGGTTGCGGTGAAATTTATTATGTGCTGTTTCTTCTTGGTGAGTATTAATCATTTAGTTAAATATAATATGTATTCTTATATATTAAATGGGTTGCTTTTACCTCAATAAATTTGGGGTAGTTATTTGGTTTAAACATCTATGTAATAATTTGTATGAAAAATATAATAGAAACCTCTAACACATAAAACATAGTTTTATTAATATCTGCTCTTCTGAATATCGTCCCAAATTTCAAAGCAACTTGGAATTTATCAAAACCTTGTATCAATTCAAGAATTAAACCTTGTTATTGTAAACGAGATAAACGTTATAAAAAATGGTGCTAAATGGTTTTTACTATCTGATGCCAACAAAGAAAAAATATTTATTTAAGTAATGAGCGCACAAAACACCTATTTAAATAAATAATAGAAAACTATTCATTTAGGTGAAGCTTCCTATAGTTCAAAGATAAATTTAATTAATGTATTACTGAAATTTAAAAAAATGATCGTTTAACATTTAGTTGGGTTCACAAAACTATACAAAAAATCAAAACCAGGTTAAACCTAAAGCCCTGGATGAGTTAGGTTAAGTAAGTTACTTACTTACTTAACCTAAGGTTAACCTGGAATCAAGCTTTTTTCACAATTCTGATTGGTTTAAAACGCGTTACCCTTTTTCAGAAACCAATTAAATACTTGTTTCCAGGTTGACTTTAGGTTAAGTTAGTGGTAAATACAGCCGTTAGATTAGTGGAAGACTAATCAATAGTCACCACTTTTTCCGTTATAGTCGGCTAGACTAAAAACTCTCCCTCCGCTCACTTGCGTTACCTTCCTATACCGTGCTGATGAGCACTAACAAGGGCGAAACCGGTCCACGGTTGGAGGCGACGCTTGAGAGCTTGAGTTTTCTCACACATTCCTCTAACTAGAGGTTACTGGTGAAGAACTCTTCTTTTCATACCTTGCCTTTCGGGAATTATATCTGTTCTAGGGAATGCGCAGTTCATTCCGGCAGATGGTGGAAGACTAATCAATAGTCACCACTTTTTCCGTTATAGTCTGCTAGACTAAAAACTCTCCCTCCGCTCTCTTGCGTTACCTTCCTATACCGTGCTGATGAGCCCTAACAAGGGCGAAACCGGTCCACGGTTGGAGGCGACGCTTGAGAGCTGGAGTTTTCTCACACATTCCTCTAACCAGAGGTTACTGGTGAAGAACTCGGGAATTAAATCTGTTCTAGGGAATGCGCAGTTCATTCCGGCAGATGGTGGAAGACTAATCAATAGTCACCACTTTTTCCGTTATAGTCTGCTAGACTAAAAACTCTCCCTCCGCTCTCTTGCGTTACCTTCCTATACCGTGCTGATGAGCCCTAACAAGGGCGAAACCGGTCCACGGTTGGAGGCGACGCTTGAGAGCTGGAGTTTTCTCACACATTCCTCTAACCAGAGGTTACTGGTGAAGAACTCGGGAATTAAATCTGTTCTAGGGAATGCGCAGTTCATTCCGGCAGATGGTGGAAGACTAATCAATAGTCACCACTTTTTCCGTTATAGTCTGCTAGACTAAAAACTCTCCCTCCGCTCTCTTGCGTTACCTTCCTATACCGTGCTGATGAGCCCTAACAAGGGCGAAACCGGTCCACGGTTGGAGGCGACGCTTGAGAGCTGGAGTTTTCTCACACATTCCTCTAACCAGAGGTTACTGGTGAAGAACTCTTCTTTTTTTACAGCCGTTAAGTTAATACGTTATACCTAAATCCGTAAAAGATATTTTGGCAAAAACTTCAACCCATAAAATATGTTTAATATAACTCTAAGGCACATATTTTATCCATCCAACCTTATTTAAAATGTTTATTGTATAATTGACTAAATCAAAAGCAGATTATAAAATCTCTGTAAAAATTATAATGCTACTAAATTAAGTACTTTAAATATATAATTTGAAGTTTTCATACTAAATAAGAGCAATTCCTAATGCAACATTAATTTACAGATTACTTAACCGAACGAGGAAAGTACGATACATTTCAAATAACACTCGTTACACAGTTTCCCTACACATTTAAATGAACCGGAAAGACTGAGATTAAGCACCAATAGAATCGTTCAGAACATGATGTATCATTGTATTCTCTAATTCTAGGTTAAGGATGCATGACACCTTCGTCTTTGAACGATTTTCGGTTCGCCTAATGCATGTAATCTGTTTAATACGGATCATTAAATCCTCGTTAGAATAGCATCCCAGGGAATTAGACCACAATTCGTTGTATTCACACATCGTAGTGTGGAGAAAGTTAAATGTTGTTTCTTTATGTGCTGTGTATCATAGAGATAGCAGAATTGGATTTTTATTGTGGTTTATGAAATTGATTTCTATTATTCCCTTGAAGATATTTAGTTAGAGACTAAACTACTGAATTGAAGAGGTGTCAAAAAGTTTAAGATGGGTTCCTTGGTTAGGTATATATTATGTTAACTTATTTTATCATCTTAACCAATTTATATTGATGTTATATTCGGTGATTAAATAAACGGTTTTACAGTTCTTAAGAGTTTGAAAGTTTAAAATGGAAAACTGTAATGCCAATATTTTCAATTGTAAACAAACTAAATTGGTTTTGTACTTGGTTGTATCATCAATTTAATTATTTTAGACGTAGATTATTTCACGTTTTAACTTTGTGCTTTTCAGAATGATGCAATTTTAATCAATTTACTTGCAGGAATGATTATAAATTATGGGTATTACATTAGTACTTTAAGAAGTCTGTGAAAAGCTAGTTTCAACTAACGGGCGAATTCCCTTCCAACTCGACTGACGATTAATTGGGAGTCAAACTTCCGATTTAGCTGAAAACCAGTTTAATTAAAACAATTTCAGGAATTAAACTTGGGTTATCTTTAATCGTCGCCGAATGCTTAGTTATCTATAACTAATCACTACGCATGACTATTGACTAACCATACGAAAAATTAAAGCAGCTATGGGTTATTTTTCTTCTATTTAAGAATAAATGAATTCCACTCATTTTACCTCCTAACCAGAGTTTATAAAATATATATTTCGCGGACATTTCCAATAACTGAAGCCATTGACGCGTGTGATGTTGTTTGGCCGCAACAGTCTTTTGTTATTGAACAAAAGGAAACTTCCAAACGCAAGCTGACTAGTGAGACAGCTGACATCACACCAAGCTCGGTTGAATAGTCTCACGATAAAAAAGCTTGGTACGATTGATTTTTTTCTGAGTTGTATCAATTCAAGAGAAATACCCGCGTCAATCACATGATTATCGAATTAAATGTGACATTTAGGAAGAAATTAAATTGAACCTGATTAAAATTGACTAATTAAACTAAATGAAATCTATTTTTAGTTTAAAACTGCCATTTTTATGTTGTTTTATGACCACTTTCTATTTAGGATAAGTTTAGTAGCTTTTTAATTTTTTATCTATATTTGATCAAAGTGTTTTCATCTGGAATTAATCTTTATTAGCCGAGTAAAACAACATTACACAAAAGTAATCTTTGAATTTTCATAAAAACAAATTAAAATTCAACATATGATGTAATTTGCCTACCGCAAACCGTGCCCGATTAACGTTTATCAAAATTTTATCATAAAACTAGATTTTAATTATAAAACGTGATCACATTGAATTTAGACCTAATACAACACAGATACACATGCAGAATAAAAACTTCTAAACCTGCTCTACTTGTCTCTAGGAGAGCAAATTCTATACCTACGTTCTTCCAAGGTCGTGGCAGCCACCTCGGCCCCGAACTGGCTCTCCCCCAGCGCGTTCTGGCACTTGACGCGGAAGAAGTAGCGGGTCTTGGGGCGGAGACCCCTCACCGTCAGGGTCGTCTCCGGGCCCGGGACGTTCACTGGACCCCCGGCGGACTCACCTGAAAATACAGGTTGATTGTTGAACCCGTTTTTGCGTTTGTTGCTGTCAGGTTTTTAAGGAAAGCTATTTATTACGGATAAGCGACAATAAAGAGCTGGAGATAGTTTTACAAATCCTCGTTTTATAGGCCCTCATTTCTGTGGTTTGGGGTTTCGCCTCGCACTCCCATCCTTTTTTCGATAGTTGGCTGCTAGTGGCTTTTTATTGTTTCTCTAATCTACCCTTTTTTTCTGAGACTTCCTATCTCCAGTGTTGTAAAACTCAACCGCTCTCAAATATGCAGGGTATTTCAACAAGTCCACCCAAAATGTGCTCTGATTTCTTGAGGGAAGTGTATGAAAAATGCCCAGATACCTCTATGGCCCATAGCTTTCACGAAATTCACAACGGAAATTATTGATGTGTTCCATGAAACCAATTAAAGAGCTGAAGTTTCAGCTGCTAAATCGGTTTTTACGTAACAAATGCAGGAACTGAACGATTTTCATGGTTTTAATCCAATCATAAAAGATTGCGTGTCAATTCCCCTTGTAGATTATACAACCTCCAATGCCGGATTATAAAAACCCTTAGGTCGCAATGAATGCATTTCAGCCCCCCATTCTTAGGTGACCCTGTATAGTCTAGGTGTGTCTTACCCCTCCTAGAAGTTACGAAACACTTATCTGAAACAAATAGCATCTGTAAATCCAAAGATGGCAAATGTCACGCCAAATTTGGAGCTACCCAAATTGGTCGGTTTATTTTGCGCCACGCGATCTCGTCAACCAACCGATTATAATCGGTTGGTGTATGATTATCATACACAGCAGAGTATGATAATTATCATACACTGCTGTGCAAAAATTAAGGACGGAACTGTTTTTTCAACGTAACACGTAGTAGAACTATTGTTCATTCATGAAAATCATACCAAAAGATGTTTATTGGGTGAGAATACAGGGCCCGAGAACAAATTTTCCCTATCCATATTTTAAGGGGGTAAATGGACCCTCCATTGATAATGGAGTTCCATTACACATTTGTAGCAGTGGCAGAAACGTCTATGTAAGAGGTATTTAACCGAGAAATTTAAATGTTTTAAAATGAATATGATTATTCCTGAACTCAATGCATATTTTTAAACGTTTGTGCCGCCTTTAAATAGTATTTTTTTAGGTTTTATTGAGATATATTGGTCTAATCATCATTTTTGGTAAGTTTTAGCATCTGGGTCATTTTTGGTAAGTTGTATCTTAACGTTAACCATATTTTTAGTAGGTCTCACATGTGCCTATCTGAGTTTAGGTCTGGGGACCTGAAAAGTAGCTTTATTCTTTCAATAGCGTTACTTATGAGCAACTTTGAGAAAGTGAAATTGTGATTTTCAGCAGCTTTTTAATTAATAAAGAGAAATATTTGATCCGAGAGGTCTTCTAAAAGATATAAAAGGAACGTGAGAACACAGGTACGCAATTGCAGATATCAGTGAAAACTTCTGTGCTATCTAAAGGGTGTTGAAACGGCATAAAGAATTGCATAGTTTCATAGAAATGACATCTGTTATTAAAGTTTAAAAAAAGAAGTATTTTTAGTGTTTATGGACTTTATCTTGTCTGAAAAGAAAGATATGTTTGTAAAAATGTCTCCATTATCTTTAAATGGAAGTTTAAAGACATCGAATTTCTCCTCTAAGTCTGTACTATCCTTACAAACATTTCAACACCCCCTATACTCAAAAGAGATTTTCCCGTATGTCTGCAATTGCATACCTGTATTCTCATGGCCCATTTGCTTTTTTTAGAAGACATTTTGGGTCAAGGATTTCTCTTTATTAGTGAAAAAGCTGCAGAAAATCAAAATTTGACTATCTCAAAGTTTTTCATTAGAAACAATATTGAAAGAATAAAGTTACTTTACAGGTCCCCAGACCTAAACGCAATCAGGCATATGTGAGACCTTCTAAAAACATGGTTAACGGTAAGATACCACTTACCAAAAATGACCCAGAAGCTAAAACTTGTCAAAAATGATGATTAGACCGATATCTCTCAATGAAACCTAAAAAATACCATTTAAAGGCAACACAAACGTTTAAAAATATGCATTGAGTTCAGGAATAATCATATTCATTGCAAAAAACTTAAATTTCTCGGTTAAATACCTCTTACATAAATGTTTCTGTCACTGCTCTAAATGTGTAATGGAACTCCATTATCAATGGAGGGTCCGGTCCATTTACCCCCTTAAAATATGGATAGGGAAAATTTGTTCTCGGGCCCTGTATTCTCACCCAATAAACATATTTTGGTATGATTTTCATGGATGAACAATAATTCTACTAGGTGTTATGTTGAAAAAACAGATTCGTCCTTAATTTTTGCACAGCAGTGTATCAACTTGGCGGAGATTTCCGAATGTGCTCATTCGTTGGGGGCACTTTTTCGCTTTCAAAATATTTTTAAAATTACTTAGTAACTGTCTTTCCTATTAGCACACGAAATTATATTAATATTTTTATCTAATAATTAGTACTTGAACATTCCTTATATACAGGGTGTTTCAAAATTGCGTTACACGGCTTTTATTCGGAACCAACGCCTCCTAGGGAAGTAAGGTCTACCCCTAGGTAAGTGAGCCTGGAGAATGCACTGAAATGACTTACAGTGCCCCTAGCGGCGAAATTAAAAAGTTAAAAAAATAATTTAAAAACTAAAACAGATAGAGCAAAAACCTCAATGAGAGTATTGTTACCAACGTCATGAAGAACTCTGAAAAAAAATTCATGAAAATATCTTGAATATTCGCCGAGATATTAGCATGTGAAAATAGCACTTTTTCAGGGGTCAAAAGAGAAAAAGTTCGCATATTTGCAATTTTTTTTTTGATTTTTTTTATTAAATTTTGTGTTTTCTAAACTAAAATAACACAAAACTACAAAATAACACTGACAAATTTGCAAATATGCGAAATTTTTCTTTTTTGACCCCTGAAAAAGGGCTATTTTCACATGCTAATATCTCTGCGAATATTCAAGATATTTTCGTGAATTTTTTTTCAGAGAGTTCTTCATGACGTTGGCAACAATACTCTCACTGAGGTTTTTGCTCTATCTCCTTTAGTTTTTAAATTAATTTTTTTAACTTTTTAATTTCGCCGCTAGAGGCACTGTAAGTCCTCTCAATGGATTCTCCAGGCTCACTTAACTAGGGGTAGACCTTACTTGTGGGACCCTAGGAGGCGTTGGTTCCAAATAAAAGCTGTGCAACGCAATTTTGAAACACCCTGTATAGCTAATTCTTAGTATTCCAAAAACAGTATTTTATTAAATAGTATTTTTTAAACAGTAATTTTAGAGCTGCCGGTTTAAGGAATAATGGGAAACTATTTGGAATTGAATTATGTTTTAAAATAATTACACAAATAGCCTTAAACTTTTTCAACTATTTTAGTCATCTATTAAATTTATAACAAGGTTAAGAATTTTCGACGGTGTAATTTTTTAAAACCAATTTAAATACGCTGTTTGGAATTTATCTATTATTATGTAAGTTTATAATGCTACCTTTTTTCAAAATGTAACATATTTATGTAAAATATTCCACAAAACAGTTAATTATTATTTTTATCATATTCATTATATTATGTCTTCATTTCTTCGTGTTTCTATGGAGAGTTTTCACTTTTACATATATACTTAATATTCAGATAATACCTTCCAATTTAACCCATATTGGACCACTCATAGAAAAAATCATAGGAAAAACGTAAATTTCAAAAATCATGATCATTATAAGCTACTTTAACATACAAAGAAGAAATTTAAAAAAAAAATTATTTTTTTCTGAGATATGGACTGTCCTATAAATAGGACAACGGTCCAATACACTGCTAAAAGTTCCTAAATCGCGGTTGCGGTTTGTTTCCTCAATGATATTAGGTAAAATATCTAATTCTCCAGCATAAACTCGAACTTCAGGATCATCACACATCTCTACTATACTGGATTTTGTGATAGAATCGTCTATTTCTTCTTCGTCACTGACCGCGTCTGGTTTCGGTGGGATAATAATAATTTCAGGATCATCAAGTTCTTCATCAGATAAAGAATTCATATATTCCAAAGCTTCTTTGGCAGTTCGAAATTTTCTAGCCATTTTTATGCATAAAATATCTAGTAGCTAAACTTACAACTACAAAGCATAGAAGCAACTAAACTAATAGAAAACACCCATGTGCAATAGCATACACACAAGAACATGATCCGTAAAGGAGAGTGATTCAAAGGAATGAGGTATTCTCACGTTTTGGGATTAAATTTTATTAAAATAGTAGATAAAAAACCATGATGAATGACGTTTACATCATGTATTTTCGTAACCTAGTTTCTGAGATATAAATTTTTGAAATTTCGTTTTTTGTTTTGGCGCGAAAACACTTTCGAAACACAAATCATGCGCTGTGAGGTCACATCCAATAGGAGCCCGTTTTCTGATAACTTGACTTTTCTGACGTTTTGGCAAAAATAAAATTGAATTTTAAATTATTTAAAACACATTTTTGAACTTAAAAATCAGAAATTTGGGAGTTTTAGACCATAATGTATCGAAAAAGTATAAAATCAAGCAAATCCCTCACTCATGCAAATACCTCATTCTAGAACATTCCACCCTTTTATTGTCCTCTTACCCCCTATAGGGTGAGAATAGAGATTTACAACTGATAGTTTTATGGTCCTGCCGGTTTCTTTGTAGGGCCAATTAGCGAACGAAAGAATCCCCCCTTCTCTGTGGGGAGTGTGAGAGGAACCCCCAAATCACACCCCCAACCAGATATCCAGACTATATAATTGACAGTTAAAAATTTTCCCACAAAAAAGAGTGTTTCCCAAGCGAAATGCCATCTTAGACTGAATTGAAAAAAAGTAGGTATCGGACCGTTGTCCTATTTATAGGACAGTTAGGAAACACGTGTGAAATACCTGTCCTATTAACTTTTTTCATGGAAACTTTTAATGTTTTGGACTAAACAAAAACTCTACTTAAAAATTTAATATGTTTGCTTTAGAAAAAATCAAATTTTTATTCTTGTTTATCGAGTTAAAATTATGACATTTTTTAGGGGCGAATTTAAAATAATTTTTTAATCACTTTTATTAAAAAAATTCAATGTTTTCTCAGATATTTATTAAATTTTGTCTCTTTATAATCATTTTCAACAACTTTTATATGGGTATCACAATCCAAACTTTTTTTATTCACATTTAATTCAACTGTCCTATAAATAGGACAGCGGTCCGATATGGGTTAACTAAATCCAATATCCTATGATGATACCCAACAATCCCCGAAGATATTACTTAATCCATTTTATACTTATATTTTTTTACAATATCCAATATTTTCCCTCATAAGTTTATTCCAAAGATCTGTAATTTAATGCAGATTGTTTAAAATTTAATAAATGGTAGTTTGCTTACTTTCTAGTGCATTCTACTTTGGTTAAGAGCAGAGTTGTGTGCACAAATATCTCTTTATAAAACAAACTTGCATATATATTTTTCACTGAAACTATACAAAAATTGTTTTGTAGGTTTATGTAATACTAGCTGATTTGCCCGGCCTTGCACGGGTGGAGGGAATTAATTCCTTTTTTTAACGTTCTATTAAGTAACGTGTCTGATTTTTCGTATCAGCAATCCCCAATCACTCCGGTGTGTCCCCAGTATATTTTTCATACTTCCATGTTCCCGATAATTTTCCTATCCCGGTGTTCCCTGTAATTTTCCTATCGTGTTCCCGGTAAGTTTCCTATCCCGGTGTTCCCGGTAATTTTCATATCGTGTTCCCGGTAATTTTCTTACTCGGTGTTCCCAGTAATTTTAATTCAGGGGGAAATTTATTATGGTAACCAACTTCTTTAAAAGCTACTTTGAAAAAGTAAAAACGAATTTCTAACAATAATAAAAATATCTAGTGAATGTATAAGTCTAGTAAACCATGCCCTATAAAATCAACACGATCTATATTTATTTTTGAGAATATTAAAATAATGTAATTAATGTTTCAAAATTAATTATTTCAATTTATTTTAGTTTTCTAATCACTGTTATAACTTTTAATTGGAAATTTACGCTGTTTTTCGTCTTGAACTCCGTTATAAATTTAAAATGATTTCAAATAATATTTTATCAAGTGAGGTAAGACGTCGCCTTCAGATAGAAAAGTAAACCCTGCATTTTATGCATTTCAACAATGTATAATGTTATTTCAATGGGTAAAACGAAGTCGAAAAAGCGCCGAAAAACAGGGAAGGAGTCGTTCGATTTTAAAATCGTTTCATAGTGCGCGTCTAATGGCTGATAGGAAGGTCTCTGTCAAATTTCAAGCCTATCTGTCCGGCAGTTTTGGAGATTTCGTGATGAGTGTTATGAATGAATGAATCAGTAAGTGGTATTTGGATTTCATATATATAGATTGTTGAAAAAAATATGTGGAGTAATAATTTAAAATGAAAACGCATAAAACTTATATTTAGCTATATAATAGTTTTCTACAAAATTACTATCATAGATTTAGGCTGAAGTTTAATACATTCATTGATTTATTTTAATGATTTCAAATTTTTGGGTTGTATGCGACTCGTCTTCCTTTTATTATACGTACACGTTAATGTTATAGTTCTTTTTAAGTGCTCGTCTAGTGAATTCCATAATACAAATGTAAGACTATTGGTGATTTATTTATTAAATATGTCGATAGTAATATGTGTTCTACTTCAATAAATTGCAGCAATCATACGACCATTACAAAGCTCTTCCAATAAATTGTAAAGTATAGAGAAATTGTCATTTTCTATTGAAGGTGTCATATGTGTTCTGTAGAGGTTTCTTATTATAGTAGAGTTTTTCTCAGTGTAAAATGAGGAGATTTGGTTAATAACTCTCAATGATAACGTTAATCTTAAGCTTTGAAACATAAAAATTTAACATTTACTTCACAAATCTTTCAACACAGTCCAATATCAGTCTGTTTTCAAAAATTTTATTCTTTAACCCGCGAGGACGCGCGCGGGGTCTGCGAGACCCCAACGCTTAAATAAACCTTCATAAAAACTCTAATTTTTAATGAAAATATATGAAACTCCGTGTAGCTGCCTAAAAGGTTTCCACCTATCACCTCATGAAGTTTAAATGAAGTAGGTATGTTATTTTCCGAGTTAGGTTGTTTTTAAGGAAAATGCTTCCAAAACTGTGAGGATTGGTGCGAGTTAAATAGCCAAAGAGGTTTACAAAAGTAAGGAAGAGGTAACTATAATCCATAATTTTTCTTGGAAAAAAAGAAATTAGAAAATAAAGGATTATAGAAAATAAACATCGGTTCAGTTTAGCCAAGAAATTCGTTACACTGTTAAAAATTCCGGAAACTATACACGACAGTATTGAAAGGCTTTACACGAACTTGTTGTGGAAAGGCCGCGGAGTCCACAAAACACACTATGTTTGAGTAAGCAGCTCCGAAACGTTTCAGTTTTCAGTGTAATGCGAAGGAGACGCATGCGCAATGAGCGTTTCTCTGCGCAGAAAGATGAATTAGTAGCAAATGATCGGTTTTCGTGAAATAAAAAAGGGAATGGTGTTATTGTGGTTGTTTACACACAGTAAAAAAAATCAGATGTTGTGAGAGTAAATAATCTCAATAATCTTATAGTCTTTAAAATGCTTCACCCCTTACAAAGTTAGAAAAATCTACAAATAATTGGTTTAACACTTCAAGAATGTAGTACCGGGCGGTTGGATGGTTAGAGTACTCGATTTCCAACCCTTAGGTCTTCGGTTCAAAACCTGTTGGCCGGGCTAGACTTCGCAAATCTCTCTTCTTACTTTTTAAAAATTAAATTAAGAGAAATTCAAGAATGTTTCAGTGAAGTAATTATTTTAAATAAAACTATATTTAAAAACACTTCTAACTTTGTAATTCTGTTGATTTGAAAATTGTAATTGATTCTGTTTAAAAGCCATATTCTGAAAGATTTTTAATGAAGTTCTGTTATTATATTATTTACGAAATTTCGTGCAAAAAAAACTGTTAAATTTTAAAATTAATCAATTTTAAAATTTTTTTTGGGGAAATTATTTCTTACACCGTGTCCACTCTGGAACCTTCCACAACGGCACGCAGATCTTACACAATGACACCGAAACCTTACACCGTGTCTACTCTGGAACCTTCCACAGCGGGCACCGAGACCTTACACGGTGACACCGTGTAGCATTTCTCAATAAAATCGTGGCAACATCTTTCCACAATTCTTTCGTGTAAAGTCTCAGGATTTTTTTACAGTGTAGCTCCGCTCACATTCCATTGCATTTCCTGTTTTCCTAGTCTTATATACTATCTTAATAACAAGCAGTCAACTAATAATGCACATTGAACAATTAAATTATATATTTAAACTATCCGTGATAAAAAGTTTGCATGCACTGAACGTTTAGAACGGAAAACGGTTTGTGGGGTCTGAGAGACCCCGCGCGCGTACCCGTGTAACAGAAAGTAGCGCGCGTCCTCCCGGGTTAAAAATAAAAGGTTTTTAAAATAAATATTTCTACTTTTAATAATAAGATGGGGGAGCTTTATTTTAAACAATTCTGTCTTATATACTCCTGTTCATAAAAAATGCAACACCAAGAAGGAATTGTCCGATCAACTTGAAATTTTCAGGGTGTGTTCATTATGGTTTGATTATCAAATGATATCAAATTCAGAGCTATAGCGCATGCGCGAGCTGAGCAGTGTCTTCTCAACCACTGATTTATTCGTGTATTTGGGGCCTGTAACGGAACGTTAAGGGCTTGTAAGAAGGTTGTCTACCGTTGATTATCTTGTCATTAGATGTTATTATACCCCTTAGACCTTAACGGATGTCATATGAACATTTAAAATAGTTTTAAAGAGGATTAATGTTAGGCTTCCCGGAGGGGTGTTTTTCACACTGTTTTACCGCTGGTCAGATAAAGGGAAACTGGACAATATTGATATGGGTTTGAAAGCAGAGGTCCAAAAAGGGTAAGGCGAGTTGAAAATTGGGGTCTGGACCCCTTATAGTCACATTAGCACGGGATGAAAGAGGCTTCATTCGCATGGCAGTGCCGGATCATTGAGTGACTTTTCGACATGTTTCAAATTGTTAGAATACTGCTACAGGTCTATCATTGTCTGCTGCATCAGTTAATTGGTCGTCATTGCACCAAAATTCACCAAGTATCGTTTTTTTACAGCCCTCCATCGATGGAATTCCATCGGTGCATAAAGCTACCATGGGCGCCACAAAAAATTTTTTTCGCATGATTACTGATAACAAATGGTCCTTTTAAAGAAATCCCCCTTCAATTTTGGTTATCATGACACCTAAATTGGGTTTGGACGCTATGCCGAAAATCGCAATTTTTGGAGTGTTTTATCTTGAGTCTGTGGTGAAGATGAGAAGTTTTTTGACCTGGAGCACTATTGGGTACCATGGGCAACCTCATTAGATAAAAAATGAGGGCAATCTCATTTCTTAAAAAAATTTCTAAAAATTTTTGGCGCCAAAGTTATACCCTACCTTTGAAGCGATCCTGAAGCTGTAATTCATCAGAACAAATCCCGTACACATGTTTTTTGGAATATTTCAAACTTACTTTACATCCAATAAAGACAGATTCTTTCTCGAAAAATTTCTTCATCCAAAATTTCACCTATGGAGCTCAACTAAAATTTCGTTGGTTTGTCCTCATGCTTAAAATGCTTGTTATGTTGCCAATACTGGCAAACTTTGGATTTGGGATGAATCTTAGATGAAAATCACCTCCTCAGTCAAAATTTCAATCTGTTTGATTCGATGACCTGTCGTATAGAGGCTTCATTGCAGCGCATATGGAAGAAATTAAACACCGATTTTCGGTATTAAATTTTATTCCTTTGTTCTGAAAATTATATCATTTATTTGTATCCACAAAGATAACTTGCTGTGTAAATTTCATCAAAATCTAACAAGTCCTTCATGGTGTTGCATTTTTTATGAACAGGAGTATAGAAGTGAATCCTTTGAGTAATTGACCGATACTAAAAATTTTCCACCATTAGCTTCAAAATATAAAAAAACACGTCTTTTCATAAAGAACTCTGAAGAAGTATTTTAAAATGTAGTTTTCAAGGTGGCATTACTCTATAAGTTTTTCGTACTTACGTGTCATCCCGTCGACCAGTCATCGGCGGTAAATTGCAGTGATACAGATATAGAAAAGTCAATAGGCTTTGATAACGTTTTTGAACGGGATAATACGCAAGAACCAAGTTTTTTAGGATTGAAAGTTTTCATTTAACATTTACTTTTTACTAAAAATTTGGGTAAAAAAAGGTATAACAAACATTTTAAAAGACTAATCTTAAGTAGCATGCATCTATACTAGACAGCAACTTATGTTGAACATATTACGTCACTAACAAACAAAGTTGTTCACATCTAGGTGTCTGAATTTCGAGTGAAACGAAGAACGTCAATTTTAAAATATGATTATTTCGTTAAACCCATGTATATATAGCGTCTTTTTATCACGATTAGCGTATCGAAATTCCTCCGAGCAACCCAACAGGCTTTGTGCTTAATCACTTTTTCCTTCCGCGTAGTGACGTACTTGGTTCAGGAAACGTTGTTGTGAAGTATAAAATGAAGGATTGAAAAATAAGCAAACTAACCATGCTTGGAGAAGAGTCCCTGGCATATATAGAATAGCATAAACAACTTACTCCTACCATTTATTTGCCTCCACATAACCGTATATTGAAGAATCTGCGAGTTTCCATCAAAAGGCTTGTTCCAAGTGAGTCGGACGTTTCTGCTCGAAATGTCATGAACTTCTAGGTTTTGGGGAGCATCCGGTATATCTGAAAAGTAATTAGTTGAGATTATTCCTGTGTCATTAATGTTTTGCGTTGTCTTGCCTGTATTAGAAGCATAATTATACGGGAGATAGTTAACTTCTTTCGCCAGCCTTCTGTTATTTATTTTGTTTGTGAGTAGAATACATGACCTTAATTAATAATGGAGTATGGAATAAAGGGGATAGTTATTGTCAGAAAAATGTGGGTCCTAGTTAGTACATAGAATGAGATGTATGAACAAAACTTGCATTCTTAATGAAAATAAACATTAAAATGTTTAATGAAATTAATATAGTTGAGTTTGGAAGAGTATCTTGCATTAAGTCACAAGTAATGCACAGTAAATCTCTCTATTCTAAAAAAAAGTTTTTGGTGAACGGTTTCCAGAGAAAGGCTTTTTAATTACTGATCCGTATAACACATATTTGGTATCAAACTGTCCGGATTCTTTTGAGGATGTGCAAAGTGCCTTTAGAATTTCTAAAAAAATTTCAATTTTAAAATATTTCCATTTTTTTAGATTTCGGATAAGGTCGCAGTTACAAAGCAAGAAACTATCAATTTTAAAACAATTGAAAACATATTTCACAGGTTTTTTAATATTCAAATATATTAAATAATCATCTTTCCATTTATAACACGAATTTAAAAAATATATTTTGTGTTATTTTTAGCAATATTTATATTTTTGTTGTTCAAACGGTTTTCATTATATTTTAAACTTATATATAATTAATTTATTTTTTATTTTTTAAATAACAAATTAATATTTTTATATTTATCTTTGTAGTTGTGGCAACCTAATCATTACTATATTTACAATAAAATATACACTCGCTTTCGGAAATTTTGAATTTTGCATTTATTTTTTATATCCTTTTGCAAGTATGTTTTTTAAGGTAGTAAAATGTAACTCTTTATTTCATAATGACAAAACGCAAACAACTAAATAACACGGGTGAATGTTTTAGATATAAGGATGAAAATGTTGGAAGTCTTGACATTCGGTGTCGTTGCTATGAAAAGGACACAACTTCGAAGTTTGTTTCTCATGAAGATAAAATTCTAAATTTTCGCGATGTTTAAGATAATTACTACATTTTTAACAGTCAATCATTACAAATTTTAAGAAAGTTAAATTTATTCCTGAGATATTTCAATGCTTCCCTTAATGTATCTGTGAAAAAACATTACCTTAGGGAAATGGGTAAAAGAATGTTTACATTGCTTTGTTGTTAATTTTCTTGCGGTTCAATTCCGTTATAGTTCCCGCTAAATATCGCCAATCTCTTTCGAACGCTCAATATTCAAATGTAAACCAATTTTTCTAATTTTTAATGATAAACTGAATAGTTATAGATCTAATTAAACACTTTAATCTATGAATTTGAAACAATTTAGCAATATTTATACTTTATAGTGTCCAAAAGAGATTACTGATATTTAGCGGGAACTATAACGGAATTCAACCCCAAGAAAATTAACAACAGAGCAATGTAAACATTTTTTACCCATTTCCCTAAGGTAATGTGTTTTTCACAGATACATTAAGGGAAGCACTGAAACATTAAGGGAAGGTTCATATTTAGCGGGAACTATATATGAACCTTTCTTAGAATTATAAAGCGATCCGCCAATTCATGTTACCATAAAGGAAATGATAAAATTCCTCCACTGAATAAATATTCGCCATTTTTGAAAGAATACCACGGAGAAGTACTACCCCTGTGTTAAGAATGTTTTATAAAGTGAGTAAGTGCAGTGAGCTGGGTTTTGTGGGGAATTGTGAAGCGGTCCAAAAGTTACTGCGTCAGCAGTTAACGGGGGTTGGCGAGCGACAGCGAGCAGGGGGCGGTAGCCCCCTAGTAAGATTAAAAATCAAGACGTGTACGTCAATCACTATCCCTATTTTTCTGTGAAGATTTTTTTAAATAACTTAATGCAACATACATATATTTTTAATTTTGATTCAACAAATAGCTCATACGGCTAATATAAATTAAATCGTGTTGGAAACCTATTATTTAAATTTTTATTTCCACTTAATATTGAGATGTTTCTTTGATTAATGAATTGAAATCAACAGTCGTCAGAATAAAAAAACACATTTCCAATCATGTTCTTCAGCATGTTAGGAGTGCTACATATTTTAAACAAAAATTTAGAAACCAGAACTAATCTTCAGTATGCATATCTACAGTTATTTTAAAAGGTTTCAGGAATTTATTTAAATTAAAAGTGCATATTATTTCACAAGAATCGGGAAATCCCTCTGAGAACCCATTTCCGAAATTCCGATAAACACTCACTTCATTCCAAAACAATATCATCCACGTAAATAAATATCAACTTGAAAAACAGAAGTTGCAGTTAAACCAAGATATCCTCTACAAAAATATAACGAAAGCGATTATAAATTCATTGGAGAAAACACTGAATCTCGCGCTGAAAAGAACACGCATAGCACCCGCCTATTAGCTATCTCTAAATATATAATCGTCTCCTTTCGCTAGGGAGAGAACCGTCATTACATTTCAATAACGGTGCATTCCGCTGATGTCGAGCCACGCTTTATTCTTTCGCGTGATTTCTTTTTTCAATTTGGCAACGAGAAAGGAATTCATGCATCGGCACGCGAAGCACGTCATTTTCACTACGGGCTGTATCAAAAGCCGTAATGACATTCTAATTAGAAATTCAATATCCCTGAAGGGAAAGAGGGGGGTATCTCTTTACCGGGACGACATGGTAATCGCCTCGGGGCAGAAATGTTGATTGTTCTGAAAAGAGAAGTTTTTGTCTTTCTTAACTGTGACCGGGGTTTTGGTGATTTCTTGAAGTGTTATCTGAGGAAGCTATTGGCTCGTTTTTTTTATGCGAAACGTAGTTATGTGACTTAAATGGGATGGGGCTAATTTGGATTTGGTGATGTAGCGGAAAGTTAAAAAGTGACTGATTCATTATTTGATTTTTACGATTTCGATTAGATTCAAGTTTCTGTAAAATTACCGCATTATCTGTGGGGGTAATGTTACGGGATTACGAGTTGTTTTGGTGAAATGAGCGTAATTGGGATGTTTGATGGACATAATTTCTAATAAACTAAAGTGTAAAATATTTCAAGGGAAAAATACTTGAATAGGGAATGGAAATCGAACTCATTACCTGCTTCATAAATAATTTATGTATTTATTTAAAAGAAGAACATAGGAAATACTTTGAAATTATATGTTAACCATAAATTGAATATTTTAAGCTGTTTTTATGAGGTTGAAGTTCTGAAGAGTTGATTAAAATCAGACATTTTTCAGGAAAAACTCAAATAAAATGAATTATTTCATTTTCATCTACACATAAGGTAAATGTGGGTATAGTGGACACTTTAAGGAAAATTTTTGCTTAAATTCTTAATAAGTACCAATTTATTTGCTTCGAAACGGTTATCATCCTATTTTTAGGTTAATTGGATCTTCTTCTTTCGATTTTACCATTAAAAACTTTAATTAGATTGGGCAAAGTATTTTTAATTAATTTTTTAAAAGTACTCCAAATTGCATCTATAGTGGCCACATAGATGAAGCTGTTGCTTCTATGGTGGACACCTCTTGCATCAATAGTGGACACCTGTCTTTTTCTTCCTATATGAGGGGTTTATGCATGAAATTTAGGGGTTTTTCTTGGTATAGTCGTCTAGTTCTATTTAAATCTCCCTTCCCCAACGAAATGTATTTTAGATTCAATAAAATTAGCTTTATTTAAAAAAAATTGATAGTTTTCGGCCCAAAGTCTACGCTGTAGCTGATTTGAGAGGAATTTAGCATGTAATTCAATGTTTTAGAAACCTTGGTTCCCGAAGCCAGAATGAAACCAAATTTATTTAACACTCATTTTAAAGCACAGTCAACAGTTTATGAAGAAAAACTGATTCAAATTAAGTATTATTTATGTTTCTATTAGAAGCCATTGGCTGTGGCCACTATTGGAAAATCTAAGATTATGTGTTGGTGAAGTGGACACCCCCATAAATCCTCGTAAAGTCAACATTTTCAAATAAATTTTATTCAGCATTATTTTATACACTCTTATTTATCTTGATATAAATTTAAAAGTCAATCAAGCGGTAATAAATACAAAAAAATCAGTTCCGAAATACCCGTTTCCTTACGCGATTCAATAAGCGAAATCAAATTTCAGTCACTCGACCGATGTTGTTATTTTCAAATATTTAAATATCCTTCCCATGCTGATCTGTGGAATCGGTGGTAATTTTTCAGCTTACCTGATTGTACAATCTATTATGCCTATGAATTTTGACGCTATTCTATGCCTCTAACTCGTTCTATTTAAAATTAATCAGCTATGTGGCCACTATTGGTACAGTGTCCACTATACCCACATTTACCTTACTGCATAGCCAACGACAGAAAAATGGTCACGTGATTTTTTCAGATGTTGCTCGGCCGATAGTACTTGACTTGTATGAAATAAAATCTCCATAGTATTATTAAACGGTTCCGATCCTTGGTTAATATCAATATAGAGATTGTATTTCATACAAGTCGGTACTATCGGCCGACCAACATCTGTAAAAATCACGTGACCCTTTTACTATCGTGGTTTTTAAACAGTACCACCCCACAGTTGCAAACTAACATAACATCCAAATATCAAAACAACATGCATATTTATAAAACCCAAGCTTTCAGACGAACGCTAATCAATGCAATTCACTCTTACAAATTAGTTCAACCATTCTCAATATTGAATTTAGGTATCCTCAAAGATGGAAGAGCAGGGAATCAATAAACCAAATACTACATCCCAGTAAGTATCCTTTAATAGTTTAACAGTTTCGTCCATTCCCTGTAAGGCTAAGCGCGCACTAGAGACTTCTGTCACGGTGACTATAAACACTAGGTCACTCGAAAGCAATGCATTTCAATGGAGATGACTCTTGGCAACAGGCCAAGAGTCTCGTCGTCTGTGCGCGCTCTCTAGCTTCTTGCAATAGCCAGGGTGATAATTTTGTCTCTGTCGCCGTGACAAAAGTCTCTAGTGCGCGCTTAGCCTAAGACGCATACATATATCTCAGCACAAGAGATGTTCATGAAAAATAAATGAACTTTCGTATCGATTCCCATTCGTGCCCTTTGCATGCTGGGAAGTCAAGACGTCCGCACGAAATGACATCATTAGACACCATACACTAATTATTTTAGAGGAAGGTTCGAACAGTTAGGGATGTGTAATTTCAAAGAACGCGAATAGGGTTACCCCCGATCGAGAAAGCTTCGTTTGAAGGCGGATATCTACTCGTAATAATAGACTGAATTATTGTGAAGTAATTATCTTTATATTTATAGAATTAATTCTGTGGTTCAGGGAAGGCACAGAAAAATGCACTGATTCTCTCGGAAAATCGTTCAAGTACCAGTTTATCAATTATTTTTGGTTGTTCATAAAAATAGATACCCTCGATAGAGTAAGCTTCGTTTGAAGGTGGATATCTATATAGAATGGGAATTAACTTATATATTTTTTAAAAATGTTTACATTAGGAATTGTAATTTAGCATTTTAAAAAGTTTTGAAAAACATTTTAAAAGTAAAAATATATTTTAAGATGATTGTAAAATAAAACTAAAAAAACATTTCCTTCTAGTTTTCCTCTCGTAAAATGTCAAAACAGGTCTTATAAATTTTGTGGCTTAATTAATTAATTTGATTATATTTAAATTTTGATTTTCCACATTCCACCCAGGGCTCTCACTTTTAAGGAAATTTCCTTAGTTTGAAGAAATTTAGTCCTTTTTAAGGAAGTGTTTAAGGAAATTGAATTTTTAAGGAAATTCTGAGGATTTTTTGAGTTTTTTCACTTTCACTTTAAAATAACTATTGGAGGTGAATTTTCTGATTTAGTACTCGAGGTATCACTTATATAGGTTTCAGAAAACAACTTAACACTTAATTATTTTCTTTTAATTTAGAGTGGCAACATCCAAGACTGCTTGTTTAGTTTTGTTTTCGGTCACTTCATTTCATTCATGAGGTTTAAATTGGGTTTGATGCTTGTTTAGAAAAATTTTTTTCTTAAAATTGTTTTTGTTTTCGGTTGATTTTCAGCTCCAGGGTGTGATGCCACAACTATCAAGACCACTTCCCCCATGTCACAAATTGATTAATCCCCTCTCCCCTATAATTGTGACGTCATGTACAATCAGATCAAGTTTGATTGCATATGAATTATTAAATGTCAAAATTTTAACCTTTAGTAATGATAAAGAAAGGAAATTTAAAAAAAAAATTATAAGTATATTATGATTGTAATTCCAAAAAGTATTTTTAAGGAAATCGAAGGAAATTTTTTTAGTATTATGAGGAAATTCCATAAAACCGATGCGAAAGCCCTGACCACCTGTCCTTCTCTTTTTTATGTTTATTTAGATTTGTTATTTTCTACAAAAAAATAGTTGAACCGGAAAACACTATTGAAATGAAGGTTAGATTCAAAAATGAGGATTCCTCATAGGGATAAGCTATGCCTCGGTGACAATGACATCCCCTCTAAAAATCATGAAACCCCTTAAAAAGTTTAGGTCAGTGTTCCTTTTTTCCTCTTAAGTGCTCCTATGGTTATAGATTCCATGATACGCGATACCACATAAAATCGACGTACTCATAAATAACCCTACATCTACACAATGTGACCAATAAAAACGATTCCACAAAAAAAATTGTAAACTGAAAAAAAAACACAACAATTAAGAATCGATATTACTTTACAGCTCATAGTCACAGATACCGATAAAAAAGGCGAATCACAAAGCACGTAATCCGTTTTTCAATAATAAAGACGTGTAAAATCGACTTCAACAGTCTCCCGTTTCACACAAAAAAAATTCAACCCTTTATTAAAACATTTTTTTAACATCCTACCCACCTTGAACTGTTAATTGGATATTCATCGAATCCTCTCCGTAGTCGTTAATGGCAGTGCAAGTAAAAAGGGCAGAGTCCTTCCGTTCGGCTTTCTCGATAATCAATTTGCTTCTATCGCCATCCACCAGTTCTTCGTTCGTCATCCGGTACCTAAAACAGCATGAAATTTCAGATCGCTTATGGATATAAAGGGCCCTGGAAGAAGAAACCTGAACTTCAGTTTTTTTTTTCTGTGACTTTCACTTTATCGGGTAAAAGTCACTTTCCGAGGACCTTTGATAAATGTCGGGTTCGGGTATTAATTGGATTTCCGATAAAGTTGTTGGGGGCAGGTAATTTAAAATCTGGGGCGTCTCCCATTGTCTCCTAGATTTCGATTGTTTTCTTGAGAGATGTAGTGAGGGGGTTCGAGAGTTTAATTTGATTGTGTTCTTTGTGTGAGGGACGATGGATTGCTCGCTGGGTTGGAGGCTATGCGGTGTTGGATGTTTAAATGGTGGTGTAGCTTTGATTTTTGTTTTCTAATACATAATTCTGGAAGGAGTTACTTTTGTAGATTAGCTATTTTAACTTTTTTATGTAAGAACTATATACATTTTAATTTTGAAAAGTTTGGGAAGGAATTTTGTTTAAGTTATCATGAAGTTATCATGAAACTTGAATGTTTTTTGTAGGAAGGGGGGGGACTTAAGTTTCAATATTCGTTCTTTAAAATTATGGGGAAATTGTTTACTCCAAATTAATCTCTTAAGAAAGAGAGAATTTTAGGAACGGTGTTAATTTTTAATGGGAAGTATAAAAACACAATAATTAGAACCTATTTACTATCATTATAATAAGATCGGTAATAAAATGCTAGGAAGTGCTTTAGAATTTTTTTTCTAGAAATACACGTTACAAAAATTAACAATACCAAGTAAAATTGATGAAAATGTGACAAGGGTGTATAAATTTATAATAATAGCAGGGTTATAATTTTAAATAATTCAATACAATTAATAAAAGGAAAGAGTAAGAACGCCTGTCCGAAGCAAATAAAATGATAAAAAAAGAAAACGTCATGAAAAGTGGTTAAAAATGAATACATACAGCGCAAAGAGTTAAATTGAAATTGATTATTAATTTGTATTATTTTTAAATAAAAAAGGAAATTAATTAGCATAAGGCAAAGGACCAAGAGTTAACTTCGAATTAACAACCACTTCGATTAAAGTAAAATCAAGTTTACCAACCTGCACAGTATTAGATGGTTTGGTTTGGTTGTTTTGGGTTTTATGGCGCAAGGTCCCTATATCGGACATTCCGCGCCAAACACAAGATCAATTGCACAGTATTAGAATTAAGTAATTTTAACAAACTATTTTTAACGTATATAAGTATTTTTAACAAAAATATATAGCTTAAAAATTACCATAAATTGAAAAATCTATTAAATAAAGTAAATGAAAATAGTTTAAATTGCTACTGCAGTTTCCATCATATTTACGAAATTGCTCCTACGTTTTCTAGAGGAATTAGCCCCGCTTCCGAAAACAACACCATTTAATATTTATCGCACTAAAAACCCCCTTTCATTCCACTTTCTTCGAAAAACAACCAGACACATAAAAATAAAACCTCTCCAGAATTTAAAAACGAAAAAAAAATCATCCGACTCCATCTGCGTCTTATTACCTATTCTCCATCTCTCTGCCAAGGCCCATAAAACCCTTCACAAAAAACGCAGAAATTGCTCTCTGAATTATTTTTTCCTTCGCCTCTTGCCCAAAAGTTTTTCGATTAATTTCAATCTTTTATGCAGGGGTTAAACCGCCCCTTCTCAGAGAAACGGCTCCTGTAAACATTGATTAACACGATAGATAGCTGCTGAATAATTCACGAAGCAAAGATAAAAGAGCGACATTTAAACATTAAATTGAATTCTTTAGATTGTCATTCTAAGGAGGAATATCTGGAGTTTTTTTTTTCACTGAATGAAGAATCTTTTGTTTCTTTTCGGTGCAGATATGGGCCATCAGAGCTTTTTTTTGTTTGAATTTCTCTCTTTTTATGTTAAGGAGAGTTTTTTTTCTTTAGAGTTTTTAATTATTTTTGGAGATTGGTTTTGGTGAAAGGAATTCCAGGGCGGGCCTATATTTAGAGCCCGTATGTGACACTTAAATCGCAACCTTATTCAAAATTCAATAAATTTAATTAAATGTCTTTAGAGTTTAAGAAAATAGTATCCCTTTGCAGAATAATTCTCATATTTACATGAAAAAAATAGTTCTTTATCAGAAATACTCTCCATTTCATGTGCGAAAAATATATTTTAACCCTACAGTGCATACTGTTACCATTTTCAACACGGCATTTTCCCCCATTCCCTACTCGATCTTCCATTTCCAAACGGCAACACCATGCAATAAGTACAATAAACATTTCATTGTATTAGCACTTTAAACTGCCATTAGATTGCAGCAGGGGTACTATTTTGAGACATTTGTCATTTGTTAGTAGCTAGTGAGACGAAAGTCAAGAGACAGAAAACGCCAAAATAAAAGGACCTTATAAATTAAAATAAAAAAAATTCTCAGCTTGAAACAAAATTGTTTTGAAAAGATAAGTTGTTTTTTTTATATTTTTAGAGCATTTGGTTTTATTTCACTTCACAATTAATTTCACAAGGGACACAAATTAATTTCACAAGGACAAAGTTTTTTGTCAATTAAAAGTAGAAAAAAATTAAATTAAATTTTTTTAGTATTTTTTTTACTAATTTACACCATAATAGAAGTCAAATAAATGATTTTCTAGGGAATTTAAAAAATCATGCATTGTAGGGTTAAGGAAGAAATATTGTTTTAAGTTTGTTAAGAGTATTTTTCAGAGTTTACAATATTTATTAATGCAACACTTATGTATAAAATAGGAAAAGATAATGTATCTCATGTATAGAACTTATCCATCTATCATTGCCATTTTTACTTTTTCTACAATCTCAGAACCTAAAATAGCTTGGGAAGTAGTTGCAGTAACTTGCATGAATATATTCATTGAGGTTTATATAGTGTTGTTCTTACCTTGGTTCCGAGGTGGCTTCAATGACAGCGCCTTGTCGTCTCCATATAAAGCTAATTGGTCTGTTGCCAAAAGCGCTGCAATCTATCACTGTCTTGTCCCCTCTTCTGGCTCCAAGAACTTTAAATTTGAACTGGAATTGAGGAGCACCTGAAAAAGACAAATAATTATTACTTCTGGAAATTGTAAAACAATTTAAAATATGTTATCCATTTTGTTTTCGTGTCCATTGACGATTAAAGGAGTAAAATACAGTAGAGTTGTAGAAAAAAATAAAAAAGTAGGAATAAATCCCACGAAAATTCGACCTCAGGGGAGTTTTTAAACTCAAGCGTTTTAATTTGTTTGGTCAACATCTATTTAAACATTTAGCTAAAAGAATCAGCTTAATTAGTTTTTCCAAACTAACACTTTTAGTTGTGCACGTTTTTTCATCAAGTACTATTCAGTTCTATAAATACTGCAAAAATGTTCAAACCTCAATATAAACCAGATTTATAAATATTACCTAGATATAATTTCTTGTCATCTTAGAAACGGAAATTTTACTGGCTAATATACAATTAAATAATTTTACATTTTCACTAGAGAAAGATGTTAGGTAATCATTCATAAATAGTATAAACGCACGCAAGCTAAAAAAATCGTGAATTATTATCCCTGACAAACAAAGATTATATTACAACAATAAATGAAAACCATATCCTAAGTATTCTGTGTTATAAATCCGTGCACACAGACAGATAATATCCATATGCCTTTTGAACTTGCATAAACGTAGCATATAGTACTGCATAAACGATTTCATGTAACTATCTTTGACCTCGGCTTAGAACGCACTCGAAGAATTTCAAACCGGAATCCTCAAAGCAATTTACGAGTCTTGGAATCTTTTCCGAGAGTCATTTAAAACCCGCATGGAAACGTCTACCCCCACGGAACTTTAAAAGCACCGAGGAGAACTTTAATTTACCCGCTACTTTTCCAGCCGACAAAGACTTGAATGCCCTGGTTTGGGTTACGGAAAAGGACGCCTCCCCCCATTAATATATTCGAGCAAAACTCACTATCGTTCCTGACGCTTCCCTGGAAGAAGTTGTCGCTTGAGGCAGGTGGTAATTTGTACGGTTTTGATCTTGTCTTTTTGGCCACCGACTCTAAAACGGTTTGTTTAGGTACGCTGCTGAGTTATGTCGTGTGATTAATCGTCGGGAAGCTTAATTACTGTGTTGGAGAAGTGTGATAGGCTTTTAAGTAGATAAAAATGGGTCGGTTAATTTTCCCATTTATGGGGCTATTTTGTGTAGTTGCATAGTAATTCAGTCAAACCTGTTTTTGTGCGAGGAATAGGAACCGCAATAAAGAAAATGTATAAAATAATAAAATCCTCGATTGGAATGACATATGGAGGGCTCAGAATTAAAATGGACCAAGTCCACTTTTTGTCATTTTTGAGTTAGCAACGCTATAATATGCACCAACTATGTAAAATTTCAGTGCAATAATGAACCAAGTCCTAGTTCTGATAATATCCGCTTGACAGCAGCAAGTTCTGGTGCGTTAACATGTAATTTGCTACGAAGCTTTAACTTTAAACGTCTGTAGCTCAAAAGTAGCTAAAGTGGACTTGGTCCATCTCTATTCTGAACCCTCCATATAAGGTTTAAAATTTAGTAGGTAAAACCATCAGTAGTTTTAATTTCGTCTCTGAACTTTTTTTTATAAAGATAAGAACGTTTTTAAGAGAGAAAAAAGTAAAAAAAAAACTAAAAAAAGTATGACCTAGAGAAATACAGGGACGTTGTTTCAGAATGATAAAAGAGAGAAAAAGTTTGGGGGTGATAAAAGATGAAAGCATTTTTCACAATCATTGAAGTAAGAATTGAATATTTCGTGGGAAAAGCATAATAGATAAATGATAACGAATGAATAATGGACAAAGAATGAAGGCAGACTCTACCTGAGTTTTCCTAGCCTGGGGATGATTTTTTAAAAATTTTGAAGCTTTTCTCTTTGGAGTATGATGAGTGAGATATATATGAGACAAAAAAGAATTCAGAGAGTAGAGCTTAAAAATTACTTATCTAAAGTTTAGTTAACAAAATATTTATTGAAATTTAAATAGAACTATCTACTCAATAATTTGTAAAATTTTACTAAAAATAAAATATAATCACATTTTCTAAATCCGACATTACTTTTAAACCTTATGTAAAATTTTTTTTGTTTTTAAAACATTTATTTTATTTTTAAAAGATTTACTGTGGAACTGAGATAAAAAAATTGAATAAAAACTAATTGATTACAATAATAGATAAACACATCAAAGTGTAATACTTTACATACTTGCATACTTTTTCAAGTATCTAATAAAAACTGTTTGAAAAGGTTGGTATTAGCATTGTTGGCTTATACTCCCTTGCTTATAGTTTCCACTATTTATCACCTGTTATCTCATTTTTCCAAACAAAATTCCCAATGACGTGTTTTTCCCCTAAAATGTTAGAGTAAGTAAAAACCACTTTTATATTTTACTTTCGGTTCCATGAAAAGGGTTCATCTTTCTTAAAAACGAAGAAAATATACAAATTAATGCAACTAGTCCATTACACCTGTCTGTTTTCCCCGGCTAGTGTAATGGACACTTTGTTGGTATTTATGTTAAGTAATAAATTAGTTCTTTCACTTTTTCTAATTTAAGTTAAGTAATAAATTAGTTCTTTCCTTTTTTTCTCATTTATGTAATTAATAAATTAGTTCTTTCTTTTTTTCATTTATGTTAAGTAACAAATTTGTGAAATAATGTTACAAAAATGTTTTGGGTATTTTTTCAATTCCTTCACCGACTTCGGCGTAAAAAGTATAAATGTTTTTTATATTTTATTTTACGATTTACCAACTCAAATTGATCTGTGTGTATTTTTCATCAATTAGTTACTTGTCTTCCAATGAAAACTTTGCTTTAAATTCATAATGGTCGAGAAAAGTTATACAGAATATAGTAGATGACTCAAAATATGTAGAATTAAATAAAATTAGATTTGTATTTTAACATGAAAGTAAATTCAGGATGGGCACTTTATTCGAAATGCAGAAACTGTTAGATTAGCTTTGAGTGCTTAGCTATAAGTTGAGTTATGAGTTGCTATGAGTTAGCTATGAGTTGTTTAGCTATAATGGCATACAGTTCTTCCAACTTTTTTGCTTCACATAATTACTTACTACTACGTGTATATTTATCATTTTATAAGTCTAGTAATATGTCCATAAACTTTAAAGATAAAATATCTAAATAAATTTTTACCATTAAATCGTTGTATTCAAAATGGTTTCAAACAAAAAACCATTTCACGTTCAGTATACCAAATCAAGATCATTCTCCATACTGAGTATATGCAAAAATAACCAAACACAATAGCAAAAAAGCAATCATCATTCCAGTTCCAAACAAAAGAACCCATCACCGACAAAAACCAACTCCAAAAAAATCTGCATCCGTATCAGTTCTTTAACTCCGGTTCAAATTCTGCCCCCGAGTTGACGAAATGTTTTCACTTTGATAATTCCTAGGGACTGCTGCTTATATATTGCCGATTTTCCTTCCTCCGCTGTTGCAGACTGATGCCTTCCTCCAGAAACGAAAGAATTAAACAAAGATTTACTTATTTATTCGCTTCCTTTAGGGTAAAGGCCCTAATAGCACAAAAGTCACAGTGACGTCACTATAAGGTCACTGAGGGTCACACAAGTCACAGGTCACAGAGTGACTGAAATGCGTCTACACAAAGAGGTCACATTGTGACCACCATCTAATAGAACTTGTGTGAACACTCTGCAACGTCATTGTGACTCCTCGAGGTGACCGTCACCCCTTAGTCACCGCGTGACGTCTCTGTGATTTCACCGTGTGACCGATTAGTGACGACATGTTTTAGTAAGATTATATATTGAGGTATTTCTGATTTCAAGTAAAAAATTCACAAAATAACCTGAAAATACATAAAAATTTCAAACTTCAAGCAATTGTGAATTTTATTTAATTTTTTTCTAATTTTAGAAAAAATACGTGTTATCAGCATTAAAATCTCTGTCTAAAATATATAAATATCTGTAATAAGTTAAATCTCCAAAGGGGACCTTATGCAAGTGCATCGTGTTAATTTGCAGAAATAACATTTCACATGGATTGTATACTAGTATTATGAATCCATCAGTCAGCCGTGACTGGATAGGGGACCTTAAAAACATATCCGCTAGATAGCGTAGCAACGTTTCTGGCCTCGTACAACCATGGTTTTTTTCAAAAACACTTTTGTACTAGATTTAGGGTATTTTTATTTTTATTTGTTATTTTTTCAAATGTGCGAAAGGGTGAAGATGGAATAAAAATTATGAAAATCAGAAACGAAAATTATTTAAAAAATTTGCAATTAAATAAAATGCTGTTGTGCTATTCCACAGGTCCTGTAGAATATTTTCTATATTTCTTGAGTAAAACTAAAAGGATCGGAACTTGGGAATCGAACCCGGGACCTTCCCAATGCCAAGTGCGTGCCCTACCCACGGAACCATATTGGCTACTTTCTTTGTAATGAAATTATTATATAAAAACATTGTTCGTTGGTGTCGCATACGCGTATCGTAAATAATTTTTGGCAAATAAAGAAAAATCATAATGACTGATGATAATAAAAATCAGATAAAAATAGATTGGGTGGGGGGTTGCAAGTGTTAAAAGCTCTGCTTCCTGGACGATGGAATAAAAATTATGAATTTCAGCAAAGATGATTATTTACTATATTTGCAATTAAATAAAATAATATTGTGCTATCCACAGGTCCTGTAGTATATTCATTTTCTGGAGTAAAAATATAGCTATTTTTCGGAAATATTAAAAAAATGTTTAAGGCTGGGATTAGAACCCGCGACCTGCCGCATGTCAAGCACGCATTAACACCACTGAGCCAGCGGGGATTCAGCACATGGAAAACTTGTTTAGATCTTAAATATGTCCTTCTTTGTGACGCATGCGCAAACCCAGACCTTGTAGGTATTGTGAATTTTCGTCAGCAGGTGCCTGATGGCACATTAAGCCTAAATGTACTAACTTGGACGTTGAATAGCTCCGGATATATTGGAAGCCTAGCTAAGTGGTTTATATTTCCTGAAAGCATATAAAAAGCGGTTTCGAACAATACGTTTAACTAAGAGATGTTATAAAATTTGCGCAATCCAGATAATTCATTTTTTGGTTATCCAAGACATGTTATCACGGATTTCTCCCGAAATAATAGTCAGAGAGCTTAGTTATAAGCATAATCTTGAAGAACTCTTAAAATCTTGTTAAAGAGACACCGTTTCTTCTGCAGATAAAGAGTTGAGAGCATTAGAAATGGAAAATAAAAACGAGCACGTTGTCTCAAAACCTTGAAATATGGGTCTAACCCCTTAGTGTAATACATCATTCAATAGGAAATATTAAGGAGGTACACATACTAAAATTTCAGAACCCTATCTCTAAAATTAAGGACGTGACGCCCAATTAAAGTTTTCCAATAAAACCGGAAAAACTCCCGAAATAAGGAGCCAATCCCCTTATACTTTACATATTCTTAATCTACTAAATGATGTGAACACGATGATGTAAAACACTTGGGGGTCTATTTATATTTTTACCCATTCTTCCTTTTTCACATAGCCCGAAAAACGTAATGAATTCCTATGAAGACAAGTTAATCACTTTTGTGTTCAAAAATTCCTAGATGACGCTAGAATGAACATGGCAACTAGAATTTCTGGAAAAAGCTTACCATATTACTCTATTACCATAATAAAAATTTAAAAAAATTTAAACTTATTATTAAATACCAATTATTGGGCTTTTTCGGACTTGTGTTTTTTACTCAAAATACCGTTTTCTTATTTGCCTTAAAAAAAACCCTAAATATGTAACAAATCGCTTGAAAATTTGATATGATGTATAATTTGAAGTCCAATTTAAGATTATGTCAAAGAAAAATATATAGAAAGTGTTTAATGGGTTAAAAGCGACAAAACTGCATTATCTCGACAGTGAAAAATGCCTGTAAATGATATATTGTCTCCACAAAATAAGAAGCATGCATGCATTAGTGCATAAATTAAAGGACAAATAATGTCAAAATGTGAACTATTAATGAAGTTAAATAAGAAAAAATAAAGCAGAGCGAGGGTAAATGAGAACCTAAATTACGAGCGAGATATACCCCACGGCCACGCATTAACCAACAGAATAGATGGGCGGTATAGTCTATATTTGTCGTTCGTGATACCTTCATAGCTAAGAAATTTTACATTTAAAATTTCATCAAGATTTCTTTTGATAGCTTGATGATTTTTTCAAATCGAGCATAATTTTTATTTTATAAATTGAGCCACGGGTAGTTATTGGATTTTACTACTCCTGAAAATGGCAACACCAGGCTTGTTTACAATCACCGTCCTGAATTGGCGCCGAGCCCCGAGCCGCGTGGCGTGGCGTCCTTATTTCCAGTAAGTTAAATGCTTAATGTATTTTATTTAGATATTTATTCACTTTAGTTTTCTAGTTCAGGCTGTTAAGACGATGTCCGACTACGGATAGTTGCTCCCATATAATCCTTGTAATCTATCTAAGCGTTATTTGATACATTTGTTTTTGTGTTGTATTGTTCCTCTAAAAAAGAATTTTATACTTAATTTCACAATACTTTAATTTTATTTACTCAATCTGAGACAAAGTATATTCTCGTTCTAATGTTTTTCTGTAAAATAATCAAAATTGACTTCTATTTAACCAAAACAATCAAACTGATTTGAATGGAAATCTCAGTGTATATGGGCTGATCTCTTGAAAAGTATAATTTACTGTCCTTTGATCACAGCATCCTTTTGGAGAGTGTTTTCACTTCTTTTTACTAATAATTTTTCACCTTACAATAAACAAAAAACCAAGTATTTAAAAGAACATTAACTTTTAATCTTGCCCTATTTAAGCTGATACCAGTAGCGGTTCTTCCATAGAAGGACATACATGAGCACGTAACCCTCAGTGAAAGTGAATTAAGTTGATATCGGGGAGACCGGGCAGCAGGCCCGTATTTAGGGATTTTGCCGCTCTGTGCATATCGATTTATTGCCGCCTCCCTCTATTTCATTTCCCGTTTCAAGAAAATACCCCCCTTGTTTCTTTTTAAAGTCCACTGCTTAAAGGTTGGGGTCTTTACCTTTTGACACAAAATGTTGGTGATTTTTTAAAAAGTATCACGCAAGATCCCCTTGTGGTTATGGGGTCCTCCCCCAGAAGAAATTTTGAAATTCGACCCTCAAAAGTAGGCATTTAACCGCTTTGAGAGCCCATTTCGGTCAATCACTTTTACCTTTTGACACAAAAATGTTGGGTATATTTTCTAAAAAGTATCACAATATTGGAACAGAAAGAAGATGACCATGTCATCTGATCTGATGTCTTTCCCTTTCCGGGAAAAAAAGCCCATGAATATATCCCATGAAGGAGGTGGGTTATCTTAACGGCTTTATTGGGGAGAAATCCTTTCCTGAGAAATATTTATTTTTATATCTATGTAATTTGAGTATGCTACCACTACCTTCATTCAATTTAAACATAACCTTTTTGGCGCTTAAAGCCGTTTCAAATAAACTGAGGTGGTTTGTTGATTAGTATTAGCATCCCTTCGACTGAAGTTTAATCAGTGGTTCAATTCGGTTAATGCTCCCGCTGAATATTGACATGCTCTTTTGGACACCAAAAAGTAAAAATATTACTAAATAATTTCAAACTCATGGATAAAAATGTTTAGTCAGATCACACACAATAACTGCTCAGTTTATCAATTAAAATCAAGAAAATTTGTCGATATTTGAATGTATGGCGTTTAAAACTTGGCAATATTGAGCGGGAAACGTTAACGGAATTGGACCTAATCAGTCAACAAATATCATTTAGCCTTTTCTTGCCATGGGCAGTGGTGTAGACAGAGGGGGTGCAACTGGTCTTTTGCACCCCCAAGCCCCTAACTTTTTCTTTGTGAAATTAAATACTTCAGAATTTTATTTTATTCCCCTATTCCCGAAATTCGGATTAGGTACACCAAAACAAGTTAAAAACCAGTTTTTAGGTTCAAATTTTCAAAAACTTTCATGGGGGAGAACCCCCAGACCCCCTCGGTACTTGTAACTTTATTATTACAACTCTATTTTATATAAAGTTTGTCAAAATGTAATTCTACCATAAAATCTGTCCGAAATTCGGATGAGGCATACCAAAACGAGTTGAAAAAATGGGTTTTTTTACTTAAAATTCCAAAAATTTTCTGGGGACCCCCAGACCGCCCGTTTAATGGTTGGAGCAGGATACTTCACTATCTTTTCCGTATTAAGATCATCGAGAGGATTCAATTGGATTATGAAAATTCTTATAGCCCCCCATAAAAAACATCCTGTATCCGCCCCTGCTTATATTTATGATTTTAAGTAAATGAAATGTTCTTATCAACAAATTTAATTTCTGAGTGTTGATGAAATACTTTCTAGTTTGTTGTTAACAATGGATTTCTTTGTTTCATGATTAAAATACACCATTAATTTATTTTAATATTAAGTTATTCATTCAGAGAGATAAAATTAATGTAATTCAAAACTTTATTTTTTTCTTTCATTTCGATATCATCATGCACCCCCCAAAAATAATTTCTGGCTACACCACTGGCCATGGGTTAGTGTAATCCAAAACAAGTCAAGGCCATTCTCTTCCTAAGGTTGTAGAGGAAGAGATGGAGGGTTAAATAGGTTACTTTTCACCACTAACCCCTTTCCCTCTTCAAAAAGAATGCGCTTCAGTAGCCATTTACTGTTTACTTATTTTGTAAATCGTACTAAGAAAGTTTGTTGCAATGGATTTGAAACAGGTTTACGTGATGACTGCTGTACAGATCTTTTGGCCATCTCCCTATTAATAGTGAAATCTATTCCAGTTTGTCACTCAAATAATATAATTATTAGAGTTTTCAACAACTTACATAGCACCAAGTTTGTTTAATATTTTAGTTCAATTCTGTTAATGTTCCCTCTAAATAATGCCAAGCTCTTATGAACACCATGTGTATTAAAATGAAAAATTTTTCTGGTTTTTATTGATAAACTGAACAGTTATCAGGGGTCTGTCCAGACTTTTTGTGAAGGGTCCGATGTTTGTAAAAATTGTGAAACTCTACTTATAATTTTGTGGATTTTAGTTAATGTTAAATTAGTTCTTTTCAGCCAGGAGCTTGTTTTTGTTATAATAAGCTTACAAATTTGCAGTATTGTGAAAAATAGTGTCCATTAAAAGGCCAGATACTTTGTGAAGGGTCCGTTTTTTAAGGAAATACGTTGTGAAGGGTCCTTTTTCACAAAGAAACATTTTGTGAAGGGTCCGAAAACGGACTCAAATTTCTTCTAAACAGACCCCTGGTTATTGACCTTTTAATTTATGAGTTTGAAATTATTTTGAAATATTTCCAATGTTTGGTTTACTGAGATCATGGCAGTATTTAGTAGGAACGTTAATGGAATTGAACCAATATTTTAAAGCAATTTGTGCAATTCAATTCAGTTTATGTTCCCATTAAATATCGCCATGCTGTTATGGACACCAATAAGTAGAAATATTTCTAAAATACTTCAAACTCACTGTTTAAATGTTTATTTAGATTAGATCAATAACTGTTCAGTTTATCATTAAAAATATAAAAAAATTGTTGATATTAGAATGTATGGCATACAAAACAGATTTGCGGTATTTAGTGTGAATGTTAAAGGAATTGAACCCAATTTTTAGATGCTCTAATTAAATATTTTTGTCGCTGATTTATGAAGAAAAAGGGTGTCTGGGAACAGATTAGCATTGTGCTTTAACTCATCTTTTTTTTCAGCAGCAAGAGCTGCCGCAATTCCAGAAACGTCAGTCATAATCAATGCCGAGACCACTTCTGCCACCTCTGAATCTGCTCACCGCTTCCATCCAATTCCGTTGTAAGTTTCTGTTTTCAGAATTACCTATTCTATACTGTCATATGACCCAGTAATCAGTAAAACTGTACACAGCTTTAGAAAGAGTAGTCTCCAAATTTTGGATACACATTTTTAGGCAGGATTTGCATTTTGATTAACTTAATACAACATAAAAAAAGTTGTGAGAGTTCCAAGTACAAAAGGGGATCTGGGGGGTACTCCCACAGAAATTTTATGATGAAAACAGGATTTTAACTTCTTTTGGTACTGCAAGCCCGAATTTCGGGGGGGCAGGGCACCTCATCCCCCCTTTTTTCCACCACTTATTTGTGTTAATTCTATGCAACCGAATTTCCTTTAAATTGAATAGAAAATTAGGCATATATTTATCTCTTTTCTGTGAAAAGTATTTTTCTTTCCATATTTAAAAATTTTACCTAACCACACATAGAGATGGGGGAGACTATCAATGTCCCTAATCTCCACAGAAAGCCCGAAGGATCATCGTCGTTAGTATCGTTGGTCGCTACTACACATGCACGCTTAGAATCTGCACGACAACCCTCCTTCGGGCGGTTTGGGGGATAAGATCTCACTTTTATCTCCCCCGTCTCTTTGTGTGGTTAGGGAGTTTCCCCTAGCAGCCCCTTCAGAAGGGGGGAATTCTTTTGTTCACTAATTGAAACCACCAAGTAAGCAGGATCATAAAACTGGCTATCATAAAACTCTAGGCGCACCCTCTTGTGTCATCAGATCATATTTAGAACTGTGAATGTTAATTAGTTGAATTCTTGGCAAAAGCAATCCATTATTCTCCATAAAATTGAGTTTGCAAAATTTGCATTGTTTCTTCCTCCTTGTTTTTTATTTAGAATAATTTATGAAAATAATAATTTTTAGGTCTTTTCACCAAATAAGGAAATAAAGTCTGTATCGAAGAAAACTGTAGATGAGCATAAATCTAAAGATAACGCCATAAAGAAGATTCCTTGGTTCCAGCTAAAACCCCTTTCGAAAAAGAAGCGGAAATGTATACAAATTTGGAAACCTTTGGCGTTAAAGAAAAAAGTCCCAGAGAGTCCAGAGTCCCAGTGAGTAGTTTAATTTTTAATTTAATACTCAATGAAGTTTTGAAGATTCATATTCAAAAGCCGCTTATAAAATAGTCGTGCAAAACCTATTGTGCCATCAGATCATATTTAGAACTGTGAATGGTAATACTGTTCTGTTGAAAAGTGTTTTTCGTTCCATACTTAAAAACTTTGCAATGTTTTACAATTTTTCTTGATTATTGGTGTGGCACCCCTGGAATACCCACGCAGCACCCCAGGGTGCCGTGGTACACAATCTGTGGAATCCCAAATATTTGGGTCGCCCCATTTTCAGTAGTTGGCAACGCCAATGCATGCCAGTATATATAATGCAATGTGATTACTGTTTTGTGTTATTTTGTTAGGGGACATCCATAAATTACATGAGGTCAAAAGGGGGGGAAGGGTTTGGAAAAATCTCCCCAAGAGGGAGGGGGGGTCGATTAAAATCTCGCGTCAACTTTTTATGTTAGAAATTATATGATTTTCTTATTTTTTAAGTATGAGAAAGGAATACACATAGATAAGATACTGTGGTGATTTTTAGGCGGAATTCCTTCTTTCTCAGTTTGAGCGAACTGTTGGCTTTTTCCATCTCTTTTTACATGTCATAAATTTTCTCAATCAAAATTATGCGGTTTTGCGCAGCCGCTTGTCTGTTCCTCTTTTCAATGCTCCCCCACTTGCAGCCTTTCTTGAACTATTCGATTCCTCCTCTCTGTCGCCTGACTAGTCGTAACTTTTCTGTCCAACATAATCTTTTAATCATCAATATTTTAAATTAATTGTGGAGATAAGAATACCTTGTTGTAACCCATTTAAAATTCAGTAGATCATTTCTTTACTTGATTGGCAGTTTTTCTGGTGTAAATGAATGTCTATGGAATATTGTAAAATTTTAAATAGTTTTGTGTGATTTTTATAATAAAGAAAACCTTATGATGACATAATGTCCTTTTCCCCCACATCGTTAATAATGTAAAAGTTTTAGGTGCACAAAATGCAAACGAATAGGATAGAAAATTATTTTTAAAGGTTGTAGGTAAATCTCACGGGGGGTCCAGCAAAATCTGGCCAAGGGAAGAAGATTTTTGAAAAAACACCTCATGTAATTTATGGATGTCCCATAGGATATTACAAGAGCTGAATAATTTGATTTTACTTTATTTTCTTCTTAATAATGTGGTAAATTTGTTTATTTAAGCTATTGGGTGCTTCCCATTTCTTTTTGGGAATTTATAATAACAAATTTTAAAAACATCTCTTAATGTCCCAAGGTCCCACCTTTGGACTCTTTCAGTAATACTTCAAGAATATCAATTTATTTTGAAAAATACAAAAGTAACATAAATAATGATAAAGCTATGTTAAGTTATCATAAATTAGACATCCAACATATTTTAAAATCAAAATTATTCACAAGGATATCCTCATTTTTGTCTTGACATAAATCAGTTTTTTCGTTTACTTCAAATGATTTTTTGCATCAAATTACAAATATCTACTTTCTTAATTTATTTAATTCTTTATAAAAACATTTTTTGCTCACATGAGAGTAAGGTGTGTTATTTTTGTGACATGTCCCATGGTGCCCCACACCTGACTGTCCCTTGGTACCCCACTTAACACTTTGAATGTTAAGCTTAATTACTCTTTTAGATTTAACAAAAACTTTCTCTTTATTTTCTAAAATATTAGTGAATATACATATTTTAATTTCATTTTAATTGTAATAACATAAATACACTTCATATATTTAAAAAAATGTTTTCGAAACTAAATGTGATTGTAACTTTGTATTGCACAAAACCAGATAACATGAAATAATTATCTAGACACACTAAATATTCCAAAACACATTGATGAATAAATTTTAGCACAAGTTCATAATTATAAAATTGAGTCTGAAAAGTGGTGTGTCCCAAGGTGTCCCACTCTACCCTACTGTTAATTTAAACATTTGTTGTTGGCACTTTAGAGTATTTTCGTATCTCTTGAGATGTTTTACTATGAAGTGGCACGTTTAACAGGTTATTGCATAATTAGGTGTAAACTCAAAACTCTCAAGTGTCACCTCCAACTGTGGACTGGTTTCGTCCTTGTTAGGACTCATCAGCACAGTATATACCGTGCTGATGAGTCCTAACAAGGTGAGAGAGTTGTGAGTTTACACCTATTGTCCGCTTAACCAGTAATAAATGGTGAAATTCTCCTTTCATTTATTGCATAATTACTTTTTTAAATAGTTAAATAAATTGTTTATATTTTTTGCAGGAGCTGTCAAGTCTGGTTATGATGTCCCCTGTAAAAGTGTTCTTTGAAGCACTTTTTTGTAGACTAATTTTCCATAAATATAAAATGTCATCATATTTGTAACTTAAATAAGTTTCACAGTATATTTCCCTTCATTTTTGATGAATTTAGGGAATGGATTAAATTTATATTTTATATATATAATTTTTTTGTATGACTCACTTTTACCTTGAGTCCTGTAGGGCTGGAAGGCTGTTTGTAAAATTTTCCTGGTTTGTAAATTAATCAGTCCAATAAACTTAAAGATTTTTCTTGCATTCAATGTCTTGAATAATTTTTTGGAATGAAAATTTGCCTGTTCCTCCTTTCGAGATTTAAAAATTAAAAAGGTAAGTTTTTTATCAGTGCTTTAAGAGACTAAATTAAACCAAGTTATTGTAGAAATTTAAAAAATATGTTTCAATTAACTTAAGGATTTTTCTTGCATTCAATGTATTGAAATAATTTTTTGGAATGAAAATTTGCCTGTTTCTTCCTCCCTTCTAGATTTAAAAGGTAAGTTTTTTATCAGTGCTTCAAGAGCCTAAATTAAAGTTATTGTTGAAATTTTTTAAAAAATATTTTAAATAATTTAAATTTATTATTTAAATTAAAATTTTATTACTGTATAAATCTTAATTTTATATAGACACTGTTCCGTAATTATTTGGTGATAAATTCTAGTTAATTTTTGTTTAAGATTGGGTTAAATGACCTAACTAAAAAGTAGGAATAAATTAGTTTTATTTTTTTCAGAGTTATGAGTTAAGTATCACACTTTTTATTTTTCATAGTTTCTTTGTTGAATTATATGAAGTAACATTATTCCTGAAAATATGTACTAAGTGTAGCGCATAATTTCAGGAATAATTTTTTGCCATTGTATAGTTCAACTAAGAACTTTTTATTAGAAACCTCAATATTCAGTGCCCCTGCCCACTAAAGTTTTTCTGAATGTAGACGAGTAGCAATAGGATAAAAATTAATCTGCTATGTATATAAACAGACAAAATAGAAAAATAAAAATGGTGAGTGACACTATTAGGGAGGAAATTACTATTTCATTATTAAGCATGGATTAAAGCAAATATATTCAAAAAGTTATGTAAGTAAGAAGATAAAGAAAAGTTATTTTTTTGGCATATATGCTTTAGGAAAATAAATAAGTGTAACGTCACCGCTTGGTCAGTGCAACGTCACAATCAAGTCATCGAGTGACGTACACATCGTGACTACTCTGCGACGTCACATTCGCGTCACGTAGTCACAACCTGGTTGTACTGTGACTTCACTAGGACGTCACAGATGTGGGTCACAAATTGCGGACATTAAGCTGTCAATAACGGGTCCTGGTGACTTCACGGTCATGCCCGTGACCTCAAAGTGAAGGTCACAGACGAGTCTCCTCTGCGACGTCACATTCGCGTCACGTAGTCACAATCCGGTTGTACTGTGACTTCACAAGGACGTCACAAGTGGTCACAGATGTGGGTCACAAATTGCGGACATTAAGCTGTCAATAACGGGTCCTGGTGACTTCACGGTCATGCCCGTGACCTCAAAGTGAAGGTCACAAACGAGTCACATTTTGGTCACCTGGCTATTAGGGCGGAATCCCTTCGGTTCCATTGTTGAGAAGAAGGCCTTGTCTCTCTCGAAAAAGGGAAAATGAGAGATTTTAAAAGCAATCTCCTGTGCAGAGGTTTTTTTCTATTATTGTAAACAGTGGAGAAGACAGTCTTTCTCGATTCGGTTCTGTTTTGCTTTCTTTTATTTTTGGGTTTAAAGTGGGAGTCGGGATGAATTGATGTTTCTACTTGCATAATGTAGACATGGTTAGAAATATAGGGAGAGTGAAGACTGTTTTTAGGGTCCTAAATAAAAGTTCGTTGATGAGCCCTGGTTCGGAATGCGGTATAAAGATATATGTGAGGCGGAAAGCGAAAAGGGACCTCTTGTCGGCGTTCGTCGAAATGGAGTTATTATTTTTTTCTCAATCTGTACAGATTTATGAAGATTTTAAGGCCATCATCATCCTTGTAGCTCAAAAAATGACGAATCGCCAGTAATTAAAAGTTTTAATAGAATAAGTGGATTTCGCGAAAAACGACCTTAAACTTTCAAAATGCTACCCTCTCGTTATTTTTCACAGTTAAGGAATGATTCCAACAGCTAAAATTCGGTTCTAAAGGGTCAAAGGAACGATAAAATCGAGAGAAAAAAAATCCATAGTTTTGACCTTCTTCCAGTTTTTTGGCTTTTTCTCGAAATCAACTTTGCCGACAAGAGGTCCCTTTTCGCTTTCCGCCTCACATATGAACTGTTGTTTAAACCACAGAGTATAGAGCTTAACAGAGTGTTCATCTCCATAGACGCTAATGGTAACTTTTTTAACAGGGCTTTTCCCATTGAAAAACTTCCGGCCTCAAGACCCGCCTCCACGCTATTCCTGCTAATTCTGTCATTTGCCCACTGAAGCTGTCACTCAAATCCAAATCACCTATAATCAGTGTTAAAATCAAATCAAATACATTTCGCGTTCTCTGATTGGCTGCTAGTGAACTGAATAATAATATGCGTGCTGAATTAAATTAAGGATCTTAAGAGTAAAACGGCGGTTTGGTATATCTGTTAAGCTCTCTACTCTGTTGTTTAAACTGTCTTCCAAGGATTGTTAGTATCAATACTTGTCAATGCATACGGGGCGTTTGAAAAGTCCGTATCATTGTTTTTATTTGGAACCAACGTCTCCTAGGGTCACGCAAGTAAGATGTACCCCTAGGTAAGGGACCATGGAATATCCATTTAGAAAAAACTACAGGACTCCTAGCTGTTCGAATCGAACCATCAAATAATTGAAATCAATCAATCAAAATATTCCACCGTGTTGTTGTTGTTGTTGTTGTCGTGTGCACACTTGGAATACCCAAGCTCCACAAGGATTCAAGGCAAAGGGGGTGCGGCTCCTGAGAAAGTGAGGCTCATAAATGGCAGGAGTCCGACTTCTGCCTCATGAGATGATAGATGCTGCCACTATCTATCGCCACCTCCACAATTTCGCCATGTATCTGAAGGGGAGGGAAATAGTCTCCAGACACCTGGACCCGTGGTAAACTGCGCCGTGACGGACCAAAGGACTTTCGGACCCACAGATTTAACGAGCACGTACTCCGCATATACTCGGTTATTCCACCGTTATCGCATCTTATAATATGCGGGCCAGGCAGTGACGTCGGGCTGACGTCAATGCCGAACTCTCTCTATATTTTTTTTTATTTTGAGTGGGAAGTGACTACTCGCTCACCTCTCTCGTCTTTTCTCATGACTATTAGCTGCGGTTTTTATAAGGACTTTAATAAATATGATTTTATCTGATCTGAAGGTGTCTTCATCCACCACTCTGCTATTTCTTTAGCTAATAAGCCCAATACTAGGGAAGAAATAAGAAAGTTAAGAATAATTAAAAAAAACTAATGGAGATAGGACGATGAAAATAGTGCAGGGTATATCATAAAAAATCGTCCAGGAAAAAATTTCATGAAAACGTCTTCGATCTTCGAAGAGTTACTACCAATCGCAAAAGCACGTTTCCAGGAACTCTTTAGAATTTTGTGGATGGCTGAATCTTCCCTCCACGGAAGTTTCTTAAGGATCCCTGAGATTTTTAACAAGATCTCTAAACATGCCTTTGGATACTAATTTTAATAGTTTATTCGGTATTACACAATCTCGGTATAGTAATCTAAACTTGTTTTTCCCGTTAACCTTTAAAGAATTTTTTGTTCTCATGAGATAATAAAATTCTCCGGAAAATTCTATTGCGATATTTTATAATAAAATTATCGATAAATTATTTATATATTATTTTGATAAATTAGATTTTATCAAAAGTAATGTTCTGAAAAGTTCTCATTATTGGATTTTTATGTTTAACATTTTGTTTTCTTTCATCTGTTTTTACTTTCATTTAATTACCTAACATTTTGTTATTACATTCATTTTTTCTTATAAATTAAACTCAAATGAAGTTGGAATAGTTTATTATATTGATAGGTAACTTAGCAACAGCAAAAAGTAACTCAAAGCATTACTATTGGGTTTTTGAGGTCTGGGCCAAATAAACCCCTATTCAATGAAACTTTGGCCCAAAATTTCAAAAATGTTTTAAAAAATCATTAAAACTTAAATCCATATTTGAAAGCGGTTTATATTACAGTTGAACATTAGGGTGGAGCGAAAAACCTTTTTTGGAAATTGAAAACGCCTGGGAATAGGTTCCATTTACGATAAAATTTAAAAATTGAGTTCGATCAATTAATATCTTCAGGTTCCACATTCACGTTAAAGTTTCGAAGTTTCATCAAATTTTAAGTAAAAATCGTTATAAATGATTCCCACACAATTTTAGCTCCTTTTTCAATCCATTACTGGTTGAGTTTATATTCTTAGGATGTCAAACAACATTTTAAGACCTTCCACGGACCTAAAATGGAGGGAATTTCCAATTTTCAAGCCCGAATAAGGGCGCATGCAATTAAAATAGGCTAGCGACCGAAAAACAAATTTTTGAATATCGGTGCCAAATAGAGCTCAAAAGTTGAATTTTACCCTGCGTATTCAAAGAAGAATAATAAAAAATAAATTAGGTAATAAGTAAAAATAATAAATAATCCCTTTAAATTTCAAGACTTGTTATAAAAGTGGTAGTTAAGGTTAAAGTTTGGAATAAAATGCCTATAGTGCAATATAACGTGTTTTTCGTCAGTTGTCTGTAAAAAGGATCAACTTTAGTGTTTTAAAAGCATTTTAAGTAAACAAGAACGTGTATTACAGACTAAATAAAATATTTGAACTTAAAATTTTTATATTTTGGGGTTTTAAAGTTTTTCATCTAAATTTGCAATTTTAGGATGTTAACTCCATTTTAAAAAATTTAATAATAAATTCAAAACTATTATTGACTATTAAGACACCAAATTAAGGTAACTATAAGCATTTATAACGTTTAACCCTACAGTGCATACTGTTGCCATTTGGCAACACGACATTTTTCCCCATTTCCTACTCGAACTTTCATTTCCAAACGGCAACACCATGTAATAAGTACAATAGATATAACATTTCATTGTATTAGCACTTTAGACTGCCAGTAGATCACAGCAGGGGCACTATTTTGAGACATTTGTTAGTAGCTAGTGAGACAAAAGTCAAGACACAGAAAAGGTCAAAATAAAATGACCATATAAATGAAAATAAAAAAATCTTCAGCTTGAAAAAAAAATGTTTTGAAAAGATAAGTTGTTTTTTTATATTTTTAGAGCATTCGGTTTTATTTCACTTCACTTATTAAAAACCATATCTCACAATACGTCACAAGGATCCTAGAAATGCCCTAAATAATAAAGATATGCAAAACCACAAAAGAAAAAATTCATAAAATATTTTAGGCCTGCTTTGGAATAGAGCCCGTCCCCCGATGATTTTTATCACTGACAACCCTTTCGTCACGTTTACTATTACTTTTCACTTCAGTTGTCAGATTACATTCCAGCCAGGGCATCCTCGTATTTCCCCGGATGGGGAAAGAAAAACCCCCGTTCACTAGAATGTGACAGAGTTGGATAATGTGTCGCTACTTCGAAGTTGAGAGAGATGTGCATATTTGATGTCGGAAAATTTTGGAAATGGTGAAAAGAGTATATGAGTAATACGGCGTTTCTAGTAGGAAATGGGAGCGAAGTAGTTGTTTTCAGAAACAAACATTTTTTGCTGTTTCTTGTTTACAAAGAGGACATTCTATTTAAAAGCTTTTCAATCGTGCGTAGTCTTGTGGAGAGCTTTGTTTATATAGGGTGATTAGGAATTTCCATGCTGGTTAAATTTTGGTGTGTTACATCTTTGTGTTTTTAATCTTTTGGGTGAGTTTAATCTTTACCAGTCCAAATGTGCTGCACTGCGTGCAAGGCCAGGCGTTACACGGATAATATGCCCGGCAGAGTGAGAAATAATTTAAAACAAATAAATAGATAAATTTTTATATTTATGACTTAATAATCAATTTCAATCTACAACAACCGATATCATGCCTACAATAATTAAAGTTCAGCTTCTCTTATTTTTTTCAACAATTTTGTTTTTTCATGAAGTTAGTTATGAAATACGGCATATAATTGCATATAAGCATATAATTGTCCAAAAAGTTGTTAGGATGCTTAAATTTTAGATTATTTTTCTTCAGAAACCTTCCCGTGAGCGAGTAGATCAACGTGATAAAGTTTAAAAGTTTATGCAGGTGGGAAAACTTTAAAACTCTAAAGGACATACATGCATACAAACATTTATTTTCATATGTATTATTCGAAAACCGCTTCTCTGGCTCATAAGTGTCTTACGTATGAGCTATAGTAACCTAGGCATGATGTTAATGGAGACTTAGCAACAAAATATTCGCCCTTTCCTAAGGCAATTCAGAATCTTCAGAATTATTCAGGAAAAAAAGATTTCCAGAAGCAATCTTGAGACACTACAACGGGTGGACAAAAGTATTCAGGGGCAAAAAATGTGGGAAAACGGGTGGGGGAGATATAAAATACCCATGTTCATTGTTATGTTATAATTTATCATAAAAAACTAGGTAAAATTATTTTACTTTCCAGATGTCATCATCAAAATTCGGCAATAAAAAATTTAATTCATTATTGTCAAATTTCTTATCTTTGACTTTCTTTTACAAAAAAAGCGTCGTTTCTCAGCTGTTTTTAAAGATTGATCTTCCATTCCTCCTGGCAACTTCTGTCCACGCATCCAAGGATTACGTATGTTTGGTCATTTTCCGATCACCTTCTATTAGAAATCCAATAAATCCAAAAAAATTCAGTCCATGATAACTTTTTAGTGAATATTTATTTTCTATATATCTTATATTGGCGAGAAAATACTCCAATCAGCACACAGCTGGTTGCCAAGATAACCTACTCTATCGTGCGCCATTCTTATAGTTTGTTCTAGATTCTTTGCATTAGCCTAGAACTATACTGCATAACCTAGATTGATCGAAATGTTCGACCTATGTACACTACCGGTAGATAAAAAAAATCTGGTAAACAAAATGATTTGCACATCCGAAAGCAACACAAATTTTAACAGTCAAACAGTCCAAACTGTTACGAATGAACACAAAGCATAACTATACTTCACAGCAACGTTTCCTGAATCCAGTACGTCACTACGCGGAAGGAGAAAGAGAGTAAACACAAATCCTGTTGGGTTGATAGGAGTTTTGATACGCGAATCATGATAAAAAGACACTATTTATACATGGGGTTAACGAAATAATCATATTTTAAAATTGTCGTTCTTTGTTTCACTCGAAATTCAGACACCGCGATGGGAACTACTTTGTTTGATAGTGACGTAATAGGTTCAACTTAAGTTGCTGTCTGGTATAGTATACTATATGCGATAGTGTAAACATTTTACATCACTTACTGTGGACGGTTAGACGAACCACTGTACTGAGGCCTGCCCCCACACCGTTGTTAGCTTCGCAGAGGTAGTATCCTTCATCTCCAGGTTCAACACTCGGGAAATTCAAAGACCCATTCACCAGGATATGCACGTGAGAACTGCTGACGATGGTCTTGAACTGTTCTGGAGGATGCCCTGCAATGAAAGGTAGCACACATTTAGTCTATTAATAAGGGTGGTCCTTATTTGTATGGTAAAAATTTTTTTGGCGAATTCCGTTGTTGACGCCCCCTAGTTTTGTGTCAATATAGAAAATAATAATGTATGCAAAATTTAAGCTCATTCTGATAATAATAACACGTGCCGCAAAAGCCTTGAAGTTTCAAAAAAATACTGATTTTTTCACAAAATATCAAAAAAACCAAAGATTAAACACTCCTATCTTCTTCTTGATTTTTTACGAGAATCTAATATAGTTATAGTTATAATGTTCCAGATTTCATTCTTCCATCACTCCTCTTTCGGTAGTAAAAATTTTTTAAAGTAAAAATAACTCTTGTAAAGTTGTTTTTCCTGCATTTTAAAACAGCTAATAACTCTAGAACTGTACAATTTAAAAACCTGAAATTAGTGCCATTTTGTTTGTAATTTTACTATCTTTGTTTTTGTGTGCAACATAACTGCCTTTCTTTAATTTTTTTTTCAAAATAAGAAAATGGGTGAAAATTAAATAAAAAAATTCTAAAAAAATTTATTAAGTAAATTTAAAGTTTTTCAACTCCCAAAATAAATATTTCTGCCAAATATAAATTTAAAAATAAAATTTTATCGTGAAGAAAAAAATAAAAATTTTCGAAATTTTGGCAAACATTTCATGTAATTTAACAAAGTACGTGATTCACTCATGGGTAATTCAAAAACTCCCTTGAGGGTGTTCATACGATTTGTACCATGCAAAAAAAATTCGCTTAAATTTCAGAAAATACAACTATTAGCCGATTCAGTACAAAATCTTACAGAGCTAATTGAGAACTTGATTCACTGTGCCTAATTTCACCTGAATTTTCTTAGAATTAAGTTTTTACGTAATTTATGATTTTATTTTATTCTTTTATCTTGAAACACTTTAAATTTCGTTTGATTTGACATGTTGGAAGTGAAAAAATGAAGTTTAGTTTTAGTTTTTCTGCAAAACGCTCCTGTTCTGCAAATCAAATAGTTTTGATGCAATATTTGTAAAACCTATATGCGATAACACAGTTTCCTTTTCTTTGTACCCTTTTAGTTTGATTACATCAGTTGTGTTTAAGTTTTTTGATCTAATCAAACGTATAAGTAACTATTACTTTTCTAAACCATAAATTGAGTTTACTGGCGCAGTTTTGAAGATAAATAACTCAGCATATTTTTTATTCAAACGAAACGTTAAGCACTGATCCTCTACTATAAATATAGCCAGACTTGAAACGAAAAATTCCACAATTCAAATATCTAAAACTCATATTTGCTTTTTCGCTTATTTCCCGAACTTTCCCGGTTTTTTTCTCGGAAACTTTTTGTCGTGTTTTCTTTTCCCGTCCACAGTGTTGCGAAAGATTTCGACTGAGAACAGAATTCTCTCCGTTTCTTATTTCTTCCTTCCTTCCTTCAGAACGCGCTGGATACTTTACTTAAGAAAGAGTCGTGGGATACTTTTTTTTTCTTCGGAAAGACTATTTTGGAAGACTTAGGCGAAATCACCCTTTCGTTGCTCGATTTTGCAACTGAAGATATTCTTTGTTGACTGTTTTCCTTATCGTGTTTCAGAAGTAGTTAGCGTCACGCTTTTTTTTTGGAATCCATCGTAAATAAGTTAAAAAGTTTTTTTTCTATTTCCATATCGAAAATGTCATCTTTCTCAACACTCATGCGTGTGTGTCTATTTTCCTTTTTAAACCTGAGAAACACCATTGTGAGCATCTGAATGGCATTGCAAGGTTTGTGATTTTATAAAAGCAAAGTTGGTAAGTTTGTTGTTGTTAGGTGTTTTATGGCGCATGATCCACATCAGGATATTATGCGCTAAACAAGACAAATTAATACAGCTTAAGAACCAAAGCAAAGTTCATGGCTTACGGATTGCATATCTCAGAGTTTCAAAAAGTGAATATAAACTACTTAGTTCGTTTTCTATCCATATATTCAAATGATTTTCTGAATTTATTTTTATTGGTAGCATTGGTATGTATACAGTTTAAAGGAAATGTGACTTTTGAGGATAAACGCTTTAATAAAGGATTTCTCTAACGATAAGGTAATAGATATTTTTAAGTTTTTGTAAAGTAGCTTAAAAATAACACTTCTGACCAAAAAACATTATATTTCTTAATCCAAAAGGTTTTTAAAAAAATTTTTCCATGACTGTATTTAAAAATTAAGAATGTATTGGGTTGTCCCATAAGTTCTGTTACTTTTTTCGAAATTTCGTGTTTGAAATTTTTTTATGAAAAACTGGTAATAGGTGGAGATTTCAAACAAAGAGGATTTTGATCTATGTATATTTATGAACATAACGTGTGAATTTGGTAGTTATGATATTATTTCTTTTCAAAATGGCGGTTTGAAAAAAAGACAAAAAACGACGATTTTCAGGTAATTTTTGTCTTTTGTTTAAAAAACTGGGAAGAACGCATAATTCATGGCTAAAAAAAGTTTTACAGTATATTTGAAATGTTTCGATTAAGGTGTCATAATTTCAAGATGATTCAATAAGTTTAAGGTAGGAAATTTCGGCGTTAAAACTTCATATATTGCTAATTTCACGTGTTTTTCAAAGCACGCCCATTGTTTTTCTAAGCAGCTGGTATGAAGCAAATAAGAGGCAGATGTTTTTTGAACCATAACGCTTTTTTACACAGTTTAAACATTGAAAGAACCTTTTCATATTATAGGTGAATAGATATATTTCTAAATTCCAACGAGTTGTTTTTATTGTACCTTTTTCGTATGAAGCAAATAATTGCTTTGTTCGCATAGCGTATAAGTTCAGCGAGTGCAATTCGGATAAGCTAAAATGTTGCGCGCTTTTATTGTGCGCACTACTTTATAAACTTAATTACAGAGATAATTTAATATACTGCATATTTTGAATACTGGGGTCTATCTGTAAGCTTTTTTGTTGTTTTTGATGATTTTTTGTGAGAATTTCTTTGAAATGACTAACATTACTGAGGAAAGTTTTTTGCAATTGATGTTATGTTTGAGACCGAAATTTCCTAAGTTAAACTTATCGAATTTTCTTGAAACTATGACATTTTAATCTAAATATTTCAAACATACAGCAAAAAATTTTTTAGCCATGAATTATGGGTTCTTCCTAGTTTTTTAATCAAAAGAAAAAAATTACGCAAAAATCGTCGTTTGCGGTCTTTTTTTCAAACCGCCATTTTGAAAAGAAATAATATCATGAGAACTACCAAAATCACACATTATGTTCATAAATGTACATAGATCAAAATCCCCTTTGTTTGAAATCTCCACCTATTACCAGTTTTTCATAAAAAATTTTCAAACACGAAACTTCGTGAAAAGTAACAGAACTTATGGGACAACCCAATAGATGACAGCTCTAATTGCATTTCGCAAAATATAACAGATTTACTTAAAAACAAAAAATCGAGCAAGGGAAAAGTATCAGCTTATTAAAATTTATAGAAACGTTGTTAATTAATGATCATGGGCAAACCTGGCAATTATGACTACTTCATTTCATCCCCCTTCTTTAAACAAAGAATTCCTAACAATGGGAAATCCCAGCCAACCTGCCACAATGTCATTAAACGGAGGTCACTTTTAAACCAATATTTCAAAAAAGAGAGTCCATTCCCGAAACTTATCATATTAATTGAATTTTTTCAAGGGAGAAAGGGACCATTTATAACTAACCCTGTCATGACTCTATGTCATAAAATTAAAACCACGACGTAATTAGGAATACCTCTCAAAATATGCTTTTCTCTAAAGTCTCGAGGAAAAAAAAGAACTTTCCAAACGATCGCTCACATTTTTAATTATCGTCCGAAGAAACAGGGTTAAAATTCACGGACAAGCTCCATCCACGTCGCCTGTCTTTTGTTTTGCCGCATAGCTTCGGTGTGTTGCGGAGAAGCTCATTTTTCTCGCCAGTGTTCATAAAATTTTTAACTTGTTTGAAGCCGAGGAAAAAGTTTCTGCGGAGGGTGTTGTAAAAACCCTTAAATGTCTTAATTTAATATCCATGTCAGGCCAGATTAAGGCAATATTTCATTCTGCGGTTTTATTAAGAATCGAAGGGTATAATCGTGGCTTGGGAAGGTTTTGCTGGTTTTATTATAAAACCGGGAAAGAAAATACTTTGTGTTTGCTTTGTAATTTGGCAAGGGTAGGTAAAAACGTCGAAAAACGTAGATGGCGTAGTTAAATAAATAATTATTCTCCTTTTCTGGTAGCTAAAATAAATATTGATTTTGGTTAAAAATGGTATTTTATAAGAAATTATAATGTTATATTCTATATTTAATCTCGAAAAATTTAAATCTAGCAATATTAGTTTTAAAACTTAAAATATAATATAGTCTGTTCATTTAGAATAGGTGCCTGAAACAGGATAAAAAACGCTCAAAAATCTAATATAATAAAACAAAGTGTGGGTATATATGTTTGTCTTTTATACAAATCCACAGTTTTCTTCCGATCTGCACCAAACTTGGTATACCTACGTAAAAAAACTCAGAAAAAAACATAGGCTATGTTTCGAAAACTTTTAATGACCCCTTGACCCTCTTTCGACCCTTTTTATGGTCATTTTGCTGAAATAGCTTCATTTCCCCTCAAGAAGAGATCTGCTTACTCCATTGTTACAAAGAAAATTTAATGCTAAACAACAATTTTTAATAGAAACACTAGGTACAAATCTATTTAAAAATTATATTAATATTTTAAAAATATATTTCAATGAAATTTAAAAGTTATGTATAGTTAAACATATTTTTATTTGACAGATTATCTAATTTTTATATTTTAAAAGCTTTATAGAATATCATTGTTGTTAAAATAGTGTCCATGGAAACGAGGATGTAAAATCAAAAAGTGATAATATTTTAACTTTTAAGAAAGTTGGTTAACAAACCAAAAACCATTAAAACTCCCTTTCAACTAGAAAATATTGATTTTTTTTCTTAAATTTCAAAACGGAATAAGCTTTAATTATTGAATAATTTCACCGAAAACGTTTATTCTTAAAGAAATGATTAATTAAGGAATCTGAGAAATTTTAAATAATTTTTAGAATATTTTTTCCATGTTGTAAATGTGGAAATCATTCAAAAGTTATACTATTGCGCTTGAGTACTGAAGGAATTTTAGTCCATCCGGATAAGAAAACTTACTAGGAACACCGGGATAGGAAAAGTTACCGGGAACACCGGAATATGAAAAAGACGCCTGGGATACCGGGATGATTGGTAAATGTTGATTATATAAAATTAGAAATGTATTTGGAAAAACTTAAAAATGAGGCGTTTGCTATCAAAACCAGCTTATTCCATTTTTGGAAATTTTACAGGAGAGACAAAAACTTCTCACGTCCACAGTTCTAAAGCTAAATTTGTTTTTTAAATTTTTAATTGTAGGTACAACCACTTAGAATTTGATTAGTTTTTTATTTTCATTCCAGTTGCATTACCTTGGGCGTAATTACACTAATTAGGTTGGAATGAGCTGATTTTGATGCAAAAACACGATTTTTCATGCTTTTTTCAGTTTTTTTGTTCAATTAAGTTGTGAATTGGTTTTTTCCAGTTCACCAGTTAATATTTATGTCTTTACGAGTTTTAAGTAAATGACGTAACTTTAACGTAATAAGTAACTTTTTAAAATTATCTGAAATTTCACAGTTGAGATCACAGTTTTCACTTTTAATCTAATTTTGGGTTGGAATGAGCTGGATTTGAGCTATATCCCTTCGCCAGGTTATGAAGGACCCTCTAAACTTTCAAAATATGCAAAAAAGTGGATTTCAGAAAAATATGGAATTAGCTGGTTTTGATAGCAAACGCCTCAAATAATAAATTTTTAATCTTCACCCGTGCAAGGCCGGGCATATCAGCTAGTACCTAATAACACTTCATTGACCGATTATTTTACAGTATTTTAACTACTTCTGTTTCGAATGCCTTGTCATTGCACAAGAAAAATGTTTCGACAATAACTACAATAACAACTGCTTCTAATACATTACGTCTCAGGCGCCTATTCTAAATGAACAGAGTATAGTGTGGTATAACCAATTAGTAATATTAAAAGCAAATTTACATTTTGATATGATAAATCTGAATTAAATATCCCAAATTCATATTTTTTTGGGGCCAGTAAAAAATCTTATACAAATATTCCAAAATCATGGTTTTTAATTTTAATTTGAGCGGTTCAATATTTGTACTTCATTTCCATCATATTTACAATGTATTTATATTACAGTCATAATTGTATTAAACAGTCAAACGCAACTAAATATAAAACTAAAATCTCATAACATACGGAAACTACTTCAATGTAATCCAATAAACCCCAAAACTTTCATTACCAGTAACTAAAATTCCCTTTCAAACCCCTTACAAAGTAATTAATTCAAGAGCAACGAGCATGACACCTAACCCGTCGCATCCTCTTCAATTATTACGGAAGCAAACCCCCCCCCCACAGGACCACTGATGGCGCGGAAAGCAAAGACCCTTCCCTCTTTACAATTTATTAACACATTGAAGACACAGGCCGCCATTCATTCCAATATATATATATGCACGGAGAATCCCAGAGACCGTGAATACCCGGAGAAACTGATAGCCGCGTACAACAAAGGAAGCCGAGTGGGGGTCATATATGCACGGCACTCTTCATAAACATCTATTAAGAATGAGGTAGTGTCATATTAGGAGGCGGATATTCATCACTGGGTTGATGCTGTGGGGAATTGGATTAAATTAGGAATGGGAGAGGGGGCGAACTTTCAGGAATTCAATTTCGATTCTGTAGTGAGGCGAGAGATAGACTTTTGAGAATTTGTTTGGAGTGCTCGACTTTCTATTTTGGGATGAAGATGGGATTAGCTTTTATTTTATTGATTAGGGGGAGATTAGAATTACTAACAATCGGTTTAAAAATTATTTTATGCAGTTTTATGCACAAGTTGTTGTTTAAAATTGCGAATCCCAAAGAAACAACTGACGTCTGATTCAATACCTTAATAATGTATACATTAAAAGGTATTAGGGGAGTGGATGAATATTTGAATCCACACACTCTTGAATTATTTTCCTTATAATATCGACTGAATTTCAAAAAAGGTGCGTTTCAAAACCACTGTTACCACTGACGAAGGGGATCCAAAGAATCCCCGAAACGCTGTATGGCTTTTAATAAATTTATGTGCAATTTTTTTTGTTGTTTTATTTTAAAATATTTTAATGTTGTGAATATTGAATGCCAGTGGATATTGAATTACAGTTTTAAAATGTGTGGTAATTTTTTCATGCTGCAGATCACGACCATCATATTTTTAGTCTTACTTTGCTACATTAAATTATAATTTAAAGAAGAATGCACACCATGTTAAGATTGTGCTGTGGGATATTACAGATGCATTTGTTTAATTAGTTATGCATTTAATGGTCTAAAATTATAATGGAATGTTTTAAGCAGTTTTTTAATGCCAATATTAATATTACTTACAATAGCTGACCACTCTGACAAAAATTAAATGTAAATCATTAAACATGATTTTTTACCTACCTGTAGCTTTTTTCCACCGAATGTGTGGGTGTGGTACACCGTCTGCTTGGCAGCTAATTTTGGCTGGACGCCCGGACACCGCAGTGATATCACTCGGTTCCAACACCCAACGAGGTGGGACTGAAAAAAATTAAGATTAGAGGTGTGTGTTAATGATATAATTTATATTTAAAAACACACTATTTGAATATGATTAAATGTAGAAAATAAATCAAAATAGAGATAAATGAAGACAATTTCTTTAAAGAGTGGATTATACAGGGTGTCCCACGAGAAGTGGCCCAACCCCTTTAACTTTTGAACCCCTACAGATATAGTCATGAAAGTGGGGTCTAAGTATAGTAAAATAACCATGCCCTATCCGATGAGATAACTTTCAACGCCCTCTAGCGGAAAATTTAGGATTTATAATTTTTATTTAAAAAACTATGTGAGGTATGTGAAAAAAGTCAATGACAAAGTTGTAGAACAGCATCGATTTAGTAGGAAAAGACACCTTAAACAGAAAAATATCTTGAATAAAACCCCTAAAACACACGCTCAATTAGGTTGAAATTACGTAGATTTTACTTCTTAAAACGCTTCTCACGAGGCGAAAATGAGAAATTTTTATTTTTATGACTTAAGTAAAAGACTAAAATATTATTAGTTCATTGAATTGAAAATTTCTCATTTTTGCCTCGTGAGGACCGTTTTAAAACGTAAAATCTACTTAAATTCAATCTAATTGAGCGTGCGTTTTAGGGGTTTTATTCAAGATATTTTTCTGCTCAAGGTGTCTGCCTACTGAATCGATGCTGCTCTACGACTTAGTCACTGACTTTTTTCACATACCTCACATAGTTTTCAAAATAAAAATTATTACTCCTAAAGTTTCCGCTAGAGGGCGTTGGAAATTGTCTCATCGGATAGGGAATGGTCACTTTACTATACCTAGACCCCACTTTCATGACTATATCTGTAGGGGTTCAAAAGTTAAAGGGGTTGGGCCACTTCTCGTGGGACACCCTGTATTATTGCAACCATTTACTAAAATAGTCATACATATGTTACGGGCAGGGCATTATCAATAATGCCCGGGAAATGTGATAAATTCAATGGAATTTATGACTGAAATTTATCACTTTGCCCGCCTCCACTCTGGGCATTGTTACTAATGCCCAATTAACCACTTGGCCCGTAACATATTGTATACAACTTGGCCCGTGTATATTCTTTGAATATAAGTTATGTCTTACGAAGTCACTCTCTTAAGCTATGTTTATAATTTATTATTATTATAATTCATTATCTTGCATTATTATAATTGTTATTAAAATAAATAATACTATATCCATATACACTGCATTCATTATGTATATGAAGTCAAATTGAAAGGGTAGTTAATTATTTAAAAATTATAACAACATATTATTTCAATTTGATAATTAAAATGCATAGAACCTTTATACAGCAGTTGAAATTACTACAGATTTCATGATGTGTTGTAAACCGTACCTTTCACGGTCAATACAGCACTATAGGACCCAGTAGCGACATCATTAGTAGTGGCACACGTGTAATTCCCGTTGTGTTTATAGGCTAGCTCTTTGATTGTCAGAGTGGAGACCCTCCCCTCCTGTGCGTAGAGGATGGTGGCATCCAGCTCTTCCTCCATCAGCATCTGGCCGTCCTTCAGCCACCGTGTGGTCAGCGGACCGTCCCCCGTGTCCACTATGCAAGTGACTGCGGTCAGCATTCCTTCGTGCAGATTGTCTTTGAAGGAAAAGCTGGCGACTTTGGGTCCCGCTGAAGAGGGAGAAGTGTTTAGACATAAGTTTACATGAAGATATGAGGTCACAAAGGAATAGAAGAGAAGTATGGGCTTAAGTTTACATAAAGGAATAGAAGAAGAGTGAGGGCATAAGTTTACATAAAGGAATAGAAGAAGAGTGAGGGCATAAGTTTACATAACGGAATAGAAGTGATGGCATAAGTTTACATAAAGGAATAGAAGAGAAGTGAGGGTATAAGTTTACGTAAAGGAATAGAAGAGAAGTGAGGGCATAAGTTTACATAAAGGAATAGAAGAGAAGTGAGGGCATAAGTTTACATAAAGGAATAGAAGAGAAGTGAGGGTATAAGTTTACGTAAAGGAATAGAAGAGAAGTGAGGGCATAAGTTTACATAAAGGAATAGAAGAGAAGTGAGGGTATAAGTTTACGTAAAGGAATAGAAGAGAAGTGAGGGCATAAGTTTACATAAAGGAATAGAAGAGAAGTGAGGGCATAAGTTTACATAAAGGAATAGAAGAGAAGTGAGGGTATAAGTTTACGTAAAGGAATAGAAGAGAAGTGAGGGCATAAGTTTACATAAAGGAATAGAAGAGAAGTGAGGGCATACGTTTACATAACGGAATAGAAGAGAAGTGAGGGTATGTTTACGTAAAGGAATAGAAGAGAAGTAAGGGCTTAAGTTTACATAAAGGAATAGAAGAAGAGTGAGGGCATAAGTTTACATAACGGAATAGAAGTGATGTCATACATTTACATAAAGGAATAGAAGAGAAGTTTGGACGTAAGTTAATAGAAAAGAATAAGGACATAAAGGTATAGAATAAAATTGAGGACGTAAGTTTACATAAAGGAGTAAAAGAGAAGTGAGGCCATAAGTTAACATAAATGAAAGAGGACATAAAGGAACAGCAGAAAAGTGGTTAAGAGGAGTGATAGGAAATCGTTGGGGCAGTAAAAAGGGGTAAAAATCAGAACACTTTTTGGTTGTCAACGAAAGAAATTATTTTTTATTGTAATATTTGTGGTCTCTCTCTGCTCTTCAAACTTTGAGCAAGAAAAAACATTTTCAGCTACTATTTAATTTTTAAAAAAAATTAATTGTGTTTCAATTTAGATCGAAGAAAGGGGTGAATCATAATTTTTTTTTCGCATTCCTATCTTTTTAAGAGTCATAAATATTGACGAGGGAGGAAAAGTGGTAACGATAACAAATGTGGTAACGATATTCACTAGCATCATGCATCCCTCATTGTTACCCTTTTGAATAAAAAAAAGATATTTGAATTTGAACTAATGGTAGAATTTTTAAAATATCTGAGAAATGAATATGGAACGGAAAAAATCACGAAGTTTTATTACTGTAGAAGTAGTACATCAGCCCCATAGGCCCTCCCCTATAGATTATTTTTCTAATCTAATTTTGGCTGTCTAACAAAACAACAGCTAAAAAATTACATTCACGTACATTCTCGAGGATTTTGTTACGAATGAGAAGATTTGTTCCGATTCGCTTGTTTTACGGCATTTAATTTTTTACACAAGGCAAAGTCAAGGCAGGATCACACAAAAAAAATCACGATGACGTTGGCAAAAACCTCTTCTAAAGTTCCTCTTACTAAAAACCATTTGATGAAAAAATATTTTTTTAACTTTAAGATTAAAAATTGTTTTTATAAGGTATAAAAATATTTTTTAAACAATTTTTTCTTTGATTGAGAATACCTTTCTATACTACGAAGTCTACCCACTATCCCAAAATATTGTTTTTTTTTCACTACTACCACACTGTTTTCACGCAAGTTAGCAATTTGAATTACTTTTTCTCTACCTTCGTACTAATGCCTATGTGTGAAATACTTAATCAATGAAAATCACCTGTTTGATTCCAGTTACTTAAAATCAGCTTCTAAACCGAAAGATATCAACATAACAATGATTGGAAAAAGATGACAAGAATCAACAAAATGCTGATAAGAACGATATTCCTTGTTTATTGAATATTTATGCAGCCAATTAAATATAAATGACTTGAAATATAAAAGAGAGCTAAGTGAAATATTATGGTTATATTGTATTGAGGCAAATAATTTAGATGTAATAATAAACAAGATTAATATTTGCGTGTTTTTTATTTATTATTTTTTACTTTGTTAAACTAATTTAGTTCATCCTTAACAACCTTGGTTGAAAAGTACTATAATAAAACATTGTTTAAAATCAATTTAAATTGATATAAAACATTAAATAAGAAATTGATAATTTTCCATTGCAACCTTTTGGTTTTATATATTAGTTTCACCAGTAAATATGTAAAATGTTAAAGATCTGCAATCACTATAATGAATTACATTTACACTAAAACAATTATATTTGAAGTAAAAAGAAAGTAATAAAAAACGTAGGTCAAAGGAGAGGAATGAACTTAAAATAATTATTAATTTGCATTTGACAAATTCCAAAAGTTTATCAACCGCTTTTATTCAGCACGGAAGTAAATATAAGTAATACCCATCCCTTCATTCATTCATTTACCCAAAACACAATATATCCTAAATTTAACACAGATTGTTTAAAATACACACATCTCTAGCTCCTACAACCTAAACCAATTAAAGTTGCATTTCAAAAATATATCGTTCATTTATCTCAAAGATTTACACTTGAATTCACACAGAGATTCAGCCTCAGATAATATCTTGATTTAACCGTGTGTGTGGAATAAATCCAGTGCCACATAAGCCACTTCCTGAACCCTCAAGGGATCCTGGAAAGAAATCCGACGGCATTATCAGTTGCTAAATGAGCGGGGGTATAAGCTAATAGCTGTTTAATTCTCCTGTGGTAACCTACCACTTCCGTTCAAAGATATATTGGTTAGATTAAGGAAGGCAATTTATTTCGAGAGACGTACATCCCATTTATGGCTCACTTTTTTGCTGGAGGGATGGTTCTCAATGCTCCCTTAAGATTTTCTGAGGACGGCTTTGGGTAGTCAACGACCTGTTACTGCTTTAATGCCGAACTTTGTTGTTTGTCTAATTGCGTGTGGGAATTCCACAGCAATATCGCTTATTCTTCGATGAGGCATATCAGCGAAGGTCGTTCGAAGAAAAACGCGTTTTGTGAGTATCTTAAGTTTATGCCCGGAGGAGAAGATTCAGGGTTTTTATGGGGAGTTATTTATTAAGGCGTTGAATTTATTTCAAACGATTAATTATTTTTTTTATCTTGAAAGGTGTAGCTCTGGTAATTGTTTGCTTCTGGAATTCTTTGTTTACGAACCGGATTTAAAGGGATCAATTTATAAGTGCAATTGTCGAATATATTACTAAGATAACTTTTTATTTTTAGTAACATTGAATTGTATTTTTTAATTCGTCTCTCCAAACTTTTGCTTCAGAAAGTTTCTATATGAAACTGATTCGTTTAAAAGAGCAAAGACCTCGGTACTAGTTAGAAAAAAAATAAAGACACGAATTAGACATAACTCTTAGGTTAACAATGTGTATTAAAACGTTTTAAAAACAAGTTTTTAGAATAATTTGATTTGGCTTATCCATGATGTACTATAAATCATTACATTTTCTAACGGAAAATGAAAAAAAAACCTGTATATTTCAAGGGATTGTTAAAAAAAATATGAAGGCCGGTTCTCATTTACAAACTTTTTAATCGTATTTCTTGTTATTTACAAACAAAATCAACTATAGCACTTGGTTTTTAAAAATTTCAAGATCCAGTGGACATGACCTTACACTGTAATGAAACTTTATATTATCCTCCTAATTAATCTATTTTTTCCAGTACTGTTTATTTTAAGATAAAATTAACATTTAAAACTACAAGACGCTAGTCCCAAGGTACAAATTTTAGCCGAGTCTGCTCTGATTGGTTGGTTTAAATTTCTCATGGAAAATATAAGTATTTTTAATAAAATAATAGCTGGGGATAGAACTAACGAACTGCTGCATGCTATGCAGGGACGCTACCACTGCTAAAGCGGGGATTCAGTAACTTTAAAACTTATTATAACATCTTCCTTATTGGGTTAACTTTTGACGCAGGCGCAGTGTTGCGAATTGCGAATACTGACACCCTGAGAATAGGGCTTATATTTAAAACTTCCCTTCTAGATAAGATTTATTTGTGTCTTATCTAAAACTCAATTAAATCAACCTGAGTTACACTTTATCAATAATATGTTTAAAATCAGGGAACGGAAACTTTAAAAAAATTCCTGGTAGGAAACAATTTTATAAAATAATAAATTTTCTAAATTAGTAAATCCATACATATTTTCTAATCTTAGTACCTAAATCAATCCCCAATCTCCCCCCAAAACAACCTCAAAATTAAAAGCATAAATCCTCGGGAATTTCCTACTCCAAAAACAGCTCTCTTTAAGAAAAGCTTTCAATGTTTACAACCAAGAAACTTTTTTCTTTATGATAAAACCAAGAGTGCATCCTTAAAACTAGCAGGCTCATCATCTCCCGCGTCGACTGCAACAAGAAATCTATTGCATTCCACAAGTATCGATCCAGAATATATCCAGATATTTTCGGAATCAGGGGAAAACTTCGCTGATGGTATTTCCTTTTTCAAAGAAGTAAAGAAACAAAAAATAAAGCTGTAACTACCTTCCCATAGCGTGTGCTACACTCCCCCTAGTATTGGGAAGGAGGGTCCAATCGATGAAAAGGTAAGATTCATGTTTGACGATCTAATCTCATATTTCAGATAGTTTTTGAACAGGGGGGGGAATCTTTGAGAGATCAATCTTTGCGTTTGGGACGAATGTTTAATTACCTTTGTTTGAATGTGAAAGATTTTGCACACTTTTATGTCCACTAAGTGCATTTTTTAAATGTTTATAATGAATAATTCCTTAAAATAACAGTTTCAACTGTTCAATTAATTATTTTCGATCCATGCTAGAAATAGCGTATGGGATCAACGGACATAGTTATCTGCATATGTTTGAGCAGCTATCTGCATATGTCTGCAGAGAAAGATGTTAAAAATATCCACTGCATATGAATGAGTGCTATAGAATGAAAAAACAAAGTTTTTATAGGGTATGACGTAACAATTTTCGGTAAAAATGCACTGTAAAGGTATAATAATTTTTTCTGGCATTTTTTATCTACACCACGGAAGAAATCTGTCTGAACAGTTTGAGCGCGCTTGTTGAAAAACGCATTATATGAGTCCAGACATAACTTAAACTAAAATATTTATTTTTAAATGTAATATCACATATTTTAATTACTTTGGGGGTGAAATATCCAAATATTTCATTAAAACCAAGTTAAATGTTCATATACTAAGTATATTAGATATTTAGTTTCCGTTGTTGAGTTTTTAATAAGTAATATCTCTATATATGTATAACTGAAATTGGGCTACTAAAAATTATTAAGATTTCTTAACTTAGAATTAAAAATTGATTTTTTAAAAAGAACAATAATATTTCCTGTTACTTCTGTACCAATGTTTTTAAGGAACACATTTATCTCTTCAACTTCTTGACCCATTTCCCCTATAATCAAAAGACAAGGTCGGCCAAATAACCTCACATTCCCTAAACAACTCTTCCAACTTCAAAAAAAACTTTTTATCCTTGCAGAACTCGAAAAGTTATCCCATCAAACCCCTTTTAGGTCATAACACTCGTAAAAATTCCACAGATAGAAGTGTTGAAGGACAGAAAACGAAAGCAATAAACCCCAGCTGTGAAGACTGGACGGAGACCTACTTCTGACAAATATCCTGAAAGACCTGGACACCGGCCTGCCTTGGGGAGAGTCCACCTCGCAGCTGTACCGTCCATCGTCCACTCTGGGTTGTACGCCTTCGATTACCAGTGTACCGTTCTGGTACACCCGTTGTCGCTGGTTCAAGGGGAGGAGACGACTCTCTGAAAAGAACACGACAAAGCATTTTATTTCTCTATTCATTTCATCTAAACTATTTCTAGCAATAGCTTCGGTGCTTGTGTTTAGAAAAAACAATCAGTTCCTTCTTCAAAATTTCTTCCAAATGTTTTATTAAAACTATAATAGTTTAAACAAGAGACTTGCAATGTCATCGTGATTAAAAAGAACTGAAATACGTATGATCGTGAGTAAAAAAACATAAGAATGCATAAAATATTAATCAAACAGAACTAAATATGTGCTTCGTCTTGAGAAAGTCACAAAAAATAGGGATAGTTATTAGTTGTGCTGTTATGTTATTAGTTAGGCTTATGAATGTGTTTTCTTTACATTTCTGATCAAAAACATCCTCAAACATCAAACCACATTCAAACCTCCTGTATTTGTTTGGAAAATAATTAAAGCATAAGCTCTGCTTCCAATTTTCGAAAACAAACTTTTAAACTTATCTGTACAGTGTAGGCCATCGCATATTTGCTAGTGAGCAATGTTACCCCCGCATAATCGCAAATTTCGAGTTTTTTAGCAATGAAACTTGCATATTTGGAAGAAAATATATAATTGTCCGATTCCTGTATTTATGATGTAAACCCATTTTGAAAAATGTAACTTCTTCTACTAAGCAAGTTTTCTAACTAGTAGCCCTTTTGGAATTTACTACACATTATTTACAATTATTACAATTATTTACAGTTATTTATAGTTAAAACTACTTTTTGCATGAACCAGGTTTATGTAATAAATGACAGAATCGAACCATTATATCTGTTATACTAATATATATGCGGGTTTTAAAACTAGGTTTTTTTTCGCGGATTTAGCGTATTCGCGGTATATTTTGGAACGTAATTGCCGCGAATAACGAGTGAACACTGTACATAAAACTAAAAAATTTTATAATGAGAATTCAGCAGATTTTTTAAAAAAATATGTCATAAAACTATTAAGTGTGCTATACTTTTATTTAATCACAAAAACCTCAACAAGTAAACTATATTTGGAAAAAATATAATAATAATAAATATTGAGAATCATTTTAATCTCAAGAATTTATCGCGATGCATGTGAATCCCCTTTCTTAGTTTAAGGCACCTCAAAGCTTTTAGGTAAATATTTAATCTATAAAAGTTATGAGTGTTTGAGAAGCTCCTGAACAACACTTGGCCAAAGAAAAATAACATCTCTTAAAATGACAGGGTCTTACACTAGGATCATGTTTGCTTAAAACTTTCACAATATTTAAGGAAAATGTTTTCTAACTAAATATAAACTACCTATCGTACATAAAAACTGTTTTTACTCGTTGAAATAATTACAGAATATACTTATTATAAATTAAAGATACTAAAGTTTACTAAGGAAAAAATGATAGGTTTAATTTCGTTTTTAATTTGCTAATATGGCATATTTTTATCATTTACAAAATAAAGCAAATTTAGCATGATAAAAATCAGAAGAATTTAATAAAATTTGAACACCTCTTTTTTATGGAAAATAAACTTATTAAACTACACTTTTGGCCATATCTAATTGTATTTACAGCTGGGAATTAATAACAAAAACTTCATTCTATTGACTGAACACCCATTTTAATGACTGAACTAACTAACAAGTGTATATTTTTCCGCCTGAAAGTATCAATATATTGGGTTGTCCCATAAGTTCTGTTACTTTTTACAAAGTTTCGTGTTTGAAAATTTTTTATGAAAAACTGGCAATAGGTGGAGATTTCAAACAAAGAGGGTTTTGATATATGTATATTTATGAACATTATGTGTGATTTTGGTAGTTCTCGTGATATTATTTCTTTTCAAAATGGTGGTTTGAAAAAAAGACCGCAAACGACGATTTTCGCGTAATTTTTTTCTTTTGTTTAAAAAACTAGGAAGAACGCATAATTCATAGCTAAAAAAAGTTGTACTGTATGTTTGAAATGTTTAGTTTAACATGTCATAGTTTCAAGATAATTCGATAAGATTAACTTAGGAAATTTCGGTCTCAAACATAACATCTTTGCAAGAAACTTACCTCAGTAATGTTAGTCATTTCGAAGAAATTTTCTCGAAAAAAAGCATCAAAATCAATGAAAAATCTTACGAAATACCCAAATATTCAAAATATGCAATATATATTAAATTATATCTGAAATTAATTTCAGAAAGTAGTGCGCAATATTCAAGCGCGCAACGTTTTTGCTTATCAGAATTACACTCGCTGAACTTATGCTAAGCGAACAGAGCAATTATTTGCTTCATACGAAAACACGACAATAAAAACAACTCATTCGAATTTAGAAATAAATCAATTCAATGACATTATGAAAAGAGGCTTTCAATGTTTAAACCGTTGAAATAAGCATTATGGTTCAAAAAACATCTGCCTTTAACTCGCTTCATACCAGCTGCTTAGAAAAACAATAGGTGTGCTTTAAAAAACACGTGAAATTATCAATATATGAAGTTTTAAAGTCAAAATTTCTTACCTTAAACTTATCGAATCTTCTTGAAACTATGACATCTTAATCTTAACATTTCAAATATGCTGTGAAACTTTTTTTAGCCATAAATTATGCGTTCTTCCTAGTTTTTTTAACAAAAGAAAAAAATTACGCGAAAATCGTCGTTTTTTATCTTTTTTTCAAACCGCCATTTTGAAAAGAAGTAATGTCACGAGAACTCTTAAAATCACACATTATGTTCATAAATATACATATATCAAAATCCCTTTTATTTGAAATCTCCATCTATTACCAGTTTTTCATAAAAAATCTTCAAAGACAAAACTTCGTAAAAAGTAACAGAACTTATGGGACAACCCAATATTTTAACCCATTAACGCCCATTGATCTATTTTAGATCGCTGAACATAGTGTCAGAAATGGTCTTTTAAATTACCTTAAATTTACCCCACATAACAAAACTGCTCATATGGTAAGAGAAAGCCTTCCTTAAGAATAATCTAATGTGTTTTTTTCGTTTGCAACATTTATTTTGTTACAGTGATGGGCAAAACTTTGCCTTGGAGTTTCATTTTGCAATTTTTTCATCTTTGTTCATGTTTTACGAGAAATCTATAAAAATATACCACAAATTGAATCCTTTTCAGATTTTATTTTATCTTTATAGATGTAGCTATAAGAATACAATGCAGATTTTTGTAAAAACTAATTTATTTAGTTAAAAATTACGACCCAATATTGCTGATCTAAAAATAGATCACTGGGCGTTTGGGTGTTAATTTTTTATGTGATGCTTACAATATGATTATTCAGATTTTTCGACTATAAACTGTAAAAAATGAACAGGAGAATACTCAGTAATATTCAGGATGGACACAAATACAGATTTTCTTCAGAAATTGATCATTATATTATTGTTAATTAAATTTTATAGTTTTTCTGGTGGACGAATGAAAGGTAGACCTTCTTGATTGATTATTCAGTAAATCAAAAGATTGCAAATAGTATTATTTACTCAAGTTTATTCACATTAATTTGTTGATACAACTTAAGTCCATGCAAGCATTTTGTTTTGAAATACATTATAGGTAAAATTAATAGAAAATTAAAAGTTTTTGAGGAGAAGTAAAAATCTTAAATTGAAAATTGTAATAATTTTTTTTAATTCGCCCTAAAAAACAGCTTTTATAACCTTAAAATTGACGTTATGGCAGAATAGTAAGTTAATTGGAAAAGTATAGTTAATTAGAATAGGCCGGAAAAAAGCTTCAACACGCAGCAATTTTTATGTTGCCGAATAAGTTACATTTTATTTCATGAATATCATTATTTATAATAAAACTAATCCATAAAATTTACGAAAAAATCACCTAATGCATTTTATTTAACTTAAGTACACAATATTATGAAATATTATTTCTATAATATACATATAAATTTAAAGTTCTTGGTTCAATTCCCACTTTTTCACCAATTATTACTTTCAACATAGGCTATTCATATAATAAATCTTGGGTAAATTATTTAATTTTATAATTATTTAATTATTTTTTCTCAGATTTATAAATAAATATGCATTTTTTAAAGAAAAATACTAATAGGTATATTTATTTTATATTTTTTATGATTTTTTGAGGTTCTACTATTACTTAGCTCTGTGACAAAAAATATCCTCCGAACGCCCAGTGATCTATTTTTAGATCAGCATATTTTAACGAAACTAATCACTGTTTTCACAAAATTTGTTCATAATATTCATATTATAGGCAAAATACACCAGATTCATGATTTTTATTCAAATCACCCAAAAAAATAATAGTTTGGGCGTTAATGGGTTAAAAAAGGTCTACAAGTGATTGCTGAGTACCGCAAAGCAACGCCGAAATATACATATATAGATCCAATCCATGCATATAAAAATGAATGTCTGTATGTCCTTGTCCTTTATATTTTTAAATTTTTTAAACCTACATTAATTATTAAACTTTACCACGTTGACTTACTCACTCCCGGGAAAGTTTCTGAAGAAAAATAATTTAAAATAGAAGCATCCAAATAAAATTTTTTTGGTAAATTTTATCTTTTAAATCAACATTACAAGTCTAATTATTTCAAGTTTAATTATTTCTCACTCTACCGGGCATATTGTCCGGGTAACGCCTGGTCTAGGACACAGTGCTATACATTTGGACTGGTGAAGCCCGTCTGTAACACACCAAATGAAATTTATTAAAAAACCGAAACCCTGGCGAATACCGGGTATAGCGCGTCAGCACTAGTATTTATAGGTATAAAAATGAATGTTTGTATGCTTGTTTGTATGAGGGTAAGTAATCAGCCAGAGGGTAATTGTCAGCACTAGTAACCTTTAAAAAGAGAAAGAATGTTTATTTTTTTAAATAATATGTAAAACCCCTTTCAAATTATTTCAATCTTTTATTTAATTGTTTTCAAACAAATTCACTTCCTATAGAAAGTTAATTTGCTAGCAACATTTTGTTTTAAAACGGTTAATATTTAGTTCAATGAATTTGTGTTAATTTATTTACCAGGGTAGCAAATGGGGGTTTTATTGGACACCTTAAAAGAGTTAATTTGCATATAAATCGTTTTACGAACGTTTCTTATTAAATGGGTTTATATTACTCCGAGAGCTATTTGTACTAATGAGAATAAATAGTGATTTGAGTAACGGAGGTAATTATGTAAATTGAAATGTATAGTAGGGTGGAGCGAAAAAAACGAAATTTGAATAATCAAAACGTAATAGCGCGGAAAAGTTGCTATTTGTGGTCAGAAACAAAGTCCCGAAATTTTTGACCAATCAATTAATATCTTTTACCGCCGCAAAGGGGCTTAAGTTTTGAAAAATCGTAAAAAACAAGTATTTTGCAGAAAAAAATTAAAAATACCCAAATTTACCGAAACATTTTCTAATTGGGCACAATATGTTCAGCAATGAGTCATTTAAGTGCCCTTAAAATTTAATTTCCGTGAAATTAAATCTTTATCCCCAGAAAAGGGGTCAAAATATCGAAAATTTCCAAAAAAATGTCAATTTTGGGGTAATTTTTACTTTTTTGGATTTTCATATTTTTTACATTATTTTTCCCCTGCTTCTGACGTTACTATAAAAAGCAGTTTACTGCTTGAAAGATTTAGCCCAAATTTATCAATATTTATCCTTTATATCACTTCAATTAGGATCTTATCCAAAACAGGCATCAAAAATGAAAATTATCCAAAAAACTGTTACAGATAGGTTTAAAATCAAAAAAGGAAAGCATAAGAAGTGCATAAAACACATAAAGCATAAAACTAACAACCATTTAAACCTACAAAACCTTCTTATGCGTCTAATGTTGCATGTTATACACTTTACTCTGTAACACAAGTACTTTCTGCGAACATCCTCTGTTTTCAGGAATTTTAAGTCAGTCCTATATATAAAACGATATACGTTTAAAAATTTTTTAAGATTGTAACTAAAACAGTTTCTTAAGTTTATGAAGGAAATAAGCAGAAAAGTGTTGCACCATGCAAAAAACCTTAGTCTTACAACGAATGAGGGATTCGACCGGAGTCGCAATATATTCTTTAATAATTATTAAAATCAATTTTCCACCATGATTTGCACAATCAAGATAGTATCTAAACTTGTAATTGCCAACTGTTTTTTTAGTACCTTGAACACTTTTTATGCTGCCCTTTTTGGATTTTAAATCTATCTGTAACGGTTTTCTGGATAATTTTTATATATGATGACTGTTAAGGATAAGAGCCTAATTGTAGTGATATTTGGGTTAAATATTGATGAATTTGGACTAAATATTTTCAGCAGTTAAGTTCCTTTTGTAATTACGTTCGAAGCAGGTAAAAAATAAGTGTAAAAAATATAAAAATCCTATAAGAGTAAAAATTACTCCAAAATTGACATTTTTGCATTTTTTCGATATTTAGACCCCCTTGTTGTGGCTTAAGATTTAATTACACAGAAACTGAATTTTAAGGGCACTAAAATAACTCATTGCTTAACATACTGTGCCCAATTAGAAAATGTTTCGGTAAATTTGGGTATTTTTAATTTTTTTCTGCAAAATACCAGTTTTTTCCAATTTTTCAAAACTTTAGCCCTCTTGCGGCGGTAAAAGATATTAATTAATTGGTCTAAAATTTTGGGACTTTGTTTCTGACCACAAATGGCAACTTTTCCGCCCTATTACGTTTTGATTATTCAAATTTCGTTTTTTTCGCTCCACCCTAATGTATAGTCCATAAATTGCTGTTAACTATTTGTTAAGTCTCGTAATTCCAGTCGAACTATTTACGGGGATAGTTTCAGAGTTCGAAGCAGGACACTATGCGTTTCTCCCACTTCATTGTAGAGCGATATTATTCAAACATTCCAAGAATTTCCGTTAGGATATTAATTTCATTTCGCAATGGTTGAAGGAACAGAAATGATTGCAATATATGTATAAAAAGACGAGAACATTTGAATGCAAAATGACTAAAAAGAAATTTCTGATATAAATTTTATGGGTATTTGTAGCGTAGTTGGTAAGTGGTCGTTTTACAAAAATTAAAGAGTGTGTTGTTTATGGACTCAATTCACGTGACATCAGCTATCACGCGATAGATACATTCCAAGCTTTGTTTACTAATGATTATCTTCAGAATTGACTATTGTCTAAGACATATTTTGAAATGTAATTGTTTGACATCATAAAATGTAAAGGTAAGTGAACAATTTCAAAATTTCTACAACCATCTAACAAAAAACATCAATAAAAACAAAAATAATAAACTTGCATAAAAATATGCAGTCCATCTGGTTACTAACAGTATGATTAAAATACTGGTAAAATTTTGAGAGAATATCTTGGATAGTTTTTGAGTAATCATGTAAATAGTGGAGGGTTTTTATGCAAAATTTAGTTCCGAGAAAATTACCTTCAAAGTTTATTTTTGTATAGATCGCAGAAGACTATCTGTTTGAAAAATGCTGTAATTTATTTTCTAATTCACCTACAAGTAGAAAGAAAACTGTTTTGGAAAGACAAAAGTCTAAACTACTTGAAAATGTAAGAAACAAATTTTCGAGGGAAAAGTCGAAAATCGTCATTTTAGGGGTAGGCGGATACCTTAATAGCAAAATTTCTCTATACCCACAGTTAGTTCACAACTTGTTCTGTGTTATAAATTAATCAAACAATCCTTTTCAGTAGATATTGAATTATTAACTTCTCGAGTTTTAAATAGCAAACAATAATACCCGCCTCATCAAAAAAGATCCCAATCGAAACTTATAAAACTTTTCAATCTTCACATTCATTATCCCTTACAACACACCCACAATCAAGATGTTCCCAAAACAACCCATCTCGCTGCGAGGGAAGAATTTCAATTTATTCCCCACATATCCCCTTCGAAACACCGCATTTCAGTTCCCTTCAATACCTCCCTTCCCTCGGCCCTACTTTAATAACTGCAAAATTCCCCCCTTTCCCCGGGGGACGCCGAGGCTGGATATTAATTTTTAGTAAAGCAGCAAACAGGAACTTCACTAATTCCCTTGCCCAAGAAAGAACGGCGAAGGATAAATATAAAAAACTCCATTTTAAATTAGAAGAAAAAAATACCACACAAAAACTACACATTCCTCCACGCCATTCGGTAGAAGGAATTTTAGATTGACGGGAACTAAACTCTAGTTTGGAATGATTTTTTACCATCCCCTAGAGGTTTTTTTATTCTCCTTCTTCCCCCTTTTTTATGCAAAAAAAGTATCCGGATACTTAGTTGCAAAAATATCGAGAAGGATTTTTATTTCGTTTATGTATAGAATCCATGCGTCGCCCGCGTATTTGTTTTTTATGCGAAGTAATGCTTATCATGGTGTTTCGATTAGACTTTGGGGGAAGGTTTTCGAAATGCGCGTTCTTATTTTTGTTAGGGGGTTCTTCGTCATCTTTCTTCGGGAGTTGAGGTCCCTTATTTTTGTTTATTTGCGGGGGTTTCTTTTTTTAAGACTATTTTGGCTCTGGGGATGCATTGTGTTTTAGGGGATAGTTGTTTGAAGGGTGTATTCAATGATAGGACAATGTTTCATGCAAATTTTGATAAAATTTAATATGTGTGGCACAGACTTAATTAAATTTTTGAGTTCCCAAGAACCTTTTGCGAGCATACGAAATAAGATGAATGCATTGTAGTCGAATTTAATCTCACGCATTTGAATTTTAAGTTCAAATATATTGTCTTATTAAATCTATTGTCAAGTTCGAGTATTGTATGGAAGTTTATATCATTCATCTATAAAAAATACATGCAGTTAACAAGGGAAAACTAATTTTTTTGTAAAATTTTCATTAAAACCAAGTACAACATATTATCATTAATACCTTAATTGTATCGTCATAGAATTTTATAGAATTTTACCATAAAATTTCCTGATTTAGATTTTAATGTATTTCAAAATACATTTAATTAGATAATCTTATACATAGTAAAAACATTTGCATTATGTGGAACATATTTTACATTTTATAGGCTCCTCTTCCTTTATAACAAATTATATACGTATTTTGTTTATTAAAGATACAATCAAAGAGTTTGATACTAGTTTTTAATTTTAAATGGTTCGATAAAATAAGAATGATGAATGAACATAGCTATATAGAAATAACATTCTTCAAAAATTGACTTTCCCGAAAAGTTTTACGTTTATAATAGTACAATTTGTTGATAAAGGATTACTTTTACAGCTTAAGGCCCAATCTCACCAACTTCCTGCTAATCTCTGGTTAGTTAAACGGTAGTTAAAATTAACCAGAGATAAAAAAAAAAGTCTCAGTCGTATCACCAACAAAATCGCCTGTTAATTTTTCGTCGTTTAACTAACCAGAGATTAAAAAGCTCAAATAAACTATTTTGATACTTAGTAGATATGTTTAATCCTTTTTATAATATAATTGTCTTATTTAAAGTCATATATGAGGCGTTGAGAGTCAGAGTGGACCAACCCACAAAAAATGAAAAAGGGCTATTCCATATGAACAGGGACATGATCAAGAAAAATGAAAAAATAAAATAATAAAATTTTCTAATTATTTCAGGGAATAATTATGCAGTATTGATCTAATTGTGTTTTGCATTGCTTAAATTTTGTGTAAAATTATTTTTATCGGAATGTCAGCATTTAAAGTCAATATTTAGAAATATTTGTTTTAAAGGTTAATTTATTAATGAAAAATGTATAGTTTATTTAGAAAATTAAAAATAAATTAATTAGTTTTTACAACTTTTTTGTTAAATATACTCATAAACTTTATAGTAAAAATGAAATAAAGTGTTTAAATCAATTTAATTAGATTTATATTCATGAATAACTGAACGCTTATACACATGTAGCGTGAGTTACGAAGTACTGTAGCGTGAGTTACGAACAGCTCTCTATATTTTATTTTATTTTTGATTTTCTTAAGCATTCCCAGTAAAACTGCTTGCTATTTTAGAATAAAGGAAGTATATTCAAACACCTGACAAGCATATAGAATTATTGAAACACTATTTAAGCAGAAAAACAAATTTGAATTTTATACTCATAAATCCATGTCTTTTTCTTGTAGCGTGAGTTACGACTCTATTTTAATTAATATTTAAAAAACTAAAATTCTTAAAAGATTCGCAATACTTATTTTAAATTATTAACATAAATTTCAATATGTATGATTTTTTTAGAAAGAAAATAATAGTTATTTCTACATAAAAAAATTATTTGAAATTACAATTTTGAAAAAAATGTAGCGTGAGTTACGGTGGAATTGCCCAAAAGCGTTTTTTTTTTATTTTTCAGTAGAATGTAGAGACATCTATTGATTTCAGTTAGAAAATAATGCATTTTTTTAGTTCCCACAAGATGGCATCACTTTTTCGTTTGATCTAGTAATTAAAATCGTACAAAAATTTAATGCCAGAATGGATCAAATTACTTGGTATATTCTGATTCTGACTTTCAACAGGATCCTCTAATTAGTGATCACGAGAAGATTAAAACTAAACATTAAATACTAACCTCAAAAAAGAAAGTTTAATTATCACTGAAATTTTGTAAAGCGCTTTTCTCGAAATAACAACTGCTGGGGTTGGTCCACTCTGCCTCTCAGCGCCTCATATTGTCTTAATCCCCACTCTTTGGGTTTTGTCAAACAAATTTTACGATGTTAAAAACCATCCAAAATATTTATTCATAATTATAAAGTATTTTCCTAATTTTCTTAAATTATGATGAGTAAGTTTTTGTTAGTCCATAATTATTTAATTAACATCGATATCGAATAAAGATTTAAGGCTTTCACGGTAAGATGAGTGAAGATTAAACGTTTTCGGGTAAAGATAACCGCAAATTTTAATAAATTACTATGGTATCTTTACCCGAACACTTTTAATCAACATTTATATTTTTTGTCTAAAGAAATATACTAAAAGTTAAAAATAAGTAAAAAGGCAACGTTTATACCATGCACATAAGTTTATTTTAAAAAACGATTCAGACGATCGTTTTGGGGATGCCTGAATCCCCTCGTCAGTGAAAGATGAAATTATTTTATTATTGATTGATTGATGAAATTATTGATTTAGGCATTTTTCATCTTTCACTGACGAGGGGGATCCAGGCATCCCCGAAACGATGGTCTGAATTGTTTTTAAAATAAACTTATGTGCATAGTATAAACGTTGCTTTTTTAATTATTTTTAACCTTATTTGCACAGTAAATTTTTAATCATTATACAAAAAGTTGTTTAAGTATTATATGTTTGTTTTGTTTCAAAACTGCAGTAAGAACAAGTTGTATTGACCAAGGGTTATTCAAAGAAATTTGAAATAATTTTTGGTATTCGGTTATGGTTGTTGATTGTTAAACAATTATAATTATATACTACAAATTATATTCTTTAGCTTTCACAGTTTTTGACACAGAATAAGAAAATACTTAAAAATGTAAATAATTATAAAAGTATAAAAAACAAAAATAAGGTATTCCCCCCCCCAAAAAAAATCCCCAACACACATATTTGGGTAATTAAGTGCTTTATTTCGATTAATTACTTTTTATCAATGATACAATTTCATCCATGAAAAAAAAATCGTTTTTAATTAAAGGAATTCGGTCAATTTAAAATTTTATAAAAATGCTAAACAATGGACAAAATATACAGACAGAAAACCCAGAAACACACTTCGAAAAACTCGTTTAAAAACTCGTTACACATTAGGGGAAAAAGTCACAATCTTATCATTCAACCCAAGCTCGGAAGGACGGGGCTTCCAATTTTTCATCAGGAATCCCAAATCCACCCCATTTCCCCTCAACACCCCCTAAGCAGGCTCAGGCAGTGACATTTTAACGAAGTTCCAAACCCGGAACATCCAATCCACCCTGGATGTACCCGCCAAAAAAAACCTTCTAACAAACGAAAAAAAAAATCCCTTGAATGCTTACGTGGCCTAAAGACAAGCCATTTTCTTTTGTGAGACTAGTAGGAGAAATAATGAGGCGGAAAAGTTCAAGTTAATTGCACTCGCACACTTGCCGTTTTTTACCTCACTTGCCTCTTTTATATTATTACGGCGGCATTCTTTCTCTTTCTTCGATCTTTAGGTGTTTTTTACTCCCTCAAACGCACGCCCTCAGGCCCTCGTGCGAATGGACTTTTTTACACGGATATTTTAGATCGTTATTTTTATGTCGACGAGGGAGGTTGTGTCTTTTGCGGAAAATCTTTACACAGACCCTATATCCTCGCCTTCTTTATTCCCATGATTAGGTGCCCTTTTGAGAGGCAGAACGGAGTAAGTCCAAGCGACGAGGTGTCCACTATCCACCCTGGGATGACACTGCTCGTTTTGTGTTTATCCGAACTTTTTTGTTCCGGACTTTTTGTTTTCGTGTGGCGAATTTGATTTTCGTCATGGGGGAATTTTCTCTTCCAATGTCCCAGGAGTTAGAAAACGACTGGGGAAGAAGTTTTTTTTTAAGCGGGTGAGTTCTTTAGAGGAGTATAGAATAAAGTTTGAGGGTAGGGAGTTACAAAAAAAGCTTAAATGGTTGGTTAAGAGAGGACAGGAAATGTATAACCAATTTTTTTAGGGGGGGTATGGTCGGGGGTCGGTGGTATAGGGTAGTTTTCTATACCTTAATAAACTCATGTTTAAATCACAGTAATTTTTAATTTTTTATAACATGTAATTTTTTATCGATATTAGAAAGATATGTCTGGTACACTTTAAATAGTGAATTTTTTATAATTTATTTTTTAATGTTTGTATTTAATAACTCAATTTTTTATTGCATAAATCTAAAACCAAATCTTATTAGAAAATAATGTAAAACACGTGCATTTTCATAATCTTATGCACTTAACACCACACTGTTGATTTGTTATAGTTTTTGAGAAAAATATATATTTATTTACTTTATAAAAATACATGTGGATAAAAAAATTGGATATTAGATGCAATTAAGTCTCTAAGGTAAACTTTTTTTTCATTTTAGTCTACAAAAAATAATTTATACATCTTTTGTTACCCATTTTTACCTATTTGGTCCTTTAAATTCTTTTTATGGATCCGTGAGATATATTATAAGAATTATCATGAAACTGTTTTCAAAAACCCATCAAATTATTTGGTTTTATTTTCCTCATTTATTTTATTTGGAATTATAGTTTTATAAAATTTACTTTACTTAAAATATTTAATCTTAAAAAAAAAACAAAAAAAAACTTTTGGAAAAATTTTACAGTTAAAGAAACCGAAATATTTTTTTCTTTAATAAGTCGTAAATCGGCTTAATAAGCTCTAAACTAATCTAAAAAGACAGCAAAGATCCGATCCAATAGTTCAGAAAACTTGAAACTGGTAAAATGCTATAACAAAAAATTCGATAAAACAGTATATTAGCTAAAACAGAAACAAAATACACCTCCCAAAAATATAGCCTAATCTTCTTTTGAGTTATTTAATGAATCATAAAATTAAATAAACCAAATATCATTTAAAAGCAACATAAATTAAGATATCCCCACCTTCTAAGTTCATGGGTTTTCTCCTTACGCCAAAACAAAAAAATAGACCTAAAAGGTACACCCATTACCACTTTGTTCAATGTGAAAAACTCTTTTCGTAATCCAAGTAATGATTCGTGACCAAGAGGTTCCCAGAGGAGACCTTACGCAGCTCGTTTCATCTACTACCTAATTACGGTTAGACCCTATTACATCTCTTTTGCATTAGGTACGCTGATAGATTCTCGCTTTCCCGTTAAATATACCAAAATACCTCCAAAAGAAAATGTTTACATGGACGTTTGCTTTTCACAAGAGAAAATATAACATTACTGTGTATATTGTGTATAATTTGATGTAAATACCTTAAACATGCGAAAATATTTTACTATGTATAACATCCTACAAAAGAACTTTATATTACAACAATATATTGTTTTGAAATATTATTTTACAAGATAAACGGGATTAATTGGTCGTGTTGTGAATGGAATGCCAAGGGAAGTTAAATTAAAAATAATTACTACACTTAACTACAAACGTGTTTATTTAAAAAAATATTTAAAATATGATTATATTAACCTACTTAAATAATACTTAAAATCGTAGCACTTAAAATTTGTATTTCAAAATATTCAAATTAATTGTGAACGCTTAAAAATTAATTATTCACTACTTATTGTTTAATTTACCTTTAGTTGGGGAAAACGTAAAAAAAGTTTGATTTAAGTTTCCCCCCTCCAATCAAGCTGAAGAACAATTTAAAAAACATTTTAAAGAAGATTTTAAATATAAAATATACTAAACACCATCCCTCTAATGTCACATGATTATAAAAATATTTCTTGACTTGGTGGCAACATTAATAGAGGAAGAGCAATCGGATATCAGAGTAATGTCTAGATAAGATTATACCTTGTGTTATGAGGGTTAGATTATAAAAATTGAGAAGTAGATAGATCACTTTGCAAATTAATAATTAAATTGCATTCATTATTGACGAAGTTAATGGAGGTAGTTCCACATTTTTTTTTTATTTTTCAAATCTATTCAACCTTATGAGAGAACCCAAAAACCAACATATTTTTTATTCTGATCATTGTTTATTTTTTTATTGCGAGTCAAAGCTTGAGATCTGAAAAAAGCGGGGGAAATGGCGCTTTCATATTTGTGACGTCAAATGTTTGTTCACCCGACTGCGTTTCAAGATTTATTTTTATTGTTGTTCGTTTACTCCGTATTGTTGTTAAAATGTACTGACGTTTTTTTAATATTAGTTAATGAAATATTAATTATATGAAATAATGATTATATACTCTGTTCATTTTGAACTGGCGCTTGAAAATACACTAAATAAAAATCCCAACACCAAGAAGGAAAGGAGATATCTAAGTCAAATTTATTTCTATGATTGCACATAGTATCAATGTGAATTGCTAAAAAATCAGCCTTCCTGGATATTAGGGGGCCGAGAAAAACCGGGAAGAGGGTTGTCTCCATATGTGTCCATTTCCGCCTTCACACGTCATGGTATTGAGTGACAGGGGCTCTAAATGACTTTTGAGGGTTTGGAGGACCAATTTGCCTCCTCAGGTAGTCCAAATTCATATGGTGCACCAGCGGACGTTGCATACCAGGCTAAGTGATTTATCCTCTTTCTCCGGACATGCTTTCTGAGCGTTGGTTCTTACGACTGGATAAGCCAGGGTAAAAATGCAAAATAGGGGGTTAAGAAGAAAGCTGGGACATTGTATAAAACAGATGTTTGTGCATTTTTCTCTTGAAATTTGTCCCCAGGACAGGTCTGAAGGTAAGGACGGACAACCGGCTAAAAAAAACTCAATGAAGCAGCTCTGGTTGGCCAAAGTACCGGTAGATCATACTGAGGACAAGCGGCAGTGGGATGGATGTCGTTTGCAGTACTGGGGGTTGTCCGTTTTGTCCGAATAGCTTCTTACATCTTTGTCTATAAACAAGGGGCTGAAAATGGGCCTTTTTGTTTCCAATAGTGCACGAAAGAAGGAAATGAAGATCCCAATTTCATGACATTGTGTTTATGAGACATTCCTGCTTCGGTTTGGAGCACCACGACGGTTGGGTATGAGTTTGAAGACACAATGGAGAGAGAGCACTCAGATGATGATTTTCTAATCGTTCCACGGAGTGGTGATGCAGGGTAACGGAGTGGGGATGCATTGGATTCCATTTCTGCAACTCTTGAGTATGATTCACCAGTACTTTCTCCCACCAGAGCTGCGTCATTGAGGTTTTACAGCCGGTAGACCGTCCTTACCTTCAGACCTGTCCTGGGGACAAATTTTAAGAGAAACATGCACAACCACATGTATATAATTTCCAAGCTTTCTTCTTAACCCCCTAGGTTGAATTTTTTCCTCGTCTTTCCCGTTCTCTAGAACCAACACCCACAAAACAAGTCCGGTCAATGAGGAGAAATCACTTAGCCCGGTATGCAACGTCCGCTTGTGCACCATATCAATATGGACTCCCTGAGGAGGCAACATGGTCCTCCAATCCCTCAAAAGTCATTTATGGCCCCTGTCACTCAATACCATGACGTGTGAAGGCGGTAATGGACACCTATGGAGACAACACTCCTCCCTGGTTTTCTCGGCCCCCTAACATCCAGGAAGGCTGATTTTTTAATCAATTCACATTGATACTATGTGTAATCATAGAAATAAATTTGACTTTGATATCTCCTTTCCTTCTTTGTGTTGGGATTTTTATTTCCGCTAGTGTATTTCCTTCCCCCACCACCGATCGGTAACCATAGCAACTATCCTCGTCAAAGTGACGAAGAAGGCTTACTATTGGCTGCTCGAAGAGCGTAACTATGGTTACGCTTCTAGCGTGGGGGAAAGCACTATTTCTCAAGCGCCAATTCTAAATGAATAGAGTATAATTAATATTAATTATATGAAATAATGATATAAATTGAATCGGAATAATTCGGAATATAAAATTCGAAAAGAAAAAGGATGCTGATAAAAAAACTTTGAGAATAAACATCAGCCACTAACAATCATATTACAGTTACATATATGTATTCGGTTGGTTTTGACGGGCTATGTGACTTCAAATTTGAACTTGTTAATTTAGAAGCGTTTTCAATTGCATCATTTGTTGACTACTTTTTTCAACTTTTATTTCTTTAATATCTTAGTAAATGAATTTTTTCAGTAAATTTAGATTGAAGATTTCAATTTTTCACAACTTAAATTGTACTAATAAACCCAAAAACTGGAGCTCTGTTTGCTGATGACTTAAACATTTGGGGGAGGGTTGATACTCAGGAGCAGGTACAAAATTTACAAAGGGATCTAGATATCATATCACAATGGGCTGAAAAATGGGGTATGTCCTTTAACATAAGGAAAGGTCAGGTACTTCATATGGGTCGGGGGAATGGTAGGGCAGAATTTTATCTGCAAGGTGACAAAGTTAAAGAAGGTAATATGATCAAAGATTTAGGGGTGATAGTAAATGAGGACTTTAAATGGGTTCATCAATGTTCATCTGCTAGTAAAAAGGCTAAAAGGATATTGGGATACATTAAAAAAATGTTTCTTCAAGGTCCGAGGATATTATTTTGCCACTATACAGAGGCTTGGTGAGACCTCATCTAGAGTATGCTGTTCAGTTTTGGTCTCCATACTTAAAAAAAGATATTGATGCAATAGAAAGGGTTCAGCAAAGGGCTACTAAAATGGTCAAGGGTATATCCAGTTTAAGTTATGAGGCAAGATTAAAGAAGCTAAATATGTTCACTCTAGAGAGAAGAAGGATTAGAGGGGATTTGATTCAACTATTTAAAATGGTAAAGCAAGGGGACACAGAGGGACTAGATTTCAATATGGGTAATAGAACAAGGGGTCACAATTTCAAATTGAATAAAGTAAAATTTAAGACGGATTGTAGAAAGCATTATTTCTTTAATAGGGTAGTGGATAGATGGAATGCGTTGCCTGAAACAATCGTAAATTCAAGTGGGGTAAACGAGTTCAAGGGGAAAATTGACAGATACTGGGATTCTGGTAGTTTGGGTTAAAAAGACTGGACCAACCTTGCTGGGCTTACGCCTGTAGTTGGTCGACTTAATTTGTATTTGTATTTGTAAAAACGGAATATTTAAAAAAAATATGCAACTTCCTCATTACTAACCCAGTTGGTAAGTTAAACAATTGATAGAGTTATTTTGTTTTATCTCACTAAAGAAAAGTATCCACTAATTTTTTTTTCTCGCGAAAACTCGTGACAGTATTTATTAGACGTTTTTAGGTACATTTCGAACTTTATTAAAGAGAACGGTATTTTGTCACGCAAAGCAAAATAATATGTGATTAGGTAGTCTAATTCTCAATTAATTATGGGGTTTGTGAAGAAAAACTACTACTGGTAATTTTCTACACGGTATATGTTGGTCTTTATTGACTTAACTCAGGTGATTTGTATCCCTGACCTATTTGGTTTTATAAATTTGAAACTTTTAAATTTCTCATTAAAGGTATTTTTTAACATAGAATATCTGTGTAATTTCGAATGTGAGTTTAAAAACTCAAAGTTAAGGCTCAAAGTTAGGATAAGAAATAAATTGGAAGAAATATATAAATTGAAAGGAATATTAGAAGACATTGAGTTAATTGAAAGGGTTCAGCATAGGGCAAGCAAAATGATCAAGGGTATTTCCAGTTTTAATTACGAAAGCGCTTAAAACAGCTGAATTTGTTCCTTTACTCTAGAGCAGCAGTGGTTCCCAAAGTGGGTTCCATGGAACCCTGGGTTTCCACGAAAAAAATTAGGGGTGTCATGTGACAAACTTTATTTCATTAAAAAATAAGAATGGTGTAAAAAATAAGAATATACAGTGTCCCCCTTGGACCAAAAAAAAGTTCTCAAAATGAGTTAAACCCCTTCTTTTAACAATCAAATTTCAAACGTTTTCTGGGTGAGGGCCCCCAGGCCCCCCCACAGTACCACAAGGGGATCTTAAAGATACTTTTTGGGAAAATCCCCAACTTTTTAACATTTTTGCCAAAAGATAAAGGTGATTGTAAAAGTGCCCCCCTTGTGCTGGATTCGCGCCTGGTTTCGTTTATATATCAGATATTAAATTTTAAAAAGTCATTGATTAAAAAATATTCAGGGTTCCGTGATTATCGGCAAAAAATTTGGGGGTTATACGACCAAAATAGTTTGGGAACCACTGCTCTAGAGAAAAGGGAGGGCTAGGGGGGATTTAATTAAACTTTTTAAAATGATAAAGCATTGGGAAACAGGCAGGGGGTCTAGACTTTAGTATAGATGTCACGGGTAATATGATAATCAGGCATTATTAATAATACCCCCGAAGGGGAAGAGGGCAATGTGATAAATTCAGTGTTAATCAATCAACAAATTTTAAGGATAAAATTGACAGATACTGGGAATCCAGTAGTTTGAGTCAAATGGACCAACCTTGCTGGGCTCCACGCCTGTTATTGGTCATTTGTATTTGTATTACTCTCAAGATTTTCATTCTCAAAATTAAACTATAGGTTTTTTTGGTTCGAAATACTGAAATTTTGAAAATAATAAAAAAGTACTTAAATAGTCTTACAGATTGTTTCTCAATATAAATGGTTAAAATGAGAATTGAAATAAAAACCTTATAATTGAAAGTTCTTGTAAAAGCGATTTTTAACCTGTTCTAACATAAATAGTCACTTTGAAGTTTGCTATAAAAAGCTTTAAAACTACTTTTTAAAAGAAGAAAATAATTCTCCCCCTACTAAAGAATTCTCAAGTTATTATGTAATTTAGAAGTATTATTACAGAAGACGTAAAGAGAAGACGAAGCGACACATTTTTGTCTGCATATGTCTCAAATCAATCTCAACTCAACTGTTTTTTACTAAATACTATGGACTTTTTTTAAAAAAATTGAAAATCTAGAAATTAACAAAAAATTCGTGTAGAAAAACTAAACAATTTTATTTATTTAAGTATAACTTTAATTTTAACCAAGTCTTATTTTAAGGCACAAATTATTTTTTGTCCTTTAACTTTTTCTTTGATGAAACAATGAGGTATCCTCACGTTTTGGGATTAAATTTTATTAAAATGGTAGATAAAAAACCATGAAGAATGACGTTTACATCATGTATTTTCGTAGCCTAGTTTCTGAGATATCAATTTTTGAAATTTCGTTTTTTGTTTTGGCACGAAAACACAATGGTTTTCATGCGCTGTGACGTCACATCCAATAGAAGCCCGTTTTCTGATAACGTGACTTTTCTGACGTTTTGGCAAAAATAAAATTGAATTTTACATTATTTAAAACACATTTTTGAACTTAAAAATCAGAAATTTGGGAGTTTTAGACCATAATGTATCGAAAAAGTATAAAATCAAGCAAATCCCTCACTCATGCAAATACCTCATTCTAACAACTAATAAGAAAATCTCAACATTAATGAATTTTTTTGAAAGATTTATGGTCGAATTTTTACAAATTAGGTGACGAGCACTGGTCCATCGTATTAATCATTGCAAAACCCTTCTGCCCCAAAATATCTTTCATCTTTTCTTTTCACTCATTTCTTCGAGACCAAGCATTACTTTTTCTTGAAAAAAAACCCCTTCAGCTTAAACATCTTCCAGCTTTGTTTGACATTTTTTGTTTGCAAGCTCCCAAAGAAGTTTTTAATTACGTCCAAGGGTAACTACGGGACTTTTTTTATGTTGCCGAAACTAAATATTTCAGAGTTTTTTTCTTCCCAGATTTATTTTTTTGTTTGTGTGAGTAGCTGAATGTGGTCTAGTTTATTAATTGGGACCCTAACATTTTGGATAAATTAGTAATGCAAAAGTGCACTTTCACGTATACTGATGATTTTCAGTTGTTAATTTTTTTTAGCTAGATCCGTAAACAAATGAAAAAAAATGTTTTTTTTATTCAGGGATATATTGTTTTAATAAAATAAGATGGAGAGATGAGTATAAAAATGTGTCTTTAATATTTATAAAAATTCCTCGTCCCGTAACTTTTATAGCAATAATAATAATTTATTTTAAGAACCATATGTTCTTTCTTGCATTAAAAGACAATACATGTCCTCCATACATATAAAATGCAGGAATTAAGTATCAAATGCAAATCTCAATTTCTGTTTTCGTGTTATTTTTTATTTCAAACGCTTCCAAACTAATTACCTAACAGTCTCCATGGAAACAGAGGTATAAAATAAGATAAAATTCCCTGACAGATGTAGCTTTTTTAAAGGAAGTCGGATAGCAAACCAAAAACTCCTGACAATATCAATTGCATACTCTTTTGGAAATGACCAAAGTATCTTAATACGAGCATTTTAAGTTGTTGTTTTTTAGATTTATTTTATTGCTTTGCTTTATACCTGGACGTATTTTAATACTTCTTATTCAAAAGGAAAAATATATGGAATATATTCAAACTGTTTAATAAATGAAGCTATTACTCCACCGATCTATTAACTCCAAAGCTATTATACTGCCAAGCATATCATTAAAGCATACCGATATCATTAAGCTATATATCCGAGCATATCATTAAAATACATTGGCTGGGTTTAGTACAAGAGCATGAGTTTCAAAACAGTAAAATATTTTACCCTTCTGCCGCCTCAAATTGTCCAAAGAATTCAATGGATATCTCGGGCGGCTTAGAGTTGAAAATGTTATATTTCCAAATTATTTTACATTTCGAACTTAACTCTCAAAATACTTTCACCGTAACAAAGTTGGATTGATTCCAACACCGTTTAAAACACAGCAATCTTATAAAGCAACACAGCACTGAGCCTAAACAACCCCAAAAGTGGTCGGCTTTCAAATACCCTCAACGCACACGACTTCCTTTCGACGGAGGAGCATAAAAAGTCAGTAGAAACCTCAGAAGTTAGAGTAAGAAACCTTGCAGAATCGGTACACGCTTTAGGGGCAAAACAAGCGAAACAAAAGGTTAGAGGAACCCCCCAAAGCATGAAATATTTATTCCGCTTCAAAGTATGTGGTAATAAAAAGGAATGAAAAAATTCCGGAGGTAAACATTTCCATTTTCTGCATAAGAGGAGACCGTAGAAGGGAGAGAGACCCTAAAATCTACCAAGATTTATATTTTGTATTTACGAGCGTCTTCCACACAAGCGACCAACAATAAAATTTATGTACGCCGAACGGATAAATTCGGCGGAACTGAGACCCCCTTTACAAAAGGATTCGAATGGAACGTTTTTGGAAAAGATGAGGAATCAGAAAGTGGATTTTCAGAGGTCTTCGTCTTTAGAGGTTCCTGGAAAAATGTCACTTATTTGTGGGCACGCAGCGAGAATTATGAACGAAAGCCGATTCAATATGTGATGTATATTCACTTCATAAACGGTTGTTTTGGTTTTAAAATGTTTTGATTAGATGCAAGTGATGTTGCAAAGTAATGGGGTCTGCATAAATCATTTACTAATTTGTTAACATCGGAATAACTTCATTCACTCACTACCGATGCGTGAAACCATTTTGCGCGTTTGTTTTATAATATTAAGATTGCATTTTGCTTGTGTTTCGATAAAATATTGCTGTAAAAGGGTTGCTAAAAATTACAGACTGAATATATTAGGATAAATGGGACAGCCTAGTTGGGATCTAAAACTGTAGTTGGTTTTCAAAACCCGTTGGTTGTCCCTTTTTAAAACGGATGATTCCTTAAATAGTCTGGAAATCAGAAATTTTACCGTTTTGAAAATGAATTATTTACTTTATCCTGGATATATTTAGACTATATAGTCAGGTTAACTTTGTATTTGAAGTTAACTTTTATCTCATAAAATTCTATAACAAAAGCGAAAAATTTATCAAAACAATTATATGAAACTGTAATTATCTCAAATAATATGTTTATTCGTTTAATGCCCATATATGGTCTTTTTATATTATGTCACCCTTAAATCGCAACGATGAATTTTGTTTCCCATTTGAAGTTTGAAGGAGGCTGTTATATATCAATGCTTCGCTTACAAACTTTTCCTCACATCTAACTTACAAGTGATTCATGCTGAATGATTTTGGCCGTTTTTTATATTCATTTGAAATTAAGATTATGAAGGGCATTTTTGCATCGTGAAGCCTCTCTGGTGAATGGTATAAAAAGGATAGGAAGTTAAAATAACTTTGGGTGGTATTAATCAAAGACTTGTATTTAAAAAGCAAAAGCAAACCCGTCATTCAATTTTGAAAAAAATTACCTTCAAAATAAAATAAGTCATTCCCCCTCCCATAAGTCAATCAAGTATTTGCTGCCAACCCATTTTATCTTCCGACCCAATAAACTATCTGGAAAGCAAAAATATTCTACTAGTACCTCTCGAACAAATGTACACGTACAAAAACATATGATATATCAGACACTCCAATGCATCTCCTACCGGAATTCCTCATGCCACATGTCATAGCAAAAAGCAAGAAAAAAAATACTTATGTCCTCGACACTTGTTATTGACTGATACATTACAGGGCCAAATTGCTGCTGGCGTCTTTTCTGTCAAGATGGGCGACATAAACCAGGACGTCCTATTTCCTCCTGGAGGTATGCACTTCACCTGGGGTATCGATACGTCCTCGGGAATACCATGAATCGATTTGATATGTGAATTTCCGTTTTCTCCGCGTAAGAATTGCCCGTTATATTCGATAAATGTCGAGAATGACGTATTTGGCTATCATGTAGAGGATGTTGAGTGGGGAGATTTTTGACTGAAAAAGAATGGTATTAATTTGTTGGTGGTGGATTTTATATTGAAAAACTTAAAGGATGTAAGGATAAATTTCAGTAAATCATTATAGTAAATTATTATTTAAATTATTTTTGAGTTCAGTTTTGTATCAAAATGTTCAAAGGGTCTCGAATCCTTTATCAGACAATTAGAAAAGACTTACTTATTTTAATCTTTGTAAGGTCTAAGTAATTTATTTTCTACATTAAATGTGAGGTTAATAATATCTTAACTTAAAACTGCCCCGGGGCCAATTGGATCCTATCAGCCCTCATATCAACATAAAACGACTGATTCGCTAATTATTTATCTTTTAGTCTCATTTCGTTGTAAATAATTTTATAAGAAGATAAATTTGTCTTTATTTAAAGAAATTGGATTCTACTATTTTTTAGTAATTTTCTATTTCTTACAATCTTTAGGCTATAAAAGATAACAAATTAAAAATTTAGATGAAAAAAATATAAGTACTTTTACATATTCTTATTTTGAAAGTTTCTTTTGATATTTCTTTTAATCTCACAAACATTCATCCTTACTTGACACTTCTTTTAAAAAAAAATCACCTTTCAATCAGCTTTCCTATCATCACAATTCCTTTTTTACGAAATTAGAAAATATTTAGAGTAAAACCAAATTAATTCTCTCCAATTTTATTCTAATGGTAGTTTTCTATTACCTACCAAAAATGTTTCAATTTATGAATAACCCAATACATTAGAAAGTAACAATTTCATAATCATTACCAACAACCAATATTAAATGAAAACATCAAAAAAAAGAAGCCAAACTTTATCACGCTATACCCAAAGCACCCAGACGTGCGGTGTTTCTCAAAACCAAGATTTAATTAAGTTACTATACATAATAAATCCGAAACACTCAGTAAGTAAAGCAAGTTTCTGTACGATAATCTAAAAAGAAAATGATCTTTAATAAATGTGGTATTTACTTCTGGAAGTAAAGGGAATCGGGAACATATCTATTATGAAGAGTTGTTCTCTACACAAAGCGATATTCCACTGTCTGGGGTATTGTAAGACTTAGTCATGCAATCAGTCAGTCACTTTTCTAAGCACGCATACCACAGTAAGGTCACCTTGGACAAAATAGAATATGATAGCAAGCGGATTGTATGAGAATTGAGATTTAACCGCAAATAATAAAATAATAAATGTATTTGTAAAGAATCTCTCTATATTAAAAAAAAGTAACGGTGACCGCTGTCGCCGCCGCCGCCGCTGATTTTGAAAATTTTATTTTTGAACATTTTGAACTCTAACTACGCAAAAACTATTCAAAGGAATATTATGAAATTTTGACCATTGGTAGACAAATGCATGATAATCATTTTCGTTCCAAAACCTAATTAATTAGATAATTAGTTCTGGAGTTATTTAATGTCAAAGTCGAAAATTATTTTTTTCTGCTGCGAGTTCGCTTCCAGCAAAATCTATTTACAGCAGAAACGTGATTTTTTGCATACACATACTCTTAGGCATGAATTTTTGCACCTCATCGCTCTTTTTTCGAATTTCGAATTAGTTTTTGAGTAATTTAATTTTAAAGTTTCGAAATTTTTGATCATTTTTCGATTTTTTCGTTATAAAATAAAAACTAATCATGATAGAGGTACAATATTTTAGACACATATACAGTTATTTTTTATAAAAATATTGGCGTTTCGTTTTTTTAAAAATTCGAATCAGTTTTAGAATTATTGAGATTCAAAGTTTCAATTTTTTCTTCTCTTTCTGGTCTTTCACTAGGGAAACAGCTTATTTTTATGAGTCTTATTTCTTTAATTTCCGACGATTCACTAGATGTTTACGTGCATATTAAAAATTTAAAGTTTCTTAAAGGCTTGTGTTTTTATTCTGTTTTCTCTCTCTTTTTTTTTCTTTTTTTTTTCTTTTTTCCCTTTCTAATATCCTCTTTCAGAAGCTTCTCTCCTGTGGTTGTCTTCATGTGTCCTTATATCCTGGATTAAGAGCGGCCTCCGGCCGCTGACGGTCCACTAATAAACGCATCCAGTAAAGGCTTGTTTTTACTCTAAGTTGGTTGATGATAATTGGTAGACTTGCTTGATATTTTTTTTAAAACATTTCTATTCAATAATTGAAGAAAGAAGAATTGAAGTTAAGAGATGAATATTTTAGAAACAGTTTTATTTTGATATCTTCGAGGGAATGAATGATTCGAATTAAATCATTGATAAACTAGAGAGATGAGTAGCTTCGGTATCAAAGGAGGGTTCTTACGTATTATCCTGTCGACCGTACCGTTGAATCCGAAAACGGTAAATAACCCATTGATTTTTCTTTGGCTGTGCCGCTGAATTTGACAGTCACGGAACGGTCGACGGGATAGTACGTAAGTACCCAAAGGAGCATTAACTAAGCCGACGAGCCTGGATTGTTGAGATGAAACAAGCGAGCTCTGCTCGCTAAGATCGCGAAGCGATCTTCAAAGAACTGCGAAGCAGTTCCGGGGGTTGGTGAGCGATAGCGAGCAGGGGGCAGAGCCCCCTAGTATTTAACTAAAATTGTTTATCAAGAATTTTACTTTATTGTTTGAACTTTAGTCAATTTTGACTTTAAAGACTAATGTATTTATGGTGAAATTCAGGTAATTGATTTCCAATAAACTAGCATTTTAGTTTTTTTCCCTTAAGTTAAGCCAATAATTTAGCACTCCAATCTAAAAAAAGACATCAACAACCTAAACCTGATACTTTCTCAAAATTTATAAACCTTTTATATTATGTGTATTATAGTGTTTTTCATCGTGTCATATTTTAATTACTTACTTCTGTAAGCCCCGTGTAATACATTGTGGTGCACGGGGAGCGTTTTTATATTTCAAATTTAAAAAAAAGACTGCATTTATAATGGGAATCTAACTTAATCTTAGTACAGTAGAACCCCGATTATCCGCGAGCGGATGAACCGCGGTGCGGATTATCCGCGAGTGCTACGAAAAAATTTTTTAATTATGAGAGCAAATTTTAGTCGAGATTAGAGAAATTTTAGGTGTAAAACAAAGGTTTCTGCTGCGTACTGTATAAATTTTAAAAGTTTTTCATATGTTTTTTGTACAATAAAACTTACTTTTTAGTCTGAAATATTTTTTTCGTGTTTTCACCTCATTTTTAGTCTTTTTTTGGGTTATCCGCGATTTTCGTTATCCGCGGTACCCTTGCACCCAATTCCGCGGATAATCGGGGCTCTACTGTAGTTTCAAAGCCATAAAATTAAGCAATATTTATTTATAGTATTTTGATAATTTTTTTAACTGAATGCATATAAATAACAGGTATTATAGGATTAAATAGGGGCAATTTTCTCCAATCAGACTATATTCGCTAAGCGTTACTATTTACAAGACGACACAACGTTTGTAATTTTAAAAAAGTAAAATTATACTAATGATATTGATATTTTTTCTCTAAAAAGATTGATGTATGTTATAATACATTTTTTGTGCCTTAATTAATTAAACATCCAGGTATGTGTCCTCAAATAATAAGAGTTAGATACAGGAAATGTAAAGGAATAAGGAAACGATTTTCCAAACTAGTAGCGTTTTTAAGAGGTTTAAGTGTGGATATATTATTTAGTGCAGAAGATTCATTCTAGGGTACATTTGGGAAAGCTAAAGGAAGAACATTTACTTACATCTGTCAAAACATGAAGTATCGATAACAAATAGCAACAAAAATCATTTTTACAAAATAAATATATTTTTTTCAGTCACATTAAAAAGAAGGGTATTCCTTAAAACTCAAAATATTGGAGTCACTTGAATCTAAAAAAAACAGTCGATTTAAAATGGGGAATTTGCCCTTTTTTTATTATTCTTTTTATCGATACTCCATGCATAAATTGATTCGACCATTTCTTCAATTAGAAAAAGTGGATTAAAAATCGTATTTTTTGAATGGCGAGAAAACGAGTTGTGACGTCACAGGTTATGATTTTTGATTGCCGAACGGAAGTGATAAGATTAGAAAAAATAAAAAAAGTAAAAGCTGTGAACATGCACGCGATGAAATCAACACGAGTCTTTCACTCGCTATTTAAAAAAACTCAACTTCATAACCTGTGACGTAAAATCACGTTTTAAGTCATATGTATTTTTATCAGTTTTTAAATCAAAATTTTCAATTTTCTGTAAGCTAGATTTTCGAATTCAGCATTCAAAAATCCTTTAGAAAATTCACAATTTTTATCAAAACCTCGCACAGGCTAATATATATGAATTCCAACCACAATAACAATAGTCACATCACGTTCAATTCCAACTATCAAACCGGACCACAACAAAAAAAAACAACACACAAATCCCAAAATAGCCCGTATCAACAAGTTCAGATTCGAGAAACCATCCCCCTTATAAACACAACACCGTCCATACTCCTTCCTCCACTATCGAAAACAAAAGCAGCTCTGGACAAAGCGAGCGTAAAGGAGAGCACAATCCTCCCTGCTAATAGCCCTTTCGCAAAAATACCCTCCATGCCTCATCCTCATCTAATGAAATATGACATAGTTACCCCCTAACAAAAGCCAAGAAGAACTCTCACAATAAGGCATGAGAGGAAAAAAAATCTTCGCAATATCCCTTGTCATACATCTCTATTCCATTGCCTTCTCTTTCTGCGCCATAATGAATTCATTCTGCCGTACAAGTGCGCAGGACAAAGCGCCTAGGAATTCCCTTCCCTACAGAAGAAAGGGGAACATGGCACCCCACCTATAAAGACGCTGTCTGTTAGTGGATGATGATAGAAAAATAAGTGGTTTTTCGGAGGCCGGAAAGAAACAGGCACATGATTTCTCTCGTTTTTCCTCCTTCTATCCGATGCATTTGCTTTGTTTGGGCGAGTTGGTTGTTGTTGTAGTAGTGTTCAGATATGCGGAGTGTGGTTTTGAAAGGGATGTGGGGGTTTCTTGTGTTTTTCTTGAGGGACACATGCACGGGTGGAATGGAACTTTTCGCATCGAGTGGTCTTTGAAAGAATATGTATGGAAGAAATATGCGGGGAGGGGAAAACGGGGATTCTGGAGAATTTAGAGAGTCGATATGTAGGGATTGTTGTGTGATACAAGGGTTGGAGAACTGAAGAGGAAGTACATTGTTTCCTAATGGACGTATTCTTTCTTTTTCTCCGAATACAGCCTGTCTTATAAGAGATACACAGATAAGTACGGACAAATAATGTCTTCCCGTTATATTTTACTCATAGAAAATGAATGTCTTATGTGGGTGTGTTTGTGTAATATATATTTTGAGAGAAAAAACTAATATAGTTTGTGACGCTCTGAATGCAAAGTTACATGAAATTGTATCTTCCCGTTTCCTTTCGTGCGTTTGAATAATGAAATATGGAAAGGAGAAGTCAAATATCACAGTTGTACTCAGGTAAAGGTATAACAAAGCTATTATAATTCTTTTCGAATTTATCCTAATTATTTTTAGTATTTCCTTCAATTTAGATTTTTTTCATTAAATATAAAAAGTAACCTTCCATAAAAATGAAAAATCTCTTAAATTTTAAAATCATCATTAAAATTAAAAATTAGCTATTCCACACTAATATGAACGATTTACTAATTAGATATTTGGAAACACGAGTAACAGTATATTTAGGGGTAAAAAAACCTCACAAATTTAACTTAAAATAAAGCAAACATAATCGGTTTTAAAAACCGAAACCTCACACAATTTCCTCAGTCAAATAACAAAACATTATAAAATAATATTTAACTTATTAACATTTTATAGCGAAACAAAAAATTAAAAATTATTACTTTCTTCACGTTTATCATCTTAAACTTTACTTTGTATACAACAGAATTAATTAAGAAAACCATGGCAGAAAAAATAAATAATTCATAACCGTTAAACCCAAAATATCCTACAATAAATTACCTCTCAACAATATAGTTTTAAGTAGTTTTTTCTTCACACCGTATTTAAAAACTGCATTGCTGGTTAAGTAAAAGTCACACCACAGCAACAAACACCCATAATTACGCGAAGAAGGGTCAACAGCCCCCTTAGCGTTCTGCTCACCCCCCTTACCCACTAATTAAAGTGACTATCGCCAACTCTAATCCCTCTTCAGACCCCACATTAATGAGTTTCTTAAAAATACCTAATTACGCTCTAGCGATTACTCTCTCCTCTTCAGCCAACCTCAGAGTTTTACCCGGGCTTATTTCTTCATTATTACAATACAACGAGGAAGAAAACAACTAAACCGGAGACGGGATCTAGCGCAAAAACCGGGAATGCTTAGTCAGCGTGCAGAAAGAGAGAACTTTTAACTCTCTCTCCCCTAATTGGTGGTCGCCGTGGAAGTATGTAAATCAGAAGAAGAGAGAGTTAATATCCTTTGCTTAAGCTGTCCGCGGTGACAAAGAAATATGGAGGCTTAACGGAGGAATTTTAATTTTGGCGGGAGAAACGGGGCGATGCTTGGGAGATGTGATTTTTTTTGGTTGTTTTTGTGGAAAAAGAGTGTTGAGTGAAGATTCTTATGACGAAAAGGCGGAGAGATGAACTCAAGCGGGCATTGTTGAGATTGGGATTAATTCAATCTCAATTATGGCGTAAGAGGTGTCATGCCACTTAGGACTGGAAATTATGTGCAGTGAAAAAAATAAGATTGGGATTAAAATTATTATTTTATTCATAATCGACAAAGAGGGCGGTTTGTATTTCTTGAGAAGCCAATGACTTTACTGTCAGTCAAGGAGATTTTCTTCTAATCTAAGTTAGAGAGCCTGTATAGGAGAGAGGCGACAACCCGGTATAGCACGCTGATTGGTCACCAGCGTTTTCTGTTCACCGCACTTTTCCCTCCATTGAATTAGCATGGTATGGGAGCGAGATAAGCGGCATGATATAGTTTGGACAGAATTGAAGATTTAGACAGTTTTAACTGCGCGCAAGAATGCGCAGTGACGCTTTTAAGCGAGTTGTCGTCTCTCTCTCGCGTATGCAGGCTCTCTAATCTAAGTATGTGAACGATGTATATTTTTAAGGTTTCATAATTAATATCAAGTACCCCGTTTTAACTAATTTTATAGAGAGTATGATTTTTGATTAGATGATAACTAGATAATAAACGAAATAACTAGAAAATATGCATATCGCGTATTTCTCTTCTTTATTATTTGTTCTCAAGGAATTAAAAATTTAAATATTTTGATATTTTTTGTTTGCAGTGTTTATAAGAGGGAAATAAAATTCTTGGTTATGAATAACCACATAAACATGTAAACATGCACCTACTAAATATGCATATTTTTAACGTTATCCATTTTTTAAATAACCTATATATAATATTCAGATAACATATACAGGGTGTATCTGATATGGTGCAATAAACTTTCAGGGATGATAGTAGAAGCCTAGACGAGTGCGAATCACATAAGATTTGGGGGTCGCAGACCAAATCCCAGGGAGTTATAAATGGAGCGACACCCCAAAAATTATTGAAAAATTCAATTTGTAGAAGAACTACTATTGGTAAATATTTAATTAGGGGACATCCATAAAATACGTGAGGCGTTTTTTTCCAAAATCTGGACCCCCCCTCCCCCTTGGTGAGATTTAGTGAGATTTTGCTGGACCATCCTCCCCCCGAGTGAGATTTACCTACAACTTTTTAAAAATAATTTGCAGTATTTTATCTGTGTGTATTCCTTTTTCATACTTCAAAAAAAGAAAATCTTATAATTTCTAACTTAAAAAGTTGACGTGATATTTGAATTGACCCCCTCCCCCCTTGGTGAGATTTGGTGAGATTTTTCCAAACCCCTCCCCCCCCTTTTTTTGACCTCACGTAATTTATGGATGTCCCCTTATGTTCACAAAAATTGTGGTTTAATGTGATCTTTAAAATTATCTTAAAAGTTTTCAGTTTAAAATTTTTTTGTTACAAAAACAGTTTAAAAACCACAAAAAAATGTGAAAACTCTGTCAAAAATTTTATTTTGAATTTCAAAATCCTTTCCTTTAATTTAATAATCTGAAAGATCATAGTCGAAAACCCTTAAGTCCAAAGTGCCACGTAAAAACCATCAATATTCAATGCTTGAGAGTCTGTTAAAGTATGGGTTTAAGTCCGTTTTTTAGGTCCGCAAACTGCCGTTTTGAAAAAGGCTATAGGAAAACAGTTTGCGCACGCAAAAAACTTAAACAGGATCTCAAGCGTTTAATATTGATGGATTTTACGTGAAACTTTGACCTTAAGGTTTACAACTATGACCTTTCAGATTATAAAATCAAAAGAAAGGATTTCGAAATACAAAATGAGGATTTGGCAGAATTTTCACAATTTTTTGTGATTTTTAACTTTTTTCATAATAAAACAAATTTTAAAGTGAAGACTTTTGAGATAATTTTAACGATCATTTTAAACCACAATTTTTGAGACCATAATTAAATTTTTACCAATAGTAGTTCTTCTACAAATTGAATTTTTCAATAATTTTTTGGGTGTGTCACTCCATTTTTAACTTCCTGGGATTTGGTCTGGGACCACCAAATCCTATGTGATTCTGACTCATCTAGGTGTCTACTATCCCCCCTTAGAAGTGTGACCCATTATTTATGGGACACCCTGTATAAAAATGTGTAATAAATTTGAGGAATTTAAATTTTTTTTCATCGTTAACGACAACAAAACTAATACACAATGTTCTTTTAACTGTTCAAATGCAAGCAAAGACCTTATTTGGTATGTTTTGACATGAGTTACTAACATTTCTGGCTTTTTTTAAAAAAATACACATTATTTTAGATGAAATATTCCTACTCATAATCTTCAAACTAAAAAAGAATTAGCTCCCAGTATGTCGATTCAAAAGATACTGATTAGCAATTTCTCACAGCCTTCAGCTATTTGAATTCCCAATGCACGCGCCTAGTTTACTAGAACAAAGCCTCGAGACTTAATTTAAAAAGATAACCTTTCAGTTACTGTCTGAAGGATATCTTATAATGAAACGCATTTTGTGTCTCAGGGAACTGTGGAAAAATAAACAGAGCATTGTTAAACAGTTAAATATGTCTCTCGCTTATGAAGTGCATTTTTAAGTCCCGCAGATCTTGGATGTTTACTTTTGCCTTGTTTTTAAACTCATGAATATAAATTATGTATTCGTGAATAATACTAGGTACCAGGGGGGTCGGGAAAACATTTGGAGCAATCGTGATATTGTTATTTGTTAAACTATCGCCAGTGTTCATCCCCTTAAAAGTTAAATTTCCATCAAAGCAGAATTTATTATTTTTTTAAAAGTTTTTGCTATTTGTGTCTACAAACAACACATTTCTCTCTCTCTCTCTCTCTCTGAACCTTTACAATTTTCCCTACTTTAAACTATAATTGCATTTTAAAATTTTTTGTTATTGAAATTAATGTGTTCGGTTAGAGAAGTCGAAAAAAAGTATCCAGTTTTAGAATCATATAGTGCTGAAGTGTGCAGTCAAGTTAAAGGCAATTTCCATTTCCTTTTATAAGTTTAAGTTTTTCATGAATTGTCTTCATGGACCTTTTAAAAGATATCGGAACCTATTTGGGATTACGATATTGTATTCTTGTATAAATTGTAAACACATGCTTTTAAATTCCATCATATTCTATTACTTCCTTTTTTCAAGTGGGTAGGATATTTTCCATTTACCTAGATCATACAATTCATTTTGGACATAATGCATTATATTGTATAGGTATTATAACATACAAAGAAAGGTAATTAAAAGTATAAAGGTTTTACGGATGTTTAGAATTATAAAAAATACATTTATCTTATTTGCTTTTCATGGGCTTATAATTTAACAGAAATCGAAAATACAATGTATTTGCATATTATGAAAATAGTATAAAAACAAATGCGAACATTTCTTAGTAACACTTCTGCATTTATTTATTAGCTTCTAAATCTCTGTCAGTTCTAGATCCCAATCCCATTCCGTTTCTAAATTAAATTAGCAGACAGCCTCATTATTTCTGATAACGTCGGATATAAACTGATCTGCAACAATTCTATTGAAACTAGGTGCATGTGTACTTAATCATCCTCCTAGTATTTCTAGAACTCCGAAGCGGAATTCCAATGTTACTAATAAGTAGGAAAGTTGGTATTTTTTTAAAAAGGAAGATTCCAGGAAGATCACATTTTTTCCCTAAAATAACAGATGACGACCTAATAGGGAATCCGTTGTTGCGTGTTTACTTTCAACAATTGAGTCGTTTTCTGCAACAACATGATCACTCCCAATTTCTGGGGAAAAAATTTTGGTACGGTCTTTTGCCAAAATGTCTCTGTTTTACAGTAATTCTGAAATTTGCTGCAACAGCGAGCAAACTCTAATGAGGTGGTTCCCAAACTGTGCTCCATGAGAAAAAAGAATTAAATAATGCATTTTTGAAAATTTCTAATTTGCGCTGCTCTGAAATGTGTTTAACCCGGGAAAGACTGAATTAATTTTTTTTCTCAAATTAAATTTTCCTCTTTACTGTATGCTTATGACATGTCTTGAAGTAGCCTTAACCCATTTTTTCAAAAAAAATTTTATTATTTTAGTCAGAATAGGGTGGTACCATATGGTACCGCTAGGCTCTTACACTACCATTTTGTGCACCATACATATTCTTATAAGTTTGAGATTTCAAAGTCAAAATAATAAATTTATCACACTTTTATCACTTTATTTACCATTTTTAACTGAAACAACAAGTAAAATTACAATTTAGGCAATAATGATTGACAAATTAATTATTAAATAGTTGATATTACTCTCATTATAACAATTAGTAGTTATGTTTTGCTCTTAAAATCCTATTATCAAATTTATTTCTAGAAATAAATTTTGTACACACTAGTCCAAAGGTGATAAACAAACCTTTTATACCGCGAGGTAAGCTGATATGATACGGAATTGATAGTTTTTCCAATTTTCCTCTCATAATGAGTGTTAAAATTATGAATTTTGTTAAAAACATAAGTTTTAGGCTTTAAAAATTTCATAAACCATATTTTATATTTTGCGTTTATAGTTTAGTTGAAGGCTATGAGCATTATATTGATGATTTGCATGAAATACTACCATTGTATAGATGGATATTCTAATCAATCACTTATAATATGAAATTTTTCTTATTAAATTTAGAATTATTGGCCTTAAAAATTAAAATTTTGGGAAATACACTATAAATTCAATAAGTTATTAGCATAAAAATTATTCTATAGGTTTACCTTAAAAATTAATTGATTTCACAGCATATAAAACGTTTGAAATAAAAAATACACTACTTCGAAATATTAGTACTATTTGGTAGCGTAAAAGCCTAGCGGTACCATATGGTACCGCAAGATTTCTATACCAAAATTTTCTACCTTAAAATTATTCAATCTTTTCCAAATTTGGGCTAATATTGCATAATACAATTATAAATAATAATTCACCATTATTTAATCCATTCACTAATTTTAGGTACGAATAAATTGCACTTACATTTTCAGACGAGCCATTTTTTCGCCAGTCTTAAAAACACGTTTTTCATTAAGCCATAAATCAAGAATTTATTTAAATAATTAGTTATTAAATTGCTGTTTACTAAAGTTTGGTCCATGTTGTAGTGACATCTACCGTCAGAATGAAAAAATAAAAGTATTTAGGTAGAAAAAAGGCGTTTTTTCGTAGTGATGTTTGCCGGTACCATACGGTCCCGCTAGTCCTTCCCGGGTTGTGGTTGCCTACCTATGGAGGCTTTTTTTAATAATTAAAATGTTGACCTAATTTGTGATTTATACAATTAAATGCATCTAAAAACTATGAATAATACAAAAAATAATTAAATATTAATTTAAATTTTCGTATTATTGAAGAATTTATGCATAAAAATCACAAAAAACAGACTCTCCGCAAAACATCATAACTCAAATTTATATGAAGATATGTTTGTTTTGTAAACTTTATTATCCTCGTAAAAACAAATTTTAGGAGGCCTACTATTTTTATGTCTAAATTATTTTAATATTAAAAGTTACACTGTTCTACAAATTTGACCTTCAAAATTTTTTCCTTGATGAAAATAGTCAATTCTTATAGATTTTGGGTCGCTGAATACGAAAATCACCATTAAAATTCTCAATTGACTCAGGATTTTCGGGGAACAGCCCCAACCCCTTTTTACGTTTTTCGACGACCTTATAACTTTAAACTCGATTTTCAGGGTCAAAAAGCATTATTTTAGTCTTCAAATTGCTCCCCAGTTAACAAGAAATGTTCAAATTAATAAAATATGATAAATTTATAACAAATGGATAGGGTTAAGGGGTAATTACCCCCCTAAAAATACAAAAAAATAGCTAAAAATTATAGAGGTTTCTATACGCTATTTTTTCCTCTTATTTTTTACGCAAATCCCGTTTGAAGGGTCCTAACCCTTCCCCAAGGACCCAAATTTGATGACAATATGCAGTAATAATTTTTACTAAAAGCGGTTGAGGTGTTAGCCTCCCAGAAGTCCCCGCGGAAGAGTTCGGAAGACTTCCAGAATCGCGAAGGCGCTCGCGAGTTCAGGAATTAATATCGATGATTTTGAAAAGATTACAAATGATGTTTTTCTTATATTTTGGGTGTATCCTAAGTAGAAACTCTTCAGTTCTTTAAAAACTGACCAGTTTTCGGGAGTGAGGATTCCATGTTTCAAGATGTTAACAGATGCACGGCTGTGGATAACAATTAGGGGGCATCCCCTTAAAAACTGAGGGTGATGGAGGAAAATGGGTGTCATATTTGAATTCAGCAGATCATTTTACACAAGAATCAGCTAAAATTCAGTAAGTGGCTTCAAATTTTTTTTTGTACAGCACAGGTTAAACTCTAAGTGCGGCATTGAACCCTTCCGTGGGTGCTCTGGGGGCGCTCTCACCTCAACCGCTTTTAGCAAAAATCATTGCTGCATATTGCCATCAAATTTGGGTCCTTGGGGAAGGGTTAGGACCCTTCAAACGGGAATTGCGTAAAAAATAGGGGGAAAAAATAGCGTATAAAAACCTCTATAATTTTTAGCTAATTTTTTGCATTCTTAGGGGGTTAACTACCCCATAAACCTATCCATTTGTTATAAATTTATCATATTTTATTAATTTGAACATTTCTTGTCCCCTGGGGGGCAATTTGAAGATTAAAGCAATGCTTTTTGACCCTGAAAATCGAGTTCAAAGTTATAAAGTCGTTAAAAAACGTGAAAAGGGGGAGGGGCTGTTCCCCAAAAATCCTGAGTCAATTGAGAATTTTAATGGTGATTTTCGTATTCAGCGACCCAAAATCTATAAGAAATGACTATTTTCATCAAGGAAATTTTTTCAGTGTAGAACAGTGTTATAGCACTAAACTTGAAAAATAAAAAAGAACCACCAAATTTCAGTAAAGTTTGAAGTTATACTATTCATAAAATAAAAAAATATTACACCCACAGCCAAAACAATAGTAGGGATCCTAAACCATATTATGTCAAGTATTGTGCCCAAGTTTCATGGAAATTCACATATAATATTTTGAGTTATATAGTTTTGCGGAGAAGGAAAATAGCAAAAATGTGATTCTGAGAAAAACGCGAATTTCTTTATTTTTTCCTTAATAAAATGCCTATTTAGATTTAAGTAAAATTTCTGTAACTTTGGTTCTAGGAAAGATAAAGACAAAATTTAAACTGATTTGGAAAGCTAAAGATGTGTTTTTTGAAATAGGAAAATAAAATTGTTCTTCAATTTTTGGTCCGAAACGGCATTTTTAGGTTTGCAAAGTTAATGCTTTTAAAAACCTGTTTTTTGCTTCTCCCTACTCACCGAAATCGCCTTGAAATTGAAGTGGATTTAGTTTGGAACCTCCAATGAAGCGAGCTGCTTAAAGTTTTATTTCTGAAATTGCCGAAACATTTAGAATTTTAAATTTAAAAAAAATCCTACACTGTAGAAACTGAAAACAAATCTGCAAATGAGTGAAACACTTTTGCAACGCTAAGTCAACACAATTAAGAACTTATCTAAACATAAAAAAGTTTAGATTGCATCGTGATTAAGTGAGAAAAATGATGGAGCTAAAAGTGTTGCTGAAAATTAACTTAATACTTAATTAACAACCCAACTAAAGTGTAGTTACTGTTTCTAAATATGTGTATTTTTGTGTGGAACGTTTAAAGTAAACCTCACTTCCCTATACTTCACACCAACGTTTCCTGAACCCAGTACGCCACTACGCGGAAGGAGAAAGGGAGTAAACACAAAGCCTGTTGGGTTGACAGGAATTTCAAAACGTGAATTTTGATAAAAATACACTATTTATACATGGGCTTATAGAAATAATCATATTTTAAAATTGACGTTCTTTGTTTCACTAGAAATTCAGACACCTACTACTTTGTTTGTTAGTGACGTAGAAGGTTCAACTTAAGTTGCTGTCTAGTATAGCTGCAAATGGGGGAACTGGTCGAAACCCTTCACATTCACTGCAACTCCACCTTTATGGCTCCCTACCCTCCACGACAAAGCCCATTCCCCCTTCTAATAGATGGTCGTAATATAATATACCTAGGAGTTCCATTTACTGTATATCAAATACTGTCCCCGAACCTCACACAATCGGTTCTTCCCAAAAGGCCAATATATAATACATATGTCCGATAAAATGTATACATATATCTCGGAAACATGCAGCTGCCTCGAAGATGTTTTATTCAGCGGTACCATTAATACATTGCTCAAATGCCCGGTTCTTTTTATCGCTTAAAATGTGCCTGCCCCTACGATTTATTTATTTAATACAAAGGTTTAAAGTACTCGGATCATATTTTACGACGGATAATTCTGTCGTTTTTTTCCTGGGGGCTGTGCTGTAAGTATCATGGGACTTATTGATTGGAGAGTAAACAAATATGGCGGATATTTTTAAGAGTTTTGTCAGTTATTGTGGGATTAAGCCTTGAGGGTAAGCATGGCCATATTAATGCTATGTTGAAGATCATAAATTGGGATAGTTGAATGTGCGTTTAATTTTATTGCCCAATCAGTGTTTAGAGTTCATTCAAATGGTAATTATACGACCCTTTTGGAGTAAATAAAATGCCGGATGATTAGCTATTTTTGGTGATTTTTTACTTTTTACCGAACAAAATTTGAAACATGAAGACTTTCATCTTTAGATGACCAAACAGTTCACAATTAATAAAGTATAATTTGTTTAGAATCTATGCATGAGATATTTGAGTTGTTAATAAATTTAATATCCATATACTTCTTTAACTCTTAACTTATATTATACTCATATCTGTATTAACACTTAAAATTAATACTAGTAGAAGAACAAATAGGTTTTTATACAATGTTTAGAAAAAATCAATTAAATTTTTACCGAATAATCTTACTTAGGAATAATTGTAACTATTATGTGAAAGATAAATAAAGAAATAAGTAAAAACTATGATGAAAAATGATGGACTAAAACTTGTATATTAAATTATTTAAACTAGTTTATCTATACAATATAAAGACATTTTAGAAAAAATATGGAGAAATACCAAAACACATTATCAACACATATAATATTCTAATGAAAAAAATGTACTTTCTACTAAATTAACAACTTCTTATAAATTTTAATGTGATTAGATTAATCGAAATTAGCAAGAATTGAAATCCAATAATATCATGTACCCATGTTCATTTATGTGATAAACTTTTATCAATGCAGATATTTTTCAGAGTATGTGTATGGTCTATTGCAAATATTGACATTTGAAGTATCTTTGGTATGATGAATATTTGGATAAATTCATGCATAAGAGTGGAATGTTATAATGGCATTGACAGAATGCATCTAATTTCTGTATTTTTCCTCCTGAGTGTCTTGATAAATAACTGTCTGAATCTGAACAATGTTAGAAATATTAGTGTTCCCTAGTCAAATCTCCCCTCATAACCGGTAAAAATGACTTTATCATGTAACAATGAAAGGAATGTACTATAATAAATTAAAATGTCATGTTCATAATGATAGTTGATGAATTACTTTAATAATTTCTTCAAATATAATCTACCCATAAAGAAACCCCCAAAAAATACCTTTAAAAAATTAGTGCATTTTAGTAGGACGCAAAAAATAACTTCCAGAAAAATAATAAAATAGTGACATTTTGAAACTATGAAAACTGATTTTTGTGACAGAATACTTAAAAGCTAATAAATGAAGAACTTCCAATCCCGTTTTATCATTTTTTTATTTTTAAATAAAGTACATTACAAAAAAAAATTACTAAAACCAATGCTAACGACCAACCAGTTATTAATGAAATCTGTCTTAAGCATTGCCATTTTGAGGAATTTCTAAATAGATTTCCATATATTAAATGGATTATCTTATTAAACGAAATATCTACAGGAAGTCTTTGCACTTCTCCTAAAAGTATGTATAAAAAGTCTTTCTGGCCAAAAACGTTCAAAATAGCCCTTTAAGTCAAGTTACTGGATCCTAAACGATAAACAATAAAAAAACTACAAATGGAAAAACAGCAAAATATCCGTTTACTCTCGGCCAAAGACAAGAAAGCCATCAAAGCAAAATATACGACCACCTCTTCTAATGCCCGGCATTTACATCCCATGTCTATCTATACATATGTATCCCTAAACCCATAAAATTCAGCACTTATAGCTCGAGCCTTAAACGCGGGTGGAGATAGAGCTTCGAAGAGAGCAACTGCTCACAAACATAATTGATGATCGTAAAAAGGATTTGAGCCCCGCTGTCAAACTGCTAGAACTACATTGTGTGCGAAGAAGGAGAAATCCATTTGCTAGCACCGACTTATAATGTCACGACCGTATCACATTCGTCGTTAAAGGGGATCAACGGGGAAACAAAATCCCTTTTTTTTTCCCTCACTACTCGAAAGCCCAATCGAACTCCTTTTCGGCTAAGCCCGACCGTTTTGATGTATGTTTTGTGCGTTAATGTGCTAAGACAGTCGGGGGAACTTTTCTGTGCTTGCAGAACGTGCTTTTGGGGGATTTCGAGGGATTTTGAAGTTTGGAGAGGAGTGCGGCCGACATAAATTTTCGATAATTAGTCGGTTATGTTTACGAATGCGTTCGCGAGGGTTATTGTTATTAATGTTGCGGGAAATGAATTGAGCAAGGAGGTTTTTTTGTTATATAAATGAGAATGGAGATTTCAAAGAGAACAAATAGCTTTATATTCAAACTACTAATTTGGGAAGGGAGTGTTTTTTTGTTCAAAGGTGTTACATTCATGATGCTGGTTATATCTATCTTACTGATAAATCACATCAAATTTTATGTCACCACTATTAAGTGTTGAAAATAAAGTTGTTGTTTTTTTTAAGAAGAAAGGTTGTATAAATCACTTAGACTAATATATATAACTAAAAGGGGGAAACATACCATTAATACATGTCCTCTCAAACTCCTCAAGTATACTTTAGTCATACAGTTTTGCACTTTAAAATGCTAGCGCCGACAAACTACAGTAAAGTATACTTACACAACTCACGGTTTCGGGGAGAATCCCAACAGAAAGCAGTATGACATTATATCTCGTTTATGGTAAACATACACATTGTTGTTTGAAAATTTATTTGTAAAAAATATTTATTGCACATTAATGCGTGAGAGCGGAATAAAATACAAAACATAAATAAGCTATATTGAATATAATGTGACTTTTTTTGAAATATAAATTTCGCCAAATTCGTTCTTTGGGCATTTTTAAGCAGCTTTCTTCAAGAATCTTACTGTGCAGAGACTTGTTGAATAAATATATGTCTAATTTATTTTTAAAATTATTTTATTGATACGAGGATAATTTGGAAAGGATTTTTCTCAGACACTGAGTCGTGCCTCAATGCACAAGAAAAAAAGTTTCCTATGACTTCTTCATGGCCTACATGGTAAGAATACACATTCTTCTTCTGAAAGAAAATAACTTAAAACCTTAAACAAAGAAACACAGAGGAGAAACCGGGCGAAACCATTACGGGTCTTTCCAGAAATTTATTACTCAACCCCTTTCGACTTCCAACGCTGTCGTAAAACTCCTTCCTCCCATTCCTCATCAAAATCCAACCAGCATCCACGTTCCTTCCAACACAAAGGGATGAAGGGCACTTTGACTCAAACACAGCCCCCAATCGAGTCTTCGAGACCGGGCATAAAACTGGGGGATAAATCCCCTAAACTTCCCTCCACCCTCAATCTGCCCCATTACATTCTCCCATTCAGGGATCCGGGAAACTGCTACTGTAATTGTTTCAACGCTGAATGACCGATGATGTCTGATAAATTCCAGTTCCTGAAAAACTTTGAGAGACATCCGAATATCAGGGTATGTGAATTTTTGTCCTCGAGAAGAATTAAATTGTCTGGATATGGAATGGAGTTTAAATCTTGGGGGTGGGGTTATGATAGAGACTGATATCGTCATTATTGAGCGATGTTAACCTTTTAAACGCCGCAATTCAAATTTCGAATTAAAGGTTCTGATTTTTGGCTTAAATGGCTTGTTTCATCATTACTCAAACCATTCCAGTCATTTTTTGGCAGAAAAAAAATCCTAAGTATGATTTTGAGGATGTTCCCATTTGGGAACATCGGCGTTTGAGGTGAAGTTTTTAGGGGGATTTTTAAAAGGCCCATATTATACAACTAATTCAAGTAAAATGATTGAAATAGGTTTCTACTTAATAATTATGAATATTTTTATGATTGTGGACGGTTTTTTCATTTTTATTATCCATACTTAGACGATTGAGTAACATTTTATAGATTTTCATATGAAAAAATGTGCATGTTTATTACGTACGCGAAGCTTTTCCGTACATTTTTATAGCACTATGGGTAATATTTTGGTATAAAAAATACAAAAGAATGTTCCTATGCGCTTCAAAGCTAAACAGTTACGTTTCTGTGAGAAAAATTAGTTTTAATTACGGTTCTATACGGATATTTAGCATAAAATCCACTAATTGCATTCAAATCTAATTAGCTTTCAAAAGTGAAAACCATAATTATCTCCATTGATTCGTTAAAAATTGCGTTTCTCATGGAAGATTCTGAACTGAACCACATATCTCTAACATCCAACTTACATTAGAAAAGTGTTTTTAGATGTACACACTTTTCCTTATTTTCAAAATTCTTCAAATTTATCCCTAGAATTTTTATGTAAAAAAAGTACTTCAACAAAATATATACGCAAATCCTCAGAAGCACTCCAAATATGCTCTTTGAATTACCCCTAATGATAATTACTGAAAATTAATCGATCGGGGAGTTAGAAAAATATACAAGTGTAAGATTCTGCTATAAAGATTTGACATTTATTTCTCCATAAATCAGGTGAAAAAATAAAAATTTAATATTTTTGAATTTAAAACATCATTATTAACCTGTTTAGACCCTTTGAGACAAAAAAGGTTCAAAAAATTAAAGAAAATAGGAAATAGCTTGAATTTTTGCATGTTACAAAAATCCCCTCAAATACTATACCCCAAACGCCGATGTTCCCATTTGGGAACATATACGTTGTATTGGTAATTACTCTCCAAAATTGGAATATGAAGCTATTCTGCCAAGCCAAATGGGAAGCTGTGTACTTAAGCTACCTAAACACAGCAAAATTATTTAAAACTAAATTTATTTAAAATTTTCGCAAGTTGAAACTTGTGCAACTTTTGGAAGAGCCAAAAATCTCTAATTTTGATGTAAATTCTACAAAAAGGAATTGCAAGTGAAAAACTTTTGCATGTAAAATAATTTCATACCTTTGAGTTGCTTTCTACCAAATATCAAATTCCTGCATGAAAAATTAAGTGGTAAAAAAATTCCTTAAGATGATGTTCCCATTTGGGAACATCGGCAGGTAAAAGGTTAAAAAGAAGTTATGTGCTATAAGTTATCAGATATTGATGGATTTCTTTAAAATAATAATAATAAATAAATATTTCAAGTTCAAAACCTTTTGAAAAAATACTTTAGTTACATTTCAATTTTCAGAATACTTAAGTTAAGAAATAACTATGAAAAGGTTGAAATGAACTTTATTAAAATTTTCCTGCAAAACATTTTACATTTAAATATTACATTACTCTTGGCAAAATTTTATTTTCTATTGAATTTTATAGAAAGAAAATAATTTATACATGGGCTGTCCATAAAGTAAGTTTCCCTATGAGCTGCAGACGCTAGGAACGCTGTTACGCGGGATTTGACCATACTGGCATGTACCTTGGCTTCTTTTCTACAAATCGCAGCCATGACCAGCTGCCTGCGATGATTATTATAGATTTGGCAGCTGTTAGAGATGGAGCTTCCACTCGCTTCTCCCGCCAACCGCGTTGTATTTCCCCCATACACTGTAAAAAATAATCCTGCAAAAAAACAGAAAATTTCTGGCAGCAAAAGTTGCCAGAAAATTTCTGTAGGCCGAAAAATCCTGTAAACAGAAAAAAGCTGTTACCTACAGGTAAATGCTGTAAAAAGAAACTTTCTGTCAAGTGAGCTACAGATTTTTCTGTTGCCTCTCAATAATTTTCTGCTTGTGCGCATGCACTTATTTTAGTAGAGTTTTTTCTAATTTTAATTAATTAATATCCGGGGATAGAATCCACGACCTACCGCATGCTAAGCACGCACGCTACCACTGAACCAACGAAGATTCAGTATTATAATGTTGCCAATAGCTGTATTCGTTTTCGATGCAGTAAGTTTCTGTTTAAGTACAGATAAGCTAAAAAACTAGATAAAAGCTGTTATTTTACATAAAATAAGTAGAAGTGCGGTGAGAATGTTACATGACAGAATATCTCTGTAAACATAAAGTCATTGTTTTTGAAAATTTCTGTTTTTCTACAGTTTTTTTACAGTGTAGGCGTTCGTCGGCTTGGGCGTCTTTCCGCCCGTTTTTGAATTTTCTGTACCATTTCCGTCCATTTTTTTTCGCTCATACTCTTTTCTCCGTAGACTTCACACATATTGGAATGAATGTCCACAGCCGCCATGTTTTTCGCACACAAAAAAATCTCAGAACGTGGCGGGAGAAGCGAGTGTAAGCTTCATCTCTAACAGCTGACAAACCTATAATAATCATCACAGATAGATGGCTGGGGCGGGGATTTGTAGAAAAGAAGCCAAGGTACACGCCAGTATGGTCAAATACCACGTTACAGCGATCTTAGCGTATGCAGCTCATAGGGAAACTTACTTTACGGACAGCCCTAACGGAGTTATTCATTTTTATGAAATGAAATGACGTATGTTATTGCGAAATAAACATAGAATAATACGCCTAGTTGATAAAAAAAATTTTTTATATACAATAGTTCAGGAAAGTATGAAGTTTTCGAGATGGTAATCGGAGTTTTTATTATAAAAGTGATTTTTTATTTTTGTAATAGGGGTAAATCGTCGCTTAAGGCGCAAAATGACATAACTGCATTTTCCCTATTTTGCAGGAGATGAAAAAAACAGTTTGGCTATTAATTAAAGAAAATAATAATATTATTATAGTTTTAAACCTTCATTTTAGGCCTTTTTGACCGGGGATTGAGATGAAACGCTTCTCTGTGGTTGCGTCCCTAACAATATCAATGAAAGGCGTGCAATTATGTCATTTTGCCTTACGAATGCAGTTATGCTAAAATGACAAAATTGACGATTGCAGCGATTTGAGTCATTTTTTCGCAAAATCGTTGGTGCCAGGTGATCCGGGGCCGGGATTTGCATAAAGATTGATGCATAACTCAAAATGGCCAAAATGTCAGTTATGTCATTTTGCGCCTTAAGCGACAAAATATCACGTTATTCAAGAAAATCCTAGAGAAAAAGATGAATAAAAGAGCCCCAAAAATTCTGAAAAACAGGTAGTTTAAGCCAGGTAGAGTAGAGTATATGTGCCAAGTCATTGACATAAAAAGTAGAGCATCGAGAAGGGATATCAAATTAGGGTGAGCCGAAAAAGCACTTTAATTTTTATTTCTGTTCTAATAGTGGGGAAAGGGTGCCACTTGAGCCCAATAAGAAGGGTAAAAAATATTTTTTTTCCGATTAGATAGTACCTTCTGCCCCCGCATCGCACTTACACTTTGAAAAATTGGCTGACTTTTATACTAAAAATTTAGAGATTAAACCCTCGCATATTGTACATTATTTTTTAAGAGAAGCTAATATAGTTATAGATATAATGCTTCAAGTTTCGTTCTTCTATCACCCCTCTTTCGATAGTAATAATTTTTTACTATCAAAAGAAATCTTGTTAAGTTGCTTTTTCTGCATTTTTAAACAGCTAATAACTCTAGAACAATGCCTTTTAAAAACCTGGAATTAGTATCATTTCCTTCATGATTATATTCTCTTAAATTTGGTGTTCATCATGACCATAATTTTCAATTTTTTTAATTAAAAAAACTACCTTATCAAAGGTGTTGTCGGTTCAATTCTGTTACTGTCTGATCGGCTAAATACCCGCATTCTCTTTTGGGAACCAAAAAGTAGAAAATCTGCTAAATAACGTCAAATTAATAGATTATTATATTTAATTAGATCAATAACTGCTCAGTTTATCATTAAAAATCAGAAAAACTTGTCCACATTTTAATACTATATGGCGTTCAAAAGAGATTGGCTATGTTTAGCGGGAATGTTAACGGAATTGAACCGTGTTGCCAAATAATAATCAATCAATGTTACGGGCAATGGGATAAATCGGGCATAATTAATAATGCCCGGTCAATGTGATAAATTCAATGGAATTTATGAATGAAATTTATTACTTTGCCCGCCTCCACTCTGAGCATTACTAATAATGCCCAATTAATCATTTTGCCCGTAACATATGTTGCTAATAAACACAAAAAGTGGGAAATAACTTAAAAATAAAATTTTTTAGCAAACGTACCAGTGAGAGAATAAAGTTACTCTATTAGGTATAGGCTTACCATATTTTCTCGGGGGCAACCCAGGACATATTTTTGAAATTTCTTTATAAGTGCGATATCAAATTACCCAAGATTAAAAACTAAGAAAAAACTATTCAAACTAATAAACATTAAACAAAAGTATCAAATTTATTTTTTCATTTAACACTAATTTTTAAAAAATTGTTTGATTGACTTAATTATTATCACAAAATTAACTGGGAGTTAAGTTTTCTGAAGTATTACAGACGTTAGAAAACATTAAAACCTCAATTTTAAATAGTTTGGTCAGGATTTTTTCATAAAAATGTCTGTCAAATCTTAAATGTATGAAACCCCGGACATTTTAGCGACCCAGGACATTTCCCCGGACAGCTCTAAAAACCCCGGACTATCCGGGGTAAACCCGAACGTATGATAAGCCTAATTAGGTAATAGACATTTTGAGTGAAAACGTCAAAAACAGCCACTAAAACTCATCTCAGTTTTTAGACTAGCTCATGGATCACAAATACACTCGTCTCTCATCGCTTCTACAGTTTCCGTCTTAGAGGCAATATTTAACAGGAAACGCTTTGTGCCGTGGACGGAATAAAGTAAAACGGGAGAAAAAACCGGAGAGTATTTCTGGATATCGGGAGCAGAGAGGAGTTAAGCGTCGCGAGATGAATTCGGTGATATCCCGGGTAAAGAAAGTAGCGAGTTTGATTCAATCGCTTTTTTGTAGCAGGAAACCAACTCTGTACTACTCTGGATGGAAACTTCTGGGAGCTGCTGCATTAGAACGAATGGTTTCGCAGTTTCAGGAATCGGGGAGATATTAAAGGGGATGGAGGGATTTTTTTGTGGGTGTGATGTATGACGGTATCTTTTCGAACTGATGTCCGCGTGATCTGATAAGGACAACGAAGATTTGTCCGCTGAAATATTGCTCCTCGAATTCCGGCAGTGGATAGTTTCATATGTTTGGCGGTTATCTTTTGTTTGGAAAATAGTTGGTTGGAGATAACTTGCATTGGAGTTTATTGATTGAATTTTTACCAAAATAGATGGATTAGATATGCGGTAAATGGTAGGGGGGACAAAAATGTTTAATGAAATGTTTTTTTTACTTGTGCTGCTATAGTTTTCTGAATATGTTTGGGAAGTGTTACAATAATGTGTTCTTGATATTGTGGTGTAAAAGCGTGAATCTGAAGTGAACATGAAAGTGTTGGAACCAACACTAAAAGAACACTTTATATGACTCTGAAATTTGTTAATAACATTTTTACAGCTCCGTCTTTTTTTCACACAAAACATTCCTAACATGATTGTAGAACAATCAAAACTACTTTGGTTACACACGTTCTCTATTGTGTTTACTTTAGAGTTGCATTGTATGTCACCTTATCGAAATTAGAAGTAATATGCATACTACTATCTATTATGTCTACCCTATTCTAATAGCGCAAATAAAATTGAAAAATACATCAAAAGAAATTAGAATAGACGTATTTTAAATTCCTAAAATCTTCTCTAAAGCTGGAGAACTCAGTGTTCCCTAATTATTTATTCAAATAGTGAAAAATTAAAGAGGTAGATAATGCAAACAAAAACCTACTAATGCAAAAGAGAACAAATTTCAAACAAAGTTAATATACTTATTAAGTAAATAAACATAAAGTTATAGTAAATAAACGGAAATTAGAAATTGTGTATTTTACACAAACTTGTCTAGATATGTTTGCTTTTTTGTAGCAAATACTTCTTTACTTCTTAAACATTTAACTGAGACTTATGTTTGTTCCTAAAACCTTTTCGTAGAATTTCCATTCTTGGATATTGAACTAAATGAGAAATTTATGGGTAACTTTTCCAAACATTTTTCACCACCCAATTTCAAGGATCATTGGCAATGTTTCTGAGTCACGAAAGCATACACAACTGAAATTTATTGCATCGATCCAAAGTAAATCTCGCTTGAAGATACTTGATGGATTTACAGTAGTTTAGTCTGAAGCGAGATTAAGATACCTTCAAACTGTTTTAGATTTTTTGCAGTTCTAGAGATACGCGTGAAAAGTACAACACAAATTTATAAATGTTAAACGAGTTTAATCACATGGGGGGGGTTACTCAGAATTCACTGCTGTTTATATTTTAAGTCACATGTTTAGAAGTGTCTTAAGATACTTCATGGGTTGGTTTAGAATTTGGTTTTATTGCTCAAAAGCACGCCCGGGTCATGTCTTGGTAAATTAGCCAACAAAGAAAGGACTTTTAACAAGAGTATTTAGGAATTTATCGGAGAACCCCCAAAAGCACACATAGAGATCCCCAACCTTTTCTTTGTTTGTCTTATCTACTTTTTTCTCACAAACGTGCTTTCTTGCTCTTTGTTTGAATGTTTTAAACTCTAAATTTGCCCTTATATCATTTGTATATATTTTATACCAGTTTAAATTACATATAAATTTGCTGGTTCAACTTATTTAGTTTGTGAACACATTAACATTAAATTATGAAATACCAATGCTTCAAAATTGTTGAAAGAAATTTAGTAGAGTTATGAATGTTAACTTGTTTTCTTGTTATGTAAAAAAAGAACGTAAATAGGTTTGAACCAAACAAAAAAGGTAACAACCAAAACAAAATAATAAAGGGAAATAAGTCTGAGGAACAAGCAAATTTTTAAGGACGTTATGAGATAACCGTCCCAATTAATACAATAAGGAAGCCAGAAGTGAAATAAAACAACATTAAACAGCACTAGTTTCAAAACTCCATCACAAATTCAATTTGGGATATTACAACCGCTGTTGTTGGGCCACTCTTTACCTGCCTCTACTTCTTTTAAAGCCGCCACAAAAGATTCCAACTCCCAAAATTCGGATACTACTTTTCTCCAAAGTGCCTCCCTAACTCCAACCGGTAACTTGAAATTTTACTGATCAATTCAATTTATTGTTTGAAACGTTCCCCAATTTCTCAGACGTGAGAGAGAAATTAGTTTAAAGTGATCTTCAACTAAAAAAAAAACAGAAAGAGCCCTCCAGAGAAATGGATTTTGAGATGGAAGAAGAGAAAGGGTTTAATGGAAATTTCGAGAGAAAATAAATGTTTCCTCTTAGATTGATGGAATACTGGGAAGTACGATTTTTCAGTGAGAAGAATGAATCGGTGTTAAGGCGAATAAAAATCCTTTTTTGTCAACACTGCAAATGCAAACCCTCCACCCTAAAATAAACACATTTAAGTAAACTTTTTGTGGCCCTTAAATTAAAAAAAATTTCGGATTCGTGTGTTCTTAAATTAGGGTGGAAACAATAAAGAATTTTTTGTATCTATATAAATTTTAGCTACACTTTTAAAACGTTATCTTTTTTTACACACAGCACAATCACAATATAATCGCAATGCGCTGATGATTAGAAGTGAAGATATCGATATTGCAAACACCTTTTTGATTAGAAGTGGAGGATTAGTTATAATTGGGATTAGTGCTTTTAAATCAGTCATATCGTTAGTTTACGGAAGAAATGCATCAAATACCTTTTGAAGAATTACGTTGTTGCTGCTCATCCCTCTTGCTTAGATCAAATAAACCAAGTCCAAGGGACCATGTCACAAACTTAAACTAAAAATGACAAATTTACCACTTATTGAACAGCTGTCTCACCGTCAGCTGTGTAATACAATCAAATATACAGGGTGTCCCACGAGAAGCGGCCCAACCCCTTTAACTTTTGAACCCCTACAGTAAAGTGACCATTCTCTATCCCATGAGATAACTTTCAAAGCCCTCTAGCGGAAACTTTAGGAGTTATAATTTTTATTTTAAAAACTATTTGAGGTATGTGAAAAAAGTAAATGACTAAGTTTAGAGCAGCATCGATTCAGTGGGAGAAGACACCTTAAGCAGAAAAATATCTTGAATAAAACCCCTAAAATGCACGCTCAATTCGGTTGAATTTACGTAGATTTTACGTCTTAAAACGCTCCTCACGAGCCGAAAATGAGATTTTTCAATTTAATGAACTAAGAATACTTTTAGTCATTTACTTAAGTATAAAAATGAAAATTTCTCATTTTCGCCTTGTTAGGAGCGTTTTAAGAGGCAAAACTACGTAAATTCAACCTAATTGAGCGTGCGTTTTAGGGGTTTTATTCAAGATAATTTTCTCATTAAGGTGTCTTTTCCTACTGAATCGATGCTGCTCTACAACTTAGTCATTGACTTTTTTCACATACATCAAATAGTTTTTAAAATAAAAACTATAACTCCTAAATTTTCCGCTAGAGGGTGTTAGAAGTGGTCTCATTGGATAGGGCATGATCACTTTACTATACCTAGACCCCACTTTCATGACTATATCTGTAGGGGTTCAAAAGTTAAAGGGGTTGGGCCACTTCTCGTGGGACACCCTGTATAAGATAAATATGCGATGGCTTAACCGCGGCAGACAAAAAATATGTCAAATATTTCCTATATAATTTGGCGTAACCTCAAATTGAATCAGTTGTGACTTAATGGCTATCTCCTACAATCCAACGATATTAAATGTAAGTTAATCACAAAAAACGAATAAGAGTGTCACGTATGAATTCAAATAAATTTTAAAAATAATTTTCATAGCCTAAAAGTTAAAAAAATTATGTTTTATAAGAAAATAATCCCAACGAACTTCTCAGATATTCTTTAAAAAATGATCGAAAGCACAAAGCTTTAGAGCAATTTCTCTCTCATGAACAACGTGCATTTTTTTTTCAAAATTTCTCGAAACCTGTTGCGAACGCTCGCAAACCTTTAAAAATATCCACTCCGGATGAAACCCATCAGACCAAATATACGTTCCAACCATCAATCCCGAAACCAACTCCACTCCAGTTCCGTTCCGAAACTAATCCCGCCACCCCTCTGCAATCAATAGACCAACCTGATTCGCGCTAAGACTTTAGAGCCAGAAAAACCCGGGACAGAAACCTCGGAAAACCGTTAGTGTCAAGACCCGGAACCGACAATATTTCACTAGCCCCCCTTTCCAAAGCGAAACCCCTCTCTTACAAGCGCCTGGAACCGTGTTCCTTTGTTCTTCCGCCTCCCCGTTGTTCTGCCCCTGTACTTACGAGACATTTAGTCAACTCTTTATGTTCCTGCGCAGATTCAGGTGAGTGGGGTAAAGAACAGGGTAAGGAACAACAAAAAGAAACGCCTCGTTGTTGTAATAGGCTTTTGTAGCGGAGAGGCCGTGTTATGCCCGGATTCCTCCGGCTTTTAATTTTGTTACTTACCCGGGTTTAGGAGAGAGTTCTTCTTTTCTTTAGAGATATTTATATTGCGGCGTTTTTAGTTTTCGGCTTTTTAAAAACAAAGATTGATATTCCGTCGTCCGGGTGAAATGTAGGGAAAAATGAAGGTGGCTTTAGAGCGGCTTTTGTTATAAAGAAAGCAGTTTCTTGCGGTGCCTTTAGTTGGGGGTTTAAGAGATTTTTACAAGTTCCGTCGAAAGTTTGTGAATTATTATATGCCTTCAGATCGAGGAGTGCTTATCATAGCTTATATTGTTTTTTGATTAATCCTGTTTTTGGTTCATTCTTTTGATCTAAAATAAGAATTATTTTAAACGTTTTTCTTCTTCGGTTTGAACACTTTGTTACTGTAAAGAAATATATAAATTGATTTTGAGTTTGGGACGGTATTAATACTACATTTGTCTACATATTCATGCTTTAGCATATTAGACAGGACATAGTTTTAAAACATGTTTTTGTTACATAATATACGAACTAGATCCACATTGATTTGAAACAATTTTAAAGATATTACTTTCCTGAAATTTATAACTTGCGTCATTAAGAGTTAAAGTAATAAATAATAGCGCTTGAGATATACTTCTACAATTTACTGTCTTAATGAATTAGAATTAGAACAATCGAGTCGAGTTATTTTTCTTTCTTTCAGGAAAGAACTTATTCAAGAAAGAAGATGAGCAACACCTTGATTATCCAACTTGGCATGATGGGCAGTATTTCATTGATTTTGATTGAAAGTTACAATTAAAAATTAAACTTACAGATGCTATTATAAGAAAAACTATTATTTGTATAACATAAAACATTTACAACGAGAAAATTCTTTAAGATTTTTGAATATACTAACAATAAAATTATAGTAAGTATTGAAAATGTTATTAGCTAAGTATTCACATAATTTGTCATCATAAATTTGATGTGAACGAAAGAAGCTAAAATCATTCATTTCATTTCCGTAAACACATAAACATAAGCTTTAAATTAAGAACCAAATAACATGAAAGATAAACTTAAGACTTGTATTAAACTAAAAGTTTAATACTTTTAAAAACATCCGAAACAGTGTGTAACTCAACCCATTTTCCTGCAAGCCAACATAAATACGGTCTTAGTGATTAAAATTATTTGTCTTAAATGTAAATCTAGAATTTTATTGGACAATAATCTCCAGAACTAGAAATATTGCTCCACTCAAAGGACCATAAAATCCTTCCTCTGTCCTTTTCAATTCTTTGGTAAAAGTTTATGATACTTCGACAAAGTGGTTCGTTAAATAAATGAATAGAGTATTTTGTATCTTGGATTCTGAACACGATATTTGATCCTTGTTGAAAAGTCTATTTAGTTCTTTTGAATTGGTTATATTTTATTACATCGCATTGCAGACTCAAGTAAATGTAAAAAAACAGTTTTATAGGTAGTATTTCAATTATTGTCTTGAGAGATAAATATCAGGATAATTTAATAAGATAATGGAATATATAAAGAATCCTACTTAGACAGGTACGACAGACGCTGATTGGTCACCAGCGTTTTCTGTTCACCGCACTTTTCCCTCCATTGAATTAGCATGGGAGCGAGATAAGCGGCATGATATAGTTTGGACAGAATTGAAGATTTAGACAGTTTTAACTGCGCGCAAGATTGCGCAGTGACGCTTTTAAGCGAGTTGTCGTCTCTCTCTCGTATGCAGGCTCTCTAATCTAAGTATGTGAACTATGTATATTTTTAAGGTTTCATAATTAATATCAAGTACCCTGTTTTAACTAATTTTATAGAGAGGATGATTTTTGATTGGATGATAACTAGATAATAAACGAAATAACTAGAAAATATGCACATCGCGTATTTCTCTTCTTTATTATTTGTTCTCAAGGAACTAAAAATTTAAATATTTTGATATTTTTTGTTTGCAGTGTTTATAAGAGGGAAATAAAATTCTTGGTTATAAATAACCACATAAACATGTAAACATGCACCTACTAAATATGCATCTAAGCATCTTTTTAACGTTATCCATTTTTAAATAACCTATACATAATATTCAGATAACATATACAGGGTGTATCTGAAATGGTGCAATAAACTTTCAGGGATGATAGTAGATGCCTAGACGAGTGCGAATCACATAGGATTTGGGGGTCGCAGACCAAATCCCAGGGAGTTAAAAATGGAGCGACATCCCAAAAAAATCATTGAAAAATTCAATTTGTTAAAAGAACTACTATTGGTAAAAATTTAATTAGGGGTCATCCATAAATGACGTGAGGCGTTTTTTTCCAAAATCTGGACCCCCCCTCCCCCTTGGTGAGATTTAGTGAGATTTTGCTGGACCACCCTCCCCCCAAGTGAGATTTACCTACAACTTTTTAAAAATAATTTGCAATATTTTATCTGTGTGTATTCCTTTTTCATACTTAAAAAAAGAAAATCTTTTTATTTCAAACTTAAAAAGTTCACGTGATATTTGAATTGACCCCCTCCCCCCTTGGTGAGATTTGGTGAGATTTTTAAAAACCCATCCCCCCCCCTTTTTGACCTCACGTAATTTATGGATGTCCCCTTATGTTCACAAAAATTGCGGTTTAATATGATCTTTAAAATTATCTTAAAAGTTTTCAGTTTAAAATGTTTTTATTACAAAAACAGTTTAAAAACCACAAAAAAATGTGAAAACTCTGTCAAAAATTTTATTTTGAATTTCAAAATCCTTTCCTTTGATTTAATAATCTGAAAGATCATAGTTGAAAACCCTTAAGTCCAAAGTGCCACGTAAAAACCATCAATATTAAATGCTTGAGAGTCTGTTAAAGTATGGTTTAAGTCCATTTTTTAGGTCCGCAAACTGCCGTTTTGAAAATGGCTATAGGAAAACAGTTTGCGCACGCAAAAAACTTAAACAGGATCTCAAGCGTTTAATATTGATGGATTTTACGTGAAACTTTGACCTTAAGGTTTACAACTATGACCTTTCAGATTATGAAATCAAAAGAAAGGATTTCGAAATACAAAATGAGGATTTTGCAGAATTTTCACAATTTTTTGTGATTCTTAACTTTTTTCATAATAAAACAAATTTTAAAGTGAAGACTTTTGAGATAATTTTAACGATCATTTTAAACCACAATTTTTGAGACCATAATTAAATTTTTAACAATAGTAGTTCTTCTACCAATTGCATTTTTCAATAATTTTTTGGGGGTGTCACTCCATTTTTAACTCCCTGGGATTTGGTCTGGGACCACCAAATCCTATGTGATTCTGACTCGTCTAGGTGTCTACTATCCCCCCTTAGAAGTGTGACCCATTATTTATGGGACACCCTGTATAAAAATGTGTAATAAATTTGAGGAATTTAAAATAAAATTTTTTTCCATCGTTAACGACAACAAAACTAATACACAATGTTCTTTTAACTGTTCAAATGCAAGCAAAGACCTCATTTGGTTTGTTTTGACATGAGTTACTAACATTTCTGGCTTTTTTAAAAAATACACATTATTTTAGATAAAATATTCCTACTCATAATCTTCAAACTAAAAAATAACTAGCTCCCAGTGTCGATTCAAAAGATACTGATTAGCAATTTCTCACAGCCTTCAGCTATTTGAATTCCCAATGCACGCGCCTAGTTTACTAGAACAAAGCCTCGAGACTTAATTTAAAAAGTCGCCTTTCAATTACTGTCTGAAGGATATCTTATAATGAAACGCATTTTGTGTCTCAGGGAACTGTGGCAAAATAAACAGAGCATTGTTAAACAGTTAAATATGTCTCTCGCTTATGAAGCGCATTTTTAAGTCCCGCAGATCTTGGATGTTTACTTTTGCCTTGTTTTTGAACTCATGAATATAAATTATGTATTCGTGAATAATACTAGGTACCAGGGGGGTCGGGAAAACATTCGGAACAATCGTGATATTGTTATTTGTTAAACTATCGCCAGTGTTCATCCCCTTAAAAGTTAAATTTCCATCAAAGCAGAATTTATTATTTTTTTTAAAAGTTCTTGCTATTTGTGTCTACAAACAACACATTTCTCTCTCTCTGAACCCTTACAATTTTCCCTACTTTAAACTATAATTGCATTTTAAAATTTTTTGTTATTGAAATTAATGTGTTCGGTTAGAGAAGTTGAAAAAAAGTATCCAGTTTTAGATTCACATAGTGCTGAAGTGTGCAGTCAAGTTAAAGGCAATTTCCATTTCCTTTTATAAGTTTAAGTTTTTCATGAATTGTCTTCATGGACCTTTTAAAAGATATCGGAACCTATTTGGGATTACGATATTGTATTCTTGTATAAATTGTAAACACATGCTTTTAAATTCCATCATATTCTATTACTTCCTTTTTCCAAGTGGATAGGATATTTTCCATTTACCTAGATCATAAAATTCATTTTGGACATAATGCATTACATTGTATAGGTATTATAACATACAAAGAAAAGTAATCAAAAGTATAAAGGTTTTACGGATGTTTAGAATTATAAAAAATGCATTTATCTTATTTGCTTTTCATGGGCTTATAATTTAACAGAAATCGAAAATGCAATGTATTTGTATATTATGAAAATACTATAAAAACAAATGCGAACATTTCTAGGAACACTTCTGCATTTATTTATTAGCTTCTAAATCTCTGTCAGTTCTAGATCCCAATCCCATTCCGTTTCTAAATTAAATTAGCAGACAGCCTCATTATTTCTGATAACGTCGGATATAAACTGATCTGCAACAATTCTATTGAAACTAGGTGCATGTGTACTTAATCATCCTCCTAGTATTTCTAGAACTCCGAAGCGGAATCCCAATGTTACTAATAAGAAGGAAAGTTGGTATTTTTTTTAAAAGGAAGATTCCAGGAAGATCACATTTTTCCCTGAAATAACAGATGACGACCTAATAGGGAATCCGTTGTTGCGTGTTTACTTTCAACAATTGAGTCGTTTTCTACAACAACATGATCACTCCCAATTTCTGGGGAAAATATTTTGGTACGGTCTTTTGCCAAAATGTCTCTGTTTTAGAGTAATTCTGACATTTGCTGCAACGGCGATCAAACTCTAATGCAGTGGTTCCCAAACTGTGCTCCATGAGAAAAAAATTTAAATAATGCATTTTTGAAAATTTCTAATTTGCGCTGCTCTGAAATGTGTTTAAGGTGGTTGCCTACCTATTGAGGCTTTTTTTAATAATTAAAATGTTGACCTAATTTGTGATTTATACAATTAAATGCATCTAAAAACTATGAATAATACAAAAAATAATTAAATATTAATTTAAATTTTCGTATTATTGAAGAATTTATGCATAAAAATCACAAAAAACAGACTCTCCGCAAAACATCATAATTCAAATTTATATGAAGATATGTTTGTTTTGTAAACTTTATTATCCTCGTAAAAACAAATTTTAGGAGGCCTACTATTTTTATGTCTAAATTATTTTAATATTAAAAGTTATAGCACTAAACTTGAAAAATAAAAAAGAACCACCAAATTTCAGTAAAGTTTGAAGTTATACTATTCATAAAATAAAAAATATTACACCCACAGCCAAAAAAAAATAGTAGGGATCCTAAACCATATTATGTCAAGTATTGTGCTAAAGTTTCATAGAAATTCAAATATAATATTTTGAGTTATACAGTTTTGCGGAGAAGGAAAATAGCAAAAATGTGATTCTGAGAAAAACGCGAATTTCTTTATTTTTTCCTTAATAAAATGCCTATTTAGATTTAAGTAAAATTTCTGTAACTTTGGTTCTAGGAAAGATGACAAAATTTAAGCTGATTTGGAAAGCTAAAGATGTGCTTTTTGAAATAGGATAATACAATTTTTCTTGAATTTTTGGTCCGAAACGGCATTTTTAGGTAGGCAGGCACCTTAAATAAGCTTTCGCAAAGTTAATGTTTTCAAAAACCTGTTTTTTGCTTCTCCCTACTCTCCGAAATTGCCTTGAAATTGAAATGGATTTAGTTTGGAACCTCTAATGAAGCGAGCTGCTTAAAGTTTTATTTCTGAAATTGCCGAAACATTTAGAATTTTAAATTAAAAAAAAAATCCTGCACTGTAGAAACTGAAAACAAATCTGCAAATGAGTGAAACACTTTTGCAACGCTAAGTCAACACAGTTAAAAACTTATCAAATCAAAAAAAGTTTAGATTGTATCGTGATTAAGTGAGAAAAATGATGGAGCTAAAAGTGTTGCTGAAAATTAACTTAATACTTAATTAACAACACAACTAAAGTGTAGTTACTGTTCCTAAATATGTATATTTTTGTGTGGAACGTTTAACACTAGAACCGCCGGCAAGTACCGCATACCTAGAACCGCCGAATGCAGTCATTTTGACTGCTAAGCTTTTCTACAGGTAAAAATAATCTTTTGAGCTCGAAAATGCTTCTAATACTTGAAGAAAAGATAAATAACACTAATTCAATTTAAAACAAACACATTTATTTAGTTTTGCATCTTAAATTTCGTTGTTACTAATAAGAATTAGGTTATTTTTACTTATACAACGTTCTAGCCAAAAATAAAAATTACGAACAAAATATTTCTTGAATAATTATATATTTCTCTAAAACCCTTTCTCACAACACTAAAAACTATATAATGAAGTCATAACTCCGTTTTAGCAAGTTTCAAAAAATCAATTGTTTGCATTACTATGTAAAGTATGTATTACTATGTATTATTGTATGTACTACTGTATGTATTACTATGTAAACACTTTTTTTCAACATAAAAAGTAAGAACAGTACAGTAAAATAAACTTGGTTTCTTTTCTCATAAAGGAAATAATAAATCTTTTATAGAAAATTATATAAAGGCGTGGGAAATCAAAAATTTCTAACAAGTGTTATACACATAAATTTCTGGGATATATAATGATATATTGACCATTTGCAGCTGTCAAAACTATAAAATATAATAAATTTGTTTCAAGAGCTTCTATATATTTTTTAGAAAGCATTATCTGTAAGAAATAAAGTGGTAATGCAAGAAATAAACAAGCTAAACATCCACCAGTCAAAATGACTGTTTTGGCGGTTCTAGGTAGACCAATAAATATCTCCGGAACGGCTTTTCAAAAATAAATGAAATTTGGATGACGTATATATAAGCATAAATTCGGAAAAGTCACGAAATCACAAGTGTGCAACTCAAATATCTTTGAAAATATTTAGAATCAAAAACGCAAAACAGTCAAAAGCACTGCTCCGGCGGTTCTAGTGTTAAAGTAAACCTCACTTCCCTATACTTCACACCAACGTTTCCTGAACCCAGTACGCCACTACGCGGAAGGAGGAAGGGAGTAAACACAAAGCCTGTTGGGTTGACAGGAATTTCAAAACGTGAATTTTGATAAAAATACACTATTTATACATGGGCTTATAGAAATAATCATATTTTAAAATTGACGTTCTTTGTTTCACTAGAAATTCAGACACCTACTACTTTGTTTGTTAGTGACGTAGAAGGTTCAACTTAAGTTGCTGTCTAGTATAGCTGCAAATGGGGGAACTGGCCGAAACCCTTCACATTCACTGCAACTCCACCTTTATGGCTCCCTACTCTCCACGACAAAGCCCATTCCCCCTTCTAATAGATGGTCGTAATATAATATACCTAGGAGTTCCATTTACTGTATATCAAATACTGTCCCCGAACCTTACACAATCGGTTCTTCCCAAAAGGCCAATATATAATACATATGTCCGATAAAATGTATACATATATCTCGGAAACATGCAGCTGCCTCGAAGATGTTTTATTCAGCGGTGCCATTAATACATTGCTCAAATGCCCGGTTCTTTTTATCGCTTAAAATGTGCCTGCCCCTACGATTTATTTATTTAATACAAAGGTTTAAAGTACTCGGATCATATTTTACGACGGATAATTCTGTCGTTTTTTTCCTGGGGGCTGTGCTGTAAGTATCATGGGACTTATTGATTGGAGAGTAAACAAATATGGCGGATATTTTTAAGAGTTTTGTCAGTTATGTGGGATTAAGCCTTGAGGGTAAGCATGGCCATATTAATGCTATGTGGAAGATCATAAATTGGGATAGTTGAATGTGCGTTTAATTTTATTGCCCAATCAGTGTTTAGAGTTCATTCAAATGGTAATTATACGACCCTTTTGGAGTAAATAAAATGCCGGGTGATTAGCATTTATCTGTGATTTTAAAACAAGATGGCTCCAACTAACAGAAACGCATTTTTGGTGAAATAAACAAAATTTGAAACATGAAGACTTTCTTCTTTAGATGACCACAGAGTTCACAATTAATAAAGTATAATTTGTTTAGAATCTATGCATGAGATATTTGAGTTGTTAATAAATTTAATATCCATATACTTCTTTAACTCTTAACGGTACTTCTCTAGAAAGCTGGCGCAAATCTGGCCAAGCAGATTTTTTGGCATTGTTGAAATGACATTGTTGGTATTTTACAAGTAAAGGTTACAATTACAAGCGACTGGTAGCATCATTATTGGCGACTTTATCGCTTGCGCCGGCTTTCTAGAGAAGTACCCTCTTAACTTATATTATACTCATATCTGTATTAACACTTAAAATTAATACTAGTAGAAGAACAAATAGGTTTTTATACAATGTTTTGAACAAATCAATTAAATTTTTACCGAATAATCTTACTTAGGAATAATTGTAACTATTATGTGAAAGATAAATAAAGAAATAAGTAAAAACTATGATGAAAAATGATGGACTAAAACTTGTATATTAAATTGTTTAAACTAGTTTATCTATACAATATAAAGACATTTTAGAAAAAATATGGAGAAATACTAAAACACATTATCAACACATATAATTTTCTAATGAAAAAAAATGTACTTTCTTCTAAATTAACAACTTCTTATAAATTTTAATGTGATTAGATTAATAGAAATTAGCAAGAATTGAAATCCAATAATATCATGTACCCATGTTCATTTATGTGATAAACTTTTATCAATGCAAGTATTTTTCAGAGTATGTGTATGGTCTATTGCAAATGACATTTGAAGTATCTTTGGTATGATGAATATTTGGATAAATTCATGCATAAGAATGGAATGTTATAATGGCATTGACAGAATGCATCTAATTTCTGTATTTTTCCCTCCTGAGTGTCTTGATAAATAACTGTCTGAATCTGAACAATGTTAGAAATGTTAGTGTTCCCTAGTCAAATCTCCCCTCATAACCGGTAAAAATGACTTTATCATGTAACAATGAAAGGAATGTACTATAATAAATTAAAATGTCATGTTCATAATGATAGGCGATGAATTACTTTAATAATTTCTTCAAATATAATCTACCCATAAAGAAACCCCCCAAAAAATACCTTTAAAAAATTAGTGCATTTTAGTAGGACGCAAAAAATAACTTCCAGAAAAATAATAAAATAGTGACATTTTGAAACTATGAAAACTGATTTTTGTGACAGAATACTTAAAAGCTAATAAATGAAGAACTTCCAATCCCATATTATCATTTTTTTAAATAAAGTACACTATAAATAAAAATTTACTAAAACCAATGCTAACGACCAAGCAGTTATTAATGAAATCTGTCTTAAGCATTGCCATTTTGAGGAATTTCCAAATAGATTTCCATATATTAAATGGATTATCTTATTATATTAAACAAAATATCTACATGAAGTCTTTGCACTTCTCCTAAAAATATGTATATAAAGTCTTTCTGGCCAAAAACGTTCAAAATAGCCCTTTAAGTCAAGTTACTGGATCCTAAACGATAAACAATAAAAAAACTACAAATGGAAAAACAGCAAAATATCCGTTTACTCTCGGCCAAAGACAAGAAAGCCATCAAAGCAAAATATACGACCACCTCTTCTAATGCCCGGCATTTACATCCCATGTCTATCTATACATATGTATCCCTAAACCCATAAAATTCAGCACTTATAGCTCGAGCCTTAAACGCGGGTGGAGATAGAGCTTCGAAGAGAGCAACTGCTCACAAACATAATTGATGATCGTAAAAAGGATTTGAGCCCCGCTGTCAAACTGCTAGAACTACATTGTGTGCGAAGAAGGAGAAATCCATTTGCTAGCACCGACTTATAATGTCACGACCGTATCACATTCGTCGTTAAAGGGGATCAACGGGGAAACAAAATCCCTTTTTTTTTCCCTCACTACTCGAAAGCCCAATCGAACTCCTTTTCGGCTAAGCCCGACCGTTTTGATGTATGTTTTGTGCGTTAATGTGCTAAGACAGTCGGGGGAACTTTTCTGTGCTTGCAGAACGTGCTTTTGGGGGATTTCGAGGGATTTTGAAGTTTGGAGAGGAGTGCGGCCGACATAAATTTTCGATAATTAGTCGGTTATGTTTACGAATGCGTTCGCGAGGGTTATTGTTATTAATGTTGCGGGAAATGAATTGAGCAAGGAGGTTTTTTTGTTATATAAATGAGAATGGAGATTTCAAAGAGAACAAATAGCTTTATATTCAAACTACTAATTTGGGAAGGGAGTGTTTTTTTGTTCAAAGGTGTTACATTCATGATGCTGGTTATACCTATCTTACTGATAAATCAAATCAAATTTTATGTCACCACTATTAACCCATTAGCGCCCAGTGATCTATTTGTAGATCGCTAAATATGAAGTCATAAATGCTCTCTTAAATTACCTTTAATTCACCCAACAGTAACGAAACTGCACACATGGCAAGAGAAAACATCCCTCAATCCTAATACCCTTTGTTTTTTGTGTTTGCTTCATTTATTTTGTAATAGAGATGGGCTAAAGTTCGAGTTTTCTTCTTTGATCGAAAATAATTTGGGCGTTAATGGGGTGTTGAAAACAACGCTGTTGTTTTTTAAGAAGAAAGATTGTATAAATCACTTAAACCCGTATTCACCGGTAACCTGACCGGCGGTCAGGTCAGGAAACCATGGTTACAGCCTCTGATTGGTGGAAAAATAATTCAATATTTTTCCTTCCACCAATCAGAGGCTGTAACCATGGTTTCCTGACCTGACCGCCGGTCAGGTTACCGGTGAATACGGCCGTTAGACTAAAAGATAACTAAAAGGGTGGAAAACATACCATTAATACATGTCCTCTCAAACTCCTCAAGTATACTTTAGTCATACAGTTTTGCACTTTAAAATGCTAGCGCCGACGAACTACAGTAAAGTATACTTACACAACTCACGGTTTCGGGGAGAATCCCAACCGAAAGCAGTATGACATTATATCTCGTTTATGGTAAACATACACATTGTTGTTTGAAAATTTATTTGTAAAAAATATTTATTGCACATTAATGCGTGATAGTGGAATAAAATACAAAACATAAATAAGCTATATTGAATATATGTCACTTTTTTTGAAAAATAAAATTTGCCAAATTCGTTCTTTGGGCATTTTTAAGCAGCCTACTTCAAGAATCTTACTGTGCAAAGTTATGGGAGAAAGACTTGTTGAATAAATATATGTCTACTTTATTTTAAAAATTATTTTATTGATATGATGATAATTTAGAAAGGATTTTTCTCAGACACGGAGTCGTGCCTCAGTGCATAAGAAAAAAATTTTCCTATGACTTCTTCACGGCCTACATGGTAAGAATACACATTCCTCTTCTGAAACAAAATAACTTAAAACCTTAAACAAAGAAACACATAGGAGAAACCGGGCGAAACCATTACGGGTCTTTACAGAAATTTATTACTCAACCCCTTTCGACTTCCAACGCTGTCGTAAAACTCCTTCTTCCCATTCCTCATCAAAATCCAACCAGCATCTACGTTCCTTCCAACACAAAGGGATGAAGGGCACTTTGACTCAAACACAGCCCCCAATCGAGTCTTCGAGACCGGGCATAAAACTGGGGGATAAATCCCCTAAACTTCCCTCCACCCTCAATCTGCCCCATTACATTCTCCCATTCAGGGATCCGGGAAACTGCGACTGTAATTGTTTCAACGCTGAATGACCGATGATGTCTGATAAATTCCAGTTCCTGAAAAACTTTGGGAGACATCCGAATATCAGGGTATGTGAATTTTTGTCCTCGAGAAGAATTAAATTGTCTGGATCGAGTTTAAATCTTGAGTCGAGTTTAAATCTTGGGGGTGGGATTATGATAGAGACTGATATCGTCATTATTGAGTGATGTTAAAAAGAATTTATGTGCTATAAGTTATCAGATATTGATGGATTTCTTTAAAAAAAATAATTATGTTTGAGAAATATTTCAAGTTCAAAACCTTTTGAAAAAATAATTTAGTTACATTTCAATTTTCAGAATACTTAAGTTAAGAAATAACTATGAAAAGGTTGAATTGAACTTTATTAAAATTTTCCTTCAAAACATTTTACATTTAAATATTACATGACTATTGGCAAAATTTGATTTTCTATTGAATTTTATAGAAAGAAAATAATTTATACATGGGCTGTCCATAAACTAAGTTTCCCTATGAGCTGCAGACGCTAGGAACGCTGTTACGCGGGATTTGACCATACTGGCATGTACCTTGGCTTCTTTTCTACAAATCCCAGCCATGACCAGCTGCCTGCGATGATTATTATAGGTTTGACAGCTGTTAGAGATGGAGCTTCCACTCGCTTCTCCCGCCAACCGCGTTGTATTTCCCCCATACACTGTAAAAAATAATCCTGCAAAAAAACAGAAAATTTCTGGCAGCAAAAGTTGCCAGAAAATTTCTGTAGGCCGAAAAATCCTGTAAACAGAAAAAAGCTGTTACCTACAGGTAAATGCTGTAAAAAGAAACTTTCTGTCAAGTGAGCTACAGATTTTTCTGTTGCCTCTCAATAATTTTCTGCTTGTGCGCATGCACTTATTTTAGTAGAGTTTTTTCTAATAATTTAATTAATATCCGGGGATAGAACCCACGACCTACCGCATGCTAAGCACGCACGCTACCACTGTTTAAGTACAGATAAGCTAAAAAACTAGATAAAAGCTGTTATTTTACATAAAATAAGTAGAAGTGCGGTGAGAATGTTACATGACAGAATATCTCTGTAAACATAAAGTCATTGTTTTTGAAAATTTCTGTTTTTCTACAGTTTTTTTACAGTGTAGGCGTTCGTCGGCTTGGGCGTCTTTCCGCCCGTTTTTGAATTTTCTGTACCATTTCCGTCCATTTTTTTCTCTCATACTCTTTTCTCCGTAGACTTCACACATATTGGAATGAATGTCCACAGCCGCCATGTTACACAAAAAAATCTCAGAACGTGGCGGGAGAAGCGAGTGTAAGCTTCATCTCTAACAGCTGACAAACCTATAATAATCATCACAGATAGATGGCTGGGGCGGGGATTTGTAGAAAAGGAGCCAAGGTACTCGCCAGTATGGTCAAATACCACGTTACAGCGTTCTTAGCGTCTGCAGCTCATAGGGAAACTTACTTTACGGACAGCCCTAACGGAGTTATTCATTTTTATGAAATGAAATGACGTATGCTATTGCGAAATAAACATAGAATAATACGCTTAGTTGATAAAAATATTTTTTTATATACCATAGTTCAGGAAATTATGAAGTTTTCGAGATGGTAATCGGAGTTTTTATTCTAAAAGGGATTTTTTATTTTTGTAATAGGGGTAAATATCACGTTATTCAAGAAAATCCTAGAGAAAAAGATGAATAAAAGAGCCCAAAAAATTCTGAAAAACAGGTAGTTTCAGCCAGGTAAAGTAGAGTATATGTGCAAGTCATTGACATAAAAAGTAGAGCATCAAGAAGGGATATCAAATTAGGGTGAGCCGAAAAAGCACCTTAATTTTTATTTCTGTTCTAATAGTGGGGAAAGGGTGCCACTTGAGCCCAATAAGAAGGATAAAAAATATTTTTTTTCCGATTGGATAGTACCTTCTGCCCCCGCATCGCACTTACACTTTGAAAAATTGGCTGACTTTTATACTAAAAATTAGAGATTAAACCCTCGCATATTGTACATTATTTTAAGCTAATATAGTTATAGATATAATGCTTCAAGTTTCGTTCTTCTTTCACCCCTCTTTCGATAGTAATAATTTTTTACTATCAAAAGAAATCTTGTTAAGTTGCTTTTTCTGCATTTTTAAACAGCTAATAACTCTAGAACAATGCCTTTTAAAAACCTGGAATTAGTATCATTTCCTTCATGATTATATTCTCTTAAATTTGGTGTTCATCATGACCATAATTTACATTTTTTTTTAATTAAAAAACCTACCTCATCAAAGGTGTTGTCGGTTCAATTCTGTTACTGTCTGTTCGGCTAAATACCCGCATTCTCTTTTGGGCACCAAAAAGTAGAAAATCTGCTAAATAACGTCAAACTCATAGATTAAAATATTTAATTAGATCAATAACTGCTCAGTTTATCATTAAAAATCAGAAAAACTTGTCCACATTTTAATACTATATGGCGTTCAAAAGAGATTGGCTTTATTTAGCGGGAATGTTAACGGAATTGAACCGTGTTGCCAAATAATAATCAATCAATGTTACGGGCAATGGGATAAATCGGGCATAATTAATAATGCCCGGGCAATGTGATAAATTCAATGGAATTTATGAATGATATTTATTACTTTGCCCGCCTCCACTCTGAGCATTACTAATAATGCCCAATTAATCATTTTGCCCGTAACATATGTTGCTAATAAACACAAAAATTGGGAAATAACTTAAAAATAAAATGTTTTAACAAACGTACTTAGTGAGAGAAAAAAATTATTCTATTAGGTAATAGACATTTTGAGTGAAAACGTCTAAAACAGCCACTAAAACTCATCTCAGTTTTTTAGACTACCTCATGGATCACAAATACACTCGTCTCTCATCGCTTCTACAGTTTCCGTCTTAGACGCAATATTTAACAGGAAACGCTTTGTGCCGTGGACGGAATAAAGTAAAACGGGAGAAAAACCGGAGAGTATTTCTGGATATCGGGAGCAGAGAGGAGTTAAGCGTCGCGAGATGAATTCGGTGATATCCCGAGTAAAGAAAGTAGCGAGTTTGATTCAATCGCTTTTTTGTAGCAGGAAACCAACTATGTACTACTATGGATGGAAACTTCTGGGCGCTGCTGCATTAGAACGAATGGTTTCGCAGTTTCAGGAATCGGGGAGATATTAAAGGGGATGGAGGGATTTTTTTTTGTGGGTGTGATGTATGACGGTATCTTTTCGAACTGATGTCCGCGTGATCTGATAAGGACAACGAAGATTTGTCCGCTGAAATATTTCTCCTTGAATTCCGGCAGTGGATAGTTTCATATGTTTGGCGGTTATCTTTTGTTTGGAAAACAGTTGGTTGGAGATAACTTGCATTGGAGTTTATTGATTGAATTTTTACGGTGATGGGTAGATTAGATATGCGGTAAGTTGTAGGGGGGACAAAAATGTTTACTGAAAATTTGTTGTTAGAGATGTATGAGATTAGAAGGAAAGGAACTACACCGAAAACGCTCCACGCGAAAATTAACATATTTATTGAAACTTTTTCCCTCAAACTAATAGCACATTTGGTCACCTTAGTATCAAAAACTACTATCTCCATTCGGCAAACTTCGGGAATCCCGATTCTTGGTGTTTAGATCGTTGGAGAAAATAATTTGATTTGTTTTGATCTTTTCTACTCGATCATGTCAGCTCTTACAAACCAAAAAACGAGCTTCTCCACCGATCTGATCGCCAAGTATCGGGATTCCCGAAGGTTGCCGAATAGAGATAGTAGTTTTTGATTCTAAGATGACGATTTATTGTTTTGACTTGACTGCTACAGTTTTCTGAATATGTTTGGGAAGTGTTACAAAAATGTGTTCTTGATATTGTGGTGTAAAATGTGTTTAAAAGCGTGAATCTGAAGTGAACATGAAAGTGTTGGAACCAACATTAAAAGAACACTTTATATGACTCTGAAATTTGTTAATAACATTTTTACAGCTCCGTCTTTTTTTCACACAAAACATTCCTAACATGATTGTAGAACAATCAAAACTACTTTGATTACACGCGTTCTCTATTGTGTTTACTTTAGAGTTGCATTGTATGTCACCTTATCGAAATTAGAAGTAATATGCATACTACTATCTATTATGTCTACCCTATTCTAATAGCGCAAATAAAATTGAAAAATACATCAAAAGAAATTAGAATAGACGTATTTTCAATTCCTAAAATCTTCTCTAAAGCTGGCGAACTCAGTGTTCCCTAATTATTTATTCAAATAGTGAAAAATTAAAGAGGTAGATAATGCAAACAAAAACCTACTAATGCAAAAGAGAACAAATTTCAAACAAAGTTAATATACTTATTAAGTAAATAAACATAAAGTTAAAGTAAATAAACGGAAATTAGAAATTGTGTATTTTACACAAACTTGTCTAGATATGTTTGTTTTTTTGTAGCAAATACTTCTTTACTTCTTAAACATTTAACTGAGACTTATGTTTGTTCCTAAAACATTTTCGTAGAATTTCCATTCTTGGATATTGAACTAAATGAGAAATGTATGGGTAACTTTTCCAAACATTTTTCACCACCCAATTTCAAGGATCATTGGCAATGTTTCTGAGTCACGAAAGCATACACAACTGAAATTTATTGCATCGATCCAAAGTAAATCTCGCTTGAAGATACTTGATGGATTTACAGTAGTTTAGTCTGAAGCGAGATTAAGATACCTTCAAACTGTTTTAGAGTTTTTGCAGTTCTAGAGATACGCGTGAAAAGTACAACACAAATTTATAAATGTTAAACGAGTTTAATCACATGGGGGGGGTACTCAGAATTCGCTGCTGTTTATATTTTAAGTCACATGTTTAGAAGTGTCTTAAGATACTTCATGGGTTGGTTTAGAATTTGGTTTTATTGCTCAAAAGCACGCCTGGGTCATGTCTTGGTAAATTAGCCAACAAAGAAAGGACTTTTAACAAGAGTATTTAGGAATTTATCGGAGAACCCCCAAAAGCACACATAGAGATCCCCAACCTTTTCTTTGTTTGTCTTATCTACTTTTTTTCTCACAAACGTGCTTTCTTCCTCTTTGTTTCAAAGTTTTAAACTCTAAATTGGCCCTTTTATCATTTGTATATATTTTATACCAGTTTAAATTACATATAAATTTGCTGGTTCAACTTATTTAGTTTGTGAACACATTAACATTAAATTATGAAATACCAATGCTTCAAAATTGTTGAAAGAAATTTAGTAGAGTTATTAATGTTTACTTGTTTTCTTGTTATGTAAAAAAAGAACGTAAATAGGTTTGAACCAAACAAAAAAGGTAACAACCAAAACAAAATAATAAAGGGAACTAATTCTGAGGAACAAGCAAATTTTTAAGGACGTTATGAGATAACCGTCACAATTAATACAATAAGGGAGCCAGAAGTGAAATAAAACAACATTAAACAGCACTAGTTTGAAAACTCCATCACAGATTCAATTTGGGATATTGCAACCGCTGTTGTTGGGTCACTCTTTACCTGACTCTACTTCTTTTAAAACCGCCACAAAAGATTCCAACTCCCAAAATTCGGATACTACTATTCTCCAAAGTGCCTCCCTAACTCCAGCCGGTAACTTAAAATTTTACTGATCAATTCAATTTATTGTTTGAAACGTTCCCCAATTTCTCAGACGTGAGAGAGAAATTAGTTTAAAGTGATCTTCAACTAAAAAAAAAGAAAGAACCCTCCAGAGAAATGGATTTTGAGATAGAAGAAGAGAAAGGGTTTAATGGAAATTTCGAGAGAAAAGAAATGTTTCCTCTTAGATTGATGGAATACTGCGAAGTACGATTTTTCAGTGAGAAGAATGAATCGGTGTTAAGGCGAATAAAAATCCTTTTTTGTCTACACTGCAAATGCAAACCCTCCACCCTAAAATAAACACATTTAAGTTAACTTTTTGTGGCCCTTAAATTAAAAAAAAACTTCGGATTCATGTGTTCTTAAATTAGGGTGGAAACAATATAAGAATTTTTTGTATCTATATAAATTTTAGCTACTCTTTTAAAACGTTATCTTTTTTACACACAGCACAATCACAATATAATCATCGCAATGCGCTGATGATTAGAAGTGAAGATATCGATATTGCAAACACCTTTTTGATTAGAAGTGGAGGATTAGTTATAATTGGGATTTGTGCTTTTAAATCAGTCATATCGTTAGTTTACGGAAGAAATGCATCAAATACCTTTTGAAGAATTACGTTGTTGCTGCTCTTCCCTCTTGCTTAGATCAAATAAACCAAGTCCAAGGGACCATGTCACAAACTTAAACTAAAAATGACAAATTTACCACTTATTGAACAGCTGTCTCACGGTCAGCTGTGTAATACAATCAAATATATAAGATATATGCGATGGCTTAACCGCGGCAGACAGAAAATATGTCATATATTTCCTATATAATTTGGCGTAACCTCAAATTGAATCAGTTGTGACTTAATGGCTATCTCCTACAATCAAACGATATTAAATGTAAGTTAATCACAAAAAACGAACAAGAGTGTCACGTATGAATTCAAATAAATTTTAAAAATAATTTTCATAGCCTAAAAGTTAAAAAAATTACGTTGTATAAGAAAATAATCCCAACGAACTTCTCAGAAATTCTTTAAAAAATGATCGAAAGCACAAAGCTTTTGAACAATTTCTCTCTCATGAACAACGTGCATTTTTTTTCTCAAAATTTCTCGAAACCTGTTGCAAACGCTCGCAAACCTTTAAAAATATCCACTCCGGATGAAACCCATCAGACCAAATATACGTTCCAACCATCAATCCCGAAACCACCTCCACTCCAGTTCCGTTCCGAAACTAATCCCGCCACCCCTCTGCAATCAATAGACCAACCTGATTCGCGCTAAGACTTTAGAGCCAGAAAAACCCGGGACAGAAACCTCGGAAAACCGTTAGTGTCAAGACCCGGAACCGACAATATTTCACTAGCCCCCCTTTCCAAAGCGAAACCCCTCTCTTACAAGCGCCTGGAACCGTGTTCCTTTGTTCTTCCTCCTCCCCGTTGTTCTGCCCCTGTACTTACGAGACATTTAGTCAACTCTTAATGTTCCTGCGCAGATTCAGGTGAGTGGGGTAAAGAACAGGGAAAGGAACAACAACAAAAAGAAACGCCTCGTTGTTGTAATAGGCTTTTGTAGCGGAGAGGCCGTGTTATGCCCGGATTCCTCCGGCTTTTAATTTTGTTACTTACCCGGGTTTAGGAGAGAGTTCTTCTTTTCTTTAGAGATATTTATATTGCGCCGTTTTTAGTTTTCGGCTTTTTAAAAACAAAGATTGATATTCCGTCGTCCGGGTGAAATGTAGGGAAAAATGAAGGTGGCTTTAGAGGCTTTTGTTATAAAGAAAGCAGTTTCTTGAGGTGCCTTTAGTTGGGGGTTTAAGAGATTTTTACAAGTTCCGTCGAAAGTTTGTGAATTATATGCCTTCAGATCGAGGAGTGCTTATCATAGCTTATATTGTTTTTTGATTAATCCTGTTTTTGGTTCATTCTTTTGATCTTAAATAAGAATTCTTTTAAACGTTTTTCTTCTTCGGTTTGAACACTTTGTTACTGTAAAGAAATATTTAAATTGATTTTGAGTTTTGGGACGGTATTAATACTACATTTGTCTGCATATTCATGCTTTAGCATATTAGACAGAACATAGTTTTAAAACATGTTTTTGTTACATAATATACGAACTAGATCCACAGTGATTTGAAACTATTTTAAAGATATTACTTTCCTGAAATTTATAACTTGCGTCACTAAGGCTAAGCGCACACTAGATACTTATGTCGCCGGCGACTGTAACACTAGTCACTCGAGAGCAATGCATTTCTATTAGGAAATTCTTGGCCTAGTGATCTTGGTCTCGTCGCCATGTGCGCGCTCTCTAGCTTCTTGCAATAGCCAGGGAAACAATTTTGTCTCTGTCGCCGAGACAAAAGTCTCTAGTGCGCGCTTAGCCTAAGGGTAGGCGCACACGAGCAACTTTTGTCTCTGTGACTGTTTTGTCAGTACCGTTCTAGCTATGAGCGAAAGGTAAGGACCGCACACGGTACGACGTGATACATGTGTGACAATTTTGTCCGTAGCTCTAGAGACAGGCCCATGACGAAACAGTTTCTCTGTCTATTAGATTCTATGGCACTGCGCACACGAGTGACAAAAAGTCATCGAACAACTAAATTTTCGTGATTTTGTTGATATAAACAGTCCTCACGTGTGCTTTCCAGTTCTTGAGTTCCCGCCATATTGTTTAAAATTAAGCTGAAATATTATTTTGATGCTTTCTCTTCCACAACTAACTGCCGACTGATGCAATAATTTGGGAAATGTCACGTTCCGTTTGCGCACTCAATTTTTCTACGTGACGGCGACGTGACAAGGTTGATAATTGTCACGGAGACAAAAGTTGCACGTGTGCGCCTACCCTAACCCTACAGTGCATACTGATGTCATTTGGCAACACGACATTTTTGCCCATTTCCTACTCGAACTTTCATTTCCAAACGGCAACACCATGCAATAAGTACAATAGATATAACATTTCATTGTATTAGCACTTTATATTGCCAGTAGATCACAGCAGGGGTACTATTTTGAGACATTTGTTAGTAGCTAGTGAGACGAAAGTCAAGACACAGAAAACGCCAAAATAAAAGGACCATATAAATTAAAATAAAAAAAAATTTCAACTTGAAAAATTTTTTTTTGAATAGATAAGTTGTTTTTTTATACAGTAAAGCACCGTTTATACGTCTCTCATTTATACGTCTTTTACATTTATACGTCGTTTTCGCCAAGTCCCAATTAATTCAAATAATCAAAATTGTTTTCAATTATACGTCTTTTCATTTATACGCCATTTTACGTCGGTCCCTTGAAAGACGTATAAACGGTGCTTTACTTTTTAGAGTATTTGGTTTTATTTCACTTCACAATTAATTTCACAAGAGACACAAATTAATTTCTCACGGACAAAGTTTTTTGCCAATAAAAAGTAGAAAAAAATTAAATTAATTTTTTTTAGTATTTTTTTACTAATTTACAACATAATAGAATTCACATAAATGATTTTCAAGCGAATTTAAAAAATCATTCATTGTAGGGCTAAGAGTTAAAGTAATAAATAATAGCACTTGAGAGATACTTCTACAATCTACTGTCTTAATGAATTAGAATTAGAACAATCAAGTCGAGTTATTTTTCCTTTCTTTCAGGAAAGAACTTATTCATGAAAGAAGATCAGCAACACCTTGATTATCCAATTTGGCATGATGGGCAGTATTTCATTGATTTTGATTGAAAGTAACATTTAAAAATTAAACTTACAGATGCTATTATAAGAAAAACTATTATTTGTATAACATAAAACATTTACAACGAAAAAATTCTTTAAGATTTTCGAATATACTAACAATAAAATTATAGTAAGTATTAAAAATGTTATTAGCTAAAGTACTCACATAATTTGTCATCATAAATTTGATGTGAACGAAAGAAGCTAAAATCATTCATTTCCGTAAACACATAAACATAAGCTTTAAATTAAGAACCAAATAACATGAAAGATAAACTTAAGACTTGTATTAAACTAAAAGTTTAATACTTTTAAAAACATCCGAAACAGTGTGTAACTCATCCCATTTTCCTGCAAGCCAACATAAATACGGTTTTAGTGATTAAAATTATTTGTCTTAAATGTAAATCTAGAATTTTATTGGACAATAATCTCCAGAACTAGAAATATTGCTCCACTCAAAGGACCATAAAATCCTTCCTCTGTCCTTTTCAATTCTTCGGTAAAAGTTTATGATACTTCGACAAAGTGGTTCGTTAAATAAATGAATAGAGTATTTTGTATCTTGGATTCTGAACACGATATTTGATCCTTGTTGAAATGTCTATTTAGTTCTTTTGAATTGGTTATATTTTATTACATCACATTGCAGACTCAAGTAAATGTAAAAAAATTGTTTTATAGGTATTTCAATTATTGTCTTGAGAGATAAATATCAGGATAATTTAATAAGATAAAGGAATATATAAAGAATCCTACTTAGACAGGTACGTATACAGTAAACCTATATAATGCAATTTGCACATTAATATCCTTGAAAGGCTTAACTGGTCTAGACAGTCATTCTTAATTGAATCGTCAGTTTAAAAATGGAATATGTCCTAAAAAAGATTGAAATTTTATGCTCAAAGCAATTTGCAAGGTTTACTAGATGGAAAGACGAAGAAGTAACTACCAACTTTTGTCAGATATAGCTCCTTGAATTTGGTGAAATCGATGTACTACATTCGTTGTAATGTTTCCTTTAACTTCAAATAAAAGTTTATTTATTTTCTCTCTCACTCATTTTATACTTTCTTTGCTGTAAACAAAGCCAAAATAAAGTATGCACTTAATTTAAAAGTGCTTTTAACTTTTCTTTATCCATTAAATGTCTGTCTCTATTACTACCGTAATGACTAAATATGATTGTAATTTTATAATTTACTTGCTTTAGTGCTGTTTTTTTTTTCATTTGTGTGATATATCAACCAAGAAAAAATATAATTTAATGCTGATTAAAGTGAGTTTTATATTTGTTTACAGATCAAGTCCGTCAATTATTTCAACTGTAAAATATTTTTGGGTGAATTATACTTTTTGCGATGAGTGTTCTGTATTTTAAAAACGGCCCTGAATTGCCAGTAAAAAATTACTGGTTATACAGAGAATTCTACTAATCATGCTGGTTTTTTATAGTATTAGTAAGTTATATTAGCTATTAGTTGGACAATTTTTTATTTATACCTTATTTCAAACACTATTCAATTAACACTATGCAATTCAATTAGTACTAGTATGTTCATTTAGAATAGGCGCCTGAAACAAGATCAAAAACGCTCAATAATGCTTAATAACGCTCATCACCAATTTCAGTGACCGATTTTTTTACAGTATTTTAACTACTTCTGTTTAGGCTGCCTTGTCATTGCAGAGAAAATTTTTTAGATTATTATTACAATAGTAAGTGCTTCTAATACATTGCGTCTCAGGCGCCAATTCTAAATGAACATAATATAAACAAAATTGAGTTTTTTTATCTATATATTTTTATCTCTTCAGTTACAGACCAAACGCATAGCACGTCATTTCCGAAGTACTTTTAGATGACGAAAACCGATTGAAAAACAACGCAACATTTTGAAAAAAAAAACATAGAACAATGAAGCAACATTTAGACACATTCCATTAAAAAGTCACTCATCCAAAAGTTCAGTCATTTCTAGCAATGAAGCAAAGCAAAACAATCTCACATCGCGAAACCGAAAAAAAGATTCATTTAAAATGGCTTAAAACAGACTCTGAAGTAAAATATAACCCAAGATAAAAGTTTCGTTAACTGACAGTGGCATTATATTTCCCATTACAAGGTAAACCAGATATGACACAGACATCCGCGAGGAACTTTTCTTTTCAAGATTCTAAAGTCTAAAGAACTGTAGGAATTATTTCCAATTTGTTCTTCGGGAAATTTATTTCTTCACCGTGTTTCGGCAAAAAAAAAAAGAAGAAAAACCTAAAAACACCTGAGTCTCTTTCCTTGTTTCATTTCTACTTCAGTTTTTAACAGCTTTTTGCAGAGGAGGATAAATTTTTTCTCTCTTAATGTGAAATGGTGGATCCTAAAAGACGTTATAAATGTTGGAATTTTTTTTCCCACCAGGCAGTCACTTTCAAAAAGTCTGAAAGCGTATAAGTAATTCTCAAAGTTTGTGTGGAAACAAATGACCATTTAAAAAGCGATTTAGAAATTTCTCACCTGATAAGAATATTAAGGTTTTTGAAATTTCTTTCCGGTGATGAGCTATTTCTTTTGTTTGAAATCAATTTACATATATTTGAGTTTTTCATTTACGTTCTTATTCTCTGATGAAATGCCATCCATGGTTGTAAATCAGAAAAAAACAAGGTTTATTTAAAATATTTCCTCCATATTGCTCGAATCTAATATAATAAAGTTAAGTGTGTGTATATATGGTTGTCTTCTATACAAATCCACAGTTTACTTCCGATCTGCACCAAACTTGGTATACCTACGTAAAAAACTCAGAAAAAAACATAGGCTATGTTTCGAAAACTTTAATTGACCCCTTGACCCTCTTTTGACCCTTTTTATGGTAATTTTGCTGAAATAGCTTTATTTCTCCTCAACAAGAGATCTGCTTACTCCATTGTTAGAAAGAAAATTTAATGCTAAACAACATGTTTTTAATAGAAACACTAGGTACAAGTCTATTTAAAAATTATATTAATAATTTAAAAATCTATTTCAATGAAATTTAAAAATTTTAAGTTCAGTTTAACATATTTTTATTTGAGAGTTTATCTAATTTTTATATTTTAAAAAACTTTATGGAATGTCATTGTTGTTAAGATAGTCTCCATGGAAACGTGAATGTAAAATCAAAAGGTGATAACATTTTACCTTTTAAGAAAGTTGGTTAACAAACAAAAAAACTGTTAAAACTACCTTTCAAAAAGAAAAGATTGATTTTGAAAAGCTTTAATTATTGAATAATTTCACCGAAAACGTTAATTCCTGAAGATATATATGATTAATCAAGGGATCTAAGCAATTTTAAATAATTTTTAGAATACTTTTTCCATGTAAATGTGGAAACCATTAAAAATTATATTGCTTAAGAACTGAAGGAATTTTAATCCACCCGGGAACACCGGGATAAGAAAAATTACTAGAAACACCGGGATAGGAAAAGTTACCGGGAACACCGGAATATGAAAAAAAACGCCTGGGATACCGGGATGATTGGTAAATGCTGATTATACAAAATTAGAAATGTATTTGGGAAAACTTAAAAATAATAAATTTATACTTTGCACCCGTGCAAGGCCGGGCATACCAGCTAGTCTTAATATAAAACCTAATAAATAGGAAGCATTTTATTTTAAAAGTTTACAGATTTCTCACTATGAATAATATGAATACTTCGTTTTCAAATAAATATGTATTTTTTTCTTAATTCAAATTAGAAACTTGAATAACGATTATCCACAGAATATTATTACGTTTCAGTAGACAGTTGTAATAACATTAATAATTTGATAACATATTTTAGAAACGAGTAGATTTATAAAGACTCAAAAATGATTTAAGAACCCTGTATCTTTTAAAAAGACCGCCCCATAACTATTGATGTTAGAAGAAATAGTGTTCGGACATAGCCTATTTTTAAAGATGTAGCTGTATTTCTTCGAATTTCAGTTCGCTGAAAAACAGTTTCACAGAGTTTTCTAAGATTTTCAACCGAAATATATTTTAACAATGAACCGAGAAAGCGATAAAATTGATCGATTCGGGCATTTATTACATTCAACCAATTCAAATGGTTCATGTAAAAATCAGATGCAAATGTTTATTCTTATCAAAAACAGACCAACAAAGGAAACAGGCATGCGTTGTACAAATATAGACCCAGAGAGGAGAGAATAATCAGGAGGCGAAATATACCACTGAGCGAATGAAGACCTGGTGACACCGTTCTGCGCATTATAGCTTGGGCTCTTCGTTCCCATGATGCACTGTGCGAGGGTCAGGAGGAGATGCGAAGAAGAAACGTCAATTTCTCCGTGGCAAAGTGACGTGTATTTCGTCACTTCCCTCCTCCAGCTCGGTCCCGGAATTCGAACCATTCATTGGACCGGTCGCTCAAGGGGTTCTGGGATTGTGAAGCCCACAAAGGAAAACCGCTTGCTTCAAATTTGCGCTATACTGCACATGCAAATTGCACCTCCTCCTTACACTCTCCTCCCTGGATAGACCGCAATAGAAAAACTCACTACGAAAACATCTTAATACCAGAGTCTTGTTGGTTGAATGTTTGGAGTTATATTGAGCAAGTGGTTGGTTGGTTGGTTGGTTGGTTGGTTGGTTGGTTGGTTGGTTGGTTAGGCTTTATGGCGCAATAGCCATAGTTTGCCATTCCGCGCCAAACACAAGACATTTATACCCTAGACTTTAAAATTATACACGATTCATGACGTTTATATCACGTAGAAATGAAAGATATTTTTGTGGAATACTCATCACCTATAATATCAGCTAGCGTTGGATATTCTACGCCTAGTGCGCAAAGAACTAGAGTCTGACTTAAAGACATATTGTAACTAAAATCTACCTACAACGCATGCCTGTTTCACTTATACACTGCTGGCCATCCAAAATGGTACATCAAGAAGGAACAGAGGTATCAAACCCAAATTTATTTCTTTGATTGCACATAGTGTAAATGTGAATTGATTAAAAATTCAGCCTTCCTGGATGTTAGGGGGCCGAGTAAATCGGTGAGGAGTGTTTTCTCCATGGGTGTCCATTACCGCTGCCCCACGCCATGGTATTGAGTGAAGGAGGCTCTAAATGGGCTTTGAGGGATTGGAGGACCATGTTGAGTCAACAGGTAATCAAAGTTCATGTGGTGCACCAGCGGACGTGGCATACCGGGCTAGGTGATTTCTCCTCTTTCATCGGACATGTTTTGTGGCGTTGGTTCTTAAGAACGGGTAGGTCAGGGTAAAAATGCAACATAGGGGGATAAGAAGAAAGCTTGGACATTGAGTTCATCACGTGGTTGTGCATTTTTCTCCTGAGACTTGTCCGCAGGTGAGGGTTAAAGTTAAGGGTGGACAACAGGTTGTCAAACCTCAATACTGCAGCTCTGGTTGGCTAAAGGGCCGGTAAATCATACTGAGGAGGTGTGGGAGTGGAATGTATGTCGTTTACAGTGCAGGGGACTGCCCGTTTGGCAAGCATAGCTTCAGAAAAATTCCAATCTTCAACACATGATTTGGCGTTGGCAACAATGCTTTAAATATTGAAATTGACATCTCAAAGTGATAGCATAGAGTTTATGAGAGTATCTTTGTTCCTTCTTGGTGTATCATTTTGGATGGCCAGCAGTGTAGGTCAAGTTTCAATGTCAGAGAACAACACACTATGACCGAAGTACTTACTCCATAGTACATGTCAAATCAGTACCTACATTACATCGTGTTTCCCAGTGATCATTTATAGAACAATTCCAAAGAGGTGAAGAGCTGTTGTCCACGCCACACAAACATTCTCATGCATATTGCACAACCTCTTGGTACAGGAGATAGTCATTCATCCATCTCCCCAAACAAACACCCATGTCTATACTCTATTCATTTAGAATTGGCGCTTGAGAAATAGTGCTTTCCCCCACGCTAGAAGCGTAACCATAGTTACGCTCTTCGAGCAGCCAATAGTAAGCCTTCTTCGTCACTTTGACGAGGATAGTTGCTATGGTTACTGATCGGTGGTGGGGAAAGGAAATATTTTCAAGCGGCAGTTCAAAATGAACCAGGGTTGGCAAAAACCCGGGTTTTTTTGAAAAAACCCAAGTGGGTTGGGTTTTTTCGGGTTTTTTCAATAAAACCCTGAAAAAACCCATATAAAACTGGGTTTTTTCGAAAAAAGTGTGGGTTTTTTCAAAATTAAGTGGTTTTCTCCTATTGTGTAAGTGGGTTTTTTCAAATTTTAGTGAGTTCTTTCTATGTTAAATGTGTTCTGTCAAAATAATGTCAGTTTTTCCACAGTTAAGTGGGTTTTTTCAAAGTTTTTATACTTTGAAAAAACCCACTGAAATTGAAAAATATCCTAAACTTTAAAAAAACCCACTGAAATTTAAAAAAAATATTCCTTATTTTTTATATCTAGTTTGAACTTTAAACGTCCTAAATTTTGAAAAACCCCATTCAATAATGAAAAAACCCACTGAGAATGAAATAACCTATTTAACTTAAAAAAACTCTCTGAAATTGAAAAAACACTAATTTTTAAAACCTAGTTTAAATTTTGAAGAAACCCATCAAAATTTTAAAAATATTATAAACTTTGAAAAAAAACACATTAAGTTTTGAAGGAACTGCCAAAATCTTGATTTTTCTTGAAAAAACCCAAAAATGGGTCCAAAATGTGGGTTTTTTCACATGGGTTTTTTTGAAAAAACCCACTGGGTCCAACCCAATTGGGTCCAATCCAGCCAACCCTGAAATGAACAGAGAATAATAATGAAATTTGAACTCTAAAAACCATGTTAGACATTCTAACACAGGGTCAAACTAATACCAATGCTTTAAATTTTTTTTAAATATTCAATAAAATTATATTTCATTTAAATAAGTTACCTTTTTAAAATACTTAAAAAAATAATTTGTCTCCATAGTTTTTCATCTCCGAAGGTAAGAACAGTTGTTAGCTAAATCCTTATGTAATAAATAAAATATAATTTTAAGTGTTAATCATTTTATTCTTGACAGATTCAAATATTCTATTACAGGATTAAATGGACATTGCAGATGATTTTCGCATTGAAAGGTTCCTGTCAATTAAAATCCTCTAGCGCTACAATTTTTTTAAGTGTCCCATCCATCGGAAATAAGATTATTTTTGCAATATTAAATTTACCCCTAAGAACCCCAATGAAAAACCACTCATCTTTAAAGCATTAAAAATCCTCAAGATTATATATCCCTATCTCCATGTTAAGAAAAAACGCAATTCCCTTCTTTTTTTTTCACTACAACATCCGATTATCAACCCCTTAACTGTTTGTTTCCCCAAGCGCAAAGTCAGATTCAAAACAGGATAAAAACGAAAAAAAACCGGAAAACTAATACCATTTGGCTTTCAAAGGATCCCGGGTTTCGGCCTGTGTCTAGACTAAGCCTTTCTCACGACCTCTCGCGAGTTTAATCGCCTTAAGCCTTCTTACCGGTTCACAAGTCCATTTCGAGGATAAAAAAAACATCAGATCTCGCTTAGTCTAGTCTTAGAAGTCTAGACGGAAGCTCTTAACTCCTTCTTCAAGATCGAAATGTCCACTTTTCGCGAGCACTAATCGCGAGGAGATTTAAAAGTGGGAGAAGAAGCCCCTGCCGTGAATAAATCAGGGAGTGTTTTCTTTTGGGAGGTCTTGGAGAGTGTTTTCTTTTCGTTCTAGAACATGGTAGAACTAATTCGAGTTGATTAGAGGGTGGGAGGAAGTGTAATAAAATATATTTGCGGAATACTCTTTGCGGATTTTTGAGGATTGGTTGAGAAAAACTATTTAGGATAGGATTAGTGGGGTGATGTCTGGTGTAAGTACGATTAAGGAGTAATTTTGTTTTTTCAACCAAGATATTTCTAGCTAGCGAAAAGAATCTTGTGCAAATGTTAATATCAATTTAAAACAACGTTTATTTTTACACAATTTATGAAGTTACAGTTTTAAAAAAAAATTTCATAAATTGTGTAAAAATAAACGTTGTTTTAAATTGATATTTCTAGCTAGTTTGTAAATATTGCTCTTACTAAAACTTGGCCGCCATTTCACTTCTACCAGAGCGTTGACATTGTTCTTGAAAGAAGTTGAATTTATGATAGTTTGTTTTCGTGTGAATGTAAAATACTTAATACACATGGATGTTAAAAACATTAGGTTGAACTATATGTTTTATGTAGCAGCCCTTAAAATAACTGCCAGGTATATGAAAAAAAAAGAATACTTAAAACGAATCGGAAACATTTCCTGAAAACACGCATTCAAAAAACGTTTGCTGCATTTGTTTACAGGTAAGAAATAGACTCCAGTTTGTGAATAAATAGTTGGAGGGAAAAAGTGCACGAAAAAACTCTTCAATACTGCGAAACATTTGCACGTAGTTTTGCATTGAGCATTAAATTATTTATTTAAATTAGTTTGTTGACGATTTCCGAGTTGTTTTCCCACTTAATACTGAGGATACCTTTAATCTAAGAATATATTTACCTGTCTATGGCGGGTCATTCAATTGAAAAATGCCCTATCCCTATTTGTCCGAATATTTTTTAATTGGGATATAACATAATGTACTTAGACTTTTAAATGAAGCTCAGTGGCTCGGTGATAGTGCTTTGCGCTTCCACACCACAGGCCCGGGGTTCAAATCCCGGGCTGGGCAAGGTCCACTCAGCCTTTCATCCCTTCAGTGGGTCGATAAAATGAGGACCAAGCTTGCTTGGGAACTAAACACTGGGGGTCTCGCGTTAGACCACCTAACCGGGACACATGCCTAACAACTTGCACCCCAGGGCCCCACGGTCACGAAAACGAAGATGGGCATCGTAGACCTTGGCCCACTAGGGCTGTTGCGCCAATGAGTTTAGTAGTTTAGACTTTTAAATATAGATTGTTCAATGTTGAAGTGTGTATTCATGACACTGTGTGATATTGAATAATATTCCCAGTTTGAACTTAATAGGCGGAAATCTTCGACCATTCTGTGACATCACAGTTGTACTCGTCTATAAGTTCAAATTTCAACTTGATTTACTTGTAAAAACGGCATTTTGATGACATCGATACTGTTCATAGAGTAATATTCCATGTATTTACATAAAAAAAGTAGCACACATTTTAAGCTATACTAGACAGCAACTTAAGTTGAACCTACTACGTCACTAACAAAATAGTTCCCATCGCGTTGTCTGAATTTCGAGTGACACGAAGAACTTTTAAAATATGATTATTTCGTTAAACCCATGTATAAATAGTCTTTTAATCACAATTCGCGTATCGAAATTCCTCCTATTAGGCTTTGTGTCTACTCTCTCCTTCCGCGTAGTGAGGTTCAGGAAACGTTACTGTGAAGTATAAAGCGCAACATAAACACACACACACACATCAATGACGTAACACATTCAAGAAGGACTCACCTCTCTTCCATGATATGGGCCCGAAAGGAAACCCTCCAAAGGGGCACCCGATGCTGAACCTGGAATCCGCCAAGGCCGTCAGGTTGCTCAGCGACCGTATGAAGATCTGTCCGAAGACGTTCAGCCTCTTGGCATGGGTCACAGCCCCGGCTTCGTTGTAGGCCTCGCAGCTATACAATCCACTGTCCTGTTCGTCCACGGAAGTGAAGTTGAGGTAGCTGATGACGTCACCCTCACCGCTCAGGTAGGTGCTGACCAGGGTCCCAGGGCGTGTGGACACCGGCCAGAGGTTGTCGAGTGACCAGCGCATTTGAGGGGCTGGGTTACCGGATGCCACGCAGACCAGGGAGACGTAGCTGCCGGGGCGGATTATTTTCTCAGGGAAGGTCATTTTGAGCTTCGGTGCCAGGTCTGGATGAAAAGAAAAGGGGCGATGTTAGCGTCTGCGGATAATTTTCAGGTTTGCTAACATTTGCGATTGAAGATATACAGGGTGTATCTGAAATGGCGCAACAAACTTTCAGGGATGATAGTACTCATCAAGACGAACAAGAATCGGTAGAGAAAAAGGGATCGTAAATGAGCTTTAAGGGTTGAAAATCGGCCAAAAAACTTGCATATTTGAGCAGAAAGAGACACAATGCGGTTCGATTCCGAAATTTTTTACATCAAAATACTGAAACTCGTACTTGCAAAAAGTAATTTTAAGTGATTTAAAGTAACTTCCTTTTTCAGGAAGTTCTTCTTTTACAAAATAACTAATTTTACCAACTTACTTTACAAAATAGCTACCGGAATCGAACCATTGTGTCTCTTCCTTCACCAATGTGCAAGTTTTTCTGCTGATTTTCACCCCGGGGTTTCACACCTTAAAATTCATTTGCGACCCCCGTTTCTATACCGATTCTTGTTCGTCTTGATGAGTACTATCATCCCTGAATGAAAGTTTGGTGCACCATTTCAGATACACCCTGTACATCGCATATCTCTCCGTTGCAAGTACCACGCAATTGCAAATATTGGTAAATATCTACTTTTCGGTAGCTTGGCAAAGAGACTTCTAGATTGGTCGTCAAGTCAAAGTCAAAAGACTATTGTGGCAACACAACTTTGTGACGTAATCACGCTAACGTCATGTACAAATACTGTGGTGTTCGAAGAAGCAAGAGCTTCAGCGACGTTACTCCTCCGAGAGCTTTCACTAATCGGGCTGGCCCCGTTTGTTTACATTCTTCTATTTACATTTTTGCTTGTTCTAAATAAACGTTAGTGTTAATTTTAAAACCCAAGTTTTTCCTTTGTCTCTCGCCCTACCCAGGACCACCACAACTATAAACAACATTAAAATCTTTGGTGATTATTTCAATTGGTGATGGGAAAAATTGGCAAGGTGACCTTTTATGTCCATATCTAAAATTGTGGTTTACCGGTATATCGAACATTTAATTTTCCTCCTCGAAGTTAAGCACCTACGGGTGCAGTCACAATATTTGGGAATGTGGCCAGATCATATCAAGAATATTAATATCATTTATCTTAGAGTAAATTGAAATAATTAGGTACCAAAGATTACACACTTAATTCGACTTCACAACCAATCTATGTCTTGCCACCAAACTCACGTATATTGGAAATTTCAACATCTGCAATTGCGTGGTTCTTGCATCGGAGAGGCGATAAGGTAATTAAATTTAATTTAACTCTGTGGTAACTTTTAATAATTGATTTTCAATTTTAATATATGGTGGTTTCACGATTATCTAGATTTAAATTCCCAGATCCCTACGTCATCGAAATTGCTGTTGCTACGTTGCTGTCTACAACTGTAGATCGTTTATTTCCTTAAAAAATAGTGTCAGTGATTTTTTTCTAACGAGGTCTGAAAGCAACGTTTTCTGATGGATTTAGATAGATGATCTATAAATGTAAGTTTAGAAGTCTTTATGGGATTTTCGTTGTTGTTCTGGCAATACTATCAGGATGGTTAATGATAGTTGACCAACCTGCCGTATTCACCGCGAAACAGATCGACGGTTAACCAGCAGTAAAACTTCTGATAACCGCTACGAAAACTAGCGGTCTGCAAATCATGTTTGACTCCCGGATAATCGTTGGTCAGGTTAGCGGTTAGTAGGGGAACTTATATAAACTTCAATAAAAAATTAACCTCAAAAAACCAAAGGAGATAGAGCAAAAACCTCATCAAGAGTATTGTTGTCAACGTTATGAAGAACTCGCTGAAAAAAAATTCTTGAATATTTTCGGATATATTAGCATGTGAAAATAGCCCTTTTTCAGGCCTCAAAAAAGAAAAAAAAATTGATAAAAAAATATTCATAAATTTTGCAATTTTTTTTGTGTGTTATTGTGTAGTTTTGTGTTTTTTTAGTTGAATGATAAAACTTAAATAGATTCTCCAGGGTCACCTAGGGGTAGACCTCATTTCCGGGACCTGAGGACAAGTTGGGTCCAAATGAAAGCCGCTAAACACCCTGTATAACACAAATGAAACACCCTGTATAACTAAAAAATATCTTCTTGTCCAAACTTTTGGAATGATACAATTGAATTTAAGTAACACTTCATTCTTCCATTCCCGCTTTGTCCAAATTAACGTATCATTAGCTCATTTCCAAAAGACAAAACAAAACGCCTTAATGGTTCACTAGTACCACAGACTTTTCTTCCCACATCACTTTCCACTCCAATCCTAAATAGGTCAGTTTAAATTATCCAATAAATAACCCTAAACAATGCATTCAAACTCCCGAAAAGCTCAAAACGAGCAAAAAGGAAATCCCAAAGAGTTCTTAACTCAACACCCTCTCCCATCGATTAGGCCCAAAAGAGACGTCTTCCAACCCAACGCACCCCACAGATAACACACAAAACATCCCATTTCACAAACTTAATAATAACCTTTATTTTTTCCCCAAGCGAACGTGCACATCGTGGGGACAACATGCCCAAACAATACCAGATTAAACACACAGCGACATTACGATTTATCTTTTCCCACTCCCTCCCCTCAAGTAGCAGGGGTTGAATAGCAACCTTTGTCTCCCGTTTCCGCCCCTGAGCCATGAAAAGGTCTCACATAACAATTAATGTCTCAAAAGACATTACTAGAAAGAATGCAAGGCGGAGAATTTATCTCGCCACAAGGACGTTTCGGTGGTTGCTTTTTGATTCCAAGATATCATTGTGACTATTTCGCAGTTCTTTTCTGAAAAGGCACCCATTGAAGGACGAACGCTTGCTGTTGTTATTATTATTATTAAAATTCAATTTAAAGAGCACTGGACTTTGAAAAGAGGAAAGCACGATCAAAATTATTATTCGTATTTTCTTTCGCTGGCGATGAATGAATTGCAATGTAGGTTGCGATCCTTTGAAGAATGGCTCTTATTTCATCCTCCCTTTCTGGTAATTAATTTTGCAAATGCTGCTCCCTTAAAATGGACAGCGAAATTTAATTCCAGACTTGTGTATTTCAGGAAATTAGTTTAAGCGGAATGCTTTATGAGTTGAATTACTTAAGCTGTTTTGTAGTGTATTTGGAACTTTGTATATTTGTAATTAGGATACATTTGGGGATTCCCTTTTACATATTTAATTTTGAAGTGTTGCAGAGTAAACGTTGAAGTTTACTGGTAAACATAGATTCAAAATTGAACCCTGACAAAATTCAATTGATTACGGTTGTTAAAGCGTTTCTCAAAGTTAAAAGGGTTATGCAATTACTGCCTTGGAGTTTTAAAATACTCACAGAAGCGGTGTTTCTATTTTATACAAACATCTCATCAATTTGTGCCTTCACAAATTTAATTCCAAGGATACAATTTAAAAGTTGTTTTCTTAAACTTATCAAAGGGATTTATTTAATTTTGTTCCACTGTTAAGTTTTTATTGAGTTAATTGCATTGAAAACGAATTGAATAAAATGATAAATAATTTCACATTAATTATACTCCAGAAATAGTTACTGATTAACCTTTTACATGCCTATGTTCCAAAATGGGAACATCATTTTAAGGAATTTTTTTACCATTTAATTTTTCATGCAGGAATTTAATACTTGGTAGAAAGCAACTCAAAGATATGAAGTTATTTTTGCAAAAGTTGCAAAAGTTTTTCACGTGCAATTTTATCCTTTTTGTAGAATTTACATTAAAATTAGAGATTTTCGGCTCTTCCAAAAGTTGCACAAGTTTCGATTTTGGAAAATTTTAAATAAATTTAGTTTTAAATAATTTCGCTGTGGTTAGGTAGCCATCTTCCCATTTGGCTTGATAGAATAGCTTCATATTCCAATTTTGGAGAGTAATAAACAATACAAATACAGCACTCTTATTTTTTCAGTTTTTGAAACACATAAGGGTCACTGTATGATCATCGAAAATTTCTTCCCCAATCATCATTTTTATAAATGCCATTACACTAAGGGAGCTCCATTCTTTGGCTAAAAGATAAATATTGCACGTTTTAAAACCCACCCCACGGTATAGCAAGTGGTCCAATTTTTATCAAATTTATGGTATAGGTAGTAAGGATACTGCTTTACCTCATGCAATAAATTATTTCATTCTATTATGTTTTATTTCGTTACATGATCCCTGGAAAAACATCCTTTTGTTACGCTCTCGAACTACATTAGGTTCTAGCTCTTTAACGGTACGGCTGCGCCCCCCATTTCATATTCGAAATATGCTTGTCTAGGTCCCCTCTACCACTCCACCAAATATTAATGATGAATTCTGAATCGCACTGTATAATCTTCTATATTCATTCTCAAAATACTTTCAGCAAGCAACCCTACTAATCAGGGCAATAACATGGATTCTGGAAAATAGTTGGCAATGTCTATTAATATCGTTCGAATCGAGGCTTAGAAGAGATTTCCTATCCCTGAGAAAATCGGAAACGATATCCGAGCACCTATTGTGCTCCGGAAATTATAAACGCAGTCATTAGACGAGAAATCTGAAGAGTTGTCATCCGCCATTACCCAGAGCCCATTCGCATTCAAAATTAACAAATAGGTGAATCGGAAGAGTTGCTTATTTAGAAACTGGGATAATATCTGATACCATAGCTGAAATTATAGACAGCACAATTTGATGATTGAGACCAAACATTGAGTTTTGGAAAAATACAGACGAAAATTGAAAAGCATTTACCGATATGTACTTTTCAAACAGATGAAGATTGTGATCTTGTAAAAAAAATTTAAGTATTATTATATTTTTATTCGAAAGCACATCATAAAAATTTTTAAGCGTTGCTTAAATAATTTTGAGGATTCCTCCCTCATGTAGTTTCCAAAATTTTTAGGACAAACAGAATAAATCAGAACACATTATTATTTAAATTGGTTTAAAATAACTTTTTTTTCTTTTAATTGACTTGCCTCTTTCAATACAGTACATCGACCCCAAAGTAAATTAGATATAATTTCAACAAAACGAAGTTTAATGCAAAACCTAATCTATATATTTAAATGAATACCTCAGACAAATATTACATTTTTTAGGTACCAAATATAGATCAAAAACTGCATTTATACTTGGAACTTCCCGAATAATATAATTTTGTCAGACCTACCCGCCCCAAAGTGTACATAGGATACAATGGTGACCCTGGTTAAGCCTGTTACCCTTCTCAAAATATAAAAATTTAAACTTTTATTTATTTATTTATTATTTTTAGTTACCTTCACAAAATTTCAAAATTTAAACTTTATTTATTTATTATTGTTTTTAGTTACCTTCTCAAAATTTCAAAATTTAAACTTTATTTTTTATTATTTTAGTTTTTATTATGTTTTATTTTATGTGTATTATAGTGTTTGTCCTTTAAAATTTTAATTACTTACTCCTGTAAGCCCCGTGCTATACATATTGTGGTGCACGGGGAGCTTTTTGTTTGTTTAAATAAAAAAAATGGTGACCCTGGGCATCTTAGGTGTGAGAGGGATAATTCTTTCAATCCCTACTTTCAAAGAAACCTAGAAAAATTTCGTGGCATCTAAGATTCTTCCTGTACGAGCTAAAAGAAACAACGAAAAGCACAATTATTTGTTGTTTTAAAAGCATTCAACAGATATAAACGATCCTTTTTTCCTTCACTCGCACAAAAGTTATGGTAATTGCAAAAAAAAAAGAACACCATTTTTCATGTTGCTGTTTCATTTTCAGACAGAGCGACTTGAAGAGAAACCATTAATTTCAACTCAACAGTGAAATTTCCAACAGCGTTCAGTTCTTTTTCACTAAAGTGTATTTTACAACCACAAATAGTAAAATAACCAATTCAAACTGAATCCTCCTCTTACGAATTTGAAGTTCATTTCATGTAAGTTTGAAAAAAGTAGGGACAGCATGATTTATTTTCATCAATTTATACAGCATGATTTGTTTGAAAAATGTATCATGACTATATGAAACATGTATCTTACATCTTAAATTCCTTTTCTTTGTGTTTCTAGTTAGCACTCTATACTTATAAAAAATAATTTATCTTCTTATATCCCAATTCCTAAGAAAAAAAATCCGTCAGAAATTTAATTGTAATATATTTACGGATTTTTAGGGTTTATTTTCTTTAATTATATGCATTCTAAAACTACTTTAAAAATATATGAAATTGCAAAGGTATTTTTAAATAAAGCAGTAATATTCAAAGGTAAAAAACACCATTTGTTTTAGAAAAATTTCTTGGAGGAACTCGAATCTGATTCAACTGAATTGATTTGGTTCTTTTTAATAAACCAACCACATTTTTGAATCTTTGAAATATATGGAGAAAAATAACCCTATCTGAGGAAATATTTTTTATCATATATGGTTTTATATGATTTCTTTCAGTGAAATATAGTTCAAATTTTCCACTGGGATTTTCTGTAGTATTTTTTCATCTCTAAACCAAAAAGCTTTTATTTTTCTTTGAAAATGCAAGAGGACATAGGTAGGCACGCTCACTACATTAGTAATGTATTTGAATTCTTGGAAATCCTTAGATAACAACGAGGAATTCGTGGTATAGATTGTAAGTCATCCAGTGGAATATATAAGGTTTTTTATATTTCGTAAGATATATTTGACTGATCTATTCCCTATTTTTAATATTGAGTCTATTTTGTATTTTCTTTATTCAAATGTTTTTGTTCATGGGGAGTTTGTATTTTTAGTATTGAATTTTATCGCAATTATTTCAGGACTAGGACGAAACTTCCGCAAGATAAACGAGTATTATTTTATCTTCAAAAGAATGAGAAGGAATTTTAAAACAACCAAAAAGAAGGAATATAATAACTCCTTCTCCACTTCAAAATTTCTTCTCGTAATTTAAAACTTTTTTGATGGGAATATGGAATATTTAATTAAGAACCTATTCAAGAAGTTAGTGGTCAGCGTGTTTGGCAACCAGCATTACCGACCCAGGTTCGATGCCTTGCGGCTTCTCCTTGGGTAGCTGGTCATGGGTCAACTCAGCCCTTCATCCTTCCGGGGTCGATAAATGAATGAGGACCAAGCTTGCTTGGGGAATCAACTGGGGGGCCAGCGTCGGGCTAGCCACTCGGCCTGGACAACGCTAGTAATTAGCACCCCAGGCCCAAAGGCTACAGAAACGGAGATGGGCACCGCCTGATGGGCCACTAGGCCCGGGCAGACTTTGATCTGATTTTGATATTCAAGAATTTAAATACCTACCTAGCAATTTAATAATTTTTAAAATTATATATATAAATTTTAAAAATGTCATATAAATGTCAATGGATAAATGTCATAGGATGTCATAGGATACAAATTTGTTTAAAAAAACTTTACCGTAGCTTAGATCAAGTTATCAAGTCAGTTATCAATGAAATCCGCGTTCTGTAGTATTTTCTAAAAGTGGAGATATGTAATCCGTGATCAAATTGCCCAAATAATTGGTTAAAGAGGGGTACAGAATCCCGCAGATGATAATAAAGTTTCAGACACATTCTGAACCGTACCAAGTAACGCTCCTGTTGGCGTCATTTAGAAAAAAATCCCAGTTCGAATCAGGAATATCACATCCAGTAAATGATATGATATTCCTGAACTCCCAATGAATTTTAGACGGTATTAAGTGGCAGCTCCTCAATCTCTGTTTTGAGTGGGTTTAGCTATGTATCCTTTATTACTGGTGCTCATGTATGTTCGTTAATTTTTGGTCACGGGTGTGATACCATATATGCTAGCCTAGTTATGGATTATGAAAAACTATCCTCTAGGATCGCCACACAAAGGACCCATAACGTACCATAGGATGTATATGATTTCCGCATCTCGGTTAGCCTGTATAGTATCTATAGAGAATTTTCAATCACATGACCCGGACCTAGCAACGGTCTCAGCAACAGATTGTTTGACTTTAAGCAGTTAAAAGTAAATAACTGGTCAGGGAATGCTTCTATTGGAGCATTTGCAATCACATGACAGCAACAGATACCGCCGCACCTAGCAACGGCCTTAACAACAGACATTTTGACCTACAGCAAGGAAGAAAACAAATGGTCGTGACGTCACCTGAAAACACTCCATAGTCTGTGTAAATAAAATAGATATTCGCTACTAGTCATTTCCCATTGCATTCCTATTGCGTTGCCATGGTGACAAACCTCCAATTTTAATTACACAGACTATAGTAAGCCGTGGTATACTGAGAAATAACAATGAGTAGTATACCTCCAATGATGAGCCTGGCGCTGGCCTGAGCCGAGACCTCTTCACTGGTCACGAAGCACTGGTAGACCCCCGCGTCCTGCCTGCGCAGTTGGTGCAGTTGTAGGGAGCCGGGGCCCGCGAAGCGTGCCCGGGGGCCCAGGGGCCGCATGTCCTTGCGCCAGGTGATGGCCCCCACGGGTCCCCCTGTCACGGAGCAGTTGAAAGTGGCCATCTTTCCCACGTCCAGCTGCTGTTCTGAAGGGAAGATGCTCACTCGGATGGGCTCTGCAAGGAATAGAAGAGTTGCTGTGAGGCGGATTGATTTAATGGATGCACCAGCATCAGGTGATACTGTTATTGTTATCACAAGTCATAAAAAGTTGAAAAGGTAATGTGCAATATGCAAATATTTATGTTCTGTTCTGTCTCATCCCCCGATCAGCTTTAAATAAAATCAAACCAGACCCACGAGGCCATGCGCTCCCAGAAAATCTAAAAACAACTGAGGATTATTGGAAAGCACCTCGTCGATGGTAAAATCTAAACAGGATAAAATATGTTCTGGTCAAGGCGGAGCCGATCCACACTTCGCACATGTTTTGAAAGTCTTCTGCCCATTCTTAAAGGAGAGGCCCGTTGAGAAAACGAGATAGGCATGTCTGCTGGGGCCGAGGACTCCGGGATACCAGGGATGCTCTGGGGTATATAATATATTGGGGTATATAATGAAGGATGCAAATATTTGGATAACTTCTTCCGGGGTGCAATATCCAACGGTGACATAAATGGTATCCTTTCTGTTTGGGGTAGCTCAGTAAATACTAAACTACCCAAATTGCACCCGGAGAGGTAACCCAAACAGAAAGGTTACCCGTTATGCCACCATTGGACATTGCACCCCTGAAGAAGTTATCCCAATAGTTTCATATGATACATTTTCCTTTAACTTCTTATATTTTTTAAGTTTTGTTGTACTTTGGTTTTATGGCGAAGTAGCTATAAGTGCTAGCTCAGAACTGAATTAATTATATTCCTAATTTTAAAGGATATTTTTTACTTTCATTGTCACCATGCCAAAAACTGGTACACCTATGGAGTGTCGTGTAGAGTCTCTTCAAGCAATCGCAATCTGAGAGTCTCAAAAAGATATATATGAATAGATTAATAAGTATGCTGGAAGAAATTTACACTAAGCCAAATGTCTACTGGTACGACCGAAGGGGCGAAGGTTTCCACATTACTATACAAGTTATTCGAGAGTACAAACCTTGTACTAATTTACCATATTGAATGCTGATTCAAAATTGCATCGGCAAACATTAAAAAATAGTGTGGCGACATGGAAATATATACTAATATATTTGTCTTCTGGGAATGTGCACTAAAAGCAGCAAAGTAAATTTCCTAAGGGATAGAATTGGTAGCATCCATGAGTTTGGTCGATTTAGAGGCAAAACATTTAAGAAAATAAGCATATAAAATGTAGGCCTAAAGTCAAAAGTTTCAACACAACTACCGATAAAAACCACATGAATCTAAAACATATTTTATTCAGTTTTTGAAATGTATTTTATAAATTTGTTTCCCAACAAATCATAGACTTATAGACTTTTCTTTACGAATAAAACACTCAACCTATTTCCCACGTAAGTTCCATTTCCACCCCCACCACAAACGCTTAACGATTTCAACTACAAAACGGCTTTGACCATCATTCTCCCTTTCAAAAGAGGAAAGAGAGAAGTCCCCAAATCGAACTAAAATACGACATCTGCAGTTGAAAATGTCCATCACGGCAAAAGATCACTGCGACCGTGTTCGCAAACCGGGCTCCAGGGGGAAAGAAAGTGTCAGAAGGTATTAACGATATTTATCGCCCGGATCGGGCACGATATGGATCGATCTTTTTGATGTGGGCGAAAGGATATTGCGTTAGATTGTGCACTTGGCCGGCTTGATTCTTTTCAGACATTTCTTATTAGTCTCCCAGTTTCATCAGTGTTTATTCGACTAGTAAAGGAGAATCATGGCCGGCTATGATATGGAAGTGATAGGAGGAAGTAATGAGAGATGCATTTTTCTTTTATGAGGGAGAGGTTATTGCTTCTCTTTGTGAGTATGTGCGTATGAGTGCGGTAGGTTTTCCTTTTGATGAGTATGCATTAGTTCTGGTTATTCGGTGAAATGCTATAGGATTGGTTGAGTAAATAATGAAAGGGGATTCGTGTTTGTGTAGTTATTTCATGTGTAGTAACGTAACGTATTGATATACGTAATCATATACGTAAGCTAATTGAAAAATATTTTGTGTGATGATAGTTTTTAATAATAAAATAATGGTTTATCTATTTAGTAAGGGATTCTTTCGGTATAGTCTGTTCATTTAGAATAGGCCTGCGAAAAAGGAGCATAAACGCTCAATAACGCTCATCACACAATTTCAATGACCGATTACTCACTCTTAAAACTATTGTATCAAAACTGAGTAAAAAAGTACTCAAAAAGGCTCCGATCCAAAAATACTCAAATTTGAATACATGAATATACTCATTCTGAAAATGTGCATACTCAAAAATGAAACATCTTGAGCTTCAACTCAAAAATGAGCTCATAATGTTTCCTTTTTGAGTATGCACATTTTCAGAATGAGTATATTCATGTATTCATATTTGAGTATTTTTGGATCGGAGCCTTTTTGAGTACTTTTTTACTCAGTTTTGATACAATCGTTTTAAGAGTGCTTTACAGTATTTTTTAACTACTTCTGTTTAGGCTGCCTGGCACAGGAAAACCTTTTCGCCGATAATTATAATAGTAACTGTTCCAATCCATTACGGCTCTGCCACCAATTCTAAATGAACAGACTATAACTATGTAGCATTTGTATTTCTAAGTCTTCATGAGGTCATACAATTTATTGCACTCATATTAGGGAAATGAATGGAAAAATAACTAAAATCATATTGTATATATTTATTGTAGTAAATTTAATTTGTGTTAATCTTATGAAGTATTTATGTGTGTAAATTGTATGTTTTTAGTTATACTTCCTGAGGGAAAATGTACCATTATACTCTGTCCATTTTGAACTGGAGCTTGAAAATATTTCCTTCCCCCACCACCAATCGGTAACCATAGCAACTATCCTTGTCAAAGTGACGAAGAAGGCTTACTATTGGCTGCTCGAGGAGCGTAACTATGATTACGCTTCTAGCGTGGGGGAAAGCAGTATTTCTCAAGCGCCAGTTCTAAATGAATAGAGTATAGTTAATTGTACATTTATCTAAAAATTTTCATTTAAAATGCTAAAATATTTCTAAATTGCAGTGATTTAATCTTTCAATGTAAGTAGAGACAACGGTCTTGTTCTCTGATAGTGTTATTCAATTCATTATGCCCTTATTTACGATCCCCTATAATAATGTTTCCCAGACTTGTTTTTACTGGGATAAAACCCATTTAAAAAAGTCAGAATTTAGTAATGTCTTCCCTTGTGTGAGTTTTAGAAAATATATCTATACACATAGTGTAAATCGACTGTTCTATGATCTAAGAAACAGCAAACTTTGTAAATAAATTTTGAAAGTCCCTTAAATTAAACTACCATTTTAATTAAGAAAAGCAACTTCAATCATATCACACAACCCAAATGCAGTTTGAAAGCTTTTGAAGGTGTTTCAATATTTCCATTCTTGCAGTATATTCAATGGGAATGGATGCACCCTTGCCTATTGTGAAGCAAAAACATTGTAAGACTTAATTTTGGATATATTTTCTAAAAATATGGTATACTTGTTTGGGTTTCACGAATCAAATTTACTGCCAACGAACGTTCAGTATCTCAGTAAAATACAAAGCTATAATTTTGATTAAAACAATGATGAAATTTAACCTGCATTTTGTCCTACGTTTACCTATTGTACAATTATATTCAACTAAATAATTTACTGAACATAACAAAAGGTTCTATCTTAACGGGAGTATATCTGTATAAGATACCGAAATCCTATACCATGGTATTATTTCTTCCATTAATTTTATTTTTCGAGTAATTTTATTTGCCCTTATCAATATCAAGACAGATAGGAATCCATATCATTGCCCGGCAAGAAATATAATTTCCTACAGCCCAGTCAGTAACCTCCTGTGTAGACGCAAACATAAATAAAGTTAGGGGTGGTATGGTGGAGTGTGCAAAAAGTGTCAGAAGTATAAGAGATATTTATGACTGGAATTGGATATGATATGGATAGCTTCTTTTGCTTTCTGATTCGGCCCATGTATTGAGCTAGATTCCAGGTGCTGGATTCTATTTTCCGGATAATTTCTTATCCTTATTGCGATGTTGAGAAGAACGATGTTCATATTAGATTTTGTGAAGAACATACTAAGGCTATGTGTGTGAGAGGAAAGAAAAGTTAGAAGATTTATGAGAAATATTACCCTCATTTTCCTCGAAATACGCATTTAAAGGTTTCATCAAAAGAAATTATATTATGAATTACTAGTAGTAGGGCAATTCCACGGGTAACTGACTGACATTTTTTAAGAAAAACGCTTAGTATTTTGTTATTTTCTTCCCAAAAATAAATGATAAAAAAATACTTTCCACCCAGTTTATTGCTTTCTTGTTAGCTTAATCTAATGGCACAATCTAATTTTCAAAATACGTTTTTATCTATTTTTAAAAAATTTTAAACTACAAGGTAACTGACTGACATAAATGTTTCACAAATGTCAGTCAGTTACCATGTCGTTTAAAATTTTTTAAAAATAGATAAAAACATATTTTGAAAATTTAATTGTGCCATTAGATTAAGCTAACAAGAAAGCAATAAACTGGGTGGAAAGTATTTTTTTATCATTTATTTTTGGGAAGAAAATAACAAAATACTAAGCGTTTTTCTTAAAAAATGTCAGTCAGTTACCCGTGGAATTGCCCAGTAGTAACAATTTTAATGGTAAAACATATAAGTATTATTTAAGTTGCTATTTGTTTGCGTAGAATACTTGAAAATGCCCAAAGAACTGCAATTTTGTAAAACTCAGACTTCCTTTTAAATATGGCGTCACATCCTATAAAAGTTAACGCCTATCAAAGATATACTAATAAATATCCATATGTCCTTTATTCTGTGTAAACTCACAAATCTCAAGCGTCGCCTCCAACCGTGGACCTGTTTCGTCCCGGTCAGGACTCATCAACACGGTATAGGAAGGTGACCCAAGAGAGCGGAAGGCAAGTACTAGTCTAGCCGACTATGGCGTCCTATACTGTGCTGATGAGTCCTATCAAGGACGAAACCGGTCCACGGTTGGAGGCGACGCTTGAGACTTATGAGTTTACACTTATTGTCCGCTAACCAGCGATAATGGTGATATTCTCCTTTCTTATTCTGTGTATTTATGTTTGTTTCTAAATAATATCCGTCTTATTTTTTTAACACCGAAGTATAGTTTACATAAAATTACATATGGATGCCATTTTATTCATCATATCAAATGTTAAACCACGAATATTTCTTCAAATTTAGGCATCGTCGACAAAGATATTTGTAACGACTAAAATGTTTAAAGAAAATTCCCCCCCTCGATTTAACCGTTAGGAGTTTAGTAAACACACTTTGCTTTGAATACTCCTCAATTTCCTCAAAAGGTAAATCATCGAGTTTGTTAAATCACATTCAGACCCAAACAAGTTTACGATCAAACAGATGGTCGCTTGGAAGGGTTTCCGTCTATCAAAGGCAATTTTCGGCACAAGACTTCCAGCCAAAACATTTCCGTTTTCAATAGAGGATCATTAAGAAATAAAAGTTTCCCGATGAAGTTCATTCCGCATTAGAAGGAATTCCGAATTAAGGACGTTTTTTGAATGCTCTTCCCAGAATAAATATATATTTTTTTCTCCTTTCGCAGTGAAAATAGCGTATATAAGATATGAAGAACCGTTCCGTAGAAAAACGTCGTTTTTGCTAATGAAGCCAAACCTTTTTATTTGACGTTACTCTGTGTGTGTGTGCGGAAGCTTTCCAGCCTAATGTATTTACAGCCGATGCGACTCAAAAAAATATTTTTTAATGATTTATCTAAGTGCATTCAGAGATTGTGAGTTCATCTCACTCATTGAGTCTCGGTGAAAGAAAATTTCGACTCTTCCCTTTCTTTCTTTTTCTAAGAAACATTAATGAAATGCCACTCCAAAAAAAGTAGACTAGCTTTTAAGATAGGTTTTTAAGGATCTCTATAAATTAGCTAGTTTAAAAAGTCTTACATGCAATGATTCATTTTATAGTTATTTTTAAGGCAGTCCACATGTTGGTAGGGGGCTTTCGTTGAAGTTACGTAAGTAGTTTTCTTCAAAATACATTTTTCTAAGAAATTAATAATAAACGCTTATTAGCAGATAGGCCTATTAATAAAATAAAAAATTATCTGTATTAATCTTTAATATTTACCAATTAATTGCTTAATATTTTTAGCAAATAATAATTTCATTAAAATGCATTTTGAACTGTTATTTATGCATTAAAATATAGATTAATAGGTGCGAACAACCTTATAAGTCAAAGGCATTGAAGTTATGAGGACCCATAGATGTATATGTAAAACTCTAAAAAGGGAACATTGTAGAGTTTCAAGGATTGTGTGACACATCATCTTCATGAACAGTGCCACAATATAGACTCAAGGGCATTACATCATCTTCATTCTCATGACCATTAAAGATAATAATAAATCCTATTTAAAAACAAATAAAACTCCAATGATTAGTGTTTTAGAAATTAATGTTTTAAAAGAGTTTCTATAATGGTAGTGAGAAGAAATAAGGATTATTTAAGCCAGTAAAAATACTTTATCATTTAAAAAAAATATCCCAAGCAGCACAAACGTTCAAGATTCGTCCAATTTTTGTCAAGTACGGCCAATTTTCGTTGACTTCTAGTTTCAGTTACGTAAACTTGACATAAATGGTATGCGCTGTGCTACTAGGGATTTGGAAAGGTTATAAAAAATCAATAGGAGTGTGTTTCCGCAAGAATGTATAAAAACTATATTCCTTTCATTAAGAGGGTACTAATGCGTATTTCTTTTCTTGAAAGAGTACCAAATTGCGACGTACATTGATAATATCCCTCACAAATAAGTTGGTTTACTAACGATCACAAAGCAGCTTCTCATTTAAAATAAGTTACTTCGAAAACCCTAATGGTAATTCCTTTACTTCATGCTCAATGGGGCACGACTTTACTTCCAAATTACCACCGCAAAAACCCATCTGTTACTAAATGATAAACGCATTCAGAGCAAGCCACTCAGCTCTAAAAAGATATATATTCTCCACAGAGCCCTTCAGCTAATTATTCCTAATTCTCAAAAAGAATAAAGAACCAAGCCAGCAACAACTCTCATTTTTTCTATCTCTCTTTCTAAAAAGAAGAGAGCAAGACCGACAAATGATTAACTTTCCGTAAGAGGTCATCGTCTCAAAGCAAATCGGAAGCCAGCGAGATAATGTTTTTGGGCCGAAGACAAATGGCGGCGATCAGTAGAGCGTGGCTGAGGGAATCCGGGGCCATTTCGGGTTTTTCCGCAGATTCCCCGGGTGCCATCTGGAAAACTTTAATCGCCGGGATCGGAGTTAAATCGCATCTCTCACGCAATGGGATTAAATGAGGGATCAGGGCGCTAGTGGGACGAGTCAGTCGGAATTTGCTTAAAATCGGCATCTGCGGTTTCAAGGGTATGATGCCCCCTTAAGTGCTGTGTAATTTGATCTCGTATGAGTAAGATTTGCATACTGCTTAGCCAACGATGGTAAAAAGATTGCGTGATTGCACGGCCGATAGTACTCGATTTGTAGGAAATAAAATATCCAAATTGATATTAAACGGTTCCGCTTCTTGGTTAATATCAATATGGAGATTTTATATCAAACATGCCGAGAACTATCCCCCGTGCAACGTCTGTAAAAATCACGTGAACATTTTACTATCGTTGGTTTAGCAGTAAATGAGTGATAGTTTAATTGAAGATTACTTTCTTGCAAAACTGATTCCTACGAAAATGTGCAGCAACAATGAGCTTGAGATAAATATTAGTTTATTTTTAATCCATCAACTAATCCTATCGTCATTGAAATTAACCCTACAATGCATGATTTTTTAAATTCACTTGAAAATCATTTATTTGACTTCCATTATGGTGTAAATTAGTAAAAAAATACTAAAAAAATTAATTTAATTTTTTTCTACATTTAATTGACAAAAAACTTTGTCCTTGTGAAATTAATTTGTGTCCCTTGTGAAATTAATTGTTAAGTAAAATAAAACCGAACGCTCTAAAAATATAAAAAAAAACAATTTATCTTTTCAAAACAATTTTTTTTTAAGCGGAAATTTTTTTATTTTAATTTATATGGTCCTTTTATTTTGGCATTTTCTGTGTCTTGACTAGCTACTAACTAGCTTCTAACAAATGTCTCAAAATAGTACCCCTGCTGCGATCTACTGGCAGTCTAAAGTGCTAAAACAATGAAATGTTATATTTATTGTACTTATTGCATGGTGTTGCCGTTTGGAAATGGAAGTTCGAGTAGGATATGGGGAAAAATGTCGTGTTGCCAAATGACAACAGTATGTACTGTAGGGTTAAAGATATATTCACCTTAAATTTACTATATTAAAGTTCTATTAGCTGTTTAATATTTAAATCCATGTAAGTTAAAAACATCATAAGTTCCCTGTTTTACCAAGTCGAAATTATACTTAGAATTACTCCGGTTACGACCGTATTCACCATTCTAACCTAAGATTAACTTGGAATCAAATCTTCTGATTTGTATTTGAAAAAGAGAAACACGTTTTAAGCCAGTCAAAGTCATTGAAAAAGATTGATGGCATGTTAATCTGTTAGGTCAAATTAGCTTAAAATACTGCCATTAAACTGAAAGTTCAACCAGATAGTTAATAATGAAAAAACTGTGAGGGGCCAAATACCGAACGGCTTCAAATTCTTAATTCTATCCAGGACTACATTGGAATTTTTCTAATGCCAATTTCGTGATACATGTTGAAGAACCCGAAACGTTATTTTAATAGGTTTAATTCATACAAACACGAATCTACCACATCGATTAATGTATTTGCTCAAATGGGTAAGTTTTACAACGCGCTGTTAAACTATTTCAGTGTCCGTACATGGCCCAAACATTGTACTGAGTAACAAACATCTAAGTCCCTTCCTGTATAAGAAAACTAACGCATGTATCGACTTGTGTCGCTTTCGCTCTAAACCATCTCCATAAAAGAAAGGAGGAGCGCATCTCGCCAAGAAAACAAACGAGGGTTTAAATGTTCGCCAATCTGTATCGCAGCTTGGCGTATTTTTTTCGAGCTTGTCATGACAAATGTGGGCAGTGCTTGTTGCAATTAAAGGTCGTAAGTATTCATTCTGATGGGCTATCTGTAAGTGGTACGTTGGAATAAACAAAAATATTTCCATTTGGCCGAAGTTTTATTTTTCGTGATGTGGAACATCTGTAATTTGATGGTGCTTTCTAAAATTAATGTTTGGGTTGTGAAAGTTTTTTGTGGGAACGATTTATTCTTTACCCACATTCATTTCACAAGTTTGGGTGTTATAATCATTGAAGGTGCGATTTATTTCAAATGTAAGAATAAATGATGGGAAATGAATTGATTTCAGGAATTACCTTGAGTAGAATTATTTTAAATGATTGTATAATTCCAAGAGAAGAAATATTAGTGATTCATTCCAGCAGATATTGATTACTTTGAGTGAATAAAATATGTAAAATATGAATGATATTTAATCCAAATCCTACGAATTAAGGGAATGTAAGTTAAAAAATTACAAAGTTTGTTGAAAAATTATACTGCTGTTATACTCTTATTCTCTCGAAGAACCAACTTTTTTGATCAACATGTAAATTTTTTTTATTGTTTTATTTCATTTACATTGACTCCTCTGATAATGTTTATGGACTTAAATTTTAAATATGATTCACTACAAACAGTAATTTAAATATAATAAATTTTTCCTGAATTGTTAAAAACTCTAATGAATTTGTTGAAAATAATAACTTAATAATAAATATATTTTATTGATAAAAATAAAAAGTTTATATTGGTGAGGAAATGCTCACCAAAGTTGAAAAACAAAGAATATATTTTGAGGGTGTAGATCAACAGCATGAACAAATAATCGTTTATATGAAAACTATTTCCGAATATCCACCCTAAACCCAAGCCTATTAAAATTTTTTTGCGACCCACCGTAATGGAAATAACAAATTTAGTTTGAAAATAAGAAAAAAAATAAGCATTATGATTTCAAACTTGATATTTTTGTACATTTTATAAATAACCTACTTTTCAGCATTACTGGATTCCATTTTAATTGAACACATATATTAAAATTTATTTTTTGAAAAAACAAGACTAAAAATTTTTCTAATTGCTGTAAACACTATTTATAATGAAATTGAAATCAGCTGGTTATCAATAAAGGAGGAAAGAAATAAAAAGAGAAAAATAAGCTGATGATTTTATTAAAAAATTAAAAAAATAGGTTGCCTATATTTTTACTTTAGGGGACAAAATTAAAAATAATTTTCAAAAATACCTTAACAATGAGGAAGTTTCATATTTTTTTTATTTTTTAAATCGATCCTACCTCACGAGAAAACCCTAAAACCGAGATATTTTTTAATTCTGATCATTATTTATTTTTTTACTGCAGCTTAAAGTTTGCGCTCTGGAAAAGGCGGGGAAAACAGCGATTTCAGATTCGTGATGTCACTCGGTATGTCAAAACGACTACAACTCGCATATCCTCCTAAACTATGCAGCCGGCGTAGACAAAACTCGGTACATAGACGTATCTCGAGGCGAGGACTATCACTACCAAGCTTTCCAAGTTCGAAAATCGAATATTTACAAGTAATAAACGAATTTATGGCTAAAAACGCTTATTTCTCCATTTCTCTACTAGAGTGGATCTGCTTGACTCACTATTTTAAATATGAAATCCTCAAAAAAGGAAATCGATATTTTACTACTATTTCCAAGGTCCAATATACCACCAATGAAAGTCACTAAAAACAATGATGTCAATGCAAAAAAATAACAATAACATTAAATTCATATCAAACTCATTTTACTTCTTTGAAAGAGAAGCAAATTGGATACAAAATGGAACTAATAAAACAAAGTAAAAAAAATTGTGGAAGGGGAAATTTGAGACCCACTACATCACTAATGCCTTCTCACTAACAATCCACACTGAAACAGTCTTACTTGAAAGTTTGCTGGTCTTGAAAGATGGACAGGACACATCATAATTATGGGGTTAAACATTTCAGCCAATTAATTTATTATAATATAGACTTGAAGAATAATATTAATAAATAGTTTAATTAGATTTTAAATAAGTTTATATGAGAATGAATTAAAATAATAGGATATTAAAATACAGTAGAATAAATAATCGTGTTTATGTTTAGAATAATTCCAGTTAGAGTCTCTTCAGTTCAGTACTTAAAAAATATAATAAAAATGAATTAAATATTATTCATTAAGAGTCACAGATTCTGCAAGTGTGTTATACAACAGATATAAATCTACAAAGTTCTATCCCAATAATCCTTAAATGAAAAATTCTCATGACCCTCAATTTATCAAAGATAGGAGAAATGTTTTTTTTTCACCTTTATAAAATTCAAATAAGAGGACGGGCCATTCACAAAAAAATCATGTTATAAAGTAAATGTTTGACACTGTTTTTCTGACAACTTAATTATTTTTTTACAAGACAGGTTTGTTGACAAGGAATTTAATTTTATATTTTAAAACTAGATTTTAGAATGCTAGTTTTGCTTTAATTGCATATTTATCAGTCATCATTATAATATTGCTTCAATGAAACTGCTGCACAAACATTGAAAACTGTGTAAACTCCATTAAAAATCTTTGAAAATTTAATTCCTTGAACTGAAGTACACCTTCTATTTAGTTCTTCAAGAGTTGAATTAATAACTTTTGCAATATTAGTTGGATTAATTTCAGAGTAATGACTTTAAATTTTTAAACTTTACAATTTAAAGTAATCCTATAATCGCGTGATTAAATAAATAGTTTAAAACATTGATTTCTTATTAAATTAACTTGTTTTAAATAGAATTGTTTTGAAGTAGATTAAACCTAAATCTCTCTTGAAACATTGTTACATCTAAAATATTTTAGAATAGTTATGTGAACTTCCAGTAAGCTTATTGTTCTTAAATTAATTTATAGTATTATGTGGTCACTACTGATTAACATATGTTTATTGTTTTGATTAAAATATTAGATTTCAGATAGTATGCCTTAACTATATTATACATTTATATTTATCACAAAAAGTAAGGAAAATTACGTAATAATATTTGACATCGATGAATGAATATGGAAGTCCAGTAAGAAAATTAAAAAAAAAACAAAATAAAACCTTTAGGCTAAGCGCGCACTAGAGACATCCTTGAATCACTAGTCACTTGAGAGCAATGCATTTCTATGAGGAGATTCTTGGCAATCGGTCATAAGTCTCGTCGCCTAGTGCACGCGCTCTAGCTTCTTGCAATAGCGAAGGTGATAATTTTGTCTCTGTCGCCGTGACAAAAGTCACTAGTGCGCGCTTAGCCTTAAACTTTCATATCTTCCTCAGACACAATATTTCATCCGTTTGGTTCTAAAAACTTTTATTCTTAAAACAAGTTAATATTTTTTAAATGTAAGTTTAATTACACACTGCATTTAAAAAACTTTATTTAACGCATAATTTTTGTTGAATAACTATGTAACTACAAATAATCCCACTTATGAATTTCAAAAGTATTCACAGAGAGATAGATTAATAATCTATTAATATGCTTTAAAACAATTAGAGGACATTATGCCCAACCGAAATAAATACCGGAAAATTCAAATTCATTGAAAATTCCAATGAAAAATAAATGATGATTAAAACTCAATAAATAACGACGAATTTACATCATTTTCCGTTATTTTACACACATTGATGGGATCGATAAATATATTAATTTCTCGCCCACCGAATTTCATCTCTTTTTTATTCTTTCGGCTGCAAAAAACGAAGCGATATGCAAACAACCGGCTGCACTCACTCATTAATCATTGACAAGGGCTTAACTATGCATTAGCTTCCTACGTACGCAATAAAAACGAAAGAAAGAAAAACGCGGAAATTTTCCGATAGTTTTTCCCCTTGCGCGATCTTTTTGCCAGTTCTAGTGAGTAATGGCGCACTTTCGCTGTCATTCACCAGTCATTTATTAAAGACCTTGGAACATGATACTTTTGAATGCTCCGCTTAGCATTAAATAATAACCATTTGGAGTTTATAAGCTATTTATCAGGAGATAATCCGTCAATGTCTTGCTGAAAAGTATCAATTAAGAAGCATATATTTTTTAAGAGTTTGGTTTTGCTTTCAGGTATAGTGAAATTATTTTCAATTGCTTAAGCCTTAAGAACTTTTATGAAAGAGAGTATTGTCCGCCATAACAAAGTAACTAAATAATTGGTTTAGTAATAAAATATGAGTAAACTGATCTAAGGCCGTGGTCTCGGCGATGATAAACATTAATCGTTTCAACTTTTGCTACGACAGCCATCCTTAGCTGAATTGAGTATAAATCAAATTGCTAAACTTACGATGAAAATGACGCTAAAAACATGGTACACAATCCAGTTACTGGTTAGGTTAGGCAATCTAAAAGGCCTAACTTTTGACTTCTGTACAGGCGGATGACAAATGGGTGGGGTGTTTAGCCCACCTCCTTTTTTATTGAAATTTTATTTTGTGTTAGTAAATTTCGAATGGCCTTTCTAACTTATGATGTCCTCTGTAGCAAATGTGGAAACTTCCGTGTTTTTTTCATTGTCAAGACCACGGCCTGGAAGACTCATATTTTCGTTCAGATTCGGACCGTATAGGCATTCATCGTTTTATTAGGTAGTTTATTGATGTTATGATGCTGTGACTAAGGTGATGGGAAGGCATGGAGTGTGATATAAAAAATGAGTTACTGAGTTACTGTTATGTGTGAGTGTACGAATGAAAAGAGGGCGTATTTGAATTTTCATTTCAGTATTATACGGTCACCATCTCTCTAAGACCATTGAGATATAAAGATAATAAAGTCATAAAGTAGGGTATGAACACAAAATTCACCAACAAAAAACCACAGAGTACTAGAACAGAGAGTCCGTGGCCATAGGCGCTAATGGAAATCGAAAAGTTGGATGGATGTGGGGATTTTTTGGCGCTGTGATCACACCTACGTCACTGAAGGCGGGTAGAAAAAGTCTGATTGGGCAAGAAAAACTTTTTCCTTCTCCTTCGAACATAGCAGGTTGAGTGACAGCCAATCACAGGTTCGGACACCAAAATGTAATGCTGATCAATCTGTCAATCATTTATAGTTCCTCGTGGCGCCCTCATATCCATTCAACTTTTGAAAATGTCCTTTTGTCCTCTGTTAGGATTTTTCTCTGTGTAAAAAACTATGTCCAAATATCTCAAAACAAGCTTTTTGCTTATGTTACAAACCTGCTTCTTCCTCGCATATTCAATTCACACCTCTTCGTCATACTGACATTAAAGTTATCACCCCCTATCATTATCAAACAATCCCTTTTAACAGCACACTTATGAATCTTGCAGCAACTGATGTGACCCGCCTTTTCCCAAACCCGAATCAATCTTTAATCTAAACTCTCCCTCCGAAATACGAAACGAATTTATATTAAGTCACGTAACCGCCTGAATCTAATTGTAATATTCCATCTGGCCCCTACCAACACAACCTCAGAATCGTCCATAAATCCATAATGCATCGGCTTAGTAGTAGTACATCAACCCTTTACCCTTCCAGTGCCACCCGCCCTGAATATCCGTGGAGTGAAGGGCAGTTCCTGCCGTAAAGGATTGGAAGGGTGAAGGATCGTCACACAATGATGGGTGGCTCGCGTCAGATGTGGCCGTGGTCTTTCCATGTCGCAAAGACTGGCGGTAAATTGGAGATTGCGTGAGATATCTGTTGCTGGCTCTTGCTAGTGATGTTGTAATGAGATGGTTTCAGGTCAATGGGGTTTCTAGTCGTGCCGCTTTTATTGTTTTGTAGTCGGCGTGTGTTTGTGTGTTGATTTGAGGGAAAAGTGTGAAGGAATCATCTGTTTAGGAGATGTTTGGTTACTTTTTCTGTTGCGTTTCCTAGGATACATGCTGATTAGGCGAGAAACCAAGTGGGTATTGGAATTATTTTTTCCTTTATTTTTGATGGATAAAACCACAGAGTATAGAGCTTACAGAGATTCCAAACGGCAGGTTTCTTCTTTAGGTACTTAATTTAATTCCTGCACCCAGATTATAATTAATTTCACTAGCAGCCAATCAGAGAAGGCGAAATGCGAAAGTGATTCCCGATTGGATATGGAACTTTTATCAAGCGGCATTTAAACTTCATCGGTGTTATTTTTTCCCTCCAGTTCCGATTCGGATTCGAGTGACAGATTCAGTGGGCGAATGACAGAATTAGCAGGAATGACGTGGTATTAAAGGAGGCGGATCGTTTGGCTACAGTCCTGTTAAAAAAAAGTTGCCATCAGCGTCTATGGAGATGAATACTCTGTTAAGCTCTATACTCTGTATATAAAACACAGGTTGCAATGAAAGATTTTATGAACCTTGGTTAGGGGATTTAGTAACCCATTTAAGGTTGTCATTTACAACCTGTAACCTTGTGAAAAGCTCAATACAATCTGATCTACCTAAGTAGCACAGATCAAACCGAGTTAAAGTTGGAGTTACGTCGAGTTTACATAAATCTAATAACTGTTATAAAATGGATAAATATATGACGCTTTAAGCCTCATGATACTTTAGGCAAGATTAATCAGTAGCGTGATTTTGACTGTTTTTAGTTGGATATGAAGGTGTTATGTCGTGTACAGCTACATTCATTTTTCAGTTTTGGGAACTTTTTTTCTTTGATTCAAATAAATTTCCATTGTTTTAGGAATATTCAGGTGAAAGAAATATTAGGTACTTCTGAACAGTGGTTACTTTTACAGCCTTTTACAATCACAACTTTAATTCGTGTCACCTAATTTTAGGAAATATCAGTTAATAACGTGTGCTATTAGAGAAAGGTGGCCATAAAAAACTTGAAAAGTTGGCAGAAACCGTGGAGAAGTTTCTATTGAGAACAAAAGACGAGGGGAAAATATAAACCCTCAGTTTTAGTTTTCATGCTATCGAAATCGATGTAAATTTTTCATTGACCCTTATTATACTCTATTCATTTAGAATTGGCGCTTGAGAAATAGTGCTTTCCCCCACGCTAGACGCGTAACTATAGTTACGCTCTTCGAGCAGCCAATAGTAAGCCTTCTTCGTCACTTTGACGAGGATAGTTGCTATGGTTACCGATCGGTGGTGGGGGAAGGAAATATTTTCAAGCGCCAGTTCAAAATGAACAGAGTATAGTAAGTTTTAGTATTAACTTGAAAAGTTAAATGTTGTTATTGTATGCTGAGCCGATTCATATGATACGAAGACCACTTAAAGGCTATTACTTGAAATTGTTTTAATATAATTAGATAAAAATTAGAAAATTATTTTATTTTTGTAATAGTAGTGCGCTCGTAATAGCATTTCTTCCATTGTTTTTGGCAAGATCATCTCCGAGAAAATCTGTATTAACATAATATTCAAAATCACCTTTAAACTATAGACCGTAGAAATTTATTCCATAAATTTGGATTTTTTTTATTTATGCAACTCCTAACATTAGTTTTTATCGAACTCAGAAGTGACCGATTAAAAACGATGTTGACTCCTACAATTATTAAATTAATTGTTTCTACACTTCAAAATTTTAAATCCAGTTGATTAAATCATACAATTTTATGAACATGAACGCTATTTATAATTAAATGGATCCTTTATTAATAAGAAAACCATATTGAGAAATATACTTTATCTGTTTTTTATATACATAAATAAATGTTCAGTGTGTACGAGGCTCTCATTTATTATAATTAAATAGCTATTTTCAAGAATTTATTCATCTTTTTATATAATAGGGATGGATGGGACACTGGGTAGGATTAGGCACCTTCAATAAATCTTAGAATTATAAATAAAATTAGTTTTTGAGTGTTCCACCAGGTAAAGCCACCATGGCTTCATACTTGTTGCTGTTTACTATTTTAGTAGCAAGCTCCTACAAGTTGCTGAATGAAAAAGATGGTTTCACTATAGCAAAAGTAACTAAGTATTACACTTTTCAAAGTGAATTTTCAATCTGATTCTTGGTTGCTTTCAATGGTTTATATTGTTTTCTAAACAGAATAATGTATTCTTTATAAATAAATAGTTGAGTTAAGCCAAAAACTACAGTTCTTTTGAAAGAACTTTTTTTTAAACTGTTGCTATCGGGGTGGGATGGGACACCATGACTTGGGGTGGGATGGGTCATGCCCAATTCCTCTCAATACCTAAATACAAGCTATTGCATGACAATTCTTAAGATACCATTATTTTGAAACTGATTAGTATTGCAGTTGGAAACACATATTTTTTTAGATTAAAGAAAAATTTTTACTATTTTGTATTTTTCACTTAAGTTAGATTTTTCGAAGTAAATATAGGGTAAAATAACTGATGTTTTTGTAATAAATCTTTAAAATGTGTAAAATACTTCCATCTTTGTGGTTTTTAATCATATATTTACAAAGTAATCATAAATTTACAAAGTAATCATAAATTTTTATTTAAAAAGATATGTCCCATCCCACCCCGGCCCGGGGTGGGATGGGACACTTTTAGAGGTTACTTTAATTCGTTCATAAATCCTAAGTTTTGTTTGCTATCACTTTGGTTATATTTTTTAAACATGTTAAAATGTTCTAAGATGTTAGTTTGAAATTTTCAAATTTATACAATGAAAACTAAATTTTTAAAAAATATTCTTGAAAAAAGTGTCCCAACCCTCCCCCGGTCTCCCCTACTTTTTATTCACTTCCCCAGGGCAACCAAGAAAAACCCTTCAGTGATCTGTTAAAAGTTTTAGAAATACTGATGTACTGATGTAATTTTACTGTAAAAAGATGTAGTTTTACTGTTGTTTCGTGAAAAAGTAGTTTTTAAGATAACTTAGAGTGTTGCCAACGTTATGAAGAACTCACAGAGAAAAGTTTCATGAAAATAACTTGAATATTCGTGGAGATATTAGCATGTGAAAATAGCACTTTTTCAGACCTGTCAAAAAAGAAAAAGTTTTCAAATTTGCATTTTTTTTTTCAATTTTTAGATTTAATTTTGTCTTTATTCAACTAAAAAAACACAAAACTACACAATACAACTGAAAAAATTGCAAATTTGCGAACTTTTTCTTTTTTAGAGGTCTGAATGAGTGCTATTTTCACATGCTAATATCTCCGCGAATACTCAAGTTATTTTCATGAAACTTTTTCTGTGAGTTCTTTATAACGTTGGCAACAATAATCTCACTGAGGTTTTTGCTCTATCTCCTATAGTTTTTAAAATAATTTTTTTAACTTTTTATTTCGCCTCTAGGGGTGCTGTAAGTCATCGCAATGAATTCTCCAGGGTCACTTACCTAGGGGTAGACCTTACTGCCGTGACCCTAGGACACGTTGGTTCCAAATAAAAGCCGCGAAACGGACTTTTGAAACACCCTGTATATAACTTCCTTGAAATTTGAACAAAATCACCAATGCAAAACTTCAGGAAGTGGTTTGAGGTACTTAAATATATTGAGGAAGAGAGTGAGAGTAAGAGAGATAATTAACTTTACCACCTTTGATCTGTTCGGAAATTAATATTAGAAAAGTATTGACCTTGCTTTGGTTAAGTCTAAATTTTAATATAATTTAATTATACTTTTTGAATTTCTAACCGGAGAAAAAATCTTAATCGTATTATTTCTACTACCAATTTGAAGTTCGAGTCGACAGTAAAAAATATACACATTGATATCGCATTGCATAATGCAAAAATATATTTACTGCATATCATGCAATAACGATACATTTAAATGAAACTGAAACCTTAATGAGATTATAATAAAAGAAAATCTTAGAAAGAATTTTAATGGTTTATTTAAGTACTGGTTTGGGTTTTTTTCTCTCCTAACTAACAGTATAAAATTATTTACCTTGTTAGAATAGTTAAACATTCAGCTTGTTAAAATGAGTTTGGGGTTTATATTCTTTTAAGAGGAGTGCATTACTTTGAAGAACATAGTTTATTTCATCCCGAAAGTTTTTGAGAACAATTTGTTTTTCGCTAAGAGTTTATCAAAAACCAACGAAGTAGTCAGCTCAGCAAACGTAAAGAAAGTTATATTAAGTTAATATTTTCGGGGTTGAGCTGATTACATTATATTTTAAAGGATAAAACAGGGAAAACAAAATCAAAATTCGTGTCAAAATATTTTTATTTGGTTGTTTTGTCATTACTTTGAAATTTGAAAAATTAGAACGACGATAAATAATTTTGTTTGTTTTGTGAGACCAGTAAATTAATCTTTAAATATAGTGTGTTAGAGATTTCTAATTTTTCTTCTTGGTAATCTACGGGATTTGATATTACATTTTTAATATGTCTGCACCAAAGCGTAAGAGAGTTTCGCGATTTTAGAATATCAAAGGTATATATTTTAAAGTTTATAACGATAACTTAATGAGCCTTTCTTTATTTATATTAAAAAACTTTTTATTGCAGAAAATACATATAATTACGCTTTACTTTAATGCAGTGTTTCCCAACGTAGGGCGTACGCCCCAACGGGGGGCAATATATGATTTTCTAGGAGGGCAATTTGAAAATTCTCAACCAAATTGCACCCCTAGATGGAGCATGGATAACCAGTATCTATTCACTTTCCACGAAGGATTTTTGAGGGAAAAAAAGACGAAGGGGGCATGTAAAATTTTGAAAGCCTTTGGTGGTGCATGGACCGAAAAAGGTTGTGAATCGCTGCTTTAATGCGTTTGAGTAATTTTTGTTTCAAACTGATAATATGCCGAGAAAAAAACTACAATATCTTCCTAGAAGAAAAAAATATTTTTAAGAACATTAATATTGTTTATATCTGAAAAAAAGTTTAAAATTTGGCTTTTATGACAAACATATTTTTAAAAATAACGTCTCCCAGCATAGTATACTATCAAAGCACAAAACAAGGTGTTTTCAACCAAGTTCTATACCTTAATCGATAAATTCTTCCCCATATTTTGTCAATATCAGTAACAGCCGAGAAAAAAAAATCAAACTTCGCGAACTTCAGGATAGGTCATATCACAATAGCCGCTTCACAGGCCAGATGATATATGGCTCGCGATCAATATATCGAAGAGTGGAAAACATGACCAGAAATAATACACAGTTTTTGCAACCGAAAAAGTATCCCCAACATTGAGAACAGGAGGTCTTCACTTCACATAAACAAATTCATCGAATTCCCTCTTTTTTTCCCTTTGTTGAAAGAAGCTATACCGTCTAGTGGATTTACAACTTATGAGGGGGCGTACAAAAATTATGACTTTCAGTGAGAAGATCTAGAATTTTTTAAATGTAAAAATGGGTTTGAGGGGAGTGTTAAAGGTTACGATAGAAGGTAATGCGAATTATATGAAACTTAATGTTTATATCATATTTTAGTATTAATACCTAATTTATACTCTATTTATTTAAAATTGGCGCTTGAGAAATAGTGCTTTCTCCCACGCTAAAAGAGTAACCATAGTTACGCTCTTCGCTCAGCCAATAGTAAGCCTTCTTCGGCACTTTGATGAGGATAGTTGCTATGGTTACCGAACGGTGGTGGGGAATGGAAATATTTTCAAGCGCCAGTTCAAAATGAACAGAGTATAGCAGTCTTACTTTTAATTTTTGTTGCATTTTTACATGTTATTTGTAAAACATTGCTAAAATAAAGTCCTATGGGCAAGATTTGCGCCAGGCTAATCCTTGAGTACCAAAAGAACAGTACAAATTGGACAAATCAAAAGTCTTTATTTCAGTCGTAAATAACGCGAAGGTTTATTTTGGCACATTAAACTTTTTATGAATTGAAATTAACCTTTTAAATAAGGAATTTGCATGTGTCAGATTTTCATAAACATTCAAGTGTTCCCTTTGGTTTTTTGTGTTTGGTAAAATGAAATATCTAGCCAATTTTTCAGAAAAATGTAAGCGCGAACTAGAGACTTCTGTTACGGCGACTTATAACACTAGGTCACTCGAGAGCAATGTATTTCTATGGAGATATTCATGCGCGCGCTCTAGCTTCTTGCAATAGCCAGGGTGATAATTTTGTCTCTGTCGCCGTGACAAAAGTCTCTAGTGCGCGCTTAGCCTTAGCGTTTTCGCACGCGTTTAAAAAGGGGATTTGTGTTATTCCTTTTGGCAATAAAACAATTTCTGGATCGGCCTCAAATTTTGGGTAGTTGCTTATTTTCGCATGAAGAATCGATAAAAAAAATGTAAAAAAATCATGCAACTTCCTCATTGAAAGTTTTCGTTAACATAAATTTTTGGAAGGACTTTTCGGGATTGAATTAACCTAGTCACACTTCTTTGAACTGGTGACAACTATGTAACTTCAAAATAAATGCTATTTTTATGGGTATATTATTTTTGTTTTTTAATTCAATGATAATTTCCCTAATTATTTTAGTAACGGCATATAATTTGTCACTTAATTAATGATAAATATAGCAAATATTCTCGGAATGTCAATCCTTGAAGATGGTTCAAGGGCAATTTTATACATGGATGACCCCAAACAACACATTAACGTGAAGAGTTACAGAGCACAAAACAAAATCTGCGGAATATCAAAAAACCCGAATATTTCAACACACACGAGATAGAGAAAACCGCAACCTGATTTTATCATCAGTTGTTGCGTTTAAAAATGGGGTGGGGAGCACCGAAATAAATAACAAAATCTATATATGGTAAGAGATAAAAAAGGCGCTGAGAGAGATAGCGGGAAAAAAGAGGCAGCGCAAAATCGATAAGTATCCCCGAGGACATACCAAAGAAGTAGGTCCGAAGGGAGGACTTATCTATGTTTATCTCTTTAGCTGGGTAGAGGGGGGGAGTCAACAGATATATTTATATGGGTAATAATGCGGGGAGGCTTGGGTCTGTGGGGTATTTTATGAGGCAGCCCTACAGCAACATGCTTTCGATTTTGCCGTAAGTTTATATAATCGAAAGGCTGGGAATTGTTGTAGAAGTGAGAAGTCTTTTTCGTGGGGTATCAGAGCATTATGTTGCGTCTCCCTTTTCTCATTCGGGATGCCCTTTTGTTTAGAGCGAGTCGCACACTGTGGGATGGTTTCCTGGTTTCAATAATAAGCCTTTTCATTATTATTGTTGCTGTTGTGAATCATCGGGACGTTCTTTGTAGTGAGTGATAAGAGGGCGGCGATGATAAGAAACTTGTTATTTTCCAGAGTTTTGTAAAGGGGATAATAGAGGGAGAGCGGACGGTAATAACGGGTGTAATGAATGCTGAGAATGAACGAGGGTGATTTGTTTTCCTGTTGGGGGAATGGGGTTTGTTGCTTTGAATATTTTAACGAGTTGTTTTATTTGCAGACTGGCTTTTATGCTTTCAAACATTTTGAAAATTACATTTTTTTAAAGTTAATGTTCTATTAAAAATGATTCGTAATTTAAATTTAAGTGATAAACTTTGCACAAAAATACTTCAAGGTTTTATACCATAAGTAACGCTTGTAAATCATTTCATCTTTGTATGTGTCCCTTTCAGTTTTTATAATATGAACCTTTTGTTTTAATTTGTTCAATTAGCCATATCTCCTTCCTATAAATACTACATGATTTTTAGCAAAAAGGCTATTAAAAGTTTGTCTACTTGTATTTCTCACTCAGAATTTAACGATAAGTTATGAATTCAAGTTTTATAAAATTAAAAGATACGATAAACATGAGAATCGTGTTTTCCTTTTGCAAGTAAAGACGATATTGGGTTATAGTAACTTCTTCAGCATAAGATTAGAGGAAGATCCTTCAAAACTCCAAATATAGTCGAAGTTGTGAAAAGAATATGTAGTAGATCAATCACTGAAAAAATTATTCTCGAATGTAACAACTTGGAAAGAAGATAATCAAAGGGACAATACAACACATTCAATTTTATCAGTACAGTATAACAAAATAGGGAATATTTTTAGATGGCGTTTATGTCCGTTAACGGAACCTTCACAACATATTTAAAAAAAAAACCTGAACATTCTCACAAAATGAGTTTCCTTAAAAATAAAACTTTTCAACACTTTCATTGAAAAAATTAACTTCTTTGTGGCTTTTCCACTACAATTTTACTCTATTATTCTTCATGAATTTTACTACATCACTAAAATAAAAGCCTATTTTGACAAAAAAAAAAGCATAGTGCGACCGCTACGAGAAAAACTTTTGACGTCGAACTATATTGTGGCGATTGTTTATTTGGGGAGTGCTGGTGATTCAAAAACGCTGAAATAACGTTTATAATTCACAGCAACGTTTCCTGTGAACCCAGTACTACGTCACTACGCGGAAGGAGAAAGTGAGTAAACACAAAGTCTGTTGGGTTGATAGGATGAACTTCGATACGCGAATCGTGATAAAAAAGACACTATTTATACAATGGTTTCACGAAATAATCATATTTTAAATGGGCGTTCTTTGTTTTACTCGAAATTCAGACACCGCGATGGGAACTACTTTTTGTTTGTGACGAAGTAAGCTCAACTTAAGTTGTTGTCTAGTATAAGCCTTTGTGGTTATCATTTAGATTTATTCCCAGAGGTTTATTCTTATGTCAAGGTTTTTATTTCTTGGCGGGAGCTCTATCTACGCTGATTTTAACCCTACAATGCATGATTTTTTAAATTCACTTGAAAATCATATATGTGACTTCTATTATGGTGTAAATTAGTAAAAAAATACTAAAAAAATTAATTTATTTTTTTTCTACATTTCATTGGCAAAAAACTTTGTCCTTGAGAAATTAATTTGTGTCTCTTGTGAAATTGATTGTGAAGTGAAATAAAACCAAATGCTCTAAAAATATAAAAAATCAACTTATCTTTTCAAAACATTTTTTTTCAAGCTGAAATTTTTTTTTATTTTAATTTATATGGTCCTTTTATTTTGGCGTTTTCCGTGTCTTGACTTTCGTCTAACAAATGTCTCAAAATAGTACCCCTGCTGTGATCTACTGGCAGTCTAAAGTGCTAATACGATGAAATGTTATATGTATTGTACTTATTGCATGTTGTTGCCGTTTGGAAATGGAAGTTCGAGTAGGAAATGGGGGAAAATGTCGTGTTGCCAAATGGCATCAGTATATACTGTAGAGTTAATTTACAAAATCACAAACGCATTTTCATAATTTAACTAGACACGAACGCTCACAAAAAGTCTGTTTGAACCCCCCAGTAAACAAACGACTTGCATCAACTTCCGCAAACTTTCAACGCCAGACCAAAAAAAACCCCGACCTCTCTCAATCAAACTCTCTGAAGCAAAACTCCGTTTAATAAACGACTGCGAAATTTTCTGGACTCCGGCCATCCACAACCTTGAAAAGGCAACAAAACCCATTCATCAACGTCAAGTTTTAAAACCAGGATCAATATTTGAATTGCACTTTGAATGAATGATACCCATTGGATTTGCAAGGGAGCGTGCCCGAGGTCCGAAAGCCTCGCTTGACATTCAGTCGACATTCGGTTGGACATGGGGTCCTAAAACAGGCCGCGCATTTAAAATAGAGCGGATTAAGGGAGGGGGTATTAAAATTCATCGGGTGATATATATCGGTGTTGTGTGGATGTCAGTAAATGTTTGTTCCGAAAATTTTATGTGTGGATATATAGACGGTTTGTTTGTCAGTGATGCTTTGTGTGGACTATTAATTGCGTGGTTGAAGGTGAATATTAAGTAATTTAATTAAGTTCTCTTAATAGCATCATGGATCTAAGATACATTTTTATTCCTATCTCCCTTAACTAAACGAATCCTGACCTTTCTTTTGGTAAAAAAATAAAAATTGTTGACATTCCAATAAAATCATAGAATTTTTTAGAGATATACAGGGTGTATCTGAAATGGTGCAACAAACTTTCAGGGATGATAGTAGACACCTAGACGAGTCAGAATCACATAGGATTTGGGGGTCCCAGACCAAATGGGTTCATCAGTGTTCATCTGCTAGTAAAAATGCTAATAGGATATTGGGATACATTAAAAAAACTGTTTCTTCAAGGTCCGAGGATATTATTTTGCCACTATAGGGGAGAGTGTTGTACCTACGGACGGTTGTACCTTCAGCCACCTCATTTTAAAATTCAGGAAAAAATGTGAATTTGAATTTGTGGTCGATTTTGAATGTAAACAGATGCTATCTAGTTGCTAATGTGGAATCAGCTGTTTAAAATATTATTTAAATTTTCTATAGTAAAAATACTGTTTTTAGGTGCTCAAAGTTTTTTTTAGTGCATCACTACATTAATTATTTTCTTCCTCTATGATTATGATATGATAAAATGGGATATATGGGGGGAATCCCCGAGATTTTGACTTTTTAGTTTTGATATTAGAAATAGTCAGATCTCAATTCTTTTATCTTTTATAGAACTTTAAATGCAAAAACACCTGATGCTGTACCTTCGGACACCATAAGTGTTGTACCTACGGACACGTTCTTGTGGGTGTCTGTAGCTAATCGGCGTTTTATAATGAGGTTTCATTTAACTGAATACATTTTAATAAATGTTAAATTAATTCTAAATGGTAATCTATTTGTCAGCGATTATTTTCAAGTGAATTTTAGATGAAAAATCAAATATTTTGTGATCTAAACTACTTTTTTAAATTTATGATTCTACTTGGAATTTAATTTAAAATATGGTGTAAAACCCTAAGCACCCTATCGCATTTAAGTATGATGAATAAAAAAACTTAAAATTTCCACTGAAGAAGATTTACCACCAAATTATTATTGTTATTACCACCAAATGCTTGCACAACTAAGTGTCGATCGAATTGGGTTTTTTTGGATCAGTGAAGTTGTCAGATCAATCAGCATGATTGATGAAACTATTACCTTAAATTTTGATCTGAAAATACCCTGTGATTTTTGTGTTTTTGGTAAAAAATCAAGACTTTTATCATTCAATTTCGTTTTAATGATCATTTACGATCTAAAACTACATTACTTTAAAAAATCTATTTTCAATTTTAAAAAGGCTTGAAATAGGTTATTAAAAGGTAATTCATCAATAAAAATGTTCATTCTTAGCTTTTTTCAAGTAAAACTTCCCTTTTTAAGGGTGTCCACAGGTACAACTGGGTCTGTCCATAGGTACAACAGGTTGTTGTACCTTTGGACACAAATTTTGCCAAGTTATTATAAATGATTAAAAATCCAATTTTCAAGATTTTGACTAATAAAAAATATCTCTCTACTCACAAAGGTTAGGACTATAGGTTGGGCACTTTAAATGGTCAAAATGTGATTTTACCTGTCTTAGAAAAATCCAAACGTGATTTTTGTCCATAGGTTCAACACTCTCCCCTACAGATTCTTGGTGAGACCTCATCTAGAGTATGCTGTTCAGTTTTGGTCTCCATACTTAAAAAAGATATTGATTCAATTGAAAGGGTTCAGCATAGGGCTACTAAAATGGTCAAGGGTATATCCAGTTTAAGTTATGAGGGAAGATTAAAGAAGCTAAATATGTTCACTCTAGAGAAAAGAGGGATTAGAGGGAATTTGATTCAACTTTTTAAAATGGTAAATATTATTTAATATTGATTGTACATGGTGGTTATAAAATAACATACCTACTTTAAAATTCTATACAGACGAAACTACTGGTCGAAAAAATCTGAAATTTTTAAAGGGGAATATTGAAGGAATGGGAATTTTTTTAAACAAAAAAATTATTAAATTAATTAATTTAATTAAGTTTTAACCTTGTATTTTGGATCGTGGCCAGAAGTCTAGAAGGTAAATGTTTATTAAAACTAGCATATCAGACACTTAAAGAAAAAAGACATTGTAATTATCCCATTGCTCAACAAAGTTGCGTGATTTTTTTAGGAATAAATAATTTTGTTTCCCTTAAATGCCTGATTTGATAGTTTGAATAAACATTAAAACATTTACCATTTGAACTTCTGGTTTCGGTAAGAAAGGTAAGACAAAAATTTAAAAAATAAATTAACGAAGTGTCTATTTGGACGGCCCAAACGGCCCGTGGCGCATGCGCTGTAGGTATCGTGGTTACGTAGCAGTCTTGGCGCTTAGTGATAGAACCAATGGAACGCCAGGCCGTGGAAATTAGAGTAGAGTTTAGTTGAAAAAAGGCCGTCCAAATAGACAGTGCCATAAATTAATTAATTTACAATTTTTTTTCTATGAAAAAAATTCCCATCCCTTCAAAATACCTCCTTTAAAATTTCAGATTTTTCCCCAAGTAGTTTCTTTTGTAGAGAATTTTAAAGTAGGTATGTTATTTTGAAACCACTCTGTATTTACGTGAAACTTTGAATTTAAGGGTTTTCAACTATGATCTTTCAGATTATCAAATCAAAAGAAAGGATTTCGGAATACAAAATAAGGTTTTGGCATAGTTTTTACATTTTTTGTGGTTTTTTTAACTTTTTCATAATAAAACAAATTTTAAAGTTCAGACTTTTGAGATAATTTTAAAGATAATATTAAACCACAATTTTTGAGCCCATAATTTAGTTTTTACCAATAGTTGTTCAATTGAATTTTTCATTGATTTTTTGGGGTGTAGCTCCATTTTTAACTCCCTGTTGGGGGTCTGGGACCCCCAAATCCTATGTGATTCTGACTCGTCTAGGTGTCTACTATCATCCCTGAAAGTTTGTTGCACCATTCCAGATACACCCTGTATAATAATGATGTTAACTTAAAAAGGATTGAACGCATCCATATAAAAACAAAAAATGAATCTAAATAATCTTTAGATTCTATTACTAATAAATCCTAAATTACTGAATATTCTTCCCCTTAATCATCTTTTCTTTTACGAAATATACCTTCACCTTTTTTTAAATCTACTAGAATGTACAAAATGTAATAATATAAATCCTCGAGGACCTAATGTAATATATAATATTCCTAAGCCCAAAAAACAATATTTTGTATAAAATTTTACTATATAGCCCCCAAACTTTGTAATTTGCTACCATTAGATACCTAAAATAGTCCATCAAAATACTTATTCAAAAAGAAACTAAATGATTTTTTTGTTTTCAATAGAATATGTAGAACATTTTTTAATGTAGTTACTTCTGTCCTTCTGCAACTTTATGTTTTATTATGTCTTGTATAAATTTGATGTACGACTGAAAATTGTATTTTATTTTAATGACACCCTGTTTGCTACTCTGGTGTATTTTTTCACCCATTTATATGGTCACCTACATGGACCAAGATGTCCCAGGCCACTATGTTAATTCTATTTGTTTTTGTGTTTATGTTCAAATAAATAAATAAAAATTGCCATGAAATATGATTTATCTTGTCCTTGAAAATTTCATTACAAAGATTCTAAACTTAGAATTGCTAAAATATATACCAACCAATCAGAAATCATCGTTTCGCCTTACATTAAAAAACAGTCTGTAAACCCTTGAGACCCTAACAGATACCCTTGAGTAAACCCAGGAAAGTTAAGATAGTTAAAATCTACATTCCCCAAAGATAATTTTTAACAATCAAGTGTTCAAAAATTATACTTGTCCGCTAATGTACGAAACAAAAAGTTTCAAATCCCTCGTAATAGTACTTCGCCTTTCCATTTAAAACACACTTAAAGCAAATTCCATTCATATAATAGTTTCAAGATTAATGGACGAGATGCTCAAAATTGTTTGAATAGCTCAAAACTCTCGAGAAACCAAACCCATCCAAGCGAAAAAGGGAACAAATGTCATCCGTCAAACTATAAGTTGAGGGAAAAGAGTAACATCTCAACTCGAAAACCTTTTGTCTCGCAATCCGGGGGACTGTGATGAAGACAAATTCTCCCCGGTAATTATTTAACGTCAAATAAACGTTAGAAACCGCAGTTTACGAGTGCGGAAACCCTAGCTCCTTTCTTCCATTTCTTCCCCCCCCCCTGATAAATCAACCACCAAAACAATCCATTACGACCGAGACCAATAACTCTCTATTGCTGATGCAAGATATCTCCCACTGACAAAAGAATGGTATTGTTGAGGCTCTTTAAGGGTAGCTAACGACGCGTCGTCGTTGTAAAAAACGTCGCTAATTCGTTTCAGTTTCAACAGTCAGATTGGCAACAAAAGAACGAGGGCCGTGAGTGATCTCGAGTGCTTTGAAAAGAACTACTTGAAGAGATGGGATGCGATACTTGTGGTTGGTTGGTTTGTGTTCGGATGGTGCGATGTTGATTCGCTTTGTCAAGGCCGGCTTAGTGGTAAGAGCACTTAATGGTGTTTGGATAACACTACTAATTTTCTGTAGTTGTGGGGTTTCTTTTCTGTATCTAAAGGAGTGATAAGTCTTTTAAGTTTTCTTTTGTAAAAAGTTAGGAATAATTTATTTTGACGTGGCTTTTATCTTAAATATATAAATGATATTTATTGGATAATATTTTTAAACTGAAACTAAATGTTTTTCCTCATTTGTAGGAAAATCAAGTTGAATATCGAATGCAGTAAAGAAGATGATATTATCTGTGTGAAGATTTACAGATATTGAGCAATAGTACGGGTAGTATATTGCACAAAACTAAAGAGAAAAATATTTTTTAAAACGAAGTTATTTAAATACGAATTTGGGTTTATTTGATAACTTATTTAAATAGATCATTGTTAGGTAAATTGAATAAGGAAGTTGCATGTGTCAGATTTTCAAAAACTAACAAGTGTTCCGTATGGTTTTTTGTATGGTAAAATGAAATATCTAGTCAGTTTTTCAAAAAAATGTACAGGTAATTAAATATTTTAATTTAAAAGTCGAGAAAAAAACACGTGACTGAAAACGTTTATTGTTTAAACTATAAGATGACGTCAACAATAATACCATCAACTCCATTGCTTTACAACAATGTTTAGTATACGATGACGTCACATCTAAACTCTTGGCGTTTTCGCGCGCTTTTGAAAAGGGGATTTTTGTTAATTTTTTTGGCAATCAAAAAATTTCTTGATCGGCCTCAAATTTTGGGTAGTTGCTTATTTTTGCAAGAGGAATCGATTAAAAAAATTAAAAAAAATCATGCAACTTCCTCATTGTCCTTTTGAGGTAGACACAAAAACTTGTTATTTCTAATATTGAAACTAAACTGTGTTAACTAGCTTAGAAAAACTTATGGTCTGACATTTATTTACTCAATGCCTTCTTCCGCTGGAGAAAATATACAGGGTGTTTCAAAAGTCCGTTTCGCGGCTTTTATTTGGAACCAACGTGTCCTAGGGAAGTAAGGTAAGTGAGCCCTAGGTAAGTGAACCTGGAGAATCTATTGAGATGACTTACAGCGCCCCTAGCTGCGAGATAAAAAGTTCAAAAAAATTTAAAAACTATAGGAGAGAGAGCAAAAACCTCAGCGAGAGTATATTGTTGTCAACAAGTTATAAAGAACTAACTGAAAAAATTTCATAAAGATATCGTGAATATTCGCGGAGATATTAGCTTGTAAAAATAGCCCTTTATTAGGTCTCAAAAAAGAAAAGTTCGTAAAATTGCAAATTGTTATTGCTTAGTTTTGTGCTTTTTTAGTTGAATGAAGACAAAATTTAATCAAAAACTAAAAAAAAGTGCAAAGTTAAGATTTTTTCTTTTTTGAGGCCTGAAAAAGGGCTATTTTCACAAAAAACTGAAAGGATAAAAAAATCATTTTCTTGAGAATACACCCGAATACAAATGAAGTAATCATTTTCCTAGCTTTCCAAATTGATTTATTTATTGAATAAGCTGACTTGGTAGATCATAGAATCAATCTAATACAAACATACGAGATATCTTTTTGGCCTTTTCAGCAATAGTTTCTCCAAACGTTGGAACAGAGTTTCCCCAACCAGAGAAAGCAACAAATATAATAATCCCCGCTTTCAGTTTTGTTCTCTCTCAACTACTTTCCGTCTGGTCGCATTTTTTTTTTGCCATTGTTGCCATTCTGAAACCCGAAAAAAAAATTCCAATCTGTTAATTCTTTTTGCGACCGAAAAATCGGCGGAACGTGAGAGGAAAGTTCGATTCTGCGCCACCGAGAATAGAATAAAAAAAAAATATGGAACAGAAACTTTTAAAAACACATATGGAAAGGGACGGAGATAGCCAGAAGAATAATAATAAAAACGAAAAACTTCTCAACATACACTTTCAGGGCAAAGTAAAGAAGTCATGAAAGAAAGTGTGGAAGGGGCTGAGAAAATAAAGGGAAAAAAATCATTCGACTTTTTAAAAAAAAAAAAGAAAGTTCCATTTTCACCCTTTAACGCCAAACTGCACTTCTGTCCTTCACTACCTTTTTCTGATTGTACAGCTAAGGAAAGGGATCAAAAAAATATCGAAGCAATAATAACAAAAAAACGCGAAAGGCACTCAAAGCATGAAAAATGTAAGCAATAATAAATAAAGAACAAGATAACAAAAAAAAATCCCCACCGCGGAAATGTTACTTCATCCCATCTTTGTTCGGTCGCGAAGAGGGGAAAGAACCCTCCCCCCCCCAAAAAAAAAAAGAGGAAAAAATCTCTCCTCCCGAGTTCAAAGAATCTTTTCTGCTGGCTGCTTTTCAAACCTACTCGGGGACGTTACCACGTTTGTTAAGGCATGTCCTAGGGACATGCTGTCTTCTTATCGCAGTTTCACTGTCCTTTTTTTTTCTTCATCCGCACCTTCTCTCTCTGCTCTTAAAAGTAATGAAACAAACAAAAAAAGGGATAAATAAATGAATGTTTGGCGGAATAAATACGTGAAAAAACTCCGTCTTGGCGAGGGTCCTTTGTGAGGGAAGTTATTTGTCACTTTTCCATTGTCCGGATTTCGCTTCTATTTTTTTCCCGGTGCCCTTTGTTGTGTTGCCGGATGATTTCAAGGTTTTAATGTCAGGTGACAGGTCCGACGATCGAAGTGACATACGGACGATTGCTTCCATGTCGTTTGTTAGGTAAGTAGAAAGGTTGAAGAAATAAAAAAGCAATGAGGTAATTATATTGACAGTAAGGAACCTGAATAGCTATTCAGATTGTCAAAGAATAAAATAAAAAATGAGGATTTTCAGGAATCACTTTCATATGTCGCCTTCTCTGATTGGCTGCTAGTGAAATTAATTATAATATGCGTGATGCTTGAACTGAATTATGTACATGTTTGGAGCCTCTGTTAGCTCTTTATACGTACTATGTTGTTAAAATACTGTTCACTGTTTATTTATGTGTTTTCTTTAAAAATTTGACCATGCCTCAATACCTAACAGGCGCAGATTCAGGGGGTTGGCACTTTGAACTGTGCCCTCCTTGGACCCAAAAATGCTCTAAAAATGAGTTAAAACCCTACTTTTACAAATCAAATTTCAAAATTAATTTTAGGGGGCGACCCCCCATACCCCCAAGTGGTACCACAATGGGATCTTGCGTGACACTCTTTAGAAAATCTCCAACCTTTTGACATTTTTTGTCAAAAGGTAAAGGTGATGGTCTGGAAAAGTCCCCCCTTGGAGCCATGCTGGAACCGCGCCTGATACATTAAGTTGAGTTTATGCTCTCTCTATGGGTTTAAATTTTCCACGGTAATCCTACAAAAAAAGACAAAGAAGATGCTTGAAGGAAATCCTAGGTCGTTAGATGGTCGAACTCCAGTATTAACAAACCTCACAGTGTGAGGCAATGGGCAGAGTTGTTACAGAACGTGTGACTTAAGGCCTTTCGCAAAGCCCCTTGTTTCTCCAAGTTAAATTGGTCCTCAATTTATCAACCCCATAGGAATGAAATGATGAGTCTGCCTTCATCAACCCGGGAACCCAATCGCAGCAAAATAACAGCCTCACCTTCTACTACGAGCTCCGCCTCCATCTTGTCCGTTCCGATGCTGTTGCCGACCTCGCAGACGTACCTGCCCGCGTCGCCAGGAACCACCTTGTGGAAGACGAGCACCCCTCCCTCCTGACGCACGGAGGGGCCGAGCTCGGGCCGGGGCCGCATCTGTCCGGCCACCTTGTGCCAGCTGTAGGAGGGCACCGGGTGCCCTTGCGCCAGGCACGACAGGGTGGCCTTCTGACCGGCGGGCGCGGACACTCGGCTCGAGCGGCGAAGAATGCGGGGTGGTTGGTTGTGGTGAGGCTCTGTGGAGGATAAAAGAGGGAGATGTTAGTACGTTACTCATCAATTCACCCCCTGTAGTTCTGTCTCCCCCCCTTTTTTGGAAATCAATAGCAAAAACACAAAAATGTGTTTCCAATTTCTTGAATTGCTGATTTTCACAATTTTTGTATTCGCAATTGATGGTGGGTCGGGCAAAACACAACATCTCCACCCCAGACCAAAATAGGTTTTGGACTGAGGTTCCAGGTTTACACAAGAGGTAAAAATATCTTCTTCCAAAAGTGGGTATTTCCCCTCAAAAAAGCGTATGTTGGACTTAAAAAGTCTCCAGCCATCTCCTTTTGTAAATGAAATGGGTGTTTTCTGACTGTCCATATGCCTAGAAAGGCAAATAATTGATATTGCAGCACGTAGAAGTCAATCATTTCAAATTAAATCATTTATTTTTTCAGTTGAAGCATCACACCTTGGTGTCCGGTCAATTATTGTAGGGTAGTGTACTATTCCAGAGAAACTGCCTTTATTCAGAGATTTGCATTAAGGTTCTAAATTAAAAGAATATCTCAATAAATATAAACCATCGAATATCTCTATCGTCACGTTTTAAGTACTTCCTCAAGGGTATGCTTAACTACGAACCTGATGGAGAAGCCGATTCCGTAGTTACTAAAGCCGACTACTGCTCCAGAGTATACGAAGTTACGACATCCACCCTAAGTACTTAGTCAGGAGTAAACTCGGCCATTTACTGCTCAGAGATTGATAAATGAGAAACAAGTTCGCTGGCGGGGAGCTAACTAGAGTATTTAGGTGACGTACTGGAGACTAGCTAGCTCTTTATCTGCAAACTTAAGGGCTATTGAAACTGGTATTAGGGTGTACCTAAATGAAGTTACACACTAATTTGACAAGACTTAACTGACTTGTTTTGGAATAATTTATTCATTTGAGACTGTCTATTTAACGTATTTATTAAGAAAGATTTGATTTCTCTATTAGTTTCGGTTCAATTCCGTTAACGTTCCCGCTAAATATCGCCAAACTCTTATAGACACCAAAAACAAGAAATATCGACATTATTTTCTGATTTTTATTGATAAACTAAACATTTATTGATCTAATAACCTTTTTAATCTATGAGTTTGAAATTATTTAGACATATTTCTACTTTTTTGTTGTCCATAAGAGTTTGGCGATATTTAGCTGGAAAGTTAACGGAATTGAACCTCAGTTTCTAAAGGGCAATACCAGCATTTTTGTAAACAGAAAAAAAATGCATTTTTCCAGTAATGGAAATAGATCTAAACTCAAAAACCGACATGAAAAGCTTAAAAAAATTAGTTGATTCAATGTTTTAAAATAAATATCTACACTCAATTTGTCTTTGTTTAGAATTGAAGTACGTCACATCTGATTCGGCCTTATTTAAAGGTGAAACCAACAAAACAAACAATTTAAGGTAACTGACTGGGTTGGGAGGCCTTTTTCTAAAATATTAACTAAATAATTATTTAATTGCTATTTTCTGAGAGCTAATGTTCTAAACAATGAAAATTATTCAAAAACGAATTCAGAGTAAATTATTTTTTGAAATATTGAGAAATTTCAATGAAATAAGGCTAAAATTTCAACAACTCCTGAGAATATTCTTTTATATGTACAAATAAAACTTTTGCAGGATTTTGAGCCTAAGACACTTATCTGTGTTACTATCTACAAAAAATCTGAGATTTTTAAAATAGATTCGAAATGCATGCACTTGAAATAAAAAAAATTCATGGAAAAAACATTTAAATCAAGTTTACACACTTTAAAAAATACTTTAATTCGAATATTTTCTTAGACTGTAGAAGATAACACATGCGTTATAATATAAAGAGTAAAATAAAATAAAATCCTCAGAATATTTTAATTAGTTTAAAAGTAATCACTGTTACCGTGATTCAAAATATACAAAAATGTCATTCTTCAGAAAAAGGCTTTAAAGTTTAAAATTGTATGTTAATCCTGGTATACTACTCAGTACTAAAACAGCTGTAACTTGTGTTCTAGATTACTCAGAGTTTAAAGTAAATGTAGTTTTGGAAAGCTTATTAAACAGGCTATGAAGTAAAACAATAAAACGAAATTCGTTATTTTTGGCGAAAATGACAATTTCAAACCTTACCTTAAAGCATTGTTTAAAATCAATGTATAGGATTGAAGTCCGATGCATAGGATTGGACATTTTCGTACCCTTTTTTAAAGTATAACTGAAATTAAGTTAAAAAATAAATAATCAATCAATAATTCCATTCTGTATGGTTAATCCTCCTTCGTAGATAAAATATTGTTTGCACTCCAAAAAAACTTTATCATCAGCTGCAGCGTTGAACTGCGTTAGAATCCGAAATGTGTTTATTTTTAAGGCTTACAGGGTTTAATAACAAATTTTTGGAGACACTCACTTGTAATTTTTTTAATTGAATGTTGCTTTTGATGTTTAAATGTTTGTATTTTTGAAACAGAACTACAATAAGCCCTTCAAAGAAAGGCAAGGGAAATGAGATACAGCTTTCAGCAAAGAAAAATACACATCATTTCAGCTGCAGTTGTAGCGACTCTCATATTCTAGTAATAGAACTCTAATATATTTAAAATTAGACAGAAATGTGTTTAAAACTATTCCATTGTTGTTTAAATGATATTTTCTATTTAAATGTATAGGAATTTTAAATTTACAAAACATCTTTAGTTTGCTTTCAATTCTGATAAGTTCAGGGGCTTTGTTCAAAATTTTGACAACCCTTCGAGAGACTGGGAAGCTCACAAAATAAAAAATGCGCCAAAGTGGAAATAGAACTGAATTTATAAGAAAACTCGTTTGTGGGCACTTTCGCTTAAGAAGGCTGTATACCTCTATCGAATAAAAAAAAATACTGGAATTGCTGATTGTTTTGAGCTAGTATTTTTAAACTGTGTAATTTTTGTTTATATTTTCGAACCCTAAATCATTTTATCAGCCTAAAGATTCATCTTAAAGATTTTTTGCAATTTATTTAATGCTTGTAATCAAATTTTCCGCAGGGAATTTTTTACAAGTCATTTTGCAATTGCCTTTCTATACCCTACATTTTCTTATATTTTTTATTACATATAATCCCTTTCATATGATAACTTATGATATAAATGGAAATATATTATAGAATTCCTCTGAAAGCAAAACATAGATAAATGGGTGGAACAGCATGCAAAATATAAGTTCCTTCATTCATGCAATATGTAGGAATTCTTATTTGACAGCTTTTGAAACAGTTTCAAGCCACCCCACACATTTGAAAGGAATAGATACAGATGCATTATGAAACTTTAGTTATAACTAGTGCAAAGAAAGAAATACTCGAATAGTAAAGTTATACCAAAACCAATGTGAATATTTGAATTTTTACTGAACTTTTGAGATATTCAGCTTTGTAATAAACTATAAAGAAAAACAAATCCATTTGAAAACTTGTTATAAAAATTCAATGTAAATCCTCTCAGAAAGATGAAAACGTATAGAAACTTTTAAATTATTCCTAACCTAAAAAAGATGTATGAAGAATGTTTTTGGATAAAAATATGAAAATACAGATTTTCCTCTATAATCATAGTCGCCATTCTTTCAAATATGTTCCCTATTTTATAATAAAATTGAGGAAGTTCATTTTTCCAAATGGTTACATCATTCTTTTTTTAATGAATCCACTACAAACGTATCCCATTTCATGCTGTTTATTTTCTCCAATTCTTCCTTATTCAAGAGTTTCAAAAACAGACAAGAAATGGATATTTTCATTTTAGTTCTTTGTTAGGTACTTTTTTTTTAATTTCCAAAATCAGTCTTACATATTTATCCATTTCAATCAATTTACTTTATCGGAATATCCAGCAATATTAATAAAGCTTTAAAATCAATACGCACTCATTTGAGCTTTGAATAAATATTAAACTCAAGTACCACTGGAAGAGAAATCAGAAAAAGGTTATGCTGTGCAAAAAATACGTAGCAGCATTAAAAGATTCACGATCATAATTCTAGTTTCAAATTGAAATTATCCCAAATAAAAGCCTGAAAAGATGTGAAAATATTGATTCGCAATCTATACTTTCCGATACTTCTTTCAATGGAGAAATGCGGAAAGCGTCAAAATTATCTGTCATCCCATCACTCAGTTAAATTATCTGAGAAAAAAATTTGCTTTATTTCGAAAAAGCTGCAAGATCGCCATACCCTAATGACTGGTATCAGGATCCTCCCTGAGAGCCATATCCTTTTCTATCTGTCCCACTTTAATAGGGTTTTATTGGAAATATGGATTAGCAATAAATAGGACGATGCAGTGCCTCTTTTCAACCAGGAGAAAATATTTGGTTTGAAGGTGCTTTGTTTATATTTGTGCTTTTTTTGCATCTGTGAAATGTGTAGCGTTGTAAATGCTATTTGATTTTCAATGCTATTTGATTCACTTTTGTATTGTTTAATAAGAGTTGTTGTTTCATAAGTTGCGAAGATTCTAAGAATCGAATAATGTTACAAAGTGAAGCGTAGTGCAAAAAATCCCATAATAAAGTATTAGTAGAGGATTTTTTAATGCACTTCTTAAGAAAATATATTTGGGTGATAAAATATTTATCACATTTTTATACAACTTTTCTTTCAATGAATCGCAGCATATATAGCTTCCTCACCCTTATTTTTTTATATTTCCCACCAGTACAGGTTAGTACCAACATTACACTTTTGAACAATAGTACTAAAACTAAAAATTGATAGTTTCTTTACCTGTTACTATTACTTTTGAATAGTTTGTGCTGACTTTCTTTTCTCGCGTTACTGTATTTTCCGTATGGCATCGAAAACTGTACGAGCTGTCATGTTCCGTCATATCTCGAATATAAAGGTCGCCATTTTGTAAAATGCCATACTTCCCTGTAAAAAAAAAGGTTGTTTAGTGTCACAAACTAAATTTGTAAAATAATTCACCAGTATTATATTATTTATTGTTTAATCATTTTGGAATGGGAAAATGGACTTAAAACTAAAACTTAAAATTTATTCACTATGCATGTTTCCCAATACCACTTCATAAGATTTTCATCTCCATTTAAGGAGATAAAAGAGTGTTCACAGAGCGACTAATGATCCCATATTTGGAATAAAAATTGTATGACCAACAAATCAAAGCTCTGGATCAGATCTTACCAAGTGGAAAAGGGAAAAATAATTAACATACGCACACTTAAGGCAACCCTAAGGGTAATTATAAATTTTAAAAGGAATTAATTGTTACCCTGATTCATGTCAATAGCTCATTAGAAAGGTAAAATTGAAGGAAAATGTAGGCATATAGAGTAGAATGTTGAAAGATAAATAATTAACTCTCGTATATGTCGAACTGTGGAACCGCAAGATGATTCATTTCCATACACTTAACTCTAAAAACATGCATGACTCGGTACAACTTTATTCAGTTTCCCCAAAAAAGCGAAAAAGGTAATCTTTGTTCACTCGAAACTACGGTTCCTCAATCACCGCACGCTTCCCCACTCTCATTTCGGCCAAATGGGCGCCCTTATTAAAACACACAGAAGAACGTCTTTGTCTCAACTTCTTCCACTACCCGTTTGAGAGAACTTCTCAGCAAAACCAGTTCCAGTAAGGATAATACCAGAAATGAATATTGCACGGGCAAGTTATTCGGAACAAATTTCGCCAGAATCATTAACATTTTATAAATCAAAGCCCTTCTTGTTTTTAATAGAAAGGGAGGAAAAAGTCCCATCAGCGTGTGCGGGGTGAAAAGAATGTGAATACTTTTACCGCTAATGATGCCTGGTGTAATGAGAAAGCCATCTATTCTCTCCCATGACGTCACTCTGACGTAGTCGCTGACAAAACTGGGCACGGGGCATCTGAGCAGGGCCATGTTGCCACGGAGCACGAACTCGTCGGAAAGTCGGATTTCGTATTTCTGGTTCACCACTGAAAAAAGATTAACAAAAAGTGTTAATTATTTGTCACATTCAAGTAGTATGTACTAGAGATCCTGTATACGAGAGAGAGGCGACAACTTGCTTAAAAGCGTCTCTGCGCATCCAGTTCTGTCCAAAATTCTGTCCAAACTGTGTCATCCCGCTTGTCTCGCGTCCCATGCTAATCCTATGGAGGGAACCGCCTGTGGCGAACAGAAAACCTGTTACCGATCTGCGCGCGCTATACTGAGTTGTCGCCTCTCTCTCATATGCAGGCTCTCTAGTATGTACAAGTCAAAAATGCAAAACTTTAAATGAGTTTTATCCGATACATTTGGTTGTAAAGTGAAAACTGAGTTGCATTAATATGAAGTGTATGTTTCACTGGTATTTCCTTTTTCTTCTGTATCTGCTGACTCATAAGAGATACAAGGTCATAGATTAAAAATAAGAATAGTTATATTAAATTGGAAAATGATAGAAAAAAATAAATATTACAATTTTGAAATGGGATGCAAAAAAAGCCTGATATGAAGTCTGGAAATGGGAGATGGAAAGAAAATTTTTAAAAAAAATGAGAAAAAAGAAGAGGAAAACAGGGGAAAATAAGAAAGAAAAATTAGAAGTGAGATAGAATAGAAAAAGAGAGTAAAATATGAGAATTGAGTTTAAAAAGAGAGGTAAAGAGACAAATAAAGGAGGAGATAGAAGGAAGAAGACAGTAGGGAAACAGGATTGAAATGAAAAGAAATAGCTTATGATTTTCTTAAAAAAGGAAATGCTATAGAGTAAGAAAGAGAAAAAATAAGGGAAGAAAAGAAAAAGAAATATATTTATATAAGCACCCTTTTATAAATATAAAATTGCATAGTAATATAAACCTTTAGAAATAACTTAAATCTCATTAAAGAAATATTTTCGATACAGTGTAGAATGAAACTCCTTAAAACTGGTATCATCCCTTCATTTTACAATGATAGTCTTTTTAAAACTCAAAACCGATTTCAACCGACATAACGCAAGTTCTATTAGAAAACATTCTACATTACTAATATATTTTCACAAGAACAATATATTGCAGCAGCACAGATGTAATTTTTAAAACCCATAAAACAGCATGCAACGGACTTTCTCAAAACGAACGTCCCAAGTACTACCATAATGCCTTATCAATAATTAAGTAAAATTTCTGTCAACTTCAAAATGAGCTCACCGCAAGACCTCAACTTATCTGAAGGTCAACGAAAGCATGAAAGAACACCACCCCAAAGCCAACATCTTTCTTGCAGCTCACTTCCCCCCAAATTCAATAATCCCTAACGGAAAAACTCCTCACCAGAAAAAGCAAACACCGCGGGGCGCACCGCTAAAATATTGCACTCACCCTAAATTTTATAATCGAATTATCCCAACATTTCTCCTCCGCGGCATATTTTCCCTGACAAAAAGACATCGCCCTACATCCCGGCGACAACCTTACACGGAGGTGCCAAAAAAGAACTTCCCTTTAAATCGCATTACATAAGATTTAGCGGCCTTCCAAATTGTTTCTGGTCTTATGAGGGGAACTTTTGTGAAAAGTTAGTCTCGTGGACGATTCGGTTTTCTTTGGTAGTACTATAGGGAGACTTTTCTGGGGAGGTGGTCCTGTGCTGATAGTTTCTAAGGGTTGATTCCCTCCCTTTCTATTAAAAGTTGAACTTCTATTTATACGATTGATTAGTGTATGGCTGAAAATACGATGGAAGTAATCCCGGATTTGAGTGGAAATAAAACAACTGTGGGAAAATCAATCTTGGAAAGTAATTCGGGTTTAAATTGGTTTAGTCTGGAGTCGGAGATCGATAGGACTCTAATTCGGTTGAGATTTCGAATTACTAGTTTATTCTAAACTTATATATTTGGAGTTATATCATATTACGTGATTTCATTTTTGTTAGTATAGTTTTTTCTCATGAAGTGTTAGATTGAAAATTACGGAGAAATTTTTTGACAGTTTGGAGTTTAGTTGTATTTGGTTGATTTCATAAAAATAAACTATCATGTGACATCGGGAAATTTGATAGCAACTCAATTACACAGACTAGACTAGATCTTTAGCAATCAATGAAGAGCAATTTATAAGAAGATAATGTATTTGCAATATTCCATTACCAGATTATATTATGTGGGTAGAAAAATAATGTAGATGGATCTCCCAGCTTTATTTGCATTTATGGGCAACTCAATAAACCGTTTTAAAATTTTAATAAAAGGATATTGTGACCGAGAATCTAAGGTTTATAGTTATAAATGGTTATTAGATATAATTTAGATAGTTTTCAAGTATGTGTTTTTTTAAATTGGTTTCTAATTTACCAAAACTTAAGTAATGGTATTTCACCACAATGCAAACTCATCTTACCCAATTTTAAAATCATTAATCAAGCCAATTTACACATTATCTTTTACATTACTGAAATTTAGCCCAATTAGGTAATTGGTTCATAGAATTTCGCATTTTTATTGATAGTTACAGTAAGGCGCTGAACATTTTTTGATACCTAAGCATGGACTATAGTCTGTTCATTTAGAATTGGCGCCTGAAACAGGATAAAAACGCTCGAAAACGCCTAAAAAAGCTCATCACACAACTTCAGGGACTGATTTTTTACATTATATTGAATACTTATGTTTCGGCTGCCTTGTTATTGCACAAGAAAAACTTTTCGATGATAATTACAGGAGAAACTGCTTCTAATACGTTATGTCTCAGACGACAATTCTAAATGAACAAAGTATAATACAGACCAAATTTGGTACCGTTTATAGGCGCATTCAAAAAAAATTGCACTTTCGCAAAAATTTTAAAATTATTTTTTAATGATAGGTGAATTGTTTATGGTTAAAATAGTCTTTAAATTGCAATAAAACTGTAAGAAATGAGTAATTTAATGCGGATTTCATTAATTTCATAGTTCCCATTTAAAATATTTATAAAAAAACTTGACATCAATTAAAAGATCTTACAATTTTTCACAAAAATTAAAATGATGTGTAAGTTTTTAACTAAAATGGGGTTAAGCTTTAAAATCCTGGATTAGTCCCTGCTAAGCGTATTCGATACCAAATATTTATTTAATAGTTTCAGTCCTCGGAACCCCAAATTTTATTTTGGATTCAATGGAAATTTCGAGTGGTCTAGGAATGATTAAAAGAAATATTACTTCTTCTAACGTACTTATTTATAAACTATAAACTGCTACGGATCACCGACTAAAAATATCGATACTCCCAAAGACTAGTATCGATACTTACAAGCACTCAATAAAAATATATCGATTCTCAAACAAAACGATTCTCCCATACAGTCTCCATCCTTAATTCACTCACACATCCACCAGTTTACACTTTAACCACGATTCACAAAACATTTCCATAGACATACGAGTGAAACCTTAATGAAAAAAATGTAGGACACATCCTCCAGCTACACTTTTTTGTACCAGTGGGTGCACTTTGCGAAATGACTCAGACCTTGATCGATGCTCTGAGGATGACATACGAAACTGGGCTTCATAAATCATGTCCTGAAGAAGACTAAGCGCAGATGGAGGTAAACACAGGGATTACCAGACTTCCTGTCTTTGGGTAAACTCGAGGTGGTCTGGGGATTAGTCCCCGGATGTGTGAGGGTGGGAGATTTTTGTGGGTGTTCATTAATGATGGGTGGGGTAGATGTTATAAGGTGGAAATCATTCAGGTTGTTTCAACAAGCCCGCCTAAGCTCTGCAGGGAAATATTCCTCCTGTGCAGTACATAAAAAAGCCTAGAGAGCTATAATACCTGTATGAAAACTTATTTTTTCTTTAAATAAGACGTTATATCCTATAAAGACTTAATTATTTCCTTCCACGGTTTGCTCATGCATGCAGAGAGGATATTTTTCACATGTTATGCCCGTAGCTACCAGTAATTGGCAGTCAACCTTCTGATTGGCCGTTGAAGAAGGAGAGTCATAGTTTTGACTCCAGGTTAACCTTCGGTCAAGTTACCGGTGACTAATGCCGTTAGTCTGCAAATTTATTCAAATTCCACTGTGTGCGCATACATGTGCAGTATATAATTTTAACTCCATAGTGTGCAGAATATCCAAGCAACCATGTTTAGGGTTTACATAGACTTTTTTTTAGTGTGGAAAAAATATGACATATCTTCTTCTGTCACAATTTTCTTAAAAAACTATTACTCGTGGATGTATCTTAGAGGAGAGTAACCTACTTTCAAGTAATCAGTTTGAATTTAGAAAGGGTAGATCCTGTCAAGCTAATCTCTTAAAGTTCTATGACGAAGTAACAAAGGATTTGGACAAGAAAAATAGTGTAGATATATTTTACATAGATTTTCAAAAAGCGTTTGATACAGTTCCACATGAGGCATTGCTCTTAAAATTAGAAAAATAGGGTATCTTGGGTATCAAGGGTAAAACTTTACAGCGGATTAGGAACTGGTTGATGGCAGGAAGCAAAGGGTGCAAAACAAAGGTAATTATTCTCAGTGGGCAGAGAACATGAGCGGGGTGCCACAGGGATCAGTATTGGGACCAATACTCTTCATAATTTTCATTAACCCATTGAGGACGGTTGGTAAGAAAAGTTGCCAAGGGACATTTTATTTTTTACTGACTCTAATAGAGGACATTAAAAGTTTAAATGCATGATAACAGCTTCTGAAAAATGTATTTATTCAGATAAAAATAGAAATTTATACCTTCAATGCCGTTTTGGTGGTAAAATCTCTGTTAGAATGAGAGCGTTTCACTACATTTTGGAGATAGCTGGGAGATCATTTGGAAAACGCCAAAATAATCTAATGTTTTGGTTATTTTTGTGACTTGTTCCCATTGCAGCATATTCACATGATCCCATTCTAAATATTATTACCAATTACAGTTGGAATGAGGGTATTTAAATTGCCAATAGCAAGAGTTTTCTTCTACTGGCAACTTTTGTTGCCAATCGTCCGATGTGTGGTCTAAACTTTTACGAGTTACTCATAAGAAGCTTTTGCAAATTAATTATTTTTAATGCTTTTTTTGAGTTCTTATCATAAAAGTAGATCTTATTGATACTTTAGCATGATGAAGTGCATCCCTTGGATCATAATTTTAGTGATTTTTTTATAGATTTTAGATTTTTACCAATTCCTAACACATTTATTGGTTCAATCTCATACTAAATCATTTCTGGATACATTTATTTTCCTTGAAAGGGTTGTCTGGAAACTTACAGTCGTCAAAAAATAAAATAAAATATCACTGGAGTTATTTAGCCTATTTTGTATGGGCCAATACCTAGTTTTTATCGAGTTGATGAGTAATCTTCAACATTTTCTGTGGGGAATATGCGAAATCTGGGAGCCATAAAGATGAATATTGTTACTATGACTTTTTGATAGAGAATGATTAACAAGAACGTAGAATTCCAATAAGAGAAAAAGCTTAGGAAGGCAAAAAAAAATTAACCAATGGTATAAAAAAACGAAAGTTGAGAATATATAAGACTGTCAGGTTAAAAAAGTCCCTATGTCCCAGGCTGGGAGATATAAATAAAACTATTTTAACCTGGAAGTTAGCTAAAGTTCTGAAATCAAAGGGTTCCGACTTAAAAAGTACTAGTTCGGCTATTCTTAAAGCCTGAAATTAGGTGAATATCATTACTTCGGACTAAACAGCCCCTATTCATTAGGGGTGAAATACCCTTTCTTGGACCCCCTATCAGCAGTATAGTCCCCATTCACTTTTATTTTTGTATTATTTCTTTAAATTATGTATGAAAACATATTATTATCAAAATCGTAAACATTCTAATTAGTTTTTTCGACTTTTCATTTGTCAGAGTTTTGACCCCACCATGGACGGTTGGCAAGAAAAGTTGCCAGTTAAAAAATCATAAAAATTGTTTTTTGAAAAATCTGAAAATGGGTATTTATTACTTTATTCGGTCCAAATGAACAAAATATGAAAGAAAAAGTTACTTATTTTCATTACTTTAAAGTCGTCCTTAATGGGTTAAAGATATTAGCCAGGATATCAGCAACAAAATCAGCATCTTTGCTGACGACTTAAAAAATGTGGGGGAGGGTTGATACTCAGGTGCAGGTGCAAAATTTATAAAAGGATCTTGATTTAATATCAGTATGGGCTGAAAAATGGGGTATGTTTTTTAACATAGGTGAATGTCAGGTATTGCATATGGGTGGTAGGAGTGGTAGAGCTGAATTTTATCTGCAAGGGGACAAAATAAAAGAGGGTAATATGATAAAAGATCTAGGAGTGATAGTAAATGAAGACTAAAATGGACCAACAGTGTTCAGCTGCTAGTAAGAAGGCTGATAGGATATTGGGTTACATTAAAAAACTGTTCCTTCAAGGTCCGGGAATATTATATTGTCATTATATAGGGGATCGGTGAGGCCTCATCTAGAATATGCTGTTCAATTTTCGTCTCCCCCCATACTTGAAAAAAGATATTGATTCAATTGAAAGGATTCAGCATAGAGCGACCAAAATGGTCAAGGGTATATCCAGTTTAAGTTATGAGGAACGATTAAGTAAGTTAAATATGTTCACTCTAGAGGAAAGAAGAATTAGAGGGGATTTATTCAACTTTTAAACTTTAAGAAATTTAACTAATTTCAATACGGGTAATAGAGCGAGGGGTCACAGATTTAAATTGAACAAGGCAAATTTTAATCGGGATTGTAGGAAGTATTATTTTTAAAAGGGTAGTGGACAGATGGAATGGGTTACCTGAAACGATTATCAACTCAAGTGGGGTAAACGAATTCAAGAATAAAATTGACAGATACTGGGAATCGGGTGGTTTGAGTTAAATGGACCGGAAGAACCTTGTTGGGCGTTGCCTGTAGTTGATCGACTTAATCTGTATTTGTATTTGTATAGTTCTTTTGTCAATTTGTATGTAACGCAAATAAACTGACTGTGCCGAGTTTTGGAGGATGTGTTGGTTGATTGATTGGTTGGTTGGATAGATTTATATTAAGCCATTCTATGCCAAGAAAAAGGAGGATGTGTTGAAATGCTTAATATTTTTTTCGAATGGAGACAGATATTATAATTTTGTTTCAACGATAAAAAAAATTCAGGTCTTCAATTATTCCAATTATATTATTCAAGTGTAAAACTATGTTAAGGGGTCAGGTACCCTTTCGTTGAGAAAAAAACTGTCGAAAATTGCTTTTTTTCGAAGAGACCACTCTCCAAAACTTAAAGATATATTTGAATGAAAATTTGCATGTGCATTTAACAATCTTTAGTCATTAATTTAACACCAAAATTTAAGTTGTGAATAGCATAGTTTTTTTATATAAATTTTTAAATGCGTATACTTAATTTTGTCGTACGTATTCCATAGTTTACGGCACACAGCATAACTCTTCAGAAAAGCTCACAAATAGCTCCACATTTTTTCTGATAGCAAATTATTAATGAATCTCAAAATTAATGAAGCGATGTACAATTTGGAGCCATATATAAAAAATAACAGCTTTAAAAAGGGAAAAGTGGTATTTTCAAAAAAAAATTTCGTATATTTTGGTCAAAATTTAGAAAAGTTCTCAAGCAATTAAAACTTTGCTCCATTAAATTAAGTATTGCCATCATATAAACATCTGTACAAAATTTGAAGCATTTCTGATCAACGGTTTCCAAGAAAAACTCACGCCATAAACGTACGACAAAATTAAGGGTACTCATTTAAAAATTTACATAAAAAACTATTCTATTCACAACTTAAATTTTGGTGTTAAATTAATGACTAAAGATTATTGAATGCACATGCAAATTTTCATTCAAATATATCTTTAAGTTTTAGAGAATGGTCTCTTCGAAAAAGAGCAATTTTCGACATTTTTTTCTCAACGAAAGGGTACCTGACCCCTTAAATTATGCATTGAAAACATAAAAATATATTTATGTTATTTAGTTCTGTACGTAAATATGTTGACCAGAAACCAGCCCCCTGGTAAATAAATGCACGTATTTAATAAAAATCTTAACTTAGCTATGTTATGCAATAACTAGGAGCATCAAAAGGTACCCTGTATTTAATTAAAAACATAATATATTTTGCAAGTTAAAATTAATAAATCTCACAATAATAAGAAATATCAAATTATGCAAGCGCCATCTAAATATAAATGCGAGCGCAATCTAATGTTTAATTTGGAAAAATTCCTCCCAAAACTTTATTAAATCTTTTTTGAACGCAAAAGCTTCACCTTATTTTTTGACTTTTAAGTAAAACTTCTGTGTAAATTTAATTTCAAAAATGTATGCTACGGTATTTGCTTTCTTTCGCGCAGACCGACTTTTAAAAAATTCAATTTTCCTCTCATACTAGTAACCAACATGGTAATGTAATTGCTTCCTAACTAAGCTCGAAGTTTAGGTTTTAACCCAAAAGTAAAAAAAACTATGGTCATTATACAAAATGTAAATGATAATTGAAATTTCCTTCTGATATAACGTTCAAATATTCGAGAGGGAGATTTCTTTAATAGGTTCAATGTACATTTTGGTATTTAAAGTTCTCCCTTTACAGTTTGACATATATATTTAAAAGTCCTTTTTTAGAAAGTGTGTATTAAAATTTAAGATATTAACATAAAAATTAGTGGTAGAACTCTTGATTTTTAAAATTATTTTAGTAGCTACTTTCAATATGAAAGCAGATGTAGGAAAAAAACACCAACATGAGTTAATTTAAAAAATAGATACTACTATTTATTCATTTTATTCGTATTACATATTTTTGCAAAGGTGGCACCAATCAACTTCTAAACCAAATATCCTATTGTTAAAAGCGATTTAACAAACTGTTCTTAATCAAATTTTTATTATTAGCCTTTATCCAGTATTTACTTGAACTTTGGTTTGAACTTACTCTTTTAGTAACGAAATTTGTATACTAATAAGGAAGTTGCATGTGTCAGATTTTCAAAAACAAACAAGTGTTCCGTATGGTTTTTTGTATGGTAAAATGAAATATCTAGTCAGTTTTCAAAAAAAATGTACAGGTAATTAAATATTTTAATTTAAAAGTCGAGAAAAAAACACGTGACTGAAAACGTTTATTGTTTAAACTATAAGATGACGTCAACAATAATACCATCAACTCCATTGCTTTACAACAATGTTTAGTATAAGATGACGTCACATCCAAACTCTTGGCGTTTTCGCGCGCTTTTAAAAAGGGGATTTTTGTTAATTTTTTTGACAATCAAAAAATTTCTCGATCGGCCTCAAATTTTGGGTAGTTGCTTATTTTTGCAAGAGGAATCGATTAAAAAAATAAAAAAAAATCATGCAACTTCCTCATTATCAATTTTTATTTAAGCATATAAATTCCAGAAGTTATAAGAATATTAAAAGAACATAAATGTCGGATTTAAACTGAAAGATAGGGTAACCCTAATACCATTAACTTAAAACTCAAAACAAACCTCCTTCTACCATAGAGTCTATTACTAATAAACCCCATCCTTTCAACTCATCTCTTTTTAAGGATAGCGAAACAACTATTAACAAACGGAAAACGCATTTAGATAACACAACCCCTACATAACGCATAATTCCCAATCCCACTGCGTACGTTTTCCACACCTACTTACGGGCCAATCAAACGGACAGGCAATCTCATGTTTTGAATGACAACCATCTGACAAACCAATAAGAGCTCTCCCTCACACCTTCCGAAGTGGAATCCGGAAAATATGCTCTCGATGAAGCCATCTCGGCATCACGCCACTCATAAAAAGGGGAGCGGTCTTCCCTTTTGTAATGACCATAAAACCCCTTTAACGTGCGAAAGTCTAGATGCGGAACCTATAAATAAAGCGGAGTCTCTCAACATCAAACCAGGATGGATGATCACCCCAAGTGCACCTGTGGGACACTCGTGTTTAGTCAAGTGCCAATTTATCTCGCAGCCCTCTTTATTCTGTGTGTGTGTGCGTAAGATCAGATGGGGTTTGATATTGCGCAGAGGGTGTTATCGGGACTTGATGGTTTTCTTTTGTGATGTTGTAACTTGTTGTTTTGATCGGAATGTTGCACTGCAGGTGGGATTTTAGTGGATAGTAGGGGTGGGATAATAGAGGTTGGTTTAGATGGCCTGAGATAAAACTGTATAGTGTTTCAAAAGTCCGTTTCACGGCTCATATTTGTAACCAACGTGCCCTAGGGTTAAGGAAGTAAGGTCTAACTAAACCTAGGTAAGTGACCCTGGAGAATCCATTGAGATGACTTACAGTTCCCCTAGCGGCGAAAAAGTTAAAAAATTAAATTAAAAAACTAATGGAGATAGAGCAAAGACCTCAGTAAAATTTATTGGTTCCAACATGACGAGAAAAATTTTATGAAAATGTTTTAAATGTTCGCGGAAATATTAGCATGTCAAAATAGCACTTTTTCAGACCTCAAAAGAAAACAGTTCTTAAATTCGCAAATTTTTCAGTTTTATTGTGTAGTCTTGGAATTTTTTGGTTGGATGAAGAAAAAATTTAATTAAAAAAAATTGCAAATTTGCTAACTTTTTGTACATTTTAAAATTTTTAACTAGCGTAAAAATAAATTCTATTGTCGATTTAGAATTTCGCATTATATTTGCAAGGGGGATATAACTCTTGTATTTAGGTAGTTAGGAAATATACTGCTTCGAAACATATATTTTATGGAAATAATAATCAATTGTTTTTATGTTTAAGAGAAAATCTACTTGGTTTAGACTTGCATTACAAACAATTTTAGTCGTAGTAGATTTATTCAAGATTTGTAACTGGATTGTTTATTAGTTTTCAGTTAATATTTTATTTCCCACTTCCCCTGGACACCTAAGTTTATAATTAACCACTCGAATTTTTTGAATTCCTCAATTTAATAACGAATGTAAAATACACTGTTGTTCAAAAATTCAGGACGGAACGGTTTTTTAAACATAACACCTAGTAGAATTATTGTTCATCCATGAAAATCTTACCAAAAGATGTTCAATGGGTGAGAATACAGGGCCCGAGAAAAAATTTTCCCTATCAATATTTTGAGGGGGTAAATGGGCCCTCCATTGATAATGGAGTTCCATTACACATTTGGAGCAGTGGCAGAAACGTCTGTGAAAGAGGTATTTAACCGAGAAATTTAAGATTTTTTGCAATGAATATGATTATTCCTGAACTCAATGCATATTTTCAATCACTTGTGCTGCCTTTAAAGGGTATTTTTTAGGTTCCATTGAGAGATATCGGTCTAATCATCATTTTTGGCAAGTTTTAGCTTCTGGGTAATTTTTGGTAATTGGTATCTTACCGTCAACCATGTTTTTAGTAGTTCTTACATGTGCTAGATTATGTTTAGGTCTGGAGACCCTGAAAGTAAATTATTTCTTTCAATATCGTGACTTTCAAGAAACTTTGAGATAGCCAAATTGTGATTTTGTGCAACTTTTTCTCTCATAAAGAGAAATTCTTGATCTGAAATTTCTTCTAAAATAAGCGAATGGGACATGAGAACCCAGGCACGTGATCGCAGACATCAGGGAAAATTTTTTTCGTGTATAGGGAGTGTTGAAATGTCTATAACAGTAATAGAGTATCAATGGAGAAATTATATGTCTTAAAAACTCATTTCAAAGGTAATGGAGATATTTTTACAACTATATGTTTCTTTTTAGGTATGTCTACGTCCATAAACACTAAAAAATACTTTTTTTTCAAACATTAATAACAGATGTCCTTTCTGTGAAACTATACAATTATGTTGTGCCGTTTGAGCACATCGTATACACCGCAGATATTTTCACTGATGTTTGCTATTGGGTACCTGTGTTCTCATGTCCCATTTGATTCTCTTAGAAGAAATTTCAGGTAAGGAATTTCTCTTTATGAGAGAAAAAGTTGCACAAAATCACAATTTGGCTATCTCAAAGTTTCTTGAAAGTCACGATATTGAAAGAAATAATTTACTTTCAGGGTCTCCAGACCTAAACATAATCTAGCACATGTAAGAACTACTAAAAACATGGTTGACGGTAAGATACCAATTATCAAAAATGACCCAGAAGCTAAAACTTGCCAAAAATGATGATTAGACCGATTTCTATCAATAAAACATAAAAAATACCATTTAAAAGTAACACAGGCTTTTAAAAATATGCACTGAGTTCAGGAGTAATCATATTCATTGCAAAAAATCTTAAATTTCTCGGTTAAATACCTCTTTCACAGACGTTTCTGCCACTGCTCCAAATGTGTAATGGAACTCCATTATCAATGGAGGGCTCATTTACCCCCTCAAAATATTGATAGGGAAAATTTTTTCTCGGGCCCTGTATTCTCACCCATTGAACATCTTTTGGTAAGATTTTCATGGATGAACAATAATTCTACTAGGTGTTATGTTTAAAAAACCGTTCCGTCCTTAATTTTTGAACAGCAGTGTAATTATCAAAATTCAAATTTTATTTGATTTAATAAAATTTAAGTTCGGTAGATGCTTCAGAAAGTACATTTTCTCTTCTTTTATAAATTGTAGTTAGATGCATAAAAGTTTAGAGAAAATAGGTATATCCCATAAAAACCCTTTCAAATAAAATAAAATTCCCAGTACGGTTCCTAAACCATAAAATAAGGAGGTGTTATTGAAAAACGTCATCGTCTAGACATTTTCATCATAACCCCCCCCCCATCTTCAAATTCTCTATAACAAACAAAACAGATAAAGCTCATCTCACAAAACTTTCCACAGATAAATCAAAAATTTTCATTCCCCCTCCCCACAAAACCTTCCATTCCTCAACCCCCCACAAAAACTCTAAACTTCGAAAACAGCGCGACAGGACTATCTTTACTGCATATTCCACCCAAAAATACCACCAGAAAACCCCTTTTTATTTTCCAACCCTCCTTGGAGCAACCCTCGCGAAATTATTGCCGCCCGACATCATTTCATACATGTTTGGAAAACATTTTTACTGCACCCGGTTTTCATTTTCGCACCGGGAAAACCAGCAGTAAAAACCATCTCGCCGAACCATTTTTTCTTCTGGTATTTATACGCATCTATATTATTATTATTGAACGCCCGCATTGATTTACGGCAGCTCCGGAGTTCGCACTTTCTAGGTCACGTTTTGCCCCGATTTCTGGCTCAGGGTGTAATGTGCCCGGGCACAGGGCGAGCGAGAGACAGGAAAACTAAATTATAAGTCTCAGTGGCACAAAAATCTTCCATGCATAACAAGTAGCTATGCCGTTTGAATAATGATGCCCGGTACGGTTGAAGGCTGGAAGAGTAGTCTATTTATCTGGAGAAAACGAGCCGAGCAAATAATAAAAAGGTGGAGGGTATTTGAAGTAAATTTATTCAGTTTTGCTCGTTTTGAATCAATAGCGAGCGTTATGCATTTATTTAAATTTTGATACTTGTTTTGTATAGCTCGCTTTTGGTTGGTAATTTACATATTGTTATTCTTGTTTTGTCGATATATAATTCTGGGGTTAAAAAGATGATTTTGTTTGGAGATTTTTTTTACCTTTGCGAGTGCATGGAACAACCGCCTTATTTTTTTCCATCTTTTCGCATTGTTTGTATGAACAAAAACATACTGCGTGTGTTTTTTACTTTAATGTTTTATTTGATAAAGTTTTTGTATCAATTCAATATTTCAGAAAACAATTTTTTTCTGCAAATGCGAAAGATGACAGTGGGATAAGTCAACCAAACTCGGCTTTTAGAAACTGAAAGTTTTCTGTCATACGCTATTATTTGTGTCGATCGTATGAAAAAAAGCTAGAACTTGATTTTACAGGAAAACTAGTGAAATTTTTACTTGCACAGCTTATTTACTGAATTAATTACCTATAAAAGTTTGAAATCCACCTTATTGCTAATTTCGTAATTATAAACTTGGACAACTACCATAAGTGCCCTCTTCTTACGGGGTCTTTCCCCAGAATTCCCAATAACTGCTTACAAGGTGATACCAGTAACGATCGGATCTTGCGGCAGCAGGCATAAATCACGAGAGGATGCCTTCGACTGGACGATGTGTCACCGCCACCCCCGATAATTAATTCAGAGCTTCACGGTTAACGAGTAAATTATGAACTAAAACGATTAGTACAAGCATCTGATCGCTGAAAAGATCTTCGATTAAATTGACGAGATAATGTCTCGCATTAATCATGTCGGGAGCACTTTTGCACAAGTTGGTGCCCGTAAAAGCAGCCAGACATTGATTCAGCTCGAGTTTAGGCAGCAAAAAGAAGCTTTCACTATGCTTGCGATCAGCTATTTGGGTAAGTTATGGGTTTAATCAGCTTAACCTATCTGGTTACGGCCTATGAAGAATTTGAAGGGCGTTTATGGTATCGAAATTTATTGTTTTGTAAGTGGAATTACCGGCTTATTTTTGGTAGTCAGTATTTTAAAAAATGACAGAGAAGACCACGTTGCGTTTTTTATTAAGAACAAAAGTATTGTCATTTTTAGAATGTTAGTGTTAAATATTACAGGATTCGTTTATATTAAGGTAAAGTCGTGTTTTCCTTAGGAATTTACGTAGGAAAAAGTTAAATGTCCAACTCTATTTCATCCTTTTAGGTATTGGAATTTTAAATTTTGGATTATATGTGCTTTATTTTTATGCAGAACTTAATGATTTGTTTGGTTTAGTTTAGTTAAGGCGCAAGAATCTTATAAGATAAATTAAAACATTTTTGCATAACTCATGAAAATGTTAAGAAGCGTTATTAAAAAGAGATAGTAATGAAAATTTAAAACTGTTTATGTAGCGCAGTATTATGGGCATGATCAATATGTGTTCTATTAATGTTATAATAAAATCAAGTTAAAAACAATGGTTCCTACGTATTATTCGGTCGACCGTACCGCTGAATCCGAAAACGGAAAACAACCCATTGACTTTTCTATGGCTGTGCCGCTGAATTTGACAGTCACGAAACGGTCCATGGGATAATACGTAAGTTCCAAACCATTTATAAAAAGAAATAAGCTAAGTGAAGAAAAATGTATTTTTTTCAAGAAATGGCTCATGTTGTGAAATTATATGTGTTGCATTGCACATACTAGTATAAAATGTAATACAAAAATCTTACCGCTTTAGAAAGAGTTATCCAGCTGCGATGTTTACCTAAAACTCAAATGATGACCGGCAACCATAGAAATCTAATTATTAATATTATTTTTATTATATCATAAATTAATAATAAGTAGATTATTATCTAATCTGTAGATTAGTATCTAATGATATTAATATCAAAGATTAGATATCTATTGTTGTTAGTCATCAATTGAGCTGTGGGTAAAATGGCGACTGGAGGACTCTTTCTAAATATGTTCCCAAAAATATAAAATTGAGCCTACATATGCTTTTTATTAAAAATAATTTTACGAAAATTATTTTTGGAGGAGGAAAATATTTCAAAGTAATTAATTTTTATAAATTAATAACACAGTATCAAAAAAACAGTGCCACCCCTCACAAAACCAGCAATCCTTACTACGAACCAATTTCTAAAATTTGTGAACTGCACATCCATCAATCTACACTTATTACAAGAACCTTCGAGATACAAGTTTTCATTATTAATTTTCTTCGAGAAATTGCTTTTCCCCACACACTATACCCCAAGAAAACTAATCACCAGCGAAATATTTTATCTACACAACCCAAGAAAAAAAAATCCCCCTAAGAACAAGACAGGCCTACCACCAAAACACCGCCTTATCAATCATCGTAAAAGTCATTCCTTGGCTCATCACAGGACTACAAAGACAAATATTTATTACTCACTATGATGCGGAAGAAAAAAAATCGATTCTGTTAAACTACTCGATCTCTTTGTCCCCAGGATTTTTGCGTGTATAACGGTTAATACGTGTAATAAAAAGAAGCTTTCGTAATTCATCAAACATCTATTGAGTATTTTGTCTCTTGGGTTAAAAATTTACGACGGGACTTTGATATCTTCTTTTGTTGATAGCTTGTGATGCATATTCTTCGAGTGTTATAAATTGTTCGCTGGATTATTAATAACACGCTTTCTTTCAAAGCCTGGATTATTAAACCGAGGGAATTATTAAGATTGTTTGATGATAAGTTGTGAATAGAATTATTTTTTTCTAGTTTCAAGTTTCTTTCGTGGTTATTAACAGATTTTTGTCAGACTTTAGAAATCTATTCAGTCTTTCAACAATGCGATATAGTGTTTGGGGAAAGTTTTGCAGAGACAATTTGGAATATCATTAAATCTTGAGGTTCGTAAACATTGTTCATTGATGAACTAAAGTCAAAAGAATTGAATCGTCAGTTTGAAGAAGGGAATAAGTCCAAAAATGACAATTGCCTTTTTGTGCTCAAAACAATCTCCAAGCTTTGCCCTACACATGGGTGAAAAGAGGGGGAAAATAACTAACCCCTATAGGGAGGTATCGCCCCTTGAAGTTGTGAAATCGATATCCATACAATGAAAATTCCATTACTTTTTTTTATTTTCTCAAAACTTGATTTTTGGACTTATTCCCTTCTTAAAACTGACGATTCAATTATAACTCATTAAAATAAATTTATACTTTTATGGAACCCCTTTCAAAATTATCCATGTCCAGTGGGTTTTCTTATGTGTTAGTTTATGAATAAAAGGAAAAAAATCACTGATGTTTTCCCGCGATTTATTTTTTAACATAAATAAACGTAAGCATTTTCCGAAAGACTTCAGTTTCTTCAACTTTTATAAACTATAAGGTACTTGTACCCAATATGGACAGGGCTCTCAATAAGGACATCCCTAATATCTTAAAAAGTAAGAACTTGATCGAGAGTTGGCACTACATGTTCTTGAAGAAAAGCAGTTTAAAAGATAATTTAGTCTGGAAAGTTCCAAAAAACGCGCTGTTCGCCATTTTGAAGGAAATTTTTGTTTTCATGGTGTGCTGATCTTAATTACAGGTTAAGTTTAAATTCTTATTAGATATGGTAAAATTACTTTAAATATTAAAAAATGGAGTGTTTTAGAAAGCGAATAAAACATATTTTCATTTGCTGTTGCGTATATTGCTTAAAAAATGTTTTCTTTGTTTATTTATTACAAGATTAAGTAAACTATGCCCTGTTCCCATTATGGACACCTTATATGTCCACATTGGAAGAACAGCAAGTGAATCTCCAGATTCAGAAATTTGTAAAATAATTATCTCTTTTATGTTATTTTATTTAGCTAATTCATAATAAATTAATGTTTATATGTATTTTTAATCATAATTATAGTATCCGTACATAACATTAATAAGTGCATGTTCTGAAGATATTTACTGTACCCCCCTCCTCCGCAATATACTTTAAGAAATATTCTTTTTATCCCCTCTCCTCTAAAATCCCTTGGAAGAGTGGTTCTTCCATACACCCTGTGTAGAAGGTAAATAAGTAGTCACCTGTCCATAATACGGACAGGGGGGTTCCTAATGTGGACACTTGCAAACATTTTTTGTTTTTATCATTGGAATTAAACCAGAATAATTACAAGGTCGCTAATTTTAATAATGATAGTCAACAGTCCAGGGATAGTGGTCATACATTTTTGGAGTCCTATGACGTGTACAAGGGGGGAATACATTTGCCTTAGGGTGTCTATATTAGGTACAGGTACCTTATAACTTGTCCTTTTAATTCTTTCTGCTAACTGTATCAGGATTTTTAAAAATATCTGTTTTACCTTTTGAATTAAAATTGATATGTTTAAATACTTAAACATGCTTATTGTTTCTGGGGCAGAGGTCATCATGCAAAGAAGCATTAACAGAAAACATATCTTGATAAAACTATTTTAAGGATTAACTTAAAATACATATGATAATGTTATTTTTAAGAAACCACAAAAAATAATGAAGTTAACACATGAAGTTTCTTAAATTATATTCATTCTGAAGTAACTATATTAATTTAGTTAAAAAATCGTGAACTATTAAGTGATTTAATGTTGAAGTAATTATGTGAAAATAATGCACTATATAAAGTTCCTTCCTTATTACTGTTACCTAAAATTGGAAACAAAAAACACGGCGCCTTATTCTCAGAACCACTTCCATCAATATCGAACCAAATACACTTTTCAATCTATTTACTGCATATCCGAACATTCTTTTCGTAAATTAATATACATCATACAGGAAGCATTTGAATTGTCAAAAACATCAGACCTTTCACGTAAACAAATTGGTAAACCTATTTACTAAACAGCAGAAAGCTCCAGCTCTATATGGCTTTGGTGGCATGTTTTGTTAAAAGACTACTTTGCCAAATTGATTCCTCTGCCCATCTTTAAGTAAAAATTTATGATGCGGCTTAATTATATAAGTTTTAATGGGCCTGTCAAGCACAATAACCGACATGGTCGGGCATTTTGTCAAACTTGTCTTTTGTAATTTTTGTTAAAAGCTTCTTAAACTTAAAATTTTTACTCGTTTTCTTTTTATTCTCTCCGAGTCGTGTACATCACTTAAATTTGAAATTGTGACTTAATATATTCTGACTTCATATATTAATTAATTATTTTTAATATTTTAAATAAATTGTAATTGGTGTTATTATAGAAATGGTGTAAAGAGGAACGTAGTGTTTTTAGGATTTATACGAGAATTTTATTCTTAATACCCATTAGTTAAGTTTGGAAAAAAGAACCATAACTATCTTAAAAAGTTAACATATTTTTGTGTATATGTTACGGGGAAAGTGATTAATTAGGCATTATTAATAATGCCCAGAGTGGAGGCGAGTAAAGTGATAAATTTCATTAATAAATGCATTCCATTGAATGTATCACATTGAATTACAGAATTTATCACATTGCCCGCTACCACTCTGGGCATTATTAATAATGCCCGATTTATCACATTTCCCGTAACATATAGGGTGAACTGACCAGTAATTGACCAGTTAGTGGAAATTCCTCCAAGTTTTATTTTTCTTTCTAAGAAAAAAATTTTTCTAAAAAAATTGACAGTGGTTTAATATCAATGAAAGTATGAGGAATAATAACTGATAATCATTTTTCCTTTCACTTTTATAGAATTTTATTTATTTATTTTAAAAGGAATTAATTGAGATTTTGCCAGTAGTTGACCACTTACATCCAGTATTTGACCTCCATTATTCCAGTAATTGACCATTGCCATATTCACCATTTCCAGAATAAAAATCAAAATCTACAGCTCAAGCACAAATCAACCAACTGATCCACAACGCAACCTATCATTTCCAAAAGAACTGTTTGTTCGAGTCCCACTGAAATTTTCCCCATTTCTTTAAAACAGGGTGTTCTTCCTAAAATTGGCTGAAAAAATACGCAACGAAGAGGCTTGAAGAAAACGTTTCAGAAACCCTTACACAAACTTTCATTCAAACTGATGATTATAAAATTCCCTCACAAAAATTAAGAATAGGCAAATTTTAGCAAATTTTCAAGTTCATAGTTTTTCTAAACAGTTTTAAGCGAAAAAATCAGTTGTTTTATTGAATGGTTTTAAAATTTTAAACATATCTAATATTTCATTCTTATAAAACCGTGCCTTTTGTCAGAAAATCCTATGATCTGAAAACCAACTGTTTGTTCGAATCCTACTAAAATTTCTTCCGTTTGTTGAATACGTCTTAGAAAATTATTAAAAATTGTTATTCAATATGGATTTTTAAGATGTATTTGCAAAATCATATATATTTTAAGCAAGAAATAGAACATGTGTTTTTATTGTTTAACCTTTTAAAACCAGATTGTAGGCCACCTAGCGAGCGCTTGCACCGCGAATCGTTCGATTCCCGCGTTCACTACAAAGGGCTATCTAAAAAACTAAAAATGCGTTTTCGTCTGACAACCAACCAACCAGCTACCCGTAGGTACGTATTTTAGGGCTTAGCGAGAGGAGTGACATATTTTTAAAGCGCAGGTGTTGGAAATGTGAAGAACCAATGAAAGAGTTAGATTGAATAAAGAGTCCCTATTAACAAAACTGGTTAATTACTGGAAATGTAACTTCTTTTACAGTAAATCTAAGCGAAAATTGTACTGCAGATAAAAATCTTTAAGATCGCTCTTGGTTTAAAAAGAAATCTCAAAAGCAAATAAAATCCAGTAGTTGACCACTTTGGTCAAATACTAGCACTTTTTCTATTTTAGACTGCCAGTAGTTGACCACCCCTCAAATATCAAATTAAATGGTTAATATACAAGTAATGATAGTTTTATTTAATTAAACTGTATATATAGGACCTAAATTCATCAATCAATAAACAATTGGAATAAAAACTAGCTGGATGATTTGAGATTGAACTAAATGCTCCATACCATTATAGCTAGTAGTGAGAGCGCATGCTTTGAAGCTTTGTTGATAACTTTGTTTTCAACTATTTATTGCGTCTTTTAAGATCAATACTGGAATTTAAGACTGTGCATGAGCTTTTATTAAAATGTTAGCTATGTTTTCAACGCAACAGCTTCGAAATAAACACACAAGAGTTCTTGTTTTTTGTAAAATTATGCTCAAATGGTCAACTACTGGTAGGTGGTCAACTACTGGTCAGTTCACCCTACTACCAAAACTATCATAAATAGTTTACACTTGTAGTGTATAATGCAAAACGAAAAGAAATATAAATTAATGTATAGAGACCAATAGCATTTTATGTATAATGGTGTGACACATTTATTTTTAATTTTTTTTATATTTTCTTTTAATCACGTGATGCACTTTTTGTATGCGATAAAAAAAGAGAAAAAAAGCCCAGATACGTTCATTTCAAAGTACATACATAAACTCTTTAGGAAAGTTGGAAAGTATTAAGCTAATTCAATCTCGTATAATCTTTTAAATTAATTTAGTGCATTCTTTTTAAGGTGAATAAAAAGTTTATGCAAATTGAATCTACTCTAAATTTATTTCTACTAACTAGACGGTTTAATTTCGATAGAAAACAGAAAACTTCGTATGGATTGTGATAATCTAACTTAACACTTTTTTTTATAAATTGTGTGTTTTAGCAATAACATACTCTTATAAAGCAATAAACCGAGAATTTAATGAGGTTTAAAGGTTGAAAATTTGATTTATTCTTCCATTTTCCAATACATCAAAGCAAATGTGTAAGAACAACATAATTATTGTACTGAAATAAGTCATGATAACCACTGAATCTATGTTATTAAATGTAGGGTACGATACGGAAAATATTTAAATGGAATACTTAATCTATAAAAAAACGAAATCCAATACTTTATACTGCCTTGTTGACTTTCAGAGTTTCATTGAGTGATTAATTTTAGTCAGCCTACAAACAGTAGCGGCAGCTGCCATGCGTAGCATACAAATTTTCAATATTTACCCCATAACTGTCACAAGTGAATGGCATAAATAGACAGACAAAAATAACATTACGTCATCATCATTTATCACTCACAAAATTGAAATGCTTCTCCGTGAATACCCACAAAGCTTTCAAATATCGTCCCAAAGCGGTGATGGAAAGTGTCCGGACACGAGAAATATTTTATTTAGAGTCGAGCAATGCATTTGAAAGTCAATAAAAACCAAATGTGCCCGTCTCAAATGCTCTTGTCATTCCTTTGAAGGGTTTAATCCATCACTTTTGGATTTATTTGGTGTAAGTTTACCTACTTGAAAGATTAAAAATCCAGACGGCAAGTTTGGTTTCTAAAGTGGCTACAGCTAACTTTTTATTAAAACTTTTTTTTATATTATGTGGAGCAACGACAAAATAGTTTAGTATGGGATTGTTAAATAGTTTTTTTATGTACGACTGAACAGATCTAGCTAGCAACACAGGGATGCAGTACCATTTTTACCGAAATCTTTAAAATCATTGTTATTTAATACTTCTTTTCATCATTTTATGTATTTGCTTTTTGTAAAACAGATTCCAAACTCAAAGTATATTTCAATTAAAATTTTATGAAATTGTTTTAAAAAATCTTAAAATTGTAGAGGTGATTTTAAAATGTTATACTCCTCCTACAATAATCGACATACATTCTTGAAATTTGGTTTTCAAATACATCAAATTATGTGTAACAAAAGTTAGCATCGATTTAAATTTTATATTACTTTGAATTCTAAACATATTGGTTTTTCTTGAATCACCAGCTAAAAAAGCACTAAAATGCTAATATTCTCAAATTTAGTAATTTTTCAAAAAATAAGCTACAACGGTTATTGAAAAAACAAGTATCAACTTTTGTTATACTACACTAGGGAGCTACCGCCCCCTGCTCGCTATCGCTCGCCAACCCCCGTTAACTGCTGACGCAGGGCCTTTCGGATCGCTTCGCAATCCCCACAAAACCCTGCTCACTAAAATTATTTATTTATAAAACATTCGTTATAACAATTAGTAGAAAAAACGTCAACCAACTTTCCAGAAGCACACTCTCTTAAAAGTTAGAATATTTATTGGTTAAATTATCAATAATTTAATCAACACGTTTTCCTTCAAAATATCCATCAAGTCTGCTCGTGCTATTGTTATTCAATATTTACAAAAACGTTCAGCAATGAATCTGTTAAATTTAATATAGTACCTAGTAACTCGTCAAAATATCTAGTGTTTTATCATTCAAGTTTTAGTTTTGAAACAGACTTTTTAAACAATACGATTTAAGCTATTAAAAATATTAAGAGACAAAATATACATTGCACTCAATGTTTACAAACAATTAATTTTGGTGTGTGAAATTCTATACTTGAATAGTAGATCTGTGAGTTTCTGGAAAACTATTATCAGTCTTTTAAAAATATTTTATTTAGAAAGTACATATTTTGAAGCTCATTTTTAAAGCGTGAAAGGAATTATTTTCATCATTAATGAATAGCGTCGGTTGGTCATTGTGATTGGAGGTATAATAAATTGTACGACAGTTTCTTGCTGTTAACTGCAACTTTATCCGTAATCCAGAAAAATGGAAATATCTTAGAATTGAGAATTTTTTTAGAAATTCTAAAGGCACTTTGCACATCCTCAAAAGAATCCGAACAGTTTGATACTGTTGAGTGGGTACAAAAGTTACCCATCACCATTTTATATTTTATAAGTCCATCGGCCTAACCAGGTGTACATTCCTCAATCGGGTCAACGTGTGAGGTCCAAGGATAGCCCCCGAAAGCTATATTTAACAATAACCATAGATTCCAGGTGCAGACATAAACCCTTCGTTTAATCGTCAGAAATAAGAATAGAGGTCCCCAAAATTTATTGAGGGGGTAAGACGAAGGCCCGGGAAAAAGTGAATGTTAATAAGATGGGGGAACCAACCAGAAGGCTTAATCTCTTGACATAAACTCCAAATGACTAACCACTGGGAACCCTAGATTTTTGAGGGACGTCCGTACTTCGGACCAGGACCAATATTATTATCTAGGAAATTCTAGGTGGGCGGAGTAATCATAAGAAGGGGCCTATAAATACTCCTGCAAGAGATTATAAAGGAGAGTTCCCAAAATTTTCATAGTGCCAGATTGATGTGTCCACTCTACGTCCAACCACCAGAATGATGAAAGTCTGCAAATGGGTAAGTGGATACAGTTACCCCGATATTCACCAGCTCTCTCTCAGTGTATATATGTTATGAATTAGATTATTGTTTTAGTATTGAGAATCCAGCAAAATATATAATAACTTAATTTGAAATTAAATATTCTTAAAGATAAATGATAACTGTCTAAAATTTGTATAGATGCCACATATTTATTCCTACTGTTTAAAATTTGTGTAGTATTTGTGTTAAGTGTAAATAAATGTGTTTTATCGTGAAATCCAAGCCTTTTAGATCATTTTTCTAGATTCCATTGTCCTGGGTATTGTTAGTATGTTATCTTATGTTAAATGTAACTTTTAGAAAATCACAACGCAATCTAAACTCTATATAACGATCTCGGCTAATATAAATGTTGGTAGAAGGTAAGGGCCACCCAACAAAAGTGGTGCCGTTCCCTTTAACTAAATTAAAGTGGGTTGATCATTGATAAGTTATAAGAGGGAATGGATGTCATGGAAATCTAGATTGAATGATTTGGGAAGACTTGGATACAAATTATGAATTTACTATATTGACACAATTGTTCACCTACTTATTTAACCAATGCAAATGAGGGTAAAATAGCATTATAAATTGTGTGTATAAATATTTTAAACTGATAACTCGGGAAAGAGAGTAGGAAAGGGACTTTTAGATACTTATTAGTGAAGATAAAACAAAAAAAAAAATTTTGCGTAGTACATAAAGAAAATGGCACCCCCTGAAACCCAAACCCCCTTGACAAATTCCCAAATGGAAACACCCAGTTTGTCTAAATTAACCGCATTCCAAACCTTAATTCCCGCTTTTGACAATGCATCTGCTGTTACAGCAAAATATTTTTTTAACACGATAGAACAATTAGCGAATTCCGAAGAATTTTCGGATGAGGAAAGGCTAATCATTGCGAAGTCGCGTCTTCGAGGCGAGGCCTTAACTCATTTGATAAACTCAGCCAGCTTGTCCAACGAAACGGACTATAAACAATTTAAAGGAAAAATCATTGACTTTTTTGAGGCAAAAATAAGCAGAGCCACATCACAATGTGAATTTTCAAAAATAAAAATGCACCCCTCTGAAACTGTGAGGCAATACGCCAATAGGGTGGAAATTGCCACAGAAAACTTTTTTGGCGAAACAGACGTTACTTCAGCCCCTGTGCTTAAATTATTTGAACAAACTAAACTATCAAAATTCATAGAGGGAGTGAAAGACGAGTATAAAGCTCATATTCTACTAAAAGACCCCAAAACCATCATTGAAGCCGTAAAATTTTTAGAGATTTTAGAATCTAATTGTAAAATATTGCAACCCCAAATGCTAAATGCTGTAGCCCCAAACGAGGGATTGTTCAACCAACACATACAAAACACCCACGAGCTCATAGCAGGCATTGCAAAAGAAGTAGAGGGATTAAAATTAAAGAATACGCCAGAAAATTCCTCCCAAATTTTTAAAACTAAATGTGAAATATGTCACAAAACTAACCATATAACTAGAAACTGCTTTTATAACAGTTTGACGAATAGACAAAACCCACCCAGATTATATAATGAGGGATCAAGTGGGGCTCAATATAGAAATTTTCAAACTAGACCCCAAACTAATAGATGGATCGGGGATGGAGAGAGACGGGATAACAGCGGTAGAGCTTTCTCCCCCAACAATAATTTTAACCGAGGGCAAAGAAACCGTAGTGTAAGTAGAGAAAGAGTGGGGTGGTCTAATAATTCTCAGTATGTACAAACTCCTATAAGAAATCAGGGAAACTTCCGTCGGGGTCGATTTTAAAAACTTCTCAAAAATATAATGTGCAAAATCAAATCGACCCCTCACTAAGCTGCGAACCCACTGCACACATAGTAAATACAAAATTCGTAAACACACAAAATGATTTTTTCCTACCAGTAATAAATACCAAAATAAATGGGGAAACTTTAACGGGTCTTTTGGACACAGGAGCGAGTGTATCCATAATACAAAAGAAAACTTTTGATAAGATTAAACACGACCCCAAAATTAAACAAATACACAAAATTCTGAAAGTAAATGCAATAACAGGCCATGAGCTAAATATTATTGGTGCTTTTAAATTACCTATTGTGTTGGGCAATAAAAATTTCTCCCATTTATTTTATGTAGTTGAGCAGGACTTCCATGCCAATTATTCTTTGGTTATAGGTTTTGATTTTATTCAAGCCCATTCACTCATTATTGATTTTAACGAAAAGATTCTAAAATCAAATAACTTAACTATAAAGATAAGAGACGCAAATGCAGTACCCTCAACAAATAACATGCAGGGAAATTCCGCAAAATTAATTCGTAAATGCATTCTGGAACCTAACCAAATAAAAAACGTATCTGTACTAATTGAAGGTCCTGTTAAGCAAGGTGATACAATCAGTATCACATCTGTCCTAAATAACCCTGACATAAAAATCCAAAATGAGAGAGTTGACGTAGATGAATATAAGGAAGCCCATTTAACTTTAGTAAATAAATCATCGGATAGGATATCTTTAAATAAACATACTAAAATCGCGAGTATTTCTAAGCCAGATTGTCTTAGGACAATGGAGGATATAAGAAAAAAAAGAATAAGAGAGTTCAACCCCCAAAATTTTAAATTAAATCATTTACAACCATCTCAGAGAAACTCATTATTAAACCTGTTAAAAGAGTTTGCAGACATATTTAGTGATAATCTTGAGACCATAGGGTTAACAGACCAAATCTCACCAAACTTTTCAGTTGATTTTTCTAAAATTGAAAGTAAACGGGCTTATCCAGTGCCACACGCGCTGAGAGAAGAATTACAAACTCAATTGGAAAAATTGTTAAAAGCGGATATAATTGAAAGGTCTGATTCGCACATAGGACACCCTGTAATTCTAGTAAAGAAAGGCACCTCCAGTCCAAATAAACCTACTTATCGTATTGTCCAAGATTACCGCGCAACTAATGCAGCTATTAAGTTTCCAAAATATCAAATGCCCATCGCGAACCACCTGTTAGAGAAATTACGAGGATCAAAATTTTTCGCATCTTTAGATTTGCAGAGTTCGTTTTTTCAAGTCCCACTTGAGCCTAAGGACAGGGCCATAACTACTTTCAATACAGTTTTCGGAAACTTTGCTTATAAAAGATTACCACAGGGACTTAACTTCTCCCCGGGAGTCTTACAAGCATTAACCGATAAGCTTGTGGCAGATATCAAAGAACTAAATATCGCAAATTATATTGATGATTTTTGTTTAGGAAGTGATACTTTTGAGGAAATGCTCGGTAAATTAAAACAATTGTTTTTAAGAATACGGAAATTTGGGTTGACTATAAATCCCCAAAAATGTATATTTGGTGTACGGGAAATAAAATTTTTAGGGCATAAATTGAATTCTAATGGTATCACTCCCACGGACGAAAATTTACGTAAAATAGAAGATTTTCCGCGTCCAACCACGGTACGGAAAACGAGACGGTTTTTAGGTTTATGCGGTTACTATAGAAGATTTTTGCCAAATTATAGTGATATCACCACTCCACTTACAGAATTAACAAAGAAAAAGAATAAATTTGTATGGACTGAAAAAGAACAAAACGCGTTTAATACTCTAAAAGATTGGTTAGCCAAGAAACCTATTTTAACCCATCCTAATTATAATAAACAGTTCATTTTGTCAACCGACGCCTCAGATAACGCTATTGCAGCGATGTTAGGTCAGAAAGACTCACAGGGTATAATTCATCCTATTTCCTATTTTTCACGTAAATTAAATACCACTGAGTTAAAATATTCCATAATGCATAAAGAGCTATTGGCTATTGTTGAAAGTGTAAAGTCCTATACACATTACTTATATGGAACAAAATTTATAATTCGGTGTGATAATTCATCCCTGCAAACCATAAAGAACCTACCAAACCCGGCAAATCGCGTTAGTCGCTGGCTTATGTTTTTGGCTGAATTTGATTACGTTTTTGAACGAATACCCGGAGCCGAAAACTTTGCGGCAGATATATTTTCGAGGGATTTCCACACCGTAAACTTAGTTAGGCATGTACCAAATTTACAAGAAATAATACTAGAACAAAAAAATGATCCAAAATTGGCATTACTTAGAAATAAAATAGAAACACGACCAGAAGAACTAACCCCTTCAGAAAACAACTACTTTATTCATAATGACCTAATCATGCACTTGGGTTTGATAAAAAGAAGTATAGGAACTAACGAAGTAGAACAAATAGTTATCCCTGATAAATTAAAACCAGTGATTTTAGCTAATGCTCACAGTGCTCACTTTGGTCATGTTAAAACTTATGAGAAAATTAAGGAAAAGTACTATTGGGAAAATCTGTACTCTGATTCGAAAAATTACGTGCAAAGCTGCACAGAATGTATAGGTTTTAAATCACCAAATAGACTACAAAAAGTCCCAATTCAAAGAAACTTAATCCCAGATCGACCAGGTCAGGTCGTGTCGATAGATTTTGTAGGAAAATTACCGCGAACCGCGCAGAATAACCAATATATAATGGTCGTTATAGACCATTTCACGCGATATATGAAATTGTATGCGATGGAAAATCAAACAGCAATAAATACAGCTGAAAAACTATATAATTACATAACACAGTTTGGGAAAATGGAATATTTACTAACTGATTGTGGGACAAACTTCACAGCTCAGCTTTTTAAAACAACTGCCGAAAAATTAGGTATAGACAAATTATACACTACACCATACCACCCCCAAACAAATGGCGCTAATGAGGCCAGTCATAAAGCCTTGCGTAAAACAATATCAATTTTAGCGCGAGAGACCCTACAATGGGATAAGGAACTCCCAAATTTTGAAATGTGTTATAACAACACAATTCATTCTACAACAGGGGAAAAGCCCAGTTTTCTTTTGTACGGATATGATATTGATCTACCAGATGATATTAACTATAATAATAAACCAATGTCAGATTTCAATAACCCTTACCCTGAGTACATAGAAGCAAGGATGCAAAATTTGGCAAAAATTAAGAGAATAATTCGCGAAAATCTATTAAAATCAGCTGAAAATCAAGAGAACTATCAAAATAGAAATGCTAAATTAAGGGAATTTCAAATAGGGCAATTAGTGTTTCTACACCAACCCCATTATGACAGGAACTGTCACTTACCTAAGAAAAGGAATTTTAAAGGTATTTTTCGCATAATAGAAAAACATACCCCAGTAAATTACTCTATTGAAGAGATAAATAACCCAAGGGCTAAATTAATGAGGGTTCATTCCTCACGACTTATACCCTATACCTCCAGAAAAGACAATCTAATAATTAATGAACAAAATCCAGAAAATATAGAACACACATTACCCAAACAATTACCCCATGCTGTCTTTGATGAAGGGGATTACACTCCCTACCCCATTCTGACTGATAATAGACGGGGTACCAACAGATTAGAAAAACAAAACTCCCCTAACATACCCACAATGTCTGAAAATATTCAAAGTGATAATGGAGATCGAATTGATACGGGAAATCAAAATATAGTTACAGAAAATCGCGATACCAATACAGAGAATCAGGCAAATACTCCACAAAACAATATTACACCACAGGTAGTAGAAACTAAAAATAAAGAGGATGATGGAAAAAGTAATTCTGACCCCAATCAAACAAATGATCCAAAACCCAAAAGAAAACGGAAACAGATTAACGAAAATCTGCCAAAACGCGATTTTTCCCTTCGACCACGGAGAGACAATACGGTGGCGGAGGTGCATGCAGAAGATTGGGGCACTCGTTTATTCAACTGGGCGGAGCGAGTCACGCGCCCACCGGAGGAAGAAGTCCGAGAAGGACAATCCTCAATACTGACCTTTTTGGATAAAATGGCGGATAAATTAAAAGGTGATTAAGAAATATAAAATCACGATACAAATAATTGATATTTACAAAAATTGTCAATTGATTTTTTTTCTAACTAATAATCCAAATACCAGAATATAATATTTTCTCTCCAAACCTGTTGCCAAACCCCCCAATAACAAAGGAAGCGTCACCGCCAGAATATTCCCAACCCCTCTCAAGGTCGAAACCCCTGGAGCGGCCTGCTCAATAGGTCGATCCGCTATTATGTATACAATTGGCCTCGGAAAGCAAGCGACACTGTTGTGTACAGTAAAAGCAGCACAGATAGGTTTATTGTAGAAATAAAACGCGGAGAGGAAAATAAATGCGACATGAAACAGGAAAATGTGTATTAGTTAGTAGAAATAATCTTGGAATTGAATTGATGAGAAAAAAAAATTACAGAAAATATAGGCATAAAGGTTATAGATATCACGGGAAAAAAGATTGAATTGTAATACAAAATAAATGAATAATCATCAAAATTCTAATAAAAGAAAAAAAAATGAGCCATTGCATAAATGTAAATTACTCATCTATAAAATCAAATATAAACCTGTTAATTTTCGATTGATAATGTAACTGACAAAAAAAAGTCATAAGTATATCTATTACAAAGAGTACTGAATTGTATTAAGAATAATTGGGTTGAAGAAAATTTAATGCGTGTGAAAAAAAAAGAGATAATAAATAAACGAGAACAAGTATTAACAGACAGATACACGGAAAACCTGCGGGTCAGGTTCTTCAAGTTAAACAAAAGAAAAAAAAATAGCACAACAAAAATATATAACTATAAACACCGTGAAACTCATCCAACTAAATATAAAAAAAATAATAAACAAAAATAAATGAGAAAAATTATTAAATAAATAGTGTAATAAATAGTGGAAATAGTGTAATAAAACTAGTGATAATCAATGGAAAACAACTAAGGTAAACCCATATATACCACAGGGTACCATGGGGTGTATATGTTGTTTATGTGTTGTTTATTCAATGCAAATATGTAAAAATTTCACACTAATGTAATAAATACTCTGAGGTTCACTAGACATTAAAATACGGCCTGATCAAACCGGAAATTAATGAATGGTGAACCCGCTTACATAATTTATTCTAATAAACTACATATAGTGAAAATTGTGAAAAAAAATAACTAAATAACTTACGACGTCGGATTAACCGACAGGGTTCTTGAAACGAATGTTACCTTGTAAATAAAAATTTTCAATAATAATATCTTCCTACTAGCAATTCAATATCTTCTCTAAATAATAATTCATATGCAACTAAAATATTGGAAAATAATCAGGTCACAAACAAACAAATAAAAAAAATCATAGCGCGTTAAATGAAAAGAAAAAGGACTAAAATTCCACGGTGTAAACCGCATTAAAATTTGGAAAAAAAAATTGCCATGAATATAAAAGGTTTCAAGACTCTTAAACATGCAACAATCTTATGAGGTAATCCCAAGTGCTAAATAATCATACAAAGAAAGAGGCAAAATAAAAAGTAATGTAAATTTGAGCCCTATGAGACATGAAATAAGGAATGCTAGAAAACAATTAAAAAAAATTAGGGAACGATACGAAAATTTTACCAAGGTGCTGTCCAACGACTGCCTCTTCAAATGTGCTCTGTCACAGTGCAAACCAATGTTAGTAACATCCCTTCGGCCGAGGGAAAGTGCACGGACAACATACGGGCCTTTCAAGGGATCAAACGACACCGCTAAACACCATGAGTGCAAAAGCTATCTTACTAGTACCCCAGAGCTATGAATTTGTCGTGGGAATTAGTCGATTCACAACCGCGCAAGCCCGACACGGACGATTCACACAGGAGGGGAAGGTAATCACACTGTACTACAATGGTGAGGTGATCGTAAAAAGAGCGAGGTAATTGGGCACTCGGAGACACGAAATTCGGGCAGAGAAAAAGCTTGTATTGGAAAGAATATAGTGAATGTTTAGGATACTTTGATAAATAACGGGACAAACATCCCAAGGATTAGATGAATATAACTAAATGAATGATAAGAATACAACGATAATGAATAAGAGAAAAAAATAATGGTTGAAGGATAGGTTGAATAATTTGTCATTAATGGTAATAAAATGATATATATGAAAGATGAAACACATTTATGAACATATTGTACGTTAAAAATTGCAAATGAATTGATGATTGAAAAAAAAAGAAACAATCCGAACAGGATTGAGATTGAATTTGTACAAAATATAAACAGTTGGGATGGATACTCTAAATAATAAGTAAAACATCCATGTAAATATAAATATAGAAGAGTAAATGACTAAATACTTGATTTAGTGTTGTACATTTGACAGTCAGACATAAAGACAAAGTAAAGTTCGTAAATGACTTTTAAAGTAATGTCTTAATGAAAATTAGTTGATTAAATAAATGAAAGGTGAAAATTCAAATCAGCTAAAGAATTTTCTGTTAGTGTGTATATATGATTCAAATTTAAATTATTGTACGTGCATTGTGTTAATTTATTTTTTAATATTAAATGTGCAAGCCTTATGAAACAGTCAGGGTAGATAATGAAACGAGGTTCTGAGTGTAGGCGAGAAGTATAATAAAAAAATGTGCTGACATTAGTTTGAGTAACAGCAATTAATTAAACTAGATAAATTTGCTAATATTGATCTCAAAAGCGATCAAATGCTTTTAAGTTTTGTATATAAATGAATATAAATAAATAATAATATGGAATGAATTAATATTAGTAAGAAAATGAAATTTAAATTATGTACATTTGAGAGAGATGGTGTTGTTCGGTCACTGTTTGTCCACTAACTCTTGCTTACAGCCCACAACTCTCTGATGACATACGCTGTGTCAGAGACCACGAACATTTTCGGGAAATGAGGTCTAACTCAACCTCTGCAACCTTATCTCGAATAACCAGCTGAACCTATAGACTGGAACTTAGGTAATCGGGCTGATAACCAATGCAAGCCCATTACAGTGAACCAAAAACAATTCGGGGTCACACCCAGAAACTTCTATGAATTTGTGTGATTGCCTGAAATAACCACGGGTATCTGTTGGACAACAGTGTGGTAGCCGACTCCACCGGATCCACTTGGGCCATCCCCAGTCGGGAAGATGCCCTTCCATTGGTCTGAACATTCCGACTGCTTAAGCTTTATAGAGCACTTACTTCATCCTAACGTTGGCATCCTCCCTTGGCGGTGCCTGTTCAGGAGCAACCTGCAACCTCGAGTGCACTCAGGATGATAGAAGGGTTCTCCATCGCGAACCACCCATTGCTAGTTCCTCATGTCAACCGGCATTTATGGCTGAACCACAGCGGTACGACCGCGGGTGCATATTACGATTCATCCTTCGCTTCAAAAGTCAACCGTTAGTACCTCATGCCAATCGGCATATTGACTGTCCCTGCATCTCTATCCACACGAGGAGTCATGCCACTTCCCACTGCTGAAGGAAGTCATACTACTAGATTCGGCATCGAACTTAGTGCTATATAGGACTCTGTGGTTGTGGTGCACAAGGTTATCCAATAACGGACGTTTTGGGGTGCTCCGACGAGCATTCATCTACTGATAAAACTGTTCAACATTCACATCGAGTACTCCGAATAGTTCCGAACTGCTCCAGTTCTCAAACTGTTTGTGCTATAGTTATCCTGCGAACATTAGTGACTTAGCTTACCTGAGTATCATTGAAGTCGAGTGAACTGTGCAAAAGGAAGAAAACATTGAATCCAGTGAACTTTTTTTTAGTACTTCCTTAATTTTTAGAATGATTCATATATAAGTGAATTAATACTCTTTATGAATAACTGTTTATTATTTTATCTTATTTTATGCTATTCAGGTTTCAGGTAAAACGCTTTATATATTCTAGAAATTCAAATATTTGGTTGTAGTAGTAATAATGTTTATAGACTAACGAGATTTAAGGATTATCCCATTGAAAAAAGAACCTAAATTTTGAGTTATTACTGTTTTTATCTCTTTAAGAAAAACCAAATTTTTACTACTACTTTTCACCAATTTTCTGTAAATGTATTGTGTTGTCTTGTATTGTGTTTCTATTGTAACTTGTGTTGTTTAAATGTTAGGGTATAGCATGCTACCTTCATTTAGAGAAGTTGACACATTAAGCTGAGAGAGATACTGCTGTGACCCAAAAATTTAATTTCATTTAAGGTTGAATCCGCATAAAAAAAAATATTTCAATTTTTTTTTCTTGGAGAAGTGGCAGGAATGTTGAGTGGGTACAAAAGTTACCCATCACCATTTTATATTTTATAAGTCCATCGGCCTAACCAGGTGTACATTCCTCAATCGGGTCAACGTGTGAGGTCCAAGGATAGCCCCCGAAAGCTATATTTAACAATAACCATAGATTCCAGGTGCAGACATAAACCCTTCGTTTAATCGTCAGAAATAAGAATAGAGGTCCCCAAAATTTATTGAGGGGGTAAGACGAAGGCCCGGGAAAAAGTGAATGTTAATAAGATGGGGGAACCAACCAGAAGGCTTAATCTCTTGACATAAACTCCAAATGACTAACCACTGGGAACCCTAGATTTTTGAGGGACGTCCGTACTTCGGACCAGGACCAATATTATTATCTAGGAAATTCTAGGTGGGCGGAGTAATCATAAGAAGGGGCCTATAAATACTCCTGCAAGAGATTATAAAGGAGAGTTCCCAAAATTTTCATAGTGCCAGATTGATGTGTCCACTCTACGTCCAACCACCAGAATGATGAAAGTCTGCAAATGGGTAAGTGGATACAGTTACCCCGATATTCACCAGCTCTCTCTCAGTGTATATATGTTATGAATTAGATTATTGTTTTAGTATTGAGAATCCAGCAAAATATATAATAACTTAATTTGAAATTAAATATTCTTAAAGATAAATGATAACTGTCTAAAATTTGTATAGATGCCACATATTTATTCCTACTGTTTAAAATTTGTGTAGTATTTGTGTTAAGTGTAAATAAATGTGTTTTATCGTGAAATCCAAGCCTTTTAGATCATTTTTCTAGATTCCATTGTCCTGGGTATTGTTAGTATGTTATCTTATGTTAAATGTAACTTTTAGAAAATCACAACGCAATCTAAACTCTATATAACGATCTCGGCTAATATAAATGTTGGTAGAAGGTAAGGGCCACCCAACAATACCAAAAACATGTTATACGGATCAGTAATTAAAAAGCCTTTCTCTGGAAACCATTTACAAAAACTTTTTTTTAGAATAGAGAGATACTTCCATCAATAGTCAGAAAAGATTTCAAGATATTTGGTCCAATAGATAAAAACAAACATCACTGAAATTAAATGAAATAGATAACAATCAGATTGGCCAACCATCACTTTTTAACTAACTATAAAATAACTCAGCTTCTTACAGGACATGGAAATTTTAAAAATTATTTAAACAGATTCAATTTAAGTTCAATATCTCACTGTGACTGCAAAGTAGGTGGAAATGAAGACTTGGACCATATCTTTTAAAGTGTAAAAAATATGAAACCGAGAGAAATGCTTTCTGACAAGAACTTCAAAAGATAAATATGAAATGGCCTCTAAAATTCAGCTTTCTTATTTCCCATAAAATTTACTATCCCAGTTATTTACTCCTTAAGTTCAGCAATAATTTACCACTTTAAGCCTGTTACCTTCTCAAAATTTCAAATTTTAAACTTTATTTATTATTTTTAGTTACCTTCTTAAAATTTCAAAATTTAAACTTTATTTATTCATTATTATTTTTAGTTTTGTTTTTATTTTGTTTTATATTATGTGTATTGTAGTGTTTTTCTAGTAAAATTTTAATTACTTACTCCTGTAAGCCCCGTGCTATACATTGTGGTGCACAGGGAGCTTTTTGTTTGTTTATATAAAAAAATAGATAAAAATCCTTAGCATTTTAAACAATGAAATAGCGATTCTGGTAAAAAGGACTTCGAAGTTTCCATGAGCCATAGAGACCTTAAAACTTTTTCACAAGTGAAATCAGCCATAACGTGGATATTTTTCAATGAAAAGTTTTGAAAATTCGCAGGGTGATAGACGGATGCATTTAGATTAGTGTAAAAGAAAAAAATGATAATTAACAATCATGTCTTTTTGATTTATTTGGGCAAAAAATTCCAGAACGATTTATGAAGCTTATATACAAAAAAAACATATTATTTAGGTAGTATGTGAATCAAAATTTAAGTCGAAAGAAACTTCAAAACTCCAGCAGAATATGTCCATGCTTGAAACCAAATTTAATAGTTTGACCTTACACCTTAAAGGAGTTTTCATAAATTAATTCAGATCCACCTTTAAAGCAAATCAATCCAACCCATCTTGAAATTAATTTAAATGAACACACATCGGAAATTCTACACGAGTTCAAGAAACTCGCCAATCCCCTTTGGCAAATTCTAAACACCCCCTCCCCCCATACCCTCTCAATCAACCCAGCAGTCGCATCTGGCTCCAGTCATGTTGCCAGATCCCCCAATGTCGCCCGAATCGTTTGCACGAACGCATAATTAGCGGAATATCCAAGTGTTGGCAAACACTACATTTGACAGCCAGGGCTTTGATTAAATACTAGTGTCAGAGATTGAGGGCGCATTTTTCTACGAATATATCTGCCTTATTAGATGATGAGATGGGTGAAAGTATGTATTTAATTAATGTCTCGTATCCGTCTTGCATTTGGTGACGTTCTTGATCATTTGACAGCTCTGATCGGATCAATTATGGTAAGACAGATTGAGTAATTTGACGTGTCCAATTTTTTTGTAAATTAAAGTATACATATTTATAAGTGTAAACTCACAACTCTCAAAGAGACTCACAACTCTCTTGAGAGTTGTGAGTTTACACTTATTGTCCGCTTAACCAGCAATAATTGGTGAAATTCTCCTTTCATGTACCTTGCCTTTCTGGAATTAAATCTGTCCTAGGAAAGCCATTGTCTTTCCAGCAGATGAGTGGAGGACTAATCAATAGTCACCACTTTTTCAGTTATAGTCGGCTAGACTAGTACTTGCCCTCCTCTCTCTTGCGTTACCATCCTATACCGTGCTGATGAGTCCTAACAAGGACGAAACCGGTCCACGGTTGGTTGACGTTTGAGAGTTGTGAGTTTACACTTATTGTCCGCTTAACCAGCAATAATTGGTGAAATTCTCCTTTCATATACATATTTATGTTAATGTGGTTAACATTCACTGTCACAAATTAGTTATTCGTGGTTATTGTCCGTAAAATAAAGTTCCCTATGAGCTGTTGTTACGCTAGATTTGACCACCTTGGCTTCTTTTATACAAATCTAGTCTATGATGATTATTATTGATCTGTTAGAGATGGAACTTCAAGGTCTTCATGGGCTTCTTTACTTCCATTTTTGAATTCTCTGTACCATTTGCTCACATTTTGTACGCTCATACACTTTTCTCCGTTGACTTCGCACATGTGGAATAATGATTAGGGTGTATCGAAAAAAACTTTTTTTTGATTTTGATGATGCCTTAGTGCGGAAAAGTTGTCTAAGGTAGCAGAGAGTACCTGTGAATTTTTTCAGAATTTTCGGATAATATCTTGAGGTGCCGCCAAGGCCCTGAAGGTCCCCATGTTAATCCAATGGAGCGCGCAAGCCAAGAAGGCCGAAAATTGGTTTTTCGCCCCTCATTTCTACCCTAATCACACGACAAATGTCTTCACTCGAGTTATGGACCCTATATGATCTAGGCTATCCGACAAAACTTGAATAATAGCCTAAATTTCTATATTACGTTTTTTTGTATGCTCCAATTTCGTCGAAAATCGCGTATTTTCTCGTTCAAATCAGAGCCCACAATCAACATAATATAGAGATTTAGGCTATTATTCAAGGTTTGTCGGATAGCCTAGATCATATAGGGTCCATAACTCGAGTGAAGACATTCGTCGTGTGATTAGGGTAGAAATGAGGGGCGAAAAACCAATTTTCAGCCTTCTTGGCTTGCGCGCTCCATTGGATTAACATGGGGACCTTCAGGGCCTTGGCGGCACCTCAAGATATTATCCGAAAATTCTGAAAAAATTCACAGGTACTCTCTGCTACCTTAGACAACTTTTCCGCACTAAGGCATCATCAAAATCAAAAAAAAAGTTTTTTTCGATACACCCTAATGATGATCCCCAGCCACAATGTTTTTCGTACACAAAACAAAAAACCCATCGCCGAGCGTGAAGGGAAAGCAAGTCGAAATTCCATCTTATATTCCATCTTATTCCATCTTAAGCTTCCAAACTTATAATAATTATCACAGACAGCGGGGACTTGTAGAAAATGGTCCAAGGCAATCGCCAGTATAGCCATATCCAGCGTCAGCGTTCCTACTCTAACTACTAACTCTACTTATTCTCGTCTAATGCATTAATATGACACTCAGAAAAACCTAATTCAAAAACCAGAAGATCATATATTTACATTCCTATGCAGTTTAATCCGTAAAGTGTAGTATTTTCTAGGTTTTAAAAGATAACAAAATATACTTTTAAAGTGCTTTACACATATTCTTACAGTTTTAAGAATATTATGTGTGACACATTTACAACTGTATTTTATTCATCGCGAATGAAATACCTTCTAATATTATGAGTTAAGGTCAAAATAACCTCCTTACAGAAAAATCACTGTTCGTATTTTAATATGGGATAAAAAAGGAGCACCAAACCAATAGTTTTTTGAGATTAAATAATTTAGTTGTATATAAGGCAAAGCAATTTTAAAAAAACTCTTCAGTACGACTTACATGTATGGAACTTTCAGCATTTCGAAGGATAACATTATACATTTATGTTCTTTCAGAAAAACTTAAGTTATTGGTTAAATCCCAAGCAGAAGAGACCCAGTAACACATTCACGTATAATAAGTAGTCAGAACCGTCACACGGTAACTGCTCAAAGAAAAGAAGCGAAATAACTATATCTAAACATCCAACAATTCATCATCCCCTTCCCAATGTAACCCCATCCAAGAAATCTCTCAAACAATCAGTGCAAACAATACCTCGCCAATGCACAAAGTCCAATCTATCTCCCCCTTCTCAATCAAGTCTCACTAGTAACTAGACAAGGCTTGCGAGTACCAATAATGAGGACGGCTCCATGCAAATCCAGCCGCCCCATTGGATCAGCCTAATCAGACTGCCGCGTCGATTGTTTTTAGAGGGCGACAATACGGGACAACCGGGTTTAATGAGTCGGGGCACTTCCAACGGGCACGTCGAGAGGGGCACATTGTTCGAGTCCCTTTTGTGAACTAACTTTTCCCAAATAATATGCTAACGGGGTTATTCGTAGTGTTCAAAGGAAAGTAATAATGAGGATTGGTCTTTGTATGGGGTGTTAAAGGTATTGTTGTTGGATTCGGAAAAGCAGAGGATTTTTAGTTCATGCATGCGCAAATTTAAAACATATGTGAATATTGTATTAGTTTTTACAGCTAAATATTTCTAAATATCCTTTAAATCAGGGCGCGAAATTTCCGCTCGCCAACTCGCCATTGGCGACCAAAAATTTAAGGCTGGTGAGAAAGTTCTTCTCCCTGATAAAAATGTTTAGTTTAAAATAAAAAAATGTCCAAATCAAGGAACCTCAATCTAGCGGCTCACCTAGAGTTTTAAAATTAAGCGACCAGCGGTTGGAGAGAAGCCGGCAAACGCAAGATTGCTCTTGTACGCTAGTCTTGTTTTCAGGTTAGACCGTTTCTTTTCGGCTGTACTTAGTTTAACTATGTTTGTTTGTGGTAATATCAAAGGTTTGAAGAAAAGGGAGCGAAATATCGATTCCTATTTTACTAGGGGTAATGAAAGTGAACCCGTTTAAACGCAAGAGATGATGCAAAGTGGATCTGCTATCAGCAATATTCCTATATCATTTAGTATTACTATATCTTAACAGAAACTTTTCATGGATGGCTAAGGAGGTTTGTAACAACTTCTAAGACCTGATATCAAATGTAGTTAGTTTTATTATTTTTTGCAGTGTATTTTAATGTTACATTATTTTTAAAGTTTTACTTTCCATAATGTTTCTGCAAACACTATTTTTTAAATAAAAAATATATGAATCCAAAGTAGTAGCGAGTAAAAATTTTAGTCTGGCTAGTACCTTTAGAGCTGAAATTTCATGCCCTGATTTAAATAGTTACCTATTTAACTCTTACTGGACCTCTTGATTTGCACTTAAAACATATTTGTTCGATTCGATTTTGAGAGAAACTTCATTGCAAGATTTTTAGTTTAATTAGATTCATATTCCTATTTTAAATTAGTTTCAGAAGAATGTAAAAATTTACCAACCATAAAAATATCATTTTAACTATATTTTTCTGAAATTTTCCCAATTATAATATTAATATTTTAGTTATTTCAATAAATGACTGTATTTAAAATTACCCAATCAAGTTTGTCTCAATGCAGAAGGTAGCAGTACATATTTTCTCGGCGTTACCTGGTCAAGAAGTTATATAGTTGTTATATAGTACTTGTATTTATAACTGATAAAAGACCGTACACACTTAAGACTACCTAAGAAATTGAATGATTTAATATTTGAACCGTTATCAAATATAAAACAAGTTTATATAAAAAGCGAATAATTAAATTAAGGTTTCAATTTTATTTCGAAATTAGTATAGATTGGGAATTAAATTTTAACTTGTTATAATACTTGCTTGGCAAATGAAATTTGTAAATGAGATATGAAAAATTCACATTTTTAATCTCTTTGATTATTTAATCAAATTTGGAAATTGAATTACAGAATTTTCTCTTCTAAATTTTGGTACTTGGAAAAACTATAAGCCACAACGTTAACCTAAAAAAATTAATTTCATGGATAAATAAATAGGGTTTTATAATTCAATATCTAGAAGAATTAAATAAATTTACTTGCACACCAAAATAATTTACTTCTTTACGAAATGAAATTTTCCTTCAAATGTATTACAACTCACGAATTTAATTAGTCATTTAAATTAATAACAAGTCAACACTTTTTGATTAATAAGAGGTAGGAAGGGATATTTCTAAATTATCTTTCATTTTTCACAGGTAGGAAATAAATTGCACGTCCCTCACTATTAATCTTTACATGCATTGATGTTTTTGTTTTCATTTCTATTGTTTCATAATCCCACTCTGAGTTTTATTTTCAAAACAAAATTAATTGTTGTTCCTAAACAATGGTCAATTGCAAAATTAATCATCTCGACACCCAATCTAAAAATCCGCTCGAAAATTTATTCCACAGTTTGCAGTCGGGTTTTTAATCTACGAAACTTTGCTTCGATATATTTATTAAAGAAGGAAAGATTTTGGACTCATGCCCAAGTTTGTAAAACCCTCTTGAGACAACTGTTCGGAATTTAATTTTAGAGGCTATAAGTCAAGCAAAAGTTAATAGAACTTCGTGTATCAGAATTTTTATCTCGTTATTTGAGAAAAAAATTTTTTTTTCTTGGCGCAATTAATAAAGTGACTTAAAAAATTTATTTTCCGTCTTTTTAACTGCAAGTTTTTCATCTGGGAATCAAGATACCTTTTAGGAGAATATCATTTGCAATTTTGTTAAGATTGTTTAGATTTAAAATGAATTTATTAAATATGTAGTTTTTTCCAACAAATTTACATTCCTCAAGTGAGTAAACAACATTCTTATGATAAATAGAATTGAAAATATTTACCTATTAGATACTCAATTTTTTATTGAATATCCAAGAGGTAATTTATTGAGTTTTACTATTATTAGTTTGAGTTTATTGTATTTTATTAAGTTTTGAATTGCTTGAAAATACGTTAGTTTGCTTCAAGAAATAAACTGCATTCTAAACATTTAGACAATAATAAATCAATGTATTTTAAAGCACTTCACAGAAATAATGAACTAATTGTGCCCTGTTTTTTTAGAAAAAAATTCATTTATCGGGTTATATTTTCCTTCATTATGTAGATTCAAGTAGTAGGCTTCAACATTCGATAACAAATATTTTGTTTGTAATTGTATATATTAATTAAATTCAATATATTACACACTGCAATGCACTACAATTACAAACTAAGCAGTAGGGGAGAGTAGCTCAAAGCGGGTATGCTTACTTTAAAACCTCAAAAATCTAGAAAATAAGGAGAACTAGTTTTGAACCAGAAAAAAACATTATTTTCTTTAATTGAATGGTTTGATTTATGTACTTTAATTGTTTCAAAGAGAATGTCACAAATAAGTAGCAAAAGTACGTATTAAAGAGAAGAAAAAATAACCATGACCACTATAAACTTATAAAACCTATAAGTGTAAACTCACAACTCTCAAGCATCGCCTCCAGCCATGGACCGGTTTCGTCCTTGTTAAGACATCAGAACGGCATAGGATGTCAACGCAAGAGAGCGGTGGGCAAGTACTAGTCTAGCCTACTATAGCGGAAAAAGTGGTGACCATTGATTAGTCCTTCACTCATCTGCTGGAATGACTTAGGCATTCCTGAAATATATTTAATTCCCGAAAGGCAAGGTAAAAGCTCCGCCCTCTTGCGTTGCCTTCCTATACCGTGATGATGAGTCCTTAGAAGGACGAAACCGGTCCATGGCTGGAGGTGACGCTTGATAGTTGTGAGTTTACACTTATTATCCGCTAACCAGCGATAATGGTGAAATACTCCTTTCATTTATAAAACCTATCTTTTGCTTTAAGTTCTACTAGAATGGCTTTGATAGACAACAAAACAAACTCATAAACTTTCGAAATTTAATACATCGGAATATATTAATTTCTAGCGGGATTGAACACCCCATATCATAGTCGATAATATTAATCAATAGTAATGAAAGGTCTCAATGGAGCTATTACCCTCATTTAGCTAAACTTTCAGCCCTCAAATGAATTAGTTATAGTCATAAAATTGAGTGCGCTGAAATGAATAAACAGTAAATACCCCCAAACAAATGAACCTTGCCAATTTTCACCCCACTCCCCTAACTTTTAACGACTGCTAATCCCCCACCCACTCTAAATCCCCTCATTAACAGTTTAAATCCCCTCCCCTCATCATCATCATCACCCCTTCTCAATAATTAATGAACCCGCCCCTCATCGCAATCAACGAAAGTTGTTAATTAAGAAGCGAAAGAGCATAATTTCAATTACAGAAACATCTCCCTCGCCCGGCAGGAGAAGGGGTTTTCCTCACCCCCTTCTCCGTTCGGGATCCGGGGGAGGGGGGTCCCGGAGGAAAAGGACAAAATCTGGGAAAGGGGAATGGTCAGTGGCTTGTTATCTTCGCATTAGTGGGAAGATTGATTGCCACCGTGGAGGCGCATTTACTTGGGCTGTGACGGTATTAATGAGGGTCCCCGGGTGCGTATAGGTACTAAGTGGAGGGAGAGGGCATGAGACGTGTGACCCTGCATGGTAGCATTGAGGGAGCAGAATGGGCAATACCACCATTTATTTTTCATTTTTTTATTCATTTTATGATTCGCTGCAATTTTTTCGTGCAAATACTTTTTTGAGTCACTTAATTGAAAATTAAGGGATATACATAAATAAAATAATCATCTTTGGAAAATTGAATCCACTAGAGCCAATTACTTAAATTGATACTTTTGGGTACTGTCAGTACACGGAGTGCTAAAATATTCCCACAATACAAGAAAAACATAGCTTTTTTTATCGCAGTAATAAGTCTTAAAAAATAATACACTTAACTTTTGACTTTAACTACTTTTTTGCGGGAACAAAAATGACAATCATGTGAATCCGATCGAAATGGCAGCTAAACTTACAACTTCAGTTAAATCTATTCGCATTTCCCGCTAAAATACTCATCATAGAACCTTCGCTACTTTTTATCCTGGAAGAGGATAACTGAAAGAGTGTTCCTGCAAATTATCGTCAATATATTCGCAAGGATGGTTATTCTAAGCAATTTTAAAGTTGGCGGTACTTGTAAGTACCGTCGGTAAATAAAAGGTTAAACAAATCAAAGTCATTGTTGGATTTCTCGTTTAAGTCTGTATGAATCAGTTGTGACGTACTTCTATCCGAAACAAAGACAAAGGACTTGGCGATTTTAATTTTAAGTATTTAACCCGGGAAAGACTGAATTAATTTTTTTTCTCAAATTAAATTTTCCTCTTTACTGTATGCTAATGACATGTCTTGAAGTAGACTAAAACCATTTTTTCAAAAAAAATTTTATTAATTTAGTCAGAATAGGGTGGTACCATATGGTACCGCTAGGCTCTTACACTACCATTTTGTGCACCATACATATTCTTATAAATTTGAGATTTCAAAGTCAAAATAATAAATTTATCACACTTTTATCACTTTATTTACCATTTTTAACTGAAACAACAATTAAAATTACAATTTAGGCAATAATGATTGATAAATTAATTATTGAATAGTTGATATTACCCTCATTATAACAATTAGTAGTTATATTTTGCTCTTAAAATCCTATTATCAAATTTATTTCTAGAAATAAATTTTGTACACACTAGTCCAAAGGTGATAAACAAACTTTTTATACCGCGAGGTAAGCTGATATGATACGGAATTGATAGTTTTTCCAATTTTCGCCTCATAATGAGTGTTAAAATTGGGAATTTTGTTAAAAAACATAAGTTTTAGGCTTTAAAAATTTCATAAACCATATTTTATATTTTGCGTCTATAGTTTAGTTAAAGGCTATGAACATTATATTGATGATTTGCATGAAATACTACCCTTGTATAGATGGATATTCCAATCAATCACTTATAATATGAAATTTTTCTTATTAAATTTAGAATTATTGGCCTTAAAAATTAAAATTTCGGGAAATACACTATAAATTCAACAAGTTATTAGCATAAAACTTATTCTATAGGTTTTACCTTAAAATTTAATTGATTTCACAGCATATAAAACGTTTGAAATAAAAAATACACTACTTCGAAATATTAGTACTATTTGGTAGCGTAAAAGCCTAGCGGTACCATACGGTACCGCAAGATTTCTATACCAAAATTTTCTACCTTAAAATTGTTCAATCTTTTCCAAATTTGGGCTGTTATTCCATAATACAATTATAAATAATAATTCAGCATTATTTAATACATTCACTAATTTTAGGTATGAATAAATTGCACTTACATTTTCAGACGGGCCATTTTTTCGCCAGTCTTAAAAACACGTTTTTCATTAAGCCATTAAGCAAGAATTTATTTAAATAATTAGTTATTAAATTGCTGTTTACTAAAGTTTGGTCCATGTAGTAGTGACATCTACCGTCAGAATGAAAAAATAAAAGTATTCTGGTAGAAAAAAGCCGTTTTTTCGTAGTGATGTTTGCCGGTACCATACGGTCCCGCTAGTCCTTCCCGGGTTAATTAACTAAATTTTTTTTGAAACTTTTCATGTGGATTTTTGGATTTATATCCATTTCCTTTACTGGAAAAATGCATTTTTTTCTGTTTTCAAAAAGTGATGGTATTGTCCATTGTAATGTGTATGGTAGGGATGCTTAAAGATGGGTGAATTTTGGAGTATGGTTTTAATATTAGAATACGTACATTTTCTCAAACTACTCGTAAGTGCAATTTCCTCTTGAGAGAGAGATGGCAAGTCATATAGAGGAATCTATTAATTACAAAGATTTTTAAACTCTAAGTAAAAACTAAGTAAAACACTAACAAGGAAACGTTCTTAGGGTGAACTCACAGAAATGCATGACAATTAATACAGGCATAATAACATGACTCAAAATACTTACTGTGAAAAAATTAGCTTCTAAATTTCAATAGGAGAAGAGTTAATTTTGAAATTTGGGTTCTGGGGGGCCAAAAACTTTCAGTTAGCACCACTTGGCGACTTGTTGACTTTGTAATTGGATGGAATGAGGAATTTTGGTTTCTTTTTTACAGAAGTGGCTCAACTAATAGATTAAAAGTTACGAGCTCGATTCCCAACTGTAACATTTGGAATAAGAAATTATACGGGATTTTTTGAAGTATACAAATTGCCAAGAACTTTTAATTTTCCGATAGATTTATATACATTACATTTAAAATACACGTTCTAATAAACCCATTAAAATTCCACCGCATGCACCTTTTAAGAAATTGGACCTCTGCGTGGCAGAAGTTGTGGACACTGTCTCTAGACGATGGAGGAAAATGTTTGATGCGCGCTCTATGCAATACTACCATCCCTATGGTCCCGAGTGGCAAACATGGCGGCTTTAATGGACCTTGCGGTGACTTTTACCTCCCGACCCGAGGAGTTAACGCAGGATGACCTGATATAACCAGATAAGTTTGGTTGTAGAGTAATTAGAGCGAGATAAACTAAGCAGAGCATGGCAGGTTTAAGAAGTAATTCTGTTATGTTATAATGTTTGAATTTGGATGGATATGAACTTTTAAGTAAGCTAAGAAATTTCAGTTTTAAAGTAGACTAAGTCTAGAATATAAATACAGGTTATTAGATTACATAAGTTTAGCACGAGTAGTATGTAACGGCTATTTAAATTTAAGTTTTAGGTCTTAATATTCAGTTACTATGAAACAGAACATTTAAGTGTTTATTATGGTGTGTAATTATTATAGGAAATAACGTTGTATTTATACTTTATAGCCCATGGAATATTACTTTCATAATACCGGGATTAACTAACTTCCTATTATATCATCTTCAGAAACACACTTGCAACTGTAAAATTGCGTAAAAATCATAATAAAATTATATTAGGTATCTAAAGACAGTTTTTCAGGTTATGTAATCTTGACCTAATTTTTTTAGTAATCATGCATTCAAAAATAGCGACTATGTTGCAGAATCTCTGGGAAGTAAGGATTTCAATATTTTCAAAAAGGTTATTTTACTCTAGTGCAAAGTTCATTTGCTTTTACTTTACGATCCTCTTCTTCTTTAAATCATATTTTGAAGCTACTTTTTTACATAAACTAAGTGAGGTAGTCTGAAATAAAAGAAGACAAAAAAGCTATTTTATGGTACTCATCAATATTTCTTAGTGATAAGCATAAGCTGTTTTAATTTTTTTTTGTGTGTGTATGAAAAGTAGTATGATGATAAGTCGCTATCTAAAAAGAGAACGGCTTGACTTAAGACGCTTTCACCACAAAACTTCCGCAATGTTTTTAAATAAATCCCCCAAAGCATACTTCAATGTGTCAAAAAGTCTACCCAAACCTCTAAATCTCAAAACCCCCAATGCACTCCCCTGGTAAAACCACCCTGTTCCAAATCCCGCAAATACCCCTCTGAAACGGCTCCCAATAAACCACACTCAGAGCGAATTCCTTCCCGAGCCCATCAGATCCAACCAACCCCCACCCTCTATCGAAAAGAAAAAAAAATCCCCTAAAAACTAGTTTATTAGACACCCCCCAAAAACAAAAAGACCGGGAAACACAGACAGGGCCCAAAGTGGCTCAGAAGCTATAAATTTCGAACACCAAGGGACACGGGCGAATCACCAAAGGTAACCACAACCTTTCAAAAAAAGAAATCCCCAGATTTAGTCCATTTATCTTAAGGAAAAGAATAGGGTAAAATCCCCGAGATTTTTTTTATACCCTCTCGAAAATTTCTCCACAGAAATGCCACAGTTGTAGAAGAGACAATCGATGACGAAAGTCTTTCGGCATATCGCTGTTGAGAGCTGCATATTTTAGATATCTATATTTCTCTTTCTAAGGTTTGAAAGGAAGCGTAAAATTTGATATATTTCGATGGTTCCCTTCCATACTTTGTGGCAGGGGAGGGAAAAAAAAGAACCAATATCTGTCGGGGAAAGCTTCGGTTTTTTTTTTTTGAGTTTGAGGGGAGGGCAACAAACCGTAAAGTAAAATATTTTGAAAAAGAGGTGGTGAGTTACTCCATTGGGATCGTAACTTTGCGAGCTTTATTGGTTGAAAAGTCCGTTACTCATAACTCTTATTTATGTAACCGCATGTGAGTCTCCTGTGCCAAATTTCCGCAATGGGTGTCCTACGCAAGAAATATTTTATACTTATATTTACAAGATAGTGTTTCATTAATAAATTGTATTTTACGCGTTAATTTCTTATTTTTGTTGAACAATAAATGGTGATTAAGGCTAAGCGCGCACTAGAGACTTTTGTCGCCGGTGACTGTAACACTGAGAGAGCAATGCATTTCTATGGAGAGATTCTTGGCAATCGGCCAAGTGTCTCGTCGCCTGTGTGCGCACTCTAGCTTCTTGCAATAGCCAGGGTAACAATTTTGTCTCTGTCGCCGAGACAAAAGTCTCTAGTGCGCGCTTAGCCTAAGGGTAATATTTTGTTACATTTTTCAATAAACAATGTTTGCTTTTAAATTCGTGTACTGCTTACAAAACCATCATTTTGGAAAATTGTGTTGTTTAACTTTTACTAGTAATTGATGAACACTGTAACACTTTGAGACACAAACAGCAGAATTTTGCAAAAGTAACTGGCACACATAAAGCGTTAGAATACATTCCAACCATTTGATTTTTTTTTACAAATTAAGTAATAAGACTATTTATAAAGTCAAAGAATAAAAAGAACTGAGTGAAGGCTTTTTTAGATGAAAAAATATTGAATAATAGTAAAAACTAAATATTGAACATTTATTTTCCGTGTGTTTACAAAATATAATGTTCTAGTTTTTTCATTACAGGTTTTCATTGGTTTGGATTTTAAATTTAATTTGATAAAGTATTAAGAGTAACGGCTGTTATCATCAAAGGTTAACCTGGATACAAGCTTTTTCGACAACTAGAAGTTTTAATACCAGGATAACCATAGGTTAGAGGTGAATACAACCGTGCGTACCTTGAAAGAGAAGGAAAAGGGAAGAAAGAGAGACATAGAGAAAGAAAGAGATAGAGTGAAAGGAAGAGAGATACTATTTGCTGCTTAAATTGTAGGTTAAAAATATACAGCACATAAATAAAGACTTGTTATACAAGTATCATCCAGTTTCAAACAAACAAGTGTCAAAAAATATAATTAATTTAGTCACCAGCATAATATATTCGATGGTAAATTTTGAAATAATCCAATTATACTTTAAATTTACAACGTCAAATTACAGCATGTTTTACTTTGAAAAAATATATATTATTACGCAAATACTTCATGAAAAACCTGCTCATCGTGGAAATTTTGAAACATTTAATTAAAAAGTTATCATTGTGTAACACACTGTGTTGCGCCCCGTATACTAGTAGTACTCTAAATAGTACTAGTGTTTTAAATTACCTTTAGTCATATTTGGCAACTCTTGATAATTCAGTCGTTTTGTAAATAATAAATATAATGGTGTTCTTTTAATTACTCTGCAGTTATCTACTACTTACAACTTATACTTTTACGCGACTCAACATTCTGGTGCCGAAAACTCATTATACGAATCAGAACTTTCTACTAAATCGCCAAAACACTACTTTGAGTGAAATTTTACTATTTACTACTACTACGAACTTTGATCTCCAAGAAGGAAAATGGCGATGAACCATTCTGGTTCCGAATACTCATTGATACGATTCAAAACTTCCTACTAAAGTGCCAAATACTTGACAGAACAGACTTTATTGACTGAACTTTTTACTACTACTGCGAACTTTGAATGAAAATGGTGACTAAAGAAGAACATGTGTTGCTATTGAAGCGAAAACGGCGAACTATCCGAAGTAACATTACTCGTTTCTCAACCGAGATTAACAACATGACTGACGATACTTTGATGGAAGAGGTGGAATACGCGTTAAGTCGTTTAACTAGCACTTTAAATAAAATGAAAACGGTCGATAACGAAATCCATGTTCTTTTCACGGATGATGAATATGAAGATGACGTTACTCAATGTGAAATGTATATTGATAATGCTGAGCGTGCGATTTTTAGAGCCCGAAAAAGCCTCCAAAGGGTCCTTAATGGGTCAAAAACACACACCCTGGGGGAATTGAATCGTATTGGAATCGGAGACACTCAGTTTAAGAACAAGACTGTTCCAGAGAATGAGATTATAAGAGAATTTCACGAAGAAGACGATCAAAGAGTGGTTTCTCTGCCTTGGAAACCAACAGTCACAGCCACACTACTGTCCGATAACAAAGCTACTGCCGAAAACCGTGTGGAGTCTCTCCAGAAGCAACTTGCATCTAATGATGCTAGGAAGAAAGAATACGATAGTTGTATGCAAAACTACATTGTACAAGGACACGTTGAAGTTTGCGAACTAAAGCCTTCGAATTTAAACACTGCAGCACGCGAAGTGGTTTCAAAGCACATACATGAATTCCCAATCGATAAACATCTTTACATGGACGATTTTGTTGCTAGTGTAGAAACAGAATCTGAAATCCCCACACTGCATAGAGGAGTCAAAGAATTGATGCAATTGATTGAAATTCCAATTGAAAAATGGGCTACTAACTCCACAATGCTTCATAACCAATTGCGAGATCAAAATGAAGGATTAAAAATAACTGGCATAGAAAAGGACAGAAACGTTACAAAGTTTTTGTGGTACAAATTCAAATGGAAATTTATCGCCCCAAGAGCGGCTTGGTGGGGAGGATGGTGTAAGATAATTCATAGGTACCATCAAACTGTCTGCGGAAGACCCTTGGTAAAGCCGCTCCAAACTGCCAACCCTTATCCATGAATACTGGTCATCCTCCTGGAGGTTGACCAGGGTGGGGAGGATGTTGCGCCCCGTATACTAGTAGTACTCTAAATAGTACTAGTGTTTTAAATTACCTTTAGTCATATTTGGCAACTCTTGATAATTCAGTCGTTTTGTAAATAATAAATATAATGGTGTTCTTTTAATTACTCTGCAGTTATCTACTACTTACAACTTATACTTTTACGCGACTCAACACACTGCATTAGAGATTATGACTAAAAATAAAGGGCAAAAAATATGTTTTCTTTCTCTGTTACATTTTTCGCTGTGAATATTCATTTTTACTACAACAGGCTCAAAAGCTAATTAAGACTGTTTTTAACCAGCAGAAGCTGAGACCATAGTAAACTAAATTACATAGCTATAAAAATTTTATGTTGAGTATCTTTTGATTAATATAAAGAGTGATATTTTTTACCGTAAAAAGTGAATATTCTTGGAAATATTTTTTTCTTAAAAGGTATTAACAATTTTTAGGTACTTAAAACAATACCGGTTTTGTTTAAGGAAGCTTTTTAAAAAAATATTGTTTATACTCTTAAAATTCAGGTAGACTAAAATGAATTTAATTGGTCTTTTACTTTGATTATAAATTAACTGTACTCTCTTGGATAGCTAAAATAGAATAATGAGTGTGGGTATCATTTCAATTTTTTATATTAAAATTTACTCAACTATTTTGTTACTTAAAATGCAAACTATTAATATTTTAAAGGTTAGTTACTAAGCATATGAAACAAAAATCATCAGTTAAAAAGTATTTTGAAGTTGAGGAAAATATATTACACTGGGAAAGAAGCAATTCTCGAGTTTTTGACAATAACAAAAAGGATAAAAGAATCATTAGTTAGTAACCAGTTATGCCAAAACCAAGCTATGTTGATATCCTGATTAGTAATAAACAAGAATACTTTTCTTCTATTAAATAATTCTTCCTATCAACGAAAGAATATTCAGTCAAGCATGTAAGCACATAACAAAGTTTGATTCCGAATCACTGGACTAAGAAATTAAACAATAAATAGCTACGCAATCCAAACTTTCATGCTTAATAATACCCAGGGTTTTAGCCATCTACAGAAAAAAAAGCTCTAAAGCAGTGTTTCCCAACGTGGGGCGCACGCCCCACCGGGGGGCAATATCATTTTCTAGGGGGGCAATTTGAAAATTTTCAAACAAATTGCCCCCCAGGTGGGGCCAATCCAGGGAGGGGAATTAAAAAAAACTTTTTAAAAAGAAGTTTATCAAATTCCGATCCTTTTATCCTATCTGAGAATGTATGTCTGAAATATGGACCTGTATGTATCAAAACCAAGTTGAAACCCTATTTTTAGAGTCTAATTTTCAAACCTTTTCCGGGGAATGACCCAAGATCTCTTTGTTTTGAAATATTATATTTGAAATTATTTGAACTGTTTATATTTGAAACTTTTTTACATCAGGTTCATAAAAATGCAAATCTTACCTAAAATATTATATCCAAAATTTCCCAACTAGAGGTACCAAACAAGTTAAAATCCTGCTTCCTAGAGTCAAATTTCCGAAAATTTGCTGGGGGAGGACCCCCAGACCCCCCTTGGTACTTAGAACTTATTTACTCTTAACTTGATTTAGTTCTTTAGCATGCAAATTCTACCTAAAGATGTTCTGAAAAGCTTCATTAGACTTATTAAATATACGTAGGAGGGAAGGGGCTTAGAAATAATTTTGCCCCCCTCTCAAAATATATTTTCATATATGCCACTGAGACCGGGGGGCATGGAAAATTTAGAAAGGCTTTGGTGGGGCATGGACCGAAAAAGGTTGGGAAACACTGCTCTAAAGCATAACGCTGCTTGCAATGGATTATTTGATTCCGATTTTTTTCTCCATTCTGCATGAAATTTGAGGGATGTCTTAACATGCATAGATATTTCATTATTTTGTTTTCTACTAGTACGTTCTTTAAGCTTCCATGGTTCAGGATTAATTCTTCTATAGAACCTAATATATTTTATTATGCAACTAAAAGGAAGTAGGGCATAGTTGAAAAATCTATGAATATTTTTTGAAAGAAAAATACAGAACACGAAGAAGGAACATAATAAAATTTAGAGTAAGATGTAAAAGATATATTTAAGATGCTTCAAAAGAAAGTATTTGATTGTTAGAGCATGTATATGTTTTCTTTATTGGTATTTTTATTGATTCATTGTGAAGTCAGTAAATATAAACTGTTAAGAAACATTTTATATTCTGGTACTACTAATAACTGAAATTTATCCAATGTCATAAGTATACAGGGTGTTCCACGAAAAGTGGTCCAACCCCTTTAACTTTTGAACCCCTACAGATATAGTCATGAAAGTGGGGTCTAGGTAGAGTAGAGTGACCATGCCCTATCCGAAGAGACAACTTTGAACGCCCTCTAGCGGAAACTTTAGGAGTTATAATTCTTATTTTAAAAACTATTTGAGGTATGTGAAGAATGTCACTGACTTAGTTGTAAAGTAGCATCGATTCAGTAGGAAAAGACACCTTAAGCAGAAAAAAATCTTTAATAAAACCCCTAAAACGCCCCACGCTCAATTAAGTTGATTTTACGTCTTTAAACTCTCCTCACAAGATGAAAATGAGAAATTTTCATTTTTATAAACTAAGTAAATGACCTTAAGTATTTTTACTAGTTTATTAAATTGAAAATTTCCCATTTTCGCCTCATGAGGATAGTGGTAAAATCTACGTAATTTCAACCTAATTGAGTGTGCGTTTTAGGGGTTTTGTTCAAGATATTTTTCTGCTTAAGGTGTCTTTTCCTACTGAATCGATGCTGCTCTACAGCTAAGTCAATGACTTTTTTCCCATATCTCTAATAATTTTCAAAATAAAAATTATAACTCCTAAAGTTTCCGCTAGAGGGCGTTGAAAGTTGCCTCATCGGATAGGACATAGTCACTTTACTATACCTTGAGCCCCCTTTCATGATTATATCTGAAGGGGTTCAAAAGTTAAAGGGGTTGGACCGTTCTTCGTGGGACACCCTGTGTTTTTTTCAATAGTATTTTTTTATTGATTCATTGTGAAATCAGTAAATATGAATTGTTAAGAAACACATTATTCTAGTACTATACTCTATTCATTTAGAATTGGCGCTTGAGAAATAATGCTTTCCCCCACGCTAGAAGCGTAACCATAGTTACTATCTTCGAGCAGCCAATAGTAAGCCTTCTTCGTCACTTTGATGAAGATAGTTGCTATGGTTACCGATCGGTGGTGGGGGAAGGAAATATTTTCAAGCGCCAGTTCAAAATGAACAGACTATAATATAGTCTATTCATTTAGAATAGGCGCCTGAGAAATAATGCTTTCCCCCCTTACTAGAATGGTAACCATAGTAACGCTCTTCGCGCAACCAATAGTAAGCATTCGTCGTCACTTTGACGGTGATAGTTGCTATGGTTGCCGAATCGGTGGTGGGTGAAGGAAATATTTTCAGGTGCCAATTCAAATAAGTAGAATAACTGGGTCACACTTCTAGGGGGGATAGTAGACACCTAGACGAGTCAGAATCACATAGGATTTGGGGGTCCCAGACCAAATCCCAGGGAGTTAAAAATGGAGCGACACCCCAAAAAAATTATTGAAAAATTCAATTTGTAGAAGAACTACTATTGGTTAAAATTTTATTATGGTCTCAAAGATTGTGGTTTAATATGGTCTTTAAAGTTATCTCAAAAGTCTTCACTTTAAAATTTGTTTTATTATGAAAAAGTTTAAAAAAATGCAAAAAAATGGGAAAATTCTGTCAAAACCTCATTTTGTATTTCGAAATTCTTTCTGTTGATATTATAATCTGAAAGATCATAGTAGTAAACCCGTAAGTCCAAAGTTTCACGTAAACACCATCAATATTAAACGCTTGAGATCATGTTAAAGTTCGTTTTTTGCTTGCGCAAACTGGTTTCCTATAGCCGTTTCCAAAACGGCAGTTTGCGGAAACAAAAAACGGACTTAAACCATGCTTTAACAGGCTCTCAAGCATTTAATATTGATGGTTTTTACGTGACACTTTGGGCTTAAGGGTTTTCAACTATGGTCTTTCAGATTATTAAATCAAAAGAAAGGATTTCGAAGTACAAAATAAAGTTTTGGCAGAGTTTTCACATTTTTTGGGTTTTTTAAACTTTTTTGTACTAAAAACATTTTTAACTGGAAACTTTTACGATAATTTTAAAGATCATATATATATATATATGTCGTAGACAGATCGTGAAATTAGACATTTCGTGAACTGTCTAGACATTTCATGAACTGCAGCCAGATCGTGTAAAGGTCGATCAGTTACGCGAAGTGGCTAAAATTTTTAGACAGTTCATGAAATGCAATTGAGCCTTAGACAGATCGTGTAATGTTCCAGAATTACATGAAGTGTCTAAATTTTTTAGACAGTTCATGAAATGTCTAATAGCTGTTTTGCCGATCGTGTAATATCTAGGAGTAATTGATTATTGAAAAGGAATAAACTAAAAAAGATAAGATATTAGTTAAAGCAGCCAATTTTATTTATCTAATATAATAAAATCAAGTGTGGGTATGTATGTATGTATGTTTGTCTTCTATACAAATCCACAGTTTACTTCCGATCTGCACCAAACTTGGTAAATATACGTAAAAGAATCCCAGAAAAAACATAGGCTATGTTTCAAAGTTCTAGAATGACCCCTTGACCCTCTTTTGACCCTTTTTATGGTCATTTTGCTGAAATAGCTTTATTTCTCCTCCAGAAGAGATCTGTTCACCCCATTGTTACAAAAAAAACATAATGCAAAATAGCAAGTTTTAAAAGAAAAATTAGATACAAGTCTAATTAAAAATTATAACTAGAATCTAAAAACATAATTAAATGAAATTTTAAATTTTAAAACATGATATTAAGTATAGTACAAAATATTATTATTTGAGAGTATTTTTTAAATAAAAAATTTCATGGAATAGCATTGTTGTTAAAATAATCTCCATGGAAACGAGGATGAAAAATCAAATGATGATCATATTGTAGCTTTTAAGAAAGTTGGTTAACAGACCAAAAACTAGAGTTAATATTAAAAACCAGTAGTCCAAGATCCCAGAGCCCCCAGACATATATTACAGAATTTGTTTTATATACAATATTCCAGAGGAAATATTGTATTTTTACAGGAATAATGTTTTATTTATTAAATTTTATACCAAAGATATAATAAAATCATGAAAATACGATTAATTAAGAGCTCTGATTGAGCATTTTAAGTGATTTTGGAAAGGGTTTTTTTATTTTGATTGGTTTTTTTATGGCACAGGAACCACGTCAGGATATGATTTTGGGAAGAATATTTTTCTAATATTTTATTGTTTTTTATGGGAATCATGTGGTAAATGCAGAAATCGTTCAGAATATAAAATGCTTGATTCGACAATTTTCACTCATCAAAATATAGGCACAGATCCAGCACGCCTCCAAGAGGGGGGCACTTTTCCAGACAAGATTCCCATTAGGGGTATAGGGGTCCTCCCCCAGAAAAAATTAGAAATTCGACGTGTAAAAGTAGGGTTTAAACTCGCGTTTTTAGAAACGTTTTGAGTCTAAGGGGGGCACTTTTCAACAGTATTATAATGTTGAAATATCGAGGCTTTCCTAAACATTATCACTGAAGATCCTCTGGTGGTACTAATGGGAGGTATGGGGGTCCTTCACCAGAAAAAAAATTGGAAAATTAGACCAGTAAAAGTAGGGTTTTACTCCTTTTGACAACCTTTTTGGGTCCCCAAGGGGGGGTGCTGTCCAGAGTGCTACCCCCTGGAAGGTAGAAATGAATGATTGATTTAAACATTTTAAAGAAAAAATCTCCATCTTCACCCGTGCAAGGCCGGGCATATCAGCTAGTTTACGAATAAAACTTCATTTTTCACTTATTTATAAAATTTCAAATAGAAAATCTTTCGTCTTTTTTATTTATTTACGCATGGTAAACTTGTGTGACATCGATTGTTACAAATAACGTTGGATCTCTTGCACGCATTTTTTTTGTAGTGCATTGCACGTCAGATGTTCTGCACGAGCACGAGCATTAAAAAAATCCTCGGTATCCACTGCAATTTTTCACTTCTTCTCTCAGAGAAAGAATTTTTCACAAGTCTAATGTCATCACGTGTAAAGAACTGAGAGCCAGCTGGAAAAAGCATCTATGTCATGAGAGGCTGAGAAAAAATGCCTGAATGTGCGAGAAAATTTTTTTCCTTTTCCTTCGAAAATAGCAGATTGAGTGACAGGTTGAATGAACACGTCACAGTCAATCACAGGTTTGGTCACCAAAATGTACTGCCGATCTCTCTGTCAATCATTTATAGTTCCTTCGTGGGAAAATATCGTTTGGACCCTCTGTTAGAATTTTTCTCAGTGTATTACACGATCGGCAAAACAGCTATTAGACATTTCATGAACTGTCTAAAAAATTTAGACACTTCATGTAATTCTGGAACATTACACGATCTGTCTAAGGCTCAATTGCATTTCATGTACTGTCTAAAAATTTTAGCCACTTCGTGTAACTGATCGACCCTTACACGATCTGGCTGCAGTTCATGAAATGTCTAGACAGTTCACGAAATGTCTAATTTCACGATCTGTCTACGACATATATACGCTTACTATTGGAATGCTTACTATTAGATTCTAGGTTTTAAGAGAGGGAACCCATTCTATAAACTCTATTATATAAATTTCTTAAAAGAAGCAATACCGGTGATTCAAACATTTTTCAAGGACTTATTTTACTTCTTTGAAAAAAAAACAACGTTTATTTTTACAAAAAAAATTCTCAAATCTACATAAAAACGCAAAAGATACTTTTTACAACCAAAAGATTACTTCGTTCTTTTGATAAAAAAAACAAACTCCCTACTTCGAAAACAAAGCAGAGAAAGAGAACCCCCAAGGAAAGGAGAAGACGTTTACGCTGATAGGTCTAACACGATTTTGATAAGTGGACAGTTCAGCCGAGCGAAGAAAATACAGAGGAACAATCGATCCCTCTACCACCCCTATATCGACTATCGGACTATGTTTTATCGCTTATGTCTCGTGACCCGTGTCCCGGCAATTTTACACGGGACCTATATTTATCACATTAGGCAGGGTTTTTTCCCTGCTCGTTGCTATCTCTGAAAGGGAAAGACCCTGAGAGAAAGGCAGAGAGTTCTGGAATTGTAGGTACTTCAAATGGGAGATGAAGATCAATTATAAGGGGGGTGATAAGGGGGGTGATCCTCCATCATTTCTGGCAGATCTATCATCGTAAGTGAATTGCATTAGTTGTCATTCGTTCTTTTTTCTGATGGAATTAGCCGACGAGAAATGGTAGAGTTTAGGTGAATGGGGATTTCATCTGAGGATACCTCAACATGAAAGTATTGTCATATTTTCTTTATAAGCAAGATCTCATTCACATACGATTCGTCAACTTTTTATGTAATCAGGTATAAATGTGTTTTATGGAATAATCGATTTTGTTGTGCTAGTATTTATTAAGCGTTGTTTAACATAAAAATATGTATTAGTTTTGTTTATCATATTATGGCTAATAGTAAACCTGTGCTGTATTTATTATATTCTTGATGTACCTACTTAAAGATTGCATAAAATAAATAATCCATACTAAACAAAAATAGATAATAATTATGTACAGTCCTCCCTTAGGATATTTGTATTAACATGAAACCTCTGATATATTTTACTTAGCAACTAACTAAAATAAAGATAAAAATTTGGATTAATTTGTACAGTGTTATTTCCCTTGTATGAATTATATGTATATTTTAAGGTTACGTATAAAATCTTTCTATACGATGCATATGAAAATATACAGGGGTTATGAAACATAAAAATAATGAATATTTGAATTATTTTATATGTTTAAAATCCCTAAAAGCAATTAATTTTTCTATATTTTATGATATTTTGTGTTTTAGTGTTTCTTTTATTTAGGTACTCTCTTTTCAATTCATTAATTATACCTTTTTAATACTTTATACCCTCTAGTTAGTCGTTTTTATGTCCTTGTCTTTCTCAATAGAAAATTTATCTCTTTTGTACTAGTCCAGTAACTTTATACATCACAGTATGCGTCAAATCCGGTAGTTCTGATTTTTTGCAGACTTGTTTATGATGTTGGCCTAATGAATAATCCAAGTTTTCGACCTCGAGCGCCGAACGCAACTTTGTCAAAAATCGAAAAAAACGCGGAAAAATCGAGTTTTTTTTCAAATTTCGGAGATTATAACCCTAAAGAACTGGTTTTTGAAAAAATTTTCGAATTACAAAGTTAAAGAAAACAAAATTTCCTACAAAACGCACTAATCAACTTTGATTTTCTGAAGAGTGGTTTTGAAGCTAGAGCGCGCTGAAAAACATCGATTTTTTGCCTTTCCGCAAAAAAAAGGAAAACGCGCACTTCTACCCTCTACAAAATGAAAACTATTCATGTTATCAACAAAAATTTTATAACACGTAAAAGATCATTTAATTTTCTATAAATAACGGGCTTTACATTGTCATTTTTTTTGGAAGGGGGAAGGGAGGGACGCAAAGATCGATAATAAAACTCTCGCGCCTCGCAGACCAAACGGACTTACGCGGTTGTTAATCTGAAATCTGCGCTTTATTTCCAATATATTACCAATAAAATGGGTGGTTTTGGATTCATTGATGACTAAGCATGCTTAAAAATAATAAATTTTTAAATTTATTTATGAAATATTGGGCGTTTTAAGCGGAATTTCGATCAATATTTTAAATTCATATATTAAACTATGGGAGTGTTTTAATGAACGAATTTATATGTTTTTTGCATCGCTAAATCCTAATTTAAAGTTTATTTTTATTTTGAAAGTAATCTTCACATCAAAAATTGCAAAAAATCTCAAATTTTTCCTCTTTTGTTAGGTTTTTCATCGATTTTCGAAAAAAACATTCCTTTTACGAAAAATTTCACGAAACCAAATTAAAGAACGTGAAATCTCCTGTCGGATACATTGGTTCATTTTTCTTTTGCGATGAGCGGTGTACGTTTCATAGCGTTTTGAAATAAGCAAGTTTCCTGTTTTTGTGTGAATTCAGGAAACAGCAGTAATTTAGCGAGCTCTAGCATCAATACTTTTTATCATAAAATCAAAGTTAAATAGTACATTTTGTAGGAAATTAAATATACTTTCATATGGTATAAACTATTTCTCGGTAACTTGTATTTATTTAGAGCTGTAGTGGGGTAATTCGAGCTTTCGCCACTTTTTTGTAGAAAAAAGAAAAAATCGCCACACTTCAAAACGCCATAAAACGTACACAGCTCACCACAAAAGTAAAATAAACCAATGTATCTGACAGGAAATTTTACGTTCTTTAATTTGGTTTCATGAAATTTTTCGTTCGGAATATTTTCGGAATATTTGTTTCGAAAACCGATGAGAAACCTAACAAAAGAGGAAAAATTTGAGATTTTTTGCAATTTTTGATGTGAAGATTACTTTCAAAATAAAAATAAACTTTAAATTCGGATTTAGCGATGCAAAAAACATATAAATTCGTTCATTTAAACACTCCCATAGTTTAATATATGAATTTAAAATATTGATCGAAATTCCGCCTAAAACGCCCAATATTTCATAAATAAATTTAAAAATTTATTATTAAGCATGCTTAGTCATCAATGAATCCAAAACAACCCATTTTATTGGTAATATATTGGAAATAAAGCGCAGATTTCAGATTAACAACCGCGTAAGTCCGTTTGGTCTGCGAGGCGCGAGAGTTTTATTATCGATCTTTGCGTCCCTCCCTTCCCCCTTCCAAAAAAAATGACAATGTAAAGCCCGTTATTCATAGAAAATTAAATGATCTTTTACGTGGTATAAAATTTTTGTTGATAACATGAATAGTTTTCATTTTGTAGAGGGTAGAAGTGCGCGTTTTCCTTTTTTTTTTTGCGGAAAGGCAAAAAATCGATGTTTTTCAGCGCGCTCTAGCTTCAAAACCACTCTTCAGAAAATCAAAGTTGATTAGTGCATTTTGTAGGACATTTTGTTTTCTTTAACTTTGTAATTCAAAAATTTTTTCAAAACCTAGTTCTTTAGGGTTATAATCTCCAAAATTTGAAAAAAACTCGATTTTTCCGCGGTTTTTTCGATTTTTGACAAAGTTGCGTTCGGCGCTCGAGGTCGAAAACTTGGATTATTCATTAGGCCAACATCATAAACAAGTCTGCAAAAAATCAGAACTACCGGATTTGACGCATACGACCCCATGCTTTCAGACGACAAAGTTACTGGACTATACTTTATGGGAAAACAATTCCTCTTTACTGAATTAAACCGTCTTAAGGTAATCTTAAAAACTTAAAATGAAAAAACTTAATTCCAAGGGATTTTTAGCTTTAGAGTTCCATACTAGAAAGGTTCACTTGGAAAAGAAAATAATTTAAACCTGGGATTACTTACCAAAGCTTACATTCGTTCATAGTCAGAATTTCTGAGGATATCAGGATTGAACTAAAGAAACATGCGAGATGTATTAGCAAAGACTAATTAAAGTTTTGAACAATTCTGGGATTTAAATTAAAGGCATTAAATTTAAACTCTAATTGCAAATTAACTCACATAGACCGTACAGTTAAAATACTTAAGCAATAGAACCTGTTTCCAGTACGGCTAGACGAATTTTAAGCTCCCAATAAATATGAAGTACCCCTAAACTTAACAATCTGAAACTTCTAATAAGCACACATCTTCAAAATAACACTGAAACTTAATCAGATAAAACAATAGAAAAATTATATATTCAACGAATGATCTTATCTTACAGAAAGTTGGAATAGTAAACTAGAATAATTACCGAAGCGGAAAGGGTGTTCCGCAGGGAAAAAAAATAAATAAATCGATGGCCTTAAAAAAAGACGTAAAAATTCCTCGAAATTCTGAGCCGAGCAATATTTACTGAAATAATTTCCTAATATTCGAAGTGGAAAAAGTTGCTGGAGAGACGACCCCAGCTGAAATCAAATCACCGCTGCAAACTCCAGAAAAATTTTCGCGCACAGAATTTTAAAAAAAATGTTGGTGGAAAAGCGTATTCGGTGCTTATATGCTTCGAATCGTTATAGCCAGCCACGCGTTCTATTTGCCAGATCGTACGGTTCGTTAGGGGAACGTGAGCATACACAGAGCCAGGGATTCCATCGGCAAGATGGCGGCCGCTTGATATGCAAGCCGTGGCGATACGACAAAATAAAAACCCAGAACGGAAGTGAAGAAGGAGAAAAAAATGGCGAAGCAAGCAGTTTTATTTCCCAATGATGAATGACAAAAATGGAAGAATCATGTGTAGCTTGATGACTGTGAGATAAGATTTTCGCTGCTTCTTGGGAGTTTTTTTCTCCATGGGGGGGTGCGTTTCTCAGTTTTTTCATACATTATTCTCCCTTTCCTTCTCTGTCTGATTTGTTTTTCCTTTCCCTTATTTTACGGTTGTTTTCTCGTGAAAGGATCTCTAGACTATTCTTACTATTGCAATGCTTGGTTTCCATATTTTCCGAAGGAAATATTTTTTTTTCCGTTTTTGTTTCATTTTTTTTCTTCTGTGATTTCTCATGCGGAGTGGGATAAGGGGGGGAAGCATTTCTGAGGAAATAGGGGATTTTTTTTTCAAGGTTTTGTTTTGCACCTGAGGTAGTGCATCTTATTTTCGGTAAGGAAATCCCAGTTGTGTTTTTTTAGAGGAGAGGAGAGAAGATTTTTCACAAACATTGCGACCACTGGAAACGTTGGTTTTCTTCAAAGTAATGGCTATTTACTTACACAGTGGACAAAGAGACACGAGAAAAGAAACGTATGTTTGCATATATGTTTGTGGATGCATCTAAAATCCAAGCGAGAGGTTTATTGAAAGAGTTTTACTCGCACACCTACTTCAATTGTTATTCAAAATATTTGAGGATTTATGCATGACATACTGAAACCATTTCATAAATTTAAAGCAAATAATATACAGTTTTCCAAGACAGATATTGATAAATATATTTTCATTATTTCCTCTCTTCGTAATAAGGAAGTTTCATGTGCCAGATTTTCAAAACATTCAAGTGTTCCGTTCCGTGTAGTTTTTGTATATTAAAAACAAATATCTAGTCAATTTTTTTAAAAAATGTACAAGTAATTAATTATTTAAAAGTCGTGAAAAAAACATGTGATTGAAAAAGCTTATTGTTTAAAACGTACGATGCCGTCAACAATATCATCAACTCTGTTGCTTTCGAATAAATGTCACCGTACGATGACGTCACATCCCATTGAAAAAGGGAATTTTTGTCAATTATTTTTGCAATTAAAAAATTTCTCCATCGGCCTAAAATTTTGGGTAGTTGCTTATTTTTGCATGAAGAATCGATTAAAAAATATAAAAAAATTATGCAACTTCCTCATTGTATCACTAATAATGTTTAATTTTAAGATATGACGTCACTGAAACGGGAAAAACACTGAGCGGATATTTTTTAAATCACAAATTTATAAATTTCTTTGGATTTTTTTTTGAAAAAACACATTTCTTTAAAAGTTAATATTTCTTAATTTTATAAATTCTTATCCACGAGCACAAAATCCACCAATAACTAACAAGAATGATTTATTTAAAAATGGCAATATTTTCATAACAATAAAATATTTACAACATCCAAATTCTGTAGTCTGGAAGGATCTTAAAATTACATTAGTAGAACTTAAATTTTAGTGAAAGATAATACCAAAATAAATTTAATCGGATAGTTGTTTTTGATAATATATGGTCCTTATTTGATGTGAGACTTCCAGCTTCGACCAAACATACACAAGCGGAAATAAAAATCCCAACACCAAGAAGGAAAGGAGATATCAAAGTGAGATTTATGTCTATGATTGCACATAGTATCAATGTGAAATGATTAAAAAATCAGCGTTCCTGGATGTTAGGAGGCCGAGAAAACTAGGGAGGAGTGTTGTCTCCATAGGTGTCCATTACCGCTGTCACACGTCATGGTATTGAGTGACAGGGGCTTTAAATGACTCTTGAGGTATTGGAGGACCATGTTGCCTCCTCAGGTAGTCCATATTCATATGGTGCACCAGCGGACGTTGCATACCAGGCTAGGTGATTTCTCCTCATTGACCGGACTTGTTTTGTGGGTGTTGGTTCAAGAGAACGGGAAAGACGGGTAAAAATGCAACCTAGTGGATTAAGAAGAAAGCTTGGACATTGCATGCAACAAGTGGTTGGGCATGTTTCTTTTGAAATTTTGCCCCAGGACAGGTCTGAATGTAAGGACGGTCTACCGGCTGCAAAACCTCAATGACGCAGCTCTGGTTGGAAAAAGTACTAGTGAATCATACCCAGGAGTTGCAGAAATGGAATCCAATGCATCCCCTCTCCTTTACCCTGCATCACCACTTCGTGGAACGATTAGAAAATCATCAGCTGAGTGCGCTCTCTCCATTGTCTCTTCAAACTCATACCCAACCGTGTGGTGCTCCAAACCGAAGTAGGATTCTCTCATAAACACAATGTCATGAAATTGGGATTTTCATTTTCTTATTTCGTGCACTATTGGAAACAGAAAGGCCCATTTTCAGCCCCTTGTTTATAGGCAAAGATGGAAGAAGCTATGCGGACAAAACCGACAATCCGCAGTACTGCAAACGACATCCATCCTACTGCCACTTGTCCTCAGTATGGTCTACCGGTACTTTGGTCAACCAGAGCTGCTTCATTGAGGTTTTTTAGCCGGTTGTCCGTCCTTACCTTCAGACCTGTCCTGGGGACAAATTTCAAGAGAAAAATACACAAACACATGCTTCATGCAATGTCCAAGCTTTCTTCTTAATCCCTATGTTGCATTTTTACCTTGGCCTATCCGTTCGTAAGAACCAACGCTCACAAAACATGTCCGGAGAAAGAGGAGAAATCACCTAGCCCGGTATGCAACGTCCGCTCGTGCACCATATGAATGTGGACTACCTGAGGAGGCAACATGGTCCTCCAATCCCTCAAAAGTCATTCAGATCCCCTGACACTCAGTACCATGACGTGTGACGGAGTTAATGGACACCTATGGAGACAACACTCCTCCCTAGTTTTCTCGGTCCCCTTATATCCAGGAAGGCTGTTTTTAAAAAATTCACATTGATACTATGTTCAATCATAGAAATAAATTTGACTTTGATATCTCCTATCCTTCTTGGTGTTAGGATTTTTATTTCTGCTAGTGTAGATGTAATATAGACTTTTTCAATCATATTTTCCTAATCACCTTCTTTTTATAAACTCGTTTTATTTCCTATGAAACATATTTGAATTCTCATTACCTTTTTCGATTTATCCTCGTTTGAGCTAAGAATTTGACCCTTTCTACTTTTATTCCACCCAATGTCAGTTAATTTAACAGTTGTGTAAAATCACCAATTTTAGCTGAACCCATTATTTCTGGTCTAAAAAAAAGGGTGAAATAAAAAGAATTCCAAACGGGTGTGGACGGTGTGGAAAAAAATCAAGAATTACGACCCATCGCACTCAACTCGTCGGTATAATATCATAACTCAAACTCACGATTTCGCTATACCCGCGCCACTAAAGTAACTGCGACCGTAACCGAGTGATGATTCGGGCTTTTTACGCCATCCAAGTCCATATCGCACTGCATAAATAAAATATTCCGATCCTGTTTAGCATAGCGGGCATCACAGAAACCAAATAGGCTGAAGGGAATATTCTCCGTAACGGTCCCAGCTCTCAAAAACGATCTTTCCAACAGAGCTGGAAAATTTATCCAAGTGTTCTGCGAAATTTCAACGTCAATCCTATTTTTTCCCGATATCTGAATAATGATCGAGAGTAAGGCTCGTTGATTTTTTTCTTTGTTTTGAGGTATTTGGAAGGCATTAAAAACACATAAATCGATTTTAGAATGATATTTTTGGGTGTTATTATTTTTATTTTGTTATGGACTGAATGATTTCGATGGCTACTTTTCAGTTGGTTGTGTGTGTAGGGTGATGTGGGTTTAGATATTATTTTCAAGTTGAATATTTGGGATTTAATATAAAACTTGAAAAATAATTTCCCCTATATTTTAAGTATAGCATATAAACTAAAATATTGCATCCGTAATTCTGTTAAGTTACAAGGAGATCGCTTCTCTGGTAGCATTTAGGCTAAGCGTGCACTAGAGACTTTTGTCGCGGCGACTAGAACATAACTGTCACTCGAGAGGAATGCATCTCTATGGCGAAATTATTGGTAATCGGCCAAGAGTCTAGTCGCCTAATGCGCGTTATGCGAATAGCGCGTTAGTCTAAGAGCAGTAGAGGAAGGTCTGTTTTAATTGACTCTACTTCTCACCCGGAGTGGAAGGACGATAGGCCAAACAGAGAGGTAAACTTCATATTCATACTTTATTAATTTGGATTAAACTGGCCAAAAATTCAGATAGACAAATAATTTCAAAACTAACCTAACCTAACAAAATTCAAAACAATAATAATAACATCTCACAATTTCACATCTTTAAAAAACATTGCCAAAAGCTATTCCTGAAATATTTATAGTTTGCTAGTAGATCGTCGAGTTGCAACATCTAGCTTCTAGCCAGGGTGATAATTTTGTCCCAGTCACCGTGACGAAAGTCTCTAGTGCGCGCTTAGCCTTTGATTGTAAAAATTAGACCAAGAGTTATCTGTTAAAAACTCAGGTCAGAACTATTTACATTTTTATGGAATAATAAACATTAGTGACGAATTTGAAGTGAATCATGGGGTCATTATTTAAGAGTTAAGAAGAAAAACTTATGCTTTTAAAATTACAAAACTGAGTAACAAAACATTTAAGTTGAGCTAAAGTGCATCATTAAAAAACTTCGTTTGAAGTTAAAAGCAATAAGGCGTCAGCAGTTTAAAGCTTTATGTTTATTCAAAAGAACTAAAGACTTAAAGTCCTGTAATTTCCTTTATTTAAATCGTTGGGTTTTTAATTTAAAAGTCAACCTTATCAGATAAAGCACCCTAAATCCGTACCCTTCGCTCCAGTCTACTAGGCAGCATGATTGAAACTATGTATTTAGCTTATATTAAGAAATGGAAAAAATCTTTTTCAGTGTTTAGTGAAGTGTATTTTTCTTACTAGTTTATACGCAGCCCAAGTTTCAGGTACTGAAAGCTACAATTGAACCCGTCCAGCACGAGAGTTACGGTCACAGAAAAAAATATTCACAAAAAATTCCCCTTTTAAGATTTTTTTTTCATTCCCTTTCAAATATGTGGAAATAAAACTTTTTTTTAAACTTTTTAATAAAAAATAAAATTACCCAAATTAATTTTCTTCAAATACAGCAAAAATGTATCACAAAAACATTTTTAATAATATTTTGTTCTCAGAACTTATAATTTTTCCAAACATCCCCTTAAAAATACTACTTCTTACAGAGTCTGAAAGGAAAAATTTGAATGAAACGAAAGCCCAAGTCAAAAATAAGGTAATAGCAGAAAAACTGAATAACCAATTCTCAAACAAAACCTATTTTTTTCTTTTACGTTATGATTATTAGGCACGTTCTGTGTTCAGTTTTATGGATTAAGGCATAAAGGAAAAGATTGCGGGGGCTTTTTAAAAGGGAAACAAGTTCATAAAAAGTTATTTGAATATAAGGAAAAAAATTTATGAATCCTTCCAACGAAATAATGTTTTGTATAAAGTTTATGCATATGTGCAATTCATTTTCTAAATTAACTTCAACAGCTGCTCATGGATGATGCTGAATAAGTATACAGGAATTGCAGTAATAACATAAGCGAAGGATTAAGCAAAAAAATTAGTTTGCAGTTTGATTATTGACAGTTAAATATTGTTCCTAGATTCATCATCCTTCAGCCTAAGTGAATGAATTTTATATATTTAGATTTTAAGTAAGGGAAATATTTAATTTTTACTTGATTTTTTTATCTCTTTCTAATTTAAAATATTCTCTTCTTGCAAACTTATTTTTAAAAGTGCCTCTCAGACTAATATCTAAATATCAGTGTGTGTATATTGTATAAATGAAATTTTCATAGCACTTTATGTCCATAAGTTTCGATAATTTTCTCTCAATTACCTTAAAAATTATCTAGGAATATGCTTTCAAAAAACTCTTAGATAAACAATTATTGTGCAACCCTCTTTAATAAAATGATTATAATTATAAAATAATCTTAATTTTTTGTATTTACAGGATTACCCTTATAAAAGTCGCTCCCAAAATGCGAAAACCTTAAATCTTCATAAAACTTAACTTCTCAACTTAAGAGTTTGCTTTTATATCCTTGTAAAGAAAGCTTCAATAGCTGGATATAGTCCAAAAGAATTTTAAGAAATTGTTTATGAAGTAGGATATTTCAAGGATAAGTGCCATAAGCGAGGAAGACAGGAAAGTATTTTGCTTAGGTAATTAATTTTAGGTATTTTAAAATATTTACCTCATTTGAGAAATGCATCGTTATAGATTTAAATATACTGCTTATTATATTCAACTTGTTGTCAAACTTAAAAATGTGCTTTTCTTCTTAAAAAGGAAAAAAATCTTTTCAGAACTGCATGAAAGGATATTAAGTATTTTATTTTGAAAACATATACTGTAGGTTGCTTAAGACTATTACTTAAAGATATTTTTTTGAAAATCCATTAATGTTAGGAATACTTTGAAAGGAAAATTATAAATTTTTTAACGAGGAAAAGAGTAATACTTTTGAGAAATCGTTAAAACGCATATTAATCTGTTGCTTTAAAAGAGCACCAAAACGTTTTTATGAGCTTAAAATTTAATGTTACGTAAATATAATTATTTTTGAATAAACCGTGCTTTATTCCACTATGAAGATTTTTAATTGTATAACTGATTTTAAATATTTAAAGGTTTCAGATTAGTTTGGTATGCACATTTTTTGCTCAAAACTTTCGAATGACTAACCTTTTTAAATATTTTGGAGATTTTATGCTGGGAAATTTAATTAAGCACTAAAAATAACTTCACGGTCTGAAAAATGCTTCTGATTTATTCAATATTAGTACATAAGATAGAAGATGGGTTTATCGGCATACTAAAAAATTACCGATATAAAAGTGCATAAAAATCTAATTCTAAACAGCAGGAAATACTAAATGTTTAATAATTGGAAATTCTATAAATTTTTAATAAAGATTAAGTAATATGATATGTTTTGATTAATGTTTAGTGTAGAATAATTTATCGGAATCATTTATAAACTATCTTGGGGAATTTCTTTTAAAAAGTTTCTGAAATGTTTGGTAAGTAATCTCAAAATAAGACGTTATTGATAAGTTATTTAATATTGAACAATAAAATTACTATAAAGAAGATAAATTCATTCAGAAAATCTTAAGTGGAAAATATAAACCATTAAAAATACTCTTTAGGGGCCATTCATTAATTACGTAAGGGTCCAGAGCGGGAGGGGAGGGTTGAAAAAATCTCTACATACCCTTACTTGTGGGGTGGGGGGGTCAAACCAATTCTTACGTAAGATTTTCCAAGTTAATGTAAGCCAATTCCAATCAAATAACTATTGAATAACCCCAGAAAAACTTAAAAATGCTGCTGATCTCGGTATTTTATCGAAGCTTTAACTGAAAAAATAAAAGTATATCAGATGTATCTTTTTTATTGGAGTTTTAACTGATTAAACGAAATGGAATCTTACGTAAGAATGGGGGGGAGGGGTTTGAAAAATCTTACGTACCCTTACATGGGGGTAGGGGAGTCAAAAATTGCTAAAATTATCCTCACGTAAATAATGAATGGCCCCTTATGTGTTACATAGTAAAAATGAATTCTTAAAAACTTGCATTAAAATTATTTGATACCTTATATAGAGAGTGTTTCAAAAGTCCGTTTCGCGGCTTTTATTTGGAACCAACGTGTCCTAGGGTCACGGAAGTAAGATCTACCCCTAAGTAAGGGACCCTGGAGAATCCATTAAGATGACTTAGCGTCCCTAGCGGCGAAATAAAAAAGTTTAAAAATTAATTTAAAAACTAAAGGAGAGATAGAGCATAAACCTCAGTAAGAATATTGTTGCCAACGTCATGAAGAACTCTCTGAAAAAAATTTCATGAAGATATCGTGAATATTCGCGGAGATATAAGCATGTGAAAATAACACTTTTTCAGAAAAAAAATTGGAAATTTGCAAATTTTTCAGTAATATAGTGTAATTTTCGGTTTTTTAGTTGAAAAAAGGCAAAATTTATTCAAAAAATAAAAAAAACTTGCAAATTTGCAAATACGCTAATATCTCCGCGAATATTCACGATATTTTCATTAAATTTTTTTTCTGTGAGTTCTTCATAACGTTGGAAACAATATTCTTGCTGAGGTTTATGCTCTATCTGCCCTATAGTTTTTTAATTAATTTTTTAAACTTTTTTATTTCACCGCTAGGGGTGCTATAAGTCATTTTAATGGATTCTCTAGGGTCACTTACCAAGGAGTAGACCATACTTCCGTGACCCTAGGGTACGTTGGTTCCAAATAAAAGCCGTGGAACGGACTTTTGAAACATCCTGTATACGATTCCATTGTGACACACCATTTTCCACCCTATAGAATACCACCATATCAGAATTGTTAGTACACAATAATAAACGCTTTCTGCCTTTATCAAAAAGCAACCAAGAAGAATGACAAACAAATAGAGATGAACCCAATGGGAATAAAGATGAAAATAATAGTCTTTGGGGGGAACGAAATATATTCGAAACAACACGGATAAAACCGATAAATAGCACTATCTCTCACTTTACCAAAGAACAAAACATCACCACGAGATTCCAAAATAATTGCTGATATGGGTAAAAACACCAAACATTTTTATACCTCTCTAAACAAAAAGAAAAAAATTACGAATTTAAAATTACGAAAAATTACGAAAATTACGATTTTCCTTTTTACGAATTTTTACGAAATTACGAATTACGGGTTTGTCTCGTATTTTCCGCGGGGAAAGCGGGCGTTTTCGGGCATCCTAATCTAATGTCTTCCGCTGGCCCGTGTTCTGCCCACGTCCCAGTTTTGTCCCAGATTATCGCCCGGTTTCCGGTCCGGCAGAGAAGCTTTCCCCCTTCACAATGCCTTTTGTTGAGCCCGGACAGAAAAGGGACATCGCTTCTTATTTTATTGTCGTGTGTAATAAGGAATGTTGAGGGATTGTTCGACAAGAGTTTCTAAGAAAGGTAATTAAGGGAAATGAATGTTGTTTTGTGTGTGACAACATTCAGATAGATTTCCATGATGGAATTACTGCAGAGCCAACGATAGTAAAAGGGTCACGTGCTTTTGACAGACGATGGAATTGTTTTGGAGGGAAGGAAGGAAGAAGCTGAGAGGTAGTTGAACGAAAGATGAAGAGACAATTGTTTGCTCACTAAAAGCCGGTTTGTCTTTTATATCCAGTTTTATTGGAAGCTGAGTTAAGTTATACTTGACCGAGTTTGCTGCATGCAATTAAAAAAAACGCAATATATTGTCAGTAGTTCATGTATGGCCCCTCAGAGGAAAAAGTAGAGCTATCTTCTCTCTTGCGCTCAATCAAGAACTCCCTTGCCCCTAACACCCCTACCCTTCCAATTCATTACTCCAAACCCCACAGCACATTCCAGCGAGCTCTTAAAATCGTCAATACTGGGTAGACACCCAAACCGAAAACACAAACTCAAAAAAAACTCCACACAAACTCTCCCCATAAAGAGAGTGAAAACTCCACAAATCAATAATTTATCACCAATTCCCAAAACCCCGCCAAACGAACGGCCCAACGACTCTCAGCCCCAACCGGAGTGTGAAAAATATTTCCTCTTTTCCCGAAAACTCCCGAGGAATCACAAGCGTGCAATTTGCATACATACAATCCGCCTCGGCCACAATAAATCAGACGGCGGCGGAGGCTCACCGGGAAAACCGTACAAATCTTCCCCAGAGTTCTTTCTAAATTTTCAACTCAACAGTCTCTTGCTGTTTTTTTTTGTTCATTCTTTTTTTTTCTCGTGCTCCTATTTCATCTTTATGCACGCGTGTCTCCGTTACGGTATCCCTAGGGTCTTGGGGAAGGGATGTGTTGTACAAAATAGTAATCACGGTTTTCAGTTGGAGGTCCAACTCTAGGTTAGGATTGCTTTTTGAGAACCTTGGTTTTTGTTGTATGGTGATTTTTTGTGTTTGCCGTCTTCACATTGATTTTTTTTTAGTTTTTTTTGTTTTCTAGTTAGAAATAAAAACAGAGATAGGAAAAACTTAAATAGAATCAAATTTCCCTCTTTAGAATACTCGCAAAATATACTACACAAATCATTCACTGGTTAGGGAATGATTAGAATCTGTATTTTAAATTTCACATTATTAACTGACCTCAAATGATTAAATAATTCAAATGTAAAGAAATTGCGGAATATTTTAATGTATCTCCTTAAAAAATAAATTTTTGATGATTTTTGCTACTGTGACTATAAAGTAAGTGTTTAAATTGAAATCAATTCCTATATGGCCCCTCATACAAAAAGTAATAGATCAATCTTATTTCGTGCTAAATCAAGAACAACCTTTCCCACTCCCTTTCGCTTGCACACTTCCAATTCATTACTCCAAACCCCACAACACATTCCAGTGAGCTCCTAAAACCGTCAATACCGGGAAAAAGTAGACACCCAAACCAAAAACACAAAATACCATAGTTTTCACCATAGTAAATCGCAACAGAGAGCATCCAATTTTACCCTAATAAAGGTTTAGGTAAAGATTGAGCATGGTTATATGTAGTATATGTTTGCACATTGCGATGTTAAAAACATCCAATGTGTAATTAGCATGTATGCGTGAACCTTGGATTAAAATAATAAAGTTTTTATCGGATATGACGTCACATTTTTCGAAAAATAAAAGTTGTCGTAGAGGTATAGTTCAATGGTCAAATTTTTTCTACACCCCTTAAGGAATCTTTCTGTAAATAATTCGGCCGCCACGTTGAAACATCCTTTAGAAATCAGTGATTAGTACTTACTACACTTTTTTATAATACTCACAAAAATAAAATGTGTAATTAACGTAAATTGCTAATTCCTGAAGTACGCATTTTCTCTTCAACCGAATAATCTGCCTTCTCGTTGCATCAATAACCTTTTTTGTTATACCAAACACCAATAAAGATTTAAGTCCCTCTTCGTACATTACTTTCCGAGTCAAACATCGAATGGAGTCATTATAATAGCCCCAAACTTACGAGACAAGCCAAAGAACAGCAGCAACAACACAAAACGACATTCTCTATCCTCGTTACCTCCCTTGTCCCTTTGTCTCCACTGTGCAACAGAGGTAGGGTTTTATTGCATTATTAAACAAAATGGGTTACAGCTTATATATATACGCCCGTGTTACGGTGCAAGGATTTATTTATAGTAGGCCATCGTCTTTATCCGACACATAAATCAGGCGAAATCGTGTCTAGGCGGTAGGGAGAAAAGGGCAGTCTTCCTTTTTTTTTTGGTCCAGCGTTCGAATCGAACTAAAAGGCGTTCTAGGGAGGGTCATCCCCGTGTCTCCCAATAGTGCGAACAAGTTGGGGTCTGCCCACACTGGAGCGTAAAAAGTCGCGGAAACCATTAAGATGATCCCTATCAAGTGGATGGCCGAAAGGAGGGAAATCGAAGGGAGATGCACTATACTCTGTTCATTTTGAACTGGCGCCCGAAAATATTTCCTTCCCCACCACCGAATCAGTAACCATGGCAACTATCAACTTCACAGCGACGGAGAAGGCATACTATTGGCCGCGCGAAGAGCGTAACCATGGTTACGCTTCTAGCGAGGGGGTAAGCACTGTTCTTCAGGCGCCAGTTCAAAATGAATAGAGTATAGATGCGGTTGGAAGTTGAAATGATGACTTCTATGCTTCTCCGCTACATGAGTATAGTGCATTGCCCCTCAACTCCCACTTCTTTCCGTTTAATGAGGATATTCACTCTCAAATATGAGTGTATCACATACTCAAACTGGCTCCGATTCAAATTTATTCAAATTTGAAAATATGCGTGTACTCATTTCAAAAAGCGTGTATATGTTACGGGCAAAGTGATTAATTAGGCATTATTAATAATGCCCAAAGTGGAGGAGGGCAATGTGAGAAATTCAATGTCATTCATCAATGACATTTATCACTTTCCCCGCCTCCACTCTGGGCATTATTAATAATGCCCAATTAATCCCTTTGCCGGTAACATATATTCTCAAAAAGGAAACATCTTTTGCTTATCTTTGAGTTAATTAACATATCGAAGTGTAAAAAGTATCACCACTATTACGTGGATGTAGTAAATTGGGTGCGATGTGGTTAAGTTGTACATCGCGCTACCACACCAAAATGAGGAAGTTTCATGATTTTTTATATTTTTTTTATCGATTCTTTTTGCAAAAATAAGCAACTACCCAAAATTTGAGGTCGATCGAGAAATTTTTTGATTGCCAAAAAAATTAACAAAAATCCCCTTTTTAAAAGCGCGCGAAAACGCCATCAGTTTGGATGTGATGTCTTCTTATAATAGGCATTGTTGAAAAGCAATGAATGGAGTTGATGGTATCATTGTTGACGTCATCCTACAGTTTAAACAATAAACTTTTTCAGCCACGTGTTTTTTTCTCGACTTTTAAATTAAAATATTTAATTACTTGTATATTGAAAAACTGACTAGATATTTCATTTTACCATACAAAAAACCATACGGAACACTTGTTTGTTTTTGAAAATCTGACACATGCAACTGCCTTATTGGGGGTACTTTTAACCGTTACCCAAAATTTACAGTTTTCAAACATAAGCTAAAAATAAGTATAATTTAAGTGGTGACTATTGAATTGTTTGAAACTGAGTGTGTCTTATGTTACAAAATTAAAAGCATTGGGTCGTAATTAATGAAACAAAAAGTTTCATATCAGGATGAAAACATCGATTTAATCAAATTTGAAACTGTGCTTTCTCTTAGTGTTTACGACATCGAGCGACTCGCGTCGCCCAGTGCGACACTCCAAGTCATAGACGACAGATGGTTCGGAAAATATCGTAAATTTTCGGTTATTGAGACGAGTTTTCGTTCTGTATTGGTCAAGGGGAAGATTCGTGAGTTGGAAACACTCTTGGTGATTGCATAAGTTTTTGAAGGAATGGAAAATGGGGTGTTTTTCGAATTGGATTGTAGCTTCAGATACCGTCGGTCGATGGTTTGGACTATTTTCAATTCGCTGTTTTCGTTGTTTTGAGCTCATAAAGTTTGAGCAATATATTTTGATTTGAACTCGTCCATACTTTCTTTATTTATCAGGGCAACTGTCATGTATTTTACTTGGGAGAAGTGAAATACCCGTTATTTGGAAGAAAGATGTGGACAACAAAACCGTTAAGATTTGAAAGGAGTATTGGTTTCCAAAGAGTTTGCTTTATTGTAAAAATTTTAGCACATCGAAGCTTACTTATAAAATTGAAGTACAAAATATTGCCCTATACTATAGTGGGATTCTCTTTAAAAATATAGTTAAAATAAATTGTACTGTAAAGTTATGCCTCAAATAGCCAAATGTTTTGAAACATACAGGGTGTTTTAAAAGTCCGTTTCAAGGCTTTTATTTGGAACCAACATATCCTAGGGTCTCGGAAGTAAGGTCTACCCCTAGATAAGTGACCCTGAAAAATACATTGAGACGACTTACAGTGCTCCTAGCGGCGAAATAAAAAAGTTGAAAAAATTAATTAAAAAACTATAGGAGATAGAGCAAAAATCTAAACAAGAATATTGTTGCCAAAATTATGAAGAACTCACAGAAAACAATTTCATGAAAATATCTTGAATATTCGCGGAGATATAAGCTTGTGAAAATACCACTTTTTCAGGCCTCAAAAAGGAAAAAGTTCGCAAATTTTCAAGTTTTTTCAATTTTTTTTATTAAAATTTGTCTTCTTTCAACTAAAAAAACACAAAACTACACAATAACATTTAAAAATTTGCTAATTTATGAACTTTTTCTTTTTTGATACCTGAAAGAGGGCTATTTTCACATGCTAATATCTCCACGTATATTCACTATTCTTTGATGAAATTTCTTTCAGTAAGTTCTTCAGGAGGAATTCGACAATACTCTTACTGAGGTGTGTGCTCTATGAGGTTTAAAGTTAACTTTTTAATTTCATCACTAGGGGTGCTGCAATTCATCTCAATGGACTCTTCAGGGTCACTTACCTAGGGGGGTAGACCTTACTTCCGTGACCCTAGGATATGTTGGTTCCAAATAAAAGCCCCGAAATGGACTTTTGAAACACCCTGTATAAGCTAGATTATATCCGAACGATAACAACTAGCCTATTCTACGTACAAAAAAACATAGGAAAGATAACCAGAAAAACCCATTCAACCCTATAATTCTTGGCCCAGTCCCAACCCAGTCCGACAACTTCCGTTCCATTCTGGGCAATTAAGATCCCATCACCCTCTCTTCCGAATCCCTTGTACCCCTCCCCTTTCTCTCCCCCCCCTAGGACTGTCAAAGGCCGAAAGGAAAACGTTTGAGAGAGCAAAAGATACTATGGAACACTTTTCTTTCCTCTGAAGCTGGATTTGACAACTAGTTGTTAGGTGGGTGGATGGATGTCATACAATGGGTCATATGTCACTTTTGCGAAATTGTTTTAGTGCAAACCGATTGTTTTTTTTAATTTCAGGAAGGAATCTCGGGAATAGACTACATACAAAACTTGTTCGTACTGCAATGGATGATTGCAGTCAATTTTTCTTTAATCTTAATGTGTTCAGAATGGCTTAAAACCTACAAAAAACATTTTAATTTACTTTTCAAAGCCCTAAATTTTAAGTTATTTTCAATTAAAAATAGCTTATTTTCTGCCTGAGCTGAAACAGCTTGTGACGTTAAATGTGCCTTTCTCCCGCTTGTTGTTATCATCCACTGAGCTATAGAACAAACATATATAGAGTTTGTTTTATAGCTCAGTGTTATCATCCCGCTTTGAAAGACTCAGCTCTAGTTTTTTTACAGCCTAGTGTTTCGATGAAAAAGGTGCTTCCCACATTTTCAAGAGACACATGTGACGTCACATTGTTGGGAGCTTTCAGGATTAAAATCTGTCATAATTACCTTAAAAACGTTAGTGGGAAAAGACAAGCATATTTTTGGAATCAGGAGAGAATTTTTAATAAATTAAAATTGATTATTTAGAATTTTAAGGGATGCTTCAATTCTCCATTTAAGTACACTGACTCAATTAGGTTTCTTTTTTATTTTATTTTGGTTACATCCACAGGGTAAAGAGCTAACGGAGATTCCAAATGGCATGGAGAAGTGAAACGGACCCATTAGGTACTCAATTTAGTTTATGCTCGCTTATTAATTATATTATAATTAATTTCACTAGCAACCAATCAGAGAAGGCGAAATGCGAAAGGGATTCCTGATTGGATAGGGAACTTCTATCAAGCGGCATTTTAATTTCATCGGTGCTGCTCTTTTCCCTCCACTTCCGAATTAGGTTTTGAGTGACAGCTTCAGTAGGCGAATGACAGAGAGCAGGAGTGACGCGGAACTATAGGAGGCGGTCCGATGTACCAGTAGTTGTCTATGGGAAAATCCTTGTTTAAAAAGTTCCCATTAGCGTCTATGGAGATGGAATCATCTGTTAAGCTCTATACGCTGTGGTAACATCAATCTAATTTAATACATGTTTTTTTTTTAAATAAAAAGAAGTGTGTGATCTTATGTTGAAAGATTTGTAATTAGTATCACAGTTTACAGTATTTTATTACGTTAAGCTTACAGTAATTTTCATTACATTTTTAAACTTTTAATACGTGAAGGTTTTTATCATTTTTAAATATTTTACGTGATTAAGAATATTTGTCAGAAATTTTTCGCACATAATTATATAATGTACAATACTGGCAAAAAAATCGACTCAGACCCTATATCTCCGGAACGGCTTGTGATATAAAGACAAATAAGGTATCATTTTTCATGATTTGAAGTATACAGAAAATTTTTCAAGTTCTTAGGGGGTCGTCTTCATATTAAACGAAGCACCAACTTTCGTTTTTTCTAAGGAAACTATCAAAGATTATTCCAGATTCTGAAAGAGCACCCTCTAAAACCCCCCAAAACCAGTTTTCATGCCATTTTGTCCCCAAATGAAGCCAGGAGTGGGGGTTGAAGTTCGTCGAATTTACGTTGAAATCTCGTTTTTTACGTTGAATTTTCGATTTTGATCCTTTCAACCATCAACCCCGCAGGATCAAAATCGAGAATTCAACGTAAAAAACGAGATTTCAACGTAAATTCGACGAACTTCAACCCCCACTCCTGGCTTCATTTGGGGACCAAATGGCATGAAAACTGGTTTTGGGGGGTTTTAGAGGGTGCTCTTTCAGAATCTGGATTAATCTTTGATGGTTTCCATAGGAAAAACGAAAGTTGGTGCTTCGTTTAATATGAAGACGACCCCCTAAGAACTTGAAAAATTATCTGTATATAGAATACTTCAAATCATGGAAAATGATACCTTATTTGTCTTTATATCACAAGCCGTTCCGGAGATATAGGGTCTGAGTCGATTTTTTTTTGCCAGTATTGTACGTATACCTAAGTGTCATAGATGATTGTGTTAATTTAACATTTTTAAAAAACGGGTATGTTCCACAACTTATAAATACAACGTTGAATAAAGGGATGTTGAATTAATTCTTTTAATAAATGCACTGACTATTTTAAATGCGTCTTTCAATTCAAATTAAAATACATAAATGTGTCGTCCTTCAAGAGTTTAAGTTGCACACTAAAATTTTGATAGCATGATTTTAGAATTGATCTTTATAAAAATTCAACCACTTTTAAATTGCTAACAGTATTTTCTTTTTAATTTTATTTGAATCATAACAAGAGCATTGGAGAAGAGATGACAAAATGAGCGAATTATATTCATTACTTTAAAGTTTTGGATAGTTGCAATTATATTTAATTTGCGACATTTTGAATAAAAAGCAAAATATTTGCAGGAATACCGACGGAATATTCACAAATGAAAGTAACGCCTTCAATCTACGTAAATGTTTCATTTTTTAACTTATTTTTTAAAATAATTTTTCTACCTAAATTGAGCAAAAAGAGATATAAAACAGCTTGAGCAATTGAGCATATTAAGAAAACATGTTGAAGGGTTCAAAATGCAAAATAATAGTTTCTACTCAGGAAAGTCGGATTAGATTGATCAGCTACTTTAGACCATTTTGTCTCAATGAGTGTCAGTTTTATACTGATATTATATAGGTACTCCAATACTACACAACCTCTCGTTTTAATTCATATTTTACTTAAAAAAACATATCACATTTGAAGTCAGTGTGCATTATTCCTCTAAATCCAATATTTTAAATATTACATTCCATCACAGGCTTCAATGAAAATATTTTCGATTTCAAATTTATCCCCCTTTTCGAATCTCCCTGGAATAAATTGTGCGTTTTCCATCCTTCGAAACAAACTTTAATAGCTTTAAGACTGAAAAATGACTGAAAATGCTGTTTAATACGATTTTGGGATGAACGAGCAGAAAACTAAAATACATGAGGGCAATTCCACCGTAACTCACGCTACATTTTTTTCAAAATTGCAATTTCAAATAATTTTTAAATATAGAAATAACTATTATTTTCTTTCTAAAAAAATCATACATATTGAAATTTATGTTAATAATTTAAAATAAGTATTGCGAATCTTTTAAGAATTTTAGTTTTTTTAATATTAATTAAAATAGAGTCGTAACTCACGCTACAAGAAAAAGACATGGATTTATGAGTATAAAATTCAAATTTGTTTTTCTGCTTAAATAGTGTTTCAAATAATTCTATATGCTTCTCAGGTGTTTGAATATACTTCCCTTATTCTAAAATAGCAAACAGTTTTACTGGGAATGCTTAAGAAAATCAGAAATAAAATAAAATATAGAGAGCTGTTCGTAACTCACGCTACAGTACTTCGTAACTCACGCTACATGTGTATAAGCGTTCAGTTATTCATGAATATAAATATAATTAAATTGATTTAAACACTTCATTTCATTTTTACTATAAAGTTTATGAGTATATTTAACAAAAAAGTTGTAAAAACTAATTAATTTATTTTTAATTTTCTAAATAAACTATACATTTTTCATTAACAAATTAACCTTTAAAACAAATATTTCTAAATATTGACTTTAAATGCTGACATTCCGATAAAAATAATTTTTACAAAATTTAAGCAATGCACAACACAATTAGATCAATACTGCATAATTATTCCCTAAAATAATTAGAAAATTTTATTATTTTATTTTTTCATTTTTCTTGATCATGTCCCTGTTCATATGGAATAGCCCATGAATTGTTTTGAACACCGAGGCCTCCTGAAGTTTCCCTTTGTATTTAATCTCACTCTTTATATACGTTTCAGAGCAAAGCCCCTTCAACCCCCCCCACTGAAGAAGCTAAGCTAAATGCACAATTGAATAAACACGGCACGTCTATATCCCATAATTTCCCAGCCAGGTAATAAAAATGTCTAGAAGCTTTCCACTTACAAATTTGGAATCTGGCCATTTTAAATAAAATTTATTACTATCACGAACATTCAGCATTCGGAAAATACCATAAAACTATTATTTTGCTCGGTAATAGAATTACACGAGTGATTCTAAACACTTGCAAGTAAAATTCTTCTAGGGTTATGACTTTTATTACTATTTTATAGGATCATATATATTTTAGACCCCCAAGCTATTGCCTTTTTAATATTCAATGTTATTTCTTATTATATGTTGCATTTTTTAATAATGAAAAATACTTCCACTCTAAATCCATTTTCAATTCTTTGATTGTTTGAATTGGTTCAACAAGTATGCCTAATTTGCAAACAAGATTTGGTTTTGTATTCATGTTTTTTTCTGCTTGAAGAAATTTATTTCAATCGTAATAGTCAATATTTATGTTTACTCTAAGTAAAAAATACAGGAAAAAATAGCATTGTGTTTATGAAATAACAACAAATTCATACATTCTTCAATACGTGGTAAAACGTTTTTTTTTAATTTATTTTTACCCCATTCTTCTAGTTCACCACAACAAATGTATCATTATGTACTTAGGTAAACGAAAACTATAAAGGAGGGAGATGCCATAAAAAATACAATATATTGGAATTTCTTTCTTTGCTTAGTCGTACCGAGTAATGACAATAAAATTTAGACCAATGGAACGCAGGGCTTTCTTTCTAATCCAGTAATTATAGTAAACATTAGAAATAAACTCTTTGAAGAATACAATATTCGAAGTGCATTTTAGAATCGATGGAAAATCAGTAACAAAAACATTCTAGGGGATTTAAAAAAAAAGCTTAAGAATGCTTTAAATTAGGAATCAAACTTTTTTTATTCGGAGATTTTTTTTCAGAAAAATGCAGAAGTTTCCAAGTAGTACTTAAAAGAAAACAATGAACAACAGGAGAACAACATACTTATAATATAAAAAAATGACCAATATTGTGTTTCTCCAATATCTGATTATTTTTACTTATTCAATATGATTGATTTTTTATTTTCTTCTCATTAAAATTTTAAATATATTGAAAGTCTAGAAGATTATCGGACATGTTAGACCTAGCGTGAATAAGGAAGTTGCATGTGTCAGATTTTCAAAAACAAACTAGGGTTCCGTATGGTTTTTTGTATGGTAAAATGAAATATCTAATCAGTTTTTCAAAAAAATGTACAGGTAATTAAATATTTTAATTTAAAAGTCGAGAAAAAAACACGTGACTGAAAACGTTTATTGTTTAAACTATAAGATGACGTCAACAATAATACCATCAACTCCATTGCTTTACAACAATGTTTAGTATAAGATAACGTCACATCAAAACTCTTAACGTTTTCGCGCGCTTTTAAAAAGGGGATTTTTGTTAATTTTTTTAGCAATCAAACAATTTCTCGATCGGCCTCAAATTTTGGGTAGTTGCTTATTTTTGCAAGAGGAATCGATTAAAAAAATAAAAAAAATCATGCAACTTCCTCATTCTCATGATATGCCCTCCCTTTTTATCACTTGTCTTTCTTTTGTTTTTTAACATTTGTATATTAGTTTCCCTATATTATTTTAGTTCCCTTCTGCCATTTATCATCATTATTTATGTATTTTTTAATATAGGTGTCGTTATATTTCTAAAACAATAGTGGATACCGGAGTTAGTTAGCACTCGGGACTAGTTGGTATTCTGTCCTTATATTCTTTCACAAAGAAGCCTGAGCACTAAAATTTAGATGGAAGATATAGTGCATAAATATAATATCCCAGTATAAATATTTCAGTAAACAAAAAAATCAGTTAGATTTTGACATTTAATTAAATACTCTGCAAAAGATGCAAATAAAATATTTGAATCCTTAAATAAAAGATGTAAAAATCTACCGATGATAATATAGTTCTAAAAGTAAAAATATGGAGGATTTTTTAAAAAACAGAGTATCGAAATTATTTTTTTGCACATTCGTCAATTGCTATGATTTAAAAATGAGTAGGACATTTTTTAAGAAATTTTTTGCATGCTTTAGGCTTGATAATGCATTTCCTTTAGCTTTAGTTTGTAACTTTATGCCTCTTAAATAATTAGGGTTTTATTTTGTAAAACTAGGTATCATTACATTCTTACAGTATATGAATATTATTAGTATGCTTCATTGTTCAAATCAATCGAGATAAATACTAATCAGCGATTATCTAACTGTTATTACAAAATATAAAAGGGAATTATAAATTTATATTTAACGCAATGAACATCTACTAACGGTTCATTAAACGAAAATACATACTTCAAATACCCCCTTTTTTTAAACGATAATTCCTTCCCCAATTCTAATTTTTCATTCCTTCAAAACAAACAAAATTTTTAAAAATGAGAAAAGATCTCACAAACAATCGTACACCAAAATAACCCAATTTTAATGCTTAAATGCATGCAATAAATCACAAATGAAAATATTATTATCTAATTATTTCCATTTTATTTAATGGATGTTAAAAGCAAAGAAGGAAAGTAAAAAGGACATTCAAAATACTTCACAACCAATCTTTGGATGACAAAACATTCAATTATGGACACATCTTCACAATTAAAAAAAAAAAGAAATGGCACAAGGCCAATGTTTTCAGCTTCTGAACTCTCCATGGAGTATTTCAAAAAAGAACATCAAAAAACGATTAGTCACTAATCTGTTTAATAAGAATGATGTTTCCAACAATGTAAAAATCGAAACAAATTCCATTAAAGTAAAACTTAAATTGTGTGTTTTATTGTAATTGTCGACACGACTGAATATTTCTGGAGCAATAAATTTTCACGTAATTGTGAAATTTCGCCATTCGTAAAAAGCCATTTTCCATGTTTATTTCTAATTACACTAATGATGTTTTAATCAGATTTCTCCGTTTTGTCATTTGGGGTTTTCGATAGTTGAAGTAAATTGTGGTAGTGTTTTTTGGGGCTTTTTTTTTCTCATTCATTACCTGCAGTTTCTTTTTTGACTTATTCCTTGACGTAATATTCCAAATTTTAAATGAAATAATAATTTATTCTTAAACTTTGTTTAGGTAGTTGCATTCACTAAACATTTAATTATAAAATACTATCCCTTTTAATTTTTTCTTACTTTAAAAGCTTTTATACATTTATTTTAAATTTACTAAATTCAACTGAAAATTTTAAAAATGCTACTTTAAAAAGTTACTTTTAGATCCATTTCAAGAGTTGTAGAAAAAGTTTGCAGAAGGTTGAAGGCTAATTAAAAGAACCTGCCTTTAGATTTCACATTCATGAAAATATTCGATTTGTTATCATTTTAAATATAATATTTTTTACATTGAAATATCCACATTTAAATATTATTATAGATTTAAGATTTTATTATTTGCATTAAATATACGCCCATTCAGATTTAAGATTTTATTACTTGCATTAAATATACGCCCATTCAGATTTAAGATTTTATTATTTGCATTTAATATACGCCCATTCAGATTTAAGATTTCATTATTTGCATTAAATATAAGTATATCCATCTGCATTAAATAATATTACATGTATTTATACTAAAAGTTTAAAATCTATCCAATATATGTTTAAATAGATAACATTTATTTGTAGAAAGTATTAAAAATAACTCCTTATAGAGCATTTTAAATTGAATATCCATAGAAAATATTACCATCCTAAAATATCTCATATTTAACTAACTACATGTTTATTCTTTTCATTCAAATTATTTATATTTACTTCTTAAAATTAAGTATTCATTTTTTATAAAAGCTTCCAATTCAAAATGGCAACACTATTCATGCATTTAAATATTCAATACAATTACACCTAAAAGAAACGCATCGCAAATTTCCATAATCGCGTTTAACGGGTTTATCAATCCTCACGCGTCTTCGATCAAATGCGAATCGGGAAGGATTGAAGGAAAGAACGAAAAAAAAAACGAAATAAGCTATCCTTGGCAAAACAGAAGCGCACAAAAAAGCATTTATTTTCCAGCTCACGTTGCAAGTTTTGGAGCGTTTTTTTCCTCTTCCTCATACCAGCCCCTGAAGCCCCGACATATCCTCCCTGCATCCCTCAATACTTTTTTTTCATTTATTTACTTCAATATTCCGCGACTTCTTTTCACTCGCGTTTTAATAAATAATAAATGGCAGCACACATCCTTTGTCCGGGGAAAACGCATTAAAAAAACGTCGTACTTACTAAAACATCGACAAAGAAGTAGGAATATGCTCGATAAAAGTATTCTATATACGCGAAAACAAACGCAAAATAAAAAATTCAATATTTATTTCGAGTCGTCCCGGTTACACACCGAGCTACGAGGAGAAACTTTAGTTACAAATATTATCTAAGCGCACTTGTGTGTTTGAATAAGGGTCTCTCTGTTCATGAATATTTCATTGGATACGATGTATTGAACAGATTGTTATGTACTTCCAGGGATCTTTATGGCAAAAAGAACTCAAAATGGAGACATCGAGTGTTCGAAAAATGAATTTGGGTCTCCTTCTTGAGAAGACCCTTTCCAATGAAATATTAAGGTGTGAATGCTTTTCGAAGAATATTTAAAAATTTATGAGACCATCTATGAGTTTTTCTCATGTTACCGAAAGGTTTTACATCGTCTGTTTCTATTTAAATATACAGGGTGTTTCAAAAGTCCGTTTCGCTGGTTTTATTTGGAACCAACGTGTCCTAGGGTCACGGAAGTAAGGTCTACCCCTAGGTAAGCGACCCTGTAGAATCCATTGAGATGACTAACAGCGCCCTTTGCGATAAAATAAAAAAAGTTAAAAAATTAATTTAAAAACTAAAGGAGATAGAGCCTAAACCTCAGTGATAGTATTGCTGCCAACGTTATGAAGTACTCGCTAAAAAATTTCATGAAAATGTCGTGAATATTCGCGGATATATTAGCAATTACCATGTGAAAATAGCCCTTTTTCAGACCTTTACATATTAATCTGAAAAAAAAATACATCGAAGCAGTTCCAGGGATTGGTGAGCGATAGCGAGTAGGAGGCAGAGCATCTAGTGAATAAAAAAGTTAAAATATACTAACAAAAATAACGGAGGTTTTAAAATGCTTATCAATTTAACAGCGTCCGGCTGTTTTACAAAATTCCAATAAATTATCTTATCTCGAAAGCCGTCTAAAAAAATTATTAAAACACACGCATGTTTTTATTAATTATTTTTGAAATCTAAGAATGAAAGTTCAGTTGAAAGTATGTGTTCTGAATAAGATTTTCAATTTAATTTGAAACTCTCGGGAGTAGTGAAAACATAAAAATATGTTGCCAATATAAATTCAAATTATTTGAGTAATGAAATTAGATGTTTGTGGAATGTGTGGCAGCTTGGAATTTTTAAAATTTTTCTATTTTCCTCGAGAAGCATGTTTATGCATGAGACGAAGAGTAATAGAGGTATTTCCTCTTTTAAAATAATTCATCAGATTGTTTAAATTTCTTTCTTCCTTTCTTTTTAAAAAAATCTTTAGTTCAGTTCCAATTTGTTTTAAAGATTCAATATAATTAGCACTTTTTTCCCATTTCTTGATAAATATTTATTTGTAAATTCAACTTTTATCTTATAACTTTACCGGCATTACGATTGTTTGCTTTTTAAAATTTTTAACGCGTGGGGAATATCAATATGTAAAACAATCTGTAAAAGGTTTTTATAACTATAAAAAGTTTCCTGTAGTGTAAAATAATGATATATTTGTTATCAATTCCTTTTAGAATCAATCTTTTATCAATGTGATAAATAGGGCATTATTAATAATGCCCGAAGTGGAGGAGGGCAATTTGATAAATTCAATGGCATTTATCAATAAAATTGGAACAGATCAAGTGATAAATTATAATTGATAAAGGCCATTAAGTTAAAAGAAAAAATTAATAAATACCTTATAAAATTACCAATTAGAAGGATATTTAAGATTTAAAAATTTTATAAAACATTTCACTGAATCCATATATTATGCCCTTAATTAATACAAGGTTTATTTATGTATTCAAATAAGTCATCAGAAGAATTTAAATTATGAATTATGAAGTTGTTGTTGTCTTATGCCACTTGGAATATCCAAGCTCCACCGCGAAGCGTACAGGATTTAAGGCAAAGGAGGTGCGGCTCCTGAAAAAGTTAGGTCCAATGTGAATTATGATCATCTTCTCAATAAAAAGAGCTAAATAAAATATATGTATCTTACAAGGTTAGTTAGAGCAAGCTGAAGTTAAAATTGAGAATCGGGAAACTACCCACACCACCGAAACGCTCTAAATTTACAGCATACGTTGGTGCTGCAATCTCGTTACCAGATACGGCTTAGCTAAAAATAAACAACAGCAAACGGTTTTGGATACTTAACAGTAAAAAAATCCTTTACCATTTGGCTTTATTCCAATTTAAGGTAGTAATGTTTTTATGATCTCATGTTACATCTAAACACCAGACAATAAAAATAGCAGCTGATAAAACAACTTAACACAACCTTCTTTAAAAATCTCTCTTAACTGCGGTAGATGTAACTTCCGACCAAACCTGACACACTTCGGACTACATTAACATTAAGACCTATTCATCACAACTGACCATTAACGGTACTTAGCCCGACCATTTAAGCGCGACAAAAACCCAGCCCCGAAACATTTTACGATTCCAAAAAACGATATACTACCCGGACGATATTTCAAACGGGGACAAGCATGATCCTAGAACAAAAATGAAGTCGACATTCACGCAACCCGGGCATAACGATGCCCGGGCTATTTGCATTTTATTCGCGCGCGCTCAGTGTATCATTCGAGGGGCACAGATGTTCCCAATGATTCCCTGATACGCATCGGGCAATTCTTCCTCCGATCATTAACCAGCAAATGGCCGTTAAAATGCGCGATAACACATGCCGACGATAAGGAGGAGAAACTGGAGGGGGAACTGGCCAAAAAGCTGTGTGGTAATTGGCCTCGGTTTCTGGGCGAGGGGATCGTTAGAAGCGCATGGGTTTCAATTGCGGATCACCGTTTGTTGTGTTTCGGAACTGGGGAGTGAATTTTTGTGGTGGTGTAATGGTTTGGTTATGGATAGATAGTTTTGAGGGGTTTTTTATGGTAGCAATTGTTAATCGGGTTGGAGCTCTCTCAGTTATTTAATAGTTGGTATTGGTTAATTTGTTTTTATGTTTGGGGGTATATACTTTTGAACATGGTTTGTGTAAAAAATGGAGAAGGAAGGGTCTTATCTAAATGAAATTTGAGCTTTTGATACTTATAAGTAAAGTAAATAATAATTTAAAAAATTTATGCATGTATAAAAGTTATTTATTTACTTAATGAATACACAACTTAACTATTTTTTAATTTGATACTCCAACAACCCGAAGCAAACTAGCTGAGGATCAATGCTTGAATATTTTTTTTAAAACCTCAAGCATTTTTTTACTCTACCAAGTAATTACTTGCTAACATAAACACTGTTTACCCAATTATAATCAGAATTAAAAATTAAGTCATAAAGACATAAATTTTAATTCTCCCGTTTAATTATTTGGAATTTTTGAATATCAGCTAGAAAACTAAAATATTTAAGTTTGTCAATTATCTGATTCTACGTTTTTATCGATATTTTTGCTTGTGTTTCCAAAAAGTCGATACCGGATTCTGTGACTCGATTTGAAACTTATTTTACAACTTGTCACTTAACTATAAATTTATTTCTTCAAAATAGTTTCATTCAATAATCCAAGCCACTCCTTTATACTAGACAGCAACTTAAGTTAAACCTACAACGTCACTAACAAACAAAGTAGTTCCCATCGCTGTGTCTGAATTTCGAGTGAAACGAAGAAGGTCAATTTTAAAATCGGATTATTTCGTTAAACCCATGTATATACTATAGTGTCTTTTTATCACCATTCGCTTATCGAATTTCCTCCTATCAACCCAACAGGCTTTATGTTTACTCACTCTCTCCTTCCGCGTAGTGACCTACTGGGTTCAGAAAACGTTGCGGCGAAGTATAGTATTGTATTACATTTTATAACATGCACAAATAAATAATGATTTATTTTTTTCTTAAGCTAGAACAACTATTTACATTAAATTTTGGCGCTATTTTTATCAAATTAGAACTATTCATACCTTAGAAGATGTTAACGTATTTTACGTTTATTTCGGAAGTTAAACATTTTCAGACCTAGCCGTCCCGAATTTCTCATTCGTTTCAATGGTAATCTCGGACGACTAAGGATTGAAAGGGTTAAGGTATCCGCCTACCCCGAAAATTTGGTTCTTACATTTTCAAGTAGTTTAGACTTCTATCTTTCCAAAACTGTTTTCATTTTACTTGTAGGTGAATTAGAAAAAAAATTACAGCATTTTTTTAAAAACAGATAGTCGTGTGCGACAAATATAAACTTTAAAGCTAATTTTCTCAGAACTAAATTTTGCATAAAAACCCTCCACTATTTACATGATTACTCAAAAACTATCCAAGATATTCACTCCAAATTTTAACAGTATATTAATCATACTGTTATTAACCAGATGGTCTACATATTTTTATGTTAGTTTATTATTTTTGTTTTTATTGATGTTTTTTTGTTAAATGGAAGTAGAAATTTTGAAATTTTTCGCTTACCTTTACATTTTATGCTGTAAAACAATTACTTTTCAAAATATGTCCTAGAAAATAGTCCATTCTGAAAATAAGTGTTATACTATACTTGTGTCCAAAGGAAATTTATATAGGGGTAATAGTTTTTGGGCAAGAGTGAGAGGGGTTTTATAAAAATTCACTTAAATTTTACACAAATTACCTCATATTTTAGAAAATAATATAATTAATTTTGTTTTTTTAGCATTAATCAATGTTTTGATGTATATTTAAACTAAAAATTAAAAAATAAAATTTGTAAATCAAGTATTTCAAAAAAATGGTCTCAAAGGTAGGCGGATACCTTAAAAACACAAACGAGAAAAAAAAAGTATCTCTACAGTAAACGAGATACATAAACTTATTCCCACAAACGTTATCGTTAAACACAGCACAAAAAAAGCCATCAGATATTCGAAATAGCAACCGGTCGTTTTTCACACGGGATATGATAGTGAACAGCTCTCGAGGGTCCTATTTATTTAACGTTTCAAAACTCGCAGTGGAGTGCTCAGTCAATATCAACTTTCTCCGGGGGAACACGGATTTCCTTTTTAAAGTAGTTCTCACGGTGAGGGGGGGTCCCCATATACTTCGTGCACGTCAATATTTATATATTAAAGGGGGATATTTTTGGCAAAAGTAGGGTTTTGGGGGAAGTTTGATGCTCAGTTTTTGAGTTATTTTGGTTTTAGAATTAGCGGTGAATGTTTTTAAAGGAATGCGGACTCATTTGACCTGACTATGTTGAAAAACCGATTTTCGACCAAAATTTCGAAAAAAATTTTATTAAATAACCTGAAAATATGGACTCTCTTCTTTTCAAAACAGTTTTTGGTTTGTCTCTAAACAAAGTAGAAGCCGAGATATTTCAATTTTAAAAAACCATATCGCAAGCTTTTCAACCGGAGTGGCAGACTTCAAATGCGTTTTTCTTTGTATGTTATTTTTAACAAATTTGCTTTACGGTGAACATCATTTCTACAAATATAATTGATATATTTTTTTGAAATTTGGTATGATGGTTCAAATATGCATATTCTAGCTTGTGAAGCAGGATCTTATGTGTATTTATAATAGAAAAAATTTTTTTGAATCACTTTTCTACTTTGTTAAAAAAATTTTTAGGTAAATCCTAAAATTTTTAAATCATGATTTGTATCTTCTGATAGGAATAAAATTCAGCTTATATCCGGGTTAACAAGGTAGAATATATGTAGAATATATATTTAAGAGGGTTAATATCAAATTTTATGTTCATATCATGAGTAGTTTTAAAATAAGAGTGTTTTCCGTACATGTCGTTTTTAGTGTAAAAAAGACAATTTTTAGCATTTTTTCAGAAAAATATTTTTTTCTCACAATTTTTTTGCTTACAATGTGCTTTCTATGTCCATTTAACTATTTTATGGGGGGATGTTGTCATATCACTTGGGGGAAAAAGGCCTCTCAACGTAGTAAGGTACCTTAAATAAAAAAAGAACCATAAAATGATTAATGAATTAGCGAAAAGAATCTTGTGCAAATGTTAACTTCAATTGAAAAACAACGTTTATTTTTACACAATTAATAAAAAAACAATTGTCTACAGTTTTAAAAATTTTTATAAATTGTGTAAAAATAAACGTTGTTTTTCGATTGATGATTAATGAATTATTGTGAAAGAAACTGTTGGAAATTTAAGTTTTATTCCTGGCACTGTGAATTTGGTTGATGGCGCAAGGTCACCTGGCACTGTGAGAACATTACGTTTACGATGATAATATATCAACTGATATCGCAGCATTTTTTATATTGTGTGATTAACCGGTCAAATTTTAGTGATAGGCGTCTTGGGCCCGGATGTAAGCTTTCCTGCAACAGGTGGAGTCAAGAATCCCCTATACAAAAACATCCTCTTTAAAATTTGACAGCGACTCTTTTGAACACCGTGTATAGACAAAAGAACTATGCATATTTCGGGAGTTTAAACCAGGCGCAGGTCCAGCAAGGTTTCAAGGGGAGGACACTTTTTGAAGATCACATCTATATTAAGAGGAAAATCGACAAAATTTTATTTGTTTTTCTATATAAACTTTTCCACTCAGATCCACCTCATGAAATTTATTTTTGAACCTACCATGTTTGATAAAGAATATAAGAGAAACAATGTTTCGGAACATTTGATCACGTTCTGAAGAACCAGTAGAGTTCTGATGATAGTAGAGTCTGTGAGTCCCCCCTGAGAAAATTTTAGATATTTTGACCCTAAATAAGGCATCTATGATAACGTAGATTTTTTCACAAATCTGGATGTGCTGATTCAGCCACCTATTTTTTCAGTTTTCCCATGTGTTTATTGGTTACCTGTAACTTTGTTCTCATTGCTGTATCCTATATTTATGTACCGATAGTCATGTTTGCATCGTCACACGGCGCAAGTTCAGAGGTGCGGATGCTTGGCGAATTTTGGCTGTTAAGCGGCACATTTAGAAGCCAAATCATTCACTTAATATTAGTTAGGGTTACCATATAAGTCATCTTTACCGCTAAAAACTTGGCGCATCCGCACCTCTGAACTTGTGCCCGTCACACTTACACCGTCACCCTGACGAAGAGGATCCATCAGCCATCCTCGAATATGAAACATATTTTTCAGTTTTCCCATTCATTTGTTTATTGGTTACCTGTAGCTTTGTTCATTGCTGTATCCTATATTTATGTACCGATAGTCATGTTTGCATCGTCACACTTACACCGTCACCCTGACGAAGAGGATCCATCAGCCATCCTCGAAACATGTCTGTGTTTTAGACTTTAAAATCTTTTTTAAATTAAATGTGCAAAATAAACGTTGTATTATTGTAATTTTCAACTCATATGATCAGCAAAAGTCAACAAAAAGTAAATTTTTTAATGACTAAAATTTTTTTTCCACCCTCTCTTGAATCCACGCCTGGTTTAAATTAAAGCCCTAGATCCTCTACCTTAAGCAGCGACATCACGCTCAATCGGCCGCCATTTTGGGGAGAACTCACTACTAGTGACGATAAGCTAGACTATCCAGACTAGTAGTGAGTTCTCCCCAAAATGGCGGCCGATTGAGCGTGATGTCGCTGCTTAAGGTAGAGGATCTAGGGCTTTAGTTTAAATAGCACCCTCACAGAACACAGCTTTCAATGAACAAAAAGAGGTAAACCTCACCTGCCCTGACGTGCACTTCCCTACTGCCCAGAGTCCCGACAGCATTGGAAGCCTCGCAGCGATAGGCGGCTGCATGCACGTCCGCCCTGTACTCTTCGGCCGGGAAGGGAGGGAATACCAGGGCTCCGTCGTGGCGGGTGTGACGCAGCCCCGGCAGGTCCGCGGCCGGCTGCCCGTCCGCCCGCACCCAGCGCACCTGGGGCGTCGGGCGGCCCTCGGCGTGACAGGGCACCGTCGCCCCGGAGGAGTTGGAGAACGCGGCCAGGCTGGGAGGCTCGAGGCTGAACTGCGGGGCGCGGAACCGGAGTTGGTCGCATAGCACTGAAAGAGAGAAGGCCGATGTTAGTTTCATGTACGTACATCAGAGGTAAAAGTAATATAGTTTATTTTTTTAAAAAATACAGGGTATTTCAGATAAGTATTTCTTAATAATAAGGACTCTGAAATAAGGATAAGCGTCAAGTCAGACCTAGCGTCTTATGACCGCCCGACCCATTAATCACCATTAAAAAAGCATGGGAAAGCCTAGTCCCCTATCGTGACAGGAATCAAGATTCCTGTCAAGATAGGGGGAGTCTCAGGCTGAACTCCATGCTTTCTCCTTATCTGATTTACGATATGGGCGTTTCGAGACGCTTGTAGTGTGGCGCGACGCTAAGTATTCTGAAACCCTTAAAATCACTAATAATAAATCTGAATATAAATCTGGACTACATAATTTCATAGCAGGACACAATGACATAGAAATATTATTTAAGGTAACTAAATAGAGTCGGCGCAGCTTTGTTGCCTAGGGAGAGATTTGGTACTGGGTACCATGGACGAGCTACGAGCTCTTTTGGTACTTCAAAACTACTATTTTCTTTTTGTATGTATGTGTTCGTCTTTTTTTTGTTGTTGTCTCTTCAATGTTGTGTGCGTATTATTCCATTGTTTTTTTCTCTTTTGTGTAATTTTTAATTATATTTTGTTGAAATAAATCCTTGAACCCTTGAGGAATTTCTTTAAAAAAGCTTCACACTATATTATATGAACCCTCCTGATTCGATACGAGCCATTTGCGATTCGTTTAAACAAGTATTTAAGGGAGAAAATTGCTGATTTAGTGGTCGAGGTAAGAACTGGAAGTTGGCAAAGCTTGGCGCTTGGCGGTATGAGCTTGGCGAGCGTTTTTGACGTAGTTTCTTTACGAGTGAAGCGAAAAACCGAAAACACCAAATGAGGGATTTAGTGGCCAAGTTGGTTCAAAAAGTCAAGTGTGAGTGGCAGAGCTAAACCGGGAGACCGGACACGCTTAGAACAGCGGAGCAGATGTTTAAGCTGTCTCTATATTAGTACTAACTCTATGCATACGTGTAATTAGAATCGATGACTCGCTACTAGTCATTTCCCATTGCATTTCTATTGCGTTGGCATGGTGACGAACCGCCTATTCTAACTACACGGAGTATTGTAGCTTTAGTGCATATTTTTTATCACAATTGTTTGGTAGAATTTGCATGTTAATGAACTTAACATAAAAAATGTGTAATGCGTAAAAGATAAAACAAATAAAAAATAACGTAAACAATTAAAAATAATCCCAATATTCCTCGTTTCTCTATCTTGCTCCAGAATTATATATTTAATCCCATATTGAATTTCAGAGTTTTCCAACTGCTAATATTTTAAAGCGATCTTTATTTAAATTTATTAGTAGCATAGACAATTTTGATGTTTTTTCATTCATTTAATTCAAGAACCATAAATTTTAATACCTTTCCATGCTATTATTTTCTAATCATAATCAAATTAAAAGTTATTAATATTATTCAAATTTTTTTATATACATCTTATTGTTTATTTTCCCACTTTATTGTAATTATTTTCTGGCATCATATTATGTTTATTATAAGAATATTTGTAATTTTTCTTTCAACAGTACCGGGTTTTCCTCCTGGCGATTCATTATTTTGTTTTCTTTGTTGTGTGTTTGTATTTGTATTTATGCATAAAATAAAGATGTAAAGATAAAGGAATTCTGAAAAAAGGATCTGAAGGTCCTTCCCCAAGACCCTAAAAAAATTTATAACCCTAAGAACAAGATTTTAATTTATTTTTGTACACATAGGCCTAATATAGGGACGCGTTTTTTATATCCCTGAGTGTAAAATTTGCATGAGTTATAGTTTTTTCTTGAAAATAATTTATACTTCACTAATAACAAAATATTCAGATTACTTGCTTTATATTTATGTAATTCTAGTATTTACTATAATACTCTTTCAACTTTGGGGTTTTAAATTAAGTCCATATTAATCTCGTATGAAATCCGAATACGTCTACAAAATAAAGAGAAACAGATCCCTTGGAGACACATAAAACAAAGCAAATGCAAAAAAAAAATACCCAATTAATCTGAATTCAATTTCGTTTTTATCTCAAGCAACGGGCAAGAAAAAACACAAATAATTACTCGTTAAATTATTAGAAAAGGAATCTTACGAATAAAATTGCTTCTTTACTGATGTAAAAAAGTATTGCGTTAGTTAATTTATGCAATTAAGGATGAGGAGGAACCAAAGAAAAGGCTATTTCAATGCCATGATTATTCCAATTGGTTTTGATCCTCTACAGTTGTTTATAATATTTTTTCTACTCTAGATTAATGCAAAATATCAGCTTTCTTTTAATCATGCCTTATTAATACCCGCTAAATTTCATTAACTCAGATCATCCTTTGTAAAAGATTCCCCACCGGGCATCAGAACTGCATTATTGGTGTTATTATTAAATTAAAACGCATAATTATACTCAATGAAAACTAAACGCGTTTTTAAAAATGAAGCAATTATACAAAACATCAAAGCTCTTTGCAAAACGCTCTCAGCTTTTTTCTACCCTAATTGAATATGAATTTTAGTTTTCCTATCTCCCTGCATAAATAAATAAGAATAAAAATTCTCCATATACTGGTGCATCACATGCTTTAGGATATATTATCAAATTCACTAGATATGTTTATTGAATAAAAGTATAACACGAGAATTTGAATGAAGTGTAAGAGTAACTGTGAAATGCAATTAAATTACCCGTGCCTTTAATAACGTGTTTATCCTATGATTTTCGAAACTCGAATGTTTGTCGAAGAAAATGTCTTAAGCATCGTTTAGGTAATTTGATTTTCTTAAGAATATTTTTCTTTGAATGGCGATTTGACTCGTTCCAGATATAGGTTCGGGAAAAAAAGAATATATTCGATCAAACGGTATTCCTTTTATTTTATTTGTAGTTCGTTAAAACGAAATTTAATTTGAGGAGCAATCATTTTGAAAATAAATCTTTTTAAAGGGAATGGTTTTTACTTATAGATTTTAATTAAATTCTCTGAAAGTTAGGTGGAGTGAAGCGGAAAAGTTTCACGTTTTTGCCAAGAGTAATGGCATTGGGGATAAATTCTACATTAAACATTCTTTGCACAAAATTTTTAGCTATTCTAATTACGTTGAAAATTCAAGCGTTTTAATTGCTGAAGCATTTAAAACTCGTTTCTATGGTGCATCTAAATTTAAAAGGAATCAATAAAATTGTTTATTTTGCGGAATGAAAGTTCAGCTCTACCTTAAAAAAAGGTTTTAAATTTAGTAATAGTAATAGTAATAGTAATAGTAATAGTAATAGTAATAGTAATAGTAATAGTAATAATAGTAATAATAGTAATAATAGTAATAATAGTAATAATAATAATAACAATGATTTATTTACACACAAAAAAAAGTTACATATTAAATCGAAAAAAGAAAAAAGAAAACACACAAAATTTAAGTTGGCAAAAAAGGTTTTAAATTTATATTCTGCAAATTTTAAATTCATGCTGTATGAAATGTTATATGCGAGATAAATTAATTAATACTGTGTAAGTATTGAAAACTTGCGGACAGAAATGAGGCAACAATTTTCTACAGTAATTTTGTAAGTGAAGAAACTCGATAGTAATTGATTTATTTTTGTATTAAATAATGCAGAGATAATAAAGGTAATTTTTAATTTTTCTATTAGCATATTGAAAATCATGAAGAGTAAGTCAAAATGTCTTAAAAAAATCGATTTTGAAATTTTGATAAATTATAAAAGAGCAAAACATTTAGCTTCCCAACGGTGTATTAATTTGCCTGTAATCAGTTTTAAAACATACTGAAAATTCATTTAAAAAAGTAAACAAACAGATATTCTCTGTGCCAAGCCTACTTTGAATGTAAATATCTCAAAACAGCGTTTTTAAATCTTCGATGTATTGGGTTGTCCCATAAGTTCTGTTACTTTTTACAAAGTTTCGTGTTTGAAAATTTTTTATGAAAAACTGGTAATAGGTTGAGATTTCAAACAAAAGGGATTTTGATATATGTATATTTATGAACATAATGTGGGATTTTGGTAGTTCTCGGGATATTATTTCTTTTCAAAATGGTGGTTTGAAAAAAAGACCACAAACGACGATTTTCGCGTAATTTTTTTCTTTTGTTTAAAAAACTAGGAAGAACGCATAATTCAGGGCTAAAAAAAGTTTTACTATATATTTGAAATGTTTAGTTTAAGATGTCATAGTTTCAAGATAATTCGATAAGTTTAACGTAGGAAATTTTGGTCCCAAACATAACATCTATTGCAAAAACTTACCTCAATAATGTTAGTCATTTCAAAGAAATTTTTACGAAAAAAAGCATCAAAATCAATAAAAAAGCTTAGGAAAGACCCAAGTATTCAAAAATGCAGTATATTAAATTATATCTGAACTTAAGCTCAGAAAATAGTGCGCAAAAAGCAAGCGCGCAACGTTTTAGCTTATCACAATTACACTCGCTGAACTTACACTCAGCGAACAAAGCAATTTTCTTCGCTTCATACGAAAACATTACAATAAAAACAACTCCTTGGCAATTAGAAATAAATCAATTGAATGATATTATGAAAAGGTACTTTCAATGCATTAATGGCATCAATTCAATGCATTAACAAGCGTTATGGTTCAAAAAACACCTGCCTTTAATTACTTCATACCAGCTGCTTAGAAAAACAATAGGCGTGCATTAAAAAACAAGTGAAATTGCCAATTTATGAAGTTTTAAAGCCAAAATTTCCAACCTTAAACTTATCGAATCATCTTGAAACTATGGCATCGTAATCTTAACATTTCAAATATACAGTAAAACTTTTTTTAGCCAAGAATTATGCGTTCTTCCTAGTTTTTTAAACAAAAGTAAAAAATTACGCGAAAATCGTCGTTTTTGGTCTTTTTTTCAAACCGCCATTTTGAAAAGAAATAATATCCCGAGAACTACCAAAATCACACATTATGTTCATAAATATACATATATCAAAATCCCTTTTATTTGAAATCTCCACCTATTACCAGTTTTTCATAAAAAATTTTCAAAGACAAAACTTCGTAAAAAGTAACAGAACTTATGGGACAACCCAATACCTTTTCTAGCAAACTAACAGTTGAAACATCACGATTTTTTGCACACATTCCTGTGATGATGTAGTTGTTATACTGAAATGAGCTTTTAAAAATATCTGCAATTTTTTTAAATATCACTTTTATCATGAAAAAATCCCATACCTCAAGAATTTTAGAGATGCAATGTAAAAAGTTCAATAGAAAATGGGTTCTAGTTAATCAAATACTTAAGCTCATTTCAGTATAATTTAGAATATGTATTTTATACCCTTAAAAAACTTGACAGCTGTATCTTTAATACTTTCTAAAAAAAGGGTACATCGAAATATACATTTTTAACATTGTTGACATAGGGGTTACTTCCCCTTAAGAATTTTATGAAACAAAATTTCCATAAGGAATAAACACACAAAATACCACATTTTTCTGCATGAAATCATAATTCTTTACCAATCCTTAAACTACAAAATAGCAGTCCAAGATAACCCACGTGTTAAGTGAAACAAATACCAACACAATGAAAAATTACCGCCTACCTCTAACTCGATCTAATGCAACCCAGACTACCCAAAAACCACGTCGGTACACACATATATTCATTAAACATCAGAGCTGTTTCTTTTTATACGGCTAAATCGGCAACATAAAAATAAAACGTTGCTGTTCCGGAGAATGGCAACTGACGGGAGCCAGACCCCGGCTATCTGGCTGTAGAGAAGCAATCATTTCGAATCTTTTGAGTCCAAAATAGAACAATTCGGAAATCAAATAATTCTTCGTGTTATTTTATCCAGTAAGGTGTGTATGGTCGATTTATAAAAGACGACAGATATTTTTCAATCGTGTTTGGCTGCTGCTAAAAAATAAGGATTTCGCGAGAAGTAATTTGGTTACAGTTATTTTTCATCATATTTTTTATTTTGGAAGTAGAGTGGGCCCTCGCATATTCGCTGTTCAGTATTCGCGGTTGATCAATGTTACCCCCGCATATTCGCGGATTTCGATCTCAAAGTTTTTTTAGCAATGAAACTTGCATATTTGGCAGAAAAGATGAAATTGTTCGATTCCGGTATTTATTATGTAAAACCATTTTGAAAATGTAACTTCTTCTGCTAAGCAAGTTTCTAACTAGTAACCCTTTTGGTATTTACTACAAATTATTAAAAGTTAAAACTACTTTTTGCATGAACCAGTTATATTAGTTTTACGTAATAAATGACGAAATCAAACCATTATATCTGTTTTATTTTCCTATATGCGCGTTTTAAAACTGGGTTTGTTAATCGCGGAATTCGCGTATCGCGGTATATTTTGGAACATAACTACCACGAATAATGAGGTAACACTGTAAAATGCTATCGGAACTGTTATTTTGATGCGTTAAGTAAAAATAATAGGTTTTTGGGGACTTAGACATCAAAACTTATTTATAGCTACCATGTTTTTCTACAGAAATATTGTTTAGTTTTCCATACATACAGACTGTACTTTACTTTTAAGCATTAAATATTGCTTGAAATTCAACCAATTTCTATTTCAATGGGTTTTTTATTTAAAATGTCGATTTTTAAAATAAAAAATTGATTAATTCCCGAAATTATAAAACCTAATCAAACCCACCATTCTTAAAGGTCAAAATGCTCAACAAAACCGAACTTTAAAACAAACCCACCACATCGGCATTTGTATTCCGCAAAGCCTCCCTCGCCTGTTGGTCCAATTCAATTTCCGCCGCAACAATTGAACTGCCACCGTCACGGTTCACCCCTCCAAGTTCCTCCGCCTAATCTGCTTAACACCCTCTCGAATCTATTTACAGTTCCTACGACTGAATTATGCATCGCGGATGAATTCGATTAATATACGAAGCAATTTGACACAGCCCCGGCCATTGTTTGAAGTGGGGAAATATGACGAATCCATTGTCCCGTTTGTTGTCCGGTAAATCATGTACTACTCGGGTGTCCTTTTGGATTGTTCCTCATCCTATAAAGGAAGGGTTTAAAAGCAGGGACGGAGACCCGGGTTAGTGAAAGCAAACACTCAGAAATGTGTGGTGGAAGAACTGGAGACGTGTTTAAACGGGTGGAAAATAATGGGTTTTCGTTTTGAGGAAGTGCCAATTTGTGTCAGCTTTGTAGACATGTCTTTAATAGTGATGGGCAGGTATCGATACCAAATACTTAAGTACTCGATACCTATAGGTATCGAGTGTATTCGATACCCACAAAAGTATCGATACTTTATTGACGTATTTCGTTTTAAATTTTTCAATGAAGTTATCTTTATAATACCTACTGTAGATCAAACACAGCCTGTTTCCGTTTTCATTTTGCAACGCTCAAACCCAAGTCGCTATCATCCGCGAGAGAAATTTGACGCGGCTAGGTTTTTCCCCCGCCAAATCCTTCGCCTCTATACACCTCCAGGCCCGTAGCTACGGGGCTTTTTGATGGATCGCTTTCAGTTTTTTGAATATTAGTCTGATTATGGATAGGCCCTAAAAAAATTGTCCCTTCAGGTTCATTTCCCGACATTGAAAAAAAGTACTCGATACCTAAAAGTACTCGATACTTATAAGTATTCGATACCTAAAAGTACTCGATACCTATAAGTATTCGATACCAAAGTATTCGATACCTATAAGTATTCGATACCAAAGTATTCGATACCTAAAATTATCGATTTTGCCCATCACTAGTCTTTAAAGGTTATCCCAACAGAAAAGATGATTAAAGGTTGTTGGACCTAATCATCTGCCCAACAGACGCCGTTTGAAGGTTGTCCTTACTAAACCGGCGATGAGTATGAATAGGGTTTAACTGAATGATCCAGTTGTGTTCTAATGAAACTTTTCATGGACACTACAACAAACAGACATACAAACAATACAGTTAAGCAATTAGCTTTAAAAGTTGTTGTTACAGTAAGGCACTGATTATAATCCATTGCATTTACTCATTAAGATTCAGTTTCACTGTAATAATTATTACAGTGTAACTGAATATAACCACGTTATTTTAGGGGTTGTTAAGGAAACTGGTTCCGGTACACATTTCAGGATTTATTATTAGATTATAGGAATTATTATTATAGTCTGTTCATTTAGAATTGACACCTGAAACAGGTTCAAAAACGCTCACTAATGCTTAATAACGCTCATCACACAACTTCAGTGACCGATTTTTTTACAGTATTTTAACTACTTTTGGTTAGGTTGCCTTGTCATTGCAGATGAAAAAAATGTTCCATGATAATTACGATAGTAACTGCTTCTAATACATTTCGTCTCTGGTGCCTATTCTAAATGAACCGAGTATAAAATAACAATATTAGTTCCCTTAATTTCGTTCCTTCCCCTAAGTCTTAAGGTGTAACCTTTAGTTAATATCACATCAAGTTATTTTGGAATCGTGCATTTTAATTCATTTGAATAAAGTAGCGAATTATATTATTTTATAAAAAAATTCTCAAATGATAACATACAGTAATCCGTACAAAATTAAGATTCAGGCTCGTATATTAAAGATTAGTGTTTAATGTTATTTTTTTCTTATTCAAACATAGGAATAAATGAAAATTTACTTTAGCTTTAAAACAACATTTTTAATGCTGAATAGAGGATAGTATAGTTTCTTACTAACTAATAAATCTTTCATAGTTTTATGAGCAAAACAGTTTATGTGAACTAATCCCTAAACTTTAACTATAAAACATGAATGATCTGTTATTCGACATTTCTATGTAACTACCGTTTTATATGTTAACTATAAATAGAAAATTATATTATGCTCCTTATTTTAATATGGTCAACTTATCTGGTGATTTAATCTATATACAGTTGCAGACACATTACGCTATATTACCGGAATAATTTCCTTTAACATAATACGACACGATTTCGAGGTAATTACTTAACTCCTTGCAACCTCATATCAATTAACTTTAATCACATATCCTTTCGTTCACCTAAAACCTTTTATGCAGTACAAGCGTTATGCTCAATACTTGTTATTATATTGCCCATAAGGAGAATGTGCGATGTATAAAAATAAGCCTAAACAAATATTATATGTGTGAATAAATTATTACGTCGATGCTAATTAATTAAATGTCAAACTAATACGTTTTTAATTACAAATCATTGTGAAAAGTCAAATAATTTTTACTTCATTAACTAACAAATATGAGATTCTATTTAATATTTGTTTTCTAAAAACTTTCACGAGATCTGAGTTATCTTTCATTATTTTATTCTTCGAAATTCCCATACGAACATTATACAGGGTGTATCTGAAATGGTGCAACAAACTTTCAGGGATGATAGTACTCATCAAGATGAACAAGAATCGATATAGAAAGGGGGGTCCCAGACCAAATCCCAGGGAGTTAAAAATGGAGCGACACCCCAAAAAAATCATTGAAAAATTCAATTTGTAGAAGAACTACTATTGGTAAAAACCTAATTATGGTCTCAAAAATTGTGAATTAATATGATCTTTAAAATTACCTCAAAAGTATTCACTTTAAAATTTGCTTTATAATGAAAAAAGTTAAAAAAAACGAAAAAATGTGAAAACTCTGCCAAAACCTTATTTTGTATTTCGAAATCATTTCTTTTGATTTGATAATCTGCAAGATTATAGTTGAAAACCCTTAAGTCCAAAGTTTCACGCAAATACAATCAATATTAAATTTTTTTCAATGATTTTTTTGGGGTGTCCCTCCATTTTTAACTCCCTGGGATTTGGTCTGGGACCCCCTTTCTATACCGATTCTTGTTCGTCTTGATAAGTACGATCATCCCTGAAAGTTTGTTGCACCATTTCAGATACACCCTGTATATTCACAGTTTATATTTCTAATAATTCTGCTTTCCGTAACATAAAATATTGAATTTAAATGATCGTGGAAAAATCACGTGTTTTCATCTCAAACTTTAAAGCAAAACAAATCCATTTTTGATTATTTTCTTCTAAAATTGTCTATATTTTGTCAATTATTTAAAAATTACATCCAGAAGATCTGAATCAATAGCTCATTTTAATACAAAATATAAATGGGAAAAATACCTTTTAAACATTTAATTTATTTTATTTACTTTTATTGTTATTAGTTATACTTTACAGAAACGTTTCCTGTGAACCCAGTACGTCACTGCGCGGAAGGAGAAAGTGAGTAAACACAAAGCCTGTTGGGTTGATAGGAGGAATTTCGATACGTGAATTGCGATAAAAAGACACAATTTATACATGGGTTTAACAAAATAATCATACTTTAAAAATGACGTTCTCCGTTTCACTCGAAATTAAGACACCGCGATGCTAACTACATTGTTAGTGACGTAATAGGTTCAATTTAAGTTCCTGTTACACATGTATTAAGTATCTAAATACTAAAAATAGAAAAGTTTACAAAATATTAAAGTGTTTTTATCTCACCGTAAATACAGCTTCAATATGAACTCTGCTGAAACTGTATTGGCCCCATACCCCCTTTTGCTAACTATTACCAAATATTAGAAAACACTTTTGGGCAATTCCACCGTAACTCACGCTACATTTTTTTCAAAATTGCAATTTCAAATAATTTTTAAATATAGAAATAACTATTATTTTCTTTCTAAAAAAATCATACATATTGAAATTTATGTTAATAATTTAAAATAAGTATTGCGAATCTTTTAAGAATTTTAGTTTTTTTAATATTAATTAAAATAGAGTCGTAACTCACGCTACAAGAAAAAGACATGGATTTATGAGTATAAAATTCAAATTTGTTTTTCTGCTTAAATAGTGTTTCAAATAATTCTATATGCTTCTCAGGTGTTTGAATATACTTCCCTTATTCTAAAATAGCAAACAGTTTTACTGGGAATGCTTAAGAAAATCAGAAATAAAATAAAATATAGAGAGCTGTTCGTAACTCACGCTACAGTACTTCGTAACTCACGCTACATGTGTATAAGCGTTCAGTTATTCATGAATATAAATATAATTAAATTGATTTAAACACTTCATTTCATTTTTACTATAAAGTTTATGAGTATATTTAACAAAAAAGTTGTAAAAACTAATTAATTTATTTTTAATTTTCTAAATAAACTATACATTTTTCATTAACAAATTAACCTTTAAAACAAATATTTCTAAATATTGACTTTAAATGCTGACATTCCGATAAAAATAATTTTTACAAAATTTAAGCAATGCACAACACAATTAGATCAATACTGCATAATTATTCCCTAAAATAATTAGAAAATTTTATTATTTTATTTTTTCATTTTTCTTGATCATGTCCCTGTTCATATGGAATAGCCCTTTTACGAGGCAATTTCACTTAGCAATGAACTTGATATCTGTTTTTCGAAATCCAAATGACCAGGAAAATATAAAAGTTAAGCCAATAAAACTGATCCGTGAGGAAATTTTTACCACCTATATTATTTTTACGAGGTAATGGGATATAAGGGGGACATCTGGCTCGCACACAAATATTTGCAAGACTTTCTGCTGGCCAAACGCTTTTGCCTTAATTTAGTTGTCATAAAGTAAATTGAGCTAAAATGATCATAAAGTGCAAGAATCATAAAACAAAGGTGAGAAATGAAACGTGTGCAATCGGAACGTGTTTTTTTTATTCGAATGTGTAATCAAATAAAATTTCAAATTGTGTAAAAAACCAAAGTGGTTCATTTTTTCAAATATCGGAGTACTGGATTTAAATGTTTATTCATAAACATTGTTGTTACTTAAATAGAAAATAATGAGACAGGATTAATGCACCAACATTTTTTATTCCAAGTGTGCAATCATTGAGTTTCTTTAAAAATCATGGGTATTTTATAGTATTATATGATACATTTAATATTTATAGCAAGTAACGTTTTTAATCTTTAAATTTACTGTTTACGTAAATTGTTGTGATAGTTAAAATATATGAATGTGTAATTAATTTTTTATAGAGCATTATTTATGTACGCATGACGATCACCGTTAATAAAGTTTAAAATATACAGTGACTGTGATATGTAATGTAAAGATTATCATAACTTATTTGATAACCTCATAGCGATGATGAGGTCATCAACATTACAATACTTTGTTGTGAAAAGGGATTAACAATATTGAAATTATCCCCTTACTTACTAGGATTTAAAAGTTTGTAAATTAAATGTTTTACGAACATATTATAGCTTTATGATTCGAAAAAAAATGCATTGCATACAAAAATTATTTTACAGTTTAGAGTTAGGATCTAAAAAATTCGTTTTGCTAACTGCTATACTCAATTACAACTTAAGTTGAGCCTGACGTCACGGCCACGCGGATGAAAATCTGAGTAATCAGAAAGCCTGCTGGGTTGCTAGAAGCTCTTATTGGCTGGTGAGTTAAAGAGCGAGTTGTACTACTACGCTTTTCGCCACTTGAAGAAATAATAACACTGAACATTTTATGCAAATTGGGAAGAAAAGACGCTTAATATACATCGATTTAAAAAAACTAATAATACTTTAAAATTGAATCTCTTAACCCGGGAAGGACTAGCGGGACCGTATGGTACCGGCAAACAGCACTAGGAAAAAACGGCTTTTTTCTACCAAAATACTTTTATTTTTTCATTCTGACGGTAGATGTCACTACTTCATGGACCAAACTTTAGTAAACAGCAATTTAATAACAAATTATTTAAATAAATTCTTGCTTAATGGCTTAATGAAAAACGTGTTTTTTAAGACAGGCGAAAAAAGGCTCGTCTGAAAATGTAAGTGCAATTTATTCATACCTAAAATTAGTGAATGGATTAAATAATCGTGAATTATTATTTATAATTGTATTATGCAATAATAGCCCAAATTTGGAAAAGATTGAATAATTTTAAGGTAGAAAATTTTGGTATAGAAATCTTGCGGTACCATATGGTACCGCTAGGCTTTTACGCTACCAAATAGTTCTAATATTTTAAAGTTGTGTATTTTTTATTTTAAACGTTTTATATGCTGTAAAATTAATTAATTTTTAAGGTAAAACCTATATAATAATTTTTTATGCTAAAAACTTATTGAATTTATAGAGTATTTCCCATAATTTTAATTTTTAATGCCAATAATTCTAAATTTAATAAGAAAAATTTCATATTATAAGTGATTGATTGGAATATCCATCTATACAATGGTAGTATTTCATGCAAATCATCAATATTATGTTCATAGTCTTCAACTAAACTATAGACGCAAAATACAAAATATGGTTTATGAAATTTTTAAAGCCTAAAACTTATGTTTTTTAACAAAATTCCTAATTTTAACACTCATTATGAGGGGAAAATTGGAAGAACTATCAATTCCGTATCAAATCAGCTTACCTCGCAGTATAGAAAGTTTGTTTATCACCTTTGGACTAGTGTGTACAAAATTTAGTTCTAGAAATAAATTTGATAATAGGATTTTAAGAGCAAAATATAACTACTAATTGGTATAATGAGAGTAATATCAACTATTTAATAATTAATTTGTCAATCATCATTGCCTAAATTGAAATTTTTCTTGTTGTTTTAGTTAAAAATGGTAAATAAAGTGATAAAAGTGTGATAAATTTATTATTTTGACTTTGAAATCTCAAACTTATAAGAATATGTATGGTGCACAAAATGGTAGTGTAAGAGCCTAGCGGTACCATATGGTACCACCCTATTCTGACTAAAATAATAAAAAATTTTTTGAAAAAAGGGTTTTAGGCTACTTCAAGACATGTCATAAGCATACAGTAAAGAGGAAAATTTAATTTGAGAAAAAAAATTAATTCAGTCTTTCCCGGGTTAATTTCACTCAAAATTCCGACACCTCGCGAGGAAATACTTTCATTGGTTGCTCTCAGCATATTTTTACAGGCTCGAGTTAAGTTGCAACTGAGTATAGCCTACTGTTCTGCGAGAAGCAAACGTTACTTTACCCAACACTAACTTTGATAAAATAAAAAAACGCGCACGTTTTCAATTACTCCACCTTTTCCCCCCAATCGGTTATTCCTGTCCACATACACCCAAAAATACAACAATCTCTTCAGATAAAACCAAACACGCGTTAAAAACCCCCTCCCCTCTACAGTATTTAAAAAAAAGGGGAAAAGTGTACCCCAAAACCTAAACACATCCATCCGGAACGCACAGGCGTTTTCATGCATGGCTCCCAATTCAAATTATGCCAGGCGTTCCGATTCAATTTCATTTGTATACCTGAGTGGTTCGGGAAAAGCACAGGGGGAGAATTCCTATCGGATAAAAGACACCGCACGACTCAATTTACTGAACATCGAAAAGGTAGAGCTGATGGGATTGCACTGGGGATAGAGGCATGTGTGGATCACTACCAAAAGGGTTTTACACTTTGTTTGGGCTTTAATTTAGGTAATATTGGATTTCGCGTTTAGTTCATGTTGGTGTTGTGTATTATTTGGAACCTGAATTGGGCAGTGTTTTAAGGTTCATATGATTTGTTTTGGTTTGGTTAGAATTTATTGCATGCTTCGATTTTAAAGTTGGTGGATTTTGTTATTTTATGTTGTGTTTTATGAAATTGATAAAATATGCATGTAAGCTTCAAATATTAGTGGTAGAACATACAGTCGATTTTTGTGGCTTTTTATTGTTAATTTTTTATTTTGTATATTTGGTCACTCTGTGCCATCGTTTATAAAGCATTTTGCTCCGATGTTGTGCGTTAGGCAGAACTTCTTGAAAGTATCTTAAGCTTTAATGTATATGTTACGGGAAAAGTGATTAATTGGGCTTTATTAAGCGTATTATTGGGCCCATCGTATTATTATTAAGCGTATTATTTGATTTATTAGTTGAAATCGGATTTTTTTTCTTATCTCTATGATATGCTCGCAAAAGAAAAAAACCGATCATTCTTTTGTTCCGCACCAGGTAGGGCTGCTGAGACAGCAGCCCCTTTCTTGCTAATACTATCAACTGTTTTGATTCCTCGTTCGGTATGTTTCCGGGTGCTGTCGACCCGAAAAGAAATCTATTGGCGAGACGGCGGAGTTTTTGACTGTTGTGCTTAAAGGGAGGGAATAATTACTTGCATCATAACTAATAATAGATAATTATAAATTTAAAAAAGGATTAAGAGAAAAAATTAGGGGAAGAAAGACATATTTTTTATACATTTTATGTTAATAAAAATTGGAATTTGGGGAAATTTTCGTTTGGGGTGCTGCAGCCCCGCAGACCCTATAGACGAGCCGCCACTGATCCCTTTTAAACCAATTCTAAGAACTAATAGACCAAGGTATTTCCATCGATGGATTTAATTAGTTCCGAAAATGTAGGATAATTTAGACCAAGTTCGATAACCTAGTCTCTATGTTCGCAATATAATGCTAATTCCGGAGGTTAACCGGAGATACTCGTGCCATTGAATATTGAGTTATTTTAATCCTTATTCTAATTATAATTTGGACTTATTGCCCATTACGTTGATTGTTTAAAATAAATATTCAAAAGAATGTTCTAAAATAATGTTAAATTTGTATGAAAATTATTTCGGTGTCCGAAAATTTTATTATACTTCAATATTTGAGTTCGTTAAAGTATAATTTCACTTATTTTATTTCGAAATACGGTATTTCTTACTATAAATAGAAACTTGATGCTTATTCTATCAATTGCTTGTTTATGAACCTAAATAGTTATAATGGATATTTTACAAAAGACATGTTGATTTCAAACTTTAAGAATTAACAAAAAAAAGTTATTTTTTCTATCAATGTAGTATCGGAATGGGACGATTCGGCGCGGTCGTTCAGGCACCGGCACCACAATTTTTTTCTTATAATTTTTAGAAGGATTATGAGAGAGTTATATATACTATCTATATTACATAATTTTGTTTCTGGCGCTGAAACGGCCAGCGACGAATAGTAGTAGACCGTTATGTATATCATATGTAGTATGTAGATGATATCAAATGTAGGAAGCTATCAGAGAAAATATTTTCATTTTTGAATAATTAAGTTCAAGTCGACTTTGTAGATTCTCGCAATAATTCATCAACTTTTAAGAAAATGTTGCAGTAATATATTGATTAAAAAGTACATTTTAACTAGGAAGTAGATATTATGTTTAAGTAAATTATCTGAAATTAACTCAAGGGAAAAACTATTTAATATATTTAAACATAATATTGACTGGTGCGATCTATCTTATGTTAATAAGTTATCAGAGTTATTCCAGTAATATTTCATGGATACACATAAAGGCATATCTTATTTAAGACAATGTATATATAATAAAATGTAATTAACTAAACCTAAACTTAAGAAAGTTCCGTAATTTACAAAATCTCTACATAAGGGACCTGTTATATGTTACTCTTATATGTAGATTATTCCCTACAGGTTTTCAGAAGCAGCTAAGGGAAAGTAACTTAACAAGCAGGTCCAAGAAAGTTAATTATAATAAACCGAGACGTATATTTCACTGGGATAGTTGAGGATGAGAGTGTTTATCAATATATAATGGGGGAATATATTTCTTAGTAGATTTCATAATTTTTAGAGCATTTGATTAATATTTATTCAATATATAACATGAGAGGAAAGTCCAGACTCGTTTATCTTAATGAGGTATTTGCATGAGTGAGGGATTTGCTTGATTAAAAAAAATTATGAAATTAATAATTAAAAATTATAATTATAAATTATGACTAGTTTTTCGGAGCTTTTGGGGTTTTTTCTTGCCTAGGGCGGATCATTCAGCTAGTTGCCAGGGAAGGGGGAATTAAATATTTTTATTTTTGTTTAATTTTGGTTTTGCTAATTTTAGGAGTATTTTCTTATTATGCAATCACTGTATGTATTTTTCTGTTCTGTACCTGTCTTGATTATTTGTTCTTTTGTGTTGTAATAATTAAATGTCCATTTACATGATCTGTGTATCACTTGGAAGGGCACCTGCGCGTGTCCCTTTGTGGTCTATATAAATTTATAATTTGAAATAAATTTATTATCATTATTATTTTACACTTTTTCGATACATTATGGTCTAAAACTCCCAAATTTCTGATTTTTAAGTTCAAAAATGTGTTTCAAATAATTTAAAATTCAATTTTATTTTTGCCAAAACGTCAGAAAAGTCACGTTATCAGAAAATGGGCTTCTATTGGATGTGAGGTCACAGCGCATGAAAACCATTGTGTTTTCTGTTTTCACGTGATCAGAAAACGGGCTCCTATTGGATGTGACCTCACAGCGCATGATTTGTGATTCGATAGTGTTTTTACGCCAAAACAAAAAACAAAATTTCAAAAATTTATATCTCAAAAACTAGGCTACGAAAATACATGATGTAAACGTCATTCTTCATGGTTTTTTATCTACTAATTTAATAAAATTTAATCTCAAAACGTGAGAATACCTCATTAAAAACGCGATTTTTGATATTGATAATGTAATTATAGTCTTTATTTATGTTCAGCAATATACCTCTTCAAGTTATTTCTGATTTGATTTATAAGTTATTGAAAATGTGGAGGTTATTTTTTTAATAAATTCAAGAAAAATAAATTAAAAGAAAATTTTTGCGTGTGTACCTGGATTTAAATAACATAATTCTGTGTATTAAAAAACTACAAACATATGTGGAATAAATATTTCACGAACAATTTTCATATTTACAATTTTTTGTTTCTATGTTTTAATTGCTTACAATCATACCATCATTTTTAGCTGCTTGATATAAAAATGTGTTTATTATTCTTTATTTAGGTTTAAATGCATATTTTTACCATTTTCTTATTGAGGGAACTCTATTTAAATATTTTTGTACGTTTTCATGTGATATTTTCTACAATGACATCTTACCAGGCTTTTCTTTTAAAACAAGATACAAATAGACAATTACAGTCAATTTTTTTAATCTTAATGTATTCAGAATGGCTTAAAACCTCCAAAAACATTTTAATTTACCTTTCAAATCCCTAAATGTTAAGTTATTTTCAATTAAAAATTACTTATTTACTGTGAGCTGAAACATATCGTGATGTCACGAGTGCCTTGTTTACTATCATTTCGCTTTGAATGACTGAGCTCTAGTTTTTTTCAGCCTTTTGTTTCGATAAAAATTTCCAAGAGGCACGCTTGACATCACCCTGCTAGAAGATTTCTGTAATGAAATATCTCATAATTAACCGGAAAAAATGGTAGGAAAAGACAAGGGTATTTTTTTATAAAATAAAATTATATGTTTATAATTTTAAGAGATGCTGCAATTCTCCACTTTAGTATTGTACATGTTATGTCACTGAAAATATTCTACAAATAAATTTTATAGCTGTTGTTTAAATGTATCATTAATTTAAAGAAATCATTGTTTCTTACTTTATCGCTTTCATATCTCTTTAAAAATAACATCAAGTTTTGAAACTAATAACTAACTTTACTCTACACATTTTATAAAAATACTTCAATGTAAATGAAAAGAAAAAAGTACTTTCACTTCAGTTTGTATGAATTATGATTCACTCCATACCAACAGAGGCAACACAATAGGGCAAGTGATATAATATCCACTAAAACGCATTAAATGAACCTAAATGACTTCCCAGACACTTTATAGTTTTACTTTTTATTATAGAGAAGTCTAGACCGCCCCAACTGAATATGCAAGTTGCAACTGGAGGTGGTACTTACATTTTGAACCAATCAGGCATTATTTTCAGCTTATGAAACAAAGTTGTAATAACAAGTATAAGGAAAAACATGCTATTCCCCCGTGATTCATTCTGTGATTGCTTTTATATTCTTTCTTCTTTTCATTAAAAATTAGGCGAATATATTACATTACAAAAAGTGCTTTTAAAAAAGAATAATTTAGTGTTTTTAAAAGAGGTTTTGTACGTTATCGCGTTCAGATTTATTCGGCTTTTAAAAACTACTTCATGAATTTAATTTCCGAATTATGTTACCCTACATTTAAAATAAATAAAATCAACATTTGGCAGTAAAAAGGAATGTTCGGAATTCTGATTTTATTTTTCTGCCAACACACTTTAAGAAATCTTAAAATGGATTCTTAGGACAGGTTTTAACTAAGCTTTTTACTTTTTGCCTCTTTATTAACTAATAAAAATAAGAATGACCGCTGCATTCATAACTCTAGCGTAATTAATTTTTCCCAGTCAAACAAATTATTTTATATTCTGATTAAAATAAGAAAACTAATAAAACAAAGATTTTAAAAAGGCATTTGTTTGCTTATATTCTCTGAAACATCAGATCCACAATGATCGAGAAATAGTCGTCTGATTGGTTCAGAACAGTGGCGAATCCAGTAGGGGGGGCTGTGGGGCTGCAGCCCCCCCCAGGAATAAGACATTCAAGTTTTGGTAATATAGCAATAAAGCCAAAAAAGAAATTTCAACACGTTGCGGACATTTGGTTTGTTACTCAAAGGGTCTTAAAAGGAATCGGAACCCTACTTTTAAGGGTAAAAATTCAAAAAATTTCCTGGGGGAAGACCCCCCAAACCCCCTCGAAATTTGGAATCTAATAAGTACGGTTTTCCTTGAAACTTAAAGGATTTTCAAGGAGTGATCCTTTTAGATGTAACCTAAAGTGTCTCAACATGAGTTAAAATGCAACTTTTAGGGGCAAAATTCAAAAAAAATTTCTGAAATAGGATCCCCTAAACCCCCTAGAAATTTTCCAATTCATAATACTATAAACTTTTTTTTCCTTGAAAATTCTGTCGCTTACAATGAGTGGTGCTCTTCCGGTGGAATCTAAAAGGCTTCAAAATGAGCTTAAACACTATTTTGAGGGGCAAATTTTCAAAAATTTTCTGGGGGAGGACCCCAGAAATTCCAGACCCCCCTTTTGCTTACAGTTGACATTTTTACACAATTTTGAAACTTAGTGCACCAAAATTAACACCTTACGAAGTCATCTCACCTAAAACTTAGTAGGTATTCCTGAGTTTAGACTCCAGAAAACATGTTGAGTAACCCCCCTAAACAAAAATCTGGCTACGGCACTGGCAACCCTCCTCCCCCTTTCAGTTACTTACATTAATATTTGAACAGCCCATAATAGCAATTAAGTTATTTGTGAAACTCAGCCCCCCCCCAGACAAAAATCCTGGATTCGCCACGGGTTCAGAATGTAAGTACCACTCCTGGTTGCAATTTGCACGTACACTTCTGAATGAGGCATTTAATGGCCATCTTGGTGGTCCAGAACTGAAAGGGTTAAATCAACCCAAATGACTTCCGAGTCACTAACGAAACAAACACAAAAATACCTCCCGTCAAAACTTCACACCTCACAATCCATCACGCGGCCGGGGAACCGAATCCCCACTCCACAATCACTTATAGTCTAAGCGGTACAAGTTGAAACACTGCACTTTTTGATGATGGTAAGCCACTTGGTACACTGATTCCATGGACCATAAGAATGAGTTTTCGATCAGGAGTCCGCCGAAATTTCCCTTAGAATTTAAAATATTTAACTTTTTGTGAAATTTTTAAATTCGCGTTTTACACCTTAACTATCAAACTTTTCAACATGTAAGGTGACTTTTCTATACAATTTGAGGTCGTAAATTACAAATATGAAGTCGAAAATTTCATAAAGATGCTATTTGATATGTTTTTTTCAAAAAAACTAAATTTTAAAATTTAAAATCTTCAAAAACACAATGTTAAATACAAGTTGGTATCATGAAATTTTTACCAGTTTTCAAACTATTTGTAACTAAAAAATATCCAAAATTTCAAAGCTTTACCTTTATTATTCACCGAGATATGAGACTTTAAATTTGGAAAATTTTCAAAATGGCGGCCATGCTTGATGCGACTACTCATCGAAAACTTCCCATAACTCGGTAAATTATTGTTCAAAATGAACAGTTAAAACCTTTTTTGAAAGAAAAGCAATACCCCTACACTATTAAGACATTAAAAGAACAATTAAACCACTTTAATTTGGTTTTAAATAAACTCTAAGAGAGATTAATACTTTACTATGACAAGCATGTTAAAAGCTTTAAAAAAACGCGTTCTTGGTGAAAAATTTTTCTAATTTTTTTATTAAATGTTCACCCTGATATATATATGCGACATTAAACCATTTAAAGGGAAATTTTGCCTTACAAGGCCTGGGCGCAAACGCGAAAATTCCTAATAAACGCGCTCTTCAAATGAACTTTTTCTGTCAAAGAATCACAAAATCGTGCTTTCTATAATGATTTTCTAACAATATTTTAGCCACTTCAAGTTTAAAAAACAAGCATCCCTTACCTTTTGTATGAGAAAAAAATGCTTAAAATACAATTTTTCAGATTACAAATTACCTTTCAAATGAGTATTTTCTAGACAAATCTTTACTTACTGCGTTAAAACATGAAATATCAATGAGATTCATAATGTATTAAAATATGTTATATACATTTAAACTTACCGAACACTTTTTACAATTAGTAATCGTTGTGTATTTGAAAATCGATTAAGGGTAATACATCTAATCATTTCCTATATGGTAATGCATAACACCATTTAAACTTTAAGCAATTATTTTTTAATCGGTATATATACAAAATTAATTGAGACTGTATGCGTCCTGCTAGTTTGCTACAAGACTACTTAAATTTAAAGCCCTGGATACTCTATCTTAGGTAGAGTATCCAGGGCTTTACTTAAATTATACCAGCCTTATAATGAATAATAGTATTTTCAACTTAGTAGAAACTTCTAGTATTTTTAAGTGCTTGTTTACTTACCTACAACTTTACTATTAGTTTCAATATCTTTACATTTATTAGAAATTAAGAATATCGGGAAAGTCAAATGCATCCAAATCTTTCATTAATAATCATCGTACAAATATTTGGATTTGATAAGTTAATAAGTAAGGCTTTTTTCTTAAATGAGAGTCGTAGAGACAATATATTTTTCATGTAAAAACATATTAAATGTGTACCATGATAGATCAAGATTTTTTCTTTTAAGAAACATATGCCTCTCTTGAGAATTGCTATATTTTCTATATTAGCTAGATTTAAAAAAATAAAGCATGTACTTTGCCTATACTCCTTTCAGTAGGTAATTACAACACTAAGATAAGAATTTCATTAATTATATAAAGAGTTAAAGGTATTAAATAGCCTTTTAAGGATTTCAAATTATTTTATTTATTCTTTTGGCACAAATTCAAAAGTATTGATTTAATTTTTGAATTTAACGTAAAAGGTTAAGTTATAGGTCTTCCTCTAATTTGGGCATTCACCTCTACAATTCAGGCACATTAGTGTATATGGTATTCCTGAAGATTTGCAGGAACATCTTGCATAATCTATTTCCGCATAACTTCTATGCTTTCTAATTTTTAAAAATAATTCATAAAAACAGCAAATACACAACGATTACTAATTGTTAAAAAGTGTTCGGTAAGTTTAAATGTATAACATATTTTAATACATTATGAATCTCATTGATATTTCATGTTTTAACGCAGTAAGTAAGTAAAGGTTTTTCTAGAAAATACTCATTTTAAAGGTAATTTCCAACCGGAAAAATTGTATTTTAAGCATTTTTTTTCTGATACAAAAGATAAGGGATGCTTGTTTTTTAAACTTGAAGTGGTAAAAATGATGTTAGAAAATCATCATAGAAAGCATGATTTGGTTAAAATAATGTTAGAAAATCATAACAAAAGCACGATTTTGTGATTCTTTGACAGAAAAAGTTAATTTGAAGCGCGCGTTTATTAGGTATTTTCGCGTTTGCGCCCAGGCCCTTGTAAGGCAAAATTTTCCTTTAAATGGTTTAATGTCGCATATTTATATCAGGGTGAACATTTAATAAAAAATTTAGAAAAATTTTTCACCAAGAAACCATTTTTTTAAAGCTTTTAACATGCTTGTCATAGTAAAGTATTAATCTGTCTTAGAGTTTATTTAAAACCAACTTAAAGTGGTTTAATTGTTCTTTTAATATCTTAATAGTGTAGTGGTATTGCTTTTCTTTCAAAAAAGGTTTTAACTGTTCATTTTGAACAATAATTTACCGAGTTATGGGAAGTTTTCGATGAGTAGTCGCATCAAGCATGGCCGCCATTTTGAAAATTTTCCAAATTTAAAGTCTCATATCTCGGTGAATAATAAAGGTAAAGCTTTGAAATTTTGGATTTTTTTAAGTTACAAATAGCTTAATAACTGGTAAAAATTTCATGATACCAACATATGTTTAACATTGTGTTTTTGAAGATTTTAAATTTTAAAATTTAGTTTTTTTCAAAAAAACATATCAAGTAGCAAATTTTTGAAATTTTCGACTTCATATTTGTAATCTACGACCTCAAATTGTATAGAAAAGTCACCTTACATGTTGAAAAGTTTGATAGTTAAGGTGTAAAACGCGAATTTAAAAATTTCACAAAAAGTTAAATATTTTAAATTCTAAGGGAAATTTCGGCGGACTCCTGATCGAAAACTCACTCTTATGGTCCATGGAATCAGGGTACCAAGTGGCTTACCATCATCAAAAAGTGCAGTGTTTCGCCCTTTTTCGTCGTGTACCGCTTAGACTATTAAAACCCCCACACGCTCAAAACACCGCCCCATATAATATCCGTGTCCTTTTGAGGGGCCACCTCATCCCTCAAAGTCCCCTTCCTCAATGACCCACCCTCAAAGAAACCTTCGGGACAAAAGAAGTCGAATAAAAGCCCCACCGAACCGTCCCCGTTATTAATTAGAAGCCATAATGAATGGGGCCCCTCGAAAAGCAGCAAGAGGCCGGCCGACATATGTTTTAATGCGGGGGTAAAACGAGAGGAGGTAGAGAGAGAAATGTGGAGTTGAGAGATTTATTATTAGGCCCACTTTCTCTCGACGAGAAGTTTGCCTCCGAAACTTCCGAAGGGTGGCGTGAGGGTGAAATGAAGCGTGGGGTGTTTCACCCCTCGGTGGGTGGGGAGGGGGAGCATTTGAGTCGGAAAAATCGGGGTTTTGGGGAAGTTCTTGAGACAGTGTAGGGGTTTTGTTGTATAGTTTGTCGTCTAGTTAGCTCTGGGAGGAATTAAATTGTCTCTTTGTTGGCTGGATCTACTGAGTTAAATGTCGTATTGTATAACGGTTTCGTTGTTGTGTTTGGTACAAAATAAAATATGGGGTCAATTCATCGCCAGAGGAATTATCACGTGATAGCTACAAAAACAAAGTGAATTGATACTATGCTGCTAGTGATGCATTCACTAGTAAACAAAGCTATCATGTGATCGCTGACGTCAAGTAAATTGAGCCCATTGCGTTATGGAAAAGCTGTTTTGTGTGGCAATAGATTGAGATTTAAGGTATTATAAAATATTTTCACATTTTTAGAGAAGCGTGATGAAATTGTAGTTTATTGGCTCTAGGCCCAAAGGAGGAAAATGAGCTAGTTAGGTTATGCTGTCCAATCTGTGTGCTTTTTCGCAGTTTTTTAGTGTGTATGTTGTTTATAATGAAGAGTTATCTTTTTACATTATTCTTAATAAAATCTTAGTCCACGTTGATGGAATATGTTGCGATTAGTACTGTCAAATACTAATAGAAGCAAGCTATTTATTCTTTAAATTACGAATATGGTCTACGAAATAGAGTATTAGTAGAAGTTAAAAGGATGGGAGAAGATAAATGTTGTTGTAACAGTTGATGGTTCTGAAAAAGATAAATATGCAGGTAGATTGGATTGGATTTTAGATAGATTAAGGGGACATGGTACCTTTTTGGCTAAAATGTTTATATAACTTAACAAACAAACTTAACTTAAAACTTAAGAGGTGTTTTTAAAATGCTACTCCTCCTACAATAATTGACTTACACTCATAAAATTTTGTATTTAAGTATTTCAATCTATGTACAATAAAAGCTTGTATCGGTTAAGGGTTTTTACTATTTTAAGTAAATAAAAACATTTTTTTTCTTTCACCACTTTCAAAAAAACCCTTAAAATGCTGAAAATCAAAATTCAGTATTTTTAAAAAAAAATCTATCATGAATATCCAAAAACCTATACAACCTTTTGTTAAACCTACTTCCAACAATATAAATAACCAGAAAAAGTTTCAAGATATTTGGTGCAATAGATAAAAATCCTTAGCATTTTAAACGACGGAAACGGGGTTCTGAGAAAAGCGGACTTGAAGTTTCCAATATCCAGAGAGAATAGTCCAATACAGAGAAGTGAAAACGATCAAACATAAAATTAGCCATAACTTAGATAATTTTCAATAAAAAAGTTTCTAAATTTTGTAGGATGATAGACAAATGTATATAGATTAGTTTGAATGAAAAAAAAATTTTTCGAATTTTTGTCAAAAAAAGGTACCATGTCCCTATAAGAGTTTCTTTCAATAAACACTTACTCTTAGAATCTTACAGTTAAAATTTCTCAACAAATACTCATTCATATATTTAAAGAGTTAGTTATGTAAAACTCAACTCTCAATTTAAATAAGATTTTGGGATTTCTCAAATAGGATCATTAAATAAGAGTCATTAAATAGTTTCTACAGTTGCACAATCATTTAAAGCAGATTTATTTTTAGCTCATCTTAGTATAATTTTATGAGATGAGCTTTTAGTTCACATTAAAAGATATTTTCAGGGAGCCATTCCCATCTTAGTGTTTTTATCAATTACTAATGGTTCCTAAAAAGAATGTAAAGTTGTTTTTTCCAATTAATGTAAAAATGATTTTATTTTGCTTTAAAGATTAAAAGCAAAAAAAAACAAGCTAAAATAAAATCGTATACATTCATTAGTTAAATTTGTAGATAGTTTACTCTATAAGAAGCAAAATGTACATTTAAATAACATTATTTTTCTATTAATTGATTAAATTGAATATTTAAATCATCAAATGGATATATTCAGTTTACATCTACCTAACCACTTTTGAAGAAACTCTGTAAAACCATCATTTAATTAATTATATCCTAAAAAAGACATCAATAGCGAATACCCCACATGTTGATAAACTTATTCATAAGAATTTCATCAAAATTATACATTTTTTTTCATCCAAATTCTCAAGTGCCAATCACGAGCATTCAAAATTAACGAACGCGAATTCCTCGATAGCGATCCTCGACCAAACATTTTACGGTCGCAGTTATTAATTAGATCCGCCGTAATTAATGACTCGGTAACCCTAGCCGAAGGTTTAGATCACTCGAAAGAACTCGACACATGTTTTAATACGAGAGAGGGAGACGAGTTCGGCGACTAACACGACTTGACGGAAGGCGATTTGGGTGAAGATTTATTGGTTCTAGAGAGTTCGCTAACTCTTGGGCTGGAGAAATGAAGCGAAAACTTTTCGCGATGAAAGACTTCGCTGGAAGGAAGTTTGGCAAAATAAGATGGGTGAGTAATGCAAATCTTCGTTTTGCATGATGGTTTGATCGAGAAGACTTAGGATCCTGCGTTATGAGAAATGTGCAGGGATGAAATGAAACCCGAGCTCTTGATTTGATGTCATTTTGCTTGTAATATATCTGAACTTTTCTATAATTAAGGTACACACTACGAAATCTCGAAAACAGATCTAAACAATGGATTCCTTTACTGTCTCTATTTCCAAGTTAATTTAAATCTTCAGATTCGGAATTACTTTGGGGATTTTGTAGTAAAAAAAGTAACTATATATTATATTTTAAAAAGTTAAGTTTTAAAGTAAAACATGTTTTAATACTTTTTAATGAACTTTTTAAAATTTAAAAGTGATAATTTTAGAAGTATTTTTTTTTATCTTGATAAAGTTGTGTGTTTACAATCTGTAGAGTTACAGGAATGTTATCAACCTCGAACAATAACAAGTAATGATATAATTTAATTCGATATAGTAATTCCCATCAAAACTAAATGAAAGGAGTATTTCACCATAGTTGCTGGTTAGCGGACAATAAGTGCGTAAACTCACAACTCTCAAGCGTCGCCTCCAGCCATGAACCGGTTACGTCTGTGTTAGGAGAATTGAGTGGAGGAATCAATGGCCACCCCTTTTTCCGTTATAGTCGGCTAGACTAGTTCTTGCCCCCCCCACTCTCTTGCATTGACTTCCTATTCCGTGATGATGAGTCCTAACAAGGAAGAAACCGGTCCATGGCTGGAAGCGACGCTTGAGAGTTGCGAGTTTACACTTAGTTAATGCCTGTTTTATAAGTGTTTATTATAGGTCATGCATTGTGAATTTATATTAAAACTACGAAAACATTATAATCTTTCAATTGAGTGGCTTATAACCATACACTGAACAAAATACAAAAAGCGGGGGATTAAATTTTCCCCTGCTAGGAAAATATTTTTTGCAAACCTAAAACGTGTATTTCATGACTCTAAATTCCCCCGTTTTCCACAGCTCTTTGATAAGCTAGCAACATTTGTATTTGAATTCATAAGTAGCATTTAAAATATGTTTATTATTGGTAGGATTAAGTAAAAGTATATTTCCCTAATTCAAATAAATTATGTATATTGTAGATATTACTACTAAAATTCCTGTTAACAGTAAGTATTAAAGAACAATACTTTCCAAATACCAGATCTCAGAAGCGATCGGAAGAATCCAGCTTATATTATAGAACAAATAACGTTACTTATTTTCAAATTCTACATTTAATCTTCTAAAACTCAAAATTAACTTAACTCAATATCGCATGTATAATATTTAAAAATTAGCGAAATTCCACAAACCACAAAACAGAATCCATGGATAACTCGAGTTACTTTTCAGTGGGGAAAATAATGCCAGCTTCAAATTCTCCAAAATTTAACAAAAGTTAGAAGTATATAATATTCATACACAAGAGAGATTAATCCAGTTTACATAAACTCCGTATTTCGTAATTTTTCATGATTAAAATATTCCAGAGAAACACTTCAATATCCCAAGGGGGGGAGAATAATATATAATTTCACAAAACCGCCTATTTTAAATTACCCTGATTAAAGTAATTCTAGAAAATAAACCCTCGACAAATTTAATTACCCAGTTAACCCTCGGGGTTATTTTCAATTACCAATTTCAAGCTCTGGCTTCAATTTTTGCACTAAATCAATTTATCACAACGTCAAAAACTTCTTTTCTTCAGATCCAATTGGAAAACGTTATAAAGCGTAAGTTAAATGAAAATTAAACCATCGATCTCTTTTTTCCGAAGAAGTTATTTTTCCTTCTTCCTGAAAGTGGTAGAAAAAAAATATTCACTACAACCGCCATAAATTCAAGAAATAAAGGAAAGAATTATATGCTTTATTTGATTAACTAATAAAACTGTTCGCTCAAAAAAAAAGCACCACTCAGTAAAAGGTCCTGACTAATTTGATTTGGAAGCACGTTTAACGTGGTGAGAACAAAAAGCAAAATAAAATTAGACAGGAAACTGATCTAAGCTAATTTACCTTCTGAAAGAGGAAAAGTTGGGAGTCGGCGCAAACTCATAGAGAATGTAAATGAGAATATCTGAATACAACGTTTGCAGCCTGCAGAAAAACGGTTCTAGGAAAATGCTAAGCAGCTTAATAATATTTGTGAAGAACTGCATATTCTCAGATATAGAGGAGGATGTGTTATGTTAATTATTACATTCGGAAATTAAATTATCAGTTTTCAGAGTGTTTTTATGTGAGATAAAAAATAAGTATTAATTGGTGTAATGTTTTTTACTATAATGTTTTCACTGTTATTTCATAAAAAGATTTTTCCCCGTAACTTAATTAAATGTAGTTATTTAACTTTACTAATTGTTTTGAAATCAAGATGTAATTGGTCTTTAAAATTTAAGAACTACTTTTTAAATTTATTGTGCTAGTTAATAGTGGGTTTTTTTTTTCATAATTATCTTTTAAATATGCCGATATGAGATTGCACGAAGTCGTAGGATATCTTGAAAGGAATTTGTGGGCATGGTGCTCATTAAAAAATTGCAAGGAAAAGGATAAAAAACCTGAATTTTTTAGAAAAGAGAATATTTCTGTACCCGTTTCTTTTTTTTTAATTTGGTGTCGAGCATCAAATGGCATAGTTTGATCCGAAGATATTTGATCGGATGAAGCATTTTGAGTACACCCCCTACAGTCCCGGGGTATAAAGCTGCAATTCTTTTTCTTATTTTCGATTCCAAAGTCTTTGAAAACATCCCCTCTGCACAAAAACTTTACCTAGTTTTTATAAAGAAGTTAAATTATATAATTGGCACTGAAATTTTATTTCAACCTTTTTAATAATTATGTGTACCATTTAATCCCACATCCATTAAAGTTTGAAATAATCACATTATTATTTTATAATTTTCACTTCAATATACAACCGACAAAAACACATTCTAAAATCGAGATAAGACGTAAACGCAGGTATGTTTTCATAGATTTGTTCTTATACTTCGTATCTTACATTTTTGTATATATTTATGAAGCTATCTAATTGCATTCATTCATAACACAAAGATAATTTTACTGTCTTTAAATCATGTTGCCTTCATATTTAATTAGATAACAATTCGAAAAACGGCAAATTTTTCTTTCTTTCGTAAACCACCCTCGATTTGATAAACATGCCATTCAATTTTGGTTTCAACGAAATTCGAAAAGAAGGTTCCCCAGAAAAGATTGAATCACTCTATAGGAATAAACAGCTCCTTTTGAGCAGCTTCCTGTAAGAATTCAAAATGACAACATGGTAAAAAAACAAAAAACGATTCTGTGTCGTAATTTTCATTCGAGTTGAAGACTTTTAACTGTGAAAACTGTCGACTTTAATCAAAAATTCATAATATGTTTTAAAACTTTTACGGAAAATATTATCCGACTCTTGAGAATTGTCGGTCTTTTAAATTCGACATGTTTTCCCCTTCGAGCTACTTGGGGTTCGGGTCTGTTGAAAAATTAATTCCATCAAAGATTCGAACATGAAAAATTCCTCACCAGATTGAATTTTAAAAAGGGTGTTGAAGGAGAGATTTATTAATTAACTGCCATTTCCAGTTATTCCGATCAAAAACTTTGTTGGTTCAATTACTATTATTATTTTTTGCTTGAAAACTATATTTGAACAGCGTTTCCTTTTCTACAACTACTTTAAAATTTATGTTCCCCATTATAAATGTTTCAGATTTGAAATAAGGCATAAAAAATGTAATCAAAGCATTTGATTTGGATCATGTGTTATTCCACGCTTGTTGGTAGGAGAATTTTGGAGTTATATTTCCATTAACCCTACAGTGCATACTGATGCCATTTGGCAACACGACATTTTTCCCCATTTCCTACTCGAACTTCCATTTCCAAACGGCAACACCATGCAATAAGTACAATAAATATAACATTTCCATTTCATTGTTTTAGCACTTTAGACTGCCAGTAGATCGCAGCAAGGGTACTATTTTGAGACATTTGTTAGTAGCTAGTGAGAAGAAAGTCAAGACACAGAAAACGCGTAAATAAAAGGACCATATAAATTAAAATAAAAAAAAATTTCAAGATTGAAAAAAAAATTGTTTTTAAAAGATAAGTTTTTTTAATATTTTTAGAGCATTTGGTTTTATTTCACTTCACAATTAATTTCACAAGGGATACAAATTAATATCACAAGGACAAAGTTTTTTGCCAATAAAAAGTAGAAAAAAATTAAATTAAATTCTTTTAGTATTTTTTACTAATGTACACCATAATAGAAGTCACATAAATGATTTTCAAGTGAATTTAAAAAATCATGCATTGTAGGGTTAAAGAGGTGTAGTTTTGTGTTTCTGGGTTGTCCATATCCTATTTTTAAACAGATTCAAATTAATGTAAGAATAACACTTGAATGATTTGTGAGTGAACGAGTAAATGTTCGATCTCGAAAATCCGAAATAATTTCAAACTAAAAATAATGTTTTTAATGGATATCCTTATTAACACTAATGCATCGTATTCTTATTTTACATGTTACAAAATTGAATAAAAGAACTTCAAAAATAATTACGAATTTCATAGTGGAATTTTTCCCCTGAACTGGAAATTCCTAACCTAAATTTATACATTTTCAAATTACGCCTTATTTAAAATTAATTCTCATCAGAATGCATTTAACAGTTATGTTTGTCTTTTTTATCGAACAATATTATTTCATCACCACAAATTTATAAAGTACTTAAATACATAAAACTTATTCTTGATGTACAGTAAAATTTATCAAATAATTGAAAAAAACTTGATCATCATTCTTCAGTTGAAAACTTTATAATTTATGGCAAAATGAAAGTTTGTAAGGCATACAGTCGTTACTAGATGAATTCCATTTGTGACAGCCATGACATAGAACAACATTTTTGCTTCAAATGAGTATTTAATATTAATTTATCTTAACTTTTTTAGGTGTCCTGGTTACATATACATGAAAGGTTCCTGAATGGCAAAAAATAGTAGTTCTGAATTAAAACATTTTTAGTTTATGAGAGAAAAATACGCCGTAACAGACATGACTCTAAAAGAAAAAGAGTTTTAGAAACCCTTAATTATTACTCAGTTGCTCTGATTTGGCATTTATTTCATGTCCAGGGAATTTTTTATAACTTTCAATAAAAGTGAAGTTTAGTAAAAAAAACCTGAAATATCCAAATTTTATGGAAGATTTTTTTATAATACTTTTTAAAATTGTGGCACACATGACAAAGGATTTTGTGACAGACTTGACCGTGCGAAAGCTCTAACTTCGCTTTGCTTATTTTCTTTCAATAAGAGTAATATTTCGTAGAAGTTAACAATATTTTTTTACAATTATCAAAACAATAAAAAAAGAAAACCGTAAAAAGCAATTGAAACTTACATTGTCGAAATTCGATTGTGCCATTGTTGTTTTGATTGTTGTTTGATTGTTGTTTTGCTGGAAAAATCCAATAGCAAAAATCATGATGTTTATTAGTAAATAAATAAAATCAGTTTGTTTAGCTAATTAGCACAAACGGTAATTGTTGAATTCACTTATTTTGGAATTGAAATGAATCTGACGATAATTTAGAAGACTGATAAAATATATTAATAGGGAAAAATATAAAATGAATCTGACGATAATTTAGAAGACAGATAAAATATTTTAAATGGGGAAAATATAAAATGTTACAGACATAACAAACCTAAAACTCTTATATTTTAATCAATTTTATAAATAAATTAAAAATTTTTAATCTGAACTGCTTCTTATGATACAAAGAAAGAGAAAATTAAATACCAACTTTTTTGAAACAGCAGACATTTTAAAAAATTTAAAATAAGAAAGTTCATTTTTTTCGTGACCGACTTGACAACACATTTAGGTTATGCGTTTGATACTCCCATACTAAAAAGATTTCTACAAATAAATTTGGTATTTTTTAGAAGGCAAGGAGTCAATCTTAGTAGCTGTTTAAGAAAAAATAAAATTATTTTATTATTTCAGTGTTTTAAAATCCATTGAAGTTGGGACTATTTGAACTCATATTTCGTTTTCTATGTTGGTAAAAAGTAATTAACTTTAAAAACAGCTTGGATATTCCAAGTGGCATAAGAAACAACAACAACAACAATTTAATTTTTTTATTAAATTGGGTCTTTAGTCTATCGGTTAGAACGAAAGAAATTTTATTTAATTGAAATTTTAAAATCAGTTCTCATGTCTTCTTTCGCGTGGAATTGCCCACTAAACTAGACAGCAACTTAAGTTAAACCAACTACGTCACTAACAAAGTCGCGCATCGCGGTGTCTAAATTTCGAGTGAAACAAATATAGTCAACTAGGGCGCTATCGCTCGCCAACCCCCGGGAACTACTGACGTAGTTCCTCTAGGATTGCTTAGCAATCCTGTGCTCGCTAGCTCGCTCGATCGCCATACGCTGGTACAGCCTAGCTGAGATTCATTACAAACTAAATTTATTGGTGAAATTATAGTTTTAGAAATAGTAATATGCAGCAGGGAAACATTAAATACAGTGTATGAAAAATATGCATACAGTGTTTATAAAATTCATGGGTACTGTTGCATTAGCCAAGAAAAACCACCATAAGCAGTATAATATATCAGATAAGTACTATTAACATGTATATAAAAATAATTTAACAGAAAATTAATAAAATAGTAACAATTAACCCGCTAATAATATCATTGGAGACTGAAATTGGAAAAACATCAAATCCAAAACAATGCATTCATTTTGTAAACAAATTTATTGTTGCCAACCAAGTAAAAGAAATACAATGAAATTTGGGCGTTACGTAAGAGAATTATATTTAGAGATTTTAAAATATGATTATTTCGTTAAACCCATGTATAAATAGTGTCTTTTTATCAGAATTCACGTTTCGAGATTCCTACTATCAACCCATCAGGCTTTAGTGTGTACTCATTTTCTCCTTCCGCGTAGTGACGTACAGGGTTCAAGAAACGTTACTGTGAAGTATATTTCAAAAAAAAATTTAAACATTCTAAACAAGCTATAAACATAGTTAATTAGTTGAATACTGAATCGAAACGGCTTCTTACATTTTGTTTATCCAGCCATGTAATTCCATTTTAAAATCATAATACTGTTTTAGTTTTTGAATATTGCAGGAAATGAAACCTCGTGTATTAGATTCAACACATGACATTTAAAGAGCTCAAGTAAAAATTGTCTCTTTCCGTTTTTTTCTGAACAACCATTTTTTATTTTTCAAAAATAAAATACATAAGCGATCATCCTTAACTTTTTTATACAATTTATTTATCTATTCGACAAAAGTACGCATCGCGATGAAAGTTGTAACACGGGGAAAATTTACGGTAGCATCGGTCGGTTTTTACATACTCCTCTACAAAACTTCGCTACGTGCTGCACGTAACGAGCGTGTTGCCATTCTACCGAGAGATACTCCGCAATGTTTATGTCTTATCTCTCCGCCTAATAGCCGTGCTGTTTATTGCCTCGCAATTATTGCGGTATAGTTGGACGATTATGGCAACGGTGGCTTGAGGAACATCGGGGGAAACATTAGGATTACTTTTCTGTTTTGTTTTTGTTGTTTTCGCTTATGGCTGAAGGAAATTGGGGATCGTTAGCTCCTCGGCAAGACGTTGAGAGGCTGAAGTTTGGAGTTAAAGGCTAGTGATCTAGAAAATGGAGGCTGGGGTTTCAGTTTATTAACAGAGACTTAATTGACTATCTAATTCGTTCCACAAGAGACGTGTATATCATCTGTTGAGCGAATGTGAACTTTTAGAAACTACCTGAAGATTCGGTTGTCATTTCTTTACTAAATTAAGTGTTTTCCAGTAAAGCAGAAGCATATTCACCTGCAAGGTTTTTATACTTTGATAACAATGCACATTGTTTGTGGACAGGATTTTTGCTGTTTTTTGAAAATTTTAATAAAATATAACTGGGGACAGAAACCACGCATAATCTTAATACCTGCAAGGTTTTTATACTTTGATAACAATGCGCATGCGTGTGGACTTTATTTTTGCTGTTTTTTGGAAATTAAACACGTTCACGCCGGCGCGGTCCACCGGTGTATCGGGTGGTGGCGTCTCCAGATGAAGCCCAGCATGAAGTCAAGCGCCGCCTCCCAGTGAAAAACATGAAAATCGGCCCCGAACGTGTCAATTAAGGGGTCATAGGACTGTTAAAACTCAGTGCAGTGAAAAAAACTTTACATTTTCCAAAAATATTAATAACATTTTTTCTAATTTATGAAAAGACTCGGTTTAAACATATTTTAAAACCTCATTTCCTAAACTTTATGTTAAAAAATAATTGAATACTTAATAGACATAGTTAAGTTTATACATTGAGTCGAAAAAAAGCAACTTTGACGGTTAAATGTTTGTATGCAGTGGCTTTCATCTAAGATAATTAACTAACTATTGAATGAAAATTCAAAATTTCAATTCACATATATACTATATGAGTATACAATCAAGCCTTAGCAGATATTTTGAGTTTGACAGTCAATTAATATTTTTTCTTATAATTTGAACTTAGGTTTCAAAAACGCAAAAAAATTATAAGTTCACAATCTCAAAAAATAATGAAATATAGGTTCAAAACTCTAAAAAGAGCTAGGGCTTTAATGTCACTACTAAATATTGATGCTCTCAAAGTTTCAAGGATATATTCTTATTACTTCAAATTTTATCATGCATGGAACACAAATAAATTACATTTTGAGAAAAATGACCTCAAAGTTCTAAAGTTAGTAATCTCCTTGGGTTTCTAGTTTCAGAATTTTAGCCATAACTTCTGAAATAATACGAATTTTTGCATGCGGTTTTTTTTAATTGTTAATAAATATCTAGGCTATCACATATATTTTTTTTCAAAAAATCGATTTTTTTGATGATTTAACAGTCCTATGACCCCTTAAAGTTATTGGGAATCTAATGTATTCAGATATGATGACAATAGCCCAGAAAAGTAGATAACTTTTTAAAACCAGCAGGTAGGAGGAAGAAGAGGCAGACCCCGCCACTGAGCTATAAAACAAACTGGAGTGACTAGTGAGCGTGCTGAAACCGCATCACACCACGTAAAGGATTTCCATCTTCTTTTAATTTTCCTCATCTGTTATACTCTATTCATTTAGAATTGGCGCTTGAGAAATAGTGCTTTCCCCCACGCTAGACGCGTAACCATAGTTACGCTCTTCGAGCAGTTAATAGTAAGCCTTCTTCGTCACTTTGACGAAGATAATTGCTATGGTTACCGATCGGTGGTGGGGGAAGGAAATATTTTCAAGCGCCAGTTCAAAATGAACAGATGCTGTGTTTTCCCTCTATTGTATTTTCACTTAAACTGTAACTTTTTGCCTTCATGTTTTGTTTAAATTGCCGATTTGATGTTTATATTCGTCTTTCAGTACTGATGAAGGGGATCCATTGATCCCCGAAACAATTGTCTACTTTTTAAAACTTTTAAATTGTGTAAAATAAACGTTGTTTTTTCAATTGAATAGTCAGATGGTTTAGACTGACTGAGACAGCCTTGGCCGGAAATCGACTGTAGCGCGAAATTGGAAATAAAGTAATAACAGGGGATAATAAAGAATAACATGCTACGCAGGCATGCTACCACTGCTCCAGAGGGGATTTAGATATTTCAAAGCATTGGTATAAGATGTTCTTTCTTTGTGACGCATGCGCATTATATCAAAGTATAAAAACCATGCAGGTATTATGCGTTATGCCACTAGACAGACCCTTGCATGTGTCTTCGTAGTCATATATCCAAGATCTTTGTTCCTATTTTATTCAAATTTTCATACACCGCACAAAAAATCGCAGAAAAAAAGATCGTATAAATAAAAATTCACACAAAAAATTTAACAAAAAAAGGTTCGCACAAAATCATGTTCGAGTGTATTTTGAACCGGGAATAAGAGTAACACACTTGTGATCAAAGCTTTTGGTAAATTTCCGCGGTCTTCTATTGCACACATTTCTTAAAATGCTGTTCACACTCAAGGTTCTCTTAATTTTTCCCCTGAGTTCTGTTAAAATGTTTTGGTTTTTAATATTTTACAGTACTTTGAAAAACAGATTATTTGTATATCTCTCTTTCATTTAAGAAGTGCTTCAGTATCCATTTTGTTAAATGCTCTCTTTCTCAATTCTCTGTGTTTATATGTTGCTTCTATGTGATTGTAAACCTTTCTCTATTAGTAGTTGTAAAGAAATAAATTCGCAAAAACCAAAAAATGTATACCATGCAGAACTTTAAGGAATTGAATTAATAAAACCAGCATCTATTTTTACCTAAATATTTAAAAAAAATAGTTAAGTGTGAAAAAGGCAGTTGCTTTATAACTAAAGTTAATATATTTTCTGTCCGTCAACGCTTATGAATATTAAATAAGTATGTTCAGTTTATTTTTTCCGAAGAAAAATAATTAACTTAGCATACTAAAAACTGAGAATTTTCTCTCTCACAAAATAAACTAGATCCAAGTATTTCAAGTAATGTGATGAATAATGGACTGGTGAAACAAAAGGTGCTTTAAAAATCTTAATTAGATCATTTCACTTGAAAAATTAAGTAAATTCAGCAACAACTTTAGAATTCAGAGTAAACATATTATGCTTAAAGAAGAAACAAAAAAAAACAGCACGGGAGATGAAAAACATTTCTTAAACTTGAGCAAGTTTTATAAAACACTCCTGTGCTTTCTTCTGAATTGCTCATTGTTAATGTCTTCTGTAAACGCCTTGGTATTCGCCAAAAGAGTCTTAATTTAATTTTTTCCTAGTTTTCTTAAACTCGAGTACAGAATTAAGGAAAACCTGCTTTATTTTGAGGGTTCTCTTGAATACGTTTTAGAGTTTAATTTTCAGAATTGCATACATGCTTGCCACAAATTCTAAGAAACGAGATTTTGAAGTATAAATTTTAGTGCTGTGAAAGGTAGAAAAAAGGATTTACTAATTAAATTTCTATGCGGTAGTGAAAATTTTATAAATCATCTGATGCGCTGATATAGAATGGTAGCTTCAAATAGAAGAATATTTGTGATTCATGGAATAAAAAAACAGTTTCCATCCACGTCTACAATGATAAAATTAAATTTATTACTATTATTTTTTTCTTTATTAGAAAAATGTTTTTGGTTAACGGTTTCCAGAAAACAATTTTTTCATTACAGCTCCGAATAATACATTTTTGGTATAAAAAAGCACATTCATTCGAGGATTCGAATAGCAATTTATACTTTTATAAAGAAAATTTAGTTTAAAATTCTCATTTTTTAGACAACGAACGCATTTGTAGTTTTGAAAGCAACTGCCGAGGAAATTTTTAAACCGTCTCGTGTAATGAGGAAGTTTCATATTTTTTTTTATTTTTTAAATCGATCCTACCTTACGAGAAAACACTAAAACCGAGATATTTTTTAATTCTGATCATTATTTATTTTTTTACTGCGGTTTAAAGTTTGCGCTCTGGAAAAGGCGGGAAAAACAGCGATTTCAGATTCGTGATGTCACTCGGCATGTCAAAACGACTACAACTCGCATCTCCTCCTCAACTATGCAGCCGGCGTTAACAAAACTCGGTACATAGACGTATCTCGAGGCGAGGACGATCACTACCAAGTTTTCCAAGTTCGAAAATCGAATATTTACAAGTAATAAACGATTTTATGGCTAAAAACGCTTATTTCTCCATTTCTCTGCTAGAGTGGATCTGCTTGACTCACTATTTTAAATATGAAAACCTCAGGATTAAATATTTTTAATAAGAAAAGCTCTATAATTGCCAATTTAAAAGTTAAATCAGCAATGAAAACACCAAAATAAAATCAAATAAGTAATTTTAAAACATTACATTCTTATATTTTAAGATTTTCCCCCTTAAAATTCAAATATTTATGGAAAATGTATTATTAAATATTTTGTATTAAGTGGGACTAATCCCCATCTGGTCTAATGAAACTAGACCAGATCCAAGAGGTCATAAAGACCTCTTATTTTAATAATGAATAAACATCAACAATGTCTTTTGTTTAGTGTCGAGTGACGTCAAATTTGATTTTTGAGCGTTTGCGATTGCATCATTTGTTTACGACTTTTTTCAACTTTTATTTCTTCTATATCTCAGTAAATAAATTTTTGAGGAAAATTTGGATTGCAGATTTGGATTTTTCACATCTTATATTGTATTAATATACCCCAAAATCGAAAATTTAAAAAATATGAAACTTCCTCATTAAAAAGGATATAAATAGTTGATGCTATATTTTACGAAGAAAACAAATCTATTTCAAACTTAACCCTACAGTGCATACTGATGCCATTTGGCAACACGACATTTTCCCCCATTTCTTACTTGAACTTTCATTTCCAAACGGCAACAACATGTAATAAGTACAATAGATATAACATTTCATCGTATTAGCACTTTAGACTGCCAGTAGATTGCAGCAGGGGTACTATTTTTAGACATTAGTTAGTAGCTAGTGAGACGAAAGTCAAGACACAGAAAACACCAAAATAAAAGGACCATATAAATTAAAATAAAAAATTTTTTCAGCTTGAAAAAAAGTGTTTTGAAAAGATAAGTTGTTTTTTTATATTTTTAGAGCATTTGGCTTATTTCACTTCACAATTAATTTCACAAGAGACACAAATTAATTTCTCAAGGACAAAGTTTTTTGCCAATAAAAAGTAGAAAAAAATTAAATTAAATTTTTTTTAGTATTTTTTTACTAATTTACACCATCATAGAAGTCACATAATTGATTTTCAAGTGAATTTAAAAAATCATGCATTGTAGGGAACATAGTTATTCCACGAGTCCGCCAATCCCTACACCGAAAGGTCCTTGGGTAGAGTACATAAACATTCTCCAAAGAACTTTTATCTGTAGCATGTATTTCTTTAGGAAAATGTGATGTCATGTCTCATATATAAACTTGATTATGTCATTTTACGACACGATCATGCATGCGAATTGAATATTCGTATAATCTTCATCTGTAAGTAATCCAAATAACTTGGTTGATTTTTCCCATAGACCCTTTTAGCCTAAACTGGCTGTGTCGTCACACCTTTTTCTGTCTCAAATTTATTTTTTTTCGCAAAAACTACAAATCGATGCGGTATATACAGGGTGTTTTAAAATTCCATTTCGAGGCTTTATTTGGAACCAACGAGTCCTAGGGCCAAGGAGGTAAGGTCTACCCCTAGGTAAGGGAACCCGGAGAATCCATTGCGGTGACTTACAACAGAGCCCCTAGCAGCGAAATAAAAATGTTTAAAAAATAAAATTAATTTAAAAACTAAAAGAGAGATAGAGCAAACACCTCAGTGAGAGTATTGTTGCCAGCGGTATACATAGCTCACTGAAAAAAATTTCATGAAAATATCGTGAATATTCGCCGAGATATTAGCATGTTTAAATCGCCTTTTTTCCAAGCCAAAAAAGTAAAATTTCGCAAATTTGCAAGTTTTTTTTAAATTTTTTAATTAAATTTTGTCTTCGTTCAACTAAAAAACACAAAACTACACAATATCACCAAAAATTTGTAAATTTACGAAATAACTACAAATTTCGAACCATACCAACCACCATATACCAACCACTTTTCCCATTGGGAGATACAACCTACCGTCTCTGCAGTAATTGTGATGATGTTCCACTGACACCGGAACATATTCTTGACAGTCCCACCATTTTAAGATCTCTGGCACAGCTCGGGAAATTCCTCCCCCTCGAGAGTCTATACTCAGATAACATCAAGAAGATAGCCAGCTGTGTTTTGCACATGGTAACTTTTAGTTCTTCCAGGGACACAACACCAACCAGCGATAATTTCAACTAAACAAACTAACTACTACTACTAACTACAAACCACTTCAGTTCCATCACTCACGACAACATTAAACAAGGGAAGCAATCTCGACGAAAGAATTCCTCGGACGCTTTTCGAAATTCGTCGTCACTTAATCACCCCTCCCTTTTCATCAGCAGATGTGAAGGAAGGTAGTTCCCTTCACTTCTTTAGGCCTAACTCTTCTAATTCCGAAAGGCGTCGCTACGTTTCAATTTCTTCGGGGCTACAACTACTTCGTTTGTTGTCGAATGAGAATTTAATTAACTCGGGAGTTAGTTTGTCCCGGCAACTCTCCCAATTAACGAAGGGACACTTTATAGTTGGCAATCGGCGTGGGTTAATTAGGACAACTGACTCGATTAGGAGTGGGGAATCTACTTGCAGCTACCTTATTGCTTGTTAACTTAATAAAATGCGGCTTGTTGTAAGGGAGTCGGGTGTTTAGGCGGGGACTGAGGTAAGTATTCTAGTTTGAAATTTAACCCGCGTTGAAATAAGCATTCACAGAAACTCTCATTTTTAACGTAATCGGATGATGCTTTGTGTAGCTTAAGAATGTGGTTATCTTTTTTCCCAATATATAAGATTTTGCTGGTTATGAAATTGAGCTCAAAAAATATTTGTTCATGAAACCATTTGTCCACTTTTGACCTTGAAATGTTTATGATTCGGTTTTACTACATAAATATTAATAAGATTACACGAAATAAATATTAAATATGACATAAAACTCTAATTTCATGTTTTTAACGATTTTTATCGGTGCAATACTTGCAATATTACTTACAAGCTTTATTTATTCCTTAAATAAGTTTTCTCTATCAAAATTGTTCAAAGAATCTTCAAATGATCTATCTGTGAGTAATTTACTTTCTTTTTCTAAAAATTCCATAATTACTACACTTTTAGAAGGGACTTCCCAAAGTCCCCACCCTCCCTCTGACTCCCTTATAACAATCTATTGAGTCTGAGAAACTTGTTCCTTTGTAACCGAAAGGGACATGTGTCCTGCTTTAGTTTTTTAAATGTGAATAAGTTAAAAGTACTGGTTATGATAACTTGTTTTTTCCTCTCTTTGGCAGACTGGGCCAGTTTAATAGGAATAAATCGCAACATGCCATCACTAATGACAATATAGAAGTAAGACATGAAAGCATATTTCGTTGTCAAAATAAATTTTTTCGGTTTACATTAAAATTGTTCAACAGCGTTGGGGTGAATATAGAACTAGCTAACTTATCAAAAGCAAGATGTTTTTTTTACGTAATTCATTTTAAAAGTATAGTTGACGCCAACATTTAATAATTAATTTAAAACCAATTCAATGAAACGCCGTGTCAAAAGAGTAGAAATAAAAGACAGAACATTTTATGAAATTGCATAAACTTAACTTCCGAAAGTTACAGTAGGAAAAAAACTCAAATTAAACGGATATTTTAGTAAAATGGAAGAAAATCATTATTACTTTTGTGGAATCTTATGAAAGGGATCAATATAAATGTGAAACTGTGAACTTAACATTCGTTTTTACATTGGGAGCAAACCATTTCACAAGGTTCTATAATTCGCAATGCTGAGCTAAACATATCAACGGAGCAAAGTTCTAAATAATGCTTAACTCATAACTTTTATCACGTTATATTTTGTTCGAAAATAGTACAAATTTAAAAGGGGTTCAAAATTAAAAACCTTTTCAGAACTTGGAGCTAACTAATATTTATTTACATTCATTTATTTACAAAAAATTTTAAAACATATCTTCAGAACAACGACTCGTGAACGATTGATAACTCCTTTTGGGAGTTCTGTGTTGTCGGCATTGTTAGAGAATTATTTAAAATCAAGAACACAGTACAATGATAAAAAAATTTACCGTTATAAACAACTAAAATAACTAGCAACCATAAGTAATGAACCAATTTACAATGTTATCAAAGCTTCACAATATGCGGAGTAATATATTACGTTCATAATAAGGCCCAAACAGATTATATTGATGTGGCACCCACTGCTCACCATGTGGGAGAGACGTTCTCCATAACCTGAAGCTCAAATATATGCGTCAAACTATAATCCGACGAGGATTGTCTCCCTGGACATAGAATAGGTCCCAATTTATAATGAGGTTTAGTAATTTCTAAGTTTAGTTTCATTTCAGTTACTGGTTACAAAATTGCTATTTAAGCAGGTTTGTTTTTTAGATACTCCAAACTGTAAGTTCATCAGGTTGGAACTATTTGATCTTACACACAAAAAGCTACAAGCCAATCATAACTAATAAATACCTAAAACATAGAATGATAGTAAAATAAATTTTATTCAAAAACCACCAGATACCAGTTAAATACGTTAAGGCTAAGCGCGCACTAGAGACTTCCGTCACGTGTGTGTGTGTGTGTGTGTGTGTGTGTGTGTGTGTGTGTGTGTGTGTGTGTGTGTGTGTGTGTGTGTGTGTGTGTGTGTGTGTGTGTGTGTGTGTGTGTGTGTGTGTGTGTGTGTGTGTGTGTGTGTGTGTGTGTGTGTGTGTGTGTGTGTGTGTGTGTGTGTGTGTGTGTGTGTGTGTGTGTGTGTGTGTGTGTGTGTGTGTGTGTGTGTGTGTGTGTGTGTGTGTGTGTGTGTGTGTGTGTGTGTGTGTGTGTGTGTGTGTGTGTGTGTGTTTTTCGCCCCTTTAAAAAGTGCTATCTTCACATGCTAATATCTCCGCGAATATTCAAGATATTTTGATCAAATTTTTTTCAGTGACGATTCAGTGATTTCAATTTTCTTCATGACGCTGGCAACAATACTCTCCGTTAGGTGTTTGCTCTATCTGCTTTAGTTTTAAAATTAATTTTTTTACTTTTTAATTTCGCCGCTAGGGGACCATTCGTCCTCTCAATGGATTCTCCAGGCTCACTTACCTAGGGGTAGACCTTACTTCCTTGACCCTAGGAGGCGTTGGTTCCAAATAAAAGCAGTGCAACGCCATTTTGAAACATCTTGTATAAAGATTACTCCGAAATTGATAAAATTATTTATTTAGAACTTCATAAAATCGATAGTTCTAACGCATTATCCCATGGACCGCCCCGCTGAATCTGAAATCATCATCAAAGCTAGACTATACTTTTTACAATACAATATTATAGCACTATTGTTCTATAGCAGTCGTCCCCAACCTTTTTACCACCACGGACCGGTGAACGTTGGATAATAATTTTACCCCGGCTAGCTTGGGGGGGGGCGTTGATTGTTTACATTCTAGATTATTTTGATTTATTGATTTTAATTTAATTGTATTTAAACATCCTTTCATGATAAAATACAGTTACACCAAAAAATAAACCATTTGATCCACGGGCCGGAACCGGTCTGCGGACGGGGGTTGGAGACCACTGTTCTATAGGACTATGGAACTACTGCCGAACCAACGACAGTAAAAGGGTCACGTTATTTTGACAAAGCAGGAACTAGTATTTCGGAGGGGAGACAGGTGGAAGTTGAGGGGAAGTTGATTGAAAGAAGAAAGAGACATTTGCTTGTATATAGAAGCAAGACCCCAACTATCACCGGTTACCCAACTAATCGGCAGTGCAAAGTCTGTAAAAATCACGTGACCCTTTTACTATCGTTGGCTGAGCAGTACTGTTCTACAGGACTATTGGACTATAGGGTTATGATATTGTTCCAGGACTATATTGTTCTATACTTGTGAAACCGAATATGATTGTCGGATCGGTTATTACGTTGGAACTATTGACGTTATAATACGTAAATTATTGCTTTATTTACCTCTTCGATCACACCAAACCCGTTTTAAATACAAACCTTTAAAACTTAAACAGATATGTTAATTATTTGCATGAAAATCCGATGAATCATTTAAATACTTTTCAAATTATATTCTAAATGTTATACAGTTACCCCAACTACATTACCATACGTCTGAAGACAACAGGCATGCATCATTAATCAACCAAATCCATCCCCGGCGTTAAACACCAAACCTCATCATCCCGACAATCAGCATCAACCAATCAACCCACTCCGAGTAACCGGACCTCATCTTCATTCCAAACACCCCCTTCGATCCCCGATGCCACCCTCGAGAAATGAAGCTACTTCGCGGGGAAACAAATCTCCCTCCCCATTCCGTAACAGTCATAATTACCTCATTAATTCGGATCAATCCCGAAAAATAAGTCGCTCCGTGACAAAAGTGGAACTGAAGACTCCCGGTTCGTTCATTAATCTCACCGCGGAACTGATTAATGGAACCGTTTGGGCGAACCGTGTTGGGAGGGGGAATTAAGACGGAGCAAAAAGGATCGGCTTTTGGGCGCGATCAACCGTTTTTGAGGTGCGACTTAAAGGATTTAGAGGACAGGAGTTTTGAGGTGGAGGATTGGAGGTATTATAGCAGATTTCGAGGCGGAGATTTCTCAGTATTATTTGGGAGTTATTGAAATAAACGGCATCGTTAAAATATTCGTTCTTATACCGTGTGGGTAAAGGAGTCACCAATTATAAATCAGTTTATTTTAAAATCTATTTTAAGACTAGGACCACTTACTAGGACTAGACTTACCAAGATTAGGAAATTAAAATGGTATATTAGATTAGTAGAATTACTTTAGTATTAGACTGCATAATAGGATTACTCATTAATATAGGGCTTTAAAAATTACTTTAATACTTTAGAACTATTCCATTTACAAAGAGTGAGATGTTATGCTATGAATTATCACTCATTTTAAATTTAGTTTTTTATAGGTAATGAGGAAGTTGCATTATTTTTAAAATTTTTTAATATATTCTTTATGCAAAAATAAGCAACTACCCGAAATTTGAGGCCGATCGAGAAATTTTTTTGATTGCAAAAAAAATTAACAAAAACCCGTTTTTCAAAGCACGCAAAAACGCTAAGGCTGAGCGCGCACTGGAGACTTTTGTCTCGGAGACTTAAAACACTAGTCACTCGAGAGCAATGCATTTCTATGAGGAAATTCTTGGCCTAGTGATCTAGCGACGAGACCAAGATCACTAGACCAAGAATTTCTTCATAGAAATGCATTGCTCTCGAGTGACTAGTGTTTTAAGTCTCCGAGACAAAAGTCTCCAGTGCGCGCTCAGCCTAAGAGTTTGGGATGTGACTTCATCGTTCATTGTTGGAAAGCAGCGGAGTTGATGGTATGATTGTTGACGTCGTACTTACGTTTTTACTTAGCGTTTTCAGTCTCGAGTCAGTTTTTTTTTCGACTTTTATATTAAAATATTTAATTACTTTTGCATTTTTTTTTTTAAAATTGACTAGATATTTCATTTAACCATAAAAAAAACCATACGGAACACTTGAATGTTTATGAAAATCTGACATTTGCAACTTCCTTATAATTGTATTTACAACTGTAGCATGAATTAAATTAAGACTTCCGAAATACAAAGAACACTGTTGAACGTTAAAATATTATTTTATAGGTACACTAATTTAAAACTAGATAGTGAGAAAACCAAGAAAAATACTCTAAAGCAAAAAAAGAAGCTCCCATTTATGTTCGGATTTGTTGTCTGGAAAACACGCTGAATCTTGAGCATCACACATGGTACAGACTGTTTTCCCCGTCCTTAAGAAAGCAATTTGGACTTTGCAAGTATCCTCTTAGCCAACTCGGATAGGTAAACTACCCCCAAACTCCAGATAATGCACCTTTGAGAGGGTGATAGATACCGAATAGCGGCGAGATTGCGCTCTTTTAGGCTTTATTTACACCTGAGAGCCGTGTGCTAGGGAACTTTGGAAAAGATTGCCTTCGTCAAAAGAGAAATACGAAACGGTTTACTTTTTGATGATAACATCCATACTACTAAAAGGTTTGGGTAGAAAGCATAGAGTTATACAGTACGCGATTTATAGTACAATGAAGATTTAGCGATTGAAATCAAAATGTAGTTTTGATAACAAAATTAAGACAAAACTTTGATAGTTATATCGTTTCATTTTACACGTGTGTCCAAAATTTAAGAATGATTTGATTATGTGTGAATGATGACAAAAATATGACAAATCCTATTTTTAGTGAAATGTTATTTTCCGTGACCCGGGTGTATGTCAAAATGGGTGCCACTATTCCGTTTTTTGAACAGAATTCCGTCCCGGGTATATTGAAACCCAAAGTGATCAATTGGCAGCTATTTGTAGTAACTTTCAGTACTTATATAGCTCATTTTGCTCACAAATAAGCCAGTTTTACTCAGATACAGCTTTAGCTTAAAATTTAAGGAACTATTTAATTTTTCATATGATAATTGTGTTTAGTTTTTCATCAATTTTAAAATAATTGCTAGACTGGGGAAAAATGATAGTTTTAAGTCCAGTCTTGCAATTTTTGAAGAGTGGCACCCATTACCAAAAAACACGTACGACAGCTTCAAAAAATATGGTTACCATCCACTAATCCAAGTACTAAATTCTGCCAAAAAAAAGATCGCTTAATAATCTTGTATAAAATTCATACTTAAAGATATTCCACGCTCTTAAAATTATGCATGAAGTTCAGGAATGTCATGTCCTTCAAAAATGACTTGTAGTTTTTTGTTGAATGACTATCACATTACTGGAACTATCACATGGAACTGTTTCTTCTACCGTTTCGAATGTGTGTGGAACTCCATTATCAATAGTCAGCATCTTCTCTCTCTGCACCCTTCTTAAGCTATTATTAGGGTAAATTAATCCCGAAACACATACTTCCACTCTATCTCTAGGGCATGAATTTCCTCGATACCAAAATTTGTGCTGTTATTCCAAAACTAAAATCGCCCTTAGTTTTCGGACGCGAGTGCAGCATCGATTGTTCTCTAGTTTTTTTATAAATTTCCTTTTATCTTTTCAAAACGTTTAACTTTGACTAAATGGCCTGGGGGGAACATAAAAGGGAGGGTTTCAAGTACAAAATCAGAGCTCCAAAAGAAAGAACTTCTCATAACTAGAAATTACAACTAAAACATCTATCAAACACGAAATAAAAAGCACTCTTACACATCCTTATTTTCAACAACTTTCCAACTACCCTCACACACCATTCCTCTAAAACTCAGGACGCTACTCGCAAAGAAAGATGGAACGCATCCACCTCCCAATACTTCCCCAAATAGTACACTACCGGTCTCCTTTACGCTTTCAATCCTAATCCGCCTGATTTTAACCATTGAATCATATGGAAAATTTGAGGCGGCATGGGCTTACAGGGTTAATCAAAGGTATGTGTCCACTCATTAAACCCGCGCTTCGCAAAATAATTTCGCTTTTTTTCCCCCCAGATCACGCATCATTAGTTCCAAATCGAATTCGGAGACTCCGAAAAGTGTCGTTACGTGCAGAGACATGTCTCACCCTGTCTAATTATGCCCGCGTGCGTCTCCGGAGGAATCCGCGACGCTTGAGGGGAGGAGCGAATAGCTTATCAGGGTTTCGGGATGTGTGCTTGGGTGGTTATTTCGTCCCTGTTTCGAATTAATAGGGATTTCTTTATCTGCCGTCTGGGTTTTGGATTGATGCTGCTGAATATTTTCTTGGCGTGGTTTAACAGAATGGTTACTTGGGAGTTAAATTACCCGTGGGGATGATAAACTTCATGGCTAGTTGGAAATATTCCAAATTTACATGGTGTCGTAGGGAATATAAACACCGTTTTTCTCCGGTTTAATATGGTACTTAGGGTGGGTTTTTTTAAGTTTGAGAAAAATATTAAATAATTACATCCTTTTTTTCTGATGCAATTTTTTTCTTAATTATAATTTAATTAAATGTACTAGGACGTGTATCTATTACAAAGTGATTGTATATAATAAAGCATATTGTAATGTATGATGTTTTTTCTTTGAGATGAACTACTAGGAACTTAATCTGGCTTCAAATGATTGCACTGCCAATCTTGTTCTTCAATAGGAAGTCGGATGGTGTGTACCAGCAGTAACAGTTTATTTCGTTTCTCGGAACTGTTCAATATTTTTTTTACAATACTTTCTTTAAAATTAAAAATTAATTTCATAATTAAAAAAGTTAGACTTAATTTAATAATTACTTCCTGTACATTTTTCAATCTCTCACATAGTGCTTATTCAATTATGTATTACACTAATCAAAATATTTGTCGAACTATATTTATTTGTAGGTTCAAAGAAGATGAGCTATTATGTATTCTTTTAAAACCATTACTACTTGTTCTACACATCTACATATTGTTATATAAGCTGAAGCTTGGCAATTTGTGTATCTTCCCTTTATTTTCATCAGCAATCTTTACCTTTTATGACTAAATAAAACAAATTACATTTTTAAACGCTGCTTTATTATTCCTCTAAGCCCTATAATGATCATTATTCATTTACAATAAATGTGGTCATAATTACATTTAATCAATAAATTAAAATTTACATCTTAAAATAATATATATTTTCTATTATAAAAGAAGTTATAAGAAAAAATTAAAGATTAAGAATTAAAATTATCAACTAATACATCAATTTAAAAAAGTGCTTAAATATATGTACTGAAACCAATCCAAAAAAATCCACAGTTAAAGAAACATCAGACAACTACTCCTTTTACACGGAACTCTCCATACTCTCTTCTGATAGAAAAAAAGGAACCAAACTTTTCTTCGAATGCATAAACTTATTACAAACCATTAAAACAAAGCATTACACCTGCTATCAGCCACCCATCTTCACAAGATAACCGATTTTATGAGCGAAATAAAAATCAGCAGAAGAGTCGTTTTAAAGCTCCTCCTGGCTCGTTGGGCCTCAACGACGCATGCATTAAACACAATAGTCATTCGCCCATGAAATGTCAGAGATCATTTCTCCAGGTACGTATTTCGATAAGAGGAGTACAACTACCCATTATGTTCAGTGTTTTCAATATACTTCACTAACTTTAAGTAACAGGAAGAACGGTTAATAACGCATTCCCTTTAAAACTACCGTCGTAAATGTTTTAGAGACATTAGGTATAAAATAAGTTATCTTGATATCATTAGAAGTAAGTTTTAACTGTTGTTGGCTGCATTTAGTGAGCAATTTAAGTGGAAAATAAGATATTTTTGAAGAAATTTCTTTTGCAGTTGAGGTATCCCGTTACAATACCTGCTAAATGACTCTTTTAGTAAACTAGCTGAATGTTTGGAGAAGATAAAAAGTTACGAGTAAGATTGTTTTTATACAAAATAAAGAAAATTGATTAATTGTTTTGGAAAATTTTGTTCAAATTGACAAAAAATTTTGAACTTTCACACATATTTTGTAAAGGGGAAAGTTTAAGTAAAGGGAAATGAGATAATTATTAAAAAATAATACAAAACATCGACTTTATTTCGTTCCCTACCTTTTAAAATAAACAATATTATTTTAGATTCAAAGATAAACTAATACGCAAATATTTTTATGTTATTTATAGGTGTAACTCAGCTATAAAACTGAAATACCCATCAGAAAATAGTGACTTTTAAAATTAGGTCGAGGCATAGAATACTATTGGGAATGAGAACCTTTAATATTTAAAAAAGAAATCTTCGTTGAAAAATCAAAGCTAAAAAATGCATGAATTTAAATTTTACCATAAAAACTCGAGAAAAATTAAACTTCTTTTTCCTCCAAAAACAGCAATTTCTTTAGTCAAAAACAGTTTTCAATTCATTAACACTTTATAGGATTATAAAGTAGACTGCTTTATTTCTAGATTGCAATTCTGGCATATGTGCTTCATTTTCAAAGGGAAAAAGTGAATCACGTGATAAACCTTGAGAAATGCAGTGTCAAGCTTTTTATTGCACGCCATTTTTCACTTGTTTAAGTTGAAATATGGATTTTTCGCTTTTAAATGGAAATGTTTGTGAACCCCAGTTTACCAGAAAACGAACATTAGTTTTTTCTCTTTTAAAAAAAATTTCATAATGAAAAGGATCTGAATGATGGAACGAAATGAGAGTTAAATACTTAATTCTACGGCTTAATCAATTAAATGCCATAGTAACTTATTTCCTTAAGCAAAGGGAAAATAACATCGGAATGAGAGAATAACAATGGCATTTTCGACGAGTCCATTCTCCCGATTTAATAGGTTTACGGGGTTTTTTTTAGGAAGTAAACAAATCTTTAAATAGTAAAAATATTTATTTATATTCTGGGGAAAAGTGATTCAAGTTTCAAATAAATAGCACTATTTAGGGTGTCAGGTAACGATTATTAGCATTTTTTTAAAAATTTTTACGTTGAATTTAACTTAAATTTAAGTTAATAGATATTCATAGTAAAAGCCGTTATAACGCATCGTCGCTACTGAAATTAGCATTGAAAACCTTTTTAACGCAAATAAAATTCATAACAACGATTAAAATTTCAGAAAGTTAAGTGAAAAAACGTATTTAGTTTAAAATTTAGTTCATTACTCTTAAATTTATGTGCCTGTCGAAAAAAATATTGAACAAATACTGAAAAATGAACAAGGAAAGTTTAATTTAATTTATCCTATTAAAATTTTATGTTAAGCAGTTTGAAACCTTTAGAATAAATGGCTAGTTTTATAGATAAATCAAGTAAGCAAGGAAACAACTTCTCCAATTGAATTTCGAATACCAAAGAAACTAATTATGCATCTTGACCCAAATTGTGGTTGCAAACTATAGGTTAAAGTTGTTAATAGACACTTCTATTGGCTATTTTCAAATACTTGGAAACCACAGTTAACTTGTAGTTAACTGCTGCAACTTGAAAAAGAATTGTGTATACACTGCTCGTTGTGCAAAGTTTACTTCTTTGCTACAGGAATCTTACCGCAGCGAAACAACTTCTACAGGTAAACGTCTAATACTAGGAAAAGACAGTGAAGACAACTTTAAAAGGTTTGTGTATACTAGGGCGTATCACGAAAAACTTTTTTTTGAAATTCAAAAAGGCATACTGAAAAAAAGTTGCCTTAGGGGTCACATATTCACCATGAAAAATTTCAGCCCGATCAAAAAATGTTTAGGTCCCCCGGAATTGTGTCAAAGTTTTGGAAATTGCCTCATTTTTCAATAAATTGACCGAAACCTCTAAGATAAAATTTTTATATAAAGTTTATAATTTTTCTAGGATAATCTACTACTAAACCTTATAGTTTGCAGTTGGTTTTATATTTTTACTACTCTTTGTTTAGGAGTAATAATTTTTTTAACGATACGAGATATCCATGAAGTTGTTTTTCCTGCATTACTAAAGTTACCATAAATAAAGTTCTATCTACTCTAGAAAGTTGTAGTTTGTGTCATTTTGATAGGTATTTTATTTTTAACATATTTTGTGCACTGTACAAATTATTTTGGTTTTGTTTTACCCGAAACTCTATGTATAATTATAAAAATAGTACTAATTTTTGTCGTTTACACTAATATTTTTTAAACTGCTATGATATGTATTTATTAAAAGAAATTTATCCATAATAATGCTCAAGATCCTCAGAAAACAGTACATAATAATTTAACTTTAATATGTTTACTAATAATTCTAGCTATTCTAATTAAATGGAAATATTTATCCTTTTTTAACACAATTTTTTTGGTACAGAGTGAAAATTCTAACTACAAAGTACAAGTAGAACTAACAAAAAAAGACAATATTAAAAATTACAAATAAAATAACATTTATTTTACATAATTACCAAGTATTTCTATATTAAGTATTAAGGGATACATACACTTACTTATATTACATACATACATTTTTATTACTTTGTTTATGAAAAAGCACCTGAGAAATCCCATTTGTTTCGAACTTGGGAAGGAATTTCCTGTCCAATAACCTGGATTTAATTAATACATCCCTAGTTCTGAACCCACAAACACGAAGGGAAGCTTCAGTATGACTTCCTTCACAATTCTTTTAGCTGCTTGGGTGTGCGAAGGAATTTTAAACTCCTTTCTATAACTCAATCCAGTTTCAACGATTAGCTCGATTTCTTCTTTTTCCTTAAGTTATTTAGAAGTGGTGGTTCAGTTTTCGTTCCAGTTTATGATGTCAACGATATCATCCGCCTCGAAATTTACTTCAGGGGGTTTGAAAACCTTTTTTTTTCTAGGGAATCTCTTTCTCGAGCTTCCTGTATTTTTTATTTTCCATATACAGAACTAATGTTTTTTTAACATTTATTTTACATAATTAACAAGTATCTCTATATTAAGTATTAAGGGATACATACACTTACTTATATTACATACATACATTTTTATTACTTTGTTTATGAAAAAGCACCTGAGAAATCCCATTTGTTTCGAACTTGGGAAGGAATTTCCTGTCCAATAACCTGGATTTAATTAATACATCCCTAGTTCTGAACCCACAAACACGAAGGGAAGCTTCAGTATGACTTCCTTCACAATTCTTTTAGCTGCTTGGGTGTGCGAAGGAATTTTAAACTCCTTTCTATAACTCAATCCAGTTTCAACGATTAGCTCGATTTCTTCTTTTTCCTTAAGTTATTTAGAAGTGGTGGTTCAGTTTTCGTTCCAGTTTATGATGTCAACGATATCATCCGCCTCGAAATTTACTTCAGGGGGTTTGAAAACCTTTTTTTTCTAGGGAATCTCTTTCTCGAGCTTCCTGTATTTTTTATTTTCCATATACAGAACTAATGTTTTTTTTGAGGGTCAAATAACATTTATAAAAGAAGATGATCTGGGTGCACCATAAAGGCGTTCCTTTGTAAGGTAGATTTTAACACATCGATTAAATCATATTCTAAGCGCCTTATGCGAATTACCTAGGAAAAAGGGTTTTCATGCCCCTTCAAGTAAATTTTGAGGCGGCTGATATCGTAGGCATCATAAACTGGGAGTCTATGACTGTATCTGAACCACCATTTCTAAATAACTTAAATATAAAGAAGAAATAGTTGAAACTGGATTGAGTTATAGAAAGGAGTTTAAAATTCCTTCGCACACCCAAGCAGCTAAAAGAATTGTGAAGGAAGTCATACTGAAGCTTCCCTTCGTGTTTGTGGGTTCAGAACTAGGGATGTATTAATTAAATCCAGGTTATTGGACAGGAAATTCCTTCCCAAGTTCGAAACAAATGGGATTTCTCAGGTGCTTTTTCATAAACCAAGTAATAAAAATGTATGTATGTAATATAAGTAAGTGTATGTATCCCTTAATACTTAGTATAGAAATACTTGGTAATTATGTAAAATAAATGTTATTTTATTTGTAATTTTTAATATTGTCTTTTTTTGTTAGTTCTACTTGTACTTTGTAGTTAGAATTTTCACTCTGTACCAAAAAAATTGTCTTAAAAAAGGATAAATCAAATTATTTCCATTTAATTAGAATAGCTAGAATTATTAGTAAACATATTAAAGTTAAATTATTATGTACTGTTATCTGAGGATCTTGAGCATTATTATGGATAAATTTCTTTTAATAAATACATATCATAGCAGTTTAAAAAATATTAGTGTAAACGACAAAATTAGTACTATTTTTATAATTATACATAGAGTTTCGGGTAAAACAAAACCAAAATAATTTGTACAGTGCACAAAATATGTTAAAAATAAAATACCTATCAAAATGACACAAACTACAACTTTCTAGAGTAGATAGAACTTTATTTATGGTAACTTTAGTAATGCAGGAAAAACAACTTCATGAATATCTCTTATCGTTAAAAAAATTATTACTTCTAAACGAAGAGTAGTAAAAATATAAAACCAACTGCAAACTATAAGGTTTGGTAGTAGATTATCCTAGAAAAATTATAATTTTTATTTAAGAATTTTATCTTAGAGGTTTCGGTCAATTTATTGAAAAATGAGGCAATTTCCAAAACTTTGACCCAATTCCGGGGGACCTAAACATTTTTTGATCGGGCTGAAATTTTCCATGGTGAATATGTGACCCCTAAGGCAACTTTTTTTCAGTATGCCTTTTTGAATTTCAAAAAAAAGTTTTTCGTGATACGCCCTAGTGTATACAGGATGTCCTATATATATTGGGTCACATTTCTAGGGGAGATAGTAGACACCTAGACGAGTCAGAATCCCATAGGATTTGGGGGTCCCCCACCAAATCCCCGGGCAGTTAAAAATGGAGAGACACTCATTATTATTAATAATTGAAAAATTCAATTTGTAGAAGTAGTATTGGTAAAAATTTAATTATGGTCTCAATTTTTAAGGTTTAATATCATCTTTAAAATTATACTAAAATACTCCACTTTAAAATTTGTTTTATTATAAAAAATTATAAAAAACACAAAAAATATGAAAATTCTACCCAAACTTTATTTTGTATTTCGAAATCCTTTCTTTTGATTTGATAATCTTAAAGATGTTAGTTAAAAATCCTTATGTCCAAAGTTTCACGTAAATACAATCAATGTTAAACGCTTGAGATCCTGTTAAAGTTTGTTTTTTGCGTGCGCAAACGGTTGTGTATAGTTGATGTTTCCTGAACAGCTGTTTTCGCACGCAAGATCTCAAGCGTTTAATATTGGTTGTATTTACGTGAAACTTTATACATAAGAATTTTTAACTAACATCTTTAAGATTATCAAATCAAAAGAAAGGATTTCGAAATACAAAATGAAGTTTTGGCAGAGTTTTCACATTTTTTGAGTTTTTTTAAACTTTTTTCATAATAAATCAAATTTTAAAGTGAAAACTTTCAATATAATTTTAAAGATCATATAAACCACAAAATTTGAGACCATAATTTAATTTCTATCAATAGTAGTTCTCCTACAAATAGTAGTTCTCCATTTTTAACTCCCTGGTACTTGGGCTGGGACATCCAAATCCTATGGGATTCTGTCTCGTCTAGGTGTCTAATATCCCCCCTAGAAGTGTGACCCAACATTTATGGGATTACCCTGTATATGGGGAAACAATGCTTTTTGGGAAATTGGCTTCTTTACTACAGGAATCGGCTAGACTAAAAGCTCTCACTCCGCTCTCTTGCGTTATCTTCCAATACCGTGCTGATGAGCCCTATCAAGGGCGAAACCGGTCCACGGTTGGAGGCGACGCTTGAGAGCTGGAGTTTTCTCACTTCTACAGGTTAATTTCAAATACTTGTATACGGCAGGAAAGACAACTTGCAAAAGGTTTGTGAATATGTGGGGAAACAATGCTTTTTGCAAAGTTGGCTTCTTTGCTACAGGAATCTTACCGCAGTGAAACAACTTCTACAGGTTAATTTCAAATACTCGTATATGGCAGGAAAGACAACTTGCAAAAGGTTTGTGAATATTTGTGTAAAAACAAAAACAATGCTTTTTGTAAAGTTAGCTTCTTTGCTACATGAATCCTATCTCAGTGAAACAACTTGTACAAGTTAATTTCAAATACTCGGATACGGCAGTAAAGGCAACTTATAAGGTTTGACCACTTAAGTAAAAAGTTAATACTCAAAACCAAATTAAGTTAACATGTTAATACCATTAAAACAATTAAATTTTTTATAAAAATTACAAAAGTATAATCCCAGAGCAACTGCCTAATCATCTTGATCGTTCTTCATAGGGTCGCACGTATGAAATTACTTCCTATTTTTGTATCAAACATATTTCTTGTATAAGCTTTAACACATAATTATATGCAAACAATTGAAATCGTACAAACAAAAATTACAGTTCAGATAAGTTGTATTTAATTAAGTATGATTTTTCTAGATACACTTGCTTTTTTACTTTTTTTTATTAGGGGACATCCATAAATTACGTGAGGTGTTTTTTCCAAAATCTGGACCCCCCCTTGGTGAGATTTAGTGAGATCTTGCTGGACCCCCCCCCCTTTCCCCCGCGTGAGATTGATCTACAACTTTTTCATACTTAAAAAAAGAAAATCGTATCACTTCATATTTAAAAAGTTGACGTGAGATTTTAATTGACCCCCCCTTGGTGAGATTTTTCCAAAACCCTCTCCCCCTTTTTGACCTCACGTAATTTATGGATGTCCCCATATTCGCAAAAATTGGAAGTATTAATTTTTATTTGAATTATTTTACTATTTTATTTTTAGCATGATCAGCTTAACAGTGTTTTTCTATGCCTTTAATGGGTTAATTAATATTTTATTAATGTATGTACCAGCATAAAATGTGTAAGTTTACTGAAGAAAATACTAAATACCCAGCATGAGCTCATGTGTAACAGGAAATAGTGCGTCCCCCGGGTTTCTTCGAATGAGGACTCTTGAAATAAATTAACCTTTATAATCCCCATTTCAAATTCATCCCAAAGAGGTTTCCGTCTTTCCCTAAAATTTTCTTTAACCTTTCTCATAATTTCAACTCATTTAGATCACTACTGCCAACAACCCAATAGGGAATCGTTTCGTAAGACGATCACGTATCGTCATACTTAACACCCAACGCGATTACGAAGTAACCAAACTAAACAGTCCCACTTGGGAGGCTTTTGAAATGCAAAAATGAAACCAAGCATTTCCATTTAAACCTGAGAAACGAAATTGACAAGAAAGGGAACGAAAACAATGCAAAAATCCCCGAGCTTCTTCCCTCTCGAGATGCATTTTCCCTTTCCTTCACTACTCTCGATCCAGAGGAGAGCATTCCGCATGAATAAAACGCATTAAAGTCGCTCCTCATTGAAAGTGAAGTCATTTTGATTCCGAGAGTAAGAGAGAAAAAAATGGCTCCAAGATAGAGGAAATGGTAATTATTTTGCCGAAGTCGAGTATTTATCCAGTTTCTCCGAAGTCGAAGCACATCTCCAGATTTGATTGGGTAGAGGGAAAGAAGGGCGACGAAAAAAAAGGAGATGGAATAAAACTGAATCAAACCCCAGCCGAGAACACATTCTAATGAACAATTTTCTGTTGGCTTCGATCGAAGGCGTCTGAGAAGTTGTTTGTTGGGAATGATAGGAAAGTGAATCAAGTGCAGTGGATTGTTTCGGTAACAGGGATTAAAAGTTGAATTTTCTCATGCGGAAATTTGTGTTGAGAAAAACAGTGTTTCCACGTTAATCGCGGTAGTTACCTTCCGAAATATACCGCGAATACGCGAAATCCGCGAAAAAAGAACCCAGTTTTAAAACGCGCTTATACGATAATATAACAGATATAATGGTTTGATTTGTCATGTATTACATCAAACTAATAAAACTGGTTCATACAAAAAGTTGTGTTAACTTTAAATTACTGAAAATAATTTGTAGTAAATGCCAAAATAGCTACTAGTTAGAAAACTTGCTTAGTAGAAGAAGTTACATTTTTCAAAATTGGTTTTAATAATAATAACCGTAAATGAACAATTATATCTTTTCCGCCAACTATGCAAGCTCCATTGCTAAAAATGCGAATCTAAACCCGCGAATATGCGGGGGTAACATTGCTCAACCGCGAATACTGAACCGCGAATATACGAGGATCCCCTGAAATTGGATTAATTTGAAATATTGGCCTTGGGAAATTCCTTTTTAAGATAACCTGCATATATTTGCATACTAAAATAAGCATAGCAAATTATACAGTACAACGTCGATATCCCCAAATCGAAGGGACATGAAGAAAATTTTGAGATTGTAAGATAATAGATATTAAGGAATTAAAAGAAATAATTGATGAATTCTTATTAAAAGGGGGGATTTTTGAAAAAAAAGTCTTCGAGATAACAAAGTTTGAGGTAACTAAGGTATACTTCATATAAACCATTTCAAATAAACACACTTAAGTACTGAAAAAAATACTCCAGAAACAAAACAAATCAATATTTTCTCTAGTTCATACGATTTAGTTTCACATAAGTAGAAAATCTTTTAAAATGTATCAACTAGATTCGAATTTTATCGGAAGTACCTCTTATTAAAGGGGACACGAAAATGCATATTTTTACAAAAAAAAAACCTATTAGCAATCAGCAAATTAAAAGATTTATCATAAATAAAGTTTCATAAAAACTTCCATTCCAACCTCATTGCGCTTTCTTATCTAATTAAATATCGATCATATTCATCTTATAACTAAGATATATCCAAGATTCATTACTTAGGGCATGCTTGTCTAAAGTGCAGCCCACGGGCCGCATGCGGCATTTGCATTTTTAAAAAATAAATGTAAATGCTTTTTTAGTAGACTTAACAGAATATTTGGGTGGTTTAAATTTGAGACTTCAAGGGGAAAAATCAATTTATTAATGATGTTTCAGAATCCAGACAATAACAGCGTTTGAAAGAAAGTTGACACTTTGGCACTCAAATAAAAGTTAAATATTTGACAAATTTCAGTACTATGGCTGTACATAAGCCTGTGAATTGAATAAAATTTATGCTGCATTAATTTTTGATTTAATTCAAGTCAAGTAGATTTCAAGATTTTAAAAAAATGAAGAGCATTTCAACATATTTTCCCCATTTTCTCTAGAAGATAAATTACCTTCAAATAGAACGCATTGAACTGCAAAGCGACATTCAACTGAAAGAAAAATTTGCAAATGTTTCTTTACTGGAGTTTTATAAAGATTACCTACCTCGCGATAAATATCCTAATTTTCACCATCAAGCTTTATTAAAGTCTTCAGCTTTTGGCAGTAGAGTACCTATATTTGTGAACAAGCATCTTGGAAATGCATTAAGAATTGCAACCTAGTCTCTTATATCAATTTGCTCTTATTCAACAAAAGCAAATTTACCCATCTCATTAATTTGAATTATTTCTATCTTTTTGGAATCCAAACTAAATGAAACAAAGCTTTTACAAATTTAAATTATGTATTACAAATTTAGATATGTACCCTTACATATCTAATTAAAATTTTAAAATATTATAATAAAAAGAAGTTAATTTAAAGGTTAATAAAACTACATAGGGTAAATTTTGATTTCAATTTGTTGAAAAAATATTGAATGTGCGGCCCAGCAAATTTTTTTTCGTTGCAATGTGGCCCTCAAACGGTCATAGTTTAGACACCCATGACTTAGGGTGTTCATTTTGAATCAAGCATAATATTTCCTACTCTCTCTCTAAATAATTGACTGGTGGAGATGTGTACAGCATTAATTTCTATATGTGAATATCACTTGATGATACACTTTTACTCTTCATGATTATTTAACTTAAGAACATTTAATTATTATAAACTCTTAAATATGGACCAATGTGCAATTAGCATAGATACATGGAAAGCAAATTAATGTTGAAGTACACTTTCAAAACATTCTGGAGTTATTTTTTTGTGAAAAGAGAAGGATTTTCTCTCTACTAATGAGATGATTTCGGAGACACCGTCAATCGCACCTGATAGAACCATAAAAGAATATAATAGATTATACTTAATATTCTGGAATATATAGTTAATTACCCAGTAACTTAAAGAAAAATGCACAAGCATTTAGTGGAATAACTGAGGTTAAGGTACCCATAGCACAATGCAAATGAAATTTCTTTAATATAAAGGGACCCGTTTCCCTAAGTAATAAAAAGTTTGATGGCAAAATTTACTGTTGTATTATTACTGCAAACTTACTCCATTTTAATTTTCCCAAATAGCAATAGACCACCAATGAAGCATTAATCTTTCAAAACTTTGAAATTAAAAATTAGTATGCAAAGTATCAGGACCAGGAAAGTATCAAAGGATCAAAGTACCAAAGTATAGTATCAAAGGACCAGGAAAATTCTTTGAATCTGCTGTTCTCATCTGCAATTTTCTTTTTTATGACAGTTTAACTTTCATCGACCCCCTACAGACCCCTTAATCTTCGTCGACCCCAATCGATCCCTAGAGCTTCATCGACCCCCAGGGGGTCGGTACCGACCATTTTGGGAAACCCTGAACTAGACCCTTGTATATGTCTCGGTAGCCACAACATGTACAAGATTTTTGTTCTATGTTCCCATTTGATTGAAATTTTCATACATCGAACGAAAAAAAAACGCACAAAAAAGACCGCACCAGTAAAAACCGCAAGTAGTGTAAAAATGCCGGTTCTGCCGCATTGGGAAGGTGGGTAGGGGGCGTGGCACCTTCCCAATCTACTAGATTGCGGCTCCCTTCCCAATCTACCAAATTGCGATTCCCTTCCCATTCTACTAGATTGCGACTCCCATTCTACTTTGCGACTCAACCAATAAAATGCGGTTCTACCAATAAATTGCGGCTCCACCACTAAATTGGGGCTCTGCCACTAAGACACAGCAGGAAGTTAAAGTTATTTTACTATTAAAGTTATTTACAATTAACAAACTAAAACCACTGTTTAACTGATTTTTTATTGTTTATATTACTTTTATAATTAGGAGATCCCTGCGCCGGTGATAAGAACATTCAATTAACAGGAAGTTAAAGTTATTTTACTATTAACAGTTACTACTAAAGGTATTTAATATTAACAAATTGTTTAACTGTAATATGGACAAATTGCACCTCTTCTACTATATTGGGGCTCTAGGACACATGCAGCAAGAAGCTAAATTGTGACTTTCTAAATTATTTTAAGATAACATTAATTGATAGTTAGTTATTAACAAAGGTTAATTAACAATTATTTTACATAAAATTATAAGGTTAATGAACAAACTAACCGCTGTAATATATTACCTATTGAATGCCCATACTGGAATAAAAGACCAAGAAAATCCCAAACTGAAATGTAGACTGCACTACTCGCCTGTCATTTAGCCTCCTTTAACAATGCACGACGAACCGCCCCTCTTGCCTTTCACAGAGCAATATGTGTGGCGATAATGGGGTAACCTCCATTGGGATTGATAGCGATTGCATCCTTTCCTACAATACCAAGGGGAGAGGGTTTTTAAAAGATATATATTTTTCCTTACAATCATTTCTATTTCGTTAAATTTACAGTTCAATATTCACTTCAGTTACAGTTTAACACAAAATGCTTATCCTATCACAATCCTTAACTTTGAAATTACAGTATTTTCACCAGAAAGGATACTTTGAAAAATTGAGAATGATCGAACATTATCAGACAACCAAACATATAATACGTTATCCTATTGGTGGAATTATTTGGATTTCACTTTGATCAGGAAAGGATACTTTGAAAAATTGAGAATGCATTTTCAGTGCAAGCATTTTCAGACCACTTGACATATAATACGTTATCCTATTGGAGGAATTATTTTACTACTTCGATTAAAAATTACTAATTATATTCATATTGGATAAGATTTTAAATATTTTAAGCAATTTTTTTAAATAAAATATACTTTTATTACGAATTCTGTTCGAGGAGTTGATTTTTTTTTTCATAGAATGTTAGAATCATTCAAGTTAAAAATGATAAATCCATTAATTTTAATAAAGTTCAATTGAAGATATTACTTATTTTATTCGCATAGAAGCTTTTTCTAGATTTAAACGTGAGAATATATGATTAATCACCTAAACAAAAACTATTCCATTACTCTTTTTTCTGAAAGCATTGTATGAATGAGAGAATTTTTATACAAAAATTGTAAAATATATACGATTTTCCCAACAGTTGAAGAAATTTCAATCATTAACCTTTTATTTAAAGTACGTTATGAAGCTACCACTACAGAACATACACTACATACATTCATTTTATTCATAACTTTTACTATATTTATTAAACATGTAATATTTTTTTTCTATACTAAAGAGAACTGCTTTGATTATTTTTCAATTCATGGAATGGTTACGTTGAACATTTTCAACCTTTTTTTGAAAATAATAACTTTTTAACCCATCTACACTATACTTGCTTTACAAGAATTTTACCATCTGCTGTACATTTTTACAAACAATTTATATTATTCACTAAAGCAAACAATATAATACATATAAACTAACTTATGAAAGAAATCCTGTTTTCTCTTACCTAAAGCATTCTTTCATCTATAATCCATATAGAAAATTAAACTATTCTAATAAAAATTAAAGGGGAAACATGACTCAAAAAGAAACATACATTATAAAAAGCAAGAAAATTATAACAGAATCTAAAAGAAAAACTAAAAACTCTGCTAAAAATAAAAACTTAACTGAAAATTTTGTTAAAAATTAAGACAAATGCAGAAAAATAACTTAATACTTTGTTAAAAATAAAAGCGAACACAGAAAAACTTTACAAGAAATGAAAACTTATACACTGAAAAACTAAAATCTTTGTTAAAAATAAAAACTTAACTGAAAATTTTGTTAAAAATTAAGACACATGCAGAAAAATAACTTAATACTTTGTTAAAAATAAAAACGAACACAGAAAAACTTTCACTGAAAACTAAAATCTTTGTTTAATATAAAAATTTATTCACTACGAAACTAAAAACTTTGTTTTAAATGAAATAGAAAACGAAAAACTTTACACAAGAAATAAAAACTTAACTAAAATATTTGTTAAAAATAAAAACGAACACAGAAAAACTTTCACTGAAAACTAAAATCTTTGTTTAATATAAAAATTTATTCACTTCGAAATTAAAAACTTTGTTTGAAATGAACTAGAAAACGAAAAACTTTACACAAGAAATGAAAACTTATACACTGAAAAACTTAATACTTTGTTAAAAATAAAAACTTAACTGAAAATTTTGTTAAAAATTAAGACACATGCAGAAAAATAACTTAATACTTTGTTAAAAATGAAAACGAACACAGAAAAACTTTCACTGAAAAACTAAAATCTTTGTTTCATATAAAAATTTATTCACTTCGAAACTAAAAACTTTGATTGAAATGAACTAGAAAACGAAAAACTTTATACAAGAAATGAAAACTTATACACTGAAAAACTAAAATCTGTGTTAAAAATAAAAACTTAAGTGAAAATTTTGTTAAAAATTAAGACAAATGCAGAAAAATAACTTAATACTTTGTTAAAACTAAAAACGAACACAGAAAAACTTTACAAGAAATGAAAACTTATACACTGAAAAACTAAAGTCTTTGTTAAATATGAAAACTTATTCACTACGAAACTGAAAACTTTGTTTGAAATGAACTAGAAAACGAAAAACTTTACACAAGAAATGAAAACTTATACACTAAAAAACTAAAATCTTCGTTAATTATAAAAACTTAACTGAAAATTTTGTTAAAAATTAAGACAAATTCAGAAAAATAACTTAATACTTTGTTAAATGTAGAAACTTAAAAGCTACAAAACCAAAATATTTGTTTAAAATTTACAAGAAATAAAAAGTTACGCTTAAAACTTTACCAAAAAGAAATTATAAAACTAAAAACTTTGTTAAAAAAATAAAGGCAAATGCAGAAAATAACTTAATACTTTGCTAAAAGTAAAAATGAACACAGAAAAACTTTACCATAAATAAAAACTTATACACAACAAAACTAAAATTTGTTAAAAATAAAAACTTATTCACTACGAAACTGAAAACTTTGTTTGAAATAAAAAGTTACACTCAAAACTTTACACAAGAAATGAAAACTTATACACTAAAAAACTTAAATCTTTGTTAATTATAAAAACTTAACCGAAAATTTTGTTAAAAATTAAGACAAATGCAGAAAAATAACTTAATACTTTGTTAAATGTAAAAACTTAAAATCTACAAAACTAAAATATTTGTTTAAAATAAATAAAAATTTTACAAGAAATAAAAATTTACACTTAAAACTTTACCAAAAAGAAATTATTTCAAAAAACTTTAACATAAAGAAAAACTTAAAAACCATAAAACTAAAAACTTTGTTAAAAAATAAAGGCAAATGTAGAAAATAACTTAGTACTTTGTTAAATATTAAAACTTAGAAACTATGAAACGAAAAACTTTACCATAAATAAAAACTTATACACTACAAAACTAAAATTTGTAAAAAATAAAATAAAAACTTTGAAAAAATTTTACAAGAAATAAAAAGTTACACGAAAAACTTTATCAAAAAGAAATACTTCGTGTTAAAAATAAATAAAAACTTTGAAAAAAATTACAAGAAATAAAAATTTACACTGAAAACTTTACCAAAAAGAAATTATTACGAAAAACTTTAACATAAAGAAAAACTTAAAAACTATAAAACTAAAAAACTTTGTTAAAAAATAAAGGCAAATGTAGAAAATAACTTAATACTTTGTTAAATATTAAAACTTAGAAACTATGAAACGAAAATCTTTACCATAAATAAAAACTTATACACTACAAAACTAAAATTTGTTAAAAATAAAATAAAACTTTGAAACAATTTTACAAGAAATAAAAATTTACACTAAAAACTTTACCAAAAAGAAATTATTACGAAAACTTTAACAAAAAGAAAAACCTAAAAACTATAAAACTAAAAACTTTGCTAAAAATCAAGACAAACGCAGAAAAATAACTTAATACTTTGTTCAATATAAAAACTTAGAAACTATAAACTAAAAACTTTAGGAAAACTTTGTTAAAAATAAAGAAACCAATACAGAAAAATTTTAAAAATAAATAAAAACTTCGAAAAAATATTACAAGAAATAAAAAGTAACACTAAAAACTTTATCAAAAAGAGATACTTGCAAATTATAAAACTAAAAACTTTGTTAAAAATAAAATAAAAATTGAAAAGTCCCACTAAAAAACTAAAAACTTTATCAAAAAGAAATACTTCTTGTTAAAGAAAATAAATTAAAAAAAAATTTGTACAAGAAATAAAAAGTTATACAAAAACTTTACCAATAACGCCTATACTTTGTTAAAATTAGTAGAGAGATAGATTCACACCTCCTTCGTTGGGACCCTTTTTTAATTATTATGTAAAACGTGGGCTGAAAAATTTAAAAGTAGTATTTTTAAATTTCCTTCATTAAGAAGGAGTTTTCAGCCCACCGAGTTTTCATAATAAAAAAAGGGTCTCAACGAAGGGGGTGTGAATCTATCTCTCTACTAATTTTAACAAAGTATAGGCGTTATTGGTAAAGTTTTTGTATAACTTTTTATTTCTTGTACAAATTTTTTTTTAATTTATTTTCTTTAACAAGAAGTATTTCTTTTTGATAAAGTTTTTAGTTTTTTAGTGGGACTTTTCAATTTTTATTTTATTTTTAACAAAGTTTTTAGTTTTATAATTTGCAAGTATCTCTTTTTGATAAAGTTTTTAGTGTTACTTTTTATTTCTTGTAATATTTTTTCGAAGTTTTTATTTATTTTTAAAATTTTTCTGTATTGGTTTCTTTATTTTTAACAAAGTTTTCCTAAAGTTTTTAGTTTATAGTTTCTAAGTTTTTATATTGAACAAAGTATTAAGTTATTTTTCTGCGTTTGTCTTGATTTTTAGCAAAGTTTTTAGTTTTATAGTTTTTAGGTTTTTCTTTTTGTTAAAGTTTTCGTAATAATTTCTTTTTGGTAAAGTTTTTAGTGTAAATTTTTATTTCTTGTAAAATTGTTTCAAAGTTTTATTTTATTTTTAACAAATTTTAGTTTTGTAGTGTATAAGTTTTTATTTATGGTAAAGATTTTCGTTTCATAGTTTCTAAGTTTTAATATTTAACAAAGTATTAAGTTATTTTCTACATTTGCCTTTATTTTTTAACAAAGTTTTTTAGTTTTATAGTTTTTAAGTTTTTCTTTATGTTAAAGTTTTTCGTAATAATTTCTTTTTGGTAAAGTTTTCAGTGTAAATTTTTATTTCTTGTAATTTTTTTCAAAGTTTTTATTTATTTTTAACACGAAGTATTTCTTTTTGATAAAGTTTTTCGTGTAACTTTTTATTTCTTGTAAAATTTTTTCAAAGTTTTTATTTTATTTTTTACAAATTTTAGTTTTGTAGTGTATAAGTTTTTATTTATGGTAAAGTTTTTCGTTTCATAGTTTCTAAGTTTTAATATTTAACAAAGTACTAAGTTATTTTCTACATTTGCCTTTATTTTTTAACAAAGTTTTTAGTTTTATGGTTTTTAAGTTTTTCTTTATGTTAAAGTTTTTTGAAATAATTTCTTTTTGGTAAAGTTTTAAGTGTAAATTTTTATTTCTTGTAAAATTTTTATTTATTTTAAACAAATATTTTAGTTTTGTAGATTTTAAGTTTTTACATTTAACAAAGTATTAAGTTATTTTTCTGCATTTGTCTTAATTTTTAACAAAATTTTCGGTTAAGTTTTTATAATTAACAAAGATTTAAGTTTTTTAGTGTATAAGTTTTCATTTCTTGTGTAAAGTTTTGAGTGTAACTTTTTATTTCAAACAAAGTTTTCAGTTTCGTAGTGAATAAGTTTTTATTTTTAACAAATTTTAGTTTTGTTGTGTATAAGTTTTTATTTATGGTAAAGTTTTTCTGTGTTCATTTTTACTTTTAGCAAAGTATTAAGTTATTTTCTGCATTTGCCTTTATTTTTTTAACAAAGTTTTTAGTTTTATAATTTCTTTTTGGTAAAGTTTTAAGCGTAACTTTTTATTTCTTGTAAATTTTAAACAAATATTTTGGTTTTGTAGCTTTTAAGTTTCTACATTTAACAAAGTATTAAGTTATTTTTCTGAATTTGTCTTAATTTTTAACAAAATTTTCAGTTAAGTTTTTATAATTAACGAAGATTTTAGTTTTTTAGTGTATAAGTTTTCATTTCTTGTGTAAAGTTTTTCGTTTTCTAGTTCATTTCAAACAAAGTTTTCAGTTTCGTAGTGAATAAGTTTTCATATTTAACAAAGACTTTAGTTTTTCAGTGTATAAGTTTTCATTTCTTGTAAAGTTTTTCTGTGTTCGTTTTTAGTTTTAACAAAGTATTAAGTTATTTTTCTGCATTTGTCTTAATTTTTAACAAAATTTTCACTTAAGTTTTTATTTTTAACACAGATTTTAGTTTTTCAGTGTATAAGTTTTCATTTCTTGTATAAAGTTTTTCGTTTTCTAGTTCATTTCAATCAAAGTTTTTAGTTTCGAAGTGAATAAATTTTTATATGAAACAAAGATTTTAGTTTTTCAGTGAAAGTTTTTCTGTGTTCGTTTTCATTTTTAACAAAGTATTAAGTTATTTTTCTGCATGTGTCTTAATTTTTAACAAAATTTTCAGTTAAGTTTTTATTTTTAACAAAGTATTAAGTTTTTCAGTGTATAAGTTTTCATTTCTTGTGTAAAGTTTTTCGTTTTCTAGTTCATTTCAAACAAAGTTTTTAATTTCGAAGTGAATAAATTTTTATATTAAACAAAGATTTTAGTTTTCAGTGAAAGTTTTTCTGTGTTCGTTTTTATTTTTAACAAATATTTTAGTTAAGTTTTTATTTCTTGTGTAAAGTTTTTCGTTTTCTATTTCATTTAAAACAAAGTTTTTAGTTTCGTAGTGAATAAATTTTTATATTAAACAAAGATTTTAGTTTTCAGTGAAAGTTTTTCTGTGTTCGTTTTTATTTTTAACAAAGTATTAAGTTATTTTTCTGCATGTGTCTTAATTTTTAACAAAATTTTCAGTTAAGTTTTTATTTTTAACAAAGATTTTAGTTTTTCAGTGTATAAGTTTTCATTTCTTGTAAAGTTTTTCTGTGTTCGCTTTTATTTTTAACAAAGTATTAAGTTATTTTTCTGCATTTGTCTTAATTTTTAACCCGGGAGCAGTCGCACCTATGAAACGAACGCGGGAACTCGCGGGTGGGTATGTGATACCCAGGGATGGATTCTCGCGTTTTAGCACTCAACCTGCTTGGTTTTACAAATGATATTACTTTAAATAAGACACAAACAATAAACTATCATTTGTGTATCTTAAATGAATATAATTTACTCACATTTATTCGTGCAATCCTTACATAATTGGAGTTCTGTGTTCCACACAAATATATTTCTGGAACCTTTCACATTAGCGTTTTATTTTGAAGTCCCTTTTGCTAAAGTAATCCCTACATCTTTTATATCCCGTTTTTCTACAATTTGGCATTGTATCCTTCTTCTGAGGTAGTTTCTGATGATATATCAAAAGCATTTTTTGATTGCGTCTTAGTAGGCGCTCGATAATCACTTTTATTTTCAGGAATTTTATTTATAATATTTTTCAACGCCACTCTGACGTTGGTTCTAAACTTCCATTTTATCCATTTTGTTCCACTTTTACCGAGGTAATATTCTCCATTTTCCGGAGAATCGAGACTTTATGAACTTTCTTCATCAATTTCATCACACATTCTTCAGCCACTTCAATTGTTTACTCATCACAATGAACATCATAAACTCCAATATCTTCTTAATTTTCACTAAAAAATCAAAATCATCGGTAGAAACTGTCTCAAGCAAAGAACAAAGCTGCTATACCGACCAATCGAACGGAATCCACAGCCAAAACTGACACCTCTACCGGCACGCGCGCGGGTATCTCATACCCAAAAGCCTCGATTCCCGGAAACCGCGTATTCCTGAATTCTTATCTAACCTTGAAACTTGAAGAATGTGACCTTGAACTCAGCTACACGAGACCCCACACGTTTTGAAAAAAAAGGGGGGAACGCTATGAGACTAAGAATGCGCGCCTGGGTATGACATACCCAGTGCGAGTGCTCCCGGGTTAACAAAATTTTCAGTTAAGTTTTTATTTTTAGCAGAGTTTTTAGTTTTTCTTTTAGATTCTGTTATAATTTTCTTGCTTTTTATAATGTATGTTTCTTTTTGAGTCATGTTTCCCCTTTAATTTTTATTAGAATAGTTTAATTTTCTATATGGATTATAGATGAAAGAATGCTTTAGGTAAGAGAAAACAGGATTTCTTTCATAAGTTAGTTTATATGTATTATATTGTTTGCTTTAGTGAATAATATAAATTGTTTGTAAAAATGTACAGCAGATGGTAAAATTCTTGTAAAGCAAGTATAGTGTAGATGGGTTAAAAAGTTATTATTTTCAAAAAAAGGTTGAAAATGTTCAACGTAACCATTCCATGAATTGAAAAATAATCAAAGCAGTTCTCTTTAGTATAGAAAAAAAATATTACATGTTTAATAAATATAGTAAAAGTTATGAATAAAATGAATGTATATAGTGTATGTTCTGTAGTGGTAGCTTCATAACGTACTTTAAATAAAAGGTTAATGATTGAAATTTCTTCAACTGTTGGGAAAATCGTATATATTTTACAATTTTTGTATAAAAATTCTCTCATTCATACAATGCTTTCAGAAAAAAGAGTAATGGAATAGTTTTTGTTTAGGTGATTAATCATATATTCTCACGTTTAAATCTAGAAAAAGCTTCTATGCGAATAAAATAAGTAATATCTTCAATTGAACTTTATTAAAATTAATGGATTTATCATTTTTAACTTGAATGATTCTAACATTCTATGAAAAAAAAAATCAACTCCTCGAACAGAATTCGTAATAAAAGTATATTTTATTTAAAAAAATTGCTTAAAATATTTAAAATCTTATCCAATATGAATATAATTAGTAATTTTTAATCGAAGTAGTAAAATAATTCCTCCAATAGGATAACGTATTATATGTCAAGTGGTCTGAAAATGCTTGCACTGAAAATGCATTCTCAATTTTTCAAAGTATCCTTTCCTGATCAAAGTGAAATCCAAATAATTCCACCAATAGGATAACGTATTATATGTTTGGTTGTCTGATAATGTTCGATCATTCTCAATTTTTCAAAGTATCCTTTCTGGTGAAAATACTGTAATTTCAAAGTTAAGGATTGTGATAGGATAAGCATTTTGTGTTAAACTGTAACTGAAGTGAATATTGAACTGTAAATTTAACGAAATAGAAATGATTGTAAGGAAAAATATATATCTTTTAAAAACCCTCTCCCCTTGGTATTGTAGGAAAGGATGCAATCGCTATCAATCCCAATGGAGGTTACCCCATTATCGCCACACATATTGCTCTGTGAAAGGCAAGAGGGGCGGTTCGTCGTGCATTGTTAAAGGAGGCTAAATGACAGGCGAGTAGTGCAGTCTACATTTCAGTTTGGGATTTTCTTGGTCTTTTATTCCAGTATGGGCATTCAATAGGTAATATATTACAGCGGTTAGTTTGTTCATTAACCTTATAATTTTATGTAAAATAATTGTTAATTAACCTTTGTTAATAACTAACTATCAATTAATGTTATCTTAAAATAATTTAGAAAGTCACAATTTAGCTTCTTGCTGCATGTGTCCTAGAGCCCCAATATAGTAGAAGAGGTGCAATTTGTCCATATTACAGTTAAACAATTTGTTAATATTAAATACCTTTAGTAGTAACTGTTAATAGTAAAATAACTTTAACTTCCTGTTAATTGAATGTTCTTATCACCGGCGCAGGGATCTCCTAATTATAAAAGTAATATAAACAATAAAAAATCAGTTAAACAGTGGTTTTAGTTTGTTAATTGTAAATAACTTTAATAGTAAAATAACTTTAACTTCCTGCTGTGTCTTAGTGGCAGAGCCCCAATTTAGTGGTGGAGCCGCAATTTATTGGTAGAACCGCATTTTATTGGTTGAGTCGCAAAGTAGAATGGGAGTCGCAATCTAGTAGAATGGGAAGGGAATCGCAATTTGGTAGATTGGGAAGGGAGCCGCAATCTAGTAGATTGGGAAGGTGCCACGCCCCCTACCCACCTTCCCAATGCGGCAGAACCGGCATTTTTACACTACTACCGCACAAAATAGTCGCACAAATAAAAAAATCGCACAAAAATACCGCGCAAATAAAAAAAAATCACAAAAAAACTCGCATATAAATAAAAAATTGCACATAAAGTCGCATAAATAAAAAATCGCACAAAAAAGACCGCACAAATAAAAACCGCACAAAATAGTCGCACAATAAAAAAAATCGCACAAAAATACCGCGCAAATAAAAAAAAATCACAAAAAACTCGCATAAATAAAAAATTGCACATAAAGTCGCATAAATAAAAAATCGCACAAAAAAGACCGCACAAATAAAAAAATCACAAAAAAACTCCCATAAATACAAAATCGCACAAAAAAGGTCCGCACAAAATCAGTATTGAGTGCATTAGTTACCTAAATTTACCCTCAATAGCGAGAAAAATCGCATTTTCAGTGTAAATCGAGAAAACTGACTTACACCACTTGACAAACCCACCTCCAAATTTTCCCTCCGTCGACAAAATCCTCACCACAAACAACCGCCAAAAAGGCAGAGCGAAGAACCAATTGACAACCGCCGTCCAGGTGACACGTCAGTAAAGGGAAAAGCGCCCGCCTTATGGGGGGGGCTCCAAACATTTAATTAAAAAACCAGGCGAAGACGGATTCTTCCGAAAAATAGAAATGCAAATGCCTGAGCTTCCCTATTTGCGGAACGGATCCTTTTGAAACGCGCTGATGTTTTTCTTGTGGTAATCTCTCATCTCGCGCAACTTTCGAAAAAGAGTTTCTCGGGGAAGAGGCCTCCAGGGCAGAGGCAACAGTGGCGACAGTTGGATTAATTCTTTGAAGGGAGGTGTGGTCTCTCTGTCACTTTGGATCGGGAATTTTTTTTTTTTGGAAAGTGTCGAGGAAGGTAAATTGCTCTTGTTACGATGTGAGTATTTTTCTGGAGGGAAGGTTTATTGATTTTTGTGTTTTAAGTTTTCTACGTGTTGGAGCGCTATTGGTATTGATTATTTTCAAAGTGAATATTCATTTATTTATAATGGGAAGGTTATTTTCAGTTTATCCTTTATCGGATTTATCCTGGGATTTCCGTTTTCTAAGAGGGGAAATCAATAAACTCACACGTTCTGCTAATTTTATCGCAAAGTTGCTATCTCTTGAATTTTTTTTTTAAGATTTTGTTCAACGTAAGAGGTTTTAAGACCACAGCAGGCATTCGGTTATGGTAATTTTTTTTGTTTCGCAAAATTTGAAAAAACACCTCAGAATGTTTCTGACAATTTAGAAAAAGTACGAATAAAAAATCTGAATGTTATAAATGTTTGATCAATGTAAAAATAGGAAGTTGCTTTACATATAATAAAATACATTATAAATATATTTATCATTCAGTGTGTTTTTCGTGTATTTTAATAAATTTTTTTCAGCTAAAAACATTCGTGTCTCTTAGCATACCGAAAAAGCTTTTCTTTTATCACCCTTCCAGCGTTTGGCTAAAAGAATTCTTCCTCTGGCTCAAACCCTATCCAGAAAAAAGACATCCAAAATTCCATCAAAAAAGCGTCAAAAAGCTTCAGAAGTGCAGTTTTCTCAAATAAGGCTGCAGTTATTTTGTAGTAATAGGACTTCAGCACGTAAGTCTGCAGTTTTAAATACATTATAAAGGAATTTCAGTGGTCTTATAAAGATCTGCAGAGTTTTTAAAGAAAACTGCTGACAAAGTTTCCAAATCCCCTTCACTTTTTTGAAGAAATTTTGCTGATTTATTTTTACAGGGTTGACCACAGTTATTTTTTCCGCTCCACCCTTATACCACCTTTCCTTCATTCTAACGGGACATATGATTTTTTGTCATCTACAGTGTCTCCATAAACACACACGAGAGAAATACCTACATGAAATCTTGTGAATGTAACATATTTGTTGGAAAATAAAACATTTCCCAAAGAAGTTTTCCATGTTTTTTTTCCTGCAAACTTGCGGTAAACTCTTTTTTTCATATGGTAAACTTTCTTTTTTTCGGAGTGAATGCCAATTTTAACTTTAAATTGGCACAGGTAGTAAAGGATGAAAATAAACATTTATACAAAATAATATAATTAAAGTTCAGTGTAATTTCTAAAATTGCATACAAATGCCATAAAATATTCTCCGGAGTTAGATTTTGACTTTCATAAAAGCAAGAATACATTCGTCTGAACTTCCAGACAAAGATGTTCATCATCATGACTCTCGGAGACTGACTACACTACATTTTCAGAAGTTAAGCACAAAAACGTTAATAAGGAGAAAAATCCAACAGCACAGCGAAAGAAGTTTCTTATAGTAATGAAGTTCTTCCATTACACAGAAAACCCAGTCTTCCCCCAGAAAATAGCCTTTTTAATTATTTGAGTTCCCCGCTCTGTCCGACATTTTCTGATTAACTCCCCGGGAAACAATCGCAAGACAAGGGATGGAGACGACGAAGAAGCGATTTCCCGAAAATTCGGATGCTTTTTCAGGAACCGGAAACCCCGAGGTCGAATATAAGTCCGACTCCCGGATTTTTTCCGCTACCTCCTTTGTAGCGAAAGGAACATTTTTTTTCTTTGGAATTTCGTCTCGGGGACAAAGCGACGAGGGGGACAAAAAGAAGCAATAAGACTCACTTCTGAGGGAGGAAAGAAAGAAAAAGGGACGTTTTCTTTCCCGCGCAACGGCCTCCTGTTGACAAAAGGACCGAAATAAAACTGTTCGAAGAGTTGCTTGGCAGGCAAATATTGGGTTGAAATTGAGGCTTTTTCTTTGGACGTCGATCTTCTCTTTTCGGGACGTTTCGTGTTCTTCTCCTTCTGATAAGGCAGTCGAGGAATGTTGTCAAATTTCGTTTGGGCGCGACGAGGCGTGTAAGCTTCAATAAAAATGCAAATCGCAGGCCAAGAGGGGACGAGCCTGACAACTGGGGGGGGCAGTTATTCTTTCTTTCTCTGCCATAAACGAATCAGTCTCTACAATATGGGAATAAAACTAGAATGTTTAGCCTAATTCCTCAGTACAGTGGGCTCTTGCATATTCCCGGTTGAGTAATGGTATCCCCGCATATTCGCGAATTTCGATCTCAATGTTTTTTTTAGCAATGAAACTTCCATATTTGGCAGAAAAGATATAATTGTTCGATTCCGGTATTTATTGTGTAAAACCATTTTGAAAAATGAACTTATTCTACTAAGCAAGTTTTCCAACTAGTAACCCTTTTGGTATTTACTACAATTTACAGCGATTTACAGTTAAAACTACTTTTTGCATGAACCGGTTTTATTAGTTTTATGTAAAAAACGACGGAATCGGACCATTATATCTGTTATGTTATCAGATATGCGCGTTTTAAAACTGGGTTCGTTATTCACGGATTTCGGGTATTCACGGTCTATTTTGGATCACAAGTACCGCGAATAAGTAGGGAACACTGTATTCTGAATTTTCCGTCTTAATGCTGTTACGGGAGGCATTCAGGTGTTATTGTTGAAAGAGAAACGAAATAACACCTCGAGATGGACAATTCCTTTGACTTCTTATAACTTAAGTAAACTAATGAATTATCATTTAAATGAGATATGTTCTTCAACCCTTACTGATTAAAATATACTTGTTCTTAACAATCTCCAATATCCTTTATGCAAATATCGTGTTTTATTACACAAATACTTACTTTACTTTAAGTTCTTATAATCAATCTTCAAGAAATTATTTTGGAAGTATATTTCTGATTTTCCATAATACATTCATCATGTTCCACATGCATCTGAGGATGTTGGGATAAAGTTTTATTAATGTGTTGAATAACACTTAAATAGTGCAATGATGTAAGTTGTAATTTGCGAATTGGAATTGGGATTACAAAGAATTTGTGTAGGTTTTACCTCTATCTTACTCGTAGTTTCCTGTGATTTGTTAGGCATAAAAGTTAATTTAATCCACTAAGACTCCCAAATTTCTGATCGCTAAGGCACCATATGTGTTATACGGAAGGAAATATTGGCTTAAAATATTAATGTCCATTTCCAAAAATCCCATATGCAAATTTTTTAATTGGGTCTTAAAAACTGTCAAAAAAACGTAAGTTATACTAGACAGCAACTTAAGACCTATTACGTCACTAATAAACAAAGTAGTTCCCATCGCGTTGTCATAATTTCGAGTGAAACAAAGATCGTCCATTTTAAAATATGCTTGTTTTGTTCAATCCATGTATAAATAGCGTCTTTTTATCAGAATTCGCGTATAGAAGTTCCTCCTATCAACCCAACAGGCTTTGTGTTTACTCACTTTCTCCTTCCGCGTAGTGACGTACTGGGTTCAGGAAACGTCGCTGTGAAGTATAGTTAATTTGTAAAGGGAAAATAAACATTACAGATAAATGCAAATGCAGCAAAATATATGCATTCCTCACACGAAAAAAAATTAATACTGTCGTATAGTGCAGTACAATAAAAACCCTTTAATTATAAATAAACATCTTTAATGAATAATTTCAAAAGCTCATATATCCCAATTTTTTTAAAATACATCGAAAAAACATCTCATGCATAAAAGCAATTGATAGCAGAAGTGACTCGTGAGAAAATAACAATCTCGTGCTGTCTTAAATTAAATAAGATAACTAGTCACAAATGTTGTGAACACTAGTACTTCACAACAAATACCTTTGTTTTAAATGGGATTATTAAGATCTGCATACCAATAACTATAATATAATAAATGAAACCATCACAAATATTTCACCATTCTGTCGCATTTCATAATTTTCAATCAATAATAAAAATAAAAGGAGAATTCACCATATATCGCTGGTTAAGCGGACAATACATGTAATCTCACAACTCTCAAGCGTCACCTCCAACCGTGGACCGGTTTCGTCCTTGTTAGGACTCATCATCACGGCATAGGAAGGGAACGGAAGAGAGCGGAGGGAAAGTATTAGTCTAGCTAGCCGACTATAACGGAAAAAGTAGTGACCATTGATTAGTCATCTACTCATCTACTGGAATGACTTGGCATTCCTAGAACAGATTTAATTCCAGAAGGTAAATGAAAGGAGAATTCACCATATATCGCCGGTTAAGCGGACAATAGTTCGCATGTTTCTGAATTAAATAAGCAATAGATAAGGCAAACAGAAATTAATGAAACAAGACCACTCAAAAATTCAGCCGATCCATTAACAGTGCACGGCTGAATTCCAGAGAAAGGTATTCTGAGAACACCAATATAATGCACTTTTTTTACCAACCAAGGTTGAAACAACTTTCTTAAAACTCCGTAAAGTTTCCATTGCCATTAACTTCGCAGGAAAAAAATCCGTTGTTCCCCGATTTTACAACCATGTAATCATTGGAAAACTTTCAGATCACAGATCGAGTTTCACGATACACTAATGAGTAGAAACAGTGAAAGCAAAAGATCCAGTGAGGATGTTAAACTCGCGTGTTGTAACAAGATTTCTTGTTGCATTCTTTAGGCTTAATTGAGAGCGAAGGATGTTTAGTTAAATTTTCCCCTGCACTGGAAACTCAATTTAAGTCTTGACACTGTTAGTTGGAGAGTTTATTTTGAGATTCTAATTGAAGAACGAATAATTATTTTGTAAGGGATCGAGTAACAATGTCATTTCGTTAATACAAATTTGCAATCAACTAGACAGGTTTTTATTATTAGTTCAGCTGCTACTTATACTCTGTTTATTTAGAATAGGCACCTGAGACGTAATGTATTAGAAGCATTTATAATAATTGTAATTATCAAGAAAAAATTTTCTTGTGCAATGACAAGGCAGACTATAAACAGATGTAGTTAAAATACAATAAAATAATCTCTCTCTGAAATTGCGTGATGAGTGTTATTAGGGCGTTTTTGATCCTGTTTCAGCCACCTATTATAAATGAACATACTATAGCTTGTTGCATTTTAAATGCTCAAATATTTTTTGAACTATACAGGTATGTGTGGGAGAGATGGGCACATTCGCACAAAAAGTGCATTTCGGCATATTTCTCTGGATCTAGATGATATTTGAAACAAACTCGGATTCAAATGAAAGTTAAGACCTTTCCCGATAATTTGGAAAGATAATAGGTCGCATTCATCTAGATTTTCTAACCTATATCATCAATCTAAAAAACGAGAAATTTCGTGCGAATGTGCCCCATGGCTGGAGTATATAGTTTCGCACGACGTGTGGGGCACATTCGTACACATGCAAAATATTATACAATAATTATTTTTTACAAACTAAAAAGTTTATTGCACTTTAAAGTAAGGATAATTAAACGAAATATTTGTCACTTTTACATATTTTTCCTCTAAATTGAAGATTTTTTTACAAAAAGAAAACAGCTTCAGAAAATGTTGAACATCTAAGTTTTTTATCAGGAAAATAATTGTATTAATGAAGAGTATATTGTACATTGACATACTTCACATAATATAATTTGTTAGAAAAAGTTCAACCAATATTTTAACAGTCAGGTTTTATTCGAAAAGAAAAGTGAACCAACAGCTCACTTATTAACACCTGAAACTGACGGGTGGGGAACTTTTAATACGATATTATCTTTTTGTATGAATGTTGAATCATTACTTACTAGGAAAATAAAAGTTCCATCATTGATTTTAAAGTTTTTAAAGTTTTTCATCATTAATTTTAAATAAGCACCATTCAATTCCAAATTTTGTATTTGATGAACATTACAAAATTTTCTTTTTAGTAGCAAATTATACTAGAATAAAATCACTTAAGTCCAAGTCAATTGGTAATAAACAATTATCAGGGACATTTATTTCTTCAATGTTTAAATTTGGATCTAAATTCCTTTAAACTGAAGCTTTCTTTAAGATGTTATTTTCTATTGCCACCAAATTTTGAAACAATTAAACTTCAAGTTATTAAATATACTGCACTTAGAAACATATAAATCACTTTCATAATCAAAAATGGGAAAGATGAGGCACATTCGCACTATCCGAATCTGCCCCATCTTTTGGTGTACGAATGTGCCCCATCTACCAGTTCAAGCTTACCACGTCTCAACAAGATTTTTAAAATTAAAGCAGGAAAATAAAACCTTTCTAGAAACTTACTTTAGTAGTGCGTCTCTTGAATAAAATGCTCAATGCCCACTTGAGAGTTATTTTTGATTGATATTTTACGCCAACAAAATGACAAGAAAATTTACTTTGCTGCTTCTAACGCTAGCAAATTTCTAGTACGTATACAACAAAATGGCTCAGGGCTTTGAAAATTCATGCAGGAGGTGGTAGTCATGCTTCGAATACAAGATACAAGTACGAATACAAGCCCGAAGGTATCAACAAATATACGTACATAATTTTTCATTATAAATATTTATCATTCATAATACCGATTTTTTTTACATTTAAATATTGATAACAGAAAGTAAGTGTAGGGGAGAGTGGGGCTATTTCGCACATGGGCCACATTCGGACAGACGGAATTTCCCCTAGTAATTATTAATTTAAAAATCTGAAAAAAAAATACCAGTAGATGGAGGTATTTGCATAAGTGAGGGATTTGCTAGATTTTATACTATTTTTGATACATTATGGTTCAAAACTCACAAACTTCTGATTTTTAAGTTCAAAAATGTGTTTTAAATAATTTAAAATTCAATTTTATTTTTGCCAAAACGCCAGAAAAGTCACGTTATTAGAAAACGGGCTTCTATTGGATGTGACATCTCAGCGCATGATTTGTGATACGAAAATGTGTTCGCACCCAAACGAAAAATGAAATGTCAAAAATTTATATCTCAGGAAGTATGCTACGGAAATACTTGACGTAAATGTCATTCTTCATAGTTTTTTATCTACTATTTTAATAAAATTTAACATTAAAACGCGAGATGCCTCATTATGTTTTTAAAAAAAAGTACAAAACATTAAAGCCGTAAATACGCATTTAAAATTACAAAAAATCTAATCTTCTTGCGTCTCATAAATAAGCGTCATAGAGTTTATTATAACATACATAGTTCCATAACAAACTTCTGATGGCGAACTGACATTTTCTAGAGGCAACCTCAAGAACACCCTATCAGTACCTACAACACGTTTCGTCAGGGGGAGTCGGACACAAGGAAGGGGGTGCTCCGGAAATTTGTTTTCGCGTTGCCGGAAATTACTTTCGACCGCCACCCCCCCAACAAATAGATGGGTGCTGGACACTCTTGTGTCTGTTTGTTCCCTGTTTGCCACCAGAAGTGGGGGGGACATTTACCCTCGTTAAATTTGTTTAAAACATTTCGACTCCGTGTTTGTAATGAGGTTAGTCTTAGGGAGAAAGAGGGGATCAGGGTTTGTCCCTTTTAAATGAGCACTTATTTCTTTCAAATTGATTTCAAACTGCCCCACTTTCTATTTTTACCCATGTATAATTGAATCGTCAGTTGGAAGAAGGGAATAAGTCCAAAAGCCAAGTTTTGAGAAAATCGAAAAAACTGTATAAGTAATGGAATTTCCATTGTATAACCGCCAAATTTTTACTGGAAGTTCAGAACCCTATTTAGAAAAAAGAGCAATCATCAAAACAAATATAAGTATATTCAAAAATATTTTACAGTCAAAATAAGTTGATGGACTTATTCCCTTCTTCACCCTTATGAAATTTTTCTGCTGAAAAAATCTTTAAAAACCCTCCTTAAATTCACATTTAAATTACATTTCTCCTTAGTTTACACCACAAACGGGTAAAATAAAAAGAATAAGACAAATAAAATTCAAAATTATAGTGAAACTGAGTTATTAAAGCAGTATCAATGGAGTGAGTGAATATGAATGGAGTCAAAAATTCCCTGCATAAAAAAAGTTTGAAAAAAATTAAAATTAAGAGAAAATTTTATTTTAGCTTAGTTTACATCACAAAGAATATGAAAAGAAAGACAAATTAACTTTAATCCCAAATAACTTAAAAAAGTACAATGAATGGACATCGATTTCACAACTTCAAGGGGCAATATCTTCCTATAGGGATTAGTTATTTTTCCCCTTTTTTCACTCATGTGTAGAGCAAAGCTTGGAGATTATTTTGAGCACAAAAAGTCAATTTGTCATTTTTTGGACTTATTCCTTTCTTCAAACTGACGATTCAATTAATGTTAACCATACATGTGAATTTTAGAAATACAATGGATATGAGAAAGCAAAAAATATTTTAATTCATTAAATAAGTTTACTTAATATTAGTACTTGCATTCTATCTGAATAATAAAATTCATAGATAATGGTTCTATAATACTATAGTACGAACCATAATTTTTAATGGTTGAATTTTATAACATAAATTTCACAATAACTAGAGTTTTTGAAGAAAAACTCTAGTTTTGTGAGAATTTTATTTCTAAAGTTTTAAAATTAAAACATCCATTTCTTAGGCCGATTATTTACACATGTTCCCAGTGTCACACTTTTGATTGGTTAAATGATTATCTTTCATTCTATGCAAATAATTGAACTGCATATTCGGAAAATACCTACATTCGATATCGCTGAAAAAAAATTATATCACTACCCGTCCGCATTTACCGTTTAAAGTAAAATAGTACATGCATGAGATATTATTAGTGAAAACATTTTTCTATTTAATTACGTTGAAAAACTATATCCGTATATACAACTCTCAAATGTTTCCCCAACACTGACCAGCCACGTTTTCGCGACTGTGAAAAGTTTTAAAAGTATCTACTATGAAAAATGAACGAATGGAAAAACAAAATGTCGCATATCTTCAACCTAGAACTTGTGAATTTTTAACACTTTCATCCACTTTGTCTGAGAAGTTCATGGAAATTAGCTCAACTTAATTGAGAGAAAAACCACCATCCAAGAATGTGACTCTTTCTTTTTAAATAACTAATGAAACGCTAATAATTAATAATACGTTTTTATTCTTATACTTTCATTTATTACTAGCTGTTATACCCGGCCTTGCACGGGTGGGTTGTATAAATTTATTTTTTTAAATATTTCTTAAAATACATTTATAATTTTGTAAATTAGCAATATTACAATATATCCCAGGCGCCTCTTTCCTATCCCAGTGTTCCCGGTAATTTTATCCCGGTGGTCACGGTAATTTTTCTAATCCCGACGTTCCCGGTAATTTTCCTATCTCAGTGTTTACGGTAATTTTTATATTCCGGTATTCTGGGTGTCTTTATGGTAAATTTCTTATCCCAGTGTTCTCGGTAATTTTTATTATCCAGTAATTTTTCCATCCCGATGTTCTCGCTAATTTTCCAATCCCGGTGTTCTTGTCACTTTTTACAATCCCGATGTTCCTGATAATGTTTAATATCTTGGTGCCTTTATAAAATAACAAATTTGAAACCATAGTAAAAAGTCTAGTAAATTAGTAAGTCTAGTGAACAAATTAACAAATTTAAGACCAGTGTTTAAAACTAAAATAAAAGATCTAGTAAGTGGAAAAAGTCTAGTGATCTGTCTCATTTGAAACAATGTTTTATTTTTAACTCGTTGTATGACTGGTAAAACAGGTTTCCAAACACGGAAAAATAAGTGAAAAAAAGCATGAAAAATGGGAAAAAAAGAATGAAGGACTGATTTTCTCTTTATAAATTATAGCCCATGTCCTATTCTGATGTATAAGCTACATTATGGTAAAGTTTCATTAAAATCCATTCAGTAGTTTTTGCGTGAAAGAGTAACAAACATCCAGACAAACATTCACAATTATAATAGTAGTAGGATTCAGATGTAAACTTGTTTGAAAACTCACTAGATATGCCTGTTTACTTCACAACGTCCTTTTTTAATTTTTCACTCGTGTAAAAATGGTTTAAAACGAATATTGCATTAAACATTCATGATTTTGAAACACAGGAGAAATTTTTATGAAGGAATTTAAACACAAATCGATACAATTTATTTAATAACGATTTGGGTAAGTGAAACTCAAAATTACTTTGTCGGGTTTAGGCAGTCTATCATTATTTTTGCATAGTTCAATAATATGTTATGAAGAAGATGGCTCTAAAATAACATTAATTTTGAAAGCTTTTAATGTTTTTAATAACAGTTAAACTTCTAAAAATTTCTGCATCCGGATATATAAAAGTGTTTTTTTTTTGTTTCAAAATTAAGTCACGTATGAAGATTGTAGGGGAATATTGGTTTAGGTCTCTTCCGGCACCTCTTTTGTGTAGGTTCTCCAGCCGCCATGTTTGACCACAGCTCAAACGTTTATCCCGGTCTGCTAACTCTTGCCTATAGGTTAGATTATTTGACTACTAAGCGGATATCCACAGATTTGAATCAACTCTCAGGCATGGATGTTTTTGCATCTTTTCTATTGATAATACAGTAGAGCACCGATTATCTGCTCGTTATATTATAAGTTCGTTTTTTGCGTGCGCAAATTGGTTTCCTATAGCCGTTTCCAAAACGACAGTCTGCGGACGAAAAAAACGGACTTTACCGTGCTTTAACAGGATCTCAAGCAGTTAATATTGATGGTTTTTACGTGACACTTTGGACTTAAGGGTTTACAACTATGATCTTTCAGATTATTAAATCAAAAGAAAGGATTTCGAAATACAAAATGAGGTTTGGGCAGAATTTTCACATTTTTTGTGGTTTTTTAATTTTAAGGTGAAGACTTTTGAGATAATTTTAAGTGTCGCTCCATTTTTAACTCCCTGGGATATGGTCTGGGACCCCCGAATCCTATGTGATTCTGACTCGTCTAAGTGTCTACTATCCCCCTAGAAGTGTGACCCACTATTTATGGGACACCCTGTATAGTGTGTTTTGATCACAATTCGAGTACCGAAATTCCTCCTATCAACCCAACAGGCTTTGTGTTTACCACTTTCTCCTTCCGCGCAGTGACTTACTGGGATCAGGAAACGTTGCTGCTGAAGTAAAGTTATACTTTAAAAAACGAAAGCTATTCCAACTAACCCCGGTCTCCTTACACTCACACACTCGCCATCAGCACTGCACTCGAAAGGATGAAGTGCTCAAAACCCGCCGCACATCAGCCCCCATAGAGGTGCCCTAAATGCAGGGAATTCGCCGCTGTTAATCAAAAATAATGATCGCCGTATCAAAAGCGGTGGCAGGCGGTAATGCGATGATAAGCGACGCCCTCTTACCTGGGATGTTTCACTCGGGGGCATTACTCAAATGCATGCCGCGGTGGAATCGAGGCGATGACGGCATTTTGGGAAGACGGATGGCGGGTTTGGATGGGTTATGTCGATCGTTTTGCATTGTTTTGTTGCTGTGAGTTGTTGTCAATGGGCAATACATGTATTTTTTTTTCAACAGAAAAAAATTAATTTATTCAGTAAAAGAAATGGATCTGATTTTAAAAATTGACATGAAAAGTTTAAAAAAACTAGTAAAACAAATATCGACAATCCATTTGCAGTGGTTTGGTATTGAATGACGTCAGATTTGTTTTGGTCTTACTTTAAAGGGAAAATCAGACATCGCTTTGAATCCTAAACCATTGTTTAAAACCAATGTTTTTTTTTATCTCTCTATATTAAAAAAAGTTACTGTCACCGCCGCCGCCGCGGCCGCCGCCGCTGTTTCAGAAAATTTAATTTCCTAACTCTTTGAACTCTCATAACGCAAAAACTACTCGATAGAAATTTATGAAATTTGAAATGTTTGTAGAGGAATATTTGGGGCACATTATTGAACAAAAAGCTAACTGATGTGATAATTAGTTCTGGGGTATTTTTAAGGTCAAAGTTGAAGTTTTTGTTTTTTCGCCGCGTAATCCAGTTCAGCAAAATCTATCAGCAGCAGAACTATGATTTTTTGCAGCCTAATACTCTGAAGTATGAAGATGTGCACTACGTCGCCCTTTTTTTGAATTTCGAATTTGGTTTAGAGTAATTAATTTTTTAATTTTCGAAATTTTTGACACTTTTTCGTATTTTTCTAATTAAAATAAAAACTAATCACGGTATCAATATGATTTTTTAAACACTTATATTCTTATTTTTTGGAAAGAGATTGGCGTTTAGTTCTTTAAAAAATTCTAATTAGTTTTGGAATTATTAAGCATCAAAGTTTTATTTCTTTTCATAGTTTTAGTAGGTCTTTATCAGACGTGTTTAATGTTTTTCAATTTTATATTTGCCTATTCACTAGGTTGTCGCGAGCACGGATATTTAAATTTAAAAGTTTTGAGGTGCACATTTTTGCTCTGAGTTTGCTAGCAATATAGTATAGACTTGGTTAATAATCTTTTAAAGATACTTCGATATTTTTTGAACCACTAGAGAAATAAATAATTTAACTTTATTGAGTGTTATTTGTGGCGATGAAAGAAAGAGGATTTTCAGGAAGTTTGTTTTACTCTGCTAAAGTTCCATTAGGGGTCATCCATAAATTACGTGAGGTCAAAAAGGGTTTTAGGTTAGAAATTTTACAATTTTCTTCTTTTTTAAGTAAAATGCAAACAAATAGGATAGAAGATTATTTTTAAAGGTTGTAGGTAAATCTCACGTGGGGGTGAGGGGGGGTCCAGCAAAATCTCACTAAATCTCACCAAGGGGGGAGGGGGGTCCAGATTTCGGAAAAAACACCTCACGTAATTTATGGATGGCCCCTTACAGATATTACAGATCGCGAAGCGATCTGTAAAGAGCTGCATAGCAGTTACGGGGGTTGGTGAGCGTAAGCGAGCATGGGGCGGTAGCCCTCTATCCATTGAATTGTTGATAATTTAAAGAGGAATATTTCAGTAAGAGTTTTATTTTGATATTTTCGTGGTAATGATCCGAATTAAATTATGCAAAAGTTTGAGAGATAAAAAGTTTCGATATTAAATGATCATTAACTATACTCTGTTCATTAAGAATTAGCGCCTGAGACGTAATGTATTAGAAGCGTTATTATTCCAATTATCGTCGAAAAACATTTTCTTCTGCAATGACAAGGCAGCCTAAGCAGAAGTAGTTAAAATACTGTAAAAACAATCGGTCACTGAAGTTGTCTGATGAGCATTATTAAGCAGTATTGAGCGTTTTTGATCCTGTTCAGGCGCCTATTCTAAATGAATAGACTATAAGCAGACAAGTTCCAGGTTGTACTGGATAGTTGAGATAAAACAAGCGAGCTCTGCTCGCTTAGATCGCGAAGCGATCCTCAAAGAACTGCAAAGCAGTTCCGGGGGTTGGTGAGCGATAGCGAGCAGGGGGCAGAGCCCCCTAGTTATTTAAACAAACAAAAATCTCCCCGTTTTTCCAATGTTCCTACCAATAAAAAGGTAAAAACCAATGCTTCGGGTTAAAACTGACGTCACATGTTGTTTTCACGCCCTTTATATTAAAACCAGACTTTCAAACTTAATTTAATAAAAAATAAGCGGAGTAATTAAAAAAATTTGCCCGTGTATTCTCTATTTGATACCTCTATCGAATAAAAAAATAAAATAAAAATGCTGTAATTGACCTTTTTTTCTGCAGAATTTTCTTAGGTGCAGTTTGTTAGAGTAAATGATAACTTTATAGGGTAATTTTTTTTAACCAGATAGGATTAGAGAGCCTGTATACGAGAGAGAGAGACGACAACTGGCTTAAAAGCGTCTCTGCGCATCCTTGCGCGGAGTTAAACTGTCCAAATCTCCAATTCTGTCCAAACTGTATCATGCCGCTGATCTCGCTCCCATGCTAATTCAATGGAGGGATATCTGCGGTGAACAGAAAACGCTGTTGACCAATCAGCGAGCTATACCGGGTTGTCGCCTCTCTCGTATACAAGCTCTCTAGATAGGATAGGCACGTTGTGTCTGTGAATATAAACATTTAAACAGAAACTATCATTTTCAGAACTTTTATAGTGATCCCTAACTACGTTATCCCTATAGAAATTCCAAAGTAAGGACATACTTTTGTATTTAACGGTGACAAAGAAGAACTGTGACCGTCAGTGGGTGGAGTCTATATTTAGGCATCCGAAAAGCGGAACCTGGAACTACCGTCTTCTTTAATCTTTTCTGAATTGCTTCTCTAAAGAGCAATATTCATGTTTGTCCAAAACGATACTTAAGAATGGATTTTTTGCGGATTTTGTATCTAGAATCATGCTTTTTATTGTTTTTCCTGATACAAAAAACCGATTACTTTTGAAATCGAAATGCTTTGCGGTGTGTACATTTCATAAAATTGAAAATAAATCCAATTTCCGGTTTAAACCGAACGGTCTGAACTCTATGGGGTCTGTGACGTCACGCAGTAAAACTTGTTCATCGTTTATAATTCTTTAATCTCAAGAAAATTAGTTCTTTAAAGGCATAATTTATGTTGCTGCTGTTGTTTCTTATGCCACTCCAAGCTCTATTCGCAAAGCGTACAAGATTTGAGGCAAAAGGGGTGCGGCTCCTGAGACAGTGAGGCCCAATGAATGGCCGGAGTCTCACTTAAGCCTCGGATGATAGATGCTGCATCCCTCTATCAGCACCTCCACAATTAACCCATATCTCTGAAGGGGAGGGAAATTGTCTCCAGAGACCTGGACCCATGGTTTTCCGACCACAGGACTTTCGGTCGCACAGATTTAACGAGAAGGTAGTACTCCGCATATACTCGGTTGGTCTTTGATGGTGTCGGGAATCGAACCCGAGACCCTGCATAATGTGTGAGCGTAATAAGTGGTACATGTGGTCATAGAGTATAGGATCATGGAATATACTAAAAATATATAAATAACTTTTAAAGTTATGGTTACCGTGAAAGAACTAAAGAAACTACCTGTACTCCTGTGAGATCGGATGACTGCAAGCGGGTTAGGGTCCAGCCAAAGTGACTGAAAATCATAGCGCGGACCATTAAGATCCTTTTCAAGAACAGGGGAGAAAGAAGGGAGGGGTAATGAAGTAGATTACTTTTGGTGCGATGACAGAACCGGCCACTGCTAGGCTTGTCAGTAAGGAATAGCTCAACCGCTCTGCTACAGGAGTAAGCTAATACATCTCTTCTTGAGTCCCTTTCTTTCTATACCCTCCTCTTGATAAGGATCTGAATGGGGCACTCGAAGATTTTCAGTGACTTTGGTCGGACCCTAAGCCTTGCGACACACTGGGCGGCTTATGGTCGCTACTGCAATTAATCTCCATAAAAAAAGCATGGGGAAAGCCTAGTCCCCTATCTTGACAGGAATAAAGATTCCTGTCGAGATAGGGGGAGTCTCAGGCTGAACTCCATGCTTTCTCCCCTATCTGATTTACGATTCGGGCGTTTCGAGACGCTTGTAGTGTGGCGCGAGGCTTAAAGAGAATGAAAAACGTGGATAATTAAAAAAACAATTAATCATGGGCTTACATGGATCTATTTTACAAAAATAATCTTTCTTCAAACAGGTTATGCGTCCAACTTTGAAATGGCGTTTTAACTTTGAAGACACTGCTCGAGTTTCGGTCATTTTCGACTAAAGTACTCCCCCTAATGCGCATACAACACACTCATTGAACGCTGGATAATTGCTTTACCAACAATGCCGGTATCTGCCGGTCTGCCCTGCATCCATCCCAAGTGTTTACCAAGATTTGGATGACAGGGCGTAATCTCATTGCATCGGGAGCTGAGCCTCGTGACACGTAGATTAGGATTACGCGATCTATTATCTCCTCTTCACTCAGTAACAATCCAATTACTATACATCATCGGCGGTCATTCAATTTGGGACAGGCACAGACGCTGATGCTGTTGCATTTGGGTTATGATTATAGGCACAATGGGGAGTAAATGCAGAGAATACATTAGATCAGTGGTTCCCAAACTATTTTGGTCGTGGAACCCCCAAATTTGTTGCCAATGATCGCGGAACCCTGGTTATTTTTTAATCAACGACTTTTCAAAATTTTATATCTGATATTAAATGAAACCAGGTGTGGATCCAAGGGGGGCACTTTTCCAGACAATCACCTTTACCTTTTAGAAAAAATGTCAAATTCTTGGTGATTTTCTAAAAGTATCACGCAAGATCCCCTTGTGGTGCCGCTGGGGGGTATGGGGGCCCTCCCCCAGAAAAATTTTGAAATTTTACTTGTAGAAGTAGAGTTTTAACTTATTTTGAGAAGCTGTTGGGATCCAATGGGAGACTTTTCTGGACCATTACCTTTATCTTAATTTTGACAAAAAAATGTCCAAATGCTGGGGATTTTCCAAAAAGTATATCCCGCAAGATCCCTTGTGGTACCGTGAGGGGTTCTGGGGGTTCTCCTCCAGAAAATATTTTGAAATTCGACTGGTAAAAGTAGGGTTTTAACTCATTTTGAGACCCTTTTTGTGTCCATTCTTAATTTTTTTACACCATTCTTATTTTTTTAATGAAATAAAGTTTGTCACATGGAACCCCTAAATTTTTTCGTGGAACCCCAGGGTTCCGCGGAACCCACTTTGGGAACCATTGCATTAGATAAACGTAAGGACTTAACTTATATTTTTCTTTGTTCCGAGGAGGATAAGCTAAGTTCATGCCCAAAGTGTCTAATAGTTGTTTAGATTCCCCTAAAGTAGAAAAGTGGAATTAAAAAAACTATCCCTCATTAGCAGAGCCTGGGGGGTATGTATCCCATGTGATACATCAGGACTCAACCACTACAACCAAAATTTTTGAAGATTAATTTAAAATTGTTTTACTCAGTTTATTTGAGTTATTTAGGCACACTTTATGTAAAATATAATAGTACTGGTTAAAAATTAAGTTTACCAAGTCATACCAAAATTACACTTTTTTATCAATTTTTGGCATAATTTCCGACTATCATGGAGTGCCTTGAAATAGTTTTTGGATGATGTAAAGGGCAAAATAACAATTTATTTCATAAATCTTTTTTTCAAAACAAGTTTTGAACAGGTGAATTTAAAAAAAGAACACCTTAACCCCCTTTAATGATGTCTCTTTAGCTTAAAATTTAAAAGGCACTTAAAAATTGTATCACTAGAATCTCCACTTTACATAAAACGTTTACAAGCAGCATGCGTCAAACGAAATATATTCTTAAAGTGTCACAATATAATAAATAACATCTTATACTTTTCAAACGAAAAAACTACAGGATCCACACCTTACTTCAAATTTCATCCTCACAAAAGTAACTATCCTATCACCACTTTAAGCACCCTCAACCAACTTCCAACCTCCTCACCTGACACCCCCTTAACACCCCATTCAAGGGAACGACATCACCTTCGATTACAACCCTTTCCCTCAATCATCCCCATTTCCCATTCACAACCCTCCCCCCCATTTTTCCCTTGATCAGATTCCCTCTCTCTCGGAACTCTTGATTCCCTCCTTCCCCCCCTCCGATTGAATGGAATCGCTTAAAGTGCCATTCCACATAGAGGAGGACTCCTCATTGAATTTGCGCCCCGGCATCTCTGATCATTGCATTACTCTGGTCGGCAGGGGCTGGAATGCACAGCAGGTGTTAGGAAGGATTGAGGAGGGGAGGCGGTAATGAATAAAGTGTGGTAGAAGTTACGGGTGGCTTTCAAAGAGATGGTTCCGCTCCCACCTCTCCGATACCTTCATTTATGTTGAAGTTTTAAGACTGGTCCGTTACTACACTTTTATTTCGGAAGAGTAGCCTTAAATTATTTATTAAGCCCTGTCCCCTCGTGCGTAATATTTAACGGGTTAAGGGGACTCAGTACCCAAATTTTTATTTCTTTAATTTACAAATTTTTTGAAGTTCTTTAACGTCAAAACAAAAATGACTATTAAAACATAATCCAAGCAAAAAATCTACTTTTTAAAAAGCAGTTTTTTAGAAATTTTGAAATTTTCAAAAATTTTAACCAAGTTTTAAAACACTACTTCTTCTTTAATTATGATAATTCTGGTATGATGTTTTCCCCAACATAATCTAAGTTGTTGTCCATGGAACTATGAATTTACATTTTTGATACTTGTAATAGTTTTTAATAAAAACAATTTTTCTCCAAACACTTCCAAAATATCATGAAAATAAACACATTTTTCATCTTAAGACCTTATATTATACTCTGAATCCCTAATTGGAATTCATAGTTTCATTGAAAACACTATGGTTAATATATATGCAGAATTTTTAGTTAAATAGTCCAGTAGAAAAAAAAGCCTTAGGGATTTAATGGTAAAAAAGGGACCGATTTGGAGGTACTGAGTCCCCTTAAATACAGTGTTTTAGAACATTTTCGGGTGGAATTAAAGTTTTTGGGTAGGACACTGGTGAAATTTTGTGAATAATTAAGGTTCAAACAAAGATATAGTATATGGGGATATTCCCCTGTTTTATTTTCTGCGGGCCCAGGTGTACTTATTTTCGCAACTTCTTTAAAGCACCCAATGAACGTGTATGGATTGAAATTTTCCTTAAGAATAAATGACACGTCATTGGGTGTTTCGAAAGTTCGTTTCGAGGCTTTTATTTTGAACCAACGTGTCCTAGGATCACGGAAGTAAGGTCTACCCCTAGGTAAGTGACCCTGGAGAATTTCATTGAGATGACTAAATAAATGAAATGAATGACTAATGAAAATATCTTGAATATTCGCGGAGATATTAGCATGTGAAAATAGCACTTTTTCAGATCTCAAACAAGAAAAAGTTCGTAAATTTGCAAATTTTTCAGCGCTATTGTGTAGTTTTTGGTTTTTTTAATTGAATAAATGCCAAATTTAATCATACATAAAAAAACTTGCAAACTTACGAACTTTGAAATTTACGAACTTTTTTCTTTCTTGAGGCCTGAAAAAGTGCTATTTTCGCATGCTAATATTTCCGCGAATATTCACGATATTTTCATGAATTTTTTTCAGAGAGTTTTTCATAACGTTGGCAACAATACTATCACTGAGGTTTTTACTCTCTCCTTTAGTTTTCAAATTAATTTTTCGAACTTTTTTATTTCGCCGCTAGGGGCATGGTAAGTCATTTCAATCGATCCTCCAGTGTCACTTACCTAGGGGTAGACCTTACTTACGTGACCCTAGGACACGTTGGTTTCAAATAAAAGCCGCGAAACGGACTTTTGATACAACCTGTATACTACCAATACACAATGCATCAAACTAAGAAATATGAACAGCAATGAAGTTTTTAACAGAATTATACTTTCTATTAACTTAACCCGGGAGCAGTCGCACCTATGAAACGAACGCGGGAACTCGCGGGTGGGTATGTGAAATGTGATACCCAGGGATGGATTCTCGCGTTTTAGCACTCAACCTGCTTGGTTTTACAAATGATATTACTTTAAATAAGACACAAACAATAAACTATCATTTGTGTATCTTAAATGAATATAATTTACTCACATTTATTCGTGCAATCCTTACATAATTGGAGTTCTGTGTTCCACACAAATATATTTCTGGAACCTTTCACATTAGCGTTTTATTTTCAAGTCCCTTTTGCTAAAGTAATCCCTACATCTTTTATATCCCGTTTTTCTACAATTTGGCATTGTATCCTTCTTCTGAGGTAGTTTCTGATGATATATCAAAAGCATTTTTTGATTGCGTCTTAGTAGGCGCTCGATAATCACTTTTATTTTCAGGAATTTTATTTATAATATTTTTCAACGCCACTCTGACGTTGGTTCTAAACTTCCATTTTATCCATTTTTTTCCACTTTTACCGAAGGAATATTCTCCATTTTCCGGAGAATCGAGACTTTATGAACTTTCTTCATCAATTTCATCACACATTCTTCAGCCACTTCAATTGTTTACTCATCACAATGAACATCATAAACTCCAATATCTTCTTAATTTTCACTAAAAAATCAAAATCATCGGTAGAAACTGTCTCAAGCAAAGAACAAAGCTGCTATACCGACCAATCGAACGGAATCCACAGCCAAAACTGACACCTCTACCGGCACGCGCGCGGGTATCTCATACCCAAAAGCCTCGATTCCCGGAAACCGCGTATTCCTGAATTCTTATCTAACCTTGAAACTTGAAGAATGTGACCTTGAACTCAGCTACACGAGACCCCACACGTTTTGAAAAAAAGGGGGGAACGCTATGAGACTAAGAATGCGCGCCTGGGTATGACATACCCAGTGCGAGTGCTCCCGGGTTAAACATACATTATTCATAAAGGTAATCCTCTTAAATGGCATAATATTCTTTAATTTACATAAATTTCACATTGTTCTTATATGTCTCTTTAATTTAATTCTAATAATTTACTTAATACTTTAAAAAATCTATGAACTTACTTTAAATTAAACCCTCTTAAAATTCACTTTAATTCTTATGTAACTAAAATTAATTTTAATTCAAACTGTTTTATAATTAACTTGGAAACGAAAGTTCTAGAATATCTTTTTCTTTAATAGGAATTAAATAAAAAGGTAATAAGAATTTTTGATCTGTGAAGCATTCTTAAAATTAAGAGCTACCAGAAACATTTAAATGTGCTTTTAATCTCAAGATGTTTCTTCCTCAGTTATCTTCTTCAACATGATGTGATATATTTGTTCTTGTCTTAAACTTATCCTTCGCAACTCAGGAAATTATCTCTTTTGTTAAGTAGCACTTGAGAGTCAAAGATAAAAATAAACAATCACTTAAAGCCTTTTAATGATTGGAAAACATTTGTTTTCATACCCACCAAAAATTTAATAGAATTCTATTCATTTAGAAAATGGAACCGAATATTTCGATTCTCCAAAAACCTTTCTTCGTCTTTTCCTTAACTTTCAACTCCATTGAAAAATGTAGAAATAGTCCGTTGGAAAGGTTAAAAAAACTTAAAGCTTTCTGGAACCTTTTTTTGAGTTTAAAAACTAGGAGAAACTTTAAGCGCAAATGAAATTACGAATAATTTAGAGAATTTTCTTTCAGTTTCTTTATAAGAGAACTTAATTAAGTATGGATTTTTCATCCCAAAATGGAAAGAAAGTTGTAAATTTAATCTCAAGGGCGACAGATAAGGAACCGAAAGCAGTTTAATAATGAATTGTAATTTAATATACTTCGAATATTTTACTTTGCTCCAGTACATGCGATGGGTAATTCCAATTACATAAAAAACACATTTCCTAACTTATGCAGATTTTTTTGTCTTTAGAAACTTCCAATTTCTTTATTGCCGAGATATTTTTAAATAAAGCTTTTTATGAGAAATTTCAGGCAATTATTCTTTTTAAAAAGTGGGTTTGGTTTTTTTCTGTTAATATTTTGAGTGCTTTTCAAGAGAGGAAGTAATTGAAGCTAAATAAACCATATTTCCTTCAAATATTCTTGTCATTTCTGTAGATTGGTTCAGAAAAATAATTATTTTCTTTTTCTGACTTACTTTTTTTTAAATATTATTTTTATAAACTTTTTACTGTTTTCTTTTCTGTTGATTTGGAAAGGAATAACCTAATTAAGTGGATTTTAGATTAAACAACATCTTTCATCATTTCCATGACTGGTTTGGAACTTTTTAATGAAATGTCTCATTCATATTAAAACGATTACCTTATTATAATGAAACATCAAATTAAGAAAATAAACTAAATATTGAAAAAACATGACTTGTAATGAAATATTAAGATGTTCGTTAAGATATGGGATATTTTACTATTGCTTATTTTTGTTCTATTTTTTGTCAACTCGAAATTATTGTTTTACATTAAGCTTCAAAAATAACAGGACTCTGAACAACATTATTAAAGAAATAATCTTTTTCTTCAAAAATATTTATCTTTTCTATTTTTGTGTGACGTAAAGAAGAAAAAAATGTTTGGGAACCTTGATCTAAGGATGATTGAGAGGTATTCAAAAAAGAGGCAACACCACAGTAATGTTATCGCGCAGCATAAACTATTTTAACTGGCTTTTTTATTCTTTATTTTGCTAATAATAGTTATGTAAACCACATTAATAGAGTCAGACAGGTAGCTTTACAATAAGTAAGTATATAGTGTACCTCTACTTTCATCTCATCTGACCAAACTTTGCAATGACGTAAGTTTATAGAACATTAACTAATTTTCATTTACAATTTCCTGGGGATTCACCTTATAAGCGGGGTTAACAGAGTTGTTGCTAAATCGTACATTTTGCCAAGACTAAAAATGGCTAAATATGACGATACTAGACTCGCCATCTGTTTTTGAAACCCTCTTTAGTTTTTGAGAAAATGTTGCCAACTTGGAGCGATTTCATTCCGTGAACCCCCCTTATAAGTGATTCCCATTTCCTCCAATAAGCAAAGCTATTTTAAGACAAAATCGCACACCACACAAAACATCTCCAACTCAGTTCCAGGACAAAATGACTACCACTGCGACGGAACTGCAACACCCACTCCAAAACAGACAATTCGATCACCCCCCCTCCCGAAAAAAAAACTCTCATCTCCGGGAATTAATGACCAAGTCCATCCCGAAGAGAGGTCCCAGGAAATCTGCTGAGAAAACAAGTCGGAAACTTCCCGCTCATCAGAGAATAGCCCCCCTTATCTAGCCCCCTATCTTTTTTTTTCGCGGGGATTACTGATATTCCCTGGGCTACTGATACCGAACTTCCGTTGTGTTTTCTCTGAGAATTCACTGGCTGCTTCTCTGACCTTTGTCGAAGAGCTTTATCTCTCTGGAAGAGCTTCAGGAAAGTTGGCTGTCGGGAATCTTCTCCGTTAATGTGTAAAAATTATCCTTATTGTATCAGTAGCATTATAGTAATAAGCATAGTATAATGGGCATAGACTCTAACGTTTGATTGACTAGCTATTCTTCATAAATGATGTCCTAAAAGCATACCAGATTAACAAGTAACCTTATGAAAGGAGTATTTCACCATTATCGCTGGTTAGCGGACAATAAGTGTAAACTCACAACTCTCAAGCGTCGACGCCAACCATGGACCGGTTTCGTCCCTCTTACGACTCATCAGCACGGAATAGGAAGGTAACGCAAGAGAGCGGAGGGCAAGTACTAGTCTAGCCGACTATAATTAAAAAAGTGGTGACCATTGATTAGTCCTCCACTCATCTGCTGGAGTGGCAATGTCATTCCTAGGACAGATTTAATTCCAGAAAGGCAAGGTAAATGAAAGGAGAATATCACCATTATCGCTGGTTAGCGGACAATAAGTGTAAACTCACAACTCTCAAGCGTCGCCTCCAACCATGGACCGGTTTCGTCCTTGTTAGGACTAGTGATGGGCAGGTATCGATACCAAATACTTAAGTACTAGATACCTATAGGTATCGAGTACTTAAGTATTTGTATATTATTTAGTACCTATAGGTATCGAGTGTATTCGATACTCACAAAAGTATAGATACTTGATTGACATATTTCATTTTAAATTTTTCAATGAAGTAATCTTTATAGTACCTACTGTAGATCAAACACAGCCTGTTTCCGTTTTCATTTTGCAACGCTCAAACCCAAGTCGTTATCATCCGCGAGAGAAATTTGACGCGGCTAGGTTTTTACCCCTTCAAATCCTTCGCCTCTATCCACCTCCAGGCCCGTAGCTACGGGGCTTTTTGATGGATCGCTTTCAGTTTTTTGAATATCAGTCTGATTACGTATAGGCCCTAAAAAAATTGTCCCTTCAGGTTCATTTCCCGACATTGAAAAAAAGTACTCGATACCTATAAGTATTCGATACCAAAGTATTCGATACCTAAAATTATCGATTTTGCCCATCACTAGTTAGGACTCATCATCAATATTCACGCCATAGGAAGGGAACGGAAGAGAGCGGAGGGAAAGTACTAGTCTAGCCGACTATAACGGAAAAAGTGGTGACCATTGATTAGTCCTCCACTCATCTACTGGAATGACTTGGCATTCCTAGAACAGATTTAATTCCAGAAAGGGAAGGTATATGAAAAGGCGCTTTTTCCGTTATAGTCGGCTGGACTATTACTTGCCCTCCGCTCTCTTCCGTTCCCTTCCTATGCTGTGATGATGAGTCCTAACTAGTGATGGGCAAAATCGATAATTTTAGGTATCGAATACTTTGGTATCGAATACTTATAGGTATCGAATACTTTGGTATCGAATACTTATAGGTATCGAGTACTTTTAGGTATCGAGTACTTTTTTTCAATGTCGGGAAATGAACCTGAAGGGACAATTTTTTAGGGCCTATCCATAATCAGACTAATATTCAAAAAACTGAAAGCGATCCATCAAAAAGCCCCGTAGCTACGGGCCTGGAGGTGGATAGAGGCGAAGGGTTTGGCGGGGGAAAAACCTAGCCGCGTCAAATTTCTCTCGCGGATGATAACGACTTGGGTTTGAGCGTTGCAAAATGAAAACGGAAACAGGCTGCGTTTGATCTACAGTAGGTATTATAAAGATTACTTCATTGAAAAATTTAAAACGAAATATGTCAATAAAGTATCGATACTTTTGTGGGTATCGAATACACTCGATACCTATAGGTATCGAGTACTTAAGTATTTGGTATCGATACCTGCCCATCACTAGTCCTAACAAGGACGAAACCGGTCCATGGTTGGAGGCGATGCTTGAGAGTTTGAGTTTACACTTACGTAACCTTATGTTTATCCGAATTGTCTTTGTGTTTCTCTAAACAAAGTTTGCCGGAAAACCTTTGTAAGGAAAGTTGTTTGGATCTATTTGTGGATGTATTTAAAAGTTTCGAGTAAAATATAATTGTCGAGTTATCCTGATCATAAGAAAAGTTTTACAAAAGATTAAGAGTAGTTACATGAGGCTTTTGACATGTTTCAAAAGCAACTTGAGTTCATTGTATTTGACTTAAAATTATCTTAAAAATCATTAATATTTTATCTAGACGTCCAGAATCACATTATGGTGCAGTATTCAGTGAAATAAAGTGTGATTTAATCGATGGAATAGTTAAGAGATAAAATTTGTTATTTTAACTTATTAGTTAAAAGAAATTTGGATAGTGGTTAACCATAACAGATTTTATCAAAACATTTATCACTTTACATTTTACATGATCTTCAAAAATTCATCTAAGAGGCTTATTTTTGTTACATAAGGGAGAAAAGTTTTTATATCGCTGCCAATACCTTTGAAACTTTTAAGACCTTCCAGTTCAATTTATATCTGCATATTTTATTTTCCTATTACGTAAAATGTAGATATTCTAGGAATCGTGCATAGAACTATTCACAACTCTTGCGTCGTTAGTAAGTTTCTTTATGCAATGCAACTATATTTCTTGAACAAAATATTTTCTTTTGATTTATTCTGCGAAACGTATTCTATTTTTTAACAACAAAGAAACATTAAATTCTTTAAACCCCAATATTTAAACAAAAGCAATATGTAAGATTTGTTCCTAAGGAATATTTAGGCATTATTTGCTGTACAAGACATTATTTAAATTTTATCACTGCGATTAAATAATTTGTCATAGTTGTAAAGATAGTCCAGTCAAATTTTGCTCAAATAAGGCCATTTTGGGAAAATTTTGGGGTAGAAGATATTTTTCGCTATCTGTATGTTTTTTGGGGTGCTGAATCCGAATTAGATGTTAGAGAACAAAATTTTGTATGAAGGTATGTAGTTTTGCGCCTCGGGGTTTTTTTAATTTCGAATTAGTTTTGGAGTAATTCAATTATGAGGTTTCGAAATTTTTGACACTTTTACGATTTTTTCGTTATAAAAGAAAAATTAATCATGATAGAGGTACAATATTTTAAACACATATACAATTATCTTTTATAAAAATATTGGCGTTTCGTTTTTTTTATTCGATTTAAATTCAGAATTATTGATGATTTCTTTTATTTTCGACGATTCACTAGATATCCACGTGCATATTATAAATTTAAAATTATCTTAAAGGCTTGTTTCTTCTTAAAGTTTGTTGATGACAATTAATAGACTTGCCGAATATTTTTTGTAAAATATTTCGATTAAATGATTAAAGAAATAACATTATAGAACCAGTTTTATTTCGGGTTTCGAACCAGTTTTTATCTTTGGGGGAATAATTCGAATTAAATTATTGATAAGCTAGAGAGATAAGTAGTTTCGGTATCAAAGGAGCATTAACTAAGCCGACGAGTTTTGGTTGTGTAATGTGCAAAGTACCCTAGTAATGTACAAAAATATTAAGCGTTGTTTGTTATTAGAGTAGATGCTTCAAGCTCTAAGGGTTCTTTGGATGAGCTATTGTGGTTCCACCCAATTACAATTTCTGTACCTTTGTACTTATATTTTATGTTTCATTTCTTATATTCTAATCCTATTTCCTATATTTCATTTTGTTGCTTGAAATTTCTCATTAAGTTCCATCAAAAATAAAAAGTAGCAAGACATCTGCGACAGAAAAATATTCTTTAGAAGCTATTTTACAACTGCGCGTGCTCATTCGACCAATATACGAATTATTTTTTAAATAGAGGAGCAGGAGGAACCTCTTAGGCTGAAAAGGGGGGATTGAAATATATGCGATGTGATGTAAACCTGCATACAAATTGATAGGAAAGAGAATCAACTGTAAAAAGTAGAATTGTATAGAAAGCAGGGAGAATCAAAACTAATAAAAAGTTCTTATCTACCATTCCTAAGCTGCAACTCATCCTAATTAATCTGAATGATTTGAGTTCACTTAGAAATCGAAAATCATGCATCCGTTCTACTATTTCCCCCTCAAAACTCATAAAACTGCAACAGAAAGATCAGCAAATACATACCCCAATGGCATCAATCTACCCCTGCCTACCACCCGTTTCATTTTCGATAGCGCGGGTTAGTTCTAATAATTACCTTTCGTTCAACGCCAAATCACCGTGTGTAACCATTATCCTTAATGGGAGCGCCGTTACTGCAGGCTCGGGCTTCCCTATACAAAGATCGGGAGCTTCAAATAATGTCATTTAGATTAGCATATAAACGAATGAACTGCTTAACACGAAGGGTATGCTGAACTGATAGTGCGATATGCTGAATTTAAGTAATCCATTACTATTTGTTTTGTTTGTACTCCTAAATAATCTTTCATTGCCATTACAAAGATATGTATTAGTATTATGCCTATCAATGTGTGCAAAGACGCTGTTCATTATTAGCGTCATTTTAAGGCTAAGCGCGCACTAGAGACTTCTGTCTGGAAAGATAACTTTTCCAAGACGCATCGGAACTCTTTGGATAGCATAAACTTTTTTCACGGAACCCCATTCATATTATATCGATCGGACGTATGATTTTCTAGTAAATTTTTATTCTATACAGGGTGATTCAGAAATTATCATCAATAATTGGGGGGAGGTAGAGGGGCCTTAGACAAGCATATTTCGAACAGGGATGGTAGGGCGTTAAAGAGCTAGGACCTAATGTATGCGAGCGCGTTTCAAAAGGCCGTTTTTAGAAGGCCCGTGTGACGAAACAAAACATAATAAAATGAAAAACATTATTGCATGAGGTACAGGAGTATCCTACTACTTAAATCATCAATGTGATAGAAAATGGACCCCTTGCTAAACCGTGGGGTGAGTTTAAAAACGTGCAATATTAATCTCTTAGTCAAAGAATGGAGTTCCCTAAATGGTATTTAGAAAAATGATGATTGGAGAAGGAATTTTCAATGATCAAACAGTTTCAATGATCAATGTTACGATCATTGAAAATTCTTTCCCCGATCATCATTTTTCTAAATATCATTAAGGGAACTCCAGTCTTTGACTAAAAGATTAATATTGCGCTTTTGAAACTCACTTGCGCTTTTGAAAGTGGTTTAAATTCTATTGATTCATGGTGTAAGTAGAAGGGATACTTCCTTACCTCATGAAATAGGGTAATTTTATGAAATAGGGTAATAGGGTATTTTTATTTTATTGTGTTTTCCGGACCTTCTAAAAACGCCCTTTTGAAACGCGCTCGTACTACATTAGTTCTTAGCTCTTTAACAGTAAGGCTGCGCCCTACCATCCCTGTTCAAAATATGCTTGTCTAGGGCTCCTCTACTTCCCCCCCCCCCAATTATTGATCATTATTTCTGAATCACCCTGTATATTCGTTCGGAAAACATTTCCACCCAATACTCAAAACTAATGCTTTGTGCTCTCCGTATAAGCTTCTTTTTAGCTCGAGTATTTCTATGGGAAAAATTAAAATTTTTTCTAATCTAGAAAAGCTTTAATCTAAAAACAATTATTCCATTTTTATCTGTACACGCTACTAAGAGTTTTTAATAACGCTAGAAAAGTCCTTTTAACTATTCATTTGTTTGTATGTAAATAACCTTAAAGGAAAATCCTTTTAAAATTTTTCATTTTTTCTCTTCAAAGATATTTTCACCCTAAGCGTACTCTAGATACTTTTGTCACGGCAACTACAACACATGGTCACTCGAGAGCATATCATCTCTATGGAGAGATCTTGGCAATCGGCCAAGAGTCTCGTTGCCTAATGCGCGCGTCTAGCTTCTTGCAATAAATAGCCAGGGTGATAATTTTGTCTCAGTCGCCGTGACAAAAGTCTCTAGTGCGTGCTCAGCCTTAGGCATAGCACAAACAGTAGACTGTTGCTCTTTGTAGATCAGTTACATAGTTCGAGTCGTGAAAAAAGGATTGGTTAAGACAATACGAGATTATATTCACGACATTCAACTTAAATACTTATTACAACTTGTACAATATAAATAAATGGGGAACCTTCAGGGACAATGTGGCACCTAAATGTAGTATCGGAAAATTCAGAAAAAATAACAGGTACTCTCTGACCCCCTTAGACACCTTTTCCGCACTAATGCATCATCAAAATCAAAAAAAAATTTTCGATACACCCTAAAGTACACCCCTTTCATTCTGGCAGGTCATGTAAATTTTCCCTTCTCTCATTCAAACCTTACTTTGACATAATTTTACCTTATTAAAGGTTACATTAATATTAACCTTTAAATAATATAGACGGATAATTCAAACGTTATTAATGACGCAAAAAAAGTAAATTGTCATCCAATTCAGCTAAAATCTAATGGCGATAGCTCTCAGATACGCTCGAGAAAGGAAGGAACGTTTTTACTTAATTTAAGTGATATGGGATTGAAAACTGAATCAATAGACGACTTGAGATTTAAAACGCCGAAAAAATATCTTGAAAACAGCTATATTTGAAGCAAAGATTTATGGAGGAAGATTTCCAAATCCATTTGACTGATACTTTCGTACGTTGAACGTGCCCGACTTTCTGAACTTTCTTTCTCCTCGTACAAGAACGTGTTTTACAAAACGTGCCTTAGTCTTACTGTTTCTTCTGATTCGGCTTCTTGTAGGTCTTTCGAGGCCGGTCTGTTTAGATATTTCGGATTATTTGAGTTGAATGAGAAAAAATATCGAAAATCGTACTAGCCATGAAAACTATTCATTAAACAATGATAATATATTCCATGTATTTACGAAAAATAACATGATTATAATTGTCAAATTTAAGGATACCATTTTCAGTTTTCTAATTTCTTTCTACACATATGTACTACATTTTTTAAGATGAATGCAATTTTGTTTTTTTTTCTAAAGAAATAAGAGACATATTAATAGAGAAAATTACTTTTAAATTCTTATAGCAAAAAACAAAATCTTTCAATTTTTTTTGTTTAATTAATGCTTTCGTTTGTTGTTTTACAATTCGTGTAATTGAAATTAAGGTTCTTGTCTTAAATAATTGTTTTAATTGATGAAAACTAGACTGAGAAAAGATAACTTTTACCAATAAATGGAGAAGTGCACATTTTAATTATCATACTTATGTAATTATTAGAGAATTGATCAATCTAATATAATAAAGTTAAGTGTGGGTGTGTGTGTCTTCTATACAAATCCACAGTTTTCTTCCGATCGGGGCCAAACTTGGTATACATACGTAAAACAAACCCAGAAAAAACATAGGCTATGTTTCAAAGTTCTAGAACGACCCCTTGACCCTCTTTTAACCGAATTTATAGCCGAAAACGCTTATTTCTCCATTTCTCTACCAGAGCAGATCTGCTCGACTCACTATTGTTAACGAGATGAAAACCTTCAAAAATTAAATATTTTAACAGGAAAAACTCGATAATTGTCCATTTAAAAACTATATCAGATGTAAAAACACCAAATTAAATTCAAATAATTAATTTTGAAACGTTAGTTTCCCCTATTTTAAGATATTTTCCTTTAAAATTTAAATATTTATGGAAAAGTGTAAATTTTTTTTTCATGGAAAACGACTTAAAAATAAAACATTGTTTCAAATGAAGCGGTTCACTAGACTTTTCAATTTACTAGATCTTTTATCATTGTTTCAAATTTGTTATTTTAGTTCACTAGACTCATTAATTGACTAGGAAACATTGCCGAGAACACCGTGAAAAGAAAAATTACCTGGAACATCGGGATAGGAAAAAATACCGGGATTACCGGGACATAAAAATAACCTCCAACATCGGGACAGGAAAATTATCGGGAACATCGGGATAGGAAAATTACCCGGAAAACCGGGAAAAAGGAAAATTACCGGGAACACTGGGAAAGTGGAAAAATTACCGGAAACACCGGGATAGAGAAAAATTACCGGAAACACCGGGATAGAGAAAAATTACCGGGAACACCGGGAAAGGGGAAAAATATCTGGAACACCGGGATAGAGAAAAATTACCGGGAACACCGGGATAGAAAAGATTTCCGGGAACCCCAGGATAGGAAAAAATGACCGGGAACATCGGGAAAGGATTAATTACCGGGAAAACCGGGATTTGAAAACCACTGGGAACACCGGGATAGGAAAGAGGTGCCTGGGATACCAGGTTGATATGTAATATATTGCTGATTTACATAATAATAAATGTATTTTAAGAAAACTCAAAATAAAAATGCTTATACACTCCACCCGTGCAAGGCCGGGCATATCCGCTAGTATTTCTATAAAAAAATATAAAAAATAATTTTACATAAAAGGTGTTTGAATAATTGCAACTAAAAACATGAACCGGTTCAATTTTATTCAATTAGTGCTTTGCTTACTTAATGTTATAACCTGCTTAATATTTTAAACTGATTTTTTTACTATTTATTCAGTTATAAGGTTTCCCCACACTTAAAATATTTTATTTTGCTTAATTATAAATGTGGTTTACGTAGTAGAATTTTAAAACTGCAGTTATACTAAAAACTATTTAAACACTATATGTTACCGGCTAAGTGATAAACCGGGCATTGTTGATAATGTCCAGTGAAGTAAAGTGGGCAACGTGATAAATTTAAGGTATCCGCCTACCCCTAAAAAGACAAGTTTCGACTTTTTCGTCGAAAATTTGGTTCTTACAATTTCAAGTAGTTTAGACTTTTATCTTTCCAAAACTGTTTTCATTTTACTTGTAGGTGAATTAGAAAAGAAATTACAGCATTTTTTAAACAGATAGTCGTGTGCGATCGTATACAAATATAAACTTTAAAGCTGATTTTCTCAGAACTAAGTTTTGCATAAAAACCCTCCACTATTTACATGATTACTCAAAAACTATCCAAGATATTCACTCCAAATTTTAACAGTATATTAATCATACTGTTATTAACCAGATGGGCCACATATTTTTATGTAAGTTTATTATTTTTGTTTTTATTGATGTTTTTTGTTAAAGGGTTGTAGAAATTTTGAAAATTTTCACTTACCTTTACATTTTATGCTGTAAAACAATTACTTTTCAAAATATGTCTTAGAAAATGGTCCAATCTGAAGATAAGTGTTATACGATACTTGTGTCCAAAGGAAATTTATATAGGGGTAATAGTTTTTGGGCAAGAGTGAGAGGGGTTTTATAAAAATTCACTTAAATTTTACACTAATTACCCCATATTTTAGAAAATAATATGATTAATTTTGTTTTTTTAGCATTGATCAATGTTTTGATGTACATTTAAACTAAAAATTAAAAAATAATTTTTGTAAATCAAGTATTTCAAAAAAATGGTCTCAAAGGTAGGCGGATACCTTAATGACATTTATCACTTTGCTCGAAATACGAGATAATTATTAATACCCGGATTTATCACATTGCCCGTAACCTACACACATTTATCGTACATTTAAACCTATCCTATATTGAATAAGTGTGTGCTGTTTACTACTCAATCGCAAAGCAAGTCACATCGCCGTATATCAAGCCAAGACCTTTGGCCATAACAGGGAACAGCGTCATCATCCCCATAAATCCCACCCTTCAAAAAAACCATAAAAACAAAAGAAGCAAAGCCATAAATCTTACCTGTTGCAAAAAGCACGCCGAGCGAGAAACACGTACTCCACAGAAGAGTCATTTCTGCCCCAAAAAAGTTTCGCTAAACCAATATTTGTCACGACGCGCCAGCGGATCCCGGCGAAAAGGCAAAAAAAACTACAGGGGCTGCAACACCGAAATCCACTTAGACATCAGCGGAAGAGAAAAAATGCGACAGAGAGACAAGAGCGAAGACGGTTTGACGAGAGAAAAATTACACGGCCTATCCCGTCTTTTTCCGCCGGTCAATATATGAATCCGGACTGGAAATTGATAACGATCTACTAAAAAATTTTCTTCTCGCTGGGGGTTTTCAGCATTCAACACTTGTCTCTGGAGGTCGTCTGTCATTGACAGTTTCGTGGCGTTTTAGTTATTGTGTTCCTCCAATGATGTATTGTATTTATTCCGGGAGTCGGTCCGGTTTTTCCAGGAGCTGGAGAAATTGGTTTTTCTTTCGAGGCACCAACTTTTATCGCTCCTCAGCAGAGGTTGGTATCATTTTTCATGGCGACGCACTGTGGTTACGGCTCGTAAAGTAGGTCCGTGAGGAAACTAAACGAAGTGCGTTGTCTGCCCTCTGTAAAACCCCTCCTTCAAAATAATTTACTTCTGTTCTTTTCTCGAGAACTATTTTATGGACTTGGGAGAAAATAAGCAAGTTTGTGTGAAGATTTCTTTTAGAAATTGGTTTCCTTAGAGTAACAATTCTTTGTTGCTTCTTTTTTTTAAGACCATAAAATGCAGGAAGGCTCTAAAGCTACATTCGAGTATTCAAACTCGTTCAATAAAATATCATAGCTTGAAGATTACGATCAATTTAAATATCTCAAATTCAACAGTTTTTCAATAACTTAACGTGTGTTGGAAAATATGGCTTGCTGAAATTATCACTTGTTATCACTTGCGTGTAAATTTGTTATTTCAGGTGTTCAATCAATTTTTTAAAATAACAATAAGGTTATTTTCAAGTTAAGCTTTTTATAGTTGACTTTTAGCATCAACGAAAGAAATTTCGGAATTCAAAATCTCTTCGACAACAGTACAATCGATAAAACAGCATTTGAAATTGTTTCGGCTTTAGCTGGCAAAGTTTTATGTTAATAACACGTATATAACGGAAGTAAAGCTTTGAATTAGGGTAACAATACAGTTATAATCTCTTCATCTCGTAAAAACCTTACAAAGCATTCAAACACTCAATATGCTCTACACAAGTTTCAACCTTTCTTCTTTAAAATCAGTCACTTTTTGCATTTCCAAAAGTTTCCGCTAAAATTTAAGGAAGAACAAACAATGTAAAATCCAAACGCTTATTTTCTTCATAAAACAACATATCTCAATACGCATTAAACTTCCAAATCCCTCTCGATAAAAGTCCACTTACGAAACTCGAAAATCTTCAACACGATCCATAAAACTATCAAAACTCCGAAACAACTCCAATAATCCAGTCAAACAAGCTCTAACAGTCCACCACTAAATAATCTCCAGAACTCCAAAAAGCAAGCACATCCACAATTCCGACAACCGAGCTTCACCGCAACACACGGCGAAACTCCACGCCGTGAAGTCGGCTTCCTTGCGCGACTCAAGTGCACTGCAGCAGCAAAGCCAGCGTGCTCCGGACCGTGAGAGTGCGGTAGCGTGGGGACCAGCGATCGCGAGAGGTTCGGCGGCCCGACTGAAGTTGTGGGAAGAGGGATCGCAGGACGGGGATCGTGACGTCGAGCCGGCGCATGCGCAGCGAGTAATAAGGCAAGATTTCTCTCTCCGTTCGGAATCCGGTGCTGTCAAACTAAATATCCGGCAGGTAAATAGATTTTCCACGGGATGGCTTAACAGCCGGAGAAGTGGGAGTTTAGTAGAGCGAGTTTGGCAGTGTGTGAGAAGCACTGTGAGGTGAATGCATAGGGATTTTTGCACCATAACGATGGGGTTTCTCTCGTAAAACTACTTTAAATAGATGATAAAAAACATTTTCTTACACTTCAGTTTGATAAAAAAAGTACTAATAAAATAATATTGTGTACTATTTAACAGCAAACTGTAAACGTCTACGAATTTTCCTTGTAGAAAATCAGTGTATGCATGCACAAAATGCATTTCTATACTTATTTCAATAATTAGGACCTAAAATGATTTAATTTTAAAGATATTAGTAGAGTAATTGGGTCTATTTATAAATTTACAAAAAGATGTACAGAAAGCTGTAAGTTTCGATTGATTCACATAGTTCAAAAAAATTAAAAATCCAAATTATTGCTAAAAAAGTTAAAATATTTTCAAACACTGTCAAACAATAGTCCTGAAGTAGTAACTGTTAACTATTTCCGAAAATTTTGCTTTTCCCTCTTCTAAGGGGCTTTTGCCCATTAGACCCAATACACTGGTGCTCAAAATTAAGATAATTTGCACATTTTTTCAATTTCTCCAGATCTACTGGATAGATTTTGATGAAATTTGGAATGAACATAGCAAAAATTGTAATACACACGCATGCGCAGAAGTAATAACCGCCAGAATTGAAAGGTATGAAATAACGGTTCCAGAATAGAGCAAAATAGTGGGTTTATAAGGGGTATGACACCCTCCCGCTATCATGCATGCCTCCTTGAGTGATATTATAGCATGAATAAGGCAAATAATAAAATTTCCTGTTCATTAAGCCTACTTTCTCAAAAACCATGTTTTGGGGATCTGAAGAGTATGTGGAGGGGGTAGCGAGATGCAATTGCCTTATATAGAGTCCCTCATACCTCCTCTAAGGGGGCGAAGTCTTTGAATCTGGCTGCCTAGTTCATATGGCGAATATCTTCCGTTTTAATGAAAATTGATAACCTGAGGAGCTCCATTAAGTGAAGGATTTCTATCGATTAAAAAGAAATTAAGACCGATAGAACCCCCTAAAGGGTGAATAAAGGTCTCCAAGATATCAGCACAATACCTTTAACCATCTTTTTCTCCTTTTGAAAGGTGTAGGGGGTTTGGCATAGACTTAACATTCCTACAAAGAGCACCAAATCTCCGATTCCAAAATGGTCAGTTTCTCCTACATTAAAGGACTGACCGAGCATTCTGGTTCTTTCCACATGGGATTGCATCGAGAATCAATGGTTTAATTGATTTGAGACCTAACAGAGAGGAAAATATTCACCCTTTGAATATTACCTTATTAAAGAAAATTTTTTGCATATTTTTGACAAGTTGCAGATTCCTCCCTGCCTTTGAAAGAGGAACCCTGACAGTTTCAGGTAATGTGTTGATATCTTGGAGACCTTTGTTCACCTTTTGGGGGTTCTGTCGGTCGTAATTTCTTTTCAATCGTTAGAAATCCTTCACTTAATGGAGCTCATCAGGTTAGAAATTTTCATTAAAACGGAAGATATTCGCCTTATGGAATGGGCAGCCAGATTCAAAGACTTCGCCACTTTAGGGGAGGTATGAGGGACTCTATATAAGGCAATTGCATTTCGTTCCCCCTCCACATACCCTTCAGAGCCCCAAAACAGGGTTTCTGAGAAAGTAGGCCTAGTGACCAGGAAATTTTACTATCTGCCTTATTCACGCTATAAAATCACTCAAGGAGGCATGCATGATAGTGAGAGGGTTTCATACCCCTTATAAACCTACTATTTTGCTCTATTCTGGAACCACTATTTCATAGCTTTCAATTCTGGCGGTTATTACTTCTGCGCATGCGTGTGTATTACAATTTTTGAATGATTATTTATTTGGTATTATATCAACCTATGTTCATACCAAATTTCATCAAAATCTATCCAGTAGATCTGGAGAAATCGAAAAAACGTGCAAATTCTCTTAATTTTGAACACCAGTGTAGAACCGAAAGCAGTGGATCCTGCCATAGTTCTATTTTTAGGACACCCTGTACCAGTGGCGGATCTACGGGGGGGGCTTTCGGGCTGAAGCCCCCCCCCAAACGTCTAATATTTTACTAAGTTTGTCAAAACGCAAAAAATCTATTTCTGAAATTCTGATGAGGCGTACCAAAACGAGTTGAAAAAGTGGGGTTTTTTACTTAAATTTCCAAAAATTTTCTGGGGGAGGACTCCCAGACCCCCCTTTTAGTGGTTTGAGTACGATTATTCACTACCTTTTCCGTGTTACCATAAACAAGAAGATTCAATTGGATTATGAAAGTTCTTAGCCCCCCCAAAACCAAATTCTGGATCCGCCACTGCTCTGTGGTAACCAACTGTAAGCTCAGTAGGTCACATGATGGGTAAAATGTGACGTCAGAAGGATAAAGTCCATTAAAGGAAAACTGGTTATAAGCGTAGTTAGCGTAGTTCCTTGGAACTGGAGCAAAAACCAGTAAATAAAAACCAACCTACTAACCAACCATTAATTTATAAAATAAAATATTTTGAATGCTTCTAGAAAAATTTCAGCAGATTTTTTTATGAAAACGCAAAAACACCCTCTTAAATCCAAGCATTATCCCCGTTTACCTATCACCCTAAATTTTAGGAGGAAGCTTAATTTTTCCTTTTTAATATTTTTGATTATCTAACAGTGCATTTAATTTAAAGGGATAAAAACATTATGTATTTCATGAGTATAATTTCCTATGAGGGACCAGAGAGGTGAAAAATCCGGTTTTAGAACAGAGATTTACAACTTCCGAATGTTGGATCGCAATCGAAATCACAAATGGAGTGTAGGGCCTTACATCAATATTTTTTAGGGGGAGTCTTTAATATGGAACATTTAAGAGGAGGTTATTTAAAAAAAATGTGAAGGTATGTCCACTAGCGGATCCAGGGGTGGGCTAGGGGGCTCAAGCCCCCCCCAAAATGAAAAGTTTTACTCTATAATATGACATTTTATGCACCAAAATGAGTGAAAACCCTGTTATTTTAAGGTCAAATTTTTAAAAATTTTATGGGGGAAGACCCCCAGACCCCCTTGGCACTTGTAACTCTGTTATTACAACTACATTTTAGTAAGTTTGTGTCAAAACGCAAAAAATCTATATCCGAAATTCAAATGAAGCGTACCAAAAGGAGTTGAAAAAGTGGGGTTTTTTACTTAAATTTCCAAAAATTTTCTGGGGGAGAACCCCCAGACCCCCCTTTTGGAAGTTGGAGCAGGATATTTAACTACCTTTTCCGTATTAACATTAACAAGAAGATTCAATTGAATAAGGAAAATTCTGAGCCCCCCCCCAAAACCAAATCCTGGATCCGCCACTGCCCTGTACCGATGGAACTAATCAAAGTTTGGGGATTTTTTCAATTTTATGTTTGTACATGGGCCTAAAATAGCCCACATTTAAGTTTTTGTGAGGAAATATTAATTTCTTCAATGCTTGGCAGGATATGGGTTAAACTGTACTCCTCATCGGTGTATGAATCAGACATTGCGAAAAAAGAGAATTATTTGCAAAAAACTCACTGAAAAGCAACCGAAACTAAACTAAAAGTGAATTTCTTGTATCTTTGTCGTAATTGGTGAAAAACTAGGACCACTAATGTCATCTATATTAGGAAAATTTTATTTTTTAAAACACCAAATCATCAAAATATAAAAAGTCCAGCATCACGCGATCCAAATACACATTTCAGAATATTTATTCGCAACCGGAACTTCTGTCACATCGAAGAGCAGAAATTTATCTGGACTGAATAGAGAAATGGGTAACGACGTCTTTCAAAGGCAGCATTTCTGAAGAGGAGAATATTTTACAAGGTCTCTCTTCCCATGCCAACTTTATGTAATAACGTTTTAAGGGGGTATACTTCCTTTCACGATCAATCGGCATAAGGGACCGAGTATGGAAATAGGAATGATGTCTTAGATACTTGCTTCAATGCTGCGCGTCCTTGAGCTGATGTCTTATGCTTGGACTGAAAAGATATTTGGATCGCATTTTTGTTATGCTATCGATGCTTTAGAGACTCTTAGCCTAGTTGCAGTTTTCCAATAACGTTTTATAGCGGTCCAAGAAACAAAAATCCACCGATTTTTCCTTTTTTTAAAATTTTTTTTTTTTAGTTTTTACTGCTTAAAATGAAGTTTGAAACATTTATTACGTCTTTTTATAAATATAATGTTTTAATTTCAAATATTAAATCCCCCTGCTTGATCAGTAATATTTTAACGCCCATCTCCCCGTCTTTCGTCATATGTAATTAAAATTTAATTTTTTCAAAACCTTTCCGAAAAAATTTTCATGCTAGTTTATTTAATAATAATAATAATAATAATAGTAATTTATTTATATCAACAACAATCTTATACACTATTAAAGGAAAAAAACATACTACAAAATTTTATAAACTAAAATAAAAAAATTAACTTTTACTCGAAAAACCGTATTTTATAGATTTGTAATCATCCCCCCAAACTTTTTTTTTCATTTCTTTCTATCTTTTCTTTTTCTTGAAAACCCATTAATGTATAATTTTCGGTCATCTGTAAGAGTTAACTTGACTCCTTGGTGTCTCATATGTATATTTTTGTCGTCTTTACCTTATTTATTTTATCTGACCTCAACTATGTATTATTAGTAAAATATTTTTTTGATTTGATTTCATTTAAACAACACAAACATTTTACTATACTTCACAGTAATGTTTCCTGAACCCAGTACGTCCCACAGTGGAAGGAGAAAGTGAATACAAACAAAGCCTGTTGGGTTGCTAGAAGGAGGTTGGGTATTCAAATCGTGATAAAATGACACTATACAGGGTGTTTCAAAATTGCTTTGCACGGCTTTTATTTGGAACAAACGCCTCCTAGGGTCACGGAAGTAAGATCTACTCCTAGGTAAGTGAGCCTGGAAAATCCATTGAGAGGACTTACAGCGCCCCAAGCGGCGAAATAAAAAAGTTAAAAAAATTAATTTAAAAACTAAAGGAGATAGATCAAAAACCTCAAGAAGAGTATTGTTGCCAATGTCATGAAGAACTCACTGAAAAAAATTGATCAAAATATCTTGAATATTCGCGGAGATATTAGCATGTGAAAATAGCACTTTTTCAGGGGTCAAAAAAGAAAAAGTTCGCATATTTGCAAATTTGTCGGTGTTATTTTGTAGTTTTGTGTTTTTTAGTTTAAAGAACACAAAATTTAACCAAAAAATCAAAAAAAAAATTGCGAATATGCGAACGTTTTCTTTTTTGACCGCTGAAAAAGTGCAATTTTCACATGCTAATATCTTGACGAATATTTAAGATATTTTCATGAATTTTTTTCAGTGAGTTCTTCATGACGTGGGCAACAATACTCTGATTGAGGTTTTTGCTCTATCTCCTTTAGTTTTTAAATTAATTTTTTTAACTTTTTAATTTCGCTGCTAGGGGCGCTGTAAGTCATTTCAATGCATTCTCCAGGCTCACTTAACTAGGGGTAGACCTTACTGCCATGACCCTAGGAGGCGTTAGTTCCGAATAAAAGCCGTGCAACGCAATTTTGAAACACCCTGTGTATATGTTACGGGCAATGTGGTAAATCGGGCATTATTAATAATGCCCGAAGTGGAAGTGCGATAAATTCAATGGCCGTTATCAATGAAATTTATCACTTTGCTCGCCTCCATCCCTGGACATTATTAATAATGCCCAATTAATCACTTTGCCCGTAACATATAAATGGGTTTAACGAAATAATCGTATTTAAAATTGACGTTCTTCGTTTCACTCGAAACTCAGACACCGCGATGGGAACTAGTTTGTCGTCGTAGGGTCGACTAACGTTGCTGTCTAGTATAGGAATTTAGTGGTTAATCTTTAAAATATCAAAACTTTAACCAACGAAGAGTTTTTTAAAGGTGTCCCAGTCTCTCAGTATTTCACACATAAATAAGTTAAAGGTCTTTAGATTTGTTTGCTAAATCAAATGTAACAAAATTATTAAATATACTATCTTAACGTGTATTAATTTTTAATTTTTCAATTAATGAGCTATCTCCTGCAATAATAATCTTTTTAAGATTAAATAACTTCGTCATAATCAGTTAAACATCAAAAAAAAATTTTAAAAACTCAAATGTCAAATACCAAACTAATTTGCAACTTTGAAAAATAGTGAGTGCTCCAAATATTTAAATACTGTGACATTTTGACTTGAACAGCCCTTTATTCGTTAATACATACCCATTCATTATAGAGGGAAATTCTAGAAATATTTTCGGGATTAGCATCACAGTTTTCCCCCATTTGAAACGGGAGAAAATTTTTCCAAAAACTCCCCTTCTAAATCGAGAATCGCAAATGATTCCAAATCGATTGTCCCGCGTACAATTCCACCCCAAATATTTGCCCTTCGAAATAACGACAATCCTATTATACCCTTCTTTGAAACCAGAAGTAGTATTCGAGCAATTAGTTTTAATTTAAAAGATAAAAGCGCAATTAGTTCTCTTATGAGAATAAAGGGAAACTCGAAACTTCGTATTAATGACTCGCTAAAATGTTCGAGGGAGGGATTTTCTGTTCGAAAAGAACAAAAGAACAAAACGTCTCAACTCAATCGCATTTTACTGAAGTATGAGTGTATTTGATTATGATGATTTCGTTCCCTTTAGTTTTTTTCTCTTTCGGGTAATGATATAAATGCTGGATTTGGTTCTGAATGGAGATTGCAATTAAGTCTATTCGAATTACCGATTTTTTTAAAGAAATCTGAGTTATTTTTGTTTGGGTGACTTTTTACTTTTTTATTTTTGAAAAATAGTATTAATTGGAATCACAGAATGGTATTTATAAAATTCTATGTAAATTCCAAACTTCGGTAACATTCTAATATCTTCCTGTTATTACCTCATCATGCATTATAGTCTGTGTAATTAGAATCGGCGGCTCGCTACTACTCATTTCCCATTGCCTTTCTACTGCGTTGTCATGGTGACGAGCCGCCTATTCTGATTACATGGAGTATTTATGTAACAATGATTTTTTGCAAAAAATTAATTGGTAGTTAGATAAATTCTTTATTAAATTTTTTATTTTTAGTTGTTTGGTAAGCAAAGTTATTTTCAAATGATTTTTATTTCTGAAGTATTTATGTTTGTTTGATATTTTTAATCGCAAATATGAAAAAAAAATGAAATACGGATATAACAATTTTGTTCAAACGTCATTTGAATGTATCCATTAAATTCAAGAATATATACTCCTGTTCATAAAAAATGCAACACCATGAAGGACTTGTTAGATTTTGATGAAATTTACACAGCAAGTGATCTTTGTGGATACAAATAAATGATATAATTTTCAGAACAAAAGAATAAAATTTAATATCGAAAATCGGTGTTTAATGTCTTCCATACGCGCTGCGATGAGAGCCTCTATACGACAGGTCATCGAATCAAACAGATTGAAATTTTGACTGAGGAGGTGATTTTCATCTAAGATTCATCCCAAATCCAAAGTTTGCCAATATTGGCAACATAACAAGCATTTTAAGCATGGGGACAAACCAACGAAATTTTAGTCAAGCTCCATAGGTGAAATTTTGGATGAAGAAATTTGTCGAGAAAGAAATTGTCTTTATTGGATGTAAAGTGAGTTTGGAACATTCCAAAAAACATGTGTACGGGATTTGTTCTGATGAATTACAGCTTCAGGATCGCTTCAAATGTAGGGTATAACTTTTGGCTCCAAAAATTTTTAGAAGTTTTTTTAAGAAATGAGATTGTCCTCATTTTTTTATCTAATGAGATTGCCCATGGTACCCAATAGTGCTCCAGGTCAAAACACTTCTCTTCTTCACCACAGACTCAAGATAAAACACTCCAAAAATTGCGATTTTCGGCATAGCGTCCAAACCCAATTTAGGTGTCCTGTTAACCAAAATTGATGGGGGATTTCTTTAAAAGGACAATTTGTTATGAGTAATCTTGCGAAAATATTTTTTGTGGATCCCATGGTAGCTTTATGCACCGATGGAATTCCATCGATGGAGCGCTGTAAAAAAACGATACTTGGTGAATTTTGGTACAATGGCGACCGATTAACTGATGGAGCAGACAATGATAGACCTGTAACAGTATTCTAACAATTTGAAACATGTCGAAAAGTCACTCAATGATCCGGCACTGCCATACGAATGAAGCCTCTTTCATCCCAAGCTGACGTGACTATAAGGGGTCCAGACCCCAATTTTCAACTCGCCTCACCCTTTTTGGGTCTCTGCTTTCAAACCCATATCAATATTGTCCGGTTTCCCTTCATCTGACCAGCGGTAAAACAGTGTGAAAAACACCCCTCCGGGAAGCCTAACATTATTCCTCTTTAAAACTATGTTTAAGTTTCATATGACATCCTTTAAGGTCTAAGGGGTATAATAACATCGAATGACAAGATAATCAACGGTAAACAACCTTCTTACAAGCCCTTAACGTCCCGTTACAGACCCCCAAATATACGAATAAATCAGTGGTTGAGAAGACACTGCTCAGCTCGCGCATGTGCTATAGGTCTGAATTCGGTGTCATTTGATAATCAAACCATAAGGAACATACCATGAAAATTTCAAGTTGATCGGACAATTCCTTCTTGGTGTTGCATTTTTCATGAACAGGAGTATATCAACTAATCTCAGTTCTAAGCACAGAGTAAAGAGATAACAGAGATTCCAAACGGCAGTTTTCCTCTGTAGGTACTTAATTTGATTTAAGCTCGTAGATTATAACTAATTTCACTAGCAGCCAATCAGAGAAGGCTAAATGCGAAAGTTATTGCTGATTGGGTATGGAACTTCTATCAAGCGGCATTTTAATTTCATCGGTGCTGCTCTTTTCCCTCCACTTCCGATTTGGATTTGACTGACAGCTTCAGTGGGTGAATGACAGAGAGCAGAAGTGACGTGGAACTGTAGGAGGCGGTCCGAAGTACCAGAAGTTGTCTATGGGAAAACCCATGTTAAAAAAAGTTGCCATAAACGTCAATGGAGAGAACCCTCTGTTAAGCTCTATGCTCTGAGGTTCTAAGTAAAGCGAATCTTTATTCAAAGAATAAAGGCACTGTCTAAATCCACGAAAGTAACAACTCAACTCTAACGTATTTCGCTATTAAAACCTATGTCACTGTCTAGCTCCTTGAAAGTAACAACTCAACTCTGATGAATTTCGCTAATACATTAGCATGAGTCAACTTTCGTGGATTTAGACACTTTGAAGAATAAATAAGATAAAAATGTAGGTTATTTTTTATGTTTACCGATTAATTTATTCCTGTTTACACGTAACTCTTTGAGTAAGGATGAGGTAAGTAAGGAGTAAGTAAGTGAGTGAGGTAAGTAAGGATGAGGTAAAGTAGTTGTTAAATGCATTCACAGTTAAATTTAAAATATAATGTTATGTAATCCATAAAACTCTATGATGTTTCTTGTTTGATTCCCCCTCATAAATATTTCTGAAAACAATAAGAACGCATAAAAGTTTAATTCCTAATAAAAAAAAATAAGAGTTAAAATAAGCGATTTCCAAGACAAATCCTTATGCATCATCTTGCGTTTCAATTGCCGTTTTCGTCGCTTTTGCAATTATTCCCCTGGAGACACCATCATAAATTTCCCACTTTTTGAAGAAAAATCAATTTCTCAGTCACAGTTATTGTGATTTCGGCTAATGGAAAGTAAACACGATTTGGGAACTTCGAGAAAAGAAAAGAAAGTAAAACCATTTCCTCTTCGGAATATTATTAGAACGCCAAGAAAAGGATCATCCATTTCAATAACGTGTTATTTTTCTCCAGAGCTTTCCACGCAAAACATGCGGCGTTCGAATAAACTATTTAAATTAAGGACTAGATACCCAAAGCGCTCTGGTTCTCATTTTTAATCTTGAAATATATAATAAACCATGTAATAAAATAAACGAGTCATCTCAGAAATATCGAATAAAAATGTGTCGGGAGGCGAAGTGTTATTGGAGCATAAACGAATTTAAATCTTTCAAAAAATTTTAAGTTAGATGTTTGCTATAAGGGTCGAAAATAATGAAAAATAACTGTAGGTTTTTCTCGTTATTTAGCAGAGGGGAAATTATTGGAAAGTTTTGAAGCATGAAAGAGTTAAAAGGTTTAGAGTTCCATGGCTGTAATTTGAGTTAAAAAATAAGCAAATAACAGTAGTTCTTTCTCTTTACTTAGAATGGAAAAATTCTTGAAGAGTATTGAAGCATTTACAACTTTAACGGTTAGTAGTTGAATGAATATGATGAGAGTAATAAACAAATAACAAAAGTTTTTTATGTCATTTTTGGGGAGAAAAATACTTATATTACCACTCGAGCATTTTATAAGTAACTTGAGATTTATTCGAAGAGAAAATTGTATTTGTGTAACGTGTAATGATCTACAGTTCCATTTAAAATACTATTTATTACATCATATTTTTTATTATTTTTAATTTATTCATTAAATTTTATTAACTTATTTTAAGTGAAAATGTTGTTGATAAAAATTTTGACTAATTAGGCTTAGTTTTTCTCTTAGATATCTCAAGAAGAAAAAGAAAATACAATCGAATTTGTGTGTTCTCAGTTTTCAGGACAATCTTGACGAAATTGAATTTCTTAGAAAGATCCTTACACCAACTGTCGTTTCAAAAAAAGATTTGCAATAAAATGAAACATTCTTCATAAAAAAATGACTGAAAAATTCTTCTATCTCACTAAAAGACCGAAATCTCAAAATAAAAATACAAAAAGATAATTTAAATTTTCCAATTTAAAATTACTTATATCGCCTTTCAAACCGAAGAAAAGAACCGAAACACAAAAGAACGAAATTGACGAACGATAAAAAAAATCGTTCGAGCCGTCTTCATTAATGCTTTGTACGAGAAAGTTCCAACAGAGGCAATTAATTTCGCGCCATTGGACGCCTTTATACTTCTCCGATTCCCAAAGAAAGAAACTGAAGTGAAGTCACCGCGAATGACGCTGTACCACGTGATTTACGATGTCACGCACGGTGAAATTAATTGACAAGCAGGAGCCAAGTCCTGTTCTTAAGATATGAGGTATTTTTTATTCTTTTTTGAGGAGTCGTTTTAGAGTTCCTTTTTTATGACTCTCTTCAGGAAATGATGAGTTATCTTAAGTTAGAGTAATAAGGAATTGAGCTAAAAGAAGAGTTCGGCAGAGGATTTCCCCTCTTTTTATAAAACCCTACACAATTGTTAATTAAAGAAGGATTTTTCCCATAAGATTTACACTTTGAAGGCTTTAATTCATTTTTTGAGAATTTTAATAAGTTATTCCATCACCGAATAAGGATGTTCTTAATATTGATTATAATTTTTATCATCGTTTTATGAAATTAGTATTGAAAATAAAATATTCAACCTTAGAATTTTTATGGTTACTGTGGGTATAATATACATCATTTTCCTAGGATCCTAGGAGAAGTAAATTTGTAGGTAACTTAAAAGTTAAAAATAATCCAATTTATTGATATCACGTCTACTATATCTATACAGGGGTGTTCAAAAGTCAGTTTCGCGGCTTTTATTTGGAACCAACGTGTCTAGGGTCACGGAGAAGTAAAGTCTACCCCTTGGTAAGTGACCCTGGAGAATCCATCGAGATGACTTAAAGCACACCTAGCGGCCCGAATTTTAAAATGGGGCGTCCGAAGTTATAACTGTCCTTAGGTACAGCGTTCACTCCTTCTGCATGGTTCATGGTCAACACAAAATACGCTTATGGAATGCTTACTATGAATAGAAAATACTCTGGATAATAAGTTTAATAAAAACATCTGGCAGCAATTAGTGCCATTCCTCAAACACATAAGCTGCATCCACAAGGTTGTAACAAGTGGGTTTAGGGGGCGAATAAGTGAAAGCTAAATCAGAGCAATTCTAGATAAGGTAAATCCTCTACTCTTGAGGGAGAAAAAACCTTAACTGCGCAGTCTAGTTAATGGGTGAAAGTTAATGAAAATTCCTCGCATCTCACCACTGCCCGAGCCTTAAAACTGTTAAATTAAATGGCTTTTCCAGGGCCGGCACCCTCAAAAACTAATTAACATTTATCTCAAATGGAGTTCTCCCGCTCTTCTTTTATTACAACTCCTAAGCCCGAAACTAAATAATAACAAACAAACAAACAAATAAATCTCGCGAGCCCTGAAAGAAATATCCATAACTCACGAGCTCTTAATCTCCCCGTGGAAGGGCCCTTTTATCTGGGCATTTAAAGTAATCGCCCTCTAATGCAAGGGCAGTCGGAATTGAAACGCAATTAAAACAGAAAAGCCAATATCCGCAGTTAGTTCCTGGGCACAAATATAGCTAATTCAATTGCGTGTGCAGATATGCCCCGCTTTTTGAAGTGCGTTTGCGCGGTATTAGAGTATAGTTTTTTTTTCTTTTCGTTCCGGGAATTTTCCCAGAATTTTTCGGCTTTTGTTTCCCCGGGATAAAAGGAGTTTAGTTCAATGAGTTTTGTTGTCCAACTGAATTAACGCTTTCAAACCTGGACGCCCGAGTTTTCCGTTAAACCCCATGGAAAGTTTAGGGCGGGAAGGACTAATAAGGTTAAAGGAGGGGTTTGCTGGATTATGCAACCTCGTTTTGGGAACGAGATTAGAAGTAACAGTCCGGAGACGAAAATGGAACGCCATTAAGATGAAACGTATTGTTTAAAGATCTACGAAAGGTTAATAAGCCGGTAGAAATTATATTTTATGGGGATGAGACAAAGTCTTTAATGGACTTCTAATAAATACAGCGCATTCCAGAAGCAAACACTCATGTACAGATGGGTTTTATTTTTATGAGGATTAGAGAAAAACTCAATAAAAGTTGGTATAAAGAGAAATTAGGCTCATGACATTATTTAAAAATGCATGTTACTTATAATAACTTATACAATAACTACCTATGTATAGTCTGTGTGATTAAAAAAGGCGGTTGAACGTCATCAGTTGAAGTTCGTCGCCTTTGTAACGAAGGAGAAAACGTAAGCGGTTCCGCTTTATTTTTGCACATCAGTTAAGGCAGGGCGTGAAATTAAATTGAAACTTTGAATCTTAATAATTATAAAACTAATTCGAATTTTTTTAAAAACGAAATGGCAATCTTTTTGGAAAAAAAATAATTGTATATTTTGTACTTTCACCATGATTAGTTTTTCTTTTATAACGAAAAAGTGTTCCAATTATTTCATTGGCTGCTGCAACACGAGTTAGATTCAATAACAATCTCGGGCGGTTGTGGGCTTGGCGTGATGTGGGAAAAAAATAAGACTGGTGGAAACTATGGCAACGCACAGGGGAAAGGTGTGGAGATTGGGGAAATCACGTGACTTTTCAACCGCTGATTCTAATTACACATACTCTAAGAACGTCTAGGTAAAATGAACGACAAATGAAAATGTGTGGAGCATAGCAGTAGCACGTATAATTGGTTCTAAAAAAGCTTAGGAAAGGGGAAACCATCAATAATGACAGAAAAGCAAAGATTCAAACATTTAAATATTCTACAATCTTTTTTTACCGAACTCGTAACTGAAAGACTTTAAGATGTTCCACCCCATATTACTCTCATCCGCATACCTAAAAATATCTTCAACCAAGATATTATTCAGATGAACGGTATAGAACCTGGAGACTCTTGAATAGGTGAAGTAATTTTATAATAATCTTGTATATTTGAACATGGATATAGTAGTGTAGGCAGACTAGTTTTTAATTTGTCTAGAATTTGGTTATAAAAATAGTTGGTTGAGTGCTGTATGATAATTGGTTGATTGCTTGATTAAGTGCAAAGCAGTTGGTCAATTTCAGTGTTGCCATATGATTTTAACTAAAATGTAGTAGGTTGCACATTATACACCCTTAAAGTAAAGAAAAAAATGTATTTTTAAAACTTCTTTACTTAAGTACTGATGAAATAAATACCTTTTGAAGGGTTTTGTAAGTAAGAAGTCCTCAGAAAACTATCAACTGGGTTCTTCCAAACTAAGAAAGTTTAAAAGCTTTAAAACACGTTTATAGCCTTAATTACTCACTCTTATCCCACTTAACTGGGCAGTAATCTTCATTATATTTAATTGCCTGTGTTTTATTCTAGCATTTAATCGTTAAATTTTGAAACTCGTTAATTTTTTTACTTTTCAGGTCGTGATTTTTCTCGGCACTAAAACTGTCACGTTTCGTCCGGTGTTTCTTCACCTATACTCTGCAAGTTTTGTTAATAATGAGCTGTCAATTCACAAATATTAACAACATCCCTAATTTAATATTCCCAAAATACTAAAAATATCTGCTTCCGTCATATACCCGGATGGATGAGATTCCTCGTTCAGTTCGTTTTCTCACAGCATAAAAAAATCTGTTTGTGAGGAATTTAGGGAACTCCTTAAGACGAATAAATATGAAATAAATTTTTAATCATAGATTTTTTTTAACTGAAAAATATTTTTAAATAATGAGCAAATCTTATAAGGGAACGTGCCCATACTACGTGACCCAATCAGGGGAGGGAGGGAGGGAGTCTTCAAAATACCACGCTCGGTCACAGGGAGGAGGGGGGGGCTTAGGGTTTCTTCACGTAGTCACTTTCTTCTAGTCAATACGACAAAATTAAGCGAAATTAATTATTGAAATTTGCCAAATTAAGACTAATTAAGCCAAATTAATTATTAAAATTAGACAAATTAAGCAAATTTAATTTTTTTAAACTTTCTGTTTGCAAAAAATGATGGCAAACCGTATTTATGAATTACTACGTGGAAACTAGAGGGGAAGGTGGGGGTCTTGGCATATACTACGGATGGTCACCAAGGGGGGGAGGAGGGGGATCAAAAATGGTAAAAAATGGGTCACGTAGTATGGGTACGTTCCCTAAACTAAATGGTTCATTAATTGAAAACTTTTTTGGGCACTCGAACTATTAATACGTTTCACTGCCCGTTCTTTGCTTTCAAAGATATCTTAAAAACATAAAAACACCCAAAAATTACTTATAGTTATAATAAATTAAAATTTTATCAAACAAGTAAACTCTTATTCCCCATCATTACTTGAACTCTTTGCCCTGATGTGGACCTCGTGACATAAAAAATTAAGCAACCACTAAATCAACCATCCTTTTTATCATTTTCTCATTACCCAATCAGAAGGATGTTCCATATTGAAGATAAAATCTTTCCCCCAGACAAGTCAAAATCTTCCCAAAAAAGCTATTCCATTTCATCCAGTTTGCAAGTATTGTAAAACGTAACCTTTACAAACAACAAAATAAACAAACATTGCAATCTCCTCCCGAACATCAAACCCACGCACCCCAACTCTCTTATAGCTCTGACCTAAAAACACTACCCTTTTTAACCATCCGACTAAAACATACAAAAAAAACACATTTTTGTCATTTCGCCCACAGGTTGTAACTAGAGAGCCTGTATACGAGAGACAGACAACTCGCTTAAAAGCGTCTCTGCGCATCCTTGCGCGCAGCTAAAACTGCCCAAATCTCCAATTCTGTCCAAACTGTATCATGCCGCTTGTCTCGCTCCCATGCTAATCCAATGGAGGGAAACCTGCGGTGAACAGAAAACGCTGCTGACCAATCAGCACGCTATACCGGGTTGTCGCCTCTCTCGTATACAGGCTCTCTAGTTGTAAGTGGTAGTAGTTCGATATAACAAGAAAATAAACCTAAATTGTAAACACTCCATCACTGACAAATTACGTCTATAACCTATAAGATATCCCTCCCTAACTCTCTTATAGCTCTGACCTAAAAAACGCAACCATTTTTCACTTCTCGACCCAAACCTTCCTTCGAAAAAAAAAGGCATACAACTCCATCATTGTTTTTGTCCAGCCCATGAGTAATGGCCGCAGGGCTCCCGCAATTTTATCGAACTTTCCTCTACCGCACACACACACAACTATTTCGAACACCAGAAGTCCCGCCATTTATCAAAGCGAGTTATCATAGAAACGCTTTATTTGAATGAAATTGCAGCGGGAGGCATAAAGGCGGATCCCACTGTGGGAGAAATACAAAACGTGCCAAAGTAGTCTTGTTTGGCGAGTTATCGCCAAAGGGACGTTAAAAGCATGAAGTATTAGTTTTCTAGTTTTTAAAAATACCTCTGGTTCGTTTTGATTTATGGATTTGAATGGGTATTTTATCTCTATCCCTCCTTGACCATTGGCCACTTTCCTCTGTTGTTGCTGACTATGTATTTACCCCCAACAACACAAAAGTCACAGTGATGTCATTATCACTCTTGTAAGAGTATCCCAGTGACCCAAATAACACTAAACTTGGAAGTCACTCAGTGACCAGTATTGAAGAAGAAGAAGATTTATTTTTTGAAAACAACAATTGATACAAAATTAGACACATAAAAAACAAGAAATTAATGACAATAAATAAATACAGAAAATTTGATGTATGAGTTGCCCAGGAGTCAGAGACCCATATGGGCAGCCTGTAGAAAATTATAATGTGATTACAAATAAAATAATAAAAAAAATAATAATAAAAATAAAAAAAAAAAAATAATAATACTAAAAATTAAAAAAAAGTTACAGCTCTGTACCTTCACAGGGAAGTCTTCGTGGGACCTGTCACAACTGAACTTTCTAAGTGACATCACAAGTGGTCACAGATTGTGGTAAAAATATTCAGAACATTTCAACAGTCCCAGTACATTTACGTTCATACCAATGAGTCGCAAAAGAGTCAACATCCGGTCACTTTGTTGTTAGGGTAATTACTTTCTGATAAGCTAGAGATATGTCTTGATCAGTTATGCTTAATATTATGTTATTCTATTCTGACGCTTTTTTTTAAGGAATTCTGTACGTTTTTTTGCTGGGTCCCATAGTGTGCCAGAGCGATATTAGACAACAAAAGTGGTAAAATGCCAGTATACAAGGGTTAGAAATAAAATACGTTGAAATACCTAGTATTTCAAACAAACCATCAAATCAGCGAAAAACCGCCAAATAAGACTATATTTTGGCGCATTTTGATTTCACCATCAGTGGGATCACTTTTTATGCCAGCGGGGGGCCAAAACGAAGGAGGAATAAATAAATGAAAAAAAAGATCGAAGGTCGCAGGCAAGAAATGAGAAATTTTCGAGGAGTTTATCACTCTCTCCCGATTACGAGAAGTTTGAAGTAGTAGAACTCTATTGCCGGGACTAGCGCAGTCTCGATGCATTTATCATTCGCAATCTTTGCCTTATGGATGATTTTTTTTGCCCCGAGTTTTCTCGGTAAAGTCTAGTATTTTCGAGAAGTTTGGAGTTTATTTTCACAGTAATTCCGTTTTATTTTGTTTCTTTCTCTATCTTCGTGAGTTTTCTAGGTTGTTGCGTCACGTTATGTGATATGGAGGTGGGGTTCGGGAGAGACGAGGACAGAACTTGCAATGTCGTCTCGAAACTTTCATGTAACGATGTTGTTGTTTTCGCAACGTTGGCTATGCGTAACTTTCTCAGGGCTTAACTATACTAGAGAGCCTATATACGAGAGAGAGACGACAACTCGCTTAAAAGCGTCTCTGCGCATTCTCTTAAAAGCGTCTCTGCAATTCTGTCCAAATTCTGTCCAAACTGTATCATGCCGCTCCACGCTAATCCTATGGAGGGAAACCTGTGGCGAACAGAAAACCTGTTTACCGATCTGCGCGCGCTATACTGAGTTGTCGCCTCTCTCGTAAATACAGGCTCTCTAAACTATACTAGACAGCAACTTAAGTTGAACTTACGACGTCACTAATAAAGTAGTTCATATCGAGGTGTCTGAATTTTGAGTGAAATGAAGAACAATAATATTAAATATGATTATTTCATTAAACCCATGTATAAATAGTGTTTTTTATCATGGTTCACGTATCGAAGTTCCTCCTATCAACTCAACAAGCTTTGTGTTTACTCACTTTCTATTTCCGCGTAGTGACGTACTGATGGGTTCAGGAAACGTGAAGTATAGTCAATGATGGGAGAGAGAGAACACAGATATCTGCACTAAAATTGCACAACGTGCGATACAAATACCGCATCAACAACATTAAACTCACGCGTTTTGTTGAAAGTAAGTTATTTATCTCAAAGTTAATAGAATACTTTCTATGTTATTTTGAATGTAATATTAGGAGGGTTGTTGCAAAATATAAATCCCACATCAACAACAACATTCAACCCAAGCGTTTAGGTGAAAGTAAGTTTTGTTTTTTCAATAATAATTTTTTATTTACCAGAAGAATACGATGTTACAATTTTTATAAATAAGAAGGGGGAAATATATATATTTGTCAGCTTGGAATAAAAGAAAACCCACAAAAGCTTAAGGCATAAAAATAAGTCACTAGAAGCTTCTATAACTTAAAAAACCCTATAAATCATCTATGTCTATATTTATTTAGGAGTTAGAATAACCCCCAAATATTATTTATTATTATAGTCCGTTCATTTAGAATTGGCACCAGAAACAGGATCAAAAACGCTCAATAACGCCTAACCACGCTCATCATTCAACTTAAGTGACCGATTCTTGTACAGTGTTTTAACTACCACTGTTTAGGCTGCCTTATCATTGCACAAGAAATATTTGTCGATGATAATTACAATAGTAACTGCTTCTAATACATTTTGTCTCAGGCGCCAATTCTAAATGAACAGACTATAGCGATATTTGATTATGGTATTCGGCAACCAAAACAGCCTGGCGATATTTAAAGGTACAGATAACGGAATTGAACCGAATATATCACAGGAGAAAGGATAGGTCACCGAAACTTGACAACCTGTGACGCCGAAAAGGCAAATGTTGAAATGACAAGGATTTACTACGACGTAATTTATCATTGATCCCGTGAGGGAGTGGGTAGAGTGATGAATAGATAGGTAGAAAGAATCGGGTCTAGAGAGACTTCGGATTTATCGATTTCACCTGTCCAGTTTCTCTTAAAAAGAATATATTGTATTGAATCCCTGGGGATGCAGGTGGTTTCTCGGAGACAAAGTGGTTTAAAATTCAGATATGTTGCTAGAGGTGGGTGTGTTGCTATGGATTTGGATTGCTACTTTGAATGAGATTTTGCGAGAAAGGATCTGTCTCTATTGTGATGGAGAATATCTGAAGGTTCTGCAACCGATACATTATTTTATCATATAGATGTTAATATCGACGATACAGGGAATTTTATAATAAGTTCCTTATTGAAAAAAACCACTTGAAAACCCAATAGTAAAAATATGAGTTTTAAGTACATAGCTGATAAGGAGTATAACTTGAATCTAATAAATAACAATTTATTTTCACGTTTGTTTGGGCTAATGGTTTTATGACAAACAGAAGTAAAATATTTTTAGGAAGTAATATATTAATTATTAATGTAATTAGGAATATAAGCGTTTAGTAATTAGAAAGATATAAGCGTTATTAATTAGCAGTAATTAGGAAGCTATAAGCGTTTCGCCTCTGTAGGAAAACTTAATTACAATGATCATACTTTAATATTAGCTTTTTCTTAACTTGTAGTTAAATTATTTTTTTTCTTTCAACCATTTATCTTCACTAACTTTCGCAAATAAGTAATAAAATAAGTAAATTAAAATAAACTGTTACAATATTACATGCGCCTTATTGGTTAATTGAACAAACTTTCTTGAGTAACACTAAACAAAATATTGTTAGGGATCATCTGCTGGTCATTTTAAAGGTCTTATGAAGTTACAGAAAAAAATTACTAAGGTACAAACTTAAGAAGAAAAATTATTGGTTATTGGAATAAGGAAGTTGCATGTGTCAGATTTTCAAAAACAAACAAATGTTCCGTATGGTTTTTGTATGGTAAATGAAATATCTACTCAATTTTCCAAAAAAAATTACAGGTTATTAAATATTTTAATTTAAAAACCCAGAAAAAAATACGTGACTGAAAACGTTTATTGTTTAAAAAGTAACGATGACTTCAACAATCATACCATCAACTTCATTGCTTTCTAACAATGTTTATAGTACGATGACGTCACATCCCAAACTCTTGGCGTTTTCGCGCGCTTTTAATAAGGAGATTTTTGTTAATTTTTTGGCAATCAAAAAATTTCTCGATAGGCCTCAAATTTTGGGTAGTTGCTTATTTTTGCAAGAAAATTCGATTAAAAAAATTTAAAAAATCATGCAACTTCCTCATTGGCTGGTAAATATCTTTTCAAAATTAATTTTTTTCTGAGTGATTTTCGGTGAAGAAATTTGAGCAGTCAATTGGTTGGAGCAGTTCGAGCGATCGGTGCTCCTTATCTTTTTGTAACTATGACGTCATGCCCGGTTTTCTCTTTTAGAACTTTTAAATAAGAATTGCAAATTAATTAGTGTTTTAAAAATTCTGAAAAAATATTAAAAAACTGGTTATTTAGATCCTTTGTGATGATTTCCAATACACAAAGTCATTAATTTCAATAGGTCCCAATAGGTAACTTCCCAATCTTTGGAGTATAATTTTAGCTCGATTCAACAGCAAACAGCCAAGATTCAACATCCCAAGATGTTTTTCGCTTTAAATGAAGAAACATCGGACACTTCTACTTTACGACAAAAAGTTTAAAAATCGGATAAACCGTAATAAACAGAAGATTAAAGCAATAAAAACTTTAAACCCCCGGGAAGGACAGTATAGTTGTTTAGATTTTATAGCCCAAAGCCCCTAAACTAGACAAGCTGTGTCCTGAGAAATAAAATAGAAGGTCCTATACAATATTCCAGAAAGTGGACTAGGGTTCTAGAATTGTATTAGGAACACCGGACAGTATTTATTGAGAACCCTTTACGTGTATCCCATTTCAAGAAAAGGATGAAAAAAATAAAGGATATTTATTGAATTTTTTGGAAGCAGGTGCTCGAAGAAAAACAAAGTGTTTTTAAATTCAGATGAGGCAGACGGGTATTTTGAAGAAGAGCGTACTAGTAGTCTGCAGAATCGATTATTTTTAAAGATATTAATATAGATAGGGTAAGGCACAGAGTGAAGAGCTAACAGAGATTCCAAACGGCAGTTTTCCTCTTTAGGTACTTAATTTAATTCATGCTAGAAGATTGTAATTAATTTGACTAGCAGCCAATCAGAGAAGGTGGAATGCGAAAGTTATTCCTGATTGGATATGGAACTTCTATCACGCGGCATTTTAATTCGTTGGTGCTGCTCTTTTCCCTCCACTTCCGATTTGGATTTGAGTGACAGCTTCAGTGGGCGAATGACAGAGAGCAGGAGTGACGTAGAAGGAGTGACGTAGAACTATAGGAGGCGGTCCTATGTACTAGAAGTTGTGTATGGGAAAATCCTTGTTAAAAAAGTTGTCATTAGCGTCTATGGAGATAAATCATGTGTTAAGCTCTATACTCTGTGGGGTAGGTCTTTCGTAGTGAAGGTAAAAAATACTGACGGAGATAAAAGGTAGACAAGTTGTAGTGTTTACTATTTTCTTTTAGTGGGTAATGTGTAAAAGAAACTTTATTTTATAAAATGCCAACCGTCATTTGAATGAAGAAAAATAAACAAAACAATAAAATAACGAACAACTGTTGATTTTCATTTCAAATATTTGAAACTGTTAAGAATCCACAGTAACTGTAACGAACATAATTGAGAAAACAGATAATCAATTTTAATCTTTCATAAAACGTTACTGTGTAAATAACTGATTCACTCATTTTAATGATGACCATAATACGAAAAGTTATAAACATCAACAAAGAGTTCTCATGACTTTAATGAATTCCAAAAATGGGCTTTTTATAGGATGCTAATTTAAAATTTGGAGAATCTCCCTCATTTAAAATATCTTTATCAGCTATCTATTTGCTATTATGATCACAGGGAGAAGCATTGGAGATTTCTAAATATCCACTAATTGAAAACAGAATCGAATTCATTAGTTTAAAATATTTACGAAAATGACATTTGATTTTGAAAATTTTCCTGATGTACTTTTCCAAGTAGAAGCAAGTTAATAACAGCTTTCGATAATTAGAATTCTTCTTAGTAATCAATACACACACACACACACACACACACACACATTTTTGCTCTCAATAGGACCAAATATCCGAATCGGGTTCATTCCGTTGAAATCTAAAGCAAAATACTCCAACAATGACCCAAAATTTAATGATCTCCATTATGCACGAAAAAATCTCAATATCCCGCATCAACTCTGTACATGGCGCAAGTAGCTTATAAAGAAAGCATATGATTGCATTATTTATCTCATTCAGCAATGCCCTTCCATCGCCGTAAACACCCGAATTAGAAAATCCGAAAAGCATTAAAACAGCTCTCTAGAAGAGCGCATTTAATTTTTCATAACTCCATTAAGAGGAACTCTTTAAAAAGAAAGAGCTCTACAAACCTCTACCAAACTAAAAAAAAGAGAAGATCGAAATCAGCTTATTGCTCGACAAAATACCAAAGCAACTCGCGTATGAAAGTTGAGTACCAATTACAGGGAAGCGCCTCGGGCCATCTTCCCTCCTGTTTCCCCTCTTTTTCCGATGGATCTTTCCCTCTTATTGTTCTTAAGCACATTTATGAAGCATTTTCGAAAGAAATTGCGTCTGGGGCAATTGTTACGATGATGGAACAACCTTGTTGGGTTATCGTCCTTTTTTCCTCTTCGATTGTTATGCTCTCTTCCGCGATTTTTTTTCTCTCTTTTCGACGAAATACCCTGATCTGTTGTGTTTTTAATAAGCTCCTTACCGTTCTCTGACAGTTCTTTTGAACTTTTATGAAAGCAATTTATTCCAGGGTCCCGAATTACTTCGCGGGGCTGGTGATGAAGATTCTTGTTCTTTCCGTCTTCGGAGGAATACGAATCGCTCTTTGGATATTACTTCTTAAGTTATCACTCCCGAGAAGAGACCTACTTTTTATAAAGTTAATGGTTCTGATTTTTTTGTTAAACTTGGCAATAGGTCATTTATGAACCTGTCATCTAAAAGGTTATTAGACTTATTTGTTTTATTTTTTTTGTAAGTAGCGAATCTGTATCGAAGATAAAAAGAACCGTTAATGAAGAAAATGAAATTGTACTTAATAATGAATAATATCAATAGTTTTGTTTCTTTTTTACACCATTTTTCATATTTTAAGATGGTTTCTTATCAATACAAGAACGATTTATTCAACCTTTTTTAAAGTACGTATCTAAAAAATTAAAAATCAGATGAATTCTTCTTATTTTTTTATGTTTTCAAAGAGATTCAATTCCATTACTCAAACCTTAGCCTTAGACTGAAATAAAACTTTTTCTCAATGCATCAATTTGCGTTATCTCCCGAAAGCTTCTTTTATATCTGTTACCGTTTGTTAGCTGGGTATATCGTTACCATAAAGCCGAAACCATGTAAATACATCGAAAAAGCGTTTAAAGTTTTTCTGCTTCATAGAAGATATACAAATGATTATTTCTTATTTGTAATTAACATGTTTAATATAAGGATTATTGCATTGTCATGTATCACATAAGGACTCACTGTATTGTCATGTATAACATAAGGATTCACTGTATTGTCATGTATAACATAAGGACTCACTGTATTGTCATGTATAACATAAGGATTCACTGCATTGTTATGTATAGAAATCAAAAGATTCTAAACAATGCAATAAAGAGGAAATTGAAGGCCTGTCTGGCATTTGGGTCAGTCTATCTTCATATTTATGAAGTTCAAATTTGATGGATTATTCCATTTTTACATTTCCAGCATTTAGTAACTTCCAAATCTTTAGATACATTAGAGTTAGAAAACAGATTTAATTAAGATGAAGGAATGTAACCACTACATTCCCAGCAAAAACATTTAACAAAATTGTTTTTCAATTGTTTCAAACAATTGGAAATTTCTTTAAAAAAGTTAAGGGGACTCAGTACCAAAAATATTTTTTTCTCTAATAACAGGATTTTATTATCTTTTAAGGTGTTAAATTATGTATTTACTTCATACTAATTCATATTTAGCCCAAAAAGCGAGTTCAAAAATTTATTTTTTTAAAAAATTACAAAAAACCTCACAACAATGCCCAAAATTACCCTAAATTTAAATTGATACTCCTCCCTTAATATATGTTCTTTTGATTTGATTTTTTGTCTTAACATAGATCAAACATATATAATAACTTGTAAGCATGGAAATTTGATTATCTATAAAAGTTTCTGAAAAATTAAAAAAAACTCTGAAATTTGGCATTTTTTTCGAAAAATATCCTAAGTTTCCACTTTACTGCTCCGTAAAAAAAATTCTAATAAAAATATCTTAAAATCCATGCGTGAAGATGTTAAACAGGTGTTACTGATAATGACTACAAAGTTTGAAGTGGGTTGGATGATAAGAAAAAAAGACTTGTGATTTTAAACATTAAAAACCTAGTTTTGAGAAAAAGCCGTTTAAAGATAGAAAACTAGGCTTCTTGACACTATCTAGGCTTCATAAATCTCAAAATTTTCACACTTAAAATCCCCGTATCATTATGAAACTTGGTAGGAATAATACTAAGGGTATTATCTTCATTTTTATTGCAAAATCTCAAATTCGATATTTTGACAAAATTTTGGTACTGAGTCCCCTTAAGGGAATTTGGACACTTTGTCTGCAGTTTTCTTTCGAAACTCTGCAGTTTTTATAAGACCGCTGAAATGTCTTTAGAAAGTATTTAAAACTGCTGTAAAAAACTGCAGACTTACGTGCTGAAGTCCTATTGCTACAAATTAGCTACGGACTTCTTTAAGAAAACTGCAGTTTTGACGCTTTTTTGAAGGAATATTGGACATGTTTTTTTGCTGAGTTGAGTTCTTCTACCCACATTTACCAGCTTATATAGTTGGAGAAATATATTTATTAAAAATGAAATAATGCAATCCTCGCAAAGTTCAAGGAGGATTTTACAAAAAAAGAAATAAGAACCCACATTTTCCATTCAAACCTAAATATAAACATGGCTACAGCATACTTCAGCCAAAAACTGTAATTTAAAAGATTTCTCAAAAAAGAATAATGCAACTACCCCTTACAACACCTACCACCTACAACCACCCCATTCCAAATACCTGTTACTGTGAAAGCATCAAAGGAAAATTACGCCGCGCGTTCCTCCATTAACACTCCGCTTTAAAGCTTCAACAAAAACTCAACACACCCAGCAGTAACATTAACTTCCAAATGGCATTTCCAATATTATTCCATAAAAGCGACCGTTAAAATAATAAACCCGCCCGCGCTCAGCCTAAAGTCTTCGCTCTTAATGGCAGGGCGATTCGTTATCAGAGGGGTACATCAAAACCGACATGATAGGAGCAGGAGACGATCTCTCAACTCAACGCTAAAGAAAGCGGCGGCCCCATTCGTCAACCTCCGCGCTTCGTTCGTTTTCTTGGCGGGTTTAATTTAGCCGTGCGTGTTTCGAAGTTAGATTAATAGATCAATTACTCGAATGTTTGAGAAAGCAGAAAACCTGCGGCAAGGAATGCGGTGGGAAGCTGCTAATGAAAACGTTTAGGTGAGGGGCGAAATATTGACGTTGCTCGCTTTAGGTTGGGGAGCATCTACATGTCACGCCATGCTCTAGGAAAAGAACATTACTGTAAAACAGTGCAATAAATAATTTAGTCTATCACTTGATGAATCTGTGCAATGATGAATCTGAATGAATCTGTGCAAGAAGCATCATGTTTACCTTTTTCTATGCTGAGCAACTTTAACATTAAGTGTAAACTCCAACTCTCAAGCGTCGCCTCCAGCCATAGACCGGTTTCTTCCTTTTTAGGACTCATCAGTATGGCATAGGAAGGCAACGCAAGTGAGCGGTGGGCAAGTTTTTATTTTAGCCGATTATAGTCCGTTCATTTAGAATTGGCACCTGAAACAGGATCAAAAGCGCTCAATAATGCTTAATAACGCTCATCACACAACTTCAGTGACCGATATTTTGTAAGTATTTTAACTACTTTTGTTAAGGCTGCCTTGTTTGTCACATTGCAGAAGAACATTTTTTCAATAATGATTACAATATTAACTGCTTTTAATACATTTCGTCTCCGGTGCCAATTCGAAATGAACAGAGTATAAAACCAGAGGTAGTGGTGAAATACGTCCTTTAACTTTAACATTGTTAAACAAAATAAGATTGGTTACATTATACTTATAATAACCACCAACATATTATTTGGAACAATATTGAGCAAGACATCCGAGAAAAAAGATCGAAAAATTTTCATGTGTTAACTATATATATTTTAATAATGAATGAACTATCCAAAACCACCAAAAGGTCATTTTGACCCCGACTGTAAAATCTGCTAGAAAATTTTTTTTCGTTTCATGTTTCTATTGAAAATACGAGGTGTCTTTGGCATAAATATGCCAGAAACGCAATCTTTTTGAGTTATTGAACCATAAAGAAAAATTATTGCATTTTCACGTATTGGTGTCAAATGCACTCAGTTGAAAAACAAGGATTCGATAAGTATACTCTTGCCTCTGAAACCAGGTAGAAGCTGATGGAAAATTGGCTCTTAAATAGATGCAAGGATAGAGGGCAAGTCTTTTGAAACAACTTTTATACACAGAAAAATCATTTTACTCCATTCTTGAGGTCAAAACGACCCCAATCGGCGGTTTGAGGTCGTTAAGACCAAATCTCGGAGCTTCTAGTGTCAATATATATTTTGTATTATTCTTCCTCAGAACATTTGGTACTATGAGGAGAACTTCTTTTGATGAACTGTCTACCTAAATGTGGTTCTCACTTAACTGATTTTCTTTTTCCTTAGGAGTCCCTGGAATAATCTGATGGAGTTATGTATCGAATTAGAACCAAATGAATTTCTGCATTTAAAATAGCATCATGAATTAAAATTGTATTTTTTTATTAAATTACCAATAAACTTATAAAATTTGTGTGTAATAAAATCATAAAACTTTTAAGGCTTAAAGAAAAATTACTGAACAAGTTTCCTGGTTAGTATGCAGCGCAGGGGAGGACGTTTTACGCCCTCCAAAGTAGCGGTCGAAACTTCTGGTTACAATGTCCAAAGGCCAAGGCCTACAATCCTGGAAGAGTGTTCAATAAAAATGTGAATTTATATATTTATGTTAAATAATTATTTTATTTATGCATTAATGCATTAAAATGTTAAAAGCTAATCTGGTCATAATATGAAAAAGCAAGATGCTTATGTAGCTTCATTTAGTAAAGTTTCTATTTATCGCTAATCATGCTTATAGATCGTAAATTATTTAATGATACTCATTCAATAGTGCAATCTGAATAGTTGTTGTATTTTGCGAACATTCCTTTATTTGAGAACCTCTAGATACGTTGAAGGCAGGATTCATTCCAACAAAGCATTCAAATCTTCATTTAACCGGAATTAAAATTCATAAAACAACGGGACAAAATTTTCATAATTAACACTGCAAGTGTGGACTGACAGAAGTTTTGACAAAAGCCTAGGCAAACCCCTTCATATTTCCTCCTCCGTAATGTATGAATAACCCCTTAGAGGAAAGGAAATGAAATGGAATGACATTTTCGAGCGAATATTTCACTTAATTAAATCGCTCCTTTCTGAAGTCGCTGGAATTGTTAAAGAGCTCTGTCCAAGACAAACATTATTACAGTACCGGCAAAGGCCTGTCCATTAGCCCTGCATCGGCAATTGAATCTGGCTCAGCGATACAAAGTTAATTGGATGTGTTTGTTGGGAAGGGGATTGGATGAGTTCTGGAAGGTCAAGCCGACGCTTTTGAGAGCTTCCAATTGACTTATCAAAACGTGTTATGCGTCTTTATTCGGTCGATTTGATCTCATTCCAGTTTCCATGATAATCAGATTTAGACTGACAGTCACTTGGGTATATGCTGGTTGATTTAGAACCTTATTTACATACCGGCGTCGTTTTGATAATGGAGGTGACTCTTGCACTCTGCGACTGCGAAATTATGATTCAACTGCTCATAAAGTAGCTTAATAGACAAAGAGAAAAACTATCCAATTTTGTTTATGGTTTACACTTTAACATACAAGGACGTTTCATTTTGGATTTATGTCCTTAATTACCTGTTAGCCGTGTTTAATTATTATTAAGATTATTCTTCAGGAGGTTCTTAATATGCGCAATTATATATATTAAAAATGGTGTATATACATTCACTACAGACACCAATTTAAAAGAAGAAGTTTGCACTTCTTGTGGTTTTTCCTGGTGTTCATTCTGGGAGTTAAACTATTGCACAAATAAGAACTTTCGGCTTAAAATCTTTATAGAAACTAAGCGAGAAGACTTATGAAGAGTATTACCTATTTCTGAAAGAACTTGCATATAAGCTTGCGTACTTAATATTGTGTGAATTAAAAACAAATATCTCGCGTTAATTAATGTTTCTAAAAAATATGCAAAGTTGTTCAACAGTTATTCAAAGATAAAGTTAGACAGTTGTGTCTTTCGTTTTAGTTGAGAAATTAAGTTTAAGGATCAAAAAGTAAAACTTAATGCTAAACTACCACTTGAATAAAACGTAAATAATTTTTTTAATTACTTTAAGGGGACTCAGTACCACCAAATCGGTAAAAATATCAAATTAATGATTTTGCTCTCAAATCGTTGTTTATACTCATAAATTGATTCTGAAAATTTCATAGTGATGCGCGAATTCTAAGCATAAACAATTTCCAATTTGTATTGCTTCAATTATTTTTATTAAAAACTATAACAATTATCACGAATATAAATGCATAGTTCCATGGACAATAGCATAGAATACGTTGAGGTAAAAAATCAGACCAAAATTATCATAATTAAAGAAGTAGCGTTTTAAAACTGAGTTAAAATTTTTGAAAATTTCGAAATTTCTTAAAAACTGCTTTTTAAAAAGTAGATTTTTTGCTTGGATTATGTTTAAATGGTCATTACAAGTGTTTTGACGTTAAAGAACTTCAAAAAAATTTTTAATTAAAGAAAATAAAAATTTGGGTACTGAGTCTCCTTAAGAGTTTTTGGAAATATAGTTGGTATATCTTCTTGTTTTGAGATAATAAAGATCATTTGATTTTAAAAATTGGGCATTCAAATTTTTGAATGGAAATATTTTCCTGTGATTATTTTATTTTTAAAAATATATTAGTGTCTTATGTTTGAATTTCAAATTAATTTCATGCAGATATGAGCGTAAAATTTTGACTTATCCAAGAAAAACTATCATTTACCACTTCAAACTAAAAGGATTCTATGACGGGGGTTAGCTTAAAACTTTTTCATTTACTTTTTAAAAAATATATTTTAGCTCGATGTCATTAAAACCAAGCGTTAATGGAAAGAAAATACTAAACACCATAACGGAACATAGCTTTCCCATTAATATCCCCCTCTTGTTTTCTAACTAATCTAATAAAATCACATTAACAGGTTTTTTTCTTTCGTTTATATTTTCAGACCTTTAAAATCACGTGTAGAAGCTCGTCTGACAGTTTCATAAAAGTGGAGGTAAATGTCTTTTTTTTTTAGGTCTTAAAAGTTGATTTATCAGTCCCAAGATCCTCTTAAGAATTTCACGATGTCTAGTGGAGTGGATAGACACACGATAGGCAATTTTAAAAAGATTTTTAAGATGTCTTTAAAAAAGAACATGCTTCGTTATAAAACATAATATTTTTTAAGTAGCCCTGGTTTGCTTACATTAGGAAATTCACCCTTAACTTGACTCGTTGGGATATGCCTATTAATAAGAAGAAAAGCTTTATTTTCCATTTATTTAATTATTTTTTTATTAAAACCTTTCTCCACTTCTAATCATAAGCCCTAGATTTTTTTTTAGGCCGTGGGGAGCCTAGTGGTTAAGGCATCGGCCTTGGGATCGGAGGGTCCCGGGTTCGATTCCCGACACCGCTGAAGACCCGTCGAGTATATGCGGAGTACGTGCTCGTTAAATCTGTGGGTCCGAAAGTCCTGAGGTCGGTCATGGCGCAGTTTACCTTGGGTCCAGGTGTCTGGAGACTTATTTCCCTCCCCTTCAGATGCTTGTCAAAATTGTGGAGGTGGCGATAGATGGTGGCGGCATCTATCATCCGAGGCTTAAGTCAGACTCCTGCCTATCATGGGCCTCACTTTCTCAGGAGCCGCACCCCCTTTGTCTTAAATCCAGTACGCTCTGCGGATGGAGCTTGGATATTCCAAGTGGCATAAGAAACAACATTTTTTTTCTTATTTGTAGCATTTGGTTGATATTATCCAACGGTTTTTCAATCAAGATTTCGAAACATCGAAACTTAAGGCTTATCTTTTTATGTATGAAATAAAAGGGATATATATAATTCCTGATAGTATTGTATTTAAAGCAACTTGTTTGCTTATGCATAAAATAAAAGGTAGAATCAATAATACTTTCTAGACTAAATGTGGGGAACGGTTTTAAGAGTCATAACTAAAATATTTGACTAGATCCCACTGAAGGTTTAAATGAAGGTTTTTTTTAATTTGTCCAGCAATGGGTGTAACGGGAAAACGAATTTAAGTCATAGTAAAAAAATATCTTTAAATTAGAAATTCCGTTAATATTTACCCTGCACTGTACCTGAAAATAGCTGAAAAGAAAGTTGGTTTCAAAAATATCATTACACTAAAAGAACAAATATTGCAAGTTTTATAACTCACCCCAACCCAGCTAGAAAAAGTGTACAAAAAAAGTGTAAAAAAATTGTGCAAAAAGAGTATCATTTTGGCCCATCCGTTTTTGCATAAAAGTGTAAACTGAATTTTGCAAAAAATTTGCAAACTTAAGTATGCAAATATATGCACAATTCATTTTACACTTTTTATGCAAAAACGGATGGGCCAAAATGATACTCTTTTTGTGCACAATTTATTTTACACTTTTTATGCAAAAACGGATGGGCCAAAATGATACTATTTTTGTGCACAATTTATTTTACACTTTTTATGCAAAAACAGATGAGCCAAAATGTTACTCTATTTGTGCACAATTTATTTTACACTTTTTATGCAAAAACAGATGGGCTAAAATGATTCTCTTTTTGTGCACAATTTGTGCAATCCTAATTTTATAACTGCGTTTAATTAAATCGTTTTATTCAAAAGATTTAAAGCTATCTTACTACAGAACGTGTCAAAAATGTAGAATGGCTAGATAGGCCCAATGCTGAAGTTGCCAATCACGTGATTGTTAGCAATTGTGTATTATTAGTTTATTGGTCAAGATCGTATTAGGGTTAGTAATTGAATGACAACAAGAGAGAGGACTCGATGGATGAGGACGATAAATTAAATATGATATTTACATTTGTTTTCAGCTATTCAATATATATTTTCACATAGACAATTAAACATAGACACATAAACAAGGACATATTAAAAATATTCTATACACAATTTAAAATTGTAAAGAAGATAGCATAGTCAGTTCAAAACTGAAACAATGACAACCTAAACAAAGATTCTAATTATATTTACTTTTAATATAAAACAGATTAAATCTTGCCTCCAAACTTTATAATGTATCCTCCGTAAGTTGTTCCATTCCAAATAATATTGATAAGTTCTCCACGGTCACATTCTTGTATCTTTTCTGTATTAAATGACACTGAAGTGGAGTTCTTTAGCTTAAGAACGTCAAACTTTTCATATTCAACAAACTTTACAAGTATGTTAAGTTTATTTAAATTCATTTTTCACTTTAAATATTAGCCCTAACGTTCTTTTCTCGCTCATCACACGATAATTGACAATAATAATTATCCGGTGCCAGGTCCAGAAAAGGAAAATTTAATTTCTAATGTGCAGATATTTATCAATATTTTTTAAAGAAAATATTTATTTTTAATTACCCGATAGTCTTATTTAAAAGCCTTAAAATATATCATTTTATTTTCTAACTATATCTTAATTATCTTATCAAATATATCGTATGATATTTTATTTAATTATCATATTTTTTATTACTTATTTTAATTTGAATTTGAATTACTTTAAATTTTGAAATTTCTCTAGTGGCATCACCATTAGTTGTTTGTTTACTTATTAATTGTAGACAAAAAGAGCAAAACAACTGTCTGGTATTCGAATAGAAAACAAACTGTTTTGTACTGTTTTGTCTGTTTCTCGTCAATAAATTTGATTTTGTTTTACACACTTTATCACAATTTGTTCTTAAATAAGATAACAAAAGTATTAAAATCAGTTTTAGTAATTTCTTTTTTAATTAAGTTCTTTTTATTTATAATTTTAATAAGATTATTCTGTTACACTTTTTATAACCCTACCACAAATTCAAGACTTAATTTATTTCTCCAATATGGAACTCCGATATGGTACAGAATTTAATTAAAAAACTTGTAGGTAAAATATAAATCTATAATAATAAAAGAGCTTTACCATTCATTCATCGATTCACCAACACACAACAAAATCTACCGGGGCAAAAGACTCGAAACTTGGTGTGGGGGAAGACATTACGGTGTATACGCGCACTAAGAAGGGATTTTTCGAAATTCTTTTTTTCTGATCCACATGGGTGCTTGGAGTGTTTTCTATGTTTTCGAGCCTAGCACCGTCCCAAATCCCCCCAGATCTTCGTAATTGCACAGAAAGGTACCTAGCTACAATATCTAGAAAGGCAGTTTTCAAATTTTCGATATTCGAATTTTAAGGGGTCTAAAAATTTCGAAAACCCCTTTTTTCTGAGCTTAAACAGAGTTTTAAACTTTTGAAGAAAAACATACTAATAACATGATATTTCAAAGTGACCTGTTGGTAATATCTTCTTAAGAATATTTCAAAGAAAGTAATTTCTGGATTTTTCGATATTCCCTTCTGGAGGGGGTGCACGGGGGTTTGAATATTTACTTCCGTTTTTAGTTCTAGCACCCACATTTTTAATGCGATTGTTATGAATTTGTAGCATGTTGTTCCTCACACAATCGGGAAGGTTTTCAAAAAAGAATTTTTGAAATCAAAGCATTCTAAGCAGTCTTTTTTGGAACTTTTTTAAATTCTTATGCGTAGCTTTAATGTTAAATTGATAACGGTTATTGCTCCATCCAGGTGACGCAAAACCACTATTGTTAGAAATATTTATTTAAAAATATTTTATAACAGATGGAATTTTCTTAAAATCTTATAAAGAAATTATTTTTGATGGTTAAATAATTTTTTACGATAACCAAAAACTATTTAATCGAAAAATTTGAAATTTAATCAAAATTAAAATATTTTCAGGAAAACCTATATTTAACAATATATCATCAGAAGCATTTTAGGTATTTGGTGTCAATTCAAATAATGTTTTAATTTTTGAAGGCAATTTCTTTATAAAAAACTTCAATTTCAATTTCTTTTTTTTATTTTTTTATAGAATGAGTTGTGAATCAACAAAGGGGGTTCAGGGGGTCTCCCCCTGACCTTTTCTTAAAACTTAATTTTAAAAACAGGTGCTATTAAGATTTTAATGCCAAAAGTTTCTTAGGTTTTGTTTTAAATTTTTGAAAGGTGTTTATTTTTTAATTGTTTAGTTATTTTGGAAAACATTAGCGGGATGAAAGGGAAATAAATAAGAAATTGTTGTTCAGTAGTAAACCTTTACCTTTATTGTGAAGGAAAGGTGGAAATATTTGCCTCAACTATGCATTCCTATTGCGAAAATGGATGAAGGGAACAATGGATATTGAAGAAAACAAAGACATAAAACTTTGAAATCAAGCACAGTTAAGATGGTCTCTAACTTCTTTCTATAATTTGGAAGATTACACTTAAAATTACGGATTTCACACATATATTCTGAACAGAGAGTATTTAAAAAAATATGTCTTAAGGAAAATTAGGATCATAATAGAATCCTAGCGGGAAGGCAGTTGACCCTATGCCCCTAAATGACGCCCTGGAAAGAATATAGCGAAGAAAATAATTCTTATTTATTTTAACACTCAGTTCGAAAATCATTTTTTCCCCGAGCGATGGCGGGCATATCAGCTAGTCTAATATATAACTAGTAAAAAAATTAATAGGAAGAAAATTTTTTAAAAAGGAAAAAATTGATGAAGTTTTATATATTAATTAATGTAATTAATGTAATTATTGAAAATATGTAATCTACATTTCAGTACAAAAAAAATGTAAAATTTTTGCAGACAAATAAAATGGTTAATTATGTATGCAAAATTTTTGCAAAGTGTTTTGCAACATAGAAAATGCACTTTATTTGTATGCACAAAAAGTACAAATAATTTGCAGCAAAAGTGTATACATTTTTAGGTATTCAAAAAATATTAACTTTTTATTTACAAATTGTGCACAGCAAAAGTGAATACTTGTTAAGTATTCAAAAATTATCCACTTTTTATGCACAAATTGTTCACAAAGCACATTTTTTTTGCCTAAAAAGTGCACACATTTTCTAGCTGGGAATGGTTAACAAGTGGTCCAATTTTGTTCAAATTTATGGTTGAAGTTTGGATACTGCTGTACCTCATGCAATAATTTTTTTCATTCTGTTTTGTTTCGTAAAACGGGCCTTATGAAAACCGCCTTTTGTAACGCTCTCGCACCACATTAGGGGTTCTAGCTCTTTAACGGTGCATCTGCGACCCACCATTCCTATTCGAAATATGCTTGTCTATGTCCCCTCTACCACCCTTCAAAGTTTGTCCACGGTGTTTCCGAACACCCTGTATAGTTAAGAGCTTGCATCAAGAAATCAAATACCTACAAATATTCAAAGGAGAACAGTGAAGGTTTTAACAGATCCTTACATTGCCATATATTTAAGGTGGTAACAAAAAACGCTTTAAATTTCCCCAATTGGTTGATTCCAATAACTGTTTTAAGTTTAAGAAGCAACCATTCCATTCATTTAAGTTGCAATTCCTCAGAAAAATCTTGGTTTTTTAATCAATAGTTTCAAAACATTCAACGATCTCAAAACGACATTCACCCATCTCATTAACAAAAGTCCGTTCCGCGGACTCCATTAAAAAGGAAAATAAAACCCAACCAAACAACTCCCAGCCCGAATTAAAGACACCATATAAAATCCCCGACCAAGATCCTCATACTCGCGTTCGCATATTATAATAATCAAGGCAGAAATCGCTGAGCGCTGACTATCCAATAATCATCCTTCTAATGATAATAAAATCACTGGTGATTCTGCTACTTCAATCAATGAACCTATAATTGAATATCGACTTTTCCGAGCCCTTGATGCATTATTTCGCATTTTCCTAACAGATTTCCACCGCCGGCGGCAACACCGCTAAGCCTCTATTAATTTAATACTCTCATGAATTTTCTCAGGTAGCGGCAAGGCTTAGGTGGACAGGTGGCCTCCAAAGAGGAATAGATTTTAACATTAAGGGAAATAAGAGACCAACAGTGTGTGTTTGGGGGGATTTATGGTGGGGTTTATTCACTGTGGAATATGGCGTTTTGATTTAAGTGTTTGGGGTTGTGTTTGAGAATGGGTGGATTTTAACGGATTTAGAGAGGTGTGTGAGCGATGAGTTGATATTATCCACTGCGATTGTGATTAGTGGTGTTGTAGTTGTGATGAAGTGCAAAGTAAATTTTAATACGATTGACTATGCCTGTTATTTTCATCGAATTTTTTTCTTAAAATGAATGAAGAAATTAACGTTTTGAATTCAAATGACATTTAGATATCCAATGAAAAAATAAATAAAATTACCGTAAAGACCATGAAGACCATAAAGCATTAGAGATTTCTCCTGAATACAGAAATAAAAGAGCACTGTGAAATTAATGAATGTTTTTTTGTTTGCTAACATACAACGTTAATATTAACGTTTCATTCATCCTTTCATTATTATAACACATGCTTTGAAATACTGTCCTATTCATGAATTTTCAATTTATGTTCAGTTACTCTTTAGAGATATTGCCCACTGCCAATTTTTTTTGAATGATACTTTAATGAAGTCGTGACGAAAATAAAGACCCTCTTTTGTTTTTAATTAGCAGGCTATTTTAAAAACGACTAAAAATATTTTTAACTCATCATTTTGATCTCCCTTAATCTCATGATATAAAGGATGTTGTATACTGTTCAATAAAAATATCCTTACATGTGAGCTGAAAGGTTTCCTATTACTTCATTTACTCCGTCCTATATTTTACTTCATACATCCCCAAAGCACATAACTCATTTTGCTCTTTACTCTACCTCCCTCCTATCTAGAGATTCATTCCAAGATCAACAAAAAATATTAACTTCATCCTAGCGGAAAAACCATCTGAACAGATATTTAATCACCAAAGTATGTTTTTTTCAGTAATAGCATCACCATCTGCTAAAAAGATATCCAATAACTTGATCCCTCACTCCTTGCATTAAACATGGATAATCCTACCGATTCCTTCCCCAAACCCCTCAACTCTGAAAATCATCGCCAAAAACGATCTTTCATATCTCCACCCCACGAAACACCCCTCCCCTCAGAACGTGAATCGAAACTTAACCAAAACTCCACCCGAACGTGAAGGTCCAGGACCTCACTTAAGATCAGTAACTCACTCTTTTTAATGACTCTTGAATGATTCACTCATTTTCACTAAAGAGTTATAATGTTGAACCGATTCACAAGAAGAGTTTCATGGATAAAATATTTTAAATTCTTTAAGCCAAAGAGATTTATATTGATTGTCCTATCCGAGACTTAAACATTGGTTTTCAATTGAATTGTCAGTTTGAAGAAGGGAATAAGTCCAAAAAATGACAAATTGACTTTTTGTGCTCAAAACAATCTTCAAGCTTTGCCCTACACATGGGTGAAAAGAGGGGGGAAATAACTAACCCCTATAGGGAGATATCGCCCATTGAAGTTGTGAAATCGCTATCCATACAATGGAAATTCCATTTCTTTTTTTTTCATTTTCTCAAAACTTGATTTTTGAACTTATTCCCTTCTTCAAACTGACGATTCAATTATTTTCTATATAGTTTGTTAAATTTTATGGACAAAGGACCATCTTATCGCCATATTGAGCCAAAAGGTCTGAATAAAATCTCAATATTAACGTATAAAAATATTTATGCTTTATGAATGCAATTCAACCTGTTTAGTAAATATCATACGAATCATCAAATCTTTTACTTTTCTTCTATGTGTCCTTTTACTGCTTTATCAACCATAAGTTAAGTCAAGTTTGAGAATAATTACGTGCAATGTACAGATTTGAAAAAATAAACCAACATTTTCATGCACAAATTTAATAAGAGACTAATCTAAAGCAAACGGCCTTTAACTATCAACGTATTGATTAGCATACTATAACTTAATAGTTTTAAGTTCTGGTTTTGTGGAAAACTCCGTTATAATGAAGAGGACGTCGTAATTATTCAAGTGTTTGTGCGGCAAACAAGATGAATATTGTCCAGCGCACGATTTATCTTCTAGTGGTGTCCTAGGAACTATAGGATTAAAAATTAACTATTTATGATACATATATTGAATATCTTTCTGAGGTAAACAAGCCTCTCTACATGAGTGACTCAAATGAGTCAACTCACGGAGTCACTCAACTCATCACGTTTACTCCAACAACTCTCTCTTTTCCAGAAAAGAAAAACGTAACCGAACCAACACCGCTGGTCACGTCCATAGGGGTCATCGGATATATCCGGCCATTGGAGAGAACTGTCACGTAAGAAGCAGGTGGGGGAGAAAGAGAGGGAGGGAGGATCGAACTCAGGGTAAAGATAAGGCAGAGAAAAGAATTTCTCTAAGTGCCGCTGGATTCCTCGGGAGGGGCTATGGAGTCTCTATAAGGTGAAGAGAGGTTGTTTTTCGGTAATTTTGCTTTGGATTCTAATGGTTTCTTTATTTGATAATTCGATTAAGGATATGGGAAGGGTGAGTCAATTTTTAAGGGGAGATGTGATGATTTAGGAGAACTCTCTCTTTGATGGATATCCAAAGAAATATGTTGTATGTTTCTAATAAACTCATAATAATTAAAAAGTTGATTTCGAAATTTTATGTTTTATACAGGGTGATTCTGAATTCATCATCAATATTTGGTGGAGAGGTAAAGGGGACTTAGACAAGTACATTTAAAATATGAATGGGGGGGCGCAGATACACCGTTAAAGATCTAGGACCTAATGTAGTGCGATATAGTTACAAAAGGGCATTTTCCGAAGGCCCGTTTAACGAAACAAAACATAATAAAATGAAAAACAAATTATTGCATGAGCTGCAGCAGTATCCGTACTACTTACAACATAAATTTGACAGAAATTGGACTACTTGCTAAACCGTTGGAGGAGTTTTAAAACGTGCAGCATTAATATTTTATCCAAAGAATGGAGTTCCCTTAGGCTAAGCGCGCACTAGAAACTTTTGTCACGGTGACAGAAACAAAATTATCACCCTGGCTATTGCAAGAAGCTAGAGCGAGCGCACAGGCGACGAGACTCTTGGCCGATTGCCAAGAATCTCTCCATAGAAATACATTGCTCTCGAGTGACTAGTGTTTTAAGTCACCGTGACTGAAGTCTCTAGTGCGCGCTTAGCCTTAGTGTTAGTGTAATGGTATTTAGAAAAATGATGATCGGGAAAGGAGTTTTCTAAAATCATACAGTTTCAATGATCAATGCAGGATCATTGAAAATCCTTCCCGATTCATCTGTTTTTCTTTCTGTAACATTTCTTTCTGTTCTGAAAATTTCTGTCAAATTTATGGTGTAAGTTGTACGGATACTGCTGTACCTCATGCAATAAATTTTTTTCATTTTATTATGTTTTGTTTCGTTAAACGGGCCTTGGGAAAACGTCCTTTTGTAACTCTCCTCGGACTACATTAGGTCCTAGCTTTTTAACGGTGTATCTGCGCCCCCTAATTCCTATTCGAAATATGCTTGTCTAGATCAACTCTACCTCCCCACCAAATATTGATGATGAATTCTGAATATCCCTGTATTTTGACTAAGTCTACTTTCTACATGAATTTTCTTAAAAGAAATTACTTGTGGGGCCTTTCGGATCAAAGTTATACGAAAATATAAGGTTAGTAACATAAAGGGTTAATGCCTTACCCCATGTCGTTCTACTTTAAAAAGACAGGAAAACTACAACACTGTCTCTTATCTTTATAATGTCGACAATTCGGATTCATGACTAAACTTTTTATGCGTTAGAATGACAAAATAGTTTAGGATTTTTCAAAAGTTGCTCTCTTTCTGTAAAAAAAGATATCCTGTTATGAAACTTTGCGTTGTTTTATTTAAGTAGTCAAAGTCAGTCTCTTTTGAAATCAGAGATGTTTCCCCAGGAATTGGATGCAGACTTTCCTAAGAAAATGCTGCAAAAGAAGTACAAGACCAATTTGAACTTGCAAAATTGTGAACTTGGAATATTTGTATTTTAACTTGATAAAAACTATGAAAAGGGGCAAAATAAAATTTTATACAACTATACTAGACAGCAACTTAAGTTGAACCTACTACATCACTAGCAAACAAAGTAGTTCCCATCACAATGTCTGAATTTCGAGTGAAACAAAGGAAGTCAATTTTAAAATATGATTATTCCGTTAAACCCATGTACATATAGTGTTTTTTATCACGATTCGCGTACTGAAACTCCTCCTATCAACCCAACAGGCTCTGTGTTTACTCACTTTCTCCTTCCGCGTAGTGACGTACTGGGTTCAGGAAACGTTGCTGGGAAGTATAAGAAAGATTTTGTGTTTTGATAGTTTTCGTTTACGTAATGTAAAGAGAAAATGTTTTTGGACAAATAGGACCAAAGTCCAAAGTAAAAGTTATTTAAGGTATAAATCATTCGTATATTATTATTGGATGCTTGTTCCGTTACACTACCCTTTCTATTCATGCCAAAAGGACCCTGTACAAAAAATGTAGCATTGGGAATGATAATGACTGCGTAAATATTTTACATTCTACTTGTTCCCCTCCCAAAATTAAATTCTTTATACACCACCGACATTTTGCGCCCACATTGACCGGTTGACCATGAGTCACCCGACCATTGACAACCCATAAAACACACACAGTCCAACAGACAAGGCGAAACAAAACCGACTCAATCCCCCCCTAAACAAAGTCTTTCGAGACACGTCCCGTCCCCTCACGTCCAGTCAAAGACAAAAGCACCCCGACATTCGGACAAGCAGTCGAGTCGGTTCGCATCACTCCGAAATCCTTCGTTGCCCCTTCCCGTCACGTTACCCATATGCTGGGCAGACCGTGAAACGCCGTACGTGAGGCACGTATTGACTGCTGCTGAGACCATGAGCGTACGGAGCCGAAATCGTAGAGTGGGTATTATGAAGAGGAAACTTGGGGGTTAACCCATCGTTGCGAGATAAAAACGTGTTTCGAAGAAGTATTGATCTGGATGATTGGTTGTTGACGATCGCCGCTGGGCTGTTATTACGATATCGAAGACACTATGTTAGACATTTGTATTTGTTATAGATAAACGAGAGCTTTTTAAAGTTTAGACCAGTGTTTCCCAAAGCGGGGCGCACGCCCAACGGGGAGGGGCAATATGATTTTCTAATAGGGGGCAATTTGAACATTTTCAACCGAATTGCACCGAACCCAGGTGGGGAATGAACCACCAGGTTTCATTTACTTTCTAAGAAAGATATACGAAAAAAAACAGTTATGGGGGCATGTAAAATTTAGAAAGGCTAGGGTGGGGCATGGACTGAAAAAGGTTGGGAAACACTGCTCTAACTGGCTCCGATCCAAATGTACTCAAATTTGATAACATGATTATACTCATTTTTGAAAATGTGCATGAGGGTGTATCGAAAAAAACTTTTTTTTCGATTTTGCTGACGCATTAGTGCGGAAAATTTGTCTAAGGTGCCAGAGAGTACCTGTGAATTTTTTCAGAATTTTTGGATAATTTCTTAAGGTGCCACATTGGCCCTGAAGTTCCCCATGTTAATCCTATGAGACGCGCAGCCAAAAAGGCCGAAAATTCGTTTTTCACCCCTCATTTCTGCCCTAATCAACCGAGGAATGTCTTCCCTCGAGTTATGGACTCTATAGGATGTTTGCTACCCGAAAAAGCTTGAATAATAGCCTAAATATCTATATTACGTTTTTTCGTATGCTCAATTTCGTCGAAAATCCCTCGTTCAAATCAGAGCCCACAATCAACATAATATAAAGATTTAAGTTATTATTCAAGTTTTGTCGGGTAGTATACATCATATAGAGTCCATAACTCGAGACAAGACATTCGTCGTGTGATTAGGGAAGAAATGAGGGGTGAAAAACCGATTTTCGGCCTTTTTGGCTGCGCGCCTCATAGGATTAACATGGGGAACTTCAGGGCCAATGTGGCACCTTAAGAAATTATCCAAAAATTTTGAAAAAATTCACAGGTACTCTCTGGCACCTTAGACAACTCTTCCGCACTAATGCGTCATCAAAATCGAAAAAAAAAGTGTTTTTCGAAACACCCTAATGTGCATACTCAAAAATGAAACATCATGAGCTCATTTTTGAGTTCAAGCTCAAGATTTTTCATGTTTGAGTATGCACATTGTCAAAAGTGAGTGTATTCATAATGTTTTCAAATTTGAGTATACATTTGGATCGGATCCAGTTTGAGTACTTCTTACTCAGTTTTGATACTCGCTTTAAAAGCTCAGAAGATGTTGGAACCATCTTTGATAAAAACAGTTTCAAAGCTCACTCTATTTCTTCAGCCTCTACGAGCAAAACCGATTCTCTTCTTGTCTGGGAATCAAAACACGAGCTGTGTATGACGAAAGCGGATAAATAAATGTATTTATATTCCATCGGGGTGGGAGGGGGATTAGGTACATGTCGCGCGTGTGTTAAGAGAACGGAAAAGTGAATGTTCCTTTTTTTCTTTTGAAGGGAGGAAAAGGGATAAAAGGTGTTTGGCGGATGGTAATTTCCGAACACGTGAGAGCGGAGGAGCGGGAAAGTTAAGCGAAATTTTTCCCGATTCGATCGAGGAATGTTTTTATTTCTGAGAAACGAAACAAATTAAATAAAAGGGACGTGTCACGCATGCTGTATGTTGTATTAAACTGGAAACAAACGATGCATGGGTGTGAATTTTTCTTTAACTCAAAATTTTCAGAAATGTATTTGTATTGGATTGAATTGCAATTTTGAAAAAATAGTTATTGTTTAGAATTTAAAAAGGATTTTTGAAAGTTTAATTTACTTGTTGATTTATAACTTCCATTAATGTCTTTTTTAAACAATAAGCAATAAGAATATACACGTGCTCAAGATAAAAAAAATAAATCCGTTATTTAAAGACAAGCTTTAGAACACACGCTCTTGAGTCCATTGAATCTTTCTTTCAATTTAAACTTTGGGTGCTATATTACAACAGGGTGTCACTCTTCTAGGCGAATTTTTCGGCACTGCTCTTGGTATCAAAATCTACTATCCAGTATATCCGCTTGGTTGCTAAAAAATAAATTATCGCCCTAGATGGCAACGCCAAAAAACAAGTGACTACCCGGTTGTAGTATAAAACCAATGCATCTAAACCTTTCATCGTAAAAATAAGTTTTTATACACTTTAAATTATTACATAATGCATTTAAGGCTATACACATTACCCTTTTTTGAAATATCTTTATTTATTTGCAATTAAACATCGTGCAAATAGCTGTTTTTTTTTCAAAAGAATGTTTATAAACATATATCCAAAATTTAGGTCAGCTAAATGAACCATTTTTTCAAAATTAAAAAAACTTCAATTTTTAAGGTTTTGTAAAAAATCATATGAAACTGTCAATTTTAGTTCTTAAGAAATGCGTTTGGTCTTTTTAGTATTGTTGGATACTACTTTTTAAATGCTAGCTAGTATTTAAACAACTAGGGGGCTATTTTTTAAAAAACGAAACGCCAATCTTTCTATAAAAAATAATTGTATGCGTGTTTAAAATAACATAGTTCTACTGTGATTAGTTTTTCTATTATAATGAAAAAACCCAGAAAGGGTAAAAAATTTCGAAACTTTAGAATTTAATTACTCCAAAAATAATTCGAAATTCGAAAAAAGGGCGACGAGGTGCAAAACTTCATACCTAAGAGTATGTGTCTGCAAAAAATCATGTTTCAGCCGTAAACAGATTTTGCTGGGGGCGAACTCGCAGCCGAAAAAAATAATTTTCGACTTTGACATTATATAACTCCAGAACTAATTATCTAATTAATTAGGTTTGGAAACGGAAATGACCCTCATACATTTGTCTACCAATGGTCAAAATTTCATAATATTAGTTTTTGCGTAGTGATAGTTCAAAGTGTTCAAAAATAACGTTTTCTGAAACAGCGGCGGCGGCGACTTTTACTTTTTTTAATATAGAGAGATAGTTTTCTTTGTTTGACTTCAATAAGGGTTTTTATAACAGAAAGTTGAAAAAACGCTTAAAATTTTTTGATCTGTATACTTTGACATTTTTTATAAAAATAACTATTATAATAGGACACAAAATACAAGCTATCTTTTCAAGAATATACAGGGTGTAAAGGAAAGTCCCTTTACCCTGTAATAAGTTGCTAACGAAGCAAGCTAAAGCTATGCAGTTAAGGCAACGGTATAGTAAAATGACTATGCGCAATCGAATGCGACCAACCGCAGCGCCCTCTAGCGGAGATTTTAGGAGTTAAAAATTTTATTTTAAAAACTATTAGGAATTTGTTAAAATAATCATATACAAAGTTGTAGAGCAGCATCGATTTAGTAGGAAAAGACACCTTAAGCAAAAAAATATCTTGAATAGAACCCCTAAAGCGCGCGCTCAATTAGGTTGAATTTACGTCGATTTTACGTCTTAAAACGCTTCTCAAGAGGCGAAAATGAAAAATTTTCAATTTAATGAGTTAAGAATACTTTTATTCATTTATTTAGGTCATTAAATTGACCATTCATCAACTTAATTTCATGAATGGTCATACACAAATGAATACTGCTCATACACAAAAAATTTCAATACTCCATCATGAGCAGTATAAAAGCCTTAGGGAATAGAAACCAGTCATTGTCACCGAAAACGAAGTCCGAGAAAAATGCACTTCAAGTTCTAGAGACTTACACATTTGAGCCTGATGTCACTAAGATAACTTCCAAACTAAATGGAATTCAGGTCTGAAACTTTGACCATAGATTCCTAATGGCATGAGGCATTGAAAAATGCAAGAAAATTAGAAGTTTTTAGGGTAATGTGTAGCCTTAAGCGTTCTGTGAAGAAGGTTCTTTATTCAGCATACACTAAGTGTTTAGAACGGAAAATGGTGAGTTGGGTCTGACGGACCTACGTATTGCTATACTGTACATTAATAAAGCACCTGTTAATGTTTTAGAGTTCTGGTTGGGATAACAAAATGTCAGTCATTCTCATTTACGACAGAAGAAAAAAAATATTTTCTTCTCTTTTTCTTACAGAATTTGTTTCTGATCACATTACATAGGCACATCATTTTTAATATCAACCGAATATTTATAGTACAGTAGAGCCCCGATTATCCGCGAGCGGATGATCCGCGAGTGCCAAGAAAAAAATTTTTAATGATGAGAGCAAATTTTAGATGAGATTAGAGAGATTTTAGATGTAGAGCAAAGGTTTCTGCTGTACTGTACATATTTTAAAAGTTTTACATATCATGTTTTTTGTAAAATATAACAAAGTTTTTATGCTGAAATATTTGTTTCGTGTTTTCGCCTCATTTTTAGTCTCTTTTCGGGTGTTATCCGCGATTTTCACTATCCGCGGTACCCTTGCCACCCAATTCCGCGGATAATCGGGGTTCTACTGTATATAAGAAAGCACACAGCTATTTCAAGGAACTCTGTACAATATGAAAACATAACCGCTACTATTCTCCCTTGAAACGAAAATATTTTATTTCTTAAAAATTAAAGTATCTTGGTGTATCTTTTAAAAATACCACTGTAATGTTAACAAGCAAAACAAGATGTTTCAATAGTAGAAATAATAGAAATTCAATTCTTTCTCAAAAGATTTTTTTTATTTGTATTTCTATAAGAAGCTTAAGATTTCTGTAAAATAATCTTTTCCAAGGGTAAGTTTTGCCCTTGACTTTTAAGAAAGACAAAAGTAATTGAAATTTTTCTTCTAAAGTTTCTCTCCGTATCGTATGTTATTAATAAATATATCCTGAACTTAGAAAATTGCTTTTAAAGGACAATATTTCCGAAGTTTTCTCCTTGTTAACCTAAGATTCAAGAAAAAATAATTTTTTCTCGAAGATATTACTTTAAAACTCATTTATTTCACTGTGTTCAATAATTTTGTGTAGAATTGGATGCGTGGTTTTGCTATTTTCCTTGTCATTCCTTATGAACTGAAATTTCGGAATTTGGACATATAAACTGGAAACACGTAAATATTTTATTTCTCTAATAATAACGAATTGCCGAACAAAATTTCGCAATACTATATTAGCACAACAAATATTAGATCACAAAACTACTAACCAAAAACTATATCCGTCATCAGGGGACTTAGACATGGACAGAGGGGGTGTTTCTGAATGCCAACTGACAAATCGGTAAAAGGCATCAAGCCTCAACACCCGAAATAACTTAATGGAAGCAAAACAAACAATTTTATATTGTTATGAGAAAGAAATTTATTTTAGACTAGCTGTTATACCCGGCCTTGCACGGGTGGGGTGTATAAATTTATTTTTTAAAATATTTCTTAAAATACATTAATAATTTTGTAAATTAGCAATATTACAAATCATCCCGGTATCCCAGGAACCTCTTTCCTATCCCAGTGTTCCCGGTATCCCAGGCGCCCCTTTCCTATCCCAGTGTTCCCGGTAATCTTATCCCGGTGGTCACGGTAATTTTTCTAATCCCGGCGTTCCCGGTAATTTTCCTACCTCAGTGTTTACGGTAATTTTTATATTCCGGTATTCTGGGTGTCTTTATGGTAAATTTCCTGTCCGAGTGTTCTCGGTAATTTTCATAACCCGGTAATTTTTCCATCCCGATGTTCCTGATAATGTTTAATATCTTGGTACCTTTATAAAATAAAAAATTTGAAACCATAGTAAAAAGTCTAGTAAATTAGTATGTCTAGTGAACAAATTAAGAAATTTAAAACCCACTGAGCTATATAACAACAGTGTTAAAACCAGTGTTTAAAACTAAAATAAAAGATCTAGTAAATGAAAAAGTCTAGTGATCTGTGTCTCATTTGAAACAATGTTTTATTTTTAACTCGTTGTATGACTGGTAAAACAGGTTTTCAAACACGGAAAAATAAGTGAAAAAAAGCAGGAAAAACGGGAAAAAAAGAATAAAGGACTGGTTTTCTCTTTATAAATTATAGCCCATGTCCTATTCTGATGTATAAGCTACATTATGGTAAAATTTCATTAAAATCCATTCAGTAGTTTTTGCGTGAAAGAGTAACAAACATCCAGACAAACATTCACAATTATAATAGTAGTAGGATTTGAAAGTCGGAAGTTTTTATCGCGAATTTGTTAAAAGTACATCATTTAATGAGGACTATAAATATCAAAAACATTTATGGGCAATTCCACCGTAACTCACGCTACATTTTTTTCAAAATTGCAATTTCAAATAATTTTTTAATTTAAAAATAACTATTATTTTCTTTCTAAAAAAATCATACATATTGAAATTTATTTAGTAATTTAAAATAAGTATTGCGAATTTTTTAAGAATTTTAGTTTTTTAAATATTATTTAAAATAGAGTCGTAACTCACGCTACAAGAAAAAGACATGGATTTATGAGTATAAAATTCAAATTTGTTTTTTTTGCTTAAATAGTGTTTCAATAATTCTATATGCTTGTCAGGTGTTTGAATATACTTCTTTTATTCTAAAATATCAAGCAGTTTTACTGGGAATGCTTAAGAAAATCAGAAATAAAATAAAATATAGAGAGCTGTTCGTAACTCACGCTACAGTACTTCGTAACTCACGCTACAGTACTTCGTAACTCACGCTACATGTGTATAAGCGTTCAGTTATTCATGAATATAAATATAATTAAATTGATTTAAACACTTTATTTCATTTTTACTATAAAGTTTATGAGTATATTTAACAAAAAAGTTGTAAAAACTAATTAATTTATTTTTAATTTTCTAAATAAACTATACATTTTTCATTTACAAATTAACCTTTAAAACAAATATTTCTAAATATTGACTTTAAATTCTGACATTCCGATAAAAATAATTTTAAACAAAATTTAAGCAATGCAAAACACAATTAGATCAATACTGCATAATTATTCCCTAAATTAATTAGAAAATTTTGTTATTTTATTTTTTTTATTTTTCTTGATCATGTCCCTGTTCATATGGAATAGCCCTTATCAGATACACTCTTTAGAAGTCCTTTTGATATCGGTACCTTACGTACAAGACAAAAAAACGGTCTCGCAGGATTCAATCATTGCCCAAAAATAAAATTTTTTTAAACAAATTTTTTATTCCTGAGTGCCAAGCTCCCGATGGTACTAAAACAGAAAATCCTTGCTAACGAGTTTAGAATTCACACCATCAACATACCACTTCACTCCACTCAAATCAAATCCGCCACGAAAATAAAAAAAAAACAGAATAAATTCTCTTTCAAACCAGATAAATCTGGTGGCTCTAACAGGCAGCAAGAATGAATCCCGCCAAACATTTACACTTTTAGGTGTCAGTAAATTCACTTTCTTTCTTGAGGATTAACACGAAGCTCTTTCAAAACAACAAAAAAAAACTTCAAACTCCAAAGAAAAAAAAATAAGTAATCCTTGGAGAACAGCGTAGTCAATAGCTTCGGATATTCAGAGAGAGGGAGAAGAAAGGCATTCTGGGTACTAGGTTTCTTGCAAATAGGATTTTTATGGCGGCCATGCCAGCGTTCTAGTTTAAACTAATCAAACTTCCCTTTTGAAATTCAAATCCTCATCTTCAACTCATCTTCTTTTCTGGCGCACAGAGATCTTTTTCTGACTAGGATGCGTTCGCTCGTCTTTTTTATCGTCGTCCGCTTTCGAATTCAAAAGAGTCCGTCGGGAAGCCGTGATGAAATGGGTAGGGTTTTTTTGGCGGGAAAACTCGAGGATTGTGTGGAGTTATTTTTTCATGCGGTTAATTTGGTTTAAAGTGTTGTGATTTGTGCTTGTTAAAATATACAAACGAAGGTGGTTCTTTTTTTTGTGGCGGGATTGTAAATAAACACAAGGTTGATGTAAATAAATGTTAAGTGAGACTTCTTTGGTAAGAATATAACTTGTAGGGAGATGAAAGAAAAATTGAAGGAGTTAGTTCAATATTTACTATATCTTATGTAACAAAAGTCAATGCGTGTTTATAAGTGTGTGTCTATTATACAAATCCATAATTTTCTTCTGATCTGTCCCAAACTTGTTAGGCCTACTCAAAAAAAACATAGGCTGTGTTTCGAAAACTTTAAGCGACCACTTGACCCTCTTTTTCAAGAAGAAATTGCAAAAAAGATTTTTACATTAGGTGTTTTCAACATTCCCCCCTTTTCCATCATATATAATTAAACGGACTAACAAACCATCGTAGAACCCAAAAGGTGTAACTATATTTCGAACAAACATATACTAACTATATAAACTATACTGCCAAATAAAACTTTAAATATACCAGACAGTAAACCTTCACATTAATTCCCTTGGAAATTAATTCTCCGAGTGTATCTTATACTTTCCTAGACATTCAATTAAAGTATGTGTTTGGTTCATGGGCGTCCTTGGGACATTTTGAGAAATCATTCCATAGGAGTCACATATTCATTTACAGCACTTAATTTGTCAAAAGAATTATATCCTTTTGAGTTTTGTTGCTTTTCAAGGGATAACAAATGGTCTCAAAACTGGAGAGTTGAGTTAGTTATGTTGAGTTTTTTTCCTCCTTTGATACAAAATGTTTTCATTTCACTTAATTTATGATGTTTTTCAAGTTGGGTCCATTTCTTTAGAGGAATATGACAACAGAATAAGAGCATTTTTAAGTAAACAAAGTTGTTTTCTGTATTTCATTTTTTTCTTTAAAAAATCATTACAAATCCCTTAAATGATCTTAGCTTAAGCTGTAGGATACTAAAATGCAAAGATGTTTCTTTAAACTTTTATTAGAATGTTTTATAATTAAACTAATATTTTCTCCTTATTTGAAATTCTATTGATAATTCTATGCTAATTAAAAACAGCATCATTTGTGTCTTAATCGAGTTAAGTTTGTTTGAAATGATCCAGAGAAACTTTTATGAAAAGGACTAACGTTCCAACTTTTGTGTCACAGTGTGCAATTTTATCCGCCACTAACATATAATTTTTATCACATATCTCCCTTCTTATCCCATGGAGCCTCGCCCACTCATTTAATACAGTACTTACAAAATTCTAACTTATATTATTCCACTCATGAATAAATATATTATCAACTTGCAGGTTAGAGGCATTCTGACTAAATTACTCAGTGTAAGGTTACACCTAATTTGGCGATATCCGATCTATTTTTTTCGGCACCATGCCAATCTTATACCAACCAAACCGATCGCATTTCAACACCGCAATATTTTTGGGATCTGCTTGTTATAAAGCGCCATTGTACCCGCTTTCAAAACATTTACTGAGAGAAGTCGTGCCGATAATTTCAAGGAACGAGTTCAAATGGCTTGGATTAAAAATAAAAAGGCGTCCCTGACTCTGTTATAGCTGGCAGCCACTGAACTGGAATTGAATAAAACTAGTTCAGCAATACTAGAACTAAGCTAAACATCTACATAATTTAGAATCGTTGAACTACAATTTGGAAAAAAAATTCAGCAATATTAGAACTGAACTGAACTTTTAATTGATTGAATCGGTTGGATCCAATCAAAGCCCACACCCTTGGAGCGGTTGGCGATAATTGCGCCATCTTGGTAACCCTACTTTGATACACTAAAATTTGTCGCTTGGCGGAGAAAAAACGGTTTCTCAGCATTGTGGAAGGCACAGAAAACAACCGGTTTTCTTCCGCCTTCCGACGGTAGACAAATTATAGATATCGCTTGGCGCCATCTCGTTCTGGCTTGGCGCATTTTTTCGGTTTGCCCCCAAGGGTGTGGGCTCTCCTAGGATTTTACCATTTGAATCCAATCACTGAACTAGAATACTTCAACATAAACCACCACCAAACCTAAAATTATCCCCATCAAAACCGATCCAAAACGAACACTCCCTCAAACCCCCACGAGTGACCTCATTAACATCATCAGCCGCATCCAAAACAACCCCCACCGGGACAGATAAGGTTCGGCAGAACAACAAAATCCCCCCCTTTTCCCCCGAGTAAATCATCCCCAGGAATGCGATCTCATGAAGGATCCGCATTCGGAATATCTAATTACGATCCGAATTTCATTAAGAACATACCGCGTCTTCTTATTAATGCTGCTGCTTCGGGAGTAATTGTTCGATGCTAATTGGTGGTGGGTTGAGAGAGCTATGGAAATGCCGTTGAAGGGATAGCTTGTCATAATCTCTTTTGATTGTTCTGAAGAGCTTGCGAGGTCTTGATCTGATTAGTTGGAGGGTTTGATCGTGTTTTTGGTGCGGGTTGGATTAGTTTAATGTTTCTTGATGTTGGGGTAGTGAAGAAAAAGTGTTGTGACATTGTTGTGGTGACGACGGAACGTAAATATTTCCTATTGAATATGTGAAATGGTATTAGTCGGAATATATATATTTTGGATTGACTTGTTTAGATGAATTTTTATGTGATCGAAATGTAATTAAATTGCGTGTTTCAGACAGAAATTTTTCTTACTCGCTTCTTTATAAATACACTGCAAATGCTCCACACAAAACTAAACACGTTAACCCCCTCTACTATACTTCACAGCAAAGTTTCCAGTGCATCACTACGCGGAAGGAGAAAGTGAGTAAACACACATCCTGTTGGGTTGATAGGATGAATTTCGATACGCGCATTGTGATAAAAAGACACTGTTTATATGTGGGTTTAACGAAATAATCATATTTTAAAATTGACGTTCTTTGTTTCACTCGAAATTCAGACACCGCGATGGGAACTACTTTGTTTGTGACGTTGTAGGTTCAATTTAAGTTGCTGTCTAGTATACCACAGTCACTGAGCTATAAAACAAACTGGAGTTAGAAAACTCCAGCTCTCAAGCGTCGCCTCCAACCGTGGACCGGTTTCGCCCTTGTTAGGGCTCATCAGCACGGTATAGGGTAGAATGTAATCAGAGAAAATGTAGATAAGGGTAGAATGTAGAATCAGAGGTAGTGGTAAAGTACTCCCTTTTCATACCTGTGTCCTTTCGGGAATTTAATCTGTTCTATGGAATGCGCAGTTCATTCCGGCAGACAGTGGAAGACTAATCAATGGTCACCACTTTTTCCGTTATAGTCAGCTAGACTAAAAGCTCTCCCTCCGCTCTCTTGCGTTACCTTCCTATACCGTGCTGATGAGCCCCAACAAGGGCGAAACCGGTCCACGGTTGGAGGCGACGCTTGAGAGCTGGAGTTTTCTCACATATTCCTCTAACCAGAAGTAGTGGTAAAGTACTCCCTTTTCATAAACAGGAGTTAGTAGTGAGCGTGCTGAAACCGCATCACACCACGGAAAGGATTTCCATCTTCTTTTAATTTCCCCCATCTGATAGCCCAGTTGTATACACAAAATGAAACGACCGTTCTAAATTTTGCTCATAATATTTTAAAAAACAGGCAATGGCGGATAGATAAAAAGGGGGTCATGCGGGGATTGCCCCGATTGCTTATAGCCCCGAATGCCCCTATGCAATTTAACCTTCCGCGCCGGCACGTTTGGTCACTTGTTATAGTATCGGAGGTTGTCACTCCAGTTTGTTTTATAGCTCAGTGACCATAGTAGCAAAATAAGTTATTATAAGTTTAGCTCAAATTTTCAGCATAAAGTAGGCATGTTTTTAAGTTATTTTAGAAATAATTGCACCTCTTCAGGTGCTATAATTTATAAATTTAATGTTCAGTCATCAGTTTAAAATTTTAAAAAAGAAATTAAAAAAAATTCAATTCCTTTTTTTTAATTCAAAAACTACTATTTTTTATTTGGCCCTAAACTACATGAAAATTCAATTCCTTTTTTTAATTCAAAAACTACTATTTTTTATTTGGCCTTAAACTACATGAATAAGGAAAAAATTCCCCCGGTCTTTATTGTAGTGGGCATTAAAGGATTAATTAGAATGGGATTGAACAATATGGATGGAGTAAAAATGGATATAAGTTTTAGCAGTTTATAAATTTATTGTCTTTTGATAATTTTCTAAAGGCTCAATAAAAGTTGGCATTATTTTAATTAATTAGCTTTAATTTTTTTTCTGAAGTGGTAACATTTCAAGATGTTTCAACTATCTTTAGTATACATTTATTCTTTCGAACTTCTACACCTCGAAAAAGATTTTCTCCCTTGAAATTAAGTAGTATTCTATATTTTCCCTTGCTGTCTGGAAATTTCTTTCGGGACTCTGTGACTCCGAGTTATCGAGGTTACACTTATTGCGTTTGACTAACTGAAGCTTCTCATCACAATACTATTTTTTAAAGGCTTCTACCCCTCAAAAAAAAGAGACAGATAGGGGATGCACAATATCTCAATAACCCATACTTTCAATCCTCCGAAAACGAATTTTTACGCCTTCTCCTCTACATAAATCCGCCACCGTCAGCAAAAAAAACCCTCATAAATAAAGTTTTTCAACATTTAAGAAACAATGTTTCTGTAGCAGATGATAAAGGGAGCCGTTCGTGCCCTTTATGCACGTCACCCGAAGGTACCACACAAAAAGCAACAAATCCGTGCGTTTTGGGGGCAGGAAAAGACCCAGAGATTGCGTTTGGTGTTGAGGAGAAACAAGAAGGCGGTCGGGAAACTTTTCCCTTTTGCCCGGGAGCAAAATCCCATACTTTGAAAAATGAACGCCATTTATTCACACAGTTTTGCCCTCTGGCTTTTTTTGCGTTCTCTGAACACGATATGTTTCGATGGTGAGTCCCCAAAAGAGCTTAAAGGCTATATAGATATTTTAAATTCAGTATTCTGTTTTAAAAGTGCTTATTTATAGATATATATTTTCTGCCTTTAGTGTGTCATATTGTTGATATGCTTCATTCTTAAAACGAGTCTAAAAATGAGTAAAAATTACTCAAATCTGAGTATGTAACGCACTCAAACAGGCTCCGATCCAAATTTACTCAAATTTGAAAACATGTATGTACCCATTTTTGAAAATGTGAAGATACTCAAAAATAAAGCATCATGTGTTCATTTTTTTGATTCATCAATGACATTCTTATAAAGAGGGTGCAATTTGTTACAGTTATGATGATCATATAGCCATGTTACTATGATGTGGGAAGTAGACCAGTAAGTTGAGTGGTAACGTCACAACGTTGTGTTACACGTTATCACACTAACTTAACGTTACTTTCGGTGTATGGTGTATTGCAAGTATTTCAATTTTCAAATATAAACTAAAAATAAGCATAATTTGAGTGGTGACTATTAAATTAATTGAAACTGAAGGGTGTTTCAAAATTGAAAGCATTGGGGCATCATATTTTAACCAAAAAGTATCATACCAAAATGAGAACATCGATTTACACAAATTTGAAACTTTCATCTCTCTCAGTGTTGTCATTGAATAAACTGATTATTGGTTGACAGCTGTTTTTTAAATGCGCAAGAATCTTATATAGCCGTACCTATAACTGTATAAATAAGGCATGGATGAACTTTCAAGATTTAAAAAAACTAATACGCAGTAAATACTTATTTAGTTATTAACATTGTTGTAAAAATTAATTGGAACAAGATTTTACTGGAAATAAAATAAACTTTCCCGCACAGAACTATTTTCTTGAACTAGTTTTATCCTCAAAATTTTCTATATGAAATTGCAGTTGTTGCTCTTTTTGAAATTATAAAAATAAAATATTTATTTAATATACCAGTATGCATAACATTCAAAACCCAAAAATCGTTTTGGAGCAATAAAATTTAAAACTACCATCAAATTGGTTTTGTGGGCAGGTCTGTAAAGAGGAAATATGCAGTCAAATAAATAGAATATTTCATAGAGATAAGTTCCCTAAAAGATCATAGCATATTGAAAAAGTTCAATCAACATAAAAAGCATCCCGTGGGAAAAAAATATCTGTGAACTTTGGCTGCAATAGCTTTTTTCTATTCATTGACGATTTTTTGCAGCATGGGGTCTAAACACACCCAATTTATCCACAACAATAGCTATATTTTTAAGTGTCACATACTTCCCATTTTCACACCACCCCTCAAATTATAAAACCAATGTCTTCAATGAAAAGGCACTCTTGCAGAACATTTAATCTAAGACTAACTAACGGTCACTCTTGCATTCCCCCTCAACCAGACAAACTCCTCCATCCAAATGCAAAGTCTATAATTCATCGAAATGCAATGACGGTACATTTTGGAGCTTCATGGTCCCGTCACAAAGACTCGGCTTAATCAGAGGTGACAGCAACAACTGAGGGCGCATTTGCACATGTAAATGCAGAAGGGCTGTTGACACGTGCAATTATAATCCCTGGGCACCATTCATTAAAGCGGGATTTTGAGTGCAGTTATATGGGGTAAGGTCCCTCTTCAAGTTAAATATTTCTGTTTGGAGCGTGCCCGAAGAATAGGCACGTTTTGGTGCCTATGGAGGATTGTTCTGTTTGAACTCCGCCGGGGGTGATCGGCTCGAGTACCTGGAAATTTTATTCCCGCTGACTCAAGTTAGGATCTTTTATTACAAACTTCTGACCCCTTAAAGTTAATTTAAATCAGTGATGGCAAACCTATGGCACACGGACCATTGGGTGGAACGTGACCGGTATTTCGGTGGCAAGCTAACTGCCGACGATTATAATACAAAAAAACCCTACAAATCTGCTTTACAGTGAAGTTTCTACTCAACGGGAATTATAAAAAAAATCATATACTATGCACTCCCTTTGCATTATTATACGAGATAAAATACACACTTATTTGCTTCAAAGTGAAGCTTGTTCTTAACATAAATCACTATGAAGATATTATGTATTTCCTCCTTTTACAACACAATAAGAGAGATAAAACGCATTTGCATAAAATAACTAAGATAAATTAATAATAGTGATACGATAATAAAGAATAAGATAAAAACATTTGGTTAAGACTTCTCTTAGTAAAGGCATTTACTTAAAATAAAAAAATGGTTTCTTATACTTTTTAAAGTTATGTCAATGCCCAAAGCTCCTCCACCAACGACAAGGTGGCAGCCTAAGGCTAAGCGCACACTAGAGACTTCTGTCTCGGCGACTTAAAACACTAGTCATTCGAGAGCAATGCATTTCTATGAGGAAATTCTTGGCCTAGTGATCTTGGTCTCGTCGCCATGTGCGCGCACTCTAGCTTCTTGCAATAGCCAGGGAAGCAATTTTGTCTTTGTCGCCGAGACAAAAGTCTCTAGTGCGCGCTTAGCCTAACGGAGGAGAAAAATTTGCTTCAAAGTGAAGTCGGTCTTTTGCATAAATCATTTCGAAAGGATCATGCACTCCATTTACATGTACAAAAAAAGTAGTACCTACAAATATGCTTCAAAGTGAAGTTTGTGCTTTACATAAATTATAAAAAAGATCACATCTCTACTGCATTTACGTAACAATAGAAAAGATAAAATTCATACAAATTTGCTTCAAAGAGAAATCCGTCCATTATAAAACACAGTACAAAAAGGATCACATACACAATTATCCATGTCATTTTCATTATTACGCAATATATAAAATACTACTTTGCTTCAAACGAAACTTGTCTTTTTATATATAATTGTAAAAAGTAGTGGAATATACTCAGTCTATTTACATTATAGTACTATAATAACCTAAACACTTATTTAATACTTACATATTGGCTTGAAAAAGAAGCTTGTCTATTTGAAAATATCTTAAAATTGTAATTACATAAATAATTATAAAAACAATAAGTACACTTCATAATCGTACAATACTACATCCTATAAACGTTAAAATATCAGTTCTATACGAAACACTACAATTTACATCGAAATACACTAATCACTTAAAAAATAACTAAATATACACTGTTTCCTCATATTGAGACTTGTCACATTTACTTCAAACCAAAAACGTATTTCTAATCACACTTCATCATTGTCTGTAGGTTTGTTCATGGAGTTTTACCGAAACTATATTCACAGAGAGCGAATCCTCGAAGTAAAATAGAATTATCAGTACTTCTGTTACTCTTCTCCATCAAAATCCTTTAGACTTTCCCTTCATCCGTTTGGAATGTTGAAACGGATTTCTTTCATACCCAAAAAACATCAAAATATACACACATTTATTGGCTTAATCCATACACCATGGATCTTTCTGAATGTGTCTTCAAAATATCAGAGCTCGATCTTAATAATTTATGAAGTTATTTACATTTTTCTGACACGATGATGAGATTTTTCTATGAAGGAACGAAATTTTATGAATTTTATGTTGTATTTTTGTGTATTTACAATATTTCGAAACTCTAAGGCATGAAATATAAGTCTGAAAATGTGTTTATATATTCTGCAATATATGTATTATAGAACTCTGCACAGGTTTAGCTGTAACAAGGTTAGTTTTAAAAATATATATACATTAAAGTCCAAAATGATGAATTTTTCAGTTTTTTGGAGGGGTTACTACAAAAAACTCTAGAAAATAAAGTAATATTGATAGAAAGAAACCCGTGCAGAGTTTTATGTAGTATGATATAATGAACCAACAAATGAAAAAAAAATTACAAATATGCATGGTTAAAAAAGTCTTAGGGATTTAAAAAATGGTAAAATATTTTTAAAAACATAAAATTTTTAAATTCTGATTATTAAAATCTAACATTTTTTAGGGTAATGGGTATACCATATTAGCCCACTAAATATGCAATTGAAATCAAAATGATAATATTAAAAACTAAAAAAAATATCAGGGTACTCTGTCGCCTTAACGCTCTCTCAGCGGCCTTGAAGTAGATGTCTCCCAACTGCTCCAAATCCTTCCTTGTAGCATCGCTGGTTTCCACTCTGTACATCTTCAACGTTTTATGTAAATTACCGTTTTTTAAGCATAGTTTTAAAGGAGACTCACACATTCAAAGTATACATATTCAAACATCAACACGATTTCCATAATTTGTTCATTGCATTGTATGCTTCAAGATATTTGTTTAAATTTCCAAATGAACATAATTAACCATCAGCAACTTCCTTAACTGGAAATAGAAAACAAAGTTTAAAATATGCATGGCATACATTATGATGGATACGAATAGTTAAGTGGAAATTCTGCGATGTTTAGCATAAACATATCACTAACAAAAGAGGTAGAATAATTTTAACTTCTAGCATACTTCTATGCATGTAAATCCCCAAACGTTAGACTGATGCGTATACGTTGTTTCATACATTAATATTGATATTTATGCAACAAAACACGGTGAGAAATACAAAACTAAGCTAAACTATTTGCATCTGGAGGGAAACGTAAGTGGAATTTCTGACTGAAATCAATTTTATTTTCTTAGTATGTCTTAAAATGCAGAATGCATAGCGAATCATTCGTTTAAGTCTGTTATTTATTCCATTCACACACGGGCAAAAGAAAAGTTAATCCCAAAAGAATTTACCTCTAAAGCAGGGATGGCGAACCTTTTTCGATTAGTGTGCCATTTATATTACGGTTTCTGATTTTCAGGTGTCAAGTGTGCCACTTGTTATTTTTTTAATAAATTATCTTTAAACCCTTGGAAAATGAAATCCGTCTTTGAAGGTCGATAGTTTAGAACAGGAGTTTCCAACTTACAAGTACTTAAGGGCCCCAATCGAAGGCACAAATCTAGTGATGGGCCGTAAAGTCAGTGGTGTATATAGAAATTTATTTCGGAAAGGGTCCCAACAGTTATTCTCCAGTCCCTTCCAAGCATCTTTAATAGGTTTAAAGCAGCTTTTTAATACATTTTCGGTAGAATTTGCATTTTCTAGAGTTTAATCTAAGAAAAGTTGTCAATAATGAAGTTCCAAGTTAAGGGGGTCAGGAGGTCCTCCCCAGACAATTTTTGAAAATTTGACCCTATAAAAAGGGTTTTGAACTAGTTTTTGGTGCATCTATTTTGAATTTTGGACATACATTTTTAGGTAGGTTTTGATTTTCATGAGTATTATAAAAAAGTGGTTAATAATAAAGTCTCAAGTAGAAAAGGGGGGTTGGGGGCACTCCTCTAGTAAATTTTTGAAAATTTCACCCCAAAAAAATGGGTTTTAACTTGTTCCTTGTAAATACCTTTGCCAAATTTTGGAGGGGGCAGGGCCCCCTTTCACCCCCCCCCCCTTATATACGCGTCAGGCTCCGTTTGCATCCATGATTTTGTTTTCTAACGGCTTAATGTCCATTTCCTTTATAAGGGCGGTTGTGATTTGCTTAAATGACCAAGAAAATATGGTTACATAATACTTTAATGGCCCAACGGTAGCTAAGAGATGAGTCCGAAAAATTTTTGAATTTCAGCAAGCTAAAAAGTGTTTTGAAGCTGGTTTTGATGAATTTTCAGTTAGTAGGAAATCTCTAGTCCAGAACTTAAGTTTTTTGTGTCATTTTTAGTGAATGTCGCGTGCCACCGAAATACCGGTCGCGTGCCACCCAGTGGCACGCGTGCCATAGGTTCGCCATCCCTGCTCTAAAGCCTAAAAAATAATAATACTTTTACGTTTGAACTTTAATAGTATGACCAAACATGGCCGAATAGCGTTTTTGGCAAATCGATTATGATGCGATACTTAAATCTTACACTCTTTCCTTGCATTGAGTGGAATGATTATGCATTCTTCCCTAATATCACGTCACGTGTAATCGAGGCAATATCACGTCAGTACAATTTTACTTGGAAAGAAATTTTTATTCATTAATAAATTAGATGAACATTTTACGATTTACAAACCATTTTAGCAGTTTTAATTAAACGATTGAAATGTTTTACTGTGTGTGCATTGTTACTATACATTTTTTGACAGAGTAAGACAGATGTTGAAATTTGTATGTATTATTTGAAGTATTAACAGCTTATGCTATAAACTCTCAATACCAATGAAGGTAAGACTTCATAAAATTTCGCTTATTATTAAAAAATCAATGTGTAAAATTAACGTTATAAGTAGTTACTCTTTAATTTTGCAAAATTCACATAATATGGGTGAACTGAAACAAAAATCGTATGAAAGTTCGAGGAATTTGGACGAAGCGTTATGCATGCACTCATAGTTTAACCCTGTCTTTTGCCTATTGGACTTCGGTATAACTTTCTTTTAATTGAGAAAAATTTTAAAATATTAATACACTTTTCACCAGAAATACACAAGGGCATGTTCTCTGACAGAACTGAAATTTCTTGCGATACATATTCTTGCGATTTTGCATGCACAATATATTTAGGTTGTTAACAAAGATCAATAGTCTTCAGAAATGTACCGTATATTTGATGTTTCACAAAAACTTCTCACATCCAGAAAGATAACAAATCTTACAATTTCAAATTTTATCAGTCCCATAGTGCTATATATCTCTCCCTCTTCCTTTCCCTTTATGAAAGAATAAACTCAAGCTACATCCATATATATCCAAATCCTTTATGGTGTTTTGGTTTGATTTTTATATGTTTACCTCAGTAGATACTGATGGGTTAAAATAAAGTGTTTTCCCTAGTGATTTTTTTTAAATATAAATTTCATAACATTAAATGTATATTTTTTGGTATCAATAATAGTATTTTATACGAGGTGCAATAAAGTATTACTCAGCTTGATTGATGAGATAGAAAACGTAACTCCAATACCCATCCCAGCTCTCGCCGTATGTAGTCCATGTTAATATATTATCATAAGATAACCCAAAAACCACATGCATTAAACATTAATTGACCTAGTCACCCCAAAGCTTCCATAGGATCCTATGGTACTCTCGGGCATTTTGGGATGAGAAAGGGTTAAAAGTAGTGTATTTTAAAATGTAAAATTGTGATATAACGTTATACTACTCACGATATTCCTAAAAAAACAAACAAACCATTTCACCCGGTTTAATCAACTTCCGGAATGCATGCTTTCCGATTACTAGTTGACACCTAGCTCATTTAAAATTTTAAATAAAAGTAAATAATATTTTGAATTAGTAATTTGAATTTTCTGATAATTTTCATTATTTGATAAATATAAATTTATAATGTTTTTTGCCTTAAATTCCGTTGTAAATTTAAGATGTTTGGAAATAAAATTTATCAGTGTGGCAAGTCATTTTTAGATGGAGAAATGAATGTGAAAAGCAGACATTCCGGAAGTTAAATTAACTTGGTAACCTGGTTTAAATGGTCTGTTTTTTTTTAGGAATTTCGTGAATAAAACGTTATAATACATGTAATAAAAATAATTCGTATTTTTTAAGCGTATTATAAAATTTATTTTATGGGATGAAAGAATTCCCATTGTGTTGTTCAGTGATTCTTTTTAATTGTCTTAAACAAATGGATGCATCACACTTCCTGTCGCAATATTTTGTTGTGTTGAATCAACTCCTACTTAACTGATAATTAAAGTGGCAAAGACATTTGGCATTTTTTCCCCGAGTTCTTTCTCACAGATTTTCATCAGAACTAAATCGACACCCACATCCTCAGCGGATGATGCAATCATTCGTACATTCCTCCCACCTAGACTAGGTGGGAGGTACCATATTGGTGGAAGGTCCCTACGTATCGCGGTATAAACATCCCTCAATAATATTGAGGCAACTCCTTTCCACCACTTCTTTGCGTATAGTTCCGTAATTATTTACAGTGTTCACTTAAGGTTAACATGGAATCAAGTTTTTGACTATAAGGAAGGTGCATGTGTCTGATTTTCATAAACATTCAAGTGTTCCGTATGATTTTGTAGGGTAAAATGAAATATCTAATCAATTTTTCCAAAAAAAGAGCAAGTAATTAAATATTTTAATTTAAAAGTCGAGAAAAAAAACATGTGACTGAAAACGCTTAAGTGAAAAACCGTACGTCAAAAATCATACCATCACCTCCGCTGTTTTCCAACAATGGTCACCGTACGATGCCCATTTTCGTTTTCACGCACTTTGAAAAAGGGGATTTTTGTCAATTTTTTTTTGCTATCAAAACATTTCTCGATCGGCCTCAAATTTTGGGTAGTTGCTTATTTTTGCATGAAGGATAGATTAAAAAAATATGAAAAATCATGCAACTTCCTCATTATAATTGACTTAAAACTTTTGTTTCCCTTAAATTCCCTCTCGAACCTTCAAGTTCGTAGTTTTACCAATAAGAATTTTTGATTCCAGGTTAACCTTAGATTAGGTTAGAGATCTAAAAATCCCTTTTCGTAACTTTCGTTCACATTACTTCATAAATATGCAACGGTGCATCTGCACCCCCTTTTCTATTCGAAATATGCTCTTCCCTAGTTCTCAACAGACCCCCTCATATTTTTTTTTACATTTGTTTCTAAAACACCCTTATTTTGATACTCTATTTATACCTCTTTATCTATTGCTCTCTCTATTTAGTTTTCAGTCCTAATTAAGTCAGTTGAAGCAATTCTTCAGTTCAAACAAACATCTTTTGAAAACACTGTATCCCACTTATTCAACCAGCCTATTCTAAATCCATCTTCCCTTCATTTTAAAAACTTCACACTTCGCTTGACGCGTCTCTATTAATAAACAAAACGAATGGAGACCTCTATCTACCCTAAAAAAAAGAACTTCCAGCTCAGTTCTCCTTTAGAAGGTTAATAACCGTCTCCCCCTACAAAATCATTTAACTATTCGCTACCCAAATTATAAATATTCATGCACCGTAAACCTTTCGTGCTTACCTAACCCCAAATGAGGCATAAGAGCCAAGATCAATTCAAAACCCGCGATCCATCAAATGCCTTCCCACACGTGAGATTATTGCTCCTTTACATAAATTAATTTTTCTTTTCAGCCGCAATTTTTTCGCGAAGCTCGCCAAAATCACGCATCATTTGGCCAAGAGCGCCAAGCAGAAGAGTGTTCAGCGAGCCCAGTGACGTGCAGAGGGCTTTTTGTAGAAGTTGGTCATGCGTGAGAGCGCTCACACTAGGCGATGGGGGCGTGGGACCTTGTTAAAATAAAGGTTTCGGAGAGGTACCGGTACAGATAAAAGCGAAGTTCTTCTCAACAGATTAGATGATTATCTGAACTCATCCTAAGTTAGAAATTTGTGACACTATTTTCTTTGTGGAACTCTCTCTCCCTTTCTGATCACTAACCTTGACAAATACGTTGAAGTAAATTAATTTTAATTAAAAGCTTCAAATCTGAATTTTACAATGGCTTCAACTAATCTGCAACTCCAGATTCCGGGATATTTTTGATTATGCCTATTGGGGTTACTAGCCCAAGAATTAGCAGAGTGCTGGATGAAGACAACTTCAGATCAGATTAAAAATCATATTTATTAGAATCCTTTTAAAAACAGCAGCTTAGTCATAAGAACAGGCGAGAGTAGTGAGCGAGTAATTCACTTACCACTCAAATTGCAAATATATAGAGAGTTGGGCATTGACGTCAATGCCTGGCCCGCAGGTAAGATTCGAGAACGGTGGAATTTATTTATTGATTGATAGGTTTCGATTATTTAATGGTTCGATTCCAACAATGCCTTTACGTACTTTCCTCATTTGATACTTTTGAAATGATCTCAATTTTTATCATCTATTCGTTTTCTATTCATTACACTAGTCGACAGTGGTTTCCTAACAACAACCAAATTACTGTTTTTGTTACTAACTCATTTAGTTATTTAAATATCTGCAAGTAAAAAAGTTCCACTACGTCCCATTTTTGCGTAACAAAAATTTTCGATTTTCTGCCTTTTTTTTAAATTTTTGCGTTTTAAGCGTCATTTTTGTCCAATAGCAACCCTGCAATCCCATCCAATTAATTTATTTCTAGTATCCCAGTATGTAGACATTTTTTTAAAAGTGTGGCGATGTTTTTGTACTGCAGTTCATTTTGAAAATTTAATAGTTTTCAGTGTAAATTTTGCACATTTATATACAATACGTTTTGCTTAATTTGGGTACGGTTTAAATTACAATTCAACAGTAATATTTTACAGAAAAAGTGGGAAAAGGTTTTTCCCCACTGATTTGGGTCCAAATAGGTGACTAAATTGAAATATGGACTCATCACGTGTGTTGCAGAAGTTAGAATGTGGATCTTCTTAAGTGCGTAAGAGTCAACAGTAGTTCTATGCAAATTACTATCCCTATAGTATGGGGAGGACATTCAAATTATCTTAGCTATTTAATATCAATGACAAATACAGAAAAAAAAACATTTCAAAAAGTATTTTAAAGGACTTTTTTCGACATTAAGTGAAGGCAAACTCAAAGTCAGTATGAACCTCTGATTAAAAAAGAATTCACGACCCTGCTTATGAAGGAAAATTTAATAAAAACGCATTATCAGCTTGAAAATGGTTTTTAGGAGAGTGGTAAGATGATTTTTAGAAAATAGGACCGATAAAAATGTTTTAATCCCAATTGAAGGTTCTCTTTAGTCTTACCAAGCCATAGAATGTTGAGCATCACCCAAAATTCATATTTTACATCCACGTTTGAACTTATTTCCGGAAATTATCACTGTAGTCAATCTTAAACAAGGATAAAGATTCCCTTAGGACATTTACTCGATACATAGGTCACTGCGAAATAGCAATTTTGGGCTACATCTCTTGGTTTATTGAAAGAGGAGATTTAACGCCACTTAAGAGACAAAAAGTGATAAAATTGTATTGTACTTAATGAATGTTTTATGATTTTTAGTTCTATATTGTCTGAAACATGTATATAATCTTAATTATGATAATATTTTATGCTAAAATGATGAGATTAACTGCTAAAAATGAGTGTTTTCAACACTTTTTTCCCGTTTCTTACAGTACTAGTGCAATATTTGTAACAAAAAAACTGTACGTGCTGCAGCTTTTTCACAACTATTTCTGAATTCTACACCCTGAAATTAGTCGGAAATACCTAATCTCATTTTTGTTAGGGAAAAAAGTTAAAATTTGTCGACTAGTGTTATTATCTCTATCATTATTATCTCGATCATTATCTCTATTATTATTATCTATATCATTATCTCTATTATTATCTCTATCATTTCTATGTTTCTTTGCTTTAAATGCGTATATAATCATCTTAATAACAATAAAACTTCTTTAAAATAATAGATTATCTTATAATTGTCTTAATATTATTATTTATAATGCTTGAAAAGACCAAAAACTACATAAATTTAAAATTGAAATATTCTATTCTATTATTATTTATAATCTCTAGTGCTATTATGTTTTGATCTGTTTTATACAAAACTCAAAATCTTTTTTATTAAAACTTTTTCACTAAATACATTGATATATTTATATGGATATTCAAGATTCCTTCAGAAATAAATTAGTTAAAAGAATAAGGAAATGAAGTATCTGAATATAAATTCAAAAGCAAAATAAAACAGGGAAAGTATAATAGTAAATAAAAGAAGAAACTACACAAAAAAAAACTTTGGGGAAATATTTTAAAACAACAAATTGAAAGAACGCATCGAAAGAAGATATGCGAAATCTCAAAAAGCAAAAGAAGCTTTTAAGTATGCTAAAATAGCTATAATCAGAAAGTCAAGTCTACTTGTTTCTTGAATAAATTAAGCAACTATCCATTTGCATTTTCATTCATGAAATTAATGTTTTGAGAAAGCAATTTTGTCAAACAAGCAAGACTGTTTTTTATTTGTAAAATATTATTAAAAACTATAAATGATCATTCATTTCAAGTATGAGGTTTAATGTTTGGAATAATTTGTTTTTCTTTGGTTATTAGACATAGACATATTTTTATCAAAAACTGATAACAATTCAAACAATTTTTCCCCCAAAACCATTCAAATTATACATTTACAAGGAATTTTTAAGATATCTACACGTAAAACATTTAAAATAAACTTCAACAAATGAAATGATGTTGATACAATAGGTTGAGTAAGTTATCATTAAAAATTACAACATAAAATGATGTTTCAATTTTTAAATATGTTGGTAGTTAGCTAATATGAAAATATATTACACAAAAAACAATGGTTTAATTAACTTTAAATATTCCTCATTCGTTACATTAATAATTTCTGTACTATAAAAACACTTCTCCTTAATTCACATAAATAACGATACATAACGTTCTGTCCTTATCATTCAAGCACAGAACTTTCTAGTGTAACTCCATTTAAACTTACAATGGGTAAGAGAGTCATTATTACATTGTTTAAGTGTAATTAGAACAGCTTTTCCCAGTCTCCGGGTTTCTTATCAGGATTGGTTATGACGTACTTAAACTAGTTACTTCTGGTACATATTTCCTTGATTATTACTTTGTGATTGCGGTTGAATGCTGGTTTAACTCGAACTTTCTTCGATCTGAGAATACTAACAGATGATGTTACTAGAAACCAGTTTAATTTTTTTTTCACATGGAAAAATCAGTCGTTATAAACGTATTCATTTTAAATAATATTGAGTATGGTTCAAAGAAAATGTGTTCTAATTATCCAATTTCTTTCGGAAAGAGTCTTATCCAACTTATATGACTATTATAATCTATTTCATCATAAAATAGCTTCAATATATTGGCCTTTATATTTATTGGATTGAAAGTTAAGCCTTATGAACTATAATATTTTTAATCCTAAATTCATCCCTCTTTAAAAATGAATCAAATTTATGTCTTACCAACATTAATGTAAATTATGTTATGCCAAAAATCTAAAACTGATTAAATAAAATTGGTTCCGATATCAAATTCCTATACTTAGACAGCAACTTAAGTTGAACCTACTACGTCACCCAAAAAAATAATAAAAAAAACAAAGGAGTTCCCATCGCGGTGTCTTATTTCGAGTGAAACAAAGAACGTCAATTTCATAATAGGATTATTGCGTTAAACCCATGTATAAATAGTGTCTCTTTTATCACAATTCGCGTATCGAAGTTCCTCCTATCAACCCAACAGGCTTTACAGTGTCTACTCACTTTCTCCTTCCGCCTAGTGATGTACTGGGTTCAGGAAACGTTGCTGTGAAGTATAATTTATAAATTTAACACGAGCAACAAAAGTCCAAGGCTTTTCAAACACAAACAATATATCTCATCTTCAGAAATCGGAACGTATTTACCATGGAATTATCATCCTTCAAGACTATTCCAGGTTTCCCAAGAATATCTACGCAAACAGAAGTGCTCACAGCGTAAGCTACTTATAAAGGATTAAGCCCTGAATCTACATTCAGTTCCGTGCAAACCTTGCTCATAACCTGGCCGATGATAATCCCTAGTTATGACTGGTTAATTGCATGCTATTGTTAACGATCCCATGGCGTGTATCCTCCGTCCCATCTCTAAGCTTTCAACCAACTCTATGGAATCCCTTTCTGAGTACTTGGTATTAGCAATATTATGTGCATTCACTGTTCAGAATGCGATCAGATGGACTGAATAAGACGCGTTAAATGTAAAGTTTTGCAAGTAATGTGTTGCGTATTATCGTGTTTATTCATTGCGTAAAATGTATTAAAGGGCTTACTGAGTACCAAGAACGTACCTAAACCGATTCGAATACATTGTAGTAGTGAAAATTTTAGGTCGCTAAGCTCTCGTGTTGGTATTTATATTTTAAGATGATTCACCTAAAATCGTAAATTTCGATGGTTATTTTTAGATGGCAACATAGGGTGTTCGCTGAGGAACAGTGGAGTAAATCAAGAAAGAGATTAATCCAGTTTTAATTTAAATGACTTTAATGTGGCATGAGGAAAGTATAATCAACGAGCGAGTGAGCTCTACAACCGAAAACATAAAACAAGAACAGACAGGGGAAATTCCCGCATTTGAACACTGATGCGGTTTCAGTTACGGCAAGGTTGCCACATTCATAGGGTTGCTATACATAGGGTGATAGGGAAACAACAAGGGATTTCCGGTGCGATGCAATTTGGACAATATGTTTGTTGTTATTTACTATTAGTACTTGTATTACGGCTTTATAAATGCTAAGCAGCAGGCAGCAGGTAATAATAATAAATAATAATAATCAATACATAAAAACATGTTATTAAAGCACACTGAAACAAGATACTTAAATCAAGACAAATATCCATAAGATTTTTTTAAGTTTTTTTAATACAATTATTCCGTAAATAAATGTCAGTGTTTCAATATGTATTTTAAAACATTTTTGCTGTGACTGCTTATCCCCTTGGTTTAGGCACCCCTAAACCAACTCCAAAATAATTTATCCTTATTGAGAATGAATCACAAAATAGGCCTCATGAACTTAACGCTTTGCATACCCTTAACTTCTTACCACTTTTATTTTAGGGGGTCGTTTTGATAAAGCAGTTAGTACTTTTTTCAATGCAATCCAATAAGTGAAAAGTTATACCTTCAATTCAATTGTTCATAAGCACATCATTATAGTTTGAGCAGATTAATGCCTAAGTTAACTCTTACTTTTAAGCAAAATATGCCAAATACCATGAAGGTTAGTGAAGTTCAATTACTTTCTCCAATGTCAAAGATGCAAATCATTATTATGTATCAAAAAGTAACTACCATGTAAGCATTTTTTCCAATACCCAAAAGAAGTGAGTACTCCCTACCCTGAAATTGGAAAAAAATACCCTTCAACATATTTACTCTATCTAAGCTCTAATGAAGCAGTCTCACACTACACCTACCATTTAATATCCCCTAACCGGTGGATCATTAAAATATCCCGTCACCTAGCCACAGATTAACTCAAGATGAACGCAGAATATCAATAACTAACACACGCGCTACACGCGGCGAACCCCATCAACCAGGCCAACAAACAACACTGGGGGGAGCCTTTCCGGAAAACAAGGGGCTTAATGCACTTAATTACTCTGATTAAATATCTGGGACTGAATAATAGATGGTTACATTTCGCTGTCACGAGCTCAGCTGAATTATGCAGGCTGAACAAGTCGAACCTGAATTCCGAGGGCAACTCTTGCATAAAATTAAGTATTAATCAACCGATGAAACTTTCATGGAAGGAGACACTGCTGATTCTTCTTCGTTGGTTGTTATTTTTCTTTCAGATATGTTGGGGGATAACTGGTGGAGACATTTTCGTAGTTGTGCCGTCAAAATTGGATATTATTATTGGTTACAGCTGCGTAAGGGTAAAAATATATGTGTATAAACACAGAGTGTTTCAAAGTTCATTTTCCTGCTTTTAGCCTCATGACAGACCTAGCTACTCGAAACGCTCGAAGTCGTAAATCAAGATAGGGGAAACGCATAGAGTTGAGCCTGAGACTCACGCTATCTTGTCAAGATAGAGGACTAGGCTTTCTCCATGCTTTTTTATGGAGATTGATCCTTCTCGCGTTTATTGTCGCTTGTACTGTGTCACAACGCTTATTTGGAACCGACGTACCTCAGGGTTATGAAAAAATGTGTAACCCCTTAGGTACAAGACCTTGTTGAAACCATTGTGACCTCTTTGTGCATCCCTTGCGGTTAAACAAGAAGCTTAAAAATTAGTTAAAAAACTGAAGGAGATAAAATAATTTTCTAAATGAAATTTTAGGGCAATTCCACGGGTAACTGACTGACATTTTTCAAGAAAAACGGTTAGTATTTTGTAATTTTCTTCCCAAAAATAAATGATAAAAAAATACTTTCCACCTAGTTTATTGCTTTCTTGTTAGCTTAATCTAATGGCACAATTAAATTTTCAAAATTTGTTTTTATTGATTTTTAAAAAATTTTAAACGACATGGTAACTGACTGACATAAATGTTTCACAAATGTCAGTCAGTTACCATGTCGTTTAAAATTTTTAAAAATCAATAAAAATTTATTTTGAAAATTTAATTGTGCCATTAGATTAAGCTAACAAGAAATCAATAAACTGGGTGGAAAGTATTTTTTTATCATTTATTTTTGGGAAGAAAATTACAAAATACTAACCGTTTTTCTTGAAAAATGTCAGTCAGTTACCCGTGGAATTGCCCTTTAGTTCTATCTTTTTTCCATTATTAAGATATAAAATTTTAGAAAGGGATTTTCCTAATTAAAGCTAGATCAGATGAAACATTTTATTCCAAATTGTAAAGCACACATAATTGTAGTTTAGCGATTTAATTGAATTGCGTTCAACTCTCGCTTACGAAGTAAGCCATTCCATCTGTAAAGACAGAAATTTCGTTAATTACGAAGAAAATTAACTTTAATAATTAGATTTAAGTCTGAAAGAAAATTATTCTAATCACGCGCTTTTAAGGAAATGGCAGATATACGTTAGTATCTGCATACCTAATTTAATTACACAATTCTTGAAAAGAACAGAGTTCTGATAAATTTCACTTCCTAACTTAGCTTATCATCACTGCAGTTTTCGTCACATGACCAAGCAAATCTTATTTGGATAAATTTTAAATTTACGCGAAGAATTTTAATCGAACTCAAAAAAGAAATCATTTGAAAAAAACGAACAAGTTCGCGCGTTGTTTTCCTGCCAAAACCTTCATGTAAGGGCATCATAACACGTTCACTTAACTCTTATCTGAAACAACTAAACCCTACTCAAATTCATCATCCAAGAGAGGCATCAAAATAAAGCATTAATCACCCCGATGATGGGGGAAAAATCCGCCCAAAACCTGCTTACCTCGTGAATTCCCCCAACCCTTTTTCCCTACGTATTTATCCCCCAACCAGGAGCGATTGGCATTCAATTTATTAGCAGGACCTGTGACAGAGCTAATGGTGGGGGCATACAAGACATTTGTTATCAATCCCGGTTGTTCCGCTGTTCTTTTTTTTGTCGACAAGCAGGGGTGACGTTTCGCATTCGTGTCGGTGACGCGACCCTGAGTTCCAATTAAAGTTTGTCAAGCGGTGCCTTTTGGAAATGCCGTTACATGAATTTCAGCGCCTGTTATCGAAGGAACAATGAAAGAGATTGCAGGTGATTTTTATGGGTGTCGCATCCTAAGGGTGCTTTTGTCCCAAGGGTGTCAAACGGTAAGGGTGATGGGTTTTTAATATCGTCCTCTTTCTGATCTTGGCATGTGGTGTGGAATTTTAGAGATGCAAATAATAAAGGGATATTGTTTTACTTAACGGTGTTTTGTTCTCCTGACGTTCGTTATTTTCACTCGGTTATGAAATCTATGAAATGACATTCTGGTTATGAATAACATCAATTTTAGTGTCAATGTACGCATCCTGTAACGTGTCCCAAATGTTCAAGACTCGTCCAATTTTTGTCACGTATGCCCAAATTTCGTTTACTTCTAGTCGCCATGGGGAATGGAGAATGAGGAAGTTGCATGATTTTTTTTTATTTTTTTAATCGATTCCTCTTGCAAAAATAAGCAATTACCCAAAATTTGAGGCCGATCGAGAAATTTTTTGATTGTCAAAAAAATTAACAAAAATCCCCTTTTTAAAAGCGCGCGAAAACGCCAAGATTTTGGATGTGACGTCATCTTATACTAAACATTGTTGTAAAGCAATGGAGTTGATGGTATTATTGTTGACGTCATCTTATAGTTTAAACAATAAACGTTTTCAGTCACGTGTTTTTTTCTCGACTTTTAAATTAAAATATTTAATTACCTGTACATTTTTTTGAAAAACTGACTAGATATTTCATTTTACCATATAAAAAACCATACGGAACACTTGTTTGTTTTTGAAAATCTGACACATGCAACTTCCTTATTGCAGCATCTCTTATAACTTTAAATATTCAATTTTAATTTTTTTTAAATTCTCTCCTGATTCCAAAAAATGCGCTTGTCTTTTCCCAAAAACTTTTTTCAAGGTAGTTATGACATATTTTAATACAGAAAGCTCCTAACAATGTGACGTCACATGTGTCTCTTGGAAATGTGGGAAACACCTTTTTCATCGAAACACTAGACAGTAAAGAAACTAGAGCTCAGTCTTTCAAAGCGGGATGATAACAACAAGCGGGAGCAAGGCACATTTAACGTTCAGCTCAGACAGAAAATAAGCCATTTTTAATTTATATAACTTTTTTAATTTAATAAAAAAAATTTACTGCAATTATCCATTGCAACACCTCTTAAAATTCTAAATTTTCAATTTCTCTCCTGATTCCAAAAATACGCTTGTCTCTTTTCCCACAAATCTTTTTTTAAGGTAATTACGACATATTTTATTATAGAAAGCTCCTAACAATGTGGTTCACATGTGAGTAAATTTGGAGAGTTGTTTAAAAACTTAATTTTCCACTTTTTTGTTCTGTTGACCTCAAATATATTTGTAATTTAATACCTAAGCAACGCTTAACCTATGTATCTGAAAAAAGTGAAAAATTGATGCAGGGATTGAGCAGAATTGCTCGAAATACTTTCGGTATCAATTACATTGTCCATTCACTAATCTATAAGCAAAGGTATTCAGCCGTTCATTATGTTCGGCGCAAGAGTTTGGGTTATCTCCTTAAAGAAGAAAATAAACTGTAGGTATTTGAGACGTATACAGAGGCGGATACTCCTTAGAGCTATTTCCGGTTACCGAACCTTGAGTTACGAAGCTGTGTTTGCAATTTCTGGCTGTCCGCCTTTGGATATTGTCATCTTAAATAGCACAATCTTTAGAGAAAACTTACTACTTCTTCCTCTGCTGGCTGCGATCGTGTTTTGCTTCTCACGGAACTCCCCCATCCCTCAGAGAGAAGTGCTATAACAACAATTGAATTCAAGAGCAATATTGAGGATAATTTCCCTGTGACACTTTTTACTGATGGCAGTAAAATTGATGGTAGAGTGGGTTTTGGTTTTGCTGTCTTTCAAGAACGCATGGAAGTCCATCACTCTCAATACCGTATTAGAGATGAATGCACTGTCTTTGTTGCTGAACTCCTCTGCCTAAGCTTTGCCATCAAGTGGATTGTGCAACAGAGAATTGGTACTTTAAATTATCTCATCTGTACTGATTCTCTCTCGTCCTTACAAACGTTAAAAGACATATTTTCTCACAACGGCATTGTTGTTGATATCCAAAAACAAGTAAAGGATCTCAGGGATCGGGGCATTTTGGTTTATTTCGCCTTCGTGCGCGGACATACTGGCATTTGGGGCAACGAGAGCGCAGACCATCTCGCAAAGACTGCCACCACACGGAATATCGATCTTCAAGTTAACATTCCAAAATTGTACCACAAGAAGATTATGATCGAGAGTATCATTGAATCATGGAACTCAATCTACCAGAACTCAGTTACGGCCAGCATTACTAAAAAAATTTTTCCCACCATTAAAAATAGACTGTCTTTTGCCGTCACTTTGTCACTAATTTTAAAATAACGCAACTTCTGAACGGACATGGTAGAAATACCTCAACAGATTTAATTTATGCTCTGAAACTTCTTGTGATTGCAGTGTCGGAGGTGACGAGGATGTGGAACATGTAATATTTCACTGTTCGAAATTCATCCCACAGAGGAAAACCCTGAAATTATCTCTGAAAAAACTTGAAATTAAGTGGCCTCCTGCTCTTCATAATTTAGTGTCTTCTAAATGTGCATTTGTCCTTTTTACTAAATTTATTAATGACACGTATAAACCGTTTTAACATTTTAAACATTTGTGAACTTTTAAATCTTTTGTTACCTTGAAGTTTTATTATGTACTTTTTTACTTACCTCTGTAAGCCCCGTGTAATACTTGGTGGTTCACGGGGAACTTTTTGTGTGTTTAATAAAAAAAATACCTAAGCAATTTTAAGTTTTTTCCCCTGGAAAATTGCCAAAAAAATTATTGGAAAAGAAGTGTAGATGTTTTTATAAAGAACTCATTCTTGGAAAGACTAGGAAAAAGTATGGCAATTAAAATTATCATTCCACGATCTCGTACTAAATTTCTTTGAATAGCATGGAATTTTCAAAGGATTTCTCAGTAATAAACAGTAAACTTGAGCAACTAGTTGACTGAATAAAATTGTATGCGTTTAAGAAAACTCAAGAGAAAAAACTCCGAAGGAAAGATGATTCGTAATAAGCATAGTAGTAATAACGTAGATATTTAAGAAAATAAATATATTTTACGAAATATTTTGGAAATTTGACCTTTAAATCGGGGTTTTAATTCATTTTTATCTACTGTCCAAATTTTGGGAGGGGTCCAGACTTTGACTCGCACCCCCCTTCTGGAGTTATCACGCTTCATTAAGGGTGGTGTGACCCACAGTTTGAGAATTGCTGCATCACTACAATGGAACTTACAATCGTTTCTGATAACCCATTACATCTATCAACAACCTTGTTAAAAGTAGCATTTTCTGCTTTCCCCTTTAAAATCTGCCTTTTTCACACAATTTGAATCTTTTATTATTATCCATATTGAATAAACAACGCCGTCTGAAAGAAAATATTTATACTATCATCCAACCTTCCCCTCTAGCCAACTATATTTCCCAGGCTTACCCTATTTGAATTTTTTTATGGGAAGTTACATTAATTTACAGGTCATGACCTTAAAAAATAAAATATTAGTGTATCTTGTTTCCATTTTAAATCACCCCTTTTATGATTTACGAAATGACTGCAGTAAGAACATTCATCTAATTTAGTAAAAGAAAACAAGACAACAACTTTATTTTCTCAAGCCCCTAAAACTTATTAATCGTGAAAAATTCTCACAAATATTTTTGAACCCCTATTTTTGTTAATTGAAAAAGACATAATGGCTTAGTGCATAATTCAGACAAAACACAGAAAAATTTTCTACCCATCTCCCAGCAAGCACAAAACGAATTTCCCCTTCAAGTGACACAGACAACAATTTATTACAACATGCCTGGGCTGCACAAAACACAGCAGCATAGGGCGCCAACCAATTTGTCAGTGGGGCGTCTATTATTGCCTTCCGATAGAACTTGATTAAAGCCCCGAGCGATTCGTGATATTTTCATTTAAATGGATAAATTCGGCTTTAAAACTAACGAGCTTGCATAATGGAAGGCATTAATCATATTGAGAAATGCAGCGTAGGTAGTAGGGTATTGGGAGATAGCTCTTTGTGCGCGCGTTTCCTGTATTAATTAATCACAGGAAAATAAAGCGCTCGCGTTTCAAAAGGCTTGTTGCAATTAATGAAAACAAAGAGTAATTTATTAGCCAAGAATAAATTTAGTTTGTGTTAAGGACTTTGCGAGATGGCCGCTGTTGTTTACTAAGTAGAAGTGTCTGTGTTTCTAGTTGACGTTTCGTACAACATATTTTTATGAAATTTCCATCTTGATAATTATGTTGGATTAAAGGGTTTAGAATGTTTAATAAAGTAATAGCGGTTTTGGTTATCTGGTTAGAAGAATAATAATCAAAATTTAAAATAAAATGCATTTTGTATTAAAAGTAATTGCAATACACATACTATACTAATATTTTTCAAGGTTTTCATAATTTTTGGTAAGATTATGTTTGAATAAGTCTTAAAAAGACTAAATGGGTAAACATTAACCAAAAATGGGGTTTTTTGTTTGTTGATTTATAAACCTAAAAGTACATCCCCCTTAAGCTATTTTCAATTTTTATTTCCTTTTGAATTGTTAGTGGTAATGATATTAATAGAACAGAATATGACCTCTTCTTAAGCATGTCAAACAAGCCATATGTACAATCATTAAAATATATTTTTTAAGCTATTCATTTATTTAAATTACGCAATTTTTTTCTTTTTCAATACCAACACACATCACTTTTAACAAACAAAAAAACGAGTAGTTATCATATTATTTAAATGTTTTTTCATCATTAATCTCTCTATTCTACAAAAAAGTTTTTGTAAATGGTTTCCAGAGAAAGGCTTTTTAATTACTGATCCGTATAACATGTTTTTGGAATCAAACTGTTTGGATTCTTTTGAGGATGTGCAATAAGCCTTTAGAATTTCTAAAAAAAATTCTCAATTCTAAAATATTTCCATTTTTCTGAATTAAGGATAAGGTTGCAGTTAACAGCAAGAAACTGTCATACAATTTATTATACCTTCAATCACAATGACCAACCGACGCTATTCATTAATGATGAAAATAATTCCTTTCATGCTTTAAAATGCGCTTCAAAATATACTTTCTAAATAAAATATTTTTAAAAGACTGATAAGAGTTTTCCAGAAACTCACAGATATACTATTTAAGTATAGAATTTAACACACCAAAATCAATTGTTTGTAAACATTAATATAGTACCTAGTAACTCGTCAAAATGTCTAGCGTTTTATCATTCGAGTTACTAGGTACTATATTAAATTTAGCAGATTCATTGTTGAACTTTTTTGTAAATATTGCATAACAATATTTACGAGCAGACTTGATGGCTATTTTCAAGGAAAACGTGTTGATTAAATTATTGATAATTTACAACCAATAAATATTTTAATTTTTAAGAGAGTGTGCTTTTGGAAAGTTGTTGACGTTTCTTCTACTAATTGTTTTAACGAATGTTTTAAAAATAAATAATTTTAGTGAGCAGGGTTTTGTGGGGATTGCGAACCGATCCGAAAGGCCCTGCGTCAGCAGTTAACGGGGGTTGGCGAGCGATAGCGAGCAGGGGGCGGTAGCTCCCTAGTATTCAAAGTAATAAGTTTTTTTACGAATCTCAGAAGAAACTACTCCTTTTTATCCTCATTAAAATTATACATTTTGTTTCTAATTTCAGTTACTCTTGCTAACAAATTTCTTAATTTATTCGCTAACATAGATGCATTCAATTATCATAGGTGGGAAATTCAAAAAAACAGCTGGTTTCCCAAATACCAGCTTAACACGACAGCAACGTTCCCCGAACCCAGTACGTCACTACGCGGAAGGAGAAAGTGGGTAAACACAAAGCCTGTTAGGTTGCTAGGAGAAGTTTCGGTAAGCGAATCGTGATATAAAAACACTATATATGCATGGGTTTAACGGTTTAAGGCTACAGTGGACACTAAAAAATTTCATTATAAAATTTTTTTATTTTTTAAAATAAATGTATGAAATTTGGTCTGCTTATAAAGGTGGTCAAATTAAGCTTAGAAAAAAAGTTTGGTAAAAAAAATCTTAAATAGTTTTTGAAAAAATTTAATTTTAAAAAAAATTAAGTACTTTTTCAAAATGCTCCAGGTGTTCCAATTTGTTTACTATCTTGGATTTTTTTCTTTATTTGTTATCCTCAAATACTCATTAACAAATATTGGATCGAAATGGTAAGTTATAAATGATGAAAAATGTTCCAAAAACCGAATTATTTTTTCAAAAATTTCTATTTTTGGAACACTTTTGCCTTTTGCTTCTAAATCATCTTTTATAACTTACCATTTCGATCCAATATTTGTTAATGAGTATTTGAGGATAACAAATAAAGAAAAAAATCCAAGATAGTAAACAAATTGGAACACCTGGAGCATTTTGAAAAAGTACTTAAATTTTTTTTTAAATTTAATTTTTTCAAAAACTATTTAAGACTTTTTTACCAAACTTTTTTTCTAAGCTTAATTTGACCACCTTTATAAGCAGACCAAAAAATTTCATACATTTATTTCAAAAAATAAAAAAAAATTATAGTAAAAGTTTTTAGTGTCCACTGTAGCCTTAACGAAATAATAATATTTTAAAATTGACGTTCTTTGTTTCACTCGAAATTCAGACACGGCGATGGGAACTACTTTGTTTGTTAGTGAAGTGGTAGGCTCAACTAACGTTGCTGTCTAGTATAGTCTAGTTTCCTTAGAGCAGGGGTTCTCAACCTTTTTGACTCCGCGACCCCCTTTTCAGTGAAAATAATTTGGCCACCCCCTCAGACCTAACATGTTAAGATTTTAATAATTATCTACCACTTATGTGCCATTTCACTCCCAATACGCTGTCGATGCATCCTTTATTTACTCTTATTCAAAATAGTTCATGCAAGAAACGAACTATTCTCTCTAATAATCTATAAGTTTTGAAAATTGTTGTGTCTGTATAAAAAATAACTCTGTAAATAGGAATGTTTTTAATTTTTGTTCCGCGACCTCCCTAGGCATGCCCCGTGACCCCCAGGGGGTCGCGACCCACCGGTTGAGAACCCCTGCCCTAGAGTAATCCATTTATTTACCATCCGTGTGTAAATAAGCCTCAGGTTCCCCAAACAACCAGTTTCCATTATTAAAAAAATTACCCTTCTTTACTCCTCGTCCGTCAGTGGAGAAAAAAGGAGCGATTGTCACCCGCGTGTTAAATTTTCAATCGAGTACCTCTCTCTCTTTAAAATCAATAAAACGAGCATCTCGATGAGCGAAAAAGACAAGAAAGAAGAATATTTTATCTAGGAAAAGCAGACGATAAAAAGCGGGCAGAGCAAAAACCTCAACGGCGATAACAAATGCCGCTTGTCAGATGGCCGAATCGCGGACTGCGCCACAAATGTGTTTTTAATTCCGGTTCCCAGGCTAAGAATGGGAAATCAATTTTCCGGATCGTTTTTCTCTTAGCCTCGGCACCAGAGTGTGAGTAATTCAGGTTTTTTTTCCATTCATCGTTTCCTTCCCTGCCAATTTCGACGAGGTTTTTTTTAGATTTTTTTAACGCACCCTTGCCTTGTTGCTCTATAATTGCCGGCTGACATATTTAATTGTATTTTTTAAGTGTCTTAAATCCCGAGGATTAAAATTCGATGTGTGGTTGATAATTAAAAGTCTGGGGGTTTTTTACAGGTGAGATCTCTAATCGTTAGTGATTAAAATGTTTTGAATGCGTGAATGAACATTTATTTTTAAGGGCTGTTCAATTTATTTTTTGGAGGGGATTTTCTTTCAGCGTTTTTAATTTTAGTAAAATTCTTATGATTGGCTGGATCAACAAAAAATCGATGCAATGATTTTGTTTGATGCAGGCGATGTTTTCATATATATCAATAACCTATCAATAAATGAACTGTTAAGAGTAAACTCAAAACCCTCAAGTGTCGCCTCCAGCCATGGACAGTTTTCGTCCTTGTTAGAACTCATCAGCACGGCATAGGAAGGCAACGCAATAGAGTTTAAATCGGGATAAGCTGGTTTGCCTTGTAAACAATAAAAAGTCAAAATTAAACTCGAATTCACCACTATTAATGTAATTTAATTTGATGGATGACTTTGAACTGCCTTGTTACCCATGCATCAGATTCCCTCCCTAGCACACCCATCTCATACCAAATATATATCAAGTTTACTTAACTACAACTAGAAGCAAACGGAATTCGCAAGCAACACACGTTCAAGATTCGTCCAATTTTCGTCATGTATGCCCGAATTTCTTTTACTTCTATACTTCACAGCAACGTTTCCAGTACGTCACTACGTGGAAGGAGAAAGTGAGTAAACACAAAGCCTGTTGGGTTGATGGGAGGAATTTCGATACGCGAATTGTGATAAAAAGGCACTATATATACATGGGTTTAGTGAAATAATAATATTTTAAAATTGAAGTTCTTTGTTTCACTTCAAATTCAGACACCGCAATGGGAACTACTTTGTTTGTTAGTGACTTAATAGGTTTAGTAAGTCACGTAAACTTGACATATTTGGCATGAGCTGTGAGACTAGGGTTTGACTATAAATGATAAGAATTGGATAAGAATGGCTTGGGCCGTCTCATTTTTCCTAACACAGCACCGCCAATTCACGATTTTTAGCATACATCCCACCGAAAAAGCAAAAGAGCAGCGAACACAAAGTTAATTAAACGTCAGCAACTTACGCGATGTAGAGAGAGTAATTAAAAACTCGGCACCTCGAAAATCCGCGTAAATTGCTCCCTCAACCGTGCCCCGAGAAGACGCGTAATGAACTGAATGTCCCCCGTAAGTGGGTTCCTCGAGCAAACAATTACTTGAGTTAGCTGCAGCAGGGGATGCCGGGAGTCGGTTGTTTTGAGGTTAGAGGTTGGTTTCGGGAAAGAATTTTCGGGTTGAGAGGTCTTAGTCCTGAGTGTGTGGGTGATGTTTCGATCTTGAAGTGTTATGCATGGTGGGGTAACAGATTGTTGTTTGTTTGGGTTGGATCAATTAGGGTTAAAGTGTGGGTGGATGTAAAAGAGAGTTAAAGGAAAGTGATCAGAGTATATGAAAGAAGAGAGTTTGGTCTCTTGCTTCGTTTGGATAAGATGTTTTAAGATTAGGGTCTAAGTGATTTCCTAGGAGAATATTTTCACTTTACTCTTAGTGGATAATTGAATCGTCAGTTTGAAGAAGGGAATAAGTCCAAAAAATGACACATTGACTTTTTGTGCTCAAAACGATCTCCAAGCTTTGCTCTACACATGGGTGAAAAGAGGAGGAAAATAACTGGCCCCTATAGGGAGATATCGCCCTTTGAAGTTGTGAAATCGATGTCCATTCATTGTATTTTTTAGGTTAATTTGGAATTAAAGGTAAATTGTCCTTTTTATATTCTTTGTGCTGTAAACTAAGTTTTAAAAAAATTCTCTTAATTTCAATTATTTTTCAGCAGGGAATGTTTGACTCCATTCATATTCACTCACTCCATTGATACTGCTTTAACCCCTTAACAGTGACATTTATTTCAGAAAAATTGACCAAAAATGGAAAAAATATTTTGACTGCTTAATTTTGTTCATTATATTATTTTTAGTGTTAGAAAATAATTTTTTATAAAAAATCAAAATTTAAATGCAATTACAAGTGTATTAATTATTTTAACATACACATAAAAAGTATTGGATTACACACACATCTTATTAAATTAGGAGGAAGATTATCCAAACATGATGTCTCACAATCTCTAAACGACGAAAAATCACTATCATCATCGAAACGAACTCAGTTTTGGCTTCACAAAACGGAAACATTAATTTTTCTCCTGCCCGAGCTGAGCTCGGGCGACGCTATTAAGGGGTTAATAACTCAGTTTCACTATAATTTTGAATTTTATTTGTCTTATTCTTTTTATTTCACCCTTTTGGGGTGTAAACTAAGGGGAAATATAATTTAAATGTTAATTTAAGGATTTTTGTGAATTTCCATAAGGTGGAAAAAGGGAATAAGTCGATCAACTTATTTTGACTGTAAAATATTTTTGAAAATATATTTTTAAAATATTTTAGTGGTTATAAAATGAAAATTCCGTTACTTATACAGTTTTTATTTTCGATTATCTCAAAACTTGGTTTTTAGACTTATTCCCTTCTTCCAACTGACGATTCAATTATTATACTATATTTTAATACAACTTTGGGATTGAATATCACCCCAAATTTTAGGCATAGTTTCTTATATGAGTTTCATTTTTTCTCATACAGTTCTTCAAAGAAGTCTAGGAAATAAAATGGTATGTTGAGTAAAATGAGGCTTATAAATATGCCAAATTCTGTGTCCTTTATTTTTATGAAGCTCAATTATTTTTGCAATAAATTCAATAGTCAAAAAATCCATATTAAGAATTAAATGTTGAAAATAACATGTAACATGAGTGAAAAAGTTGTTTAAAAATGCCACTGGTAACTCGAATATTTTTAGAAAGAGCTTCCAACAGGACTTTTGCTTAAAAATTATTTAACCTGATTAAACCTTCATAATATTGACCCTTATAACACAAATATTTAAACACATCCTAGAACCATTATTTTGAACATAAAATATAGAAACAAACTTTAGTTTTAGGTTTTAGTTAAATACTATATAATGACTGCTAACTGAGGTTGTATTAACAAGATACTATACTTCAGAGCAACGTTTCCTGAACCAGTACGTCACTACGTGTAAGGGTAGGCGCACACGAGCAACTTTTGTCTGTGACTGTTTTGTCAGTACCTTTCTAGCTATGAGCGAAAGGTAGGGACCGCACACGGTACGACGCGACACATTCATGACAATTCTGTCCGTGGCTAACAAGATAGGGCCTAGGCGAAAGGATTTATCTGCCTTATAGATTCTATGGCAATGCGCACACGGTATGGCCATGCGCACAATGCTGTAATTTTGGAAAATGTCACGTTCTCGTTTGCCCACTCACTTTTTCTCGATGACAGCGACGCGACGTGACAATGATGCCTACTGTCATGGTGACAAAAGTTGTTCGTGTGCGCCTACCCTAAGGAGAAAGTGAGTAAACGCAAAGACTGTTGGGTTGATAGGAGGAATTTCGATACGCGTGATAAAAAGACACTATTTCTTCATGGGTTTAAAGTTTAACGAAATAATCATATTTTAAAATTGACATTCCTCCTTTCACTCGAAATTCAGACACCGCTGTGAGAACTACTTTGTCTGTTAGGGACGTACTAGGTTCAATTTAAGTTGCTGTGTAGTATAATGCCAAAATATTATTCAAGAGGCAAAAAAAAACATCACCAACAAAATACAACAAACGAAAAACGAGCTCCCTTAATACCACTTAATGTCCCTGCCTTACTCCTTATGCAAATACCCATAAAAAGCCCTTCAAAACACAACAAACTACGATCACCGCCTCAAAAAAAATACCATATCCATCATCAGTTGCGGCAAAGCCAGACGGCATTAGAGCAGTTTCAGGGTTTTCCCCCGGCCACCTGAGCCCATGCAAAGTGACAAGCAAAGGACATTTGGCTCTTCTTTTCCCCTCTTGCGGATAGGAATTCAATAACGTATCACAAGCGGTGAATTATGACAGGGTGCACAGGAATTCTTGTCGGGAAATTTAGCCACTTGTAGTCACTAGCGTCATCAACGAAAATTTTTGCTACTGGGAGTTTGAGGGGTTGTCTTCAAAGCTAGAAATATTCTCCTTCGTATGAGATCGTTTGGCATTGAAAGTGTGGGACGGTTGTTATCAGTCTTTCTTGTGCACCCCGTGATCCTTATTTAAACTATGCATGTTAATTATATAATCGCCGTTAATTATTATTTCCTCAATTATTCCCTGAACAATGCTTGTTTAGTTTTAGTTAGTCTTTATAGATACCTAGCCATCTAGAAATTAATTTTTCGATAAAACGTTTTTACAGCATCTTAACGATATTAAGTTTTAGTGGATCATGTTTTCCCTAAATTTACTTTCTTGAAAATTCATTGATGCCCTTAACTTGAGATTAAGTAGAATGAGACAATAAAAAAAAGCTTGTATTACATAACTTTCTATTTAATTCAAAGTCTTATTTCATTTCTTATATAAGCGCTTTTTTTTCAGAAACACCATCAGTGTTTCGTGATTTTTTAGTTTAAAATATTACTTACACTTACTAAATTGAACAGATATTACTTTAGCTCATACAATCGAATACTGTGAAAACTCTTTATTAAATCAATGTCGTTTTAGAATAGAGGTTGGCAACTGGCGGACCAAGGTCCGCATCCGGACCGTGACAGTTTTTTTCCTGGAATACCAAGAAGTTTTATAAACCCTAAATTGTATTTTACACAATAAAAATTAGCTTAAATCCCTTTTAAACTGCTAAATTTCAAAAAAATTTCTAGGGGAAACCCCCTGACCCCCTATTTTAATATAAAGCTTTTGATAATAACATGCACGTTCTTAAGAAAGTTCATTTAATGAGTTTTTAAACATATAGCGTGCACTCAAATTATTATTGCAGGTAAGAATTCAAAGCAGTAATAAAGTAGCTATTTTTTCTTTTGAACTCGATAAAAATTTTCAAAATTATTTGAACCCCAAGTAAAATTATTTGCCGACTCCTGTTCTAGAACTTCGATGAATTGGGATGAAAATGAGAGTAATTTTGAGAACTGAGTAATTTTGAGAAATGACCAATTTAATAGTTGCATTATGAGTATGGGGATTCATTGACTCAAAATTACTTAAAATTATAATTCTGAAAATTCTATTGATTACTTGTTAATTATGTAGAAAGGCAAAAAAAATAATCTTGATCTTTAGAGATTTTTCAATGTTGTCTTGAATTTTGTTTGTGAAATAAAACTTATGTATAGTAGAACCACAACGTTCTCAAATACAGTGTCCCCTCGTTATTCGTTTTCAAATAGTGTCCCCTCGTTATTCGCTTTCCAAAATAATCCGCGATTAATGAACCCAGTTTTAAAACGCGCATACAAGATAATACAGTCGAGTCCGCTTAATGTGATCACGGTTAATGTTATCAATCGGATAATGTTATCGAAATCAACAGGTCCCGATCATTCCTATTTAGTTTAATGTAAAATACATCGTTTATTGTGATCAACTATAGATCAACACGCCGCTTAATGTTATCGAAATTTGTCCATATCCCCTAAAAACGCTCGCTTTGGGGTTTCGTTTTGAAGGTCAATTTCTTTTTTCTGAAACTAAGTATAAGTTCACAGTTGCAATGTTACGTTTCTTTGCTTTGATTGTAAAAAAATAAAACATTCTATGATCTCCGATCTCAAACATTGAAAGAAAACGGTTAAAGAGGCGGGGGCGAATCCATGCTTGTCATTGGATATCACCATCGCCGACTTGCAGATGTTTCTGTGATAAGATATTTTTGACTACTTTTCTTGTTTAGTGGAATTTGATGGATTTCAGTGGTTATTTATGTTTTTGAGCCTTTTCTATGTAAAATTTTGAAAAATACCGATGATATTTTGACTGGAAATCGAAAGAAAACAAATTTATAACATTATTGAAAATACAGAGAAAGCGATTTTTTATTTTTATTAATTGGACTACTCTTATATTTTACCCTTTGTAGGAAATCGCTTATTGTTATCAATCGGATAATGTTATCAGTTTAATATCGAACGAATGCGATCACATTAAGCGGATTCGACTGTATAACAGATATAATGGTTCGATTCCTTCATTTATAAGCTTTTTAACCCTTTATTTACCGACGGTACTTACAAGTACCGCCAACTTTAAAATTACATAGAATAACCATCCTTGCGAATATATTGACGATAATTTGCAGGAACATCTCTTTCAGTTATCCACTTCCAGGATAAAAAGCAGCGAAGGTTCTATGATGAGTATTTTAGCGGGAAATGCGAATAAATTTAACTAAAGTTTTAAGTTTAGCTGCCATTTCGATCGGATTCACATGATTGTCATTTTTGTTCCCGCAAAAAAGTAGTTAAAGTCAAAAGTTAAGTGTATTATTTTTTAAAACTAATTACTGCGATAAAAAAAGCTTTGTTTTTCTTGTATTGTGAGAATATTTTAGCACTCCGTGTACTGACAGTACCCAAAAGTATCAATTTAAGTAATTGGCTCTAGCGGATTCAATTTTCCAAAGATGATTATTTTATTTATGTATATCCCTTAATTTTCAATTTAGTGACTCAAAAAAAGTATTTGCACGATTGCAGCGAATCATAATGCGGTAAATAAAGGGTTAAAGTTTTTAAATTAATTTTGCTTTCCCCTTCGGACCTGGCGTGCGGTATACCGGACATACTTTAAACTTAACTATTTTTATTAAATTCGCTCAGAATCGAGATATATTTTTTGCAGTGAATGGTCTACATCAGTGTTTCCCAACCTTTTTCGGTCCATGCCCCACCAAAGCATTTCTGAATTTTCCATGCCCCCCGGTCTCCGTGGCATATATAGAAATATATTTTGAGAGGGAGACAAAATTATTTCTTAGCCCCTCCCTCCTATGTATATTTAATAAGTCTAATGATCACAGCATTTTTAGGTAGAATTTGCATGCTAAAGAACTAAATCAAGTTATGAGTAATTAAGTTCTAAGTACCAAGGGGGGTCTGGGGGTCCTCCCCCAGCAAATTTTCGTAAATTTGACTCTAGGAAGCAGGTTTTTAACTAGTTTGGCACCCCTAGTTGGGAAATTTTGGATATAAATTTTTAGGGAAGATTTTGATGAACAAAAAAGTTTCAAATAAAAGCATTCTAAAAACAAAGAGATCTTGGGGCATCCCCCAGAAAAGGCTTGGAAATTAGACTCTAAAAACAGGATTTCAAAGTTTCAACTTGGTTTTGATACATATTGGTCCAGATTTCAGACATACATTCTCAGATAGAATAATATGATAAGATTTTGATAAACTTTTATTTAAAAAGTTTTTTTTAATTTTCCCCCTGGATTGGTCCCACCTGGGGGGCAATTTGGTTGAAAATTTTCAAATTGCCCCCCTAGAAAATGATATTGCCCCCCGGTGGGGCGTGCGCCCCACGTTGGGGAACACTGGTCTACATCCTTATTATGATCTCTGAAACAGTTAATTTGTTTTTCCCGAATGGCAACAGTGATGCTATTTATCACAGTAGTATACTGTGTTTCAAAGGAAAAGAGTTTAAAGTAAAAATTTCATAATTCCGACTGAAGGGGTTAGCAAGACAATTAAACAAACAATATTGCAAAAAACTTTTCTGATAAGTTTGAATTAACCACACTAATTTGTTTCCTCTTCTTTAATAGTTCAAAACCACGTTTTTATCAACTGAAAACCTCTTTCATTATATATTTTCATTCTCTCCAAACTTCAATTACATAGGCAACCACAAAAAACCCTATATAACTGCGATAGTATCAAGCAATCTCTTTCGCAAACGTGTTACAGTCTACTCCGCTGATCACATTTGCCCAAGATCAAAATGATAGCAATATCCGGCTGATGATAATAATAAGCGACTCTATACTAAAAAGTGGTCAGCAGTGTAAAAAGAGTGTTTGCATTAAAATCACCATGGTATAGTCCATATTGAAGTATTTAAAACTATTTTTAAGTATGTATTTTGCAACTTAAAACATTTTTAAAGAAAAGTATAAAGAGCGGATCAAACTCAATACTTAATTAATGAGTCATTTTGTATGCTTATGTATGGAAATAAGGAAGTTGCACGTGTCAGATTTTCAAAAACAAACAAGTGTTCCGTATGGTTTTTTGTATGGTAAAATGAAATATCTAGTCAGTTTTTCAAAAAAATGTACAGGTAATTAAATATTTTAATTTAAAAGTCGAGAAAAAAACACGTGACTCAAAACGTTTATTGTTTAAACTGTAGGATGACGTCAACAATAATACACAATGTTTAGTATAAGATGACGTCACATCCAAACTCTTGGCGTTTTCGCGCGCTTTTAAAAAGGGGATTTTTGTTAATTTTTTTGACAATCAAAAAATTTCTCGATCGGCCTCAAATTTTGGGTAGTTGCTTATTTTTGCAAGAGGAATCGATTAAAAAAATATAAAAAAATCATGCAACTTCCTCATTGTCCTTCAAAAGGAAAAAAAGGAGGTTTTTAAGGGATTTCCACCCCAATTTTGATTACATTAAACGATATTACGATCACATAAAACGATACATTTTGCGTTAATTTAAATAGGAATGATCGGGACCTGTCGATTTCGATAACATTATCCGATTGATAACATTAAGCGGAGTCGACCGTACCTGAAATAAGCTTTCTATAACCCATCTTCCCCGAAAAGCACATCTAAATACTTCAAATAAAGGGAATTCCTCAATCCATCAAAGCAACTCCATTAAACTTTTGAGGGAGGAAAAAATCTTAATTTAAACAAAGCTTCGTCAACCAACAACAAACACCAAAACGCCCATTTCTGAAATTTCTCAATAAAAGCCCAAATACGCGCGCTCCATCCAATTTGAGACTTATTAAAATCAGCATATTTTCCGAACGTCGCTAGATGGTAATACCGTCTCTCATCCCCCAATACCCTGATGGGAAAAGTAATCTCGGTGTAAAATTACTTCCATTCACCCCCCCCCTTTCCTTCCTCACACCCCTTCGCTTTCAAATGATCCATTTCTGAAAGATCAGATTCTCATTATTCTAAAATATTGCCTTTCTTCGGTAACAATTGGTGGGGAACATTAGTGGACTCGCTTCAGTTTCTGTTGAAGTGGGGGTTTTTTTAGATTTTTTTTCTTCTTTTAATATCAAATGGGAGTTGTCGTGATCTGAAACAATGTGATACGGCCCTGTAGGTCACATTAGCACTTTCAAGTCCCTTTTTTACGAGTTCTATCTAGCACATTAAGAAACGGTTTTTTTTAAAAGAAAGTGGTTGAGCATGAAAGTGTTGCCTATGTGGTTTTTCAAAGTGATGTTTCGTGAATGTAGGGAAGGTTATTGAAAAGTATGCATTAGTAACTCGGAAAATTAAATCCTTTTAATGGATTGTGAGGTCATTGTTGGGATATATTTAACACAATCTGGAAAAATATTAAAGTGTCTCTAAGATTTGCTTTGTAAAATTAATTTATTTTTTACAAAAATTTTAAACACTTCAAGCTTTTGATATTACTTATCCATATTACCTATTTTGTTACTTTTTTGATAATTCAACCATGATAATAATTATTAATAATTTTACTCAGTATGCTTAAGTATAGTATTGGCAGACCATCTTGCCAAGGAGGGCCATAGTCACCCAGACCCTTCTACTGCACTCACCTACAGCGAACTATTCTTTCGACAGAAATTGCAAAATAAGCGAACTGGGCTCTTACCACCCTCTCATGACTGGTACAAGGGCAGGAAGCCGGGTCTTTTCTTGACCCTCAAATTTGAAAGAAAAGCATGCACCAGTCTCTCCCGTCAAAACCTTCCCTCTCTGTCCCAAATGCCACCAACATCAGGCTTCGATACATCATATCCTCGACTGCTTGGGTTTTTTTTCCTGGAGGGATATTTACTCCTGGCCCCTTCTCGTCTATGACTACCTTTCTGTCAACGCATTCCTGGGCATGGTCTGACTTCGTCAGAGCATGTGCGAGATTGGAAACAACAACAAATATAGAATGAGGTATTCTCACGTTTTGGGATTAAATTTTATTAAAATAGTAGATAAAAAACCATGAAGAATGACGTTTACATCAAGTATTTCCGTAGCCTAGTTTCTGAGATATAAATTTTTGAAATTTCGTTTTTTGTTTTGGCGCGAAAACACTTTCTAATCACAAATCATGCGCTGTGAGGTCACATCCAATAGAAGCCCGTTTTCTGATTACGTGGAAACAGAAAACACAATGGTTTTCATGCGCTGTGACGTCACATCCAATAGAAGCCCGTTTTCTGATAACGTGACTTTTCTGACGTTTTGGCAAACATAAAATTGAATTTTAAAATATTTAAAACACATTTTTGAACTTAAAAATCAGAAATTCGGGAGTTTTAGACCATAATGTATCGAAAAATTATAAAATCAAGCATACTCCTCACTCATGCAAATACCTCATTGTGCAAACTGCGCTAAGACTGCAAATAATCAAAAATTTCTCCAGAAGCCCGCCCTCTGTGCATGTCCCCTCATGAAGAGGCATGGATGGAGTTCTTGGTTGTGATTTAGTGGTATAAGTTTGATTAGGTCAGGTCTCAATTTAAGTTCGAACGAACCTGAACGGTGTTCTGGTACATCTCTTTAAGAATAGGAATATCCCCTATGCCTATACAATTGTATCCCATGTAATATCCCCAATGCCTATACAATTGTATCCCATGTAATATACCCACCTAGGCTATAGAAAGGGTTTGAAACAGAAATTGAGCCGTGTTTGAAAAAAATATCTAGTAGTTATCATCTGTAGTAAAAGTAAAGTAAATAATTATATCAGTTGGTTGAAATAAATGCATCCTTACATTTTTTGACAAACGACTTTTTAAAAAGTAAATTTTAAAAAAAATTAAACAAGTTAGGTAAAACTATTAAGAAAATCCATTATATCATTTTATTTATGTGAATTATATTTAAAAATAATAGTTGATGTAATAAAAAATAGTAAAACAAAATATTATACAATGCGTCGTAAAATCCTAATTAAAAAAGGGACATAGACTGTCAGCTGAACCTTTAAAATTTTTCCTCATTAAGAAAAAATTTTTTATGTCCAAGGGGGACTTTTCCTATTAAAAAGCAACTTATTAAGAGAGATCCTTGCTGATAATATCTGCATAAATACAAAAGCGTAAACCCATAAAAATACCCTTAATACTGATAATTAATCATCGAGAATACAAGATAATGCTTTTTAAACCATACTTCACATTAAAAATTAAAGTCGCTACGTCTGGTTAAATAATACATATTTGAATATCGATCGGCATTGTCATTAAAATTATGAGCAAAAAAAACCGCGTATAAAAGATTAACAAAAAAAAATGTCAAACTCCTCTTCTCCGAGAACTGTTTTAAAAACTACGTTAGAGTATGAAAAAATCCTCATAAAACCTTTTAAAACGAAACTTGAAAACTTTTTATTCACGTACTTTTCCAAGGCTTGCTCTAATTACTTGGATATTAATCGTCGATAGGATTTTTTTTCTAGTGGTTATTCTTTTTGTAGTCTTCTTCCTCGAAATTTTGTTCGTTAAGATTTCAAAAAAGACTCTTTAATAAAAACGTACTTACTTTTAATTAAACTTCACAATATACTTCTACGTTGAAAAAAAAGCAGTGCTCTGATGTTTTCCTTCTAATTAACACTTAGATTATGTTTCGTAGTAGCTCCTGGCTTTGTCTGTTTAATTTTTCACCCGCAGTGAAAATATTTGGTTAGCTGTATAAATATTGATGCACGAGATACATCTTTATTTAGTGTATAAGAGTTAAGAAACCGTGGAAAGTACTTCGTAAAAATTGAATAACATTTACGTCATGAGATATACTATATCAAATTAATTCACAGTAACTAAAATTTAAAAATTCCCGCCTGAATATTTATTGTTATACTTTCATTTTATAAATTAAATAAGAATATTTTTCTGTGTGGGGAAAACTCAAATTATGATGTTCCAGAAAGACTAGAAAATTTTAGCTCAGGAAAATCAATTTTTTTCTACATATAGTGAAAAACTTTTTTACCATACATAAATTTAAATAAATATTAAGGATTAACTCCCGTTCCTTTCAACGTTAATATTTAATCTTGACTAATTTTTGTTTAATGCTCATAATAGAAACTCAATACATAAATTATAGCCAGTTAGTAAAAATAGTATCTTTGTTTTGTTAAACTTGATTTTACTAAAAAGATATTCCCTCAACTCTTATGTTTAAAAGCAAAATTCACATTCTTTTAACTAAAGCCTTAAAAAAAGCATAAAATAAAGTAAGCGGATGGGGAATTATTCTTCAAAGTGCTGAGTATATTTAAAATTTATACGTTGTGCAAACACATACAAGCTCGAAACTTTGGTATGAGTCCTTTAATATAGTACTTTTAATTAACAAAAGGACAACAAAATTACGAACATCGTTCATTTCAATACAAATATTTTTAAATTCCTAGACTATATTGTAATTTTCATGCAAGTTTCAACTAGATGAACGCAATATTTAGTACACTTTTACAGATGACTTTTACTCACCCTTGGCAATATGCAATAACTATTTATCATAGATGAAGAAGAAATATATCGCACCCTTGCTACAAAAGTGCCACAACTCAAAAATTGTAATTTTTAAGTTATGACCGCCATTAGGCGTAGTTTTCACGTCTCTACCAATCTTCAAAAGAGCCAGAAGTTGCATTGAAAAATCAGCCGCCAGATGGCAATTATAGCGTTTTGTTGTAATCAAGATGGCTATGATTCCTTCTACTGAAATGCCACATCTTGAGTTGTCGTCCAGCCGTCGTTGAGTATGAACTACTAGAACAATGGCTAACGATCATAGTTTGAGATGTATCGTTTTTCTTATTGACAAATTCAAAAATACTAAAATGTGCCTAGTCAGTTTTTTGCAATTCCTGGAAAACATAGTTTTTTGAGTTGTGACACTTTAGTAGCAAGGGTGCGATATGTTAGTTATTTTTCAGAAACTCAATTTAGAAGTATAGAGATTCCTACAGATTACTATAGATAGTACCCTTCCCAATTTACATCAAATTAAACTCTAGAGGTTTGAAGTATATTTGATTAAGGTGTACGTACACACTACGAAATTCCGAAAATAGACCTCAACAATGGATACCTTTTCCTCTATTTTAAAGTGTATTTTAAATCTGCAGATTCGGAATAACTTATTATTTTGTAGATAACTATCTAATTTGTATTTTTAAGCATTCAAATTTTATTGAAATATGTTTTTAATATATTTTAACGGAACTTTTAAAATTTTAATTTTTTTCATGGTTTTTCAATTTTAAACAGTGATAATTTCAGAAATATTTATTTTATCTTGATAAAACTTGTGTTTTTACAATCTTTAGAGTTATTCGAAGGGTCTGACCCTCAAAAATAATCAAGGTTATAATAAGTTTATTTTAAACAAATTTTTAAGTATTTAAGTCTCTGAAAAATATCGTGATTTTTTCGGCTATCTTCAAAAACAGAATTGTTACAGAAAAACTATTCAACGCAGATCCTTTTTTTGAGGCTCGGACCCTTAAGTACAGTTAAAGGAACGGTTTGCAACCAGAATTGAGTGTCTAATAAGATAATTTGAATGTGATTAAGCACTGTTTAAAAATGATGCTAATTAAGACATAATTTCCTAATTAACTAATTAATAATTAATATTTTGTAAGTTTTTTTCAGGTAAATGGTTTTAACAACAAATCACTAACCTACAGTGAAAAAATTAAATTTTTTAGGCCAAAAATAAAAAAAAAGTTGTCTAGTGTGTACGTACACCTTAAACTAACAGGATACTTACCCATTGCTAAATACACATTTAATTAGTTTAAAAACCAAAATCAAATCGTAATTCAAGCATAAAAATTGTCCTCTATCTGTTTACTAATCTAGAAAACGCCAAGATTTCTACCACCAATTTTCTTCCAAACGGCGTCACCTGGAAAACCAGCTAATTTGGAACCCACCGACCCCACGAAAATAACTCCAGATGATCCAAAGCTTCGTGCTACCAGTCAAACTTTTCCACCAACTTTCCAGAAAATGTGCTTTAAATTAAGCCAGCAAAACTTACGAGGCATTATAAGTAATTGCTCCCTTTCCAAATGAAGCAAGAAATAAACAACCAATAAAACAATCCAAGGCAGATTAAAAAAATAAACTGTGATTCCAACTCTATTTCCAAACTCACATCTAATCAAGTGCCGAATCCCACGCAATTTACCTACGTCCCTCAAGTGACCAACTTTTTCAAAAAAAAAACGAGGGAAATAATTTCGTTCGATTGGTTTATTGCTATTTATATCCAAGCCCCGGCTTTTAATAAAAAGGGAGCACCGTTCCATCGACCGAGCTCCTTTTAACAGCGTGTCTTTAATACTAAGGGAAAAAATAATCCCATAGAAATATGAAATAAATAAATAAATAAGATAGCTAGAGAGGCAAGAACCGACATCGTAAAAATAAAGCGAATTGGATTCTTCTGTTGTTAGATTCCGCGATAAACGCGGTAGGGAAAAATGTTACCAAAAAATTCCCTTTCGCCGGTTTTTTTCCCCGTCTCCAGTCGTTTTTTTTAAACCTAATGACAGAGACGTAATAAAGGTAGAATTTCTATTCCGAAGAGAGTTAGGAATATAACGAAGAGGCGGTTTTTGCTTTCGGTTGTTTTATAAGTAGTAATTGCACTCGTTGCGGAATCCCTTGTGGCTTGGGGAAAAATCCCTAGTTTTCCCTCTTTTGTTTTGGTTGTATGGACTTGCAGGTTTGTGTTCGGAATCACTATTTTAGGGAAAGTTCTTTTTTTTTCTTTTGGCTCTCCCCCTAGGGGTTGCTCGGTGGAATTTATTTTAATCAGGTGGAAATAAATGGAAATGGTATTGGAAGTTTTAAGTTGGGGGATTTTGATAAGGTAGTGCGAGTTGATTATTTATACAGTTGAAAACAAATAATTAAGTATATGCAAAAAGTTTTTTTGATTTTCACATTCCACATTTGATTGGGTGGAGTACATTAATTCCTATTTTTAAAGTTATCCCTAGTTATATATCCGATTCTCGTATCACCAATCTCCCAGGTGTCCCCAGGTGTACTTTTTCCATATCCCGATTATTTATATATCCCAGTGTTCCAGGCACCTTTTCTAACCCGGTGTTCCCAGTAATTTTTCACATCATGGTGTTCCCGGTACCTTACATGTCCCAGTGTTCCTGATAATTTTAATGTTTTTGTGTTTCTTATAATTTTAATGTCCCGGTTTTTCCGGGTCAGTGGCATTTGGATTTTATAGATATAGATGAGACTAATAAATCATTGCGCTGTTCATGATCTTCAGTAAATTTCTGTAACGTAGCTAACTTTATTCATATTTTGTAAAATGTAACTCATGTTAATAATAGTTTGCAATTTATCTTTTGAGGGCGATAAATTAAAACAATTTACAGGTTTAGTGTGTACTTTTTATAAATAAAATTATCTAGAATTCAATTTAATTTTTCTTGTATTATTGTTTTTAATTTTTCAATACGCCAATACTGATAACTTATGCTAATTTACACTTTACAAAAGTTTGAAAATTGTGTGTAAAAATAAACTTTTTTCTTGACTCTGGCATTGAAATTGGATAGAGGAGGAAAAATATATTCTTAAATTTCTCAGGTCATGATATGATACACTTTTATAATAAAATTATAAATGAAAGTTTTCCAACGAATTATTGAAATTTGCAAAGTATCCTCTATTGCTTTATAATATAATTCTATAACAATTCAATTCCCCAGAATTAAAGCAAATTACAATCTTACTAACCATGCATTAGAATGTTACAATTTGTAAACATTATCACGTAAAAAGATCCTTGCTCGGGGTAATTAGTTTAATAACTTTCTTGAACGCAAATTATTGTTATTAATTAGCCGTTTATAATATAATAGCACATCCATTCTACCTTATTGGTATTAATACACCTTATGGCATTAAGTAATTGCAATCCCTGTGTTGAATGAAACGCATCCTATTATTTAATTACATTACATACTGTTATGTTTCAATGTAAATCTTTAACCAAATTCATTCAATTAGTTTTAATTAATCGGTTCTTATAGCTTCATTCAATTAGCGATATATGCATAATTGCAGAAAGTGTAGCGTGTATAATTATTTAAAACTAAACTCCCGAAACATATTTCCCTGGATACAAGCAACTCGGGATTATTTATTAGCGATTACATCAGAGCAGATCCTCTAAAAAATCTACCACACCGAAATTCAAATGGAGTTCATTAACTATCTAGGCTAACCGAGTAGCGCGCTATGCAATTCAACACAAACGAACGCGCCCAGATTATGAAGCAGTCTTTTTTTAAACGCTCTATCGATTAAGTTTAAGCTCCATGGATACTTCCTAAATGTTTTTCTTTTTCAATTTTGCGAGAGAGAGAGAGAACTTTTATTTGCGCCCCTTTTACGTATAATAATTCAAACGAGATAAAACTATTATGCATGGATTTATTCATTCACGGCGCCAAACGGGAATATTAAAAACAGTTTTCCTGTTTAAACGAAACATATTGCTCTCGCGAATTCAATTAGCATATCGCGTCTCATACCAGAGAAAAAGATTAGCTGTTTTTCTCCTCCTTTATTCCTGTTTTGGTATTGTTGGGAATTAAAAATACGGTTCCTTTCAATTTTCATTCTCGCTCTCATGACAAAAAACAAACACACTTGGGGGAAATGTATCTTTTTCCTTTGTGTTATTTATATTAAGCCTAACATGGCTTGCGGTATATTTTCTTACTAATTTTTGATAACGAAAGTAGGCCAAAATAATCCAAATTCCAATTCTGTAAAGTGCCATCATTTGTCCTATCCAGTTGTAACAGTGTACGGCTTCAAATGTCATGCAATTCTTAAATGTATGCTTTTCAAATCAAACACGCACCAAATGTCATCTGATCAAGATGACATCATGGTTCATTCCGATTCTGATATTTCTAAAAATGTGTCCAGCTATTCCTATTACTTAGGGGAGTATTCCGTAAAATATTGTAGTTGAACGGGGTTTCGGAATGATATGAAACTGTTTAATATGGTGTGCGAGGAGCATGATTTAAATAAGAGTTGTATTTGAAGTTTCCACGATGAGTTAAAATTGGTAATAACTACACAATTCGTCGCCTTAGAATCAAAAACTACTATCTCTGAAAATTCACGCAGCTTAGTCGTTCATTCTGCTCGTTTTGTTGGCGGTTTTGGCGTTGTTAAAGGGTTGCTGCTATCCATTGTTAATTCACTTCAGTCCTAGAAAGCGAAAATATTGAAACTTTGAATCTTAATAATTCTAAAACTAATTCGAATTTCTTAAAAAACTAAATGACAAAATTTTTGTAAAAAATAATTGTATATGTGTTTAAAATATTGTACTTCTACCATGATTAGTTTTTCTTTTATAACGAAAAAAGAGTTCCAATTATTTTATTGGCTACTGCGAAACGAGCTAGATTCAATGTTAATATTGGCGGTCTGATATTGTAAGCAGGTTGCCATATCAGGGGCAATATTTTCTTCACCTTAAAATCAAATAATACTGCTTTCTGGTCTGATTCGGAAATATTCGGAATTGCAAGCGAGAAAGCTCATTTCATTGGTTCGTAAGCGTGACATCATCGAGCTGGGAAAGTGCCAAACCAATCAAATGAGCGCCTGCAACGATCTGAAGTAATTATCATTATTTTTTGATTTAGTGGTATTTAATTGGTGGATTCTTTATGGGTAGTGGTTTGAATTGGCGTCTGATTTTAAGTAGCCAAGGATCGGGATCCCCGAAAGATGCCGAAGTTGCCGTTTGATTCTAAGGTGACGAACTAACTCAACTAACTACACAAACTACAAAAATTAGTTCTTTTGTTCTCGGGATCGTTAAATATATTGATTTAATCAATTACATAAAAATATTAACTCGCGTTGGAGTAAAATACCCAGAGTTAAACATAAATTTTAAAAGAATTTTCAAATTAAGACCGTCAAATAAAAATACTCTCTAAAATAAAAATTGCCTCTAAACTGCCAAAACCTCTCTTATATTTTTCTTATACAAATAGTGTACGGAGCGCTGACTAAAAAAATCGGATAAAAAGTTTTATAACTTATGGGAGTTCCCTTAAGCTCAGAGGTTCCCCGATTTTTTCAAACAACACATCGCCAAATTACCGTAGGGGCCTACTAAACGTAATGTTTCAATCGTTCAGCGCCATCAATCTACAAGTAATTTTTTATTGCAAATACCTCGAGCACATTTCCCATAAAATACGTATTATATGGGTATATAATACGTAAATATGTTACACGTATTTAAATATATTAGCACATATATGGCATAATCGAGCACACATATATACAGGGTGTTTCAAAATTGCGTTGCACTACTTTTATTCGGAACCAACGCCTCCTAGGGTCATGGAAGTAAAGTCTACCCCTAGGTAAGTGAGCCTGGAGAATGCACTGAAATGACTTACAGCACCCCTAGCGGCGAAATTAAAAAGTTAAAAAAATTAATTTAAAAACTTAACTAGATAGAGCAAAAACCTCAGTGAGAGTATTGTTGCCAACGTCATGAAGAACTCACTGAAAAAAATTTGATCAAAATATCTTGAATATTCGCCGAGATATTAGCATGTGAAAATAGCACTTTTTCAGGGGTCAAAAAAGAAAAAGTTCGCATATTTGCAAATTTTTCAGTGTTATTTTGTAGTTTTGTGTTTTGTAGTTTAAAGAACATAAAATTTTTTCAAAAAATCAAAAAAATTCGCAAATATGCGAATTTTTTCTTTAATGACCCCTGAAAAAGTGCTCTTTTCACATGCTAATATCTCAGCGAATATTCAAGTTATTTTCATGAATTTTTTTTCAGTGAGTTCTTCATAACGTTGGCAACAATATTCATACTGAAGGTTTTGCTCTATCTCCTTTAGTTTTTAAATTAGTTTTTTAAACTTTTTAATTTCGCCGCTAGGGGCGCTGTAAGCCATCTCAATGGATTCTCCAGGCTCACTTACCTAGGGGTAGACCTTACTTCCATGACCCTAGGAGGCGTTGGTTCCGAATAAAAGCCGTGCAACGCAATTTTGAAACACCCTGTATGTATAGTACTATATTTCGTTCCCTGTATAGTTTCGTTCTGATCCACGCTCAGTATAACCGGAGCTATGCGTCTCTGGGTAACACGTCAACTAAACTGTAACCACCCCGTATAAAACAAAAGCCCCCCCTACTCACTCTCGCAACTTTAATTCGTAACCGGGAACAATCATTAATGTGGGAGGTCTGTGTTATATTAATGGCAGACTCCAGAGAGCACATAACTCCCGGGAAAAGCTAAAATTAATTTCAGAACGAAACGCTCCACATACATTCACTCCATCTGGGACCCGGATTTCTTTCGGCCGAGTCTTTCATTAACAGATCATTAGCAATTAGCGTCGCAAAATAATCAAAGTTACGCTAATGAGGAGTCAGCAGGCAAAAAGAAATGATAGCGAAAGATCCTCCGTAATAAATAAAAAAAGCGTACGTATCTGTTGAGCTTTCTCTCCGAACGAACAAAAACCTTTTCTCTCTTAAAATTTAAATTAATTGCACTTTTGAAAGTGTATATTATTTTCCGAACAGAATGCAACAAGGGGGAATGTTTAATTATCAGTTAATGCGCGTCGAATATCAAAACTTACCTAATGATGCATGGATTGGGTGGGTTTTTTTGCGAGTGAGAAATCAAAGGATAGATTTTTACGAATTGTTTTCATTTACGAAAAGAGAGCACTCTTCTGAAAGCTTTATGCAAGGATTATGTTGCTAAGATAAATGCACTGCGTATTTTGGAGATTTTTTTTGTTGTTGATAATTAAGATTTGTTTTTAATGGCGTGCGTTTTATTGTGTTTGTCTAGTATAAAGCAGTCTTTATTTCAATGAAGTTTTTTTTAATTATAGTATTTGAAGTAAGATAGTTTGTATATAATTTGATACTCTGTATATGAACTGTTTCAAATATAATTATAATTCGTTTGTTAATTAAAATTTTGAGTAATAGTTATTGATGAAGAATCAACTTTTTATATTTGTATCTTGTATCATGAAATTCGTGATCTAGACACCAAAAAAACCTTTTGAAATTGGGTCTACTGTTATCATTTAGCATTTTGGGTTAAAACGCTCATTCAACTAAAATAAAGCTCTTGTTAATTTTCTTCCCTCCAATGAAAACAATGTATACTCATATAAAACTAATTACAATTTAATTCATTTAAATCAAAAGCATTTTCGGGTGTTTTATCTCTCTAATCTCTTTTATTAAATAAAAATCCTTGTTTTAATCATTACTTTTAAAATTTCCCTTCCTATGTATTATAATAGATGAAGATCCCAGATCCCCCAGACATTTCTTATTTTCTCACAAATAAAATCTATGGGATTATGTAGTGTTAGTATAAACTTTGAGTGTGTGCATACCCGCTAACTTAGCCCGCCGGCCAATTGACAGGTACCAGGCGCTAAAGGTAGGTAATAACAGTGCTCACTTTTCTCATTTTCTCAAGGATGATTTTTACATATGATACTCGGTGAACTATTTCAATATTTTTTGTAAGCAGCCAGACCAATCGGATGGGCCAAACATCCCCCCAGACGCACTAATAGTGTTGAATAGCGAGAAATGCAGCCAATCCCACCAACCCTTACGAGCGCATAAAGCTACAAACAAAATTGTCGGTTCACTACTTGTCATTTCTCACTAGTTACAATGCACTTATACAGCTTTATGCGATCGTAAGGGTTTGGGGGATTGGCTGCATTTCTCACTATTCAACACTATTAGTGCGTCTGGGGGGATGTTTGGTCCATCCGATTGGTCTGGCTGCTTACAAAAAATATTGAAATAGTTCACCGAGTATCATATGTAAAAATCATCCTTGAGAAAATGAGAAAAGTGAGCACTGTTTTTACCTACCTTTAGCACCTGGTACCTGTCAATTGGCCGGCGGGCCAAGTTAGCGGGTATGCACACACTCAAAGTTTATACTAACACTACATAATCCCATATATTTTATTTGTGAGAAAATAAGAAATGTCTGGGGGATCTGGGATCTTGGACTATAACAGAAGATTCAGACTCACCGTATACTTTTCTAATCAGATTATTTTAGTGTTTTACATGAAACACAAGGATACTATTAGTATATTATATATATTAATTTAATCACATCCGAAAATCTTTTTTCAACAGTTTTAAAAGAAATCAAAACTTTCCATTTTTATTAAATTCTAGTTTTGGGGAAATCATTAAAGCTGCAAAATTTTATTGGTATAAATAAATTGTTACAAAAATTTAAAAAATGCATATTAAATTTAAAATTCATCATATTCTTTACAATATTTGGATCTTGTTTATCCGTATCTAACAAATTAATAATCTTAACAAACTTACCTATTCATAAACCATGTAGTCCACTGAAAATAGAGTTGAACCTCGGACAAATTGCAATAAAAGGTTTCTCAACGGTTTTCACTTATGAATGACCTCAATAATAACATACTAAAAATCGGCCAAAATCGGCTGGGGGGAAGTTTAATTTTTTTAAAATTTTTAAAAAATGGCCGAAAAAATATTTCAAAAAATCAAATTATAAAAATAGAGACTTATGATACATGTTTATAGGCTATTTTTCAGTGCTGAATACGAATATACCATTTAAATTTTAAAAAAATTTAAAATATCAATTTTTAAAAATTAATTCAAAATTTGGAAAGCCGAAAAAATTAAAACATCGCTCAAAACCACAAAATAATTGCAAAAGAAATAATTTAAACGATTTTCAATTAGAAGTGACTTAAATAATAACATACTAAAAATGGAAGAAAATCGGACAATAAAAAGTTTAATTTTTTTCAAATTTTCAATTTTTTTGGCCTCAAAAATCGACCTTTTTAAAAATTCTTGTTAAAAACGTTTGAGGCATTTACCAAGGTCATTTTTCCATGGATGTTGTAGGTATATACCTCTATAACATAAAAAAACCACAATTGGTGATTAAATCATTAGTTAATTAATTAATTTATAAAAATTAACGTTGAAAATACAGGTAAAATCTTTCAATCAAGTAATAAGGAAAATATTTAGACAATATTTGGTAATAAATCATTTTAAAAATAATTAAATTGAAAAAGGACAAAATATCTTTCAAAAAATTAAAATTTTAAATTAATTTAAAAAATTTAAATTTTTTAAAATTTTTAAATTTTGTAGTATATGCATGTGATACATGTCTCTAGGCTATATTTTAGTGCTGTTTACGAATATCACGCCAACTTTTCAATAAAATTTAAATTAACTGGGGAAAAATTGAAGCATAAAAAACAAAATTATTGAGAAAAATGCTTCAATTTTTCCACAGTTAATTTAAATTTTATTGAAAAGTTGGCGTGATATTCGTAAACAGCACTAAAATATAGCCTAGAGACATGTATCACATGCATATACTACAAAATTTAAAAATTTTAAAAAATTTAAATTTTTTAAATTAATTTAAAATTTTAATTTTTTGAAAGATATTTTGTCCTTTTTCAATTTAATTATTTTCAAAATGATTTATTACCAAATATTGTCTAAATATTTTCCTTATTACTTGATTGAAAGATTCTACCTGTATTTTCAACGTTAATTTTTATAAATTAATTAATTAACTAATGATTTAATCACCAATTGTGGTTTTTTTATGTTATAGAGGTATATACCTACAACATCCATGGAAAAATGACCTTGGTAAATGCCTCAAACGTTTTTAACAAGAATTTTTAAAAAGGTCGATTTTTGAGGCCAAAAAAATTTAAAATTTGAAAAAAATTAAACTTTTTATTGTCCGATTTTCTTCCATTTTTAGTATGTTATTATTTAAGTCATTTCTAATTGAAAACCGTTTAAATTATTTCTTTTGCTATTATTTTGTGGTTTTGAGCGATGTTTTAATTTTTTCGACTTTCCAAATTTTGAATTAATTTTTAAAAATTGAAATTTTAAATTTTTTAAAATTTAAATGGTATATTCGTATTCAGCACTGAAAAATAGCCTATAAACATGTATCATAAGTCTCTATTTTTATAATTTGATTTTTTGAAATATTTTTTCAGCCATTTTTTAAAAATTTAAAAAAAATTAAACTTCCCCCCAGCCGATTTTGGCCGATTTTTAGTATGTTATTATTGAGGTCATTCCTAAGTGAAAACCGTTGAGAAACCTTTTATTGCAATTTGTCCGAGGTTCGGCCCTTTTTTTCGCTATTTTCAGTGGACTAATGTTGCAATTCACTTACTTAATAATTAAAACTTTTAATAAACACATCATTACCAGCCCCATCGCACAAAAATTACTCCTCAATTTCACGATGTCGCATAACAGCATAACTTAAACATTTTCTATTACTCGACATTGGTGAATAAGTTACATAGCACTATGGATAATTGCAATCAAAAAATTTTTAATCTTAATGTATTCAGAATGGCTTAAAACCTCCAAAAAATATTTTAATTTACCTTTTGAATCCCTAAATTTTAAGTTATTTTTAATTAAAAATAGCTTCTTTTCTGTCTGATTTGAAACATTTGTGACGTCAAATGTGCCTTGTTTACCGTTTTGAAATACCGAGCTCTAGTTTTTTTTATAGCCCAGTGTTTTGATGAAAACTGTTTCCCACATTTCCAAGAGGCACACGTGACGTCACACTGTTAGACGCTTTCTATAATAAAATATCTCATGATTAACTAAAAAATACTTGTGGGAAAATATAAGCATATTTTTGGAATCAGGAGAGAATTTTTAGTAGTTTAAAATTGAATATTCGGAATTTTAAGAGATTCTGCAATTCTCCCTTAATTTCCAACCTAACTAACCCAGGTTTGTAGTTACCATCGAGAAGAAGGTTCCATTAAATATAAATAATGCGTCATCCTCCTCGCCTATATTTAACCTTGTTTTGTGATATCACTCATGCAAGGGATGTTTCCTCAGGGGAGGGGAAAGTTTATACGAAGAAAATTTATAATTTAGAACGAACAATTATGCGCAGGCACCGGAAAAAGAGTGTTATGTTCATGTTATCAGAGTAACGCGCTTAATTCCTTTCAGGCCAAGATTGGACTTAATTTCATGAAAGTTTGCCTCAAGCGAAAGTTTCAATTTCTCTTCTGTAATGATATCATACAATAATGTTGATCGGGTTTAATTTATCGGGATGTAAATTTAATAAAATGTGGATAAATTCTAATCAAGTGAGTAAATATTCGTTAAATGAGATATTAACACAACACATTATTAAGACATTAAGACAACACATTATTAAGAAAACACAACATTAAGACATGTCTTTACGAAAAAATGCTTCATTCTTTTTTATTAACTGGATAAAAAAAATAATTTAAAGTTTCTCAATTTGTTTCTTAAAGTTAAGAATATTGGGTTTAACTTTTTTTTTATACCCAAGTGTTTTTGTTCCGAATTATTTTATCATTTAATGCCATTACTGCAATTAAAATACGTTATTTCTTTGAACATAAATAGTATTTTATAAAACTACCTTGCAGATTAAATTACTAAAAAAAAAAGATAAACTCAACTGAAACTAAGTTTTATAAAACTGATTTTTAAACTAAAAGAAGCGAAACCGCACAAAAACTGTTTTTAAAACGTAAACCCATCTACAAAAGAGAAAAAAGGCATTCAAAAAATCGCTATGAAAATAAAGAGATTTATCTGAAACATTTCTTTACTAGAGAAGAATTATTTTTCAGCCATACTGTTAACATTTTGTAATTATAAAACTATCAACACAAATTCTGAAAAACATAATATTTTTATTACTTTGTGAATGAAAAATGACGTTTCCTTAAAATGCACACGAGTTAAAATTATAAATGAGATAAATCTCCTTTTAGCCCTAGCGGTTAATTACCCAAAAAATATGTTCACTCGCTAATACTGTGTTGGTATGTACTAAGTTTATTATTAAGAGTATATCTTTAAAATAAACAACCAAGTTTATTATGATCTGCATTATTTTCTTGTGATCCTGTGATGTTTACATATTTAAGTATAGTTAATGCTATCAAATTACAGAGAAATCACTGACAACAATCTTAATTCATTTTTAATTATATACTATTTGGACTTAATACCACTTTACGGTTTTCTAGAAAAATAACAATCTAGAAGATTTTTTTTTGTTTCTTTCATAATGGGCATGATTTTTTAATATCATATAGAATTAGCTCCTTAATTGAGCAGATAAAATGTTATTTTAGCTCTTTTATCAAAAATAAAAAGTTTTTTTAACACACCACAATGATTCATTTATATGAAATGTAAATTTGGAACATTGTTAATTAAAATTAAGGAAGGCTACAAAATACGCCGATTTCATTGATGAAATTAGATTTGTTTTGCAAGTTTCATTTTTTTCATACCTTTAACATCAAGTTTTATACATTCCAATCAATGAAAATTGCACTTAAAAATAACTATATAGAAACAGTGTTTATTTTTAAATCGTACTTTTTTTTATTTACAACACTAGGGAGCTACCGCCCCCTGCTCACTATCGCTCGCCAACCCCCGTTAACTGCTGACGCTGATACTTAAGGATCTCTTTGCCATCCTCACAAAACACAGCTCACAGCACTTACTCATTTTATAAAACATTCTTAAAACAGGGGAACTACTTCTCTGGGGTATTCTTTCAAAAAAGGGGAATATTCATTCAGCGGCGAAATTTTAACAGTTCCTTTATGGCAATATGAATTGGCGGATCGCCATTTAATTCCAAGAAAATTAGTAACAAAGCAGTGTAAACTTTCTTTTACCATTTCCCCAAGGTAATGTTTTTCTCACACAGATCCATTCAGAAGCACTGAAACATCTCCGGAATAAATTTTACTTTCTTAAAATTTGTAATGATTTTCATTGATTATCTGTGAAAAATGTAGTAATTATCGTAAACATCACGAAAATTTAGAATTTTGCTTCATGAGAACAAATAAACATCGACTAAAACATTCCCCCGCCATATCTAGTTTTGCGTTTTGGCATTATAAAAAAAGTTACCTTTTACTACCTTAAATAATATAACTTGCAAAAGGATATAAAAATAATTATTATTGTAATAAATAAATGCAAAAGTTCAAAATTTCTGAAAGCGAGTTTATATTTTATTTTAAATATAGTAATGATTAGGTTGCCACAACGACAAAGATAAATATATAAATATGAATTAATTATTTAAAAATAAAAGATAAATTAATTATACATTAGTTTTAAATATAATTAAAATCGTTTGAACAGCAAAAATATAAATATTGTTAAAAATAATCCAATATATATTTTTTAAATTAGTGTGATAAATAGAAAGATGATTATTTAATGTATTTGAATGTTAAAAAACCAGTGAAATATATTTTCAATTGTTTTAAAATTCATAGTTTATTGCTTTGTAACTGCGACCTTATCCGAAATCTAAAAAAATGGAAATATTTTAAAATTAAGAATTTTTTTGAAAAATCGAAGGGCTTACTCGGAAATCCGGAAAGAATTCGGACATTTTGATACCATATATGTGTCATTTGGTTCAGTAATTAAAAAGCCTTTCTCTGGAAACCGTTCACCAAAAACTTTTTTTTAGAATAGAGAGATTATTCGTGAACTTAAATCTCAAAAGAAGCTTGATTTCTCAAGTTCTAACTAAATTAAAGAAATGGGTTTTTTTTTAAGTTTTCACAAATGCAGTGTTCCCTCGTTATTCTTGGTAGTAACGTTCCAAAATATCCGCGAATAACGAGCCCAGTTTTAAAACGCGCATACATGATAATATAACAGATATAATGGTTCGATTCCGTCTTTTATTACATAAAACTAATAAAACTGGTTCATGCAAAAAGTAGTTTTAGCTGTAAATAATTGTAATAACTGTAGATAATTTGTAATAAATACCAAAAGGGTTACTAGTTGGAAAACTTGCTTAGTAGAAGAAGTTACATTTTTCAATAAGGTTCTATATAATAAATACCGGAATCGAACAAATATCTTTTTTGCCAAATATGCAAGTTTCATTGCTGATCGAAATAAGTGAATATGTGGGGGTAACATTGCTCAACCGCGAATAGGCGAGGGCCCACTGTATAGGTATTATTTTAAATTATCTCCGAACATTTTTTTGGAAACTTTCACCTTTTTTTCATGGTTAATACAATCTATTCGAATGCGGGCATTCACAGCAATCTTAAAAGCAGCGAAATATGGAATTCAATTCCTTCTTGACTTTCAATCTCCGCAAAAACCGCATTTGCAGAAAACACAAAACCCAGATGCGAACAACAGGAGAAGAATTATGTCAAAATCAGCTCGACGCGTGTCACATGTTTATTTCACCTGAATTCTAATCTTCTTTAGATTCTAAAACTAGAATTCCGATGTCATTTTTTGTGCACTTTCCCTAAAACATTTCCATTTCAGTCCTATTAAACAGGCCATAATTGATAACCGGCAATTTCACAGCGAATCCGAGTCTTAAAACCAAAAACGAAATTATTAGGCGGGAAACAGCTTCGGAATTAAAACAAAGGAAGAAAAAAAGGCGAATTAAAAAGTTTCAATTCCGCATTCCTAACCAGAGAGACAATAATGAAAAAGAAAACCACGAGGGACATTCACTTCAAATTGGGCTGTCACTGGCAAATTTAATTTTCAAAAAAGTAAGAATCTCTCCGAATGAGGTTTTTTCCCCTCTCTAAGCTGTGTGTTAGGAAAAAGGGGGGGTGGAATTAAACGAATGTTTTTGAAGGGAGGGAGGACTGAGACTTTTAAAAATAAAAACATAAACCTCCTCCTCGCTAAATGAAATGCTAACTGAAGTGTTTTCTGACATGTTGACGTCCCTGAATCTTCGCATTTTTAAGGTTTAATTTGGAAAGAGGTTATTTTTATCAGTATTAAAGCTTTAAGGCGGATATACATGCAGTGGACCCAACGACGCGATTGGAACGTCAAGAGGAAAACATCCTAAAATTCCCTATAGGGCTCCTTCCGCAACGATGTAGAATCTGGTCCTACCATTGGTTTATTTCACTATGACGTAATAGGCACGTCGGAATTTATAGGAAGGTTTCGATCCATCGCGTCGCAATAGCCGCTGCATGTACACCCTCCCTTATTCGCTCAAGCTATTATGAAGTAACGTAAAAGAGGAAATTTCTAATTACTTTAATTGGGTGGAAAGTATGCATTCATTTCACTAATGCTGGGGTCTTTTTAGAAGGGAAGGACGCTTCCTTTTAAGATTGTTCATTTCGTGTCACTCAGAAAATATAGGGTCTTAATGAAATACTAATGACAGGCTTGTCAAGTGACAGGATTTCAAAAAAAATTCTTCAGTTTTATTCTCAGAATAATCATTTTTCATAAAATTCAAAGGTTAATGATATTTTCTTTTATAAAGCCTGTTTATGTCAAAATATAAAATAAAATTAAGATTGAAATTATTACTTTAATAACTTATATTAGAACCAAAGTTTATCTCATTCAGAAGTAGGTAATCTTAATGGGAGGGCTTTTGTTAAATGTAAAAGTAGAAACAAAACTAGGATACAATAAGTGCTACTACATTAAAACATAAATATTTGCGATTGCAAATGTATACCCTTTATTTTTATTATTTTTATTGCCAAAGGACTACTAGAATAAGCAGGCTTACTAAAAGATTGAAAAAAAGCCCGTTGGTTCTGTGGAGAAAACTACTGAGGAACGGGAGGTAGTTTACTGATGAAGACCATCTTTAAGCTATAGATAAGTATTTGAGAAGTATAGCAATATGAAAACCCTATATTTATAATATAAGTATTGATACATTTGAATTGAATATCTTTAGGTATCAAACAGATATCTGCTGGTATCAATAATACAAATTTTAATTTTCACTTCCGTTTTTTTCGGCAAATATTACTACTCTCCAATGCATGGTTTTATTGCATTGCCACACAGTAAGGATGGTAAAGTAATAAATATAGGCCTGTTAAACCATTTATTCAGTTAAGAAAATTCTATGTTTTTGGTTAAATTAATAGTTAATTATTTACTAGAAAAAGCATTGTTTTCAACTGTTAATAAATAACATACCATATTATGTTCAAGTTATTTAAAAATTATTGAATTCGATGAAAATAATCTATACCAAGATGATACAAAAAAGTTAAGTTTTCAATATTTGTCTAAGATAACTAGTACTTAATATATGCGTTTCGTCCCTCGCTCTTACACTTTAGTAGGTGGATTCTTTCCTGGTTTTTTTCATTGGTTCAGAATAAATTTATTACTTTATTCGGAAAATGAAGGAAAAACCATCAGATGTTTTTTACTATTCCATTGCAAGAATTATTTATGAATAATAATCTAAAGAGAAAATACATTCCTCATTAATATTAATAAATAGCATTACCAGAACATTTAGCAGTTAATAATGAAAATTCCTCTTATTTCAAAATGTTTCTGGGGTTAGTAAAGTATATTCTGAACTATTTATTAGATTTGTACTTTTAAGTTTTTAAAAAAAATTTTGCTTGGATTGGTTAATGGTTAGGTTAGTTATTGGTTAGTTAATGGATTGGTTAGTTAAATTCATTTTTTGAACTTTGCATTGACCAAAAATTTCTTAACATTTGAAGACTGTCCCAAAACGAATTTATTGTGAATTTGGACTGGGTTTTCGAAGTTTACGCAAGAGATAAAAAGAGACAAAGGGAGACATTAGAATAATCTAATAAATTTTGGATATTTTTTAAAGAAACTCAAAATAAAAGGATGAAATTGCTTAAGGTAAATGTGGGTATAGTAGACACTTTAAGGAAAATTTTTGCTTAAATTTTTAATAAATACCAACCTATTTGCTAGGAAACGGTTATCATCCAATTTTTAGGTTAATTGGATCTTCTTTCGATTTTACCATTAAAAATTTTAATTAGATTGGGCAAAGTATTTTTAATTAATTTTTAAAAAGTACTCCAAATTGCATCTATAGTGGCCACCTTGATGTAGCTGTTGTATCTATGGTGGACACCTCTTGCATCTATAGTGGACACCTCTCTTTTTCTGCCTATATGAGGGGTTTATGCATAAAATTGAGGGGGTTTGTTTGGTATAGTCGTTTAGTTCTAATTAAATCTTCCTTCCCAACGAAATGTATTTTAGATCAAATCAAATTAGCTTTATTTAAAAAAATACTTGATAGTTTCCGGCCCAAAGCCTAAGCTGTAGCGGATTTGAGAGGAGTTTTAAGCATTTAATTCAATGTTTTAGAAACCTTGGTTCCCAAAGCCAAAATGAAACCAAATTAATACAACACATTTTAAAGCACAATCAACAGTTTATGAAGAAAAATTGATTCAAATTAAATATTATTTATGTTTCTTTTAGAAGCCATTGCAGTGGCCACTATTGGAAAATCTAAGATTATGTGTTGGTAAAGTGGCCACCCCCATAAATCCTCGTTAAGTCAATATTTTCAAATAAAGTTTAATCAGTATTATTTTATACACTCTTCTTTATCTTGATAAAAATTTAAAAGTCAATCAAGCGGTAATAAATACGAAAAAATCAGTTCCGAAATACCCGTTTCCTTGCGCGATTCAATAAGCGAAATCAAATTTCAGTCACTCGGCCGATGTTGTTATTTTCAAATATTTAAATATCCTTCCCATGCTGATCTGTGGTATCGGTGGTAATTTACCAGCTTACCTGATTGTACAATCTACTATGCCTATGAATTTTGACGCTGTTTGATGCTTCTAACTCGTTTTATTTAATATTAATCAGCTATGTGGCCACTATTGGTACAGTGTCCACTATACCCACATTTACCTTATTTGGTTTTGGATGTCTCTGACCGAGTCTGGATTAATTGGGACCTAAAACTATAAAGATGTATGGCAATTTTTTTTATTGAGACGATAAATGGATCCACTTGCTCCAGCTGCTGGAATGTAAGACATTAAAATTTTCAAAAGAAATATATAAATCTAAGGACACTAAATAAGCTGAAAATTAATGAAGAACTACTTAGTTTAGATATTAACCTATTCAATCAATTCATTTTACTCAATTACTAAATTTGAGTATTCTGGTAGTTTAACGTTAACCATAACTCCCCATCACACTCATTCCCTGCCCTACTCAATGCGTTTTAAATGAGAACGTAAACTCTTATCGGACTCAATCTCAATTCGCTGGGCAGATTGGACAGGTAATTAGAATCGATTTTCCTCGAATTAGAGGAAATTAGAAGTAAACAGCTGTCGGGAAATTCGTCTACGAGTCTTTAATTAGTCAGGCGAACACCCATTTGTCCCCTATTCAAATCATTCGATTCGAATCGCAACAAAAGCTCGAATAATTAGAGGAAATTAAAATGGATAATTCACGTCCGAATCAGCTTGACTCTTTTCAGGTTGCAATGTTACTGTTTTACAAGTAGTATTGTGTGTGAACAAGCGCATTAAGTTATTCCTTCAGTATATATTCATGAATGTTAAGAATAATGTTACAAACGAAATATATAATAATGTTAATTTTTTTCTCTAGTTTTAAATTTTATGAAGCATGTATACCTAGGAATCTGCCAATTTAATAATTTTCTGGCACGAAATTTGTCAACTATGGATAACAAGCATAAACTTTCCAGACCATACAACCCAAGTTTTCATTCGAATTCAATGGCAATTCTAGGTCTGAAAGGAAAAAATTTGTCATGTCACACTGATTCACATTGTTGTTAATTTTTCTAAACCAGGAGTGGCCAACCCGCTACCAGCTTGAAATAATTTTCCGGCCCGCCAGATTTTAATTAAAATAAAAATTTATAAATTTCATACGCCCCACAAGTGGGAACCTAACTTAGTTTCGAGTAATTCAAAGGGTTTCTAACGGTACCATGTTTATTTCCTATAGAGAAGGCGTTATTGGGGTGTGCTCTTAAAGATAAATTAAAATTTAAATGAATATTTTGTTTAGGAAACTGTAAAAGTAAGCTAAAAATCTAAAACAAACTCCCTAATCTATACCTTGTTTTTTAAACTTATTTCACTGCCATTCTGAAATTTTTTTATATGCGACCTGCGGGAGTATTATGGTTTTCCAAAGTGGCCCTCTAGATCATTTGGGTTGCCCACCCTTGATCTAAACTTTACTATCAGGATAAAAAGATTAAAGTATTATCAGGTAGTTAATGTCATTCATAGTTTTTGTCAACATAAACATCACACAAATTAGTTTTTTTACAAGTATGCTTTAGTTTTAAAGTAAAAAAATCACATCGCCATATTAAATAGTTGAGAAAACCTTGAATGTTTATCATCACAATATGCCCTCTGAAACACTCAAATACCGTTATATAACCTGGTCAACCCAGCCAATTCCAAAAACCAAAGCTAAAGAAAGACTATCAATCCATCTTCCTCGCCAAAAATCGCGTTTCCCTTCTCCTCGCCTATTCATCTTCATAACCTGGCTTTAATGAGAAACACGACAAGCAATTATTCAATGGCTGTTCTATTTATAATGGCTCTCTCCGTCATACCTTCCGTTTGAGTGGCACGGCAATCGACAGGACGGCTCTCGGAACTCTGATTGGTGAAGGCCGGCCATTGATTCGTCCTGCCAGACGCTGATTGCGAGGAAATTAATGTTTCGCTATTCAAGGAAGTTTCTTTTCTGTAAGGGGCCACAGGAGATGTATTTAGCGTCTAGGAGACTTTTTGGGTGTCTATTGAGAGAGGTTCAATACCTGATAGAATGAAAATAGTGCTCAAAAGAAATTCAGTTTTGTTTGAGTCTGTTATTAAAATAAATGTATGTTTTCATTGTACTTAAAAAATAAAAAGTCTTTAGGAATTAAAAATAAATTTTAAATTCCCTACAGTATTTTTTTTCTAATGGGCGGGTACAACTGGACAATATCCATTTACCCCTGATATGCCCTAAGAAGTACCTACTTAGCGTTACCCAGCGAGCACCTGTGGACCGAATAATGTGGATATAGTAACCTCAATATCTCGAAATTAAAGGTACACAAAAAAGTTTCGAAATAACAAGAAAAAACATAAATATTTAATTTCAAGGAGGGGGAATATTTTTTATATCAAGAAATAATAGTCGGGTGGTTTAGTACAAAAAAATGACCGAAAACTGCAAATTGTGATACTTTTATGAAACTTTCAGGGATGATATATCAACATATAAGAAGTAAAAAATCGATGGGACCCCAAAATTTTAGCTCGTGGTTTTACCGCTATGACGTCATAACAAAATGGCGCCCCTAGCGGTCCCAAAACGATGTCGTGGTAAATTTTTTAACGCTAAATACGTTTTGAACTCTAAATATCCTTGAACATATCCTAAAAATAAAATATTTTCTAATATTTACTTACTCTAGGAATAATAGGTGGGTGGTTTCATTAGAATGACGTCATTATCCCTTTGGTTGACCCGGCGTCCAATATCCATAGTGATGATAGTTTTTCTTGGTTTTATTTACCTTCCAGAACCTATTTACTTATTATTAAGCGCCTAAGGAAATGTATTTTCTAAATATAAAAAAGAATATTTGAGTTTTTGGGGGGTGCGGTTTACTTAATTGCGCATATTTACAAAGGCGTCAGTAACGCAATTTTTAAACAGCACTGAAATCAACTTCTAATTGAGATACCAACTTCAAACTTACAGCGAAAATAAATCATCATATAAGAACTGAAAAATCGATGGGACCCCAAAATTTTAGCCCGTGGTTTTTCCGCTATGACGTCATAACAAAGTGGAGTCCATAGTGTCAGAAAACGATGTCGTGGTAATTTTTTTTAAAGGTATTCTGTTTTGCGTTTAAAACCTAATTAAAATGTTAAATGTTTTTTAATTAAGTATAAATATATAAAATAATATAAAATAAAAATGTATTAGACTCGTGAAAAGATAGATCCTTCTTAAGGTGGACGTTGTTAAGGTTACCACCTTAACAACGTCCACCTTAAGAAGGATCTATCTTTTCACGAGTCTAATACATTGTTATATCACCACCATACTCAACAAAACTACACCCTTAAAACAACTCATAGCTACGAGAACAATTTTTATGACGTCATAGCTGTCAAACCACGCTCTAAAATGTTGGGGTCCCATCGATTTTCAATTCTCATATGATGATCTATCATCATTGAAAGTTTGAAGTTGGTATCACGATTAGAAGTTTATTTCAGTACTGTTTAAAAGTTTCATTTTCGACGCCTTTGTAAAAATACAAAATCATGTAAACCACGCCTCCAAGCACTAAAACATTCTTTTTATATTTAGAAAATACATTTACTAATACACTTAATATTAACACTAGAACCGCCGGAGCAGTCATTTTGACTGTTTTGCGTTTTTGATTCTAAATATTTTCAAAGATATATCAATTACACATTAGTAATTTTATGACTTTTCCTAATTTTTGCTTCCATATACGTCATCCAAATTTCATTTATTTTTGAAAAGCCGTTCCGGAGATATTTATTGGTCTACCTAGAACCGCCAGAACAGTCATTTTGACTGGTGGATTTTTAGCGAGTTTATTTCATGTATTATCACCTTAATTCTAACAGTAAATGCTTTCTAAGAAATATTTAGAAGTTCTTCAAACAAATTTATTATATTTTATGGTTTTGACAGCTGCAAATATTCAATATATCATTATAATTCCCAGAAATTCATGTATATACACTTGCTAGAAGTTTTTGATTTCCCACGCCTTTTTTATAATTTTCTATGAAATATTTATTATTTCTTTTATGATAAAAGAAACTAAATTCCTTTTACTGTACTGTTCTTACTTTTTATGTCGAAAAAGTGTGTTTATGCTATTATTCAGGGAAATACTGCTTTACAAAGTAATGCAGACAATTGATTTATTGAAACGCGCTGAAATGGAGTTATGACTTTATTATTTAGTTTTTAGTGTTGTGAGAAATGGTTTTAGAGAAATATATACGTAATTTTTCAAGAAATATTTTGTTCAATTTTTTTATTTTTGTCTAGCACGGTGTATAATAAATAACATATTTTTTATTATTTATAACGAAATGTATGATGTAAAATTAAATAAATGTGTTTGTTTTTAATAGAATTAGTGTTATTTATCCTTTTTTCAAGTATTAGATGTAATTCCAAGCTCAAAAGACTATTTTAAAAGCTTACCAGTCAAAATGACTGCATCCGGCGGTTCTAGGTATGCGGTACTTGCCGGCGGTTCTAGTGTTAAATAAATAGGGGATCTAGAAGGTTAATAACAACAAGAAAAACTATCACCACCATTAATATTGGACGCAGAGTAATCCAAGTGATAATGACGTCATTCTAATGAAACCACCCCCCTATTATTCCTAGAGTTAGTAAATATTAGAAAATATTTTGTTTTTAAGATATGTTCATGGATATTTAAAGCTCAAAACGTGTTTAGCGTTAAAAAATTTACCACGACATCGTTTTTGGACCGCTAGGGGCACCATTTGGTTATGACGTCATAGCGGTCAAACCACGCGCTAAAATTTTGGGGTCCCATCGATTTTTTAGTTCTTATATGTTAATATATCATCCCTGAAAGTTTCATAAAAGTATCACAATTTGCAGTTTTTTTGTAATAAGCCACCCGACTAATAAAGGTTTTCAAGCATTTAAAGTTTGAGATAGCATGGCTATACTGTATTTCGTTATGAAAACTATTTAAAGTTGCATTTTAGTTAAAAATCGAGTCAAGTTTCTGTTTTAATAAACAGAAGATTTGGAAAATAATTATTCTTAAAAATGTCATTTGCACTCAGTATTAATTACCTGATAATGAAAATCTGAATTAAATATTGAGAAATTCAATTACACAATTCTGAAAAAAATTCTTTCTATTTAGATACAGGCATCAAAAATGCTAGAAATACTTTCTTCTATATAAAAGCAACTGTCTAAGAATTTATCAAAGCATTTATTCTAAGCAATTTACTGCCCTAAAATTGACTGTTTGGTAGTTAATTTATAACATATCGTTCTTATTTTTGAAAAGTACATAAATACAAAAAAAACACCCCAGAACTTAAAATTGGGTATAAACTTTTATCTCTTAAAAATGCCTAATCTTTTTCGACTACTTTTTGTTGTCTAAACTTTGGGGCTTCAAAATGGAAAACTAAGTTTTAAACACGATACCATCAAGATAATTAGGGGGTTAGCATTTTCTCGTAGAAAAGCAATTTCTAAAGATGGGAAAAAAAGTTTCGAAAAGCCAAAACAAGGAGTATGGAGTATAATAACAACGCCTGTTCCAAAAATTATAATTATTCTTGGGAAAGTCAGCCGTCACTTATTTTTAGACTCACTTCTACCAGCATATAAAACTAACACTGTCGTTTTTTTATAAGGGAAAAACCGCTAAACCTCACACATCACTTTATTAATCAAGCTCCATCAAACTTCACCAAGAAACGATTAAATCCACCAGCGAACTCAGCCGGCCACGTTTCATTACAGCGTAACAAATAGCCATTCCGTTCTGGAAACTAACAATTAAACTTACGGAGAAACTCGACGGAAAAAAAGGGAAGCATCCAACCAACAAGTAAAATTGGAATTTCTACATAGCCGGACGCCATTTTGCATACTCATCTCGACAAAATGTTTGGAAGGAGAGAGTGCGAACATTTTCGAAAACACTTTTCTCCACTACACGCAACTAATGGAGCTTCTCTGCTCTCGTGACAGTGTTGTTTTTGGAAGACTAAAAACACTTTTTTCCGCGTTTAGTGATAAAGGGTTTAGCCTGCTGTTATTCCGAATTTTTCTCGCGCCTCCCGACGAGATCCTCTTTTCCCATCTTCTTTCCGTTCGGAGGGCCAGTAATGGTCGTGTTGCCACCCGTTTTTAGCGAATTATTTCATTTTTCTTCCCCCGGAGAGGTCGCGACGCACAGGTGGGGACAATAATTCCGTCTCCGCCGCGCTTAGTGTTATTGCGTTCCGTGTTCTAATGAATGGCTGTCATGGAATGAAAAATGGCGGGAAAAAGAAACTTTGTTTCCACACTCGTCGTTCGTCAATGTGGCTGTTTTTTTTTCGTTCTTCTGCTCGTGTGAGATAACGCTTGAAACGTGCCGGTGGAGGTTTTGTTAAATTAAATAACTCGGAAAACGCCGCTGATTATTTCGTTGAGAAGGTAAAAATTCATTCATTAGTTAGTTTAAGGGAGCGTTTTTTTAACTTGCGCCGTAATTACGGTTCGATGTAAATAAAATGTCGTCCACTGTCTGTAGTTACAAGGTAACTAATTTGATTGCGTGGCGTTTCGTAACTTTGCTTTTCGTCCGGAATTAAAAAGTATCCAGGTTAGTTGTTTGTAAATTACTAACGAGCTTTAGCAGGTTTTTTTTCTTGCTGAATAATCAAAGTGGAGTGATTGCAATGAGGATGGTATGTTTGAGAAAGAAAGCATACTAACACAGTCATCTCTTCTTTTTATGCCTCACTCTTTGAATTAGCTGGTTAAATTTATCAAAAAATTCTTACTTTTTCTATAAAAGAGAGTACACACCATTGCAAATACATGCCTTCCCAAAGAATCTAAACCATGACTTGTTCTGCATGTATTGAACTATCTATGTTTTTAATAATCTTAAATTTACTTTGGTTAGCTACCCACGTACTGGCCTAGAGGTTAAAGCATCTGACTGCAAAGCCGTACGTCTGGGTTTCGAATCCCCATTTTGAATGGATGCTAGTTTCTACCCTTGTCTGTGAGGAATGAATATGTAAGGTTGAATATGAAAGGGGTTGTACTTATCTAGACGGACACTTAAGTTGAACCTACTACGTCTCTAACATACAAGCAAGTTTTCATAGTGGTGTCTGAATTTCGAGTGAAACGAAGAACTTCAATTTTAAAATATTATTATTTCACTAAACCCATGTATAAACAGTGCCTTTTTATCACAATTCGCGTATCGAAATTCCTCCCATCAACCTAACAGGCTATGTGTTTACTCACTTTCTCCTTCCGCGTAGTGACGTACTGGGTTCAGGAAACGTTGCTGTGAAGTATAGCGAATGTGTGCTGCGTTTGTTTGGCATGGGCTGTACTTCACCTCCGTTCATGGCTTCGGTTAACAGGTGCTCACTGGGTAACGTGAAGTACTGCTTTTGGTATGTTTATGAGTAATGTGACCTCGGTCACAATGTGGGTGTTATGCTCTGCTATTGGGAAAAAACTTTGGTCAACTATACTTCACAGCAACGTTTCTTGAACCCAGTACGTCACTACGCGGAAGGAGAAAGTGAGTAACCACAAAGCCTGTTGGGTTGATAGGAGGAAGTTCGATACGCGAATTGTGATAAAAAGATACAATTTATACAGGGGTATAACGAAATAATCATATTTTAAAATTGACGTTCTTTGTTTCACTCGAAATTCAAACACCGTTATGGGAACTACTTTGTGTTGGTTAGTGACGTACTACGTTCAACTTAAGTTGCTGTCTAGAATAGTCAAAATTTCTTGAATTTCACCTTCTAACTTTATTATATGAGTTGCTCAGGATGAAAGTGGTAGAAGACCAAAAAAAATTTGCGAACAGTATGGATTTGGATTTCTTCTATGTTCCTTTACCTAGTGCCCGGTAATCGCCTATAACAAAAGCTCAATCATTGGCTCGTAAGAGCTTCCTAAAAAGTGCCGTATATTCATGGACAAAACACATGCGCAGTGAGATCACTTTCATTATAACCAGTGCATTTGCATGTTTTATTCATGCGTTATTTGACGAAAATCTGTTTCGGTCCTTTATAGGTTAGGGTGGGTTGGGGTAAAATGGGTCAATTTTTAGGTACTTTCATATTCTAAGTTTTATTTCATCAAAACTATTACTTTTTAATGATTTCTTTCAATTGGATCTTTACATTACAACCCTTTAGAACCCTTTTTCATCTAATTTTATCAAATATTTTTTAGTTATAAATTGGTTAAACTTAGCATCAAAAGAAGTGACCTATTTTACCCCAACGTGGGGTAAAATGGGTCTCATTGCAAAAAGATGTCAAAAATATATTTATTACACTGGGGAACAGCCATTTCGTTGTCTTAGAACTGTGACTTGTTTTTGAATCACTTTTGGCCCCTGAATCCAAAGGTAACTGTTGTTTTTGTCTGTCACGTCCACTTTTTTGGCAAACAGCCCCGCCCCCTTTTTACGTTTTTCAATGACTTAATGACTTTGAATTCGATTTTCAGGGTCAAAAATCATTACTTTAGTCTTTAAATTACACCCGAGAGGACAAGAATGGTTAAAGTTTCTAAAATATGAAAATGTGTGGCCAATGGATAGGTTTAAGGGGTTATTACCCCCCTAAAAACGCAAAAAAGTTAAAAATGATAGATTTTATTTTACGCTATTTTTTACACTTATTTTTTACGCAATTCCTTTTCAAAAGGTCCTAACCAAGGACCCAAATTTAATGAAAATTGGCCGCAATGATTTTTACAAAAAGCGGTTGAGGCATTAGCGCCCCCCGAAGCACCCGCGGAAGGGTTCGGAATACTCTCTTTCGCTTAGTGGACGCGAACACCTCAACCGCTTTTAGTAAAAATCATTGCTACCTATTTTCGTTAAATTTGGGTCCTTGGGGAAGGGTTAAGACCTTTTAAAGAGGAATTGCGTAAAAAAATAAAGAGAAAAAACCCTGAAATGCAAAAAAGGAACTTTATTAAGGATAGAGGTTATATTAAAATTTTCTTACTCTTATTTTTTATGCAATTCCTCTTTAAAAGGTCTTAACCTTTCCCCAAGGACCCAAATTTGATGAAAATAGGCAGCAATGATTTTTACTAAAAGCGGCTGAGGTGTTATCGTCCCCGAAGCGAAAGAGAGTCTTCCGAACCCTTCCGTGGGTGCTCCGTTGGCGCTAATGCCTCAACCGCTTTTAGTAAAAATCATTGCGGCCAATTTTCATTAAATTTGGGTCCTTGGTGATGGGTTAGGACATTTTGAAAAGGAATTGCGTAAAAAATAAGTGTAAAAAATAGCGTAAAATAAACTCTATCATTTTTAACGATTTTTTGCGTTTTTAGGGGGGTAATAACCCCTTAAACCAATCCATTGCCCACAAATTTTCATATTTTAGAAACTTTAATCATTCTTGTCCTCTCGGGTGTAATTTAAAGACTAAAGTAATGATTTTTGACCTTGAAAATCGAATTCAAAGTCATTAAGTCATTGAAAAACGTAAAAAGGGGGCGGGGCTGTTTGCCAAAAAAGTTGACGTGATAGAAGAAAACTAACAACAGTTTTCTAATCAGTGTGCCATTTGAACTCTAAAACAGCCAAAAAATCGAAGTCAACAGAAATTATGTTAAAAATTGTTCCCCAGTGTTACTAAATATACATGAAAATAAGAAAAAAGGCAATCGGCCAAACCGTTTTTATCTGAAAAAATTTGTTTTGAGTTGTACTTTAGTGAAATTGTAAAAGCCCTAAGTTGATGAACATTGTTCAAAAGTAGCAATTAAAATACTTCATTTGAAGAAAAAAATAAACTTGTTTGACTGTTCAATGTATATTTGAAGGAAATAAGTTAAAAACATTGTTTTTACTTAATACAAAAGGCATCCTAACTATGACCCATTTTACCCCAAGTACAAAATATCGTTATAAAAGATAAAATATTTTATATTTTTCTAAGCTGATTGGCTTGAAATGTCTCTCCGACTTTCTTTTATGAAAAACTATCGCAAAAGTCTTCTGTAATTTATTACAATATATAGTTATTTCGAAGTTGGTAAACCCTGTTTTTTAAATGAAATCATTTACGGTTCAAATTAAATATTTTGCAGTCCTCAAATTCATAAATCTTAATTTTTGACAGTCGAAAAAGGTTGCCAACAGGTTAAAGAATATAATTTAAAAAATTAGTGAAAAACATTTCAATTTAAATTTGATTAATATCTAGTTAATTAAAACTGACCCATTTTACCCCAAGACCCACTTTACCCCAACCCACCCTATGTCTTTAAAAATTAAATTTAAATAATTTTAAGTATGATAAGTTCATACTTAAGCCTTCATCAAAAATCAGGCGGAAATAATCAAATAGAATCCGTAACTCAAGTATTTTTAATTCTTATATAAAGGTTTATCAGTTGAAGTAAAGGACAAATAAATAAGATAATATTTTAGCGTCGTTGAGAAAATGAATAGCGTGTCATTATTATTGATGTATGAATGAAAACATTTTATTTGCGAAGTTTCTCGGTACTGGGTTCAATTAGAGACTTCGATACAAACCAAATATTTCCAGAACTCTGATCATTAGTTTAAATGGAGCTGGAAAACTTGCCTGGACTAGGTAATGTGTACTTCTACCATTCCCTTACTTGTATTTGCGTATTTCTTAGATACTTTGACAACTTAGAACTTCATGTTCTAAATTTGCATAGTATAATTATCAAATCTTAAAAATTTTGAAAACATTGGCTGTTCATTGAAGCTTCGGCAATATAGATTTTCACTTATTTTCATCAATTAGAAAATTGATTTCAAAAACCATTTGCAACTCTAGGGATATTCATGACAGATATAAATGAATTTGCACAGCTTTTTTCAAAACGTTTCTATTTTTTTATGTTTTAGTGAAAATTAGATAGCATGAACATATAATCATGGTAATGTTCATATAATTGTCCCACCTCGACAGTTCCTCCAATATTCATTCTCCATATCCCCTCATTCAAGTCCTTTATATCCTCAAAATATCTACCATATGCTCAGTTCCAGCAGAACGTTAGCATTCCATAACTAACTCCACCGTCAGTGAACTGCGACCATAACTGTTATAACAGTAATCTGAGCTTTATTGGTCTCGGCCTCACCTTTAGACTGACAGAAGTATGCTCAAATGGTTTAAGTCACGTAATTTTGGCCCCTAATATCTTGCTAGGTATCGTAGTGAGGTTGCAACTTCCAACTTATAGCATCAAGTTTTAAACCTTTTTTATAAGACCACAATCAATGAAAGGCTTTATTTTCAAAGTCTTTTAAGAAGTTATATAATATAAAGGTAGATAGACCCCACATATAGCTGGATATAATGGTTAGGACCTCAATAGAGGCTAGTGATATTAGAATGTCAATATTAACAGAAGGTATTTACAGGTCATAAAAATAAAATAGGTCATTATTATTAAATGTTATTTCTCCGATAAGAAATTACTTCACTTTTTAAATTAAATACATAGTGTTTTGCACTTTTTAGTATCTTAAGCTTTATAAGTTAAAATTAACCTTTATTAAAATGCCAAATTTTATTTAATGGAAAATCTATTGAGTGAATGTTATAAAAGTATTTTTTTCTATTAGGCAGAAGGGTGATGGAGAACTTATCAAAAGACATTTTTCGCAACCAAGAATTATAAATAATATAATGAGCCTCCCCAAAAAAATTATAGTTAATTGAAATTAAGGGACCTATACATTGTTATTAAAACGTACATATCAGTAACTGCTGTTGTTGAATTGATAATATTATGTTATGTCCTATAATAAGTATTCTTCACCGAGCTGTGTTCATTGGATATACAGGGTGATTCAGAAATAATCATCAATAATTGGGAATTAGGTAGAGGGGCCCTAGACAAGCATTTATCGAATAGGGATGGTGGGGTGCAGCCTTATCATTAAAGAGCTAGGATCTAATGTAGTGCGAGCGCGTTTCAAAAGGCGGTTTTTAGAAGGCCTGTGTGACGAAACAAAACATAATAAAATTAAAAACATTATTGCATGAGGTACAGGAGTATCCGTACTACTTAAATCCGCAATTTGATAGAAATTGGACCACTTGATAAACCATGGGGTGAGTTTAAAAACGTGCAATAATAATCTCTTAGTCAAATAATGGAGTTCCATTAATGGTATTTAGAAAAATGATGATCGGAGAAGTAATTTTCAATGATCAAACAGTTTCAATGATCAATGTTACGATCATTTAAAATTTCTTCCCTGATCATCATTTTTCTAAATACCATTAAGGGAACTCCCTTTTTTGACTAAAAGATTAATATTGCACTTTTGAAACTAGCTCCACGGTTTAGAAAGTGGTTAAAATTCTATCCAATTCATGGTGTAAGTAGTAGGGATACTTCCTTACCTCATGCAATAGATTTTTTCATTTCATTATGTTTTGTTTCGTCACACAGGCCTTCTAAAAATGGCCTTTTGAAAGGCGCTCGCACTACATTAGGTCCTTGCTCTTTAACGGTAACGCTGCGCCCCACCATCCCTATTCGAAATATGCTTGTCTAGGGCCCCTCTACCTCCCCCCCCAATTATTGATGATTATTTCGGAATCACCCTGTATACTTCATATCCCATTATAGTAACCTTTTACTAAATGAAGACAATTTTCTTTACATGTACCAGTGGTAATAATAATTTGCAAAAAATTATTTTAAGAAATAACAAAATTAGCTTATTCCCTCGGATTTTCTGGTTTTGTTTCAAAGCATACAACGACGGTTCGGGATAAAATAAATTGTAGGGTGTTGTTGCTTCACAGTGCTTGAAATATCAAAAGAAATTTCTGACTTTTAAAAAAATGAAAATTCGTATAAAGGAATCCATATAGAGTTCTCTTAAAACAAATATTATTTTTCTTCTGTGTACTTTTCTTTCATTTCTATTGTTTCATTCCATACTAACTCAGAAAAAAAATTAACATTCCATTCCATTAACATTCCATCACCAAAAAAAAAGAAGAAAATCTCCTTTATTCCTCTCCAAGTCGAAACAATGAACTACCTTATCATATTGTGAACTAAAGCAAACACAAACTAGAGAATGAAAAAAAACTATCTTATGTTTATAAAAATGCTAAAAACGCTTGTTTGCCCAGGTTGCATCACTGACTAAACAACTCTGAAGGGGAGGTATTCACGAATACAAAAGAAGGGTCTCTAATGACACTGTAAATAAACTTCTACCGAAACAAACCCTTAAAAGCGACTAAGAGAGAAGGAGGCTTTAATTTATCTCCACAAGCTGCTTTAATTTTTTTTCAGAGAAATGTCACCATTATCTACGACAAAAGGAAAGCAAACAGGAAACTGGTATTATAAACATAGGCATCCTTTGGTCTTCTCGATTTTGAATTAGTTTTTGATAGTTTTTCTGATTGTGCAAGTTGCAATGAATAGAAAGTGATCTTGATAAACCATCTACATCGGCCATTTAGGAAAATGGCTGAATCATAATTATGAATACTTATCACTCTACCCTATTTACCTTACCTTTGTTTGGTCACTTCTATCAAAGTTGACTTTTAAAAGGACCCTCAAATTATTACAAATCCTGATCAGTAAGCAGTTAATATTATGAAATACAGTGTTCCCTCGTTATTCGTGGTAGTGACGTTCCAAATTATACCGCGAATACGCGAAATTCGCGAATAACAAACCCAGTTTTAAAACGCGCATATATGATAATATTGGGGATTATAAAAGATATAATGGTTTGATTCCGTCATTTCATAAAACTAAAACTTGTTCATGTAAAAAGTAGTTTTAACTGTAAATTACTGTAAATAATTGTAATAACTTTAGTATATCTTTCAAAATGTTTTTACATAATAAATACCGAAATCAAACAGTGAGGAAGTTGCATGATTTTTTTAATTTTTTGAATGCCAAAAAAATTAACAAAAATCCACTTTTTTAAAGCGTGCGAAAACGCCAACAATTTGGGATCATCGTATGTTGACGTCATCTTACGATAAACATTGTTGGAAAGCAACGGAGTTGATGGTATGATTGTTGAGATCTTTAAACAATAAACGTTTTCAGTCACGTGTTTTTTTCTCGACTTTTAAATTAAAATATTTAATTACATGTACATTTTTTTGAAAAATTGACTAGATATTTCATTTTACCATACAAAAAACCATACGGTTTTTGAAAATCTGGCACATGCAACTTCCTTATTATATCTTTTCTGCCAACTATGCAAGCTTTTTGCTAAAAAAAACTTTGAGATCGAAATCCGCGAATATTCGGGGGTGTTACAATGCTCAGGCGTGAATATGCGAGAGCCCACTGTAAATACATTTCCAATTGTATATAATTATAAGGGATACAAGCATATTTTTCTTTCTCTATAAGAAGCGCGTCTACTGGAAGGTTAATGCACCACATTTTTCAATCCGCCTCCATCAAACCAACCCTTGAAAAATGCCCCCTCAAATTAGCCCAATGCCCTCCTAAGCGACATTAACCCGGGGGTCAGGAAGCATCAGGGGATGTCGCGTACGGTATGTAAATGATTACGGTCCCGGATTCCGCGTGTTCTGGCCCCGGTTAACGACTATTGATTGATGGCGGCGGAAATTATTAGGTATTCCGGATCAATCCATCCACGCTTTAGCCGCAATCGGAACTGATTACAATGCCCTGTTCCGTGGATCCGACGTATGATCGAATCATGCGGACAGTGACAATGCGGGATGGAACTGGTTCGGGGGACTCTGAATGTGCCAGAATGCTCAAAGATGTCATAAGCACATGGGTTTGCGATTAGAATGGGGTTTATAAAATAGTGCACTTCTGCCTTTTCTTCGATGGTATCTATTTAAAGGGATAAACGCCTACTGAATGAATAAGGTTATTACGCGTATTTTTCAAATCGTTGCTCAAGAAGAAACATGTGCTTAGCTACTTGTTAAAATTGAGAATTTCGAGTGTCGCCAAGAATAGCAAGAAATACAGACATCCCAAACAAACCTCACGAGTGCAAAAAAACTGTTTATAAGCAGAATACTCATCTCATCAGAACCTATACTCTGTTCGTTTATAATTGGTGGCTGAAAAATAGTTCTTTCCCCCTCGCCAAAAGCGTAACCATAGCTATGCTCTTCGCGCAGCCTCCGAGACTGATTCTTTGGTTGCATTTTTCTACTGAAGTTGGGACTAGCTAGACAATATAATAAGGAGCATCTTTGGGAGATGTTTATATTTTACCGGTTTACGGAAGCCAGGTGGAAAAAAGTAGTGAGCCTTCTTTGTCGCTTTGATGTTGATAGTTGCCATGGTTACTGGTTCGGTGGTGGGGGAAGGAAATATTTTCAGGCACCTATATACAAAATGAATGGAGTATAACGCCATTTTCTCATTGGCTCTGAGGTACTGGGAAAAAGGATATACGTCTATTTTTATTAAACTGTCCCTTTCAGTCATTAAAATATTGTAAAACTACATCAACAATAACTTTACACATGAATCAATAAAATCAAATGGTTCTTTCGTGTTATGCCGTCTACCGTGCCGCTGAATCCAAAAACGTTTAAAATCCCATTGACTGTTCTATAGCTGTACCGCTGAGTTTAACGGCTGCTGAAAGGTCGACGGTATAATAGGACGTAAGTACCCAAATAAAAGCAACCATTTTGAATACACAAAATCCCTATGATACTTTGAATCACACTCACGGCCGTATTATGCGCTATCCTTCTTTGATTGCTGTTTAACGGCTGATCAGAAAGCACATAATACGGCCGTCAGCCTACTATAAAAAAATAAAACTTACGTTAAATGCGAATCCCTCTGAATGAAGATTTCACCATTCTCTGGACCATGGTGGGAGCCTGTAACCCTTACATGGCACGGCCCCAGGTGCGGATAGGGGATGCCTCTTTCGGTTAATCCTTTGGGTGGTAGGAAGGAAATAAAATACCTCCTGCGGACCAACAGGTAGAAGTCCAACCTCCTCGGAGGCTCTGTCAACCTTTCTCTTTCATGAGTTCCAAACTTTTGGATCAATTTCATCGGATTGCACTGTTTGCTGGGCATGACAAAAATTTCTCCGGAATTTCACGATTACGAATAATGCAGCTTTTACCAAAATTTCTCTCGTGTACGACACACAATCGGTTCATTTGGAGTCCAGTTGTGTCCATTTTTTTTCAAATCAGTCTTGTGCTTCACAGAAAAGTCTGAAAAAGGTAACTCGTTCTTGCATATTCTCAAAATCGGATTTACATAGTCATACAGCAACGATCCGGCATATTGATACAATAATTTAACTTTAAATCCGAAGAAAAGTTCAGATTTTGCAGTCACACAAACAAGCAGTGGGAGATTTAGGTTTGAAGTTGAGTTGTTGATAAAAGGCTGTTGGCTTATCCACAGACCACAGAGTAAAGGTAATAGACGAGATTAGTGTGACGTTTTTTGTTTTGTTTGGAAACGTAAATTCAGTCTGTGATTGGTTCCGTGAACTGTACGGACAGTACGGATCCGTATGTAACCAATCACGGATCGAATCAACGTTTCCAAACAAAACAAAAAACGTCATCACTAATCTCGTCTATTCAGAGAGTCCAAAACACGATTTTACTCTTTCGGAGAAAATAGTTCTACAGTCATCACATAGTTGCGTTGCGGTACCTCCAGCTGTCAATCAACAGGGTGGACGGGAACTAAACGAAACGAGTGATTCTCATTGGACTTGTAACTTTGTATGAAGGCTGTATTTTAATTTCACAATCACTGCTATTTTTCCCCAGATCAAGGAAACTTTTTCCTTATGGTTGCAAACTTACCCTGACAGTAGCTAAAATTTCCCTATTATAAACATTGACGTCGTTCAACATCTCGTCAGTGATTGCGGTACAAGCAATTATTATTAAATAGGATGTTGTATGATAAAATTTTATTAAATTTGGAGTTGGAGTTATGAGTTCGATTCCATAGGAGCTCACGATCCATCGTCATTTTAATTATGACGAGATAGTGACGTCACGGGTAAAAGCCGGCGAGAGATCTGTTCTAGGCAGAACAATGGGCGAGTCCCGTGACATCAGAGATATTTGTAATGTCTAAGAAATTATTCAGATGCCGAAGTTCCTCTTTCCCCAGTGCATGCTCAAAAGACACACGAAACTGCTGGAAAACTCAGGAAATATTTAAAAACAGTTTCCCTTCTCCAGCGAGTTAAAAGTGTGCGGGGATAGTTGAGAAAGAGCGGTTGCGGAAATAGAGATTGTATGCGGATTGTAGAGTCGACAACGTTACGTCCTATTCTCTGGTTAGTTCCATCGTTATCACATAGAGACGCCATAGTCTACTACGCATAGTCTATAATATTAGGTCATCCCGAAAGTTTTGTCGCTCTTGGGAGCATCTGTATACAATGTATTTTTTGGTACTTTTCCATCAAGGTAAACCAGTAAAGTACTTCTACTTCTATCTAAAGCCAATTTGGCGAATTTTGGCTCTTTTTTTGTTGGCTCACTTTTCCAGCTTTCCTAGTTTCTACGATTAATAAGATTTTGTTTACTTCAAGTTGCCATTAATTGAAAACTTTCAAAATTAAAATTTAAAGTAATTTAATTTTAATTTTAAGTCATATTAAGATTGTAATAAATTGAAACTCATTTCATACTACTTTTGTAGAGCGGGGGTAGAATTTCCAGCGATCTAGATTTCTGTAAATGATATCATTCGTATCTTTCCTAATAGAGGGTTAGGAGTAGCAATCCAGCAATTTAATATGGATGATTGTGATCAAACTCTCCGGATGCCTCAGAAAAAATTTAAATCTAAGTTAAACTTTCCACACTTGTTAAAAATACTTAAAACTTTAATTGTTTTAGGGATGTAGCCAGTTATTTTAATTTAAAAATCTTAACTTTAGGAAATATGCAAAATTTTGAGCAGAAAAGAAATGAAGTAACATGTTATCATAGATTTAAGGAAAGCCCAGTTGTCGATCAGTCCCCAAAATCAAGCCAAGATGCCAAGTTGACGGTAGATAAGGTTACCGTTTATATTGGTATCACATAATGGAAAAGTGTCAAAAATATCTTATATACAGATGCTCCCAAGAGCGACAAAACTTTCGGGATGACCTAATAGTCTATAATACTTACAGACGCTCCCAAACGTGACATCACTTTCCCGATTACCTTATACTTTGAGGTCGCTATCATATGGAAACAAAACTCTAAAACGTGATGTTTCCAATTTGACACTAATAGAGAATTCTTCTCATAACTTCGTATTTCAAAAGAAGTTTAATTAGGGATGACTAAAAAGAAACCTTTGGGTAATCTTCTTCAATATCAAAGGCCCCAACGTTGATATCCATTTGACGTAAAAACGAAGATCAAAGGGAAATATTCAGTCACATCAAAGAGTGGCTTTCAGGTATCTTGCGATTTTAGCAGCTCGCAACATTTTTTTATAAATATCTTTCAGATTAATGTAGGATTTTTCACTCCACAGTTAAGTTTTCTTAATTTGTAAATGTCTCTATAAATTATTAAAGATTTGGAATGTCTATTTGCTAGTTTTATTTTTAAAAAAAATTTCTTGAAAATGTAAGAGTTAATAACCTTTGGGTTAGATTTCAGACAGAATTATTAGAATAGCAAAGCTACTTATACGTTATTTTGTCATTTCCAAATGATAAGAAAAAATTTGCTATTATAATATAATGAGTGAAAATATGAAGTTTTTGAAGTGTGAAATCCTCTTCCGACATTTAATATTTTTTCACATATTCTCACAAATGTAAAAAACAATTGAAAATCGAAGTTTTTACACATAATTTTTAATAATTTAGAACAACTATTTAGTTTCCTTCTTTTCAACAGTCTTATAATTTTAAAAATTGTATAATCTTAGTAAGCATTGGAAATATTTATGGGGAATATTACAGAAAAAATGTCTTTTCAAGTTTTTTAGTCGTTTTTTACTCTTTATAGCGAAATTATAAATTTGCTGAAGAAAAACTGAAATTACTTCCCTGCAGAAGTAAAATTAAGATAAAATAATCTTTGTGGACATTTTAACGTGCTGCACCTCTGTTTGAAAATCACTCTTCAAAATTTTATTTTTATAACTAGAAAGGTGGAAATATTTTATATTTTCTACACCTAGAGAAAAGTAATCTGATTATATCAGACAAACACAGATAAAATCCAAATAATCCTAAAACAATTCTAAGAGTAGATTTTTTATCCTACAAGTGAATACCTCCAAACAGTAATTTAAAGCTCTGAATCATTTTAAACAACTTGATTCGGTCTTCAAATATTCAACAACCCTTACGATTTAGTTGTGATGTGAAATTTCTCCACAACACACAGTATGAACAATTACAAACAATATAAATTGATGAAAACTTCTACGACATGAAGAGTAATTTATTTCATTTTCCGGGAGGATGGATGGCCGTGTTTGTTGGAATTTATTTCCAAACGTTTCACTCTCTGCTTCGGAGAGCATCCTCAGTGGCAAAAAATCAACTGCTAAAAATTGAAAACAAAACAAATACCTCAAACAATGACTTAAACAATGACGCACTTAAGAAATGGGGGATAAAGCCAGCACAACAATAGTATTAGTATCTGATCTCATTTTCATTCCAATTTAGCATTCAAGCTGTAACTGTTTGGTATTTTTTTTTGTTTTCAATTTTTAGCAGTTGATTTTTTGCCACTGAGGATGCTCTCCGAAGCAGAGAGTGAAACGTTTGGAAATAAATTCCAACAAACACGGCCATCCATCCTCCCGGATAATGAAATAAATTACAAACAACTTTATACAATTTAAGTGGAAAAGAGATCAAAGCATAATAGTCAATTTAATACCCACATCTCTTTTCAAACAACATGCAACGAAAACATCCTCAAACTTTCAACACAAGAATTAACTTCCCTACAAAGAAACAAACAACCGCACGATCTTTTTATCCTCAAATCCATCGATTCCATTTTCATTTCACGCACCCCAATCTACCCCCTCCCTTTAAAAGAATTTATCCTGAGTGGGAAAAGGATTAAAAGGATCCGGATCCCGGGATCTCATTACGTTCAGAGTGGGCAATAAACCTTTATGGGAGCGAAAACCTCCAGGATAAAGAGATAATTGGAAGCGAATTTTCTCAGTGTGCCCTTCAAGAGGCTCCAAAAGCCGATCGTACCACTTGAAAGGATCGAGTACGAAGATCGTGTCTTTTCCTAGTGTTGTTTTTAGAAAATAAATAGGTAGACGCTAGTTGAAAGAAGGAAAAATAACTACCTCCCAATATGGAGATACAGCCCAGCCCTTCACTCTTGAAACTAGTCTCAAAATTGAGTAAAAAGTACTCAAACTGACTCCGAATCAAATGTACTCAAATTTGAAAACATGAATACAGGGTGTCCCATAAATAATGGGTCACACTACTAGGGAGGATAGTAGACACCTAGACGAGTCAGAATCACACAGGATTTGGGGGTCCCAGACCAAATACCAGATAGTTAAAAATGGAGCGACAGCCCAAAAAATTATTGAAAAATTCAATTCGTAGAAGAACTACTGCTGGTAAAAATTTAATTATGGTCTCAAAAACTGTGGTTTAATATGATCTTTAAAATTATCTCAAAATTCTTCACTTTAAAATTTTTTTTATTATGAAAAAAGTTTAAAAACCACAAAAAAATGTGAAAATTCTGCCCAAACCTTATTTTTTATTTCGAAATCTTTTCTTTTGATTTTATAATCTGAAAGATCATAGTTGTAAACCCTTAAGTCCAAAGTGTCACGTAAAAACCATCAATATTCAATGATTGAGATCCTGTTTAAGCGCTGTATAAGTCCGTTTTTTTCGTCCGCAGACTGTCGTTTTGGAAACGGCCATAGGAAACCAGTTTACGCACACAAAAAACGAACTTCAACAGGATCTCAAGCGTTTAATATTGATGATTTTTACGTGAAACTTTAGACTTAAGGGTTCACAACTATGATCTTTCAGATTATAAAATCAAAAGAGATGATTTCGAAATACAAAATGAGGTTTGGGCAGAATTTTTACATTTTTTTGTGGTTTTTTAACTTTTTTAATAATAAAAAAATTTTAAGGTGAAGACTTTTGAAATAACACTGTTCAACAAATTTGACCTTCAAAATTTTTTCCTTGATGAAAATAGTCATTTCTTATAGATTTTGGGTCGCTGAATTCGAAAATCCCCATTAAAATTCTCAATTGACTCAGGATTTTTGAGGAACAGCCCCTCCCCCTTTTCACGTTTTTCGACGACTTTATAACTTTAAACTCAATTTTCAGGGACAAAAAGCATTGCTTTAGTCTTCAAATTGTACCCCAGGGGACAAGAAAGGTTCAAATTAATAAAATATGATAAATTTTAACAAATGGATAGGTTTAAGGGGTAATTACCCCCTAAAAACGCAAAAAAATCGTTAAAAATAGTAGGATTTGTTATACCCTATTTATTTTGCATATTTTTTTCGCAATTCCTCTTTGAAGGGTCCTAACCCTTCCCCAAAGACCCAAATTTGATGACAATATGCAGCAATAATTTTTACAAAAAGCAGTTGAGGTGTTAGCGTCCCAGAAGCCCCCGCGGAAGAGTTCAGAAGACTGCGAATCGCGAAGGCGTTCGAGAGCTCAGGAATTAATATTGATGACTTTGAAAAGATTACAAATGACGTTTTTCTTATATTTTGGGTCTATCCTAAGTAGAAACTCTTCAGTTCTTTAACAACTGACTGGTTTTAGGGAATGAGGATTCCATGTTTCAAGATGTTAATAGATGCACGGCTGTGGATAACAATTAGGGGGCATCCTCTTAAAAACTTAGGGTGATGGAGGAAAATGGGTGTCATATTTGAATTCAGCAGATCCTTTTACACAAGAATCAGCTAAAATTCAGCTAGTGGCTTCAAATTTTTTTTTTCTACAGCACATTTTAACTCTATGTGTGGCATTGAACCCTTCCGTGGATGCTTTGGGGCAGTTAAAAGTTCAACCGCTTTTAGTAAAAATCATTGCTGCATATTGCCATCAAGTTTGGGTCCTTGGGGAAGGGTTAAGACCCTTCAAAGAGTAATTGCGTAAAAAATATGCAAAATAAATAGGCTATAACAAATCCTACTTTTTTTAACGATTTTTTGCATTTTTAGGGGGTAATTACCCCTTAAACCTATCCATTTGTTATAAATTTATCATATTTTATTAATTTGAACCTTTCTTGTTCCCTGGGGGCCATTTGAAGACCAAATCGATGCTTTTTGACCCTGAAAATCGAGTTTTAAAGTTATACAGTCGTCGAAAACGTAAAAAGGGGGAGGGTCTGTTCCCCGAAAATCCTGAGTCAATTGAGAATTTTAATGGTGATTTTCCTGTTCAGCGACCCAAAATCTATAAGAAATGACTATTTTCATCAAAGAAATTTTTTCATTGTTGAACAGTGTAATTTTAAAGATCATATTAAACCACAATTTTTGAGACCATAATTAAATTTCTACCAATAGCAGTTCTTCTACAAATTGAATTTTTCAATAATTTTTTGGTGTGTCGCTCCATTTTTAACTCCCTGGGATTTGGTCTGGGACCCCCGATTCCTATGTGATTCTGACTCGTCTAGGTGTCTACTATCCCCCCTAGAAGTGTGACCCACTATTTATGGGACACCCTGTATATTATTTAACTGCCATAGGGGCTCAGTTTCATTTTACTAATTATTTTTATTTACCTTATGTTAGTCTTTATATTTTTCACTTTTGTGCTGTGGACTAGTAAGCAGAAATATAATTTAATTTTTCAATTCAAATTTTTTCAGCTGAAATTTCATAACTTTAAAAAATGGAATGCCAATCGACTTTTTTCAACTTTCAATACAGTTTCAGAGTTCAACTTTTTATACAGATTTTTTTTCTCAATTTCCTCAAAACTTGGTTTTTGGACTTGTCTAATTTTTTAAATTGAAAATTCAATTGAAATTGGGATTATCCCTGTAAACTAATTAATTCCACTACTCCGATCAAAAAAAATTTTCGAACCTGCATTCATATAACACGATAGTTAACATTACCCTTCATAAAAGAATGTAAAAATAAACTCCGCTCCTATGATAAAAGTGCTTAGAGATGTATTAAAACATTCACCAGACTTTTTCACCGGACTTAATAGGCTCTTTATGTTCCGGATTCATTAAAAATAGTTTTTGGAGGGATTGTTTCTAAAGCAGAACACGAAAAGCAGGGAAGTAATTAACCTACTTGGAGTTACTGAAGATAGATTAAAATCTGATGAGCTTTTTTTAATTAATATCATTATCGTCTCTCAACTCTTTCATAATGGGTTAATTATCCTATCCTTCTTCAGCATCCTTATACAGAATATCGCCCAAGTTAGATAATTCAATCTTTTTTTGTTCGGGCTTATAAGGACATTCCAGTAATGAAGGGTTTCGGGAAGTGTGGGAAGCACACCGAGGGATTATGGGAGTTCGGTAATAATTTTTGGGCGTGAGCAACACGTTGGAAGAAGAAAGTCTCTCAAAGTTTATTGGCTGTTGAACTTACCAAGCAAAGATAATGCTTAAAGAGGAAAAAATATGTTTAACTAGTTGGGGTTTTTTTTGGGTAAAAGTATGAATATTATGAACTTTAAATCATGGTTTTTGCTTTTTAAAAAAAAAAGTAAAGTAAAAGTGAGTAAAAAAGTGAGTAAAAGAAGGGAAATTTAACAATGATTTGGCAACAACTTTTATGCATGTTTTCAAAAATTTTTATCGTTTATTATATTTATTTTTTATTTTCCAAATGCACATTAAATTATATTATGATGCTGTTTTAGATACTTATGAATGTTCAGCAAAATAATTGTCTTTATGTTACTCTTCACAGCGTGTGTCTAATCTGGATACAAAATTTATAATTTAAAAACGAAGAAAACATGATGATTTAAGGATAAACAGAGTAAAATAGTTTAGGAAATAAAAAATTACGGCTGACATTAAATAAAAAAAGAAAGGAATCTAAAAAGAAATATTCCCTTAAAGACAAAGACACGGTTCTAAACGAAATAAACCAGTTACTTATTAAACGAAATAACAACAATTCTAATAGTCATTTATTGGTGTTAGTTTAGTAAATTAAGTTAATGAAATAAAATTACTTCTTTCTTTGCTATTTATTTCTCCTTATCACAGAACCAAATAACTCTTTTAACCTTCCCTGAAAAAACTGCTTCTAATTTATTCCGTCAAACCCATTTACCAAAATGCTCCAATTGTTTTGGTAAATCTATTTACAATTTAGTTTTGTTTATCTACTGTGGGTAAGTGCTATTTTCATTCTTTCTTAATAAATAAGGGTATATAACATGTCTACTAAGGTATTCTTTCGTTTTTCCTTACGAAATTGACAAGCTGTGTTACGGTGGCCGTTAAAAATTCAACTATAGTTTAATTGTTGCATGTGTCATTATCAGTTAAAGGCAGTGGTCAGTATACTTTATTTGGTAACATTTTTAATCTCTGGTGCATAAAATAGCTTGGGTTTTTTTTCTATTTAGGTTACAAAGGATATTTTTTTCTGTACACATATTTTTGAATTCTTTTTTTTTTCATTTCTCTCAGCGATTAATTGTCAAATATTATCCAGAAGTATAATAATTTGAGTAAATTATCCATGTTCTAAATAAATCCAAATTCTTACAATGGCAAAAACATAGCAATCATTGTATCTAATGTACTCTCCCCATTCCCATTCGATTTTCATAATTCCTCTAACAGTTACAGAACACACTTTATTGCAGAAACTTAAGTGCATGACTATTGGTAAACCAGCAGACAGAAAGATTCCACCAATCGGAATTAGGGAAAAGCTCATTTTCTTAAGCCGATAGTTAACCCCTGGTCAGTAAATTACACCGTAGCAGGCACGATAGGTAGCAGTAAATTACGCCGTAAGAGTATTTTGAGACATAATTAGGATTCTAAATATTTCTTAAGGAATAGAACTAATCTAAATATTTCTTAAGGAATCGATTTTAGCCTTGGAATCGATACCAAGGAATTGAACCGTTGAAGAAATCGATTCCAGCAGGAATCGAATCTAGGGAATCGCACTTAATTTTCTAATTAATACCAATAATTATTAACAATTTCGTTCACTAATTTATTAGTATTTTGATAATTAGTATTTTGTAGCAAGAATCGAATATTGGGAATCTAATACAGATGATTTAACAATTTTTCCCTAATTTATTAGTATTTTGATAATTAATTAATATTTTAGTGGTTAATTAAATTAATAGTAACTACTAATTACCTTTTATTTATGATTAAAGAAATAAGTTCAATTCTTTTTTTTCGATACTGGTCCTAAGGAATCGATTCCAGGTTGGAATCGAACCTAAGAATCGAAAGATTCGAACCTCAGGAATCGATTCCGGAATCGAATCGAATGATTTTTTAGATCCTTAGACACAATGTATAGAAAGAGTTCGATAATCCTTCCTCTAAAACTTTTCACCTACACTTACTAATTCTTCGAACGGTGCTTTTAACTCCCATTGTCAATACGCTAGCTCTCACCTCGGCAAGTAAGTCAATCGAGGATGGGGTCTTACAAATGTGCCCTTTGCAATTGTCCGCCCCAGAAGGGGTCCCTGTTAAGGGTCAACAAATCTTCTGGAAGGCGGCCAGCCATCGTAATTTGAGCGTATCTGATTTCAATTAGCGAGTGATGTATGCTTCGAAAGGTACCGCTTCGCTTTAAATGAGGACTCGCTCAAAATCGATACTGGGTGGACTCAATTTAAAGCGAGGAATCGGTAAGTTTTCCCTTCGCGTCGAATCTGGTACGCGGATAACCCAGAAACCCATAAAATTAAGGGTTTTTTCTTCGATAATACACAAAAAATCAAAAATGTTAAAAAAAATAACTACGAATGGGGGAAAAACAAATTTTAAAAAAGATGTTCTGCACAGATACTATAAACATACTAATTATAAACATACTTCTACATAAACTAAACACTAAACATACTAAGAAGGTGAATCGATAAAGCTATCATATCCTTTCTTAGTAAAATTCTTATTTTTAAAGTTATCATACCAAGTGAATATAACGCGTCTTTGAACCTAGATTCTTCCAAGATAAAAATTATTATTTTTTTGAACTCCTCTTTGTATTTTGGCAAGTTTTTCAATGTGATTTTGATTGTTTAATTTAAGTATAAATATAATAAAATACGAATTAATTATTTAACCCTGTTTTTCCAAATCCACACCATCAGAAAAAAATTATTACAGAGTAGTTAAAATAATTTATCAATAAGCTAGCTTAAGGAGTCAAACATAACGTTAAATGAAGGAAAATTTTTAAAAAATTAAGGAAAAAGTAAAAAACAGCAGTCCCAAACAAGCTGCAGATGAGACGGTATGAACGAAATTCACCGCAGTTTAAGAGCAGAAACCAGTCAAGCGACGTCGTTTGACACACAGATTATAGAGCTTACAGACGACATTTTTCCTCTTTAGATACTTAATGTAATTCCTGCTCCCAGATTATAATTAATTTCACTAGCAGCCAATCAGAGAAGGCAAAATGCGAAAGTGATTTCTGTTTCGATTTGGGTTTGAGTGACAGCTTCAGTGGGTAAATGACAGAATAGACAATATGCATGATTTTCAAATTCATTTTAAAAAGAAAGAGCATGAAAAATTACTTTGAAAAATGCTAATTAAACTGCAATTCGATCAAATAAATTCGATTTAAAACGCATTTAAAGTTGCTCTGACGTCACTATCAACAAAAACTTCAGTGCTTGACGATTCTGACTTGTGACGTCATACTTCAAGTTCAAATTACGCGCGAAAGGCATCCATTGAAAAGCAATGGTGTTTGCATTTATGTTGGGGCTTTTTGGTAGCCTGTAGTTTCTTATTTCGGCAGCTATGGACGGCCCTAAACAAGTAAAAAAGTACTATAAAGGATGTTTAGTACCTATGTGCAAAAATACAAGTGTTAGAACACCGGATGAATTGTTTTTCTCAGTACCAAAAAATGAAAGAATTCGTCATAAATAGTGTAACTTTATGCTTAGATACACCACGGCTAGACTGGATTAACTGTGTTTATATACGGCTTGCGCAATTACGTGAAAAGGTAGGTTCAAGAAACTGGGATCTACGATGTTAGCGCCATCTATCTGTCATTCATGGCATTCCACTGGAAAATAATTATTGGTTGGTTGATTTCATACGATTCAAAGATATGCTTAAAAGGAGCCACAGACGAGCAACTTAAATTTGTATTTTTATGACTTAGGTAAATGACTAAAAGTGTTCTTAGAACGTAAAAACAAAAATTATACGACAAAAAATATATATAATATAATTATATATTATAAAAAAAATAATACGCCCTCCAATCCTTCCAGAATTTGAAAATATCGTTTTGGAACCTGTGTTAGGATTTTCTGTGTACTGCGTATTTTGAAGAGCCGAAGCAAACCAACCAACCAACCCTAACGAGCCACTACGCGCGGTACCCCCTCAAGCGATAAAAACTGGAAACTTCCGGCGCCGTCGGCCGTGCGTCGGCTCTTTTGATCTTTTGGATAGTGGATAAGCCGTATAACCCACGGTCGCGATCAAGTTTAGCCGTGGAGACACAAAGAAACAAACAAAAACGTGATGCCAGCTGCATAAAATGTAATAATTCATAGCAAAAGAAAACTAGAATTTTTGTGATACTAGTACATTGACATTGCTATAAATGGAATGCTTGATTATCATCAGTTTAAATTAATAAACGAAAGAATTTAATGAAGTCAAATAAATTATTTACTGTTGCAACAGTTCAAAAATTCAAAGATTTTTTGGTTTTTAAATGTGTTTTACATTTTTATTTTACTAGTGATATTTTAAATATTTTATACTGACTATAATTAAACTTAATATTGTGAGAAAAAACCTACGAGACATTCATTATTTACAAAATTTCCAAAGTTAGTCCAAATGCTAAGAAACTGAATGAAAATACAAGAAATCTGTACAAAAGGAATAAAATTTTAATTCTAAAAAGAACATTTTTGAGTTTCAAGAACAGTGTTATCCAGTCTTAAACAGATGCATAACGGGAGAATTCAAAATATAAGTTTTCATGCTTCATGTGCTCAAAACAGTATTGCCTGAAACAAATCTGCTGAAGTATGACGTCACACAAGGTTACGCCCCGTTTTGAGTCAGGTGACTTAAGGGCTTTTTTTAAACACTTTTTGCGCTTAAATTAAAACTTTTTGTGATTTTTAAAGTTGATTTTTGGGTTTTTCATGATCGAATTAGTAAATTGGGTAAGTTTTGGGATGTTTCGTGACATAGTGCATATTGTCTATTAGCAAGAATGACGGGAACAGCTTTCGTCTACGGGTACGGCGACATTTGAAAGTCGCCAAGTTCACTTGGCGCCTTTAAAGGGCGCCAAATGAACCTAGCGATCTCAGTACATGAAAATGAAACTAGAAAACAAATACGAAGAAAAATCTAAATTTATGCAAAAACAACCATTTAAAAATACAAATAAAATCACAGAAATAAAATACAGAAAATCACAAATTTATAGGAACTAAAAAATCAAAATAGATATTAAAACTACTAGAAAAAAACAAATGATATCACTAATTATCACAATTATAAGACAGGAATATTAAAAATTCAGAAATAAAACACTATTATTTCTTCATGCAAGTTTGAGAACGGACCAGTTCTCAAACACGATCGTTTTGTTTCGTTTCTTCTAAATTAATGGGCCGTACTGAATTATGTTGATGTACTTAGGCTGACGAAACATACGATGCAAGAGTAGACGTTCAAAACACATTTTAATGACAGATTCGGGACTATTTACATTGAGAAACTTACCAACTTACAATACTTCTTTCTTTGAATTTTTAAACATAATAAAAAAACTTTTGTCTTGTCTCACGCATATCGTCTACATTGTTGCCACGCTTTTAACAACAAAAGTCTACAAAAAATAGTAAAAATACACAAATAAATAAATTAAACCACAAAATTTTATACTTTTAATTGGAAAAACTCGATAAATGTCCATTTAAAAGCTCTATCGGCTAAGAAACACCAAAATAAAATAAAATAGTTTATTTTCAAGCGTTTATTTTCCTTTAATTCATTATTTTTTCCTTTAAATTAAAAATATTTATGAAATAACTCATAGGACACTGTTCACTAGACTTAAAAATTTACTAGGATTTCTATTACGTTGAAACTAAAACTTTAGGGTTGCAATTGACTAGGGTTGCCGGATTTAAACGTTAATCACTATTGGCGACTTTTAAATGTCGCCGTACCCGTAGACGAAAGCTGTACCGAATGACGTGGTATTAAAGGAGTTTGGTCCGTTTGGCCTAAAGTTTGTCTATGGGAAAAGCCCTGTTAAAAAAGTTGCCATTAGCGTCTATGGAGATGAATCCTCTGTTAAGCTCTATACTCTGTGGTTTGACATGTTGTTGCACTAAAGCTCAAATTTAACATGCTGGAAAACTATTTTAAAATCACGTTATTTTTATTATTCTTACACTAAAATGTGCCAATAACTCATTTTTGAAAAAAAAGTGGCCTTGACACGTTTTAGAATTAAGTAATTCAATGGGCAATACCACTATTTATTTTTTATTTTTTTATTCGATAGAGGTACCCTAGAGCGGAATATACGCACAAAAATTTTTGTAATTACGATGGTTATTTATTTTTTATGTAATTTCAAAGTTCGACTTTAAAAAATGGCGTTAAATCGTACAATTTCCCAATGTGACGTACTTTTACCCTATACATTGATTTTAAACAATGTCAGTTGTGACGTACTTTTACCCTAAACAAAGACAAAGGGTTTGGCAATTTTAATTTTAAATATTTAATTAGCTAAATTTTTTTTAAATTTTTCATGTGGATTTTTGGATTTAGATCTATTTCCTTTACTTTTGCATTTTTTTCTGTTTTCAAAAAATGATGGTATTGCCCATTTAACCTCGAGTTAATAGTCGGCCCCCAAACTGCTGTTAAATAGTTAATGAGGCTCTAAGGCTGAAAAGTTTGGAGACCCTTGCTTTAGACCTTTAGAGGATGTCTCGGTAACCTGTGTGCGATGTCTCGAATATTATCGCATCACTATACCCTAACTAAGAATTTCAACAAACACATTGATGTCAATAAATGATATATTTAGAATTGCATCAGTGCGCGTTCCAATAGAGCTTACATTTCCTAAAGATTATATTACCTTAAAATAACATTTCCTATAGATAACATTTCCTAGAATTACAATCATTGGTATTTATTAGTAATCCCCTGGACTCAATATTACATCCTCCGTTCAACTAAGATCGTTAGTTTTGATAACTGATTAAAGTAAATACTCTTATGTAATTCAAGGTTATTTTTTAGGGAGTGACGGGATTAAAAGTTAACTCAAGTTTTCGATGTCTTAAAATCGTATTTATGCAACGTAATAAATCCGGGCATTATTAATAATGCAATCGTATTTCGGGTTAAGTGATTAATATTTATTGATAAATGTCATTGAATTAATCACATTGCCTACCTCACTTCAGGCATTATTAATAATGCCCGGTATATCACTTTCTCGTAATATTTATACTTGGTGAACACATGTTAATCTACTAAGCTACTGTACATAAACTTTGGTAGACCGATTCCTCAGTCAGATCTTTGAGTTTGGATCCTCTTGAAATCCTGGGTGAAATCATAAATTTCCTCAATGGTTAAGTGTTTTTTCTGTACGTTTTTAGCCTGGTTGGTTTTCCGTTAAAGTGTTATAGAAATATTGCAAAAGTTAAAACTATTCACCGCATTACGCTTTAGTTTCTATTTGCTAAAGTAGTTTTCCCAGTGTTGAGATCGAATAATCCATTTTAAGAAGTTGGCTTGAAATCAATCAAAATTCTGGAATTCGTAGCTGAGAAATTGAGTGAAAGGAACAGATTTAATTTTGTTTACCTTTTTCTAACATGGATTCCTGGTATGTATCACAAAGTATTGCCACTAAAATCCTTGATAGCAAAAAAGTTCTATTCTTTATTTCAGAAAGCTATAAAGAAAAGGGGATGAAAAACAGACTGCCAATTCAACTCTTGTCAAAATAAAAATCCAATTTCTTCTATTCAAATAACTGGTTGTTAACTACGATAGCATTCCCCTGCAAACACTTTTATAAACAACGAAATTGTCAAGTAACTGCATAAATAATGTTGTCAAATGTCTACCTATATGTAATTAAATTATTGAAAACTAAAGAACTCTATGTATTTACACAAGGACGTTTTGTTTTTAAAGAAAATTTATTTTGTAATAAAGTTATTTTGTAGACTAAGTCTTTATTTTTGTATGTTATGTGTTAGTTATCGCACTTAACCTATCAAAAATATTATATTTCTTTCAATTTGTATATTCTGATTATGACGGCGATCTTAATTCAAAAATTAATTGCTTTCCATCCTAGGTATCAAAGTTATTTTAATAAGTTAAGGTTATAGTTACGAATACAATACCTACAACAAGTATACTTATTCTTAATCCTTATTAATTCTTGATCCATTATTTTCGTTTCAGTTACAACAGACGTTCTTTATAATTTATTACAACGTATTTAAAATGAAACTACTACTTAGTAACTAACTAATTACTAACTACTAAAACTACTAATATAGTGTTCTATCCTTAATTTATTTCCGTTCTTCCGTATGTGCTGAAATAGTTTTACTAACCACTGTGCTATGTTCGTTGCCAGGAAATTTCAGAACATTTAATTTATTTGTCATTGTGTAAACTAATTTCTAACTTTAACACGTTCACTGCCAAGGACGCGCTGGCGCGTCCTGGAGAAAAGAGCGCTGATGTCTAATGTAAAATTTTATCACTTTTTGGGAGCATCTGTATATAACGCATTTATCCGTACTTTTACGTTACACATAGAGAACAAGTACTATAACTTCGATCTACAGCCAATTTGGGTTCTTTTGGCGAAGGATCATAAAACCGCTTTCCTCATATTTCTGCTATTAGATTTCTGGTTTTCTTGTTGCCACACATAGACCTAGAAAGTTTCTTCAAACTAAAATGAAATATTTAGATTCCGCATCTAATTTGCGCAATTGTGTTTTTTTCTTCAAATTCTTAATATTGATTTGACCCAAGCAGCACAAACGTTCAAGATTCGTCAAAATTTTATTATGTATGGCCAAATTTCGTTTACCTCTAGTTGAAGTTACATAAGCTCGACATATTTGGTATGAGCTGTGCTACTAGGGAAGCATCTAATACGCACAATTTTTTTTATTTTGAGGGTATTTCATTTTATACCAACATTAAATTGGTAGTCATGGTTTTTTGTAATTTTCCGCAAATTGGCTACGCTCCTGATGGCTTATAAATAAACCCCAAATTTGGGAATCGTTGGAGTTCGCCATCCTGGGTAATCACAGAAGTAATAAATTACTTGTTTTAAAATTAAAAGTTATCTTTTTCAATAAATCTTTTAAAATTGCCCCATTATAATAGAAATTTCAAATTACATCATTAAGGATTGTTTATGTATAAAATCAAACTCATAATTATTGAAAATATTTAATTGATATAGACACTTCGATCTCAGAAATAAAATTCCGGAAAATATAACTAGATTGTACCTGAAAAGAAATGAAGTAATCAGTGATGGCTATGACAGGAAATCTCACACGGGGCACATCGTAAAAACACGCCAAATTGGCGGTAGTATTTGTTAGTCCTGTGTAATAGAAGAGTAGGAAGAAATGTATGATGCACACAGACGCTGCAAACCGTCTGTGAATCCTGCGCTGGTACTGCCACCAATTTTTGTTTCGGGTGCTGGCAGTGAACGTGTTAAACTAAATAAATTGTTTCGTTTTAAATTAGTTAAATTTTTTTCCTGCTGACTACTTTAGAAACAATTTTGAGGATTTTCAATCAATGTTCTGTGAAAAATAATGTTTCAGAACTAATTCTTATGCATCTTTATATTATTGTCAAACTAACTTATTACAAAGTAATGATACTCTTAATTATTCATTTAAAATAATTAACTTTCAGTCTAATTTTAAGTAATACATTTCTAATCTAATCTACACATCTGATTCTAATTAATACATTTTCCCTGTAAGGTTTTTTATATTTCTTAGAGTTTAACATTTACTTTTGCAATATTTATCCTAATTTGAGATCCAAAGTAATGTAAATGTGGGTATAGTGGACACTTTAATGAAAATTTATTGCTTTAACTCTCAATAAATACTAACCTATTTGCTCGGAAACGGTTATCATCCTATTTTTAGGTTAATTGGATTTTCTTCTTTCGATTTTACCATTTAAAATTTTAATTAGATTGGGTAAAGTATTTTTATTTAGTTTTTAAAATGTACTCCATATTGCATCTATAGTGGCCACCTAGATGTAGCTGTTGTTTCTATGGTGGACTCCTCTTGTATCTAAAGATGACACCTCTCTTTTTCTGTTTATATTAAGGGGTTTATGCATGAAATTGAATTTGATTTGAGAGGAATTTAGCATGTATAGCCTGTTGACTTTATCAACACAAGTTTGATTATTTACTGTATTTAGCATGTAGTTCAATGTTTTAGAAACCTTGGTTCCCGAAGCCAGAATGAAACCAAATTTATTCAACACTCATTTTAAAGCACATTCAACAGTCAATGAAGAAAAACTGGTTCAAATTAAAAATATTATTTATGTTTTTATTAGAAGCCATTACGGTGGCCACTACTGGAAAATCTAAGATTATGTTTTGGTAAAGTGGCCACCCCCATAAATCCCCGTAAATTCAAAATTTTCAAATAAATTTTATTCAGTATCATTTTATACACTCTTCTTTATCTTAATATAAATTTAAAAGTCAATCCAACGGTAATAAATACAAAAAAAAATCAGTTCCGACATACCCGTTTCTTTACGCGATTCAGTAAGCAAAATCAAATTTCAGTCACTTGGCCGATGTTGTTGTTTTCAAATATTTAAATATACTTCCCATGCTGATCTGTGGTATCGGTGGTAATTTACCAGCTTACCTGATAGCACAATCTACAATGCCTTTGAATTTTGAAGCTGTTTGATGCCTCTACATAACTCGTTCTGTTTAAGGCGATATAGTACCCAAAAAATCATCAAAATATCAAAAAACATTTTATTGGCTTAATCCATACCATGGATCTTTCTGAATGTGTCTTCAAAATTTCAGAGCTCTATCTTAATAATTGATGAAGTTATTTACATTTTTCTGATGTGATTATGAGGGTTTTCTATGAAGAAACGAAATTTTAAGTTGGATTTTTTCCACGTTGAATTTTTGTGTATTTACACTATTTTGAAAGCCTAAGGCTTTTTTATGTACATTAAATATAAGTCTGAAAATTTTTATATATATTCTGAAATATATGTATTATAGAACTGTGCATGGGTTTAGCTCTAATAAGGTTAGATTTTTTTTTAAATATTAAAGTCAAAAATGATGAATTTTTCCGGTTTTTTGGGGGGTTCTTACTACAAAAAATTCTAGAAAATAAAGTAATATTGATAGAAAGAAACCCATGCACATTTTTATGAAGTATAATATAATGAACCAATAAATGAAAAAAAAATTTTAAAATATGCATAATTAAAAAAAGCCTTAGGGATTTAAAAAATGGTCAAAAATTTTGAAAAATTTAAATTTTTTAAATTCTGATTATTGAAATCCAACTTTTTTTTAGGGGAATGGGTATACCATATTAGCCCACTAAATATGCAATTAAAATCAAAATTATAATATTAAAAACTAAAAAAAATATATTTGGGTACTATATCGCCTTAAAATTAATCAGCTATGTGGCCACTATTGGTACAGTGTCCACTATACCCATTTACCTTACTTGTCTTGTTGGATTAAAGAAATTTATCATTATTCTCTCAATTACTAAAGCTTCAGAACTATTAATACAAAGTAAACAGTAACTAACATGCGATTTATATTTTTTAACCGAAAGAACCGCGCGGTCTGACTACCAAAAGTTACGCTCTCTTACTTCCCCTCACCTCTGAGCTATACTCAGTTGCAACTGTAGAAATATGCTGAGAGCAACCAAAGAAAGTAGTTCCCCGGGAGTTGTCTGAATTTTGAGTGAAATTTAGAGCTTCAATTTCGAATAATGATTAGTTTTTTAAATCCACGTATATTAAGCATCTTTTCATCCCGATATGCATAAAATGTTCAGTATTATTATTTTTTAAAGTGGCGTAACGCGTAGAAGTACAACTCGCTCTCAAACTCACCAGTCAATAAGAGCTTCTATACTCTATTCATTTAGAATTGGCGTTTGAGAAATAGTGCTTTCCCCCACGCTACAAGCGTAACCATAGTTACACTTCTCCAGCAGCCAATAGTATATTTTCAAATATTTTCAAGCACCAGTTCAAAATGAACAGAGTAGAGCAACCCAGCAGGCTTTCTGTTTACTCAGATTTTCTTTCGCGTGGCCATGACGTCAGGCTCGACTTAAGTTGCATTCGAGCATAGTATACTCTATTCATTTAATTGGCGCTTGAGAAATAGTGCTTTCCCCCACGCTAGAAGCGTAACCATAGTTACGCTCCTCGAGCAGCCAATAGTAAGCCTTCATCTTCATCGTCACTTTGACGAGGAATGTTGCTATGGTTACCGATCGATCGGTGGTGGGGGAAGGAAATATTTTCAAGCGCCAGTTCAAAGTGAACAGAGTATAGTAAGTGGAGGGAGCATCGTCAATACAAATTCAATAATCAAATTGAAGCAACCGTGAGGTTTAGCCGCCATCTTGAGTAACGCATTTTGTAACTAACCAATATTTAAAAAAGAAAATAATAATTTTATCGGTGATCATTATTATGTTCTATGAAACTTTTTATTTTGGATTAAAATATAAAATTACCTACTAAAGGAATTCTTCAAATAAAATATCTGCATCCTCAAATTGTTACCCTACAATCCTTCTCACTTATTCGTGTTTTATTCAGAGGCAAGAGGTCTTCTGAAGAAAGCGAAATAAACATGTAAAAGCTTCATGAAACACGAAGTTCGTCACCAGTAATAGTTTTCGATAAAAATTGCTAAGTTTGATGAATCTTCAATGCAGTACTCAAGATGGCCACCAGTCATTACCACAGTTAAGTTGGGTTTTTTTTGGCTTCAGTGATTTCAGACCACGTTTCCTCCACTTACTCCTAGCTCCATGCACCTGAGTGCAATGACCAGTTTCAGTTCGAGAAAGTCCTTTCATGATCAAGGCCGTTCCCGGAGCCAGAGGTAAGTTTGCTTTCGGTGTCCAAGTATAGTCAATTTCATTTCAATTTGATTTCAACAATAGCTCTTTTTTATGTTAATTTCATGGACGAAAATGTGATAGCCGGTCATACTCTCCGTTCAACGTTCAAATGAAGATAAATTTGTGGTCATCATCTGACCATCACTGATAACTTTGGGAGTGGTACAATGCATCCAATAATACCCCCATTCCCGATATATTAATAAAGAAACGAAGGAAATTCTCCGATGGTTCAAAGTTATTTTTTGAAAGAATTTGATAATTAGGAATTCATCCCCCATGTAAGATCTTTTATCTCTTTTGGGATATTATAATCATTCAATTTAAATTTTTTTTTTACTTTTTGTATTTTTTCTTTATTATTTTTGCCCTTAAAGCATATTTTTCCCTATTTCAATTATCCATGTTTCTTGAATACAACAAACTCGAATTTAGATGTTTTGAGAATAAATTTGATTTTTTTTCTTGATAGTACGCCAAATAAATTCGGAGCACATGACAAACACCCTTCACTCTAAAAAAGATTCCCGAAAAGTAATCTCGATATGAAATAAAAATTTCCTACAGATATATTCTCCTTCAAAAAAGAGACATGCAATCAATCGCGTGTAGCGAAAAAAAAAACGAAATTGATCAAGCGTCATTAAAGACGAATTCCCCACCACGCATTCCCAAGAGGTTCAAATCAACGCCATTTCATTACTCCACCGAAGCGAACATCATGCTGAAAATCTTCTTTCTGACAAAGAGAGAGTAAAAAATTCATCCCTCTCAACCCCACTAAACTCACGTCTATCGCTCGATTGCGTGTCAACGTCTATCCCGCTTCTTCAGCTCTCGTCTATCTATCCCGTAGTACGATTTCACTTACTGTCCTTCCCTACTTCTTCCTTCGGCGGTCAAATTCACTTGAAAAAGCAGTTACGGATACAGTCACGCGAAGGAACGGATACGATTCCATGCATTATAGAGAGGAGAAGAATGGCAACGCGCCTTCTATTGAAAGAAGAATGTCGGGCAAGCGATTTCGAATCGTCTGCAGTTCAGAATCGTCGTCATCTGCCATTAGGATCCTAAATTTTAAAAAAATGCCAGTTTTATTTTTTAAATAAAGTATGGATTTGAAGGAAGTAGATTTGTAGCTGACATGCGATAGATGTATTATGGTAGTATAGCCCAGATCAACGGTAATTGTAATAAAAATTTAAACGGGGAATTTGCAAGCGAAAATCTGAATTGAATTGGTGTGATGGTATCTCTAAACTAAACTTATTGGCGCAACAGCCCTAGTGGGCCAAGGCCTACGATGCCCATCTTCGTTTTCGTGACCGTGGGGTGCAAGTTGTTAGGCATGTGTCCCGGTTAGGTGGTCATTCTAACGCGAGACCCCCAGTGTTTAGTTCCCAAGCAAGCTTGGTCCTCATTTTATCGACCCACTGAAGGGATGAAAGGCTGAGTGGACCTTGCCCAGCCCGGGATTTGAACCCCGGGCCTGTGGTGTGGAAGCGCGAAGCACTACCACTGAGCCACTGGGCGGTGGTGTGACGGTATCTAAAAAAGTTAAATCTGAACCCATGTCGCCCTATTTGCAGTTTAAATTTTATCACTGATCAAATATACTATGTTTCCATAGGTTCTAGGAGAATTTATATATCACGGAGATATATGTACATCATAATATTTTATTCTTAACTCTTGCGTAAGAATTCAGTCGATGTTTTTTATACAAAAATTGTGTAGGTAGAGTAATTTAAATTAAAATTTAATGCCCAAAATTACTTTAATAAAATATTGTTGCGGAAATATTTACTAAAATTCCTAAAAATTCAATAAATCTGTATTGAAATGAATATTAATTTAGAAATTAACAATTTATAGATGAAGAACAGTTTATTTAGATATCGCAAATGCAAATGTAAAAATCTAATTTAGTAATATTTCTTCTTTTAGAACTAAATTCTAATCATTAAAATAATAAATAAATAGGTATTAAATTAAATATTATGTAATTAAAATAAATCTTCAAACTTTTATATCTATATTCAAAGAGAGTTACAGTTTTGAATATAACTGTTTGCTATAGAATGGAAAAATAATCTTCACGAATTTTTCTGCTAATACTTCAAAACTTAAATATTATTTAAATCATAACGGTGCTTTCAAGTTAAAAATATACTATGTAATATTTTCAAAAGCTCAAAATTTTACTCTTAGAGTTCATTTAATACTTTCCTTTGGGGAAACATACTTATAAATTCTGAAAAATAAAACATATTTCCTTGTAATACAAAACATGGATATTGTCTTCAATTGCTGCAAACGTTTAATTTGAGCTCTATTCGTAACCACGTTAAAATATTGACGCAACAAACACCAGTTCTTCTTAAGTTCTATTTGATAACTTATAAATTTCTACACATTAATTTATATCAGGGGTTGGCAACTGTGAATAAGACAGAAATATTTCTTCCGCGTGAGGTTATTTTCGTTTGGAAAATCATGAATATGTACTTTTACACAACGAAAATTACTTTGACCCGCTTTTTAAGAGTCAAATTTCAAACCCCCAGACCCCCACTTATATTATAATGTATAAACTTCTCATAGTATTAAACTTTACAATATAATTAAGCAGGTAGAGTACTTAAATTACATCTTTGTAAAAATATACGTTTATTTGAATATAAGAATTTAAAGTAGTAATAGTAACCTATTTTTTCTACGAACCTTGATGAAATTTTTTTAAATTATTTGAACCCCAAGTAAAATTACTTGATGACCCCTGATTTATATTGTCAATTTAATTTTTAAACCAGAAATAAGAAGTAAAAGCAATTACAGACAAACATTGAAGAAAAAGTAAAATCAATAGGAGAAAATTAAAAGCTGATCCATCTAAACTCCAATTCCGAAATATTGCAGGACTCTTTATATGACTTATCAATTTTGCACCCTCGAGAAAACTATCTCAGGAAACCAAACTTAAGTAAAATTCCAGACGACTGCTTGGCGAGAAATAAATTTTGTTCTTGAGCAACACAGTAATGAAATTCAAAGGGAACAAGTTGGGAAGTTTTCGCGTCCAGGAACTTCCCAAATGACATGGAAGCTGGCAATTCGAAACCGTCTGGAATTCTATTGAAAGGTCTTCGGTCCTTTGATAAAACTTAAGACGACTCAAAAACATAGGAATACCGACGTCTTGAATTCCAACATAGGGTAACTGCTGAGACAATTTCGTGTTCAACGTTTTCGTTCAAATAGATTCGGAAATCCCCTTTCTGACTGGAGTTTCATAACAAAAGAAAAATATGGATGGGGTATTTCTTGTTGGTGGTACTATGATACTTTTGTGATTATAAGTAGTCGATTAATGGTTAGTTTTTTCTTTGAGTTTAAATTTGTTTCTGTTCTTAATTTAACTTGTTTTTATTATACGGAAGTTATTGTGTGATTGACCCTTATAGTCACCACTAAATTATCAAGAATAATTTTAATTTATCAAGAATAAATTTAATTTATCAAATCATTTTTACCGCGCTGACGGAACTTTATACTCTCTTTGTGGGAGGATATATATTAGGGTGTCCCTTAGGGGCCATTCATTAATTACGTAAGGATGATTTTGGCAAATATTTGACCCCCCTACCCCCAAGTAAGGATACGTAAGATTTTTCAAACCCCTCCCTCCCCCCTATTCTTACGTAAGATTCCATTTCGTTTTTCAAAATAATAAATGTTTTGTTTCGACTTTTGGCAAATGTAAAAAGGATTCAACAGTTTTATTTTTTATCTTAACTTAATGCTACTCCAATAAAAAAGATACATCTGATATACCTACATTTTTTTAATTAAAGCTTCGATAATATACCGAGATCGTCAGAATTGTTAAGTTTTTCTGGGGTTATTCAATAGTAATTTGATTAGAATAATTAGAATTTGTTTACATTAACTTGGAAAATCTTACGTAAGAATGGGTTTGACCCCCCCACCCCCCACATAAGGGTATGTAGAGATTTTTCCAACCCCCTCCCCCTCGGGACCTTACGTAATTAATGAATGGACCCTTATATGACAGAAAATTTTTTTTGCGAATTTGAAAACAGTTACCCTCTACTTTTTTTATAAACGCCTTGAACTATTCTGATATTAATTTTATCTCTCTACATCAATATTGACCTGTGCAGAATTTCAATTGAAGATGGTCAATGTGTCTCTTTTATGACAGATTTTTCTTCTTTTCGCGAATTTGAAATACCCTTTACCATTTTCATAAATAACTCGACTTATTCATATATAAAATTTTATCCCTCTACGATAATATTAAATCTTGCCGAATCTCAATTTAAGATGGTCAAGCAAGCTTAATTACCGGCACGCGCTTGCTAATACTCACCACTTTTTTTTTCTCTTTTCCTACTTTTTCAGGCTTATTTTTATTTATAGCCATAGAAATGTAATCCATTAATTAATCTTCAATTGAGATTCTGTACAGGTTAATATTATTGTAGAAGGATAAAATTTTATATCTGAATTGGTCAAGGCATTTATGTAAAAAGTGGAGGGCAACCGTTTTCAAATTCGCAAAAAAAATTCTGTCTTATAAGGGACACCCTAATATCAATATTATCCAAGAAAATTTTAAATGGAGTTAATTATGAGGGGAAAGATTCAAGTAATCTTATAAATTCCTTATTCATCAATAAACTCTTTGCGAATCATTTACTTTTTCAAGTTATCATACACCGTGAAAAAGAACATTCATCTATGAAAAGGGAGTATTTTACCACTACCTCTGGTTAGAGGAATATGTGAGAAAACTCCAGCTCTCAATCGTCGAGTTTTCTCACATATTCCTCTAACCAGAGGTAGTGGTAAAATACTCCCTTTTCATACCTGTGTCCTTTCGGGAATTAAATCTGTTCTATGGAATGCGCAGTTCATTCCGGCAGATAGTGGAGGACTAGTCAATAGTCACCACTTTTTCCGTTATAGTCGGCTAGACTAAAAGCTCTCCCTCCGCTCTCTTGCGTTACCTTCCTATACCGTGCTGATGAGCCCTAACAGTGGCGAAACCGGTCCACGGTTGGAGGCGACGCTTGAGAGCTGGAATTTTCTCACATTCATCTATGAACTTGATGAAGTAAGATTTTTTTGTTTCGAATATTAATAAATTAAGCTTAAGTGGAACAAGGAGTACTACAAGTTGGAAATGGTTAAGAGGTTATAATCATCAAGAAAAAAAATTGACAGTACAGCATTACATAGGTTAGAGGTTAGACAATGAGTTACATTACATTAAAATTTATAAATAAAATATAATTCAAACGTTCTAAAAAAGTCTTTGTCCAGTTTTTAACAGCTTTATTTCCAAACCACTGCGGAGCTCTTATCACCAACCGTACGCAAAATGAGTCCGACCCTATTCTTTCCCAGATTACTTAATTTTTCCCCATTCAGACCAATAGTTCATTGCATTATATGATATATCATTCAATATGATAAACTAACAGTCATCATCTTGGAGAGTTACTCACCCTTATTTGTATCTACTGGCAGTCTAAAGTGCTGAAACAATGAAATGTTATATTTATTGTACTTATTGCATGGTGTTGCCATTTGGAAATGGAAGTTCGAGTAGGAAATGGAGAAAAATGTCGTGTTGCCAAATGGCAACAGTATGCACTGTAGGGTTAAACTGTTTGCGGTGTACTACTATTCGGCGGGCCGTTTGGGCGCGGGGCTGATTGGGCGCTGGCCGTTTCGGTGCCAGAAATAAAATGAAAGTAAATAGAACTATTTCATAATCCTTCTAAAACTTAGAAGAAAAAATTTTGTTTCGCGCCGAAACGGGCCGGCGCCCAAACGGCCCGCGCCGAATCCTCCCATTCAGTATTTCGAGACATTTGTTAGTAGCTAGTGAGAAGAAAGTCAAGACACAGAAAATGCCAAAATAAAAGGACCATATAAATTAAAATAAAAAAATTTTCAGCTTGAAAAAAAATTGTTTTGGAAAGATAAGTTGTTTTTTTTATATTTTTAGAGCATTTGGTTTTATTTCACTTCACAATTAATTTCACAAGGGACACAAATTAATTTCACAAGGACACAGTTTTTTGTCAATTAAATGTAGAAAAAAATTAAATTATTTTTTTTGCTTAATTTACACCATAATAGAAGTCAAATAAATGATTTTCAAGTGAATTTCAAAAATTATGCATTGTAAGGTTAACTAATAGGGGAGAGTGTTGTACCTATGGACAAAAATCACGTTTGGATTTTTCTAAGACAGGTAAAATCACATTTTGACCATTTAAAGAACCCAACCTATAGTTCTAACCTTTATGAGTAGAGATATATTTTGTATTAGTCAAAATCATGAAAATTGGATTTTTAATCATTTATAATAACTTGGAAAAATTTGTGTCCAAAGGTACAACAACCTGTTGTACCTATGGACAGACCCAGTTGTACCTGTGGACACCCTTAAAAAGGGAAGTTTTAGTTGAAAAAAGCTAAGAATGAACATTTTTATTGATGAATTACCTTTTAATAACCTATTTCAAGCTTTTTTAAAATTGAAAATAGATTTTTTAAAGTAATGTAGTTTTAGATCGTAAATGATCATTAAAACGAAGTTGAATGATAAAAGTCTTGATTTTTTACCAAAAACACAAAAATCGCATGGTATTTGCAGATCAGAATTTAAGGTAATAGTTTCATCAATCATGCTGATTGATCTGACAACTTCCCTGATAAAAAAAACCAATTCGATCGACACTTAGTTGTGCAAGCATTTGGTGGTAATAACGATAATAATTTGGTGGTAAATTTTCTTCAGTGAAAATTTTAAGTTTTTTAATCATCATACTTAAATGCGATAGGGTGCTTAGGGTTTTACACCATATTTTACATTAAATTCTAAGTAGAATCATAAATTTAAAAAAGTAGTTTAGATCACAAAATATTTGATTTTTCATCTAAAATTCACTTGAAAATAATCGCTGACAAATAGATTACCATTTAGAATTAATTTAACATTTATTAAAATGTATTCAGTTAAATGAAACCTGATTCTAAAACGCCGATTAGCTACAGACACCCACAAGAACGTGTCCGTAGGTACAACACTTATGGTGTCCGAAGGTACAGCATCAGGTGTTTTTGCATTCAAAGTTCTATAAAAGATAAAAGAATTGAGATCTGACGATTTCTAATATCAAAACTAAAAATTCAAAATCTTGGGGATTCTCCCCATTTATCCCATTTCATCATATCATAATCATAGAGGAAGAAAATAATTAATGTAGTGATGCACTAAAAAAAACTTTGAGCACCTAAAAACAGTATTTTTATTATAGAAAATTTAAATAATATTTTAAACAGCTGATTTCACGTTATCAAATAGATAGCATCTGTTTACTTTCAAAATCGACTACAAATTCAAATTTACATTTTTTCCCGAATTTTAAAATGAGGTGGCTGAAGGTACAACCGTCCGTAGGTACAACACTCTCCCCTATAGTATCAGTCTAGTTTTAATAATGACTGCAAACCAGATATTATTTCCATTTACTTACTTTATGCAAACCTTGTTCAAACCGTGTTCTTTTTTTCTGAGTTTATAAAAAAGCTTTTCAACTCAGACCATTTTTTATCGCATCACAAGTTCTCAAGTTCGCAAGTTGTATCACATGTTCAATATCATTGCGACAGTCATCATAGCGATCAACTACTCATCAACATCTTAATTTTCGGTTACTGCTTTTCATTTTGAATAATAAATTTTTCTATCAATATAAAACTAGTAACTTTTCTCTTAGAAATATACAAGGAAATTATTTTATACCAAAATCTAACAAAGAAATTTTTCACAAATCACACGTGTTTCTTGGTCCCTTTTTGTTTAATAAATTAAATGAAACCCTTAAAATCACTAATAATAAATCTGAATATAAATCTGGACTACATAATTTCATAGCAGGACACAATGACATAGAAATATTATTTAGAGTCAGCGCAGCTTTGTTGCCTAGGGAGAGTTTTTGGTACTGGGTACCATGGACGAGCTACGAGCTCTTTTGGTACTTCAAAACTACTATTTTCTTTTTGTATGTATGTGTTCGTCTTTTTTTTGTTGTTGTCGTCTCTTCAATGTTGTGTGCGTATTCCATTGCTTTTTCTCTTGTGTGTAATTTTTAATTATATTTTGTTGAAATAAATCCTTGAATCCTTTTTATATTTTTTAATCGAACGCAGTGTTTTATAGCTATGAGAGAACATGACAACTTATTCTACTCTTTTGCATCTTGAATAAATAGAGCTATACAGTCGTATACCTTAAAATATAATTTCAAAATAAATTTTGATAAATTTTAGCTTAGTACACATAAATTATTATTATTATTAAAATATCTTTGGAATGAACGGATTTTCTAAGACTGTTTTTATTTAGTCTAACACATTAGTTTTTTATTTTAAAATATTTTGAAAAAGCATTGAGGGTATTTTAAAACATCCAGGTAAAAATGTCTTCAACCGGTTTAAAAAGAAAAAACTCTCAGTCCAGTTTTTTAACGGCCACTGCAAATTTCTAATCACCTAACTCGCTCAATCCTTAATTTAATCTAACATAGAGGTTCTCATACTGTGGGTCGCCAGTCAGTTTTTGGTAGGTCGCGACAAGATATTGAAATGTAGAATATATTTTATATAATTTTTGCAAACGTGTCGTTTACTTTTGAAATTTATCAAATTTTTATATACGCAGTGCAAGAAATATAAAAAAGGAATAAGAAAAAAATACCCTACTGTTGTCGAACGCAAAAGACCAATTAAAGTAAATTATATGAGTCACACTTTAATGTTCTGATAATGCAAAATTGATCATATATTGAAATAACATTTTCAATCAGTAATTTTAAAAGTGGGTTGGCTCTCTACTGGAGGGAAGCAAAACAAATTTTAAGAACTTTCTTAGGAAATGATGTTGTGACTGTAATTTATCCCAAATTGCTAAAAACGAGTTAAAACCCTGTTTTTAAGGGTAAAATTTCGAAAATCTCTCTGGGAGAGCCCCCAGTTTTTATTATGAAGTATTTATTATGAAGCCCCGCACAAAGCAAAATTATTGCTGGGGTAAACATTTACTTGGAATGGGACGTTTCGGCGCGGGCCGTTTGGGCGCCGGCCCGTTTCGGTGCGAAACAAAATTTTTTTCTTCTAATTTTTTTAGAAGGATTATGAAATACTTTCATTTTATTCCTAGCGCCGAAACGGCCCGCGCCCAAACGGCAGCGCCGAATAGTAGTAGACCGACATTTACTGAATATGAGGTGGTTCCAGTTAGATTTTGTTTGTAAAAAGTTGGTCGCGATATTCAAAAGTTTGAGAACCCCTGCTTTAACGTATTCTCTTCCCAAGATTATGTAAAACTGGTTTCCCGGTCAGACCATTGGTATATTGCATCATGACATGATATCATTCAATCTTATGCAGGAAGAGTCATCATCGCGGGGAGTTACTCATCCTTATTATCACTAAACTAATAATTTTATAATCCTTTATGCTATTCAATGTTTTATTGCTGGTGGGTACTTTTTTTTAATGACGCCCGCTTAAACTTGACTGCTTCTGTTACTTTTTCAAGTGAATTTATGCAATATGTTTTAACAAGTCCAACGAAACACTAGCACGGCCATATTCTATTGATGAATTCTTCCAGAGAATTATACCTTTACGACCCGTAGTTTTCAAGAAAATACTACAGAAAAAGGTATGATGTCACAATCTTTTTGCGCTAAAATATGTATTTTAAAAACGTAAACATAATTATATGAACATTTTTGTTGGATAAGACACTAAAAATGTCCATGCTCGCCCCGTGAAAGGAAATATTTAAGTTTTTATGGGATAATACGTCACGTTTTCCGGAAACAAAAATCTTGGAAGTATAGTTCTGTTGGTAAATTTTATACACTCGAAGCAAGGAATTTTTATGAGCTAAGTTTCGGCGGACTCATTGAAGAAGTATTTTGATTCTTTAAAGTATAAATGAGATAGTCAAAGTGAGAAATTTCTGCAGTTAGACAGTGGCATTAGAGTGTTAAGTGGTAGGTAGATTTTTAAATATATTTCCACTCAGACCATCCCTTATAAATCACAGGTTCTACGGGAACCGACTCATATAAATCCTTTATAAGTCATCATCGTGGAAATATTCTCTTTACAGTTCATCTCTGTGTAGAACTACGCTTTTATAACCCTTTTTACTGGTTAATATTTAAATTCTGGTGGGAATATTTTAAAATTATGTTTGGTTTTGCAGTCCAATAAGTAAAAAAATTTGCTTTAATTATAGGGAGAATCTTAATAGAAACCAAAGAAATCACGTCTAAGAGCAAGTAAAATGGAATTTTCCAGTCATTGGAAAATAGTTATTAGCAGGGCTCTCACTTTAAAGGAAATTTCCTTAGTTTGAAGAAATTTAGTCCTTTTTAAGGAAGCGTTTACGGAAATTGAATTTTTAAGGAAATTCTGAGGATTTTTTGAGTTTTTTCACTTTCACTTTAAAATAACTATTGTAGGTGAATTTTCTGATTTAGTACTAGAGGTATCACTTATATAAGTTTCAGAAACCAACTTAACACTTAACTATTTCCTTTTAATTTAGAGTGGCAACATCCAAGACTGCTTGATTAGTTTTGGTTTCGGTCACTTCATTTCATTCATGAGGTTTAAATTGGGTTAATTGTTTGTTTAGAAAAAGTTTTTTCTTAAAATAGTTTTTTTTTCGGTTGATTTTCAGCTCCAGGGTGTGATGTCACAACTATCAAGACCACTTCCCCCTTGTTACAAATTGATTAATTGATAATTGTGACGTAATGACTCCCCTATAATTGTGACGTCATGTACAATTAGATCAAGTTTGATTGCATATGAATTGTTAAATGTCAAAATTTTAACCTTTAGTAATACTAAAGAAAGAAAAATTTTAAAAAATTATAAGTATATTTTGATTGTAATTCCAAAAAGTATTTTTAAGGAAATCTAAGGAAATTTTTTTATTATTATGAGGAAATTCCATAAAACCGAAGTGAGATCCCTGGTTATGAGGCACAGTTTGGAAAGTCAAAAACAGCAAATCCAATTACGTTTTTTATCATTGTGACAGTAAACTTTCATCTATAAAATTGTTTGTTTCTTACCTATTGTGCCGTCAGCCGTGCCACTGAATCCGAAAACTTTTAAAATCCCATTGACTTGAACAGTCGACGGTATAATATGTAAGTACCAATTGTTTTATGAGGAAGCAAATTTTATGAGTGTATGTAAAGGATCTTTAATGCTGATTAATGGTATTATTCACTGTCACTTAACCAGCTGTTGACCATAGGTTAAAGAAGGATTTCACCGATCAGAGTAAGTGAAAAGCTCACCTTCTCTCTGTAGCTACTGGTTAACTGCTGGTTTAGGAGCAGTGATTATAAGGCCTTAAGTGGTAGTAGACGGAGAGGGGAGCAACTGGTTTTAAAAGTCCAAACGTCATGAAAATCGACAAAAATAACTTCTATTTTTATAACAGGTTATATTATGCAATATATTTTACACGTATTTATATCATTTTAATATATATAATCCTGTTCATAAAAAATGCAACACCATGAAGGACTTGTTAGATTTTGATGAAATTTACACAGCAAGTGATCTTTGTGGATACAAATAAATGATATAATTTTCAGAACAAAGGAATGAAATTTAATATCGAAAATAGGTGGTTAATGTCCTCCATACGCTCTTGTGATGAGAGCCTCTATACGACAGGTCATCAAATCAAACAGATTAAAGTTTTGACTGAGGAGGTGATTTTCATCAAATATTCAGCCCAAGGTTTGCAAATATTGGCAACATAACAAGCATTTTTTGTATGAGGACAAACCAACGAAATTTTAGTCAATGGGTGAAATGGGTGTTTCATGGGTGAATGGGTTTCATGGGTGAAGAATGGGGTTTTCATGGGTGAAATTTTGGATGAAGAATTTCGTCGTGAAAGAAATTGTTTTTATTGGATGTAATGGAAGTTTGGAACATTCCAAAAAACATGTGTATGGGATATAAAATAGAAAAACGACGTTTAATTTGCACATAATTTATTTAAAGATATTAAAATCAGACATGTTTCGAGGGTATACTGAACCCTCTTCGTCAGTGAGATGACGATGTAAGAAAAAAATGCACACATGGCTATCAGTAATATATACAGGCAACAACAAGAAACACAGTTACAGTTAATACAGAAACATATTTAAATTGAAAAGAAAACTATGAAAATACAGATACAGAAAAATTTTTTATGGTGATTCACGACATCCAAATTTCAGAGAAAAAAGGTGCACTTGACAAGTCATTTACAAGATCATTAGAGAACTGATTAATATAGTAACTTTCAAAAAAATCAAGGTCAAGTGTTGAATTACAGTTTTTAATAAGGGTAGCGGAAGAAAAGTTAAACGTATGGTTATTTTCCCAAACATGCCGGGCAATGGACGACTTGTCAAATTCTTGTTTTTTAACATAATTGATGTGTTCTTTAAGTCTAAATTTTAGGGCGCGTCTAGTCTGACCAACATAGGATACGGGCCCGTTGCGCCCGTTGCCGCAACGGGCATTTTTTGGCATTTTCATCTCACATGGCTTCAGTTTTAAATAGGTTTTGCAACCTGCGAATTAAACGCCTCCGATTTTTGAACCACCTTCAATTTTTAACAAGATGCAGACGACATGGAATCATCCCATCGTTCATCAAAATTTTTTGCAGTCTTAGGCCTTCCATCAGAGTGAACAGATCAGTTGCACGGTTCCAGCTTTCCTTACTTAGGAGCACAATTCAAGATTTTCGCAGCCGGTTGTCTTTTGTTGAAAAGAAACTGTACCACCTCCACTTAGAGTGTGCTAGTGTGTCCAGTTCCAGTTTCGTTTCAATTGACAATATGTCGTGGTTCAGAGCTAACAAGTGTGCCCGTCTTCACAGAGAGACACTAAATAGAAAATTCTCCAAGCTTCTTCGGAACTCTACTCCCAAAATACCTAAGGACTTGCCTGTAGTTAACAGCGGCGCTGTTTTAAACTTGTCGGACCTTCCTCTTGACAACTCAAGTTTGGACTTACTCAAGCTCAATCACAATTTTGCTATATCGTCTAGACCGTCACTTCCACAGTTAGTAGCTCCCATTGAAAGAGCGTTTAAATTCTCTGTTTTGTCGTCTTCGCAAAAGGAGACCCTCAGGTATTTGGTAAAAGATACTTTGGACTCTAATTTTTCAACTCATAAAGATAACTTAAATAAGTCGGAAAAAGCCTGTTTGAAATCTATTATGTCTAACCCTAGTGTGGTCGTTACCAAAGCGGATAAAGGAGGACAAGTCGTTGTCTTAAATAAGGTTGACTATGTCACGGGTGTTTATAAATTAATCAAAGAAGGCCCTTATTTACCTTTAAAAAAGGATCCTTCACCTACTGAACTCACTAAAATCAAAATTGGTATAAAATCTTCCACTTTAATCCCTGATTCCCTTAAAAAAACTCTCATTCCGTCGGTTGCAAATTGTGCAAGACTTTACGCCCTACCGAAGGTCCACAAGCCCGACATTCCGTTCAGACCAATTGTCTCTAATATTGGCACGGCATCGTATAAATTAGCGAAACATTTGGTTACCATATTTTCTCCCCTAATGGATGATAACCCTTTTACGGTTAAAAATTCTCTCCAGTTTATATCGAAAATTCGCGAAATCCAGTTTAACGATCACATTATGGTTTCTTTTGATGTGAAATCCCTTTTTACTAATGTCCCTGTGGACGGAGCCTTGGTATGTTTGTCAACCAGGTTACACGAGTTCCATTTTTCTCAATTCGAGATCGAGAACTTGTTGCGGCTCACTAGGTTATGTCTTGAACAAAGTACTTTTGTGTTTGATGATAAATTTTACTGTATGAACAACGGTTTGGCTATGGGAAACCCATTAAGCCCTATTTTGAGTGATATTTATATGAATTTTTTCGAGATTAAGATGTTTAAATTAATTCAATTCCCTTTTTATGTTCGATATGTCGATGATTGCTTTGTTCTATTAAATCCTGACCTGAATATAGACGAGGTTCTTTCTATTGTTAATTCAATTGACCCGTGTATACAATTTACTTGTGAAATCGAGGATGATCGCCGATTGGCATTTTTAGACGTTTTGATCATGCGTAATGATAATGTTTTCCTGACCACGGTTTATCGCAAACCATTTGCTGTTTCATTGCCCCCTCATAACAAATCTAATCATCCCTTGAATCAGAAAGAGGCTGCTTTTAATTCTTTTGTTTTCCGAGCTGTCAACACATGCTCAAATAATGATTTACTTAAAATTGAGATAAATTACTTAAAGGCTGTTGCAGTTGATCGTGGCTTTTGCCATACCATGATAGACCGGATACTTGGTAGAATTTTAAAAAAGAACCCTGTTGAATATACTAAAGAAATCCCAAACAAATTAATTGTTCTTCCATATTTTTCTAAAATTAATTTTAAACTCTCTAATATCCTTAAAAAATTTGGTTTTTCGACTGTTTTTTCCCCTACAAATAAAATTAAATTTTCTAACTTGAAGGATCCGATTCCTACGCTCAATAATTGGGGTATTTACAGAATATTTTGTGAATGTGGGTTATCCTATGTTGGTCAGACTAGACGCGCCCTAAAATTTAGACTTAAAGAACACATCAATTATGTTAAAAAACAAGAATTTGACAAGTCGTCCATTGCCCGGCATGTTTGGGAAAATAACCATACGTTTAACTTTTCTTCCGCTACCCTTATTAAAAACTGTAGTTCAACACTTGACCTTGATTTTTTTGAAAGTTACTATATTAATCAGTTCTCTAATGATCTTGTAAATGACTTGTCAAGTGCACCTTTTTTCTCTGAAATTTGGATGTCGTGAATCACCATAAAAAATTTTTCTGTATCTGTATTTTCATAGTTTTCTTTTCAATTTAAATATGTTTCTGTATTAACTGTAACTGTGTTTCTTGTTGTTGCCTGTATATATTACTGATAGCCATGTGTGCATTTTTTTCTTACATCGTCATCTCACTGACGAAGAGGGTTCAGTATACCCTCGAAACATGTCTGATTTTAATATCTTTAAATAAATTATGTGCAAATTAAACGTCGTTTTTCTATTTTATATTATTTTGCACAGTTTGCCATCTACATTTGATGTGTATGGGAGTTGTTCTGATGAATTACAGCTTCAGGATCGCTTCAAAGGTAGGGTATAACTTTTGGCTCCAAAAAGTTTTAGAAAATTTTTTAAGAAATGAGATTGACCTAATTTTTTATCTAATGAGGTTGCCCATGGTACCCAATAGTGCTCCAGGTCAAAACACTTCACTTCTTTACCACAGAATCAAGATAAACCACTCCATAAATGGCAATTTTTGGCATAGCGTCCAAACCCAATTTAGGTGTCATGTTAACCAAAATTGACGGGGGATTTGTTTAAAAAGACTATTTGTTATCAGAAAAATCATGCGAAACTCTTTTTTTCTTGATCCCATGATAGCTGTATGCACCGATGGAATTCCATCAATGGAGCGGTGTAAAGAAAACGATACTTGGTGAACTTTGGTGCAATGGCAACCGATTAACTGATGGAGCAGACAATGATAAACCTGTAGCACACACACACAGTATTCAAACAATTTAAAACATGTCGAAAAGTCGCTCAGTGATCCGGCACTGCCATGCGAATGAAGTATCTTTCATCCCGTGCTGACGTGACTATGAGGGGTCCAGACCCAAATTTTCAACTCGCCTTACCATCTTCGGACCTCTGCTTTCAAACCAATATCACTATTGCCTGTTCCCCTTCATCTGAGCAGCTGTAAAACAGTGTGAAAAATACCCTTCCTGGAGGCCTAACATTGATCCTCTTTTAAACTCGGTTAAATGTTCATATGACATCTTTTAAGGTCTAAGGGGTATATAATTACATCTAATGGCAAGATAATCCCCCAACGGCAGACAATATTCTTCAACTCCTTAACGTCCCGTTTCAGCCCCCCATATATACGACTAAATCAGTGGTTTAGAAGACATTGCTCAGCTCGCGCATGCGCTGTAGCTCTGAATTTGTTATCATTTGATGAGCATACCATAATGAATATACCCTTATAATTTCAAGCTGATCGGACATCTCCTTCTTGGTGTTGCATTTTCTATGAACAGGAGTATATTTAATAGATAAATGCTGGTGACTATGTTCTCTTTTTAGTATACGTGCGTCTTTCTAATGAATAGAAAAACAAATTGCTCCAGTTTAAAGGAGAATGACCTTAGAAAGACATCTTGTCGAAAAGAATAATGGTTTTAAGGGGAAAGTTCCCCAATGTGGGATTCTACTTTTACTTTTCCAATTCACACTTACCTGATGAATGATTTTGCAAAACTAAAAGTGATTTTTTACATTATTTACATGCCTGATTCGAAAAAATTGCCTCTTTATTATAAAAACAAACTGCAATTACCCTAAAAAATGGATTTTTATCAAAATTCAAAATGTTCCTAATATGCGATACCGGTCTCCTAATATGAGACACCGATGTTCTCAATATGAGACAGTCATCATACAGCACCACTTTTATTTCACTCATCCATGTGAGTTGAATAAGATCTTTATTTTAAAAAAAATATTTAACTATCTAGTCCAATTAAGGGAAAACTTTTTAAATCATATAAAAGCTTAAGAGTAGAAAAAACATTCGAAAGACAAATCAAGAAATAGTTACTCTAAAAGTTTCTCTTCTCCGACTTTCTTGCTTCCCTCACAGTCTGGGTTTAAATTTTATATCTGATAGCAAGTTTTCCTTTCTTATGGCATATGACCACATAGCATTCATCAAATTATCATATTGAAATTTAATTCAATTACAATCTGTAGTATAAAATTAACTGGAAGCATTATGGAAGCACCAAGTTCTCAAAATATGTAAGTTCTTCAAAACTATCATCTCAAGGGGAAGTTTTGTTTTGTATTAGAGGTCGTTTAAAAAAGGCTTTCAAAACTTTTTCGTGTGTTTAAAGTTTTGCGGAGCTCGCGTGGCTAAAGTTGAGCTACATTTGCTGATATCATGATGTTAAAGGTCATAATTGAAACCAATTATGGCCCAAGCCACTCAAAAAACGTATATATTCTGCATAGAGCAGATATACGCACTAGGGTGGGTCATTTTCCTATGGCGAAAAAAAAATTTTACAAATTCTATTGGGCACAGCAAGAAAAGGGTGCCAAATGGTCTCAAACTAACATGTGTAAAATATTATTCCATTATAATAACTCTTTTTGCCTCCGGATTGGCCTCAAATAGAACAAAAATATGTAAATTTTCATATTTTTTAAAAATTATATAAATTAAATTTTTTTGTCGATTACTTTTTAAAGCTCACAAATAAGGATCTTTAAAAGCAATTTTAATCACATTAGTCACATTTATGCAATTTTAATACGAAAACAACTGCCAAAGTGGCAATGTAATATGCTATCATATTAGCAATAGAAGTATAATAGGAGGCTCTTTTTTGCAAACAAACAGCGGATTGTCAGTGGTACATATTTTAAATATTGGTAGTTCAGATTCATTTTCCCTCAAGTTTGGTCAGTACAAAACGGTATTTTTAATTTTTAAAAGTAGAAATAGTTATATTTTTCATAAATATGCCACGCTTTCAAAATTCAGCGGACAGTTATTTCACTGGCTGGTCTTGGGATCCAAATATGATCGCAAAAATTTGTTGAAACAATTGTCGAATAGATATTTCGTTCATTAGGCAATATATCAGTTATGATTCGCCTCAGTCATGATTTGCCAATTTTTTTTGCTCTAACAATAGACTGAAACCCAGGCCCATGAAATTATACTTCTTTGGAGGAAGGATTGACTCAAAATAGCTCCTTAGCATTCCCTTATGCGCTCATCAATGTTAAAATATAAAAAATTTAACTGTTTAAGTTAATTACAAGTAAGTTTTGAAAAGTAATGTAGCTTATTTAAAAATTTAAGGAATGATACTGAGCTTTGAACTGAAAACGCTGATCTACCGTTCTTCTTAAGAAAATATTTCAATATTTAACTCTTAAAATGTGGTTTTAATTTATTTTTGGACATTAGGGACACATATGGGGACACTTGGGATGGGCTATTCCTAATATGCCAATGAAATTTCAAGGAAAACCCCAACTCTTAACTATTATCCAAATGTTTTCCTTGGGGTTGAAACCTATATCCCCAAAAAGGTACCCACCTTCTGACATATCCATTTTTATTAAAAATTTAGTGTTTTTAACATCCTACTCAACCGGCAATAAGAGTTTTGCACATTTTTATGATTCCAGCAAGAAATTTTTGATTGCCAGTTCTAACCATTGAGATAATTCAAAATATGTTGTATTACAACTCAAGTATTTCAACTCTGGTTTCATTTATAATTATTTTATAGTCTTCGATGATGATTTTTATATCATTGTGCACATTTACATTCATAACGGATTCGTGAAATCGAGGTAAAAGCTTGATTTTCGTTTTTCCATTTTACATGAAATTACTATATTAATCGAAACTTCGAGGCCAATCCGGAGGCAAAAAGAGTTATTATAATCGAATAATATTTTACACATGTCAGTTTGAGACCATTTGGCACCCTTTTGTCTCTGTGCCCCTGGGAAAATGTGAAAAAAAATTTTTTGACCCACCCTAATACGCACCTAACCACACATTGGGGCACTTTCCCCTAAGGGTTTTTGATATCGTTATGGTTTGATGGTGAATGGTACATTTTAAACCAGAAGCAAATATTTTTTAAAGTAATGAATCAGTACATTTTTAAGTAGCTAAGATTTATTTCATGTTATTTTACATTAACACAAATGCCCCCTTAGGGTAGGTGGGGGTAATTGTCCGCATGGGGTAATAGTCCGCAGGGCCATTTTTTGATGATAATATTTGACTATATTGACTGCATCGATACAGTAGGTTCCTTTTACAACCCCTAAATGGCCGTGAAAGTTTCAGAGGAGTAGCGTGTCCGTTGTCCAAAAAAATGAGGTAGGTCAGTTTTTAGTGTCCTTGTTACAGTATTTTTCCCACTTTTTCTTCATGTTGTGGTAGAATAGTTATATTTATTCAATCCATCTGTTTTTTTCCCGAAAGAGCCTTTATTTATCTTTGAAATTATATCACTATACTCATGTTTACATTTGTTTTCGAAAATCAGTACCACTTTGTTGTTGTCATTATGATATGGGGTAATTGTCCGCATTGATTTTGGGGTAATTGTCCGCAATTGAAAATGTGGGAATGTTCTAAGAAACTCCATCAGAAGAAGCTTTTGTTGAAAAGAAAGACAGTCCTAGTACTTTCCAAACCTAATGAAATCCATAATGCAAGGTTTCATGAAAAGATAAGTTTTCCTGACAATTTGGCCGATTTTACGCCGGTAAAAGGGTTGACTTTGCAACTTGTAAAGTAACTTTGCTATATAATGTTTTATAATGTCGAATATCGTTGTGTAGTCTTCCTATTGTGAATATACCTCGATTTTGATGTTTTTGAATTGGAATATCTAATAATTCTCTTATTTTATTCTATTGGGGGTAATTATACGCACTGCGGATAATTACCCCAAAAAATGGGGCAAATGTCCGCAATTTTTTTTTCTTTTTTAAGTTGAATATTTCTAAAAATATTTGAAGCTCAAGGCTGGAAAAAATATGAATTGATAGGGCACATCCTAAGCTTTAGATTCCGTACCAGAAACTTATTAAAATAATTAAACTGTGGGCCACAAAATTTCAAAACCAAAAACTGCGGACAATTACCCCCACCTACCCTATACAAAAAACGTTTTTAAAATATGCTGCTGTAGTGCTGGTTATTTGTTATGGTTAGGGATAAGTTGCGCGTGTGTGTGTGTGTGTGTGTGTGTGTGTGTGTGTGTGTGTGTGTGTGTGTGTGTGTGTGTGTGTGTGTGTGTGTGTGTGTGTGTGTGTGTGTGTGTGTGTGTGTGTGTGTGTGTGTGTGTGTGTGTGTGTGTGTGTGTGTGTGTGTGTGTGTGTGTGTGTGTGTGTGTGTGTGTGTGTGTGTGTGTGTGTGTGTGTGTGTGTGTGTGTGTGTGTGTGTGTGTGTGTGTGTGTGTGTGTGTGTGTGTGTGTGTGTGTGTGTGTGTGTGTGTGTGTGTGTGTGTGTGTGTGTGTGTGTGTGTGTGTGTGTGTGTGTGTGTGTGTGTGTGTGTGTGTGTGTGTGTGTGTGTGTGTGTGTGTGTGTGTGTGTGTGTGTGTGTGTGTGTGTGTGTGTGTGTGTGTGTGTGTGTGTGTGTGTGTGTGTGAGAGAGAGAGAGAGAGAGAGAGAGAGAGAGAGAGAGAGAGAAAGGTTACAGTGGTAGTGGTAGTAAATTTAATTTAAATTGTTTGAAGAATAATACCCAAAGGTTCAGATCAACCTCAACTGATTATTAATGGACAGAAGAATATTGTTAGCATACCAGAACTGTAGGTAGTGTCTTCAGATGGTTAATTCATAAAAATGAGGAAGAACACTGATAGTGAAACGAGAAGAACCAATAGTTCACAGAATTGGGATCACCAAGCTGATCCTTCGAATATGATGAATAGCTAAGATAAAACACACTTAGTTGTACGTAGTCATTCAGCAGTACTCTTTTTGGTCGCCCGGTTGACCAAAGAAAATGAGCTATGGGGAAGCTGAAGGGGAGTAAGGGATGACGCAGCAATGAAGAAAATCAAGTTCACGAACTAATCACTTTTATTTGATCAAGGCATATGGCAGGCAGAATCGGTAGAACCATGTTCATTACTTTTTCGTACTTTTGACACGTCTTCCCATTTCTACATTAGTTCGCGAATCACAAGAAAAGGAATTCTCAGTTGAATTTCAAGAGAAGGCTAGGGCCGCGATCTTACCGCATAGGCACACAGAAGGCATTTAGGAATAACAGCACAGAAGGAATTCAGGTAAAGAAGTGTAAAGAAGTAGCGGGGGTGCGGACTACACTGCACAGGCACCCGCAAGAACATCATAGGGAAAGGAATCACTGGAACACGGAGATAAACAAGAGGATGCGGCGAAGGAGGATGGAGTTTGACGGATGGCCCAAAAGATCCGGGACGTTTGTTGAAAAATCCTGTCAGGGAGTGACGCAGTTTAGTTGAGAAAATCAGCAATGTTCTGCTTGTCCGAAAAACGCTGTGTCGAAGGTTAAATACATCAAGAGTAACCCTTATAGTCCAGTAACTTGGTATCAAAAGAGGGGTGTTTCAGGAAAAAAATGCAGTAGTTTTTTTCTCAACGGTTTTTATGTTTTCGGGGGTGCTGAATCCGAATCTTAACTTTGCATACAAAATTTCGAAGTGCATTTTGGTAAAATTCGAAAAAAGCCTAAATTTTCACCTTATTTTTTGAGTTTTTGTTTGTATAGCGGAAAGTACGGGTTTCTCATGAAAATGTTAAACACAAAAAATAAAGAAGATAAAACAAACTACAAAATATTTAAATACAACTTTTTGTCAGACTAATAGTTTGGCAGCTAGAGAGCGCTGAAAATAGGGCATCATTTTAGAATTTTTTCGAATTTTCACCAAAATGTCATTTAAATTTTGTATGCAAAGCTCATATTCGAATTCAGCACCCTTGAAAACATATAAAACCGTTGTGAAAAAAACTTCTGTACGTTTTCTTTAACAAGCGACTTACTTATCATTATTCTATTGTCTTCTATTCAAACTGCGTTCTTAAAGAAAATTAAAGAGGAAAATGTATTTAAATACTAAATAGAGTATATAAAGTGTTTATTTCATGTGAAACAATATTAAAGAACAATATTATTATTTGAAACAATATTATTATTAGTGTGTCATTTAAAAAAATACTTTTTTTAGATGCATGTTCGATTTTATGGATTTTTCGGTACAAGGGCGAATTATTCTCTTTTCAGCATGCTCTAGCTGCCAAACTATTAGTCTGACAAAAATGTTGTGATTGACAATTTTGTAGCTTGTTTTATTTTCTTTATTTTTTGTATTTGAAATTTTCATGAGAAACCCATACTTTCCGTTCTACAAACAAAAATCAAAAAATAAGGTGAAATTTTAGGGGTTTTTCGAATTTTACCAAAATGCACTTCGAAATTTTATATGCAAAGTTAAGATTCGGATTCAGCAGCCCCGAAAACATATAAAACCGTTGAGAAAAAAACTACTGTATTTTTTCCTGAAAAAACTACCAAGTTACTGGACTATTATGGCAATCGCCATAAAAAAATGCCAAGTAGCCAATGGCTAATACATGGAGAGTTAAGATAGGATCCTAAGAAGATGCTATTATCACTTTCAAAATGTTGTAATTTGGCGATATGATGAAAACAGGCAAAGCATTGCATCAGGTTAATTAAAACAGAAAGGCGGCAGGGTGGGGCAAATAAAGAATAGAATGATTGGACTTTCACATGGTTCGATACGAAACAAAGCGTTTGAATGTTGAAAGATACTACAAGGCTGCATATTAATTGCTCGTCAAAGAGACTCCAAGAAGAACTCATGATGCGAAAAGAGGAAATTTCCAATACAAGTGAAATAGGTTTGTTTGCATAGCAACAGAGAAATTGTTTATTATTTAAATATCTCTTATCAAAATTTAGAAATACGAAGAACACGAAACTATGTGGTGTTGTGAAACTTCCCCACAGCTGCATTTAAAGGAGATTAAGGTATATCTAATTTAATTACATACAAACATTTATTTTGTTTCCAAAACCTGATTGTTTTTAAAACTAGAAGCAACATTTTGTTAATTTTTTTGTAAACAAATTTAGCACATATATTTAAAATAAATTGTATAAAAACCCTTCTAAATTTCATTGATATTTCTAATTTTTAAAAAGCATTTTTTGCATGGTATAAAAATTGCCTAGTTATCACAAATTTCATATTTATGGAGAAAAAGAATATTTTTACGGAAACTCCAACTTGAATGACGATAACGAAAATTTTAATGAATAATGTAGTTCTTATTTATTCAAGACGATAATAAATTCAACGTAATTTTTAAATGCCTCCTAATTTCTTTCAAATCCTTAATAAATCCACTTACACATTATTGAAAAATAATGCACGCCGACCATATTCCAGGAAACTCAAATTATATGCTAATCTACCATTAAAGGCATCCGTTTCATCAATACTTTTCCTCACGATTTGGAATTCATTGGAGCATAATTCAAAATTGAAAACTTCTGGAAACTTCGATTGCCGAAATTTGCATCCAGACTCTACTCCATTTTTCACAGACCAGCAGATTGCAATAAACTTATTCCCTCAACCCGTAGCATATCTCATTAACAACCTATCTACCTGCCTCGCCTTAAGCTCTCTAATCTTCTTGGAATTAATACCAGGCTATCTAACCAGCGAGATAGCCATAACTTCAATCACCAAAGATAGCTCACTAACTAAGGCAGCTCTTATTTGCTCCCTAATACGTCTTACAGAAATAATTTAATGCAACTCTCACTGAATGTCAGTTAAAGGCTATGAGATTCTACGTTCCTTAATTTACATATATACTGAGTAGTTCTAGGTTTGGATTGGTGCTTCAGAGTTCTAAAATACTGCAATCGGTGAAATTTTAAAGTTATGTTCTTCCTTAATGCTCTCAAACGGGCGTGTTTCTCGTAGTTATCACTGTTAGTTTGGTATTTCAAATTTGCGGTTATACACTGCATTTTAGCATTCTGCAGTTATGGTTATGTGTGGAACTTCCTGACTGTATTTAAACAGAATGCCCTAGTTTGGTAAGTGAAAATACGGTTAAATTAAATACTTATACTAAGTTAGCGAATTTTCTCACCATAGCGAGAGTCAAATAGCGAGAAATATGTCAAATTAAATGTATTGTGATGTAATGCGAATAATTAATTTATAACTTCAATTTTATTCGGGGATCCATCCTGTGTGTTTCTAGATAAACTAAATTATCCGCGAGTTTTCTTTTTTTAGTACAAAGATATGAGTGCTATACTCACATCGTTCGGCAGTAGTACCACTCATGGAATAGTATTACTACTGTCGAGTTAAATTTATTACTGTAATCTGAGCTGGTTAATAAATGTTGACGCAATCTATAAAACTTATAACTTTTCGGCAATCTTAAAAAGTATTAGTCTGTTAAATAATAAGTTTTTCTCTCACTCTTCTTATTTCTAGTCTTCTTTTAAAAATTAGTTTCAAAATCGATTTATCCTAAAACTTACTTTTTGGAAACAGTATCTCACAGTATGAGCAAAGCTGTTACAATATACTGATTTATCCCCAACCATTACACAAACATAAAATCCTAACTATTTAGTTACCTAAAGATATTTAGATATTCAATGCAAAAAAAAATACTTAATATACCCATGTGTACAGGCTTTTCAGCTTTTCTTGTCACCTATCGTTCCTAAGTTTTACCATTTCTGGGTGTTTTCTTCTATATATGGTATTTACTTTTAAATATTTCCCCTCTTTTTTTTTACTTTTCCAAAAATGATGGATGTATTCTTTATCCAGTGATTCTTTTCACGAGTTTGTCGACCCCCCCCCTCCAATTCCTTTTGTTTCCCTTTTGGCTTGTTCACTAAAACTTTATATTCTTTCCTCAGATTTCAATGCAATTCTTTCACACACTTTCTTTTCATGTCGACCAAGACGAAAAGAAAGGAAACTGACTTTATCCTCAAACTTTTACAGAGATTTAAACACTCTAAAATCATTTTGTTTTGCCGACAGTAGCTGGGAATCAAATTCTTCCTCTTTCTTGAAATAACCACGGGGAAGAACATTTTGGTTTTGAAGTTCGTAAAAGTTTACTTTACAAAAACATTGTTTCTTCGTATAAAAAATAAATGGTATGGGTGTTGGGAGTTTTGGGAAAAAATTAGAATTTTGACGGACAATAAATGATTACTTCAAGAAACAATGTTCATTTTTTAAGTACAAAATAAAATTATTTCCCTAAAAGAAATGTATATATTTTCAGTTGTGTAAATTAGAGTATACGGTGAATGATTTGTAGTTGATTTTAGTATAAAATATTCTGAGATTTTATTCATTTGAGTTAGAACACATAGCTAACGCATTTTTATTCATCAATTCAAAGTCTTAATATAAAACATTTCTAATTAAAAACATAAAATAATAATGTTTGAAATATTGACCAGAGTGGTGTCTTAAATTTTAATACAGGCAAATATGATGGTAATTAATACTGGCCCTTAAATTATGTTCAATTTATTAATTACTTCTATTTTCTAAACATTCTCCCTAATTATCTCCCGGATTAAAAAAAGTAAATTAAATTACTTTTGTAACTAATATTCACTAAAGATTCAAATTTTAAAACTATGGGTACTACAAAATAAAGATAGATTTAAATCAATCTAATATTTTATTTATTATGAAAACATATTCTCTCAAAGAAGGTACTGATATCGGCAGGATCAAATGTAGAAGACCAAAAATCACCCTCAGCAAAAGAAAATTTAGGACATCCCTAAACGTAGGATTTAAATTGAAATAAAAAAGTTTGGATTATGCTGCTCATCAACACAATTTTGTGAAATCTAAGTTTTGTTTCTTGCTATCAAACCTAAAGAAAAATAATAAGTAGGGCTGTGATTTATATGTAATTAAAAATCCAAAATATGTACATATAATAAGAGTTTATTTTAGCAAAATATGTATTAAAAAATGCCAAATATGTAATAAAAAGAAAAGTTTAAGTAATTTTTTAAAGGGGCTCTAAATATTACGCAAGCAAGGGAAGGTTAGTTTTCGCTATTTGCCGACAGATCATGTTTTTTAGGCTGTCTTGTCATGAGAAAAAAACGATAACCATGTGTCTACTTCTCTTCTCGGCGCGCCTGACACATTTCATCTGACAATCTCGACTTCACAACCTTTTAAAAGTTAAATTCAGCATTGGGTGCACTAATTTTAACTACAATTTGAATGCGTATTTCCTTTTATGGGTTACTTTAATTTGAAAATCGGTCAAACGTGCGATTATTTTTGAAAAACTTGAAAAATGGATAAATATGTAATAAAAATATGTAGTTATAGGTTGAATATGTAAAAATATGTAAATAAACCGAAATATGTGAAAATATAAAATAAACATGGTCTTAATCGATTCAAAATCTTTTAAAACGTATAGAATTCAAGAGCACACTTTAATATCAGATTCCTGAACAAATATGTAATTATATATAAATCCTAGCCCTAATAATAAGTTTTAAGGAAAATTTAAATTATCATTACATTTAAAGAAACATTGCTAAGTTTTCTTTCCTGCATCATAACGAACCTAAAGGAAAAACTCGTTTTACAGGCAAACTAAAGAAGCCTTGCAAAGAAATTCTACACTGAAATTTGCTTTTCTGCATACAAACTAACCTAAAGGAAAAGCACGTTCTACAGGCAAGTAATAATGTAGTGCATAGCAGTGAAGAAAATCACCCTCACATCCGTCTTAAAAACTGTGAGGAATTCTTTAATTAGACACATACAATACATTTCCTCCTTTTAATTCATTAAAATGTAGAAACCATTTAATAAATATCTTCAGCCAAGTCACAAAGTTCTAAATTAACTTATTTTACGCACCGCAATTTTTTTTTACCCTGAGTACGAAAATCATAATTGAAACGGTTGCAGATTAAAGCTTCAAGCGCATTTAATGTTTCCATTTTTGTTCCAAGAGCTTTTTTACGTCTTGAAAATGGATCGACCTGGGTTGTTTTTTTTCCTCTTTAAGAGTACGAAACATAATTTAAATAACAACAGCGCACACTGAAAACATGTGTGTTTGATATTAATCAACGAAGAGAGGGGAAGGCTTTCCAAATTTAAAGCATAGGTTTGAGTGCGTTTTTATGACGAAAATATTTCTTTACATTTAGCTCTATGGATGGATCTTGGGTAATGTCTCTAATTAAAACTTCTCCTTTAGGGTTTATTAATCTTAAGGGTTGATTAATTTCTGGTACAAGATGTTGAATTAACTGCAACGTCCTTTGTAGTGAAACTTTTCAAACCGTCAAGAAAACATGCTGCGTAGTGGTTTTTTTAACCATGAAATACAGATTGTAATGGTTACTTTTATTAAATGACAATCTGAAAACTGGTTTTATTTTTTTTCAATTGCTTTAAACATTTATTAGTAGTTTATATTGAAACTACACTCGCTTTTCTTTTCAGTTATATCATACCCTACTATCGAGGAACTTAATTATATTTTTACTTTTGTCTTTACTTTTACGTACCTATTTCTCATTATCCAGATATTTATTTGGTTTACGGATTATTCTGATATCTAAATAAATATAATTCCAAGTATGTGATTAGTTATAAATAGGCCATGTCTTATTTTTTAATTATCTTTCTTTAGTACAGAGGTGCCGAACTGGGACTCCTTCATACTTTCTGACTCCCTGGCAAAAGTTTGGGACTCCCACGGGAGTCAAATCCGAAGTTATCCGAACTAGCGCGAGTGAGGTCGGCTCTTTCCGTAGGTTGAACGAATTGCACTTTCTTGCCGAGATCACGGCGATAGCCGATAAGCCGCTTGCCCGACAGTGTTAGAAATTGGAGCGGGCTTAATATTTTTGGTTTGGGTTGGTTCTCGACAGCTGCTTTCATGTTGCTTGACCCCTGGTCAATATTACTCTGTATATGGCTAAAAATAATAATAAAATTAGTTTTGGAGTTGCTAATTGATATTTTGTATTCCCAATTGCTATAACATGTGTTTTTGGTTAGGGTCGGTTCTCGAAAGCTGCTTTCATGTTGCTTGACCACTGGTCAATATCACTCTGTATGGCTAAAAATCATTATAAAATTAATTTTGGAGTTGCTAATTGATATTTTGTATTCCCTATTGTTATATCATGTGTTTTTGGTTCCGGATGACCTTTGGTCAATCCGATTAACTTTTTGCTACTTCAATGCTTTGGCACTGAAGTAGGTCATGTTGGGTCTCAAACCAAACGCCTTGAAACGTATAACATTTTGGTCTTGACCACTGGTCAACATCTCTTGACCAGTGATCAATCCCCTTTTTCCTCACTACCAAAAGCTTTTCTGACCTTCTCTCTCTTTTTCATGGTTTTTTTTCGGAAGCCCCGACCTTTGGTCATTCCCCTTTGACCACTAATAATTTTTGTATTTTTCAACTTTTTGCTTTTTTTCCTCTGCTTAGTTAACTATAGGGACTCCTTGGTAAAGTAGGTTGTACTAATTATATTTCATGTTGCTTGACCACTGGTCAAAATAACTCTATGACTTAAAATCACTGTAAAATAAATGTTGGAGTTTCTAATTTCCTATTATTTCAAAATGTCCACTTTAAAAATTTCGGATTTTTTAGCAATATCTGCTGTAGTTTGTACTGTTTTTACTGTAGTTTATCTGTTGAGAACTTTAAAGTAGAGTCAACATTTTATGTTGACAACATTTTATGGCTGGCCTATAAAAGCTTCCTAAAATTGTATTAAATCCTTGTGATCCATAAAATGTTAAAAAAACAGTGATCAGGTCAAACTTCAATCGAACTTTCAAACGATCATCCATTTTCCCCTTAAAAGCATGAAACAGTGAACCAAAGGAATCATCAAACCTCGCTGAAACTTGCCTGCTAACTTCAGTGATGTAACAAACGGCAGATCGGATTGGGAAAATCAAGACAAGCGATACATGTTGACAAACTTCGCCGATCACAATAGAAATTAACGCGCAGTATTCACGTCTAATAATGTTTCATCCATACAAAATTTAGATATTTTTCAACTGAAAACATAAAAATAGTGACTCTATCCCTCTTGACAGGGACGGATTAAGGGGGCGGAGGGGAGCCATCGCCCCACCCTTTGTTCTGACGCAAGGTACGGCTCCCGAAAAAAAACCCTTTTTTTTCTGTATACAAGGTTTTATACAACAAAATGAGTAAAAAATAAAACCCTGTTATTTTAAGGTATTTTTTTAAAAACTTTCTGAGGGGAGGACCCCCAGACCCCATTATTGGCACTTGTATGTCTATTATTACAACTTCAATTGTCAAAACGCAAAAATTCTACCATGAAATCTTTACAATTAGTTTGAAGCGTATCAAAACGAGTTGAATAATTGAGTTTATTTTACTTCCAAAAAATAATAAAAAAAGACCGCACCCATCTTTAAAAGTTTCTTAATTGGTGCCTGCCTCTTGATACTTATGATTTGCTAATATCAACAGCAACGGATATCGGGAAAAAATCAGACCTAAACAATCCGCCGGTTTTGTAAACAAATGCCACGTATGTATTATATATGTCGGGTTTTGGCAACGCGTTAGGGGAACTACGTCAAAGCTTACGTCACTGTGGCGCTATAAAGGCAACGCTTCACTCTGCATCAGAGCTTGCTCACTCACTCTCTCCGCTGTTAAGATGCGGCTGTTTTTAACCAGATTTTAATGTTTACAACTAATAAAGTTATATTGTTTTACAAAAAGAGTTGGAATTATTTTAGTCTACCTAATGGCATCCCTGCGCACAGCGACAATATAAATAACAGATGCTACGGAAACTGCTAATTACCGCCTTTCAAATAGATAAAAAAATACTATTACGAAGCCACGATCCTAAAACTCAGAGTGGAAATCACAGCACACTTTTCAAATGAAGTGTGTGCGCCAGCTCGTTTGATTCGGTAGCGTTGGGAAAGCTCGGAAACCCATCCGAGAGAATGACTGGCTCTGTTGCCACCGCGTTGCCACCGCTTTGACTCCGACGGGAGTCCCAGTCCGGCACGCCTGCTTTAGTAAGAGTGCCTTTAGGGGAAAATAATTTATCAACTTCGATATTTATAATACTTACAGCTCTTATAAGATTCTATTGATCAACTAAAATCCTTTCGAATAATTTTATTATAACGATCATAAATAAATGAATGTTTAATGTTACTCTTGTTATCCTGATAATTTATATTCGTATTAGGTCTAATGAATCCAAACGAAAACAACCCTTATGATGCATCTTAATAATAATAAATTACATGGTTTAGTCATACCAAAAGTGTAAATGTAAATGAACCTCTATTAATCCTGTGATTAGGGATTACCTCTTTGATTGTCATTATCATCATTCATAGAGGTTTTATAATTTCGCTTAAATAAAATTAAAAAAGTATCATCATAATTACAGAATGAACAAAAGACTTTATTTAATAAGAAATAGTGCCAAAACGCACCTTATTTCTCAAAAAATATTTCAATCCAGATCATAAAATCCACTTGAAATGCCTTGGCACGCTCAGCCTCAACTCATTTAAACGACATACAACAACAGAAAGGGGGAAAACAGCGGAACTTCCTAGAAATTGAGCTAAAAACCGGAAGAACCCGCTTCCTGTCGTTCCAACCCATTTAAGGATTCGCCCTCATCCCCAAATACACCCCCATTACATTCATTCTGAAAAAAATTGGAAACGAAATGAGATGAAGATACTACAATGGATGCAAATTCGCAGTCCTTTGTGAGATGATTATGTTCGATGAAGATTTTTTTTTCCGTCGGTTTGTATTAAGTGAAGGTGCATTTTGAGTCTTGAACACGCATTATGAAAAGCGCCGATTCCCGGTTATAGTCGCTAATGGGGCATTTGATGAGGGCAGTTTGGTTAATTCGCCCTTTACGCGGCTGGTAACCGAGTAAGGAATCCGATTGGATATCACAGGGAAAGTCGGGGACCATGTAGATATTGCGTTAGAGTTGATGTAGGGCTTTAAAAGTGGTGTTTTTTTAGAAAATCGAATGCCACACCTGTGGAAATTCAAGATTTAGGCTATAGGGAATCATTGATGGGGTTATAAAACGAATTTCTTCAATTTTTTTTAGATTTTTTATCATTAGTTTTTTTAAAAGTAATTTTCAAAAACTACTCTCTCTAGAATTGGAGGTGTGGCTTACGTGACGTCACTTTTGCTTTCTTCCGAATCTTCAACCAATCAATACTTTCAAAGGAAGGTATTTAACTTGACTTGACTTATCCCTCTACCACTCCATTACTGGAGCATAGGGTCTCAGTCATGAGTCTCCACCTGACTCTATTGGTGGCAAGGTGTTTTGCCTCCCTCCATGTCACTCCGATATCCTTCAGTTAACTCTCAATTGTCCTTCGCCATGTTGTTCTAGGCCTTCCCCTCTTTCGATGGCCCTGGGGGTTCCAGTCAAAGACCTGTCTAACTTTGAATTTTTCAGGTTAACCATTTAACCATTGACGAAAGGATTTAATCATGCGGCAAAGGCAAAAGTGACTTCATGCGCCAAACCCCGCTTTTTCGCAAACCCTTCTGCGCATTGCAGTTTTTAATCTCTCTATTCTAAAAAAAAGTTTTTGGCTAACGGTTTCCAGAGAAAAACTTTTTAATTACTGAAACTCACCTTAAATATAGTTAAGCTCATACTAATGAAATAAAATTTTGTCACAAATCAACGATACATTTACTTTGAAAAAATTTTTAAGCTTTCTGAGAAAGGCTACAATATGATACATTGTAGTATTACATCAGCACTGGGGCCCTAATTTCTGTATTGGGTATTGTTTCTTACACAGAAGACGAAGTTTCTCTCCTAGATCCTACTAAATAATACTGAACTATATGTACAGTGAAATCCCATTGCAACGAATACCGATACAACATAAAATCCCGTTATTACGAAAGTCCAGTAAGTCCCCAACCGTTTTTATTTGCATTTGCAATAGTACGGTTACAACGAAATTTCCGTTACAATGAAGACATTTTACGGCCCCGTTATAACGGGATTTTACTGTATTATGTTATCACCTTTTAATGAAACATAGTTACCTAACATCAGAGACGCATCATAAATTTTCCGTTACAGACTACTCAAATCTTCCCTTTCACATTCAACAAGCTACGACCAAAGTAACAAGCCCTCGAGATTAACTGAACACCACTGTAACATCTCTTCAACAAATAAATAACAACTCCCGAAACTACACTCTTGTAAATCACAATCTACAAGATAACGCTACCCGAAGTCTGTAGAACCTCCATCAGACAAACAAAAAAAAACAGCCAGACTACCCGATAATTATATGTCGCCTCGTAACAACAAACAAGCTCTCCTTTCTTGCACATCTTACATCAACTTTCCTTGAAAAAAAAACTCTTTCAAAGCAGCAAGATACACACACGTCGTCGTCTCTTTATCGCATTTGCTTCTTTCGCTCTTTATATTTTTCCCTCCCTACGAGTACTAAAGGGAATTTTTTACACTCTAAAGGTGGATTTATATGCAGCGATCCTAGCGATGCAACCGGAACGCTATGGGAGAACTAGGGAAACGGTCGAAAATTTCCTTCGTCGATTTTGAATCTCGCCCTGCCATTGGCCCTCGTGCTACGACGTAGTAGTTCCGTCATCATTTGTAGGGAGTTCATAGGGAAGTTTCGACCGGTCGCTTCGCTCAAATAGCTGCATGTAAATCCGGCCTAAACGTTCTCTGATGAGGAAAGTTTCAAGTCCCCCACGGTTTGTAGCGAAATCTAATTTCTCAGACGATGCTGGGAGTGACAAGCATTTGACTTGGTGTCGCGGTCTCTGTGAAATTAACTTAGCATTTCGGGTAGGTGCTGAGAGCTTTCGTTTAGCAGCTGAGGTGTTTTTGCAAAAAGTAATCCATTAGCACCTGACGGTTTTAGGATGTACAAAGCGACGTCTTGACACTTAATTGATGAATGCCTCTTCGGAGAGGAAAGAGGACTCGTGAAAAAGTCTGTCGTCTTCGTCTTTCTTGTACCTGCGTCATAAAGTGTCCGGTCTACTTCATCATTCCGAAGGACCCTTGACGTCTTTTGGATTAAAGAACCTAGTGTTTTTAGTCTTTAATTATGTTCTCTGCTGCTAGAACAACGCCATGGATGTTGTTTTTGCGCTATCACAGAATTTAAAGCTAGTTTATTTTCTAGAGTTACTGTATAAGCTAGAGAAATATAATGCAACACAATTTCAAAGAGTAAGATATGATAGTTAGATTATATGCATTTTTTAGTTTGTTTTTATTTGTTCCGTAATATATCCGTAAAAAAAACGTTTGTTCAAATTTAGATTGCATTTTGTTTAAAATTATTTATTGAAGAAAACCTGTGTGTGTGTCTGTGTCATAGATAGAAAATATATTTATATTTTAAATATTTTAACGGTAAATCAAAATTATTTATCCGTAGATTTACATAATTAATTGATTGTTTTATATTTAATACATACCACTATCACAATAATAAAAGAATATAATGCTGTGTAGGATATTATTCAAAACTTTCTTTTAAACATTATTTTCATATTTTTTATTTAGGTAGTTTTTATTTCATAACCACTCATTTTCGCAATATTCAAAGAAAGTTTCAAAAAGAAATGGGGTATACAAAGAATTTTCTAATTTAATTTATTTCAATAGAGCTTCTTTAAAAAATTATTTTCAAAAAAAATTCTTTAGAAATCTGATCATTGGTTAATTTTTAAAAAATTAAAAACTACAATGCTCAGAAGGGTTCGCGAAAAAAGCAGGGTTCTGCGCATGAAGTCAATTCTGCCTTCGACGCATGAGCAATGGTTAAATCCAATTATTAAATCCTTTCAGCAATGGTTAAATCCTTTCCGTTGAAATTACACAGGTCTGCAATGAAAAAGCTATTTGAATAATTTTAGCGATTTCCTATGTATTTTGGTGTGCTGATAACGAAAAAAATATTGAAAAAAATCCTATACGTCAGGATTTTTCACAAATTGCAAAATTATATTCGAATTTGCCCATTTTTCATAGTTTTTGTGCATTTCTAGCTCCTTTAGTTTTAAAAATTAGGAGCTGCGAATGGGGCACATAGTAAACTATCTCATCAGGACATTATAGAGATAGAAAGAAAATAATAGGAAAGATATAATCGGGAATAATGAAGGATTTTTGTTGTATAGTTCAAAGAAACGCTCTTTTTGCTACTCACAAGGGTAAAGGTACCAAGGGGAGTTTCATGAGGAGGAAAAATTGGCTTTAGAGTGTGTATAAATAAGTTTATTTTAGTTATATAATGATTTTCATGAAGAATTTGTAACAATAATTTTATTTTATGAACCTATTTTCATGAAAATTGAAATAATGACTTATTTTACAATTTTACTTAAATTGTCAGGAAACATGACATTCTATGGCAAAACAGAGACCATTTTTGAACTCGGGGCACAAAAAAAACTTTAAAACTAACAACCTTAAAAATAAATTTGGATTAAAAAATCTACTTCTTAAGTATACTTACATTTTATGTGAAATGTTGCTATATTTTCTCAATTTGTTACAAAATGTGGTGTCTTAAAAATCAAAAGAGGTATTTTTTGGATTCAGCACACCAAAAATCATAAAAAATTATTTTCAAATAAAGTTTGAGTCGAAAAATAATTTTTTTAAATATTTACTTTTATTTTCTTAAAAAATTGACATTTTTACTTAAATTGTGAAAAAAGGTGAAACCCTATGACAAAACGGAGTTAAGTTTTAGATTCAGCACATCAAAAAACATAAAAAAAGATTTTGTGGAAAAAATTTGAATAAAAAATTTAGTATAAAAAGTTTATTTTACAAAATTTTAAGGCATTTCCCAATAAAACCTAAAAATCTGAATTTTCAAAAAACGTGACGTCCCAGGACAAAATGGAGGTCACTTTTGGATTCAGCGCACCAAAAATAACAAAGTTCAGGTGAAATATCCAAAACAGCTCGAAAAAAGTTTTTTTTGCAGACCTGTGTTATTGATTGGTTAAAGATTCGGAAGAAAGCAAAAGTGACGTCACGTAAGCCACACCTCCAATTCTAGCAATCGTAATTTTTGAAAATTAATTTTTAAAAAACTAATAGTAAAGTCGTTTTATAACCCCATCAATGATTTCCAACAGTCGAAATCTTGAATTTCTACAAGTGTTGTATTCCCTGTTATACTTCATGAATCTATCAAAGTTTCATAATTCTATTCATAAACGTCTGGACCTTATATTTTATTTTAGACCACGGCCTACAAGCCCGAAAGAAATGAATTTCATTAATCAAACCGGCTGTGAAAGTCTTCATGCTTACATTTCATAATTCTGATAACTTAAAAATTTTTAAATCTATAATTTTATATACTTCAAGATATTACATTTCGTTTTACTGTACTTCATCTTCGTAGTGTGTCACAACTACCCTGATTCAGTGTCAAATTTTAACAAAATACAGTCACTTATAAAAGTAATTACTTAAATGAACTCAAAAATTACCCCTTTATCATCTTTCCTTTTGGAAACGAACTAGAACCGAGTTCTTGATTTTTTAGCAAGTACTCAGAGACACGTACAGCTGTAGATGACACAAAGCTTGTTAAAGCAACAGCAGAGGACGGCAAAATTAACCAAGTTGAAACTCAAATCTTTTCATTGATTCTGTATTGACACTTCCTCGTAGTTATTAACTTTAAATTAATTCATAATTGAATCACATTTTTTAATGCTTGATGCTCTTCAAATAAAAGTTCTCAAAACCTTTTTTTTTTCTTATTTTCAACTGAAAATCATGGGAAGAAAAATATTAGAACCACACATGTACTCTAAAATAAATCCATATCCACAATTAATAACGTGTTCATCCTGAATCTGTCGTTTTACATCTCCATTTTTAAAGCAATGAGGAAGTTGCATGATTTTTTTTATTTTTTTAATCGATTCCTCTTGCAAAAATAAGCAACTACCCAAAATTTGAGGCCGATCGAGAAATTTTTTGATTGTCAAAAAAATTAACGAAAATCCCCTTTTTAAAAGCGCGCGAAAACGCCAAGAGTTTGGATGTGACGTCATCTTATACTAAACATTGTTGTAAAGCAATGGAGTTGATGGTGTTATTGTTGACGTCATCTTATAGTTTAAACAATAAACGTTTTCAGTCACGTGTTTTTTCTCGACTTTTAAATTAAAATATTTAATTACCTGTACATTTTTTTGAAAAACTGACTAGATATTTCATTTTACCATACAAAAAACCATACGGAACACTTGTTTGTTTTTGAAAATCTGACACATGCAACTTCCTTATTCTATGATTACATGAGCTAATTGCATTAGGCACATTTGCAAATCTCGGACACTTTCAAAATGATTGATAACTGCTACAAAGGGCAATAAAATCGGTGTTACCTTATTAAGCAGAAATTTTATCTTTCAGAAAAAATTTTCAGTACTGTAAAAAGCTTCATGATGGAATAAATAGGCTTATTCATAACTTTTCATCCAAATGATAACGACACTCAGATTACCTGATAAATGGATTACTGCAGGTTTTCCAAAATCTATTAACCTACTTCACTACTCAAGCTAAAAGCGTCCTTTTGCTTATTTGAATTCGAAAAATGAGAACTCGATTTTTTCCGCCTTAAGTTAATTCAGATCCCTCTCAAATTTCTTTTTTTCTATCCGTGGTTATTACTTTGGAAAATGTGACGAATTGACTCGCGAATAGATGTCAGCAATTAGGAAACTCGTTCAAAAGTTTCTGAAGCCAATATTTTTGCACGGTTCTTTTTTTACGAATCAAGACTAATAAAAAAATTTAACTCACAGGGAATCTTTAAATATCTTTCATCTCTCTTGACATTAATAAATTCGAAGGAAATTGCTCGATAGTCACATGTATCGACCGAACTCAAAATATCCAATACTAATAGGATAATTTTCAAAATATATCCAATTTCATTTTATTAAGTGTTCATAGAAAAAAATAGTTTTAATCTGCTTTTTAAATATCGAATAATATAGTGATAGTTATTAAGTAATTTAATTATTCCTTTTTACAAAACGGGTATTTATACGGGTTTAAATCTGAAATTATTAAGGGAAACAGTTAAACGGAAGTCACCATCATAAAGTTCATTAAGTTCTAGTATCTGAATCCTCTGTTTTGTATTCAGTCCAATTCATTTTAATTCAGTTTGTATACAGGGTGTTATACAGGTGTAATACAGGGTGTATCTAAAGGTCTTCTTGGTTTTATTTGGAACCAATGTGTCCTAAGGTCACGGAAGTAAGGTCTACCACGAGGTAAGTGACCCTGGAGAATCCATTGAAATGACTTACAGCTCCCCTTGTGTCAAAATAAAAAAGTTAAAACAATTAATTTTAAAAAAAGGAGAAAAACCTCAAGGATAGTATTGTTGCAAACGTTATGAAGAACTAACTCACTGAAAAAAAATTCATGGAAATATCGTGAATATTCGCGGAGATTCGCATGAGAAAATAGCATTTTTTCAGGCCTCAAAAAATAAAAAGTTTGCGAATTTCCAAGTTTTTTTCGATTTTTTGATTAAATTTTGTCTTCATTGAACTAAAAACACTAACTACACAATAACACTTAAAAATATCATTTTATTATCAGTGCTTTCCTTCAAAACAAGATTTTGTATTTATTGCTTCGGATGGTGACCCACATGTTTTCCATAACAATTCTAACACTTGATTTTAGGTTTCCTGCAGGGGGGGAAACTAAAATTCAGTAAATTTGAATGTGATGGAAAGCAGCAAGAATGAGAAATATTTGATTTGAGAAATAAAATAATTCAAAGTGAGAGTGCATTTTTTTAAGTGTCTTCCTCACAAAGTACGCAGTCAATAGTTTCCAAATTATATTTTAAAATTCAGAGTCAATCTGAAGTATGGGAAAAGACCTAGGGGAAAATTATCATCGAGTCTCTAAAGCATATGAATGTAACCGCTGTAGTAGTTAAAGCTTACATTGATAATATTCTGAAAAATTATGCTAGATTAACGCTGTGATGCAAATTTCAAGCATTTAATTGTTAGAGCAAAAATTCAAAAAAGCTCACTAAAATTATAAATTCTTCCTTTCTTTGAGACTTCCTCAACTTTCATCGTTTGACTTTTTTAACCTTGTTCAAACTAAAGACCGAAACACGCTTTGGAATAATTGTTTTCCATTTTTCGCTGCAAAATGGTGTAACGGCCCTTTTGTTTTTCTGTTTCAAAGTAATTAATTTCTTGAATCTGTATTTACATTTTCATTGCTTTTAACTTCGAACAATATAGTAAGATATTTACACAGAACTTTAAAAAATTAAGTTTCCGAAAACTATTTTTAGTCTCGTTTTAAATACAATAATAATGAAAGATAAATATTTATTTAGAGCAAGACAAATTAAATTTAAAGCAAAAAATGTCTTAAAAAGTCTTAAGTTTGTTTTTGAAAGTATGTTTCTCTGTATTGCAAAAAAGTTTTCGGTGAAGGGTTTCCAGAAAAAGGCTTTTTAATTACCGATTTTATGTAACATGTTTTTGGTATCAAACTGTTCTGATTTTTTTTGAGGAAGTACGTTGTGCATGAGCAATAAGATATTAGAATTTCAAAAAAAAATCTCAATTCTAAGATATTTCCATTTTTCTGGATTAAAAGTATCTTTTCAAATAACTTTTAATTGCTTTTGTTGCAAAAGTAGTATTTTAAAAGATATACGTTTCTTTCTGTAAAAATGAAAGAGATAAAACTTGATTTTAAGTATTTATCTTGTGTTCTTTTGATTACTGTTGCAATAGATATTTATTAAAATCAATCCCCATATCCTAATTAGTTATGCATAAGATAATGGGAAATATTTTGGTCCACATTTAGTTTTACAGTTTCTTTTTTTAAACATCAAAAAAAAATTTAAGAATCGAGATAGTTATATATTCGTTGCAAAAAAAACCCTGCTGATCGTGAATAAAATGTTTACAACCATTCATCTATAATAAGGAAGTTGCATGTGTCAGATTTTCAAAAACAAACAAGTGTTCCGTATGGTTTTTTGTATGGTAAAATGAAATATCTAGTCAGTTTTTCAAAAATATGTACAGGTAATTAAATATTTTAATTTAAAAGTCGAGAAAAAAACACGTGACTGAAAACGTTTATTGTTTAAACTATAAGATGACGTCAACAATAATACCATCAACTCCATTGCTTTACAACAAAGTTTAGTATAAGATGACGTCACATCCAAACTCTTGGCGTTTTCGCGCGCTTTTAAAAAGGGGATTTTTGTTAATTTTTTTGACAATCAAAAAATTTCTCGATCGGCCTCAAATTTTGGGTAGTTGCTTATTTTTGCAAGAGGAATCGATTAAAAAAATAAAAAAAAATCATGCAACTTCCTCATTAATTTTTTTATTGAATTTTAGTTGTTTAGTATTATTATTTAGTATTAAAATTTCCAAAACATTTTCTGAGGGAGGAACCTAAACCCCTCCAAATTTTCTTGCAGTTCTCAGTGTTCACAAAGTTTTGAAATTAAGTTTATCAAAATTAATTACCAATGTGTATGTAAGTCATATAAAACTTCATGTAAAAAAGCACCCGAAGAGAGGCAGGTACCTCAAAAAAATTTCGGGTGTAAACCTTTTTTCCCATTAACCCACCGCTATTTATATCCTTTCTTATATATTTTTTCCTATACGACCCAACACCTTATTTTATTCACTCCAATAAAGTGAAAAAAAAGCCTACACAAAAAAAAATTTCAAATCCCCTTTCCGCATCAAATACATGAATACATTTTACGCAAAATGTAATCACACAGCTTTAATACATATTTCTACTCATTTCTGTTATTGTGACTAACAGATTTATTAACTTAAAATGAAAATAATCCCAAATGTAAATACTCTCACCAAGAATTCCAGTGAAAATGCGAAATTATTTTAGAATGGTGGTATTACCAGGCCTAGAATATTTACCTATCCTATTAAAATCTGATATATGTACTCGATTTCCTGGGAGCTTAAGAGTAAATATTTACAAATCGGGAACCTGTCCGTTTCCCGGCTTCCCTGGAAAATTTCAGAAATTTATTTTGAGTGGATTGATATTTATTTAAAAAATGCGAAGAGTTTAATAGCAATCCATTTTCACGTTTAAGATGGTTTTCCACTAAGTAGTTTTTACATTCTAAAATTCAATATTTCATCAAAATAAAACATCTCTTCTGTTAAATTGTCTGTAAGCAAACACTTAAACCAAGATGGGCTGGATTAGAATTATTACTCAATTGGACGCATTGGATTTAAAAGCTTAAAAATCCAATTATTTTAGCACTTTGGATTTGTTTATAAAAATATATTTTTTTTAATTTAACAGAAAGTTTAAAAGATTAAATTATGCAAACAGAATTATAGTTATCGTTTTTCCGAGGAATAAGAACCTCCAACTAATGGGAAGAATGCCCTTCCAAAAGAATTGAAATAAAAATTCTATTGACCTTCCGGACGTGTGTTGTCAAAAACGTGGTGCAAAATAAGTAAATTAGCAATGATAACAAAGATTCTTTTTAAACTCTTGGCGTTTTGTATCTCTTCAAGGCTGATAACACTGCTCTCAAACCTCAAAATATTTTATTTACATTAAAAGTTAATTATTCAGAAAGTGAAAATCAAAATGTCATGATGCTTTTGACGCTAAATTGAGTTTTAAAAGGTCTTTACATAGATGGTTTTGTCCAAACAGGCTCGGCTCGTTGATACCGCAGCACTATACGTCTTATGGTTATACTAGACAGCAACTCAAGTTGAACCTACTACGTCACTAACAAACAAAGTAGTTCCCATCGCGGTGTCTGAATTTCGAATGAAACAAAGAACTTCAATTTTAAAATATGATTATTTAGTAAAACCCATGTATAAACAGTGCCTTTTTATCAAAATTCGCGTATCGAAATTCCTCCTATCAACTCAACAGGCTTTGTGTTTACTCACTTTTTCCTTCCGCGTAGTGACGTACCGAGTTCAGGAAACGTTGCTGCGAAGTATAGTTTTTAGTTTGTTATTGTTGCAACAAATGTGAGTGTTTTTAATCCTGGAATGAAAAATATGTGATACTAGGAAAAAACATTTTAAAATACATATATAGGATACATTTAATGAATGAAGTGCTTACATGAAATTATACAAATAAAGGGAGATGATTAAAGATTCAATTTGTAATAGTTACCAGTTGCGCTATGTCTTTTAAGGCGCCGTTTATAAAATAACTAAAATCCAATCCTTTTTAAAATTGAATTTTTAGTATCTTTATTTCATAAATAAATTTCATTCGCTTGTTAATATTTTACACATATTAAATCAAATTTACTTTTCAGTAAGTATTCTACTGAACATAAGCGATTTGAATATATTTTTGTTCATTTATTGTCATACAACTTTAAAATAAATACACATAATATCAAAAGAAATATGATGAATCAATGTAAGTTACTTTTTTCATTCAATTGAATTTTATGAATTCTAAAGTACATAAGCATTCGTTATTGTATATATCGTGCATTGTAGGTTAAACATAAAACTACTTTAAGAATCGTAATTTTCAACTCAATAATAAATGTATAAAACAGCTTCGCAAAATATTACTTTAGTGAAAATGTATTATTATTAATATCATTATTTGAAATAAAATTTGTTTGAAATTCAGAACGAGTCATTCTGTTAAAAGATAAATAAGGAAATCTGTATAAAAGCAATACAATGATTTATTGATTTAACATAATAATCTGCACAAAATCTTTTTCGCATTATTGATATTCTAAAAAAATCACATACAGGAGGAATTCGAATTTTCTATGAAACGAGGTCTTTGGTTTTTGTTTTGATCAAAATGTCAAAGAGCGGGAAAAAGAACTACGGACAATTACAGAAAAGGTTATTTCCTAATTTTCCTTTCAACAGTGGTTTTATAACCTATTCATAACAAAGCTTTTTTACACAAATTTCTTCGCTTTCTATTTTGAAAAACGTTTTATAACCCATAAATTCCTATGACGTCATAAAAGAAAAGTCCCTGTTTCCTTTATTCCTTTTACCTCTCTTTGTAAAAAGGTTCTAAAAGCTTACCTCTAAGCCATTTGGGTGCCATAAGTTTTACAATAAATCAGTGTTAATATCCATAACCTCAATTCCATGGAAAATCTTAAGAACACGAGTCCCTTTAGCCAATAAGAACACTCCGAATATGAAATGAAAACAAATCCCTGCGTTTTAACCCTGATAAATGCATTTCATATGTGCAAAATCCCTTTTATCCCTCTGATATACGCAAATGGCGTTTTAAAAATGGCTTCTAAACCATTACAAAATAACAGCCATACTTCTGGGGACATTATAAAACGATCTCCCCCCTTCTCCTTTCCCTCTCTCAATGTAAACCGTAATTTATGTGTTCGAAACCGTTTGCCGAATGAAAGAGAATTTTTATTTCTATAAATTAAACAAATGCATCGCTTAAGCCTTTTGAGGGGATGAATCTTTTTTTAAAATGGATTCTCCCTTCTCTTTCTGCTGGAGGGGGAATTTTCCTTTATAACTTTAATTTGGCGGGGTTTTTGAATGGCGCTCGGTGTCAAGCAAACGGTAAGTAAGAGAACGACCCGGTTCGAGGGTATTTCGCGTTGATTAATGAATGTTTATTTGAAAAGAACATCGCGTTTATTCACCAGGATTAAAAAACTGGGGGGAGGAGGAAGCGAAAGTGCTCTTTTCATTCGTTATGAAATTTATACTCTGTGTGCTTTTCCACTCCCTTATGAAAAATAACAACAACAAACCGAGTGAAGAGAATAATTTAAATAATGAAACTGTTTATCTTGAGCTCAACATCTCAATTTCAAAAGATTGAACGAGTTACATGCTATGATGGGAAGAAAGAAGAGATCAAAAAAGCATTCTAGAACATTGAATCATCGCTTAGAAAATTGAGAACATTAGTACATAGGATCTCCAAAAAGAAGTTCTACAATCGAGTGAATGTTTATGCAAATTTAGAGTATATTTAATTACTGTTGTTTACAATGTTAGTTTCAAAAATTTACGCAAGGATTAAATGTACACATTTTCCTCAAATATTACTTTTTACTTAACAAATACAAATATTGCCGGGCAGCTGCAGTCTCAAAGCCCAACAAGGCTGGTCCTTAGTTTATGAATTCACCAATTCCCACTGCGACTGTCCATTTTTAGCTTAAACTCATACACACCCTTCAAATTAAAAAAAATTTCTGGAAACGCGTTCCAGATGTCAATTACTCTATTAAAGTAGTAGTACTTCCTTAAATCTCGATTCAAATGTGTCTTATTCAATTTGTAACCCGGGCAATGCATCATGGGAGGATTCCCTAGCTATGATCCGCAGAATTGGCCGAACGGTGTCGCTAGTACTTGATTGCCTCCTGATTACTCTCTCCTCCCTGGATTTTGGTGTGAAATTCTATACTTGAAATATTCTATACTTAGAAGATACTTGAGTATTCTATACTTCTGGAAAACTCTTATCGGCTTTTAAAGATATTTTATTTAGCAAGTATTTTGAAGCGCATTTTTAAAGAGTGAAAGGAATTATTTTCATCATAAAATATGGCGTCGATTGGTCGTTGTGATTACAGGGATAGTAAATGATACGACAGTTTCTTGCTGTTAACTGCAGCCTTATCCGTAATCCATAAAATTGGAAATATTTTAGAATGGAGAATTTTTTTTAAAGAAATTCTAAAGGCTTATTGCACATCCTCAAAAGAATCCGAACAGTTTGATACCAAAATTATGTTATACGGATCAGTAATTAAAAATCCTTTTTCTGGAAACCATTCATCAAAAATTTTTTTTTAAATAGAGTATTTTCAGGTGACGTCATGACCATTTATTTTCTTCCTTGCTGTAGGTCAAACAGTCTGTTGCTAAGGCCGTTGCTAAGGGCGGCGGTATCTGTTGTTGTCATGCGATTGCAAATGCTCCAATAGAAGCATTTCATGACCAGTTATTTTCTTTAAACTGTTAACTGCTATAGGTCAAACAATCTGTTGCTAAGGCCGTTGCTAGGTCCAAATCATGTGATTGAAAATGCTCTATAGATAGACTTTTCATAATATTTCAACAAGGCTACCCAAACTCTGCACAAAAAAGACTCCTTACTTGGAAAAGATAAAAATTTTCCCAATGAACTCTACTACTACGACTTTTATTTTTGAAAATGTGACGTCATATCCGTTTAAGACTTAATTATAACGTTTCACGGTGCATGCTCAAGGGATTTTTTAACATCTCAAAGTGTAAGCATATCTAAATAACCATGTTTATGTTTTCCATAAACCATACACCTTTTCTAACCTAAACGGGATGTGAGATCACATCTTATTCTGTCACGATTTTTTCGAAAACTGAGGGTGGTAAAAGTATAAATAGATCTCATGGCATTTTTCATGTATTTCACGCCAAGAATATGGCTGAGCGGAGTTTGTTAGAGCACCCTGATTTTTCTTTTTTAAAACTTAATAAACATTACATTTCGATCTTCATTACTGATAAATCCTTCTCTTCTAATTATGCATCAGCACCACTTAAAGCCCAGCGTTTGCAGCTCATATCTGAGTTTAGATGATTATTGCAATAACTCCGAGCAAATGGAGTAAGGCAACCATTAGAGCACTATACACAGCTTTAAATTACTAATGGTCTCATATTCATCTCCTCCTTATCCACAACATACTAATGTTTACGTAGCAATGTAAACTCATTCCCTTTAACATTCTTCGGACATATTCACTATGAAATTGAAACTTAATTAATAAATCTAATCATTCATATAATTTTTTCAAGCTAAAAACTTCCATGCATTATTTGGGTTATAAAATGAGAATTGAATAAGGATAATGAACGATAAATAAGTATTTCGATTCTTGAGAGGACAATGGATTTTTTTTTTAGAATTAAGCAAACATTTAGGATGTTTGCTTCATAATAAAATCTTATTTTAGGAATATTTAAGACTGAAATTTGGCTTATGTATTTGAACTTTGAGTTTGAAACTATGAGGGGTTTTTTTTGTTTTTGAAAGGTTTTTGTCTGAACGGTTTTTCGCGACACCGCTGAAAAGGGTTGCCATTTTGTTTAATTTTTTTTTCAAAAATAAATAAAAACATACTATTTTGAAAACTTAACTGTGTCAACTTAACTGTTTCTTAAAATTTATTTTTTTAGGACAAAATTACAAAATTCAGTTAGTTACCCGTGTAATTGCCCTGCTATTTACATATTACATCCTTATTCCCGAAAACTAATCATTCCTAACGCTTTTTTTCTTTTCATACTTCCACCACCATCCTTTTTCGTCTTCCCATAAGTCTGAAATCTTAACCCTACTATGCATGATTTTTTAAATTCACTTTAAAATAATTTATTTGACTTGTATTATAGTGTAAATTAGTAAAAAAATACTTAAAAAAATAAATTTAATTTCTTTCTACTTTTAATTGACAAAAACTTTTTCCTTGTGAAATTAATTGCGAAGTGAAATAAAACCAAATGCTCTAAAAATATAGAAAAATAACTTATATTTTCAAAAAAAATTTTCAAGCTGAAAATTTACTGGCAGTCAAAAGTGTTAATACAATGAAATGTTATATTTATTGCACTTATTGCATGGTGTTGCCGTTTGGAAATGGAAGTTCGAATAGGAAATGGGGGAAAATGTCGCGTTAGCCAAATGGCTATAGTATGCACTGTAGGGTTAAAAAAAGAACCTTTCTCTCAAAACTTATTAAAGGGTTCGAATCAGTTCTCTGACACAAACTAGCTTATAAAAGCTCATTCGGAAATGATAATTGCGTTTTGCAGAAGAGGAAGCCTCTGATGGATCGGAACTTCCGAGGGATTTAAAGCAAATGAGAATTTGATGACTCTTTAATAACTGCAGTCTCTTGGTTTAATTTGGTTTGCAAATTGAATGATAATTGATAAAAGATCTGCCAGGTACAGTTTTTCGTAATCTTCATTGTTGAGGAACCTTAAAGATATTGCGCTTTCCTTTTTCTCCGGGTTTCCATGAAAATTTCATTAAGAAATAGCGTGGGTGATTATTTTAAAGGTAAGTTATAATTAAGAATGTTAATTGTATGATTTCAAGTCTTGAAAAACTTTCTTTCAAATTCCTCACGGATTAGCCGGTCGTAGTCGTTGTGTGCTAAATCCCCCAAAAAATAATCAAATATCAAAATAAAACACCATTAAAGTATCCCAACTACTCGTATAAATTTTTCTTTTAGTTTTTTTAATAATTTTAAGAGTAAATACTAAAAGTTGATAGTAATAGTAATAGTTACGATATAGTCCGATTAGAGAGATTATTTTTACTACCACTATTTTTATACAGTGGTTATTAATTTATGAAATATATTTACGTTAATTTAAGTAATTAATGTAAGTAGTATTTTGCATTCGCCTCGACATTATTTACAACTTACACATTAGGGTGGAGCGAAAAACACGAATTTTCGAATTTGAATTTTGGTTAGCTCCAAAAAGTTGCCTTTTAGTGCCAAAAGAACACCTGTAAAATTTTATGAATTTTGAATAACTCCTTCAGGTCTCTACCAGGGCTCATATGTTTACAAAAAATAGATTTTTACTATAAATATCCCATTTAAATTGTTTATTGGCAAATTTTTCTGCCAATTTTGTGTTTTTAATATAAAATGTAACTTTCCAGGCCCCTCAATAGATTTTTTTAAATGAAAAAGTTAATGAAAAGGCAGTAATAAATGTAAAATACAGGTTAAATGTGCTACAATACTTGGGTGGAGCAAAAAAAAATTTCTTCGAAATCGGTGTGCGGCTATTGCTCAAAGATTGTGGTTGGTGGTCCTAATAACCTATAAAAAATTTGAACTTGATCGGATAATATCTTCAGGTCGCACTTTTGAGTTGAAATATGAAAATTTTATAAAAATGTAAAAAAATTGGAAAATTTTCCTAATAATTTCTAAACGATCCCGATGTTATTTTATCGCCAATAATTACAGGTATTGCTTGTATGTTGCTTAACATTAGCAAATTAGAATCCTTGAATGACGCAAAAATGGTTTAATAATTCTTCAAAATTCGTCAATGGACTATGTAATGCAGTTATGTTAAAGATATTATATAATTACACTATGATGGTTATAGAAACAATGTTTACGGAACAAATCCGGCATACTCTTTTGTTAAATTACCCCCTGTGTCCGAATATGACCTCCGTTTGCACCACCAACTTTTTCTTTTGGGGGGACGTCCCCAAATTTACTTTAATTCCTTTTCAGTAATTTTATGTCTATAAATTTAGTTTTTTTAGTATTAAGAGATTACTTTACACTTTAAATTTCTTTTGAGAGGTCAAAAAGGTTTCATGTACTAAAAAATCAACATTTTCATCTAGGTGATTTATTTAAAACGCAATTTTTCCTTATTAATTGAGAAAAATCTATGTAACTGATTACGAGGGGTTTCGCGTTTTAATGCTATACTTGTATTTTTCGCTTAACCGAATTTAAACAATATCTCATCACCTCTACACATTCCCAAATAAAAGAAATGGGAAAAGAACAATCGAAGTAGTATTTAGTGAAAAATATAAGAAAAAGGATAGATGAAAAAATTTTTAATGATTTTTTACAAGTAATATGGAAAAATCGCCTTTTAAATATATCACCTAGCTAAAAATGTTGATTTTATAGTACATAAAACCTTTTTGACCACTCATGAGAACACAGGGGGTAATTTAACAAAAGAGTCAGCCGGATTTGTTCCGTAAACATTGTTTCTAACCATCATATAGTGTAATTATATCATATCTTTAACATAACTGCATTACATAGTCCACTGACGAATTTTGAAGAATTATTAAACCATTTTTGCGTCATTCAAAGATTCTAACTTGCTAATGTTAAGCAACATACAAGCAATACCTGTAATTATTTGCGTTAAAATAACATCGGTATCGTTTCGAAATTATTAGGAAAATTTTCAAATTTTTTTACATTTTTCATAAAATTTTCATATTTCAACTCAAAAGTGCGACCTGAAGATATTATCCGATCAAGTTAAAATTTTTTATAGGTTATTAAGACCACCAACCACAAACTGTGAGCAAAAGCCGCACACCGATTTCGAAGAAAATTTTTTTTGCTCCACCTAAGTATTGTAGCACATTTAACCTGTACTTTACATTTATTAGTGCCTTTTTATTAACTTTTACATTTAAAAAATCTATTGAGGGGCCTGGAAAGTTACATTTTATATTAAAAACACAAAATTGGCAGAAAAGTTTGCCAATAAACAATGTAAATGGGAAATTCATAGTAAAAACCCATTTTTTGTAAACATATGAGCCCTGGTAGAGACCTGAAGGAGTTATTCAAAATTCATAAAATTTTACAGGTCTTCTTTTGGCACTAAAAGGCAACTTTTTGGAGCTAACCAAAATTCAAATTCGAAAATTCGTGTTTTTCGCTCCACCCTATTACACATTATACGTCTACTTTTAAAATAAATAACTTTTGTTTTAACTGTTTCTTATTTTCTATCGCATATCCTCTTACTTTAACTTCTCCAACATTTCAAATTTTGTGTTTTCGCGCGCTTTGAAAAAGGATATTTTTGTTTGGGTTTTTTTTCATCAAAAAATTTCTCGATCGGCCTCAAATTTCGGGTAGTTGCTTATTTTTGCATAAAGAATCGATTAAAAAATTTAGAAAAACATGCAACTTCCTCACTAGTATTTATTAGTTTGTTTTATCAATCGAAACCAATGGTGCTTATGTCGTTGTGCATAAAATGCTCTTAAAAGATAGTCGAAACTCGTGTTCTAATGCAATAACAATGTTAGGAAAGGATCGTATTTATACTTAATATAAAAAAAAGACAGAGAAGACGTTTTTCCCGTAACACGTCTTTTTCAACGACGGATGTGGTGGCGTCATCTATTTCAAGAATGAGTAACGAACTCAGATAATTTGAAATGTGTCATCCTTGTGGGCGGATTTAACCCTTTCACTCCCAATGATGCCAATTGGAATCATGGTATTTGGGATTTTTTTTCGTCTTTCCTAGAAATACCAAAGATTCCAATTGGATACTATTAGAATCTTCATCCAACTCTCTTTTTAAAAATATTTTTGTTTTTTTCCTTATCTTTAAATTTTCATTTCCCAATAGACGATCAAAATTTAGCTTTTTGAAAAAAAATTTTTTTGGTAAAACATGTGTATAACAACTTTAATTTTGAAGCAATTTAAATTAATCAAAATAAAATAATACTGTTTTAATTTGTAAATAAATGATTGTAAAGACTATATTGATCCTTTAAATTAAAATAATATTCATCAAAATGTTTTGGTTTTAGAATTTATTGAAAAGTCATGATTCCAAATGGCATCATTGGGAGTTCAGGTGCACTTGCTTACCAGTACATAATATGTTAGAAAATGCGATAAATCAAATATAAAGCTATATTTCTGACAAATTACTTTAAATATTTATTAAATGTAACCATTGAAATAAAAAAAACAAGACAGCTACAATTTACTCTCGATATCTCGAAATTCGTTATCTCGAAAATTTCGTTATTTCGAAAAATATTTTACCCTATTAACAAATTATATGAATGTTATGCATATAAATGACTGTTTTTATCTTAAAAATAGAACATATCTATTTACATTATAACCTCGATATTTCGAAATTCGTTATCTCGAAAACTTCGTTATTTCGAAAAATTATTTTCATTATTTTTGGATTATTTAAAGAAAAACTAAATAAAAATGTTAAAAAATAATCTTATAACAATAGTTTATTCCAATATTTACCTTTATTATCATTTATGAACTCTCTAGGGTTAAATGTGACATTAGAATCAGTACCACTTTTTTACCCCTTAACTCCCAATGATGCCATTTGGACTCATTCAAAATTTCAATTAAAAAATTAAGATTAATTTTTTTTCTTTTTACCCTGTTATTAGGAAGGCAAAATGAGCATAGTTTACTGATTTTAGAATTTTTTGGTTGAAAAATGAAAAGTTGGGAGTGAAAGGGGGATTTAAGGGGGGGCATGGGCAGGGCCGTGTGGTGGTATGAGGCAAAGAGGCGGCTGCCTCAGGCAGCATTTTTCTAAGGGCGGCAAAATCCGCCTAAATTTTTATCCTCCCCTTTTTACACTATTTAAAACCAAAACTAAGTAAGGATAAACCTTAATACTTAAGTCCTTTTCAAAATATGTTGATTTTAAAGTTCTAAAAAAGTACATATTTTATTGCATGATGAGCAAGCGCAACCAACTATTATACAAAAAATCAAACTTAAGTTTCAAGAAAATTTTTTGCCAAAACCCCCCGAAAAAAAGTCTAGTTACGGCCCTGAACCATGCGTTTTCTTAGTTATATTCAGGGCTGGACTGGGAAGAAATTTCGGCCCGGGCATTATACTTATTATTACTGCCAATTAATTATATTATTTAATAACTAATTAATTATCTATATTTAATTACTTATTAATTGTGACTAATGTTTATTAATTTTTTGATAATAATTAATCTTAATTAATTTGAAGTATTAATTATCTAAAGGAAAAATACATAAGTGGCGACATTTCTAGGACTTGCTTCATACTGGGCAAATCTACCGCACGGTCCTGGGCATGGGCGTAGCCAGGGGGCAGGGAGGGGCAGCTTCCCCCCAAGTCCTGAGTAATCTTTAACATTACTTTTAGTTAAGCTAAAACCCAGTTTTTTTAAGGTCAAATTTTCAAAATTTTTATGGGGCAAGACCCCCAGGTCCCCCTTTAGTATTAAAACTTGCATTATTCACATTTTTTTGTACTAAGTTCATTAAAATCGAAATTCAACATAAAAAATGTATTTCCAAATTTGCGCTTTACGTGTTTGAAACCGTGTTCTTATAGGATTAAATTTCCAAACATTTTCTTAGGGAGGAAAAGCCAGGCATACTTTAGTTTTAAACCTTTCTTATTCACACTTTTTTATACTAAGTTCATAAAAATCAAAATTCTACCTAAAAATGTTTGTCCAAATTTGGGTTTATGTATACTAAAAAACAGTTAAAAATCCTTTTCTAAAGGTCAAATTTCAAAAAATTTTCTGGGGGAAAATCTTTAATCTTAATCTAAAAATCTGTATCATATTAATTTTTCTTGGACGCTAATTCTACCTAGAGTGCCTGTATATAATATACAACTCAGTATAGCGCGCGCAGATCGGTAAACAGGTTTTCTGTTCGCCACAGGTTTCCCTGCATAGGATTAGCGTGGGGCGGCATGATACAGTTTGGACAGAATTGGATGCGCAGAGACGATTTTAAGCGAGTTGTCGTCTCTCTCTCGTCTATAGGCTCTCTAATTCTACCTAAAAGTGTTGAAAAACTACATTGAATATATGAATATGGATGAAAGAGACCTCATTGTTTCCACTCTACCCACAAATTTTTAACATTCATTTCATTAAAGGTAAAAAAACTCCTCGAAACAATACTGTGGCTACGGCCCTCTCTCACGGAGGCTTTAAAACTGTTCTCCACAAACATAAAAAAAGTCGACCCTGCTTGCCCCCCCTAAGTTGAACCCTGGCTACGCCCATGCATGGGGGTGCGTTGCACCCCCAACTTTTTGAGAAAATTCCATTCTTATAGGGGAAAATCATGTTTTCAAAGTCATCAGAGGCAGCTTGCACCCCCAATTTTTCAGTACGCACCCCCAGGGTTCACCATCTAAATCCGCCAATGGCTGAGGGGCGTGAGTTATCCGTAATTAATAAAATAATAGCACCAACATACAACAAATCTCCAATTCTGAGAAAGAAGATAGCGCGGTCACATGCATATTCCATGAAAAGAACTGGGCGAAAGGGATCTCTTTTCAACGGGAGAGAGTGCGTTCCCTGTTTCGACCATTTTCTCACATCCTTCGGTCAGCTGTCAAAACAGGGCAGTGACATTCGCCCCCGCGTGTATCTAGTGTCTCAAGCTCAAAAATAGAGGCATTCTTTTCGTATTCGTTGGTTTTAAGTGACTGAAAGTTTCATAAGAACAAATCAAAATTTTGGTGAGTACAACTGTTTTAAAAACATTTTTGTATCTGCTCAATATTAGAAGTATAAAATGGAGGAGAGACGCATGGGCGGATTTAAGGGTGTGCATGGGGGTGCAACGCACCCCAAACTTTTTGAGAAAATTCTATTTTTATAGGGGAAAATCATGATTTAGTCATCAGGGACACCTTGCACCCCCAAGTTTTCTAGTACGCACCCCCAGGTTTCACCATCTAAATCCGCCCATGGGAGAGAGGTTTTTGCCCCATTTGAAAGAAATAAGCTCTGCATTTTTTCGATACAATCAAGGCGAGTTTAAATAACTTTTCACTTATTAGAAATATTTTGAGTTTCTGGATTTGTGTTATGGAAGCCGCGAGTGTTTAATTTTGCTATTTTTTCAACTAATTAAATTCAATGGAAAAGAAAGTTGAAGATTCTTCTGACGTTCAATCCAGCTAAGCAATAACTAACACAACCTTTTTACCTAAAACCAGCCGATTTCACGGATTTCTTTCAACATTTCACCTTTTTTACTCTCGCCCCATTCACGGTAATTTTTGTTCGTACTTTCTTTGTATACTTTTCTAGTCAAGGGCGTATATATAAAGGCGACGAGGGGGCCCTGGCCCCCCACTTCTAAATTCTGACTAAATATAAAAAAAGTTAAAACCCTGTTTCTTAGGATCAAATTTCCAAAATTTTTCTGGGGAGGTCCCCCCTTTTGCACTTGGAACATTTTATTGTTCATAACTTTTTACATTAAATTCATCACAATGCCAAATCCTACCTAAAAATATGTTTTCAAAATTCGGGCTAGAGGTACCAAAACTAGTTAAAAACTTGTTCTTTTGGGTCGATTTTTATAAAATTTTCTGGGGGAGGACCCCCAAACCCCCCTTGAGTACTTCGAACTTAATTATTTACTACTTTTCTTATATTCAGTTCTTATAACGTAAATTTCACCTAAAAAGTATTTAAAAGTTTTATTAAACCTATTAAATATGCATGAGAGGAGCTGGGGAATAATTTTGGGACCCTCCCGAAATAAATTTCTACATACGCAACTGTTTCCAGGGATACTAAAAAGTTAAAAAGTATCAAAGCACCTTCTTAAAGGAGTAAGATTATTTTCAGAAATTTCTCGGAGGCATTCCCCCGAACGGTTTATAACGGTTTTACCATTCGGATATTTGAATAACTAGACACTAGACATTTGCTTTTAATCTAATAGGGAAAATAACTAAATTAAACAATATTTTAGTTATAATTTAACCAAAACATAGTATACAGGGTGTTTCAAAATTGCGTTGCACGGCTTTTATTTGAAACCAACGCCTCCTAGGGTCTCGGAAGTAGGGTCTACCCCCAGGTAAATGAGCATGGAGAATCCATTGAGAGGACTCACAGCGCCCCTAGTGGCGAAATCAAAAAGTTAAAAAAATAATTTAAAAACTAAAGGAGATAGAGCAAAAACTTCAATGATAGTATTGTTGCCAAACTCATGAAGAACTCACTGAAAAAAAATTCATGAAAATGTCTTGAATATTCGCCGAGATATTAGCGTGTGTGAGAATAGAACTTTTTCAGGGATTGAAAAAGAAAAAGTTCACATATTTGCAATTTTTTTTTGATTTTTTGATTAAATTTTGTGTTCATTAAACTAAAAACACAAAACTGTAAAATAACACTGAAAAATTTGCAAATATGCGAACTTTTTCTTTTTTTAACCCTGAAGAAGCGCTATTTTCACATGCTATTCAAGATATTTTGATAAAATTGTTTTCGGTGAGTTCTTCATGACGTTGGCAACAATACTCTCACTGAGGTTTTTGCTCTATCTCCTTTAGTCTTTTTAATTAATTTTTTAAACTTTTTAATTTCGCCGCTAGGGGCGCTGTAAGTCCTCTCAATGGATTCTCCAGGCTCACTTACCTAGGGGTAGACCTTACTTCCGCAACCCTAGGAGGCGTTGGTTCCAAATAAAAGCAGTGCAATGCAATTTTGAACGTCCTGTATATAATTTCTGAATAACCCGCTTACATATAGAAATATTATAGAAGCCTTTTTTAGCATTTTTATTTGCTAAAATTTTAGCTCGTCGAACTTTTGTATTAATCTTTAAAACCCTGCTGTTTTGTTAGGGTCTATTTGCCCCAAAAAAATTTTCAGTCGCGCGTGTTAAAAAAATTGAATAGAGGTATTTTAATTAAATTTTGTGACTTTGTTGGAAAGTCATAAAACTATCTACATCTAAAAGGAATTTTAATTATTTTAATTTGCAAGGGATATTTTTCAACATAGTCTTAATGTACTGTTCGGGTCAATATGACCCGATTCTAAATTTTTTCGTTTTACTCAAATCTTTTTATATTTTTTGCGGAATAACTCAACAGAAAAGAATAAAAACTATTACAACATACTTTTTTGTATTTTGGTTTTCTTTTTTTTGTCATTTGAGACTAAAGCACGTGGAAGGTCAAAAGGTTGATTCAGTTGGGAAAAATGCAAAAATATTTCAAAATTTTATTTTTTCTTTAGAATACTAAAAATAACTAATAAAACGAAACTTGTGCTATCCGAATGAAAATATTACTCAAAATGAGAAATTAGTGGTGTTTTTCATTGCCACTGTCACTGTCTTTTGACGAAGTTAACCATTAGATTTGAGGTAAATGTGGACTTTTTGTGGTAGTATTCCTAAGAACTGAAACATGAAATTTATTGCTGGAAAAGAAAAAGAAATCATCGCCAAAGAAAATTTGAGGTATTGTAGTAATGAATAATTTCGCAAATCCTGCAATGCCTTTTCGATGGGATTTGGGATTTAGTATAAATAGAAGGAAAATAAATGTTTAAATGAAAATTATTTTTGAGGATTTGAGGAAATCACTATTATTTTCATACAGTAAAGCAGATTAAAGCCTATCATGAAGGTGGGAATCAATTAAAAAAAGTAAAAGATTAAATAAAAATTTAAATTTATATCGGTTCCTCAGACGAAAAAAATTAAAAACGTACTACGGGTGGCTTATTACAAAAAAACTGCAAATTGTGATACTTTTATGAAACTTTCAGGGATGATATATGAACACATAAGAACTAAAAAATCGATGGGACCCCAAAATTTAAGCGCGTGGTTTGACCGCTATGACGTCATAACCAAATGGTGACCCTATAGCGGTCCCAAAACGATGTCGTGGTAAATTTTTTAACGCTAAACACGTTTTAAGCTCTAAATGTCCATGAACATATCCTAAAAATAAAATATTTTCTAATATTTACTTGCTCTGGGAATAATAGGGGGGTGGTTTCATTAGAATGACGTCATTATCACTCTGGTTTACTCTGCGTCCAATATCCATGGTGATGATAGTTTTTCTTGGTTTTATTTACCTTCCAGATCCTAATTACTTATTATTAAGTGTCTAAGGAAATGTATTTTCTAAATATAAAAAGAATATTAGAGTTTTTGGCGGCGTGGTTTACTTAATTGAGCATATTTACAAAGGCGTCAGTAACGAAACTTTTAAACAGTACTGAAATAAACTTCTAATTGTGATACGAACACCAAACTTTCAGGGATGGTAGATTATCATATAAGAACTGTAAAATTGATGGGACCCCTAAATTTTAGCACGTGTATGACCGCTATGACGTCATAACAAAATGGCGTCCCTAGCGGTCCCAAAAGATGCCGTGGTATTTTTATAAAGGCTAAACACGTTTTAAACTAAAAATATACATGAACATATAAAAAAAATGAAATATTTTCTAATATTTCCTTACTCTAGGAATAATAAGGGGTGGTTTCATCAGAATGATGTCATTATCACTTGGTTTACCTTTGCGTCCAATATTAATGGTGGTGATAGTTTTAATTGTTGTTATTTACCTTCTGGATCCTATTTATTTAATATTAAGTGTATAAGTAAATGTATTTCTTAATATAAAAATACTATTTTAGTGCTTGGAGGCGTGGTTTACATGATTGTGTATTTTTACAAAGGCGTCAAAAATGAAACTTTTAAACAGTGCTGAAATAAACTTCTAATTGGGATACCAACTTCAAACTTTCAATGATGATATATCCTCATATGAGAACTGAAAAATCGATGGGACCCCAACATTTTAGAGCATGTTTTGACCGCTATGGCGTCATAAAAATTGTGCTCGTAGCTATGAGTTGTATTAAGGGTGTAGTTTTGATCAGTATGGTGATATAACAATACCACCTTAACAACGTCCACCTTAAGAAGGATTCTTTCTTTTCACGAGTCTAATACATTTTAATTTTATATTATTTTATATATTTATAATTAATTAAAAAACATTTAACATTTTAATTAAGTTTTAAACCCAAAACAGAATACCTTTAAAAAATTACCGCGACATCGTTTTCTGACCACTATGGACTCCATTTTGTTATGACGTCATAGCGGACCAATCACGATCTAAAATTTTGGGGTCCCATCGATTTTACAGTTCTTATATGATAACCTATCATCCCTGAAAGTTTGGTGTTGGTATAACAATTAGAAGTTTATTTCAAAACTGTTTAAAAGTTGCGTTACTGACGCCTTTGTAAACATCGACCTTAAATATGCGCAATTAAGTAAACCACGCCCCCAAAAACTCAAATATTCTTTTTATATTTAGAAAATATATTTCTCGAAGTGTATATTTGGACGGCCAAAACGGCCAGTGGCGCATGCGCTGTAGGTCTCGTGATGACGTAGCAGTCTCGGCGCTTAGTGATGGAACCAATGGTACGCCTAGCCGTGGAAGTTAGAGTAGAGTTTAGTTGAAAAATGGCCGTGCAAATATACAGTGCCTATATTTCTTTAGACACTTAATAATTGAGTAAATAGGATCTGGAAGGTAAATAAAACCAAGAAAACTATCATCACCATGGATATTGGCGCAGAGTAAACCAAAGTGATAATGACGTCATTCTAATGAAACCACCCCCTGTTATTCCTTGAGTAAGTAAATATTAGAAAATATTTTATTTTTAGGATATGTTCATGGATATTTAGAGCTTAAAACGTGTTTAGCGTTAAAAAGTTTACCACGACATCGTTATGGGACCGCTTGGGGTGCCATTTGGTTATGACGTCATAGCGGTCAAACTACGCGCTAAAATTTTGGGGTCCCATCGGTTTTTTAGTTCTTATATGTTTATATATATTCACTGATTATTATCAGGGTCTGATCATTGCCTAGGCCTACAAGGCCCGGGCCTTGGGCCCATGATTTTAAAGGGCCCCAAATTGTCTGAAAAGCATAAATTTTGTTTCATAACAGCTACGTCAATATTTTTGTAGTAATTGTATAAATTGTTTTTACACAAGAAAGGGGCCATTCATTAATTACGTAAGGGTCCCGAGGGGGAGGGGGGGTTGGAAAAATCTCTACATACCCTTACTTGGGGGGTGGGGGGGGTCAAACCAATTCTTACGTAAGATTTTCCTAGTTAATATAAACAAATTCCAATTATTCTAATCAATAGATAATAATATAATAGTAATATGTAGTTGAAAGAAATAATATTACTTATCTGTTGAAAAATAAAAATCTTTGATTTACGTCAAACGGAGAGTTTTCTAACATTTTATTGTTTTGACCATACTTGTATAATATACACGAACGCGCAAACGGCGTTCGCAGAAAATTTTGCCCTCTGCAGAAAATTTTCTGCAGAAAAACTACAAAAAAATTTTTTTTTTCAGAAATTTTTCTGCTGAATTTATTTTTTCACCAAATGCTTCCATCCGCGGAATCGCGATTTTAGGAAGAATCGGAATCGCGTAAGTCGGAAATCGCAACTTCTCCCGTTAGTTCCGCTTTTGCTCGCGGAGTTAACCGTTTCATCCGCGATGCTTTCTTGGACGGCCGCGGACGTTAAGGTGAAGGCGGCTTCGTATCGCGTTGTTATTGCGATGTAGAAAAAACAACTTTACCGTAGTTAGAAGCTAACAAGTCCGGAAGTAAAAAAAATGGCGATTTTTCGCGAAAGTTCCGTTTTTCTGGCTTATGAGGTTTTTGTAAGTTGCAAAATTTTTGAAAGGCTACTTTGAGAAGCATCTTAAGAAAATAATTCAGTTTTTTTTAATCGAGTTAGATTATAGCCTGTATTACGTATCTGATATGTTTTGAGATTCTAATAATACTTTTAAAATTCATTTGAATTTTTCTTCACTTAGCAAAAATTTTATTGGTAAAAAAATTCAGTAATTTAATTATATTTAAAGTAATCAATAAATTATCCTAGTATTTAACTGATTTCCTAAATTTTCATCTGATTTTAGTTGCATTTTGGTTATTTTCATGCAAATGAAGATAACGTGAAATATGTATCTTTCTTTGTTTAAAGATATTTTTATCTAGACTATCAATATTAATGACTAGTTTAATGCCAGTTTAAAGTTCTTAAATCCTCCCGAGTATAACCCAGTTAAATTAAAATTTTTCTTGTTAAAATTATTTGCTTCACTCACACATTAAAAAAATTATGCATAACTAAGCTCACGCGCTTTTTCCTCTTTTTTCATCTTTAGATAAAAACTCATCCCTGCAATTTGGGTATTTCAGTAATAATGTTTTTTAAGAGAGAGTGATACTTAAAAATGTGTAAATTCTTGCAGAAAATTTTTTGGAAAAAATTTAAGTTCGCAGAAAGGTTTTTATTTTGTACAAGTATGGTTTTGACAAACATAATGGAATCTTACGTAAGAATAGGGGGGAGGGGTTTGAAAAATCTTACGTACCCTTACGTGGGGGGAGGGGGGGTCAAAAATTGTCAAAATCATCCTTACGTAATTAATGAATGGCCCCAAACCCAATTGGAATTTATCATAGGGCAGTAGTTTGATTGTACCCCAGTAGCACAGCAGTACTGGACAATATCGAATTGAAATATTGAGCAATATCGCTTCCCAATATCGCAGCAGTATTGAACGGCAAACATTTTTGCCGATACTAGACGATATTGCAAGTCAGTATTGCATAATATTGCTCAGCAATATAGAGCGGTATTGGAATTTACCAAAAAACCTGTATTGGACAATATCGGATTTGGCAAATTAGCAACATCACGCGATACCGCTTGCCAATATCGCCGCAGTATTGAACGGCAAACATTTTTGCCAATACTGGCCGATATTGCAAACCAGTACTGAACGATATTGGCGGAGGTCGCCGATTTTTAAAAGGGGTTCTGTAAGCATACAAAGTATTAAATACCCAAAACCACAACTAAAGGCAAAACTAGTCAATATAGCACTTATTCAAGCATAAAAATTACAATTCTGCAATTTTAATGCTTGATTAAGTGCCATTTGAATGGTTTTGTCCCATTGTAGTTTTGGATATTTAACACTTTGTATGCTTACAAAACACCTTTTAACAATCGTCAGTCACCACCAATATCATGCAATGCTGGTTTACAATCATTATTAGCACTATTAAATGCTTCAGAGGTAAATTAGGTAATTAATATAAGAAAATGGGTTATCATTTAAATACTTTTATAGACCATTTCAAGTATATTTTTACATGGTTTATGGATACTTTTTTTCAATATTTTAACAATTAAGTTAAATACTTAATACAGCTAAGTTATTATTTAGTGAATAAAAAAATGTGCTCTTAAAAACTGAACTTTGTATGAAATTAAAAAGATAAAAGCTATTATTTAATTTGTGTTTTAATATACAATTTTCTTTCAGTTAACATACTGCTTCGTGTTATCAAATACAAATTTAATGAGAGATATTAAGGTTAAAAAACAATAACAAAACATGCAGAATGAAAAACTTGTAAACTAAACTAAGAAAAAAACTGAGAAAATGTAACTTGTGTTTATTTACCAGCACAAAAATATGTACACATAAAGAAACAAATATTATAATTTTTTAAGAGATACAAGCTTGCTCACTCACTTTTATTGTAATAATAAATTAGCTTAAAAATTTAGATTACACATTCTTGATGAGATATTACTGATATACCAGCATTAAAAAATTACATACTACACAATTAGGAGTAGCAATAATTGACTTATAATCATATAGTTTTATTTTAAAATAAATATATTTGTGTTCGAATAATTTTTAAAAAAATTTCAAGTTTTAAAGTTAACTAATTTTGCTTCTTTTTATCAATATGACCTGCAAAATAAGATGTCTAGATTCCTCCAATATTAGGTTTTCTAAAAAGTAAAATAAATTTCTCTCAATATGCATATTTTCTTACATTTTAAAAAGTACAGAAAAAACTTTTAAAATTTCACAGAATGTTACTTATATGCATGATCATTATATTAAGTTAATAACATAGGTACTTTATGATCAGTCAGGCGCAAACTTCTCCTATTAGATGGTATTGGTGGCATTTTTTTATTTGCACATAAAAATTTTAAAATCAAAAGAAGCACTGCAAATTGAGATATTTTAATGGTATATTTTATATTTGATTATTTTTTACATTTTAGCATAAAACTTGAAACTTGCACCCAACTTATCTAAAGGTACCAAAACATAGACAAAATTGCACACAATTATAAGAATTCTAAGGTATCCGTTGGTGACACAGGTCCTGCATCGGACATCGCAGGATTAAGTGAGTTCCCAGTTACCTCTTGTAATCTCCAGTAACATTAGGATAGTCAACCAGGTGACTACAGCTAAACCCTGGGAACAAAAGCTAAGTCTCTTGAACCTCAGTGATCTGCGGAGACTTGCATGACAATGAGGGTTAGTCAGAGTCACACGAGGACGAATTGTTTTCCCTTGGTGCAGGGGTAATTATCATTTAAATTTTGTCCATCCAGAAGGCTATGAGAAATCGGGAACCGCATGACCAGATACTCCTACTCTTCTTTCATAGTAGTCAAACTGGACAGGGGACACTGTGTGTGTTATCCTTGAGGCACAGCATCTGCCAAAGGTTTGTGAAACTGGATTTTCTGCTAACTCCTTCTACTTGTAACGTGGCATGCGCTTCCGGGCAATGTGGAGATAATTACGGGGTCTCAACAGTGACCAGGTTGATGTTCAGCAGGTATATCATATGCTACCTAATAAATACACAATGTATATATATAAATAATTTAATAAATTGTATTTTATTATACAGGGTGTTTCAGATAATTGTTTTGTCACTTCTAGGAAGGTAAGGTAGGAGGGCACACCGAAAACACTCAAAATCACATAGGAAAGGAGGATCCGGAATGCACCTTAAGCAACCTAAGGATTTTATTAGCTGACATGGAAGGTTGTAATAATCCACAGTAGATATTGACACGTAAGCTATAATAATTTTTAACTAGCTATATAATTTTCAAAAAAATCGAACGATTTTTATGCATTTGCTAAATAAAAACCAACTTAGAAGCTGAAATTTCAGCTTGATAATTGGTTTTATGGAATAAATTCCTGAATCAATGGTTTTAATTTAATATCAAAAGGTTATGGGTCAATTTCCACAGAGAATTTTAAAATTTTCCATGCCTACTTTGCTTATAAAAACCCTTAGCTTAATAGAGGTGCATTCCTATGTCATTCTGAGTCATCTTAAGTGTCCTACCCTTCCTAGAAGTTATGAAACACTTATCTGAAACACCCTGTACATTTTTCAAACAAAACAAGTGTAACAGATAAGTTTAATGGGTAGACAAACATTATATAGGGAACACAGGGGCTCAGCTGAAGCTAAACCCTTTGCTTATTAAATGCTTAGGAGCCATTCATTAATTACGTAAGGATAATTTTGGCAATTTTTGACCCCCCTACCCCCATGTAAGGGTACGTAAGATTTTTCAAACCCCTTTCCCCCTACTCTTACGTAAGATTCCGTTTCGTTTTTCCAAATAATAAAATGTTAGAAAAGGATCAGTTAGACTAAAACTCTTAATTTGATGTAAATCAAAGATTTTTTTATTTTTCAACAGATAAGTAATATTCTTGCTGTCAACTACATATTACCATTATATTATCATCTCTTGATTAAAATTATTGGAATTTGTTAACATTAACTTGGAAAATCTTACGTAAGAATGGGTTTGACTCCCCCACCCCCCCAAGTAAGGGCATGTAGAGATTTTTACCACCCCCCTCCCCCTCGGGACCCTCAAGTAATTAATGAATGACCCCTTATGTAGCATCTTCTTTTAAGATATATTTTTAAGAGTTTCTCTTACTACTACATAGAAATTTTAGAAATACAGGTTGAATTAAGTTAAATTCATCCAGCTATATTGCCAAGCTGTTATTGTATACCAAATTTAGATCCTATTGCCAAAATTTGATAGTTAATCTATTGAATTTTTCTAATCTAAAATAATCTATTCTAACTCTATTATAATCTAATGATATTTATTCTAGTGAAACTTTAAAAAACTGGCAATATTTTTTAACTAAAAAACCTTGATGATATTTAACAGGACAGCTCCCTTAGAATTGACCCTTAAAAAGACAAATTTTAATTCCTTGCTAAGTTCAATTGTAATTCTGGTGAAGCTACTTAAAAAATAATTGTGACAAACATGTAAGCAACTGATTGGAAAACATGTAAATAGTACATTACCTCCTTTCTAACTTCACTCCATAATCACAAAAGAAGAAACAGAAGGTGTCTAGAAAACCGGCTTCATTAGACTAGGACAGCTAGGGGAGGCTTGGGCGAGCTGATCTTTAATTTGCAGCAAGATCCAATTTTGTAAATTCCAGACATAATTTCACTGTCATAACTAGGAGTATAAATATCCTGAAATTATTTGAATATCAATTTTTAATTTGACAAAACAGCTTGTAATGGACGCAGTGAGACTATCATCTTCGAGCTCAGAAAACCGGAGGGTACTTTTCCATTATACCAGTGCAGGCGATAAAGTTGCCAATAATGATGCAACACCAACTCAGTGTTTCGTGTGATTCCTTCCAGCGACTGTGTGCTATCGCCAAAAAGTCTACTTGCCGAGATTTGTGCCAGTATAACGGAAAAGTACTAACCGGAGTGTGTTATATATGAACAAACAGTCGATACCAGTGGCGAAGTGTGTCGAAAAAAGCAGTACTGTATACATATATTAACCAAATTTGTACGATTTTGAGAAATCCAGATTTACCAAAACCATACTTCTTAGAATCTTGTAAATATACCATAATATGATTACAACAAAAAAAACTAATCTGGTAACCTAATAAAATGTGGCTATTTCTACAGCTTCCAGAACTTTGCCATTCACGCTTTGCTACTGGGATGGTAAAAATTCATTTTTGACAGGGATAAAACTTCAGCAATGGATTGAGGGATCTTAACAACCTTATTTCATCATAATTAAAATACATTTTTTCATCGGTAGGGGAGAGGAGGGAGGAATGGGACAATTTTCACTAAATATTTTTTTATTCATTATCCCCGGCTTATTCATAGATGCAAATGGTTGGATAATAAACTTGCATGTTTTAGCTTAATTTTTTAAAAATGTACAGTTCTTAAATGTTGTTTAATTTTATCACTTTTGATCATTCAAATTAACAAGAATTTTGTCCCATTCCTCCCTCATGGGTGGGAGGAGTGGGACATGAGTATGGGAGGAGTGGGACACTTTTGAAAAGTAAAGAAAATTAGTAAAATGTAATAATGAGAAAGGGCCTAGTATTTTACCTACTATTCTTTTAACCTTTGCCCACATTTTTAAACAGCTTTCAATGTTATATCTATTATAGAATAATTTTAAAAAAATATTTAGTACACTTTAACTCTTTCTCATGGTGTTAAGAATCAATAATTGAAATACAATGTAATACTTGGAATTGTTAATTCAAGAAAAGAAAAGCATTTCAATTGAAGCGATAGAAAGCTATCAGAAATAAATATTTTCAAATTTTGTTTACATTTTTGCAGATTTTGTTTACATTTTTCAGAGTGTCCCATTCCTCCCTCCACACATTGCTTTTAAAATATAACTTGTCACATAAACTATGCTGGTGTTAGGCTTTATGAAATTGCAGATTAGCATATATTATATCTTTTAGATTACAATGGCATTATATAATGTTTGTTCTACAAATTACATGAGAAATGAAATAAAACTTAAGATAGACTGGAAATTTACTTTGGAGGTGGGAAAATCAAATTTTTACAACTATAAATAGAAACTTGCTGCTGGATAAACTAAATGGAGGAAATAACAAGAAGCTATAAGAAGGCCATCTAATGACCAAATTGGAAATAAAATAAACTGATTTATTTTTCCATAAATTCAGCTGTCCCACTCCTCCCACTGTCCCATTCCTCCCTCCTCTCCCCTATGATATAATAAACTATCTACAAAAGCAACAAGCAACTATATATATATATATATATATATATATATATATATATATATATATATATATATATATATATATATATATATATATATATATATATATATATATATATATATATCTAATATTAGTTGGATAAATATGGACCTTCTATTTTGAAGAAATCCTTGTAGTATTGTTAAATAATATGCTTTCAGTTTAAATTTAATTTAAATAACAAATATAGTTATTAATTTTTTAATTGCATAATAGATACATATAAAACTAGACTGTTAACTAATTTATGCACTAACTTTCAACTTTGTTCTTTATACACCAAAATATTCATTAAGAGCTAAAACACAATGCATTATTTGTTAAACATAGGTTGTACTTTTATGAACGGTTAGGGACATCAAAACAAAATTTTAGTCTTGTATATAATGATATAGCACACACAATTGTCTAACGATTAATTCTTATAGCTAGAAAATACGAAATTATTATAGTTACTAAACGAAAAAATTATGATGGTCTACAACAAAACCACATTTCGACTGAATTGAAAAGTCAAATTCGCCTATTCAAATTCATATATCAGTGAATTCAATCAGTCAATTATCAAAACAAAATCGTGTTATTTATACAAACTGATTGAGTTGCACAATTAGTTAATGTCACAAAAAGGTTATTAATTATTATAACTAATCTTAAAAGAATGAAAAGCATGCAAAAAAAACCTTGACTAGCTAGCATCATGCCTTTGTTGACATTCCCGCTTGCCGAGGATTCGAGATTTCAAATGTTTCGAACTTTGGTTTCGAAGTTCGCCGATACACCTTTGCGCATGCGTCAGCTCAAGAATCGCTCTTGTACCGCAAAATCATCCGTTTCAATATCGGCCAATACTGAGAAGGGTCGCCAAAAACCGTCCACCGTTCGCGATGTAAATCAGAATCGGGCGATGTTGTGCGATATTAAGCAACATTGCTGTGCTACTGGGGTAGTAGTCACCAGAGACCCAGTAGTTCACCCAAATTGTGTTTATTTAAGTAAACCAAATCATTTATCATTATCAAACCGCAATCAATTATACGCGCAGTCCATTTCAAAATGAGTGCTGTCCTTCCAAAGTTGAAATAACTCTTTTTTACAATTTACAACTATTTTTTTCTTAATATTTTGCCATGAAAGGGCCCCCTAAAGTATCTGGGCCTTGGGCCCCAACTTGCCATGATCGGGCCCTGATTATTATGTTATATTCACTGATCGTACAAACCATGGTCGAAGTTTTTCCGATGACGAGATTTGGACCTTATCGACCAACATCCAACAATCATGGTTTCTTCAAACCACAGTTTTGTATGTAACGCCACTTCTGATTGGACCGCGATGACGCCAGGCATCGAACCCGGCTGTCCGCGCTGTTGGCTGAAAGTTCATAGTTCAGTGTAAATTATTTCCTGTAAAATTATCTACCTGCTTTAAAATATTTCTATCGCAACTAATAATAACTATACAACCAATTACAGAAAATGACTTGAACTGGTGTTCTATATTTCCTGCTTAACATTCGGAATTGTTTTAACAAAACTGGTTATCTGATGCAATCCCTGTATGAGATTATTTCAATATTATTTTTAAAATACTCACACGTATCTGAAAATATTGATTCACCTCTCTAAAAATAGACTATTTTTGAAAGAATTTAAAGGAATTAATAGTTAAAAGGGGAAAATTTTGAAACTTAAGTAAGAGCCGTGCTAAATATTTAATACCTCAAATATTTTAAGAGCGCCATCTATCAAAACGAGAGCGAACTCTAAACCTTCTGGTTCATGACTTTTTAAATCCGTTTTATGAGAAGCTTTTCTTTATTATAACACTTTAAGCAACCATTATTTTGATGATTAAAGCACATATACTCAAATATAAATATAATTTGTGATCAAATTCTTCTTAAATGTCCATTTTCGCAAAAATAAACCACGGATAACCCACCAAAGTTGGGTGGTCAGATTTTGGCTAAAAAAACCATTGGTTAAGCATTAGTTGGGGCTGGTTGATAACGTTTTACTTAGGATCAGCGGATAATCCTTCAATCCATGGTTGAACCACGATGGTTAATACGGCCGCTAGTCAAAAAATCTGATCATCCGAATCGTCATAAACCGAAAGAGCATGTGATTGGTGCTGTTGTTGTTGCCAAATATAATGAGCTAAACTCAAATACTTTCTTATAAGTAAAGTTATATCTGAAATTATTTTCCTTGAAAAACATTATTTCCCTGACTAAAACACTTACTGCTTTTATTAGTTGCTGAAAAATAATAAAAGATAGTTTATTTAGCAATATTTGATTATAATAATATTTTGAAATGATTGGCGATTGTAAAACTCGTTTCAACATGGCGACTTATTTGAAATGGCGTTGATTCAATGTTGGTTTTGTTATGTTCAAGGTTTTCGGTTTATAAACAACACTGAGTGACCCAAGAAAACTTTCTAAGAATATTTTACCTCGTCCGTTTCAGTGTTTTACACTTTAATGAAAGCTTCGACATTTGATCTACGGAATACCGAATAACGTAAGTGGTTCAAGAGAATGAATGTTTATTTACATTATGCATCTCCTCATATCCAATGGGATTAGACTTATTTAACTCTTCTAAAGGGTTGAAACGAATTAAGATCGTTTTTAAAAGGTGTCGTCTTTCTATATATATGTACACATTTCGAGAACAGTTTGTATTTACTCATGAAAAGTACCACCATTTGTCGAGATAGTTTCCACTCCCTTCAAATATCAATTACAAAAATGTCTCTTCTTGTCTACAGAAAATTAATCAAATTAATGGCTTAATCCTAGTATTTGTAACCAATTAGATTAGGCGACATTTGAGACAGCAAACAAATTTAAATCTGATAACCAAAATAAAATGTTTGAAAACATTGAGTATGACATGTAGGTTTTGTCCTCTTTATTATTTTAAATAACTTAAAAGGTATTGTTTAAGTCCGGGTTCGAACAAAAATATGAATGATAAAACACTAGGTTTGTGCAGTCAAGTTGCAAAGTAAAATATTAAATTTAAAAGATTCATGGGTGCCTATACTTACATATTGAACCAAAGGAGGCAGGACCCCCTGAACCAGAAAAGTTACGCAAAATCTTTCTATAAACTACTATAATAATTCGTTTTCTAATAAAAGTTTTGTTTTTTTATTCTAAATTTTGAACTGTATTTTAATCTCTTTATCATGATTAAGTTAATCCAACTGTTTATATGGAACTAATGCAATTCATAAACTTAAACTGATACTCTTCCAGAATCCTGGCGCAAGCGATAAATTCGCCAATAATGATGCCTGATAATAACTAACTGTAATGTAACTAACAAATCATATTATTACTTGGAAGGTTATAATATTTTGAGTAATTTGAGATTGGTACCTCTTGTGGAGTTCAATTAGTGAATTTTAGCAACCCAGTTGTATCAGGGGTAGATCCAGGTTTTACAGCCTATTTTAATATTTTTTTGTGAAAAATTGAAGCAGTGATAGTTAGCAGACCAATGCATAAATTCACACAAACCAAGAAAATCACGAAAATTAAAATATTTTGTGAATGTTTTCTTGCAAATTATTACTAAAGCTAATTTGAATTTCATGAAAGGGGCATTTTTATGAATTTATTATTGTAAAGGGGCAGATTTAAAGGGCGCACAGTGGAGTATTTCACCCAAAATCCAGGTCAAAATTATTTTTCGAATTTTGTGATTATAAAAACGACAAATTTGACTTAAAATATTTATTTCCTTTGTATATACACTAATTTATCAGTATATTTTAGATTTTAAACATCTTTTTATTAAATTAAAGTGAAAATCCATATATTTATAACGGATGGTAGTGTATATGTTACCGCTAAAGTTGATAATTAGTTATTCTGAAGAATACCTAGGTAAACTTAAGATTAACTGATTTCTGTCGTTAATGTGCGGATTTTTGAGTTTTTCGCATTTTACCTAGGGAATCTACACTATAACGGCCTCTTGATAGTTAAAGTTCAAAATAGTTTGTTTCGTTCAATACATTCTGTTAAAATGTTGAGGTGCTCACTGCGACATGCGCTTACCCCTGCGCAGTTGGGTTTCAATACGTAGTTTGTTGTCATATTTGGTGTTTTGATTTCAAATTTAGTGCGTAGCACTGGTAGTTGTCATGTTGAATGTTAAAACAAAATAATACAAGCAAGTAAGTACTGTAAATTTACATGATTAAGTACAGTATATTACTACTAAAACGGGTATTTTGAAACAATTGTGTTGAAGCTCCGACTTCAGAGTGACAGAGATTTCTTTTAACGAAAGCAAATGTCCCAGCTGTTGAAATATCTTTTCAACAAACGTTAATTCAACAATCGCTGGAACCTGGGCAAGGGTTTAACATATGTAATCGATCGCGAATCCTAGCAATAGTTCAGGGCAGGCTGCCAGCCGATTACACCGCGATTTCATTAAGATTTGCTAGTTTAAGTGCTCATTGAAATACGCTGTCAAATCGAGATCGAAAACCACAATTGATACAAATCTCAGTTGGTACTTTAATATTCTATTATTATTGTTTTTATATTCTAGTTTTAAAATTGCTATTTCATTACTATTTTTGTGGGATTTGCGTGTTTTGTGTAATATGAAAAAAGTACCGATCCCCCTTTTTTGATTCGTCATTGTTACTGTTTACCCCCAAAACGAGTTTGGTTATAGTTAGGGCAGGGGGGTTTGGGGGGGGCGGCAGCCCCCCCAACCTCCTTAAACTTTTTATAAAATAAAATAAAATTTTGTACTTTAACGGATCACCCTCGTTAATATGTAAAATAACTGATTCAGGTAGTATGCAGATTAACGAGTGTCTAGTCGGTAGGGTGCAGAATACCTAGGTAATCTCAAGATTACCTAGGTAATCTTAGAAATTGAAAAAAAATTCGCTCTTTAACGGATCACCCTCGTTAATCTGCAAATTACCTAGGTTATCTGTAAATTAACTGATTTCCGGACTTTAACTGTAACATATACATAACGTGTTCTGAAGAAAATACATTTTACACAAATGCTTATCTTAAAAATACAATTTAAATATTCAATTACTGATCTAAATTATTTTCATAAAGTGTACAAGAATAATAACAGAAATAAAAAGAAATTAAATGTAGTAGAAAATAAATTTTCCTTTCTGTGTATCTTTTTCTTTAGTTTAAATACCATAAAGATAAACCATAATCCATCTGTCTTAAAGTTAAAACCAATTCAAGAACATAAATAAATAAAATGTTAAATATGTTGCCGTCCTATTGTTTTTAATTAAGTATAAATGGATAAATATCGTTTGCAATATAAAAATAAGAGCAGAAAAAGAAAAACAAAAGCGTAATTATATAAATAAAGTACTAATTAAAAACCAAACCATACTCCCAGCGAATGTAGTAGAAGGACTCGCTAAGCCAGGTGCAAACTTTCCTCATAACAATGAGAAAAATGCAAACATTTGATCAAGGTATGTTTTTTAAAAAAATTGTTAAAAAACGCAGGTTTGCGCACCCTAAATTTAACTGGAAGTGTTCTCTATAGTGTGAACTTAATAAATTAACTTTGATTTGGGCGGGCCAAAACGGGGAACCCTTTCAAAACCTTTCGAAATATAAAAAATGCAGTTGTAAAGGCAACAAATTGGCCGATTCTTGATTTTAATCGCTTTTTACAAAGGGAAAAATATAACTATTTAAAATTTAAAAAATACATAAAGAAAGATCATGCGATTCGTAATCAGGCACTTTTTATTCCGTTTTAATTAGTTTATTTTTCCATTCACAAAAAATTCTTGCGTAAACCTCTTAAAAAGTCAAAAATCAATGAAAATTGCCCTTAATATCAACGAAATCTCAACTTTAACTGAGGCTAGCAACAAAACTAAAAAACCAATGGCTAAAACTAGTATACCGATGAATGCACAATTTATTCAGCTTTCAGACCATGTAATTTTTATTAATGTTCGTTAAACTTTTTGTTAAGCCTTTTTGGCACACAAATACTCCACTGTGGGGCGGGTATTTTTGTGAAGGGGCAGCGAAAGGGATCAAATTTTTGTCTGGATCGACCCCTGTGTATTGTAGTTAAATTGCTTTTTCTCCAATAGTATTCATTGACAAAACAAAGCTTTCCCAGAATGCCCAGATATAGTTATTTTTATATAGAGGTCATCTGACTTGATGTGTTGGATATATAGGTTGTGAATGCCGAGTACAAGAAAAGGCCTTGAATGCCCCTGGTTGCACTGAAAGCATGCTTGCTTTTTAAATCACTGATTTTATATAATGTGAGTTCTTACAGTGGAGCTTGATATTAGCTTTGTAAAATAATTAAGTTATACATAAACTAATACAGTCGAGTTCGCTTAATGTGATCGCATTTGTCCGAGATGAAACTGATAACATTATCCGATTGATAACAATAAGTGATTTCATATCAAAAAGCAGTAAACAGTGTAACCAGATTATTTGCTTTAAAATCAAAGTTATGTAATCGTAACTAATGGATTTGAAATTATCTTACACTTTAAATAGAAGGGAAAATGTAAGAGTTGTACAATTAATAAAAATAAAATAATTGCTTACTTTGTATTTCTATAAAGTAGAAGAATTTCTCCTTTTGCGCTCCATTATATCCTTTCGTTTAAAAAATCCCTTAAATTAATCTGAATTCCAGTAAACAAGGGAAAAGCAAAATCTCTTATCAGAAACATCTGCAAGGTGGCGATGGTTTCTTTCACCAATCATAAGCATGGATTCAGTCGCTCCCCCTTTACCCATTTTCTTTCAATATAGCGGAGCATCGAATATTTTCTTTTACATAACAGTGCAACTGTCTGATTTTCAGAAAAAAGAAGCGTCAGATGGCTTAGGGTGGGGCAGAAGTTTACTTTTAAATATTTTATCGTCAAAAAGAAACTCAACAGTGGAAGTTTTTAGGGGATATGGACAAATTTTGATAATATTAAGCGGAGTGTTGATCCATAGTTGATCACATTAAACGATGAATTTTACATTAAATTAAATAGGAATGATCGGGACCTGTTGATTTCGGTAACATTATCCGATTGATAACATTAACCGTGATCACATTAAGCGGATTCGACTGTATTAACTTTTTGTCCTTTCTTAATGCATGACTAGTGTGATATTTTGAAAAGTTTTGTGTAGGCTTACCATATTTTCTCGGGGCCAACCCAGGACATATTTTTGAAATTTCTTTATTAGTGCCATATCAAATTACCAAAGAATAAAAACTAAGAAAAAACTATTCAAACTAATAAACAGTAAACAAAAATATCAAATTTTATTTTTCATTTAACACTACTTTTTTCAAAAATTGTTTGATTGACTTAATTTTTATCACAAAATTCACAGAAAGTAAGTTTTCTGAAGTAATAAAGACGTTAGAAAACGTAAAAAAAGCAATTTTAAATAGTTTGGTCATGATTTTTCATAAAAAAAAAAGTCTGGCAAATCGTAAATGTATGAAACCCCGGACATTTAGCGACCCAGGACATTTCCCCGGACAGCTCTAAAAACCCCGGACTGTCCGGGGTAATCCCGGACGTATGGTAAGCCTAGTTTTGTGTGCCTTTTAATGAGTGAGATGACAAGAGAAAGGTCTTTACTGCCAACTGAATTATGAAGATTGGTGGTTTTCCTTTTTGTTCTGTTTGATGATATTAGTAATAATGCAGCATTTCTAGAATTAAGTTGTGCAAAATAAAATGTTTCTTTGTTTTATTTATAGGTGATGGTTTTATATTTTTAATTTGAGTTTAATGTTAGTTCATTAAAGGATATATTTAGGTACCTACACATTGTTATCATGATTTGCTGATGTCGAGGTATTAAGCATATTGCTGTGTAACAATTGTCATTGGCAAAAGAATAAAATGCAAAACCAGAATTTTAGAAGTAAGCCAGATTCTGATCCAGGTGAATTTTTGATATTAATAACTTATCTAGCTATTTTCTCACTGGAAAATTTCTTTCACATTTATCGAAATAATTTTCTCCCAACACAGGTAGTAATAAGCTAACTTTTCTCATTTTCTCCTGTTCAATACAATATTTTGCCGCTATGATAAGGATGAATATTTTTCATTACAAACCAGGGTTGCTGATTTTTTTTAAAAAATCGGATTTATTTGATTTAAATTGGACTTTTTTTATTTAAATCAGATTTTTTTTATTTAAATGAATTACTAGTCCTGAACTTCCTGAAACTGGTTAATGATATACTGATATTGAAATTTCAATGTGATAAAACAATTGAGCATTACTAAATATCTCAATTTTGATCTATTTTATGCATTAATTAATCAAATTAATTAAGGGAAACAGTTCACTGCCATCTCACCGACAATATGCCCATCCTAAAAGAGTGAATGAATAATTGTACCACCAGTTACTAAAAATCTTTATCCTTCTTTCTTAATATTAAGTTTGGAAAATAAATTGTGACTATGATTACTAAAACAATGCCTAATTTTTGTATAAAAATTAAAATAAATTTGAATTACATTGATTCAGTTAAAATAATTTTACTCAAGGTAATATAGGTTTATTTCTTTAAAATAATAATTAGGGATAAAAAATAAAATTAAGTAAGCTAATTATTGATAGTCATGTACAGACCACATAGAAAAGGGCTTTCTCTGGCTAAAATTCCATCTGGTTTTGTAATATAAGAAATTATTTTGGAAAACATGACTAAAATCATAAAAACAATCTTTCAATAAAAATCATCAACTTATAATCGTATTTTTAAAATTTTATACTATTTAAAAAAATAATTTAATTCTTGTTTAGTTAATTACAATTATTGATTTCAAACCTTGCTATTAACCCTTTTTTGTCAAAAACATTTTTGTCATTGGTAGTAAAATTTGTTCTTGATATTGCAGGCTATTTTATGTAGAAGTAACTTAAACCTATCTCTCCCAGTTAATATCTAGAAGAGTTTTTTAAAAATGTAAGCAACTAATCTTGCAAACCATTTTTAAAGCATACAACTACTTAATTTTTTATTTAAATTGTGCTACTTTAAAATTTTTGATTTAAATCAATGATTTTTTTAAAAAAATCAAGCGATTTAAATCAAGTTGATTTAAATCAAGCAACCCTGTTACAAACAGCATGAAGCATGTTCATTTCTCAAGTTTTTATAGAAGTCCTGGTCAAGATATGCATGCTTTACTAACAACGTATTTGTACCAATTTTACTAACAAAGCATGCTTTCTCAAATAGGTTCACTCGGTGTTCTTCTGACTGTTAAATGTTGTTTCTTTCCTTAATAGGTTTCCCTGAAGAGTATTGGCGCACGAATGGCCAAGGGGGTGAATACAATGAATTCTCTACTCTTACAAACCAAAGTCCGTTATCATTCGTCACAGAAAGTTCTTCAACCATGCCCCAACTTGTTCTATCATCAGAAAATGGGTCCTGTTTAGGTGATGGGTGTCTGGAACTGAACCCTACAGCAACAGAAATTTATCATTCCAAACAAACTGAAAAATCCCATCTCGGTGAGTGTGGCTCATTCTGTTTTGAAGCTTCCAATAACCTTGAAGTGAAAGGAAAGTCATCAGATTGCTTTAGATTTGGATATATAGATGAGGAGTTTAAAAACTCTCCAGACAGCTATGCTTCCGATGGGAATTCTGGAGACATCTTTCTAAATAAGGAACCATGGAACACTTGCTATGCATCGGATTCGAGAGGCACTGCATCCCCAGTATCGCCAAAACATCTTATTGATTCTGTGATTTGCAAGTATTATCGTGAGGATCAAAAAAAGCAGTTTCTGTCTATGAAAAATAAAGACGGAAAAATGGGTGAAAGGAAAGAAAGGCTTAAGTGTGTAGGACTTGATCCAACTTATCGGGCTTTTATGGATGATGAATTATCCCAGTCATCTCAGGATGTAAAAAAAGTGGATTATATGGATAAGCAGAGTGCTGTTCCTCGCAGAATCAACCCTGAAAATCAAATGTTTCCAAACAGGGAAGTGATGAAGGTTCTGGATTCTGCCAGCAGCAGATTCAGCAATTTTTTTTCCGATTCCCAAACTTTGGTTTTAAACGAGGTCGGGGAACAGTCAAACGTTTTGCCACTCAATAAAAGACTAGAAGAGAGTGCCGAAAACAGTAATTTTGTTGCAGCTGATGTAAACCTGGAACAGTCCAATTACGAAAGCAATCAGCAGCTGCTCATCAAAGCAAACATAGACCCCAATGCCTCGCTCGAACACTTTACTAACGATGAAATATCGAATAGTCTCGAAAAAATTTTTACTGAAACCGCTTCGGCAGAATCCTCTAATGCGTACCTTAAAGATGGACAGGAAATCGAATTCGTTTTAGAATCGGGGGATCTCACTTTCTCTGAGAAAACGAATGACGATCAGTCTGACATTAGTAAAATTTTAGTTATTGACGGCTCTGAAAATGTGCAAACGATCGAAATAATTGTAGATGAGGGTGACTTTCCTATTGATAGTACTTATGGTGGGGATGCAGATCATACCTTGTCAGTAGAACCAGAGAGAATTAATGTGCCATTAAATGAGAGGGGAGAAACGGGGGCCCCTGTGGAATATGTGATTTCAGTTGAAAGTGATGGGAACTCAACAATACCTGAAGTTACTAATTCTCCCTCCGTTCGAACTTCTGAGTGCCTTTACACAGAACTAGATTCTAATAATGAAATTATCACTTACGTGAATGTTCCTGTTTCTGAAATAAATTCCCTTAACCAAAGATTAGAAGAAAATTCTATCGGAAACGTAAACATTGAATGTCAATCGGGGTATGAAATCCAAGAAAACGTTCTATACAGCCAACAGCAGACTCTTGAGAATCCAAATGATGCGGGGGAAAGGGATACTAGTGAAAGCCAAACTTTAGTCGAAACTAAGAGGGATATTATATCTGAAGCTTATCTCGAAGCAATGACTGGATGTATTGACATGGCTGACGGTGGTATGCTAGTGGAATGTGTTTCCGAAGAAAACAGTTTTGTTAACAATGAAATGAACTATGAAGGAAAATCTCAGTTCATGGAAATTGGTAACAATACTGTTACCGGGCCAAAATCCGGCATGGACGCCGATAATCGTCCAAAAAACCTTCCAATGAGTGATGAAGAGATGGAATTTTCCAATGAGGACAGTTTAATCGTGCCAAAAGCAAGGAAAAGCTTGCCATCTACTCCTCTTAAATCAACCACTCACTCGAACCAAATACCGGGCAGTATCGGCAATCTTTTAGAATCAAAACTGAACACTTGTGGGTTTGATTCCTTCAAAGAAAAAACTGAGAACATATCAATTCAAATGAATGATCGGGATAAAACTGAACTGAATCCTAGTTATTCAATCTCCGATTCTGATCCAAAGCCTGAAAAGTCTACAGCCAGAAAGAGCATCAGAGGGAAGTTACTCAAATCATCTTCCCCTACGAACACCGACTCCTCATCTAATGATGCATCAAACAGTTTACCCCTCAAGAGAAGAAAACTGGAGGAGTTGGACCTAGATGCATTGTCTCCTGTGAAAGCACCCCCCACTCCCACAACTGCCATGAAGACGTTTGTGAAGCCGTTCACTGTGGCCAAAAAGTCGGTGACCGAACAGAATGCGTACAAAACAGTGTTCCAGGCTTTGGGTGTGAAAACTGCTATGAAAACTGTCAAGCCTGCCAATTCCAAAACTACTAAAGGTATGTTGTGACAAAATTTAACTGCTTTTAGATATTACTACCATTTTTCTTACTGTCCAACGGCCCTATTCACAGCCATCAGAGTCGGTGTTAACCAGCGGCCAAATAAAGAAGAAATTAGCTTAGGAAAAGCTAATAAAGTTTTTCTCAGACTTCTGATTCGTGGAATACTTTTTGTCAAGGACCAGCGCTGATGGCTGTGAATGTGGCTATAAGTCTTCATTCAATCTTATACACAATGATAAGCAATTTCAATCTTTTTTACTCAACCTACCCTAATAGTAAATTAGGCTTCAATCTTTTTAGCATTTTTTGATTAGGTCTGATCCTCATATAAAGGTTTGAAAAAGCTGGAATGAACTTGTGTAGTTTTGATGACTGAGTATTATGATTAGTGCAAGAACACGTTGAAAAAATTTATTATTTTTTATTTTCATTTCTCTTTCAGATAAAGAAGGAAAGGCCATAGTTGTGTCCTTGAATGATAATGGTTAGTTAAACTTCTCATCAAGTACTTTTTGATTTAGAGCATTCTTTAGAATCAGATGACATATTTTACTCCCAATTTTAAAAATCATATGCTTTAAAATGAAAATTTCCTTAAAATCAGAGCTGCACAACATACAGCTTATGTCCGACAAACCCTTATGCTGGCTAGATGCCTTATGAATTATAAAATTTAGAAAAGAAACAATTTTTATATTTTGAGCTAAAAAATAAATGTGTTGTATTTTTATTTGTATTTAGCATAGGGATGGAATATGAACTTAAATACTCATGTTAAAGCAATTTTTCTGATTGTTTTCTTTGATTAGCTGTTTTTTATACTCTAATAAGCTTTTCTTTCAGAGTTATCAGTCGAAGAAATGTCTCCTGATGATTCTAAAAGTACTCCTTTGTGTTGGTCACCCATGAAGGTATTATTTAATTGCTTGGAAATTTGGATTTTTAAACAATTTGCAGGGTCTAGGATTTTTTAAGATATTTTGTGTAAATTAAGTGCTAATTTGTAAAAAAAATTTCTGAGAATTTGTAAACATTTAAGTCAAAATAACAAGTAAACAATTTTTAAACATTAGAAACAAAAGAAAATTTAGTCTAAAATCTAGAATGGCTAAAAATTTAACTATTAAGAGAACATAGCTTCATAGAGAACTTTTTTTTTCAAAAATGTATTTTTGAAGGTACCGTTTTTATTAAAACTGAATTTGTGAAAGTACCTATTCATAAAATGGTGAAATTGTGAAGGTACCGAAAAAGGTAGTAAAATTTCCTTGGACAAACCACTGATTCGGTACTTACGTATTATACCGTCGACTGTTCAACAGCTATTAAATTCAGCATAACAGCTACACAACAATCAGTAGACTTGAATATTGTCACAACTACAATGTTGTGGTTATTTAATGGCTGATAGTTTGAGTAGGTGCTGTGAATGATAGTGCTTAATTAATTTAAAAGGGAAAGAGCAAGTTTACAATTAACACACTAATTTATTAAAACAATTAATATTATTAACAGTTGGATTACAATCAATTATACTTATAGCTAGGGATTATATAATATATAATATAATGTTATTTTAGAGATAACCATTTCAAAGAAATACTGGGAAACACTCTTACCCTCCGACCTCCCCCTTTTGAATGTTTTTGCTGGTTCTGCCTTGAGTTGGTGTTTTTAATCTATACTTTACTTGTGCTTTTATATGGTTGGATTTAATGTTCCTTGATCTTCTGGAACTTTCTAATTGATATGTTACATAAATGGGTTTACTGAACAGTCATTCGAAAGGTCTTGTGGTTGACCGCTCACACCATTTGTGCAAACATTTGGAGGGAAAATCTTATCAAAGGGGTGAAAGGCTATTGTGTGTGGATTGTCATGCACTTAGAGTTGTTTAAATTTAGTTTTATTATATAAATTTGGATTTTAATTTAGAATAATAATAACTGTGACGGAGCACCGTCACAATATAATGTTTTCAAATTCAGTGGCATGGTCGACAGGTTAATACGTAAGAACCAACAATTCTAATCTAACAAATTTATATTTATTAAAGAATGAAAATATCCCATCATTTTCAATCTATTAAATAATTTAACTATATCATTCTTTGATGTTTATTATAAATTTTAAAACAGCAATAATCTGAATAAAACTCTGAAGTTCAAAACTCTGATAATTCTAAAAATATATATAATGTTCTGTTAACTGTAGAATTGTTGACTGAAAGAGTCATGCTGTCACTGCAACTGTATCTGTAATTTAATTTTAAATTGGAAAAAAATGGTTGTAAAGTTTTTAACCGCTTTCTTGAAACTCCCTACTGTATCTGGACTGTTCGATACCAAAAATGTGTCTTTCAGGGTTCCCACGGTCCTTGAAAGTCATTAAAGGTCCTTGAATTTTTTAAGGCTAAATTTAGGAACTTGAAAGTCCTTGAAAAACGTTCTAGGTCCTGGAAGGTCCTTGAATTTTCTTTCGGCCACTAATCAAACTTAATTTTTTGAGATCTTTCTTTGTTTTTTTATAGAAATTTTCTTAAAAACTACTCTTAAGAACATAACTTGCGGCCAGATTTACAAACTGAGAGTAAAGAGCGACTTCTCCTCTCGTTCCGATTGTATGCGGGAAAAAAGTCTTGTTTTGAAATACGACTAATTTTTAAATGTCTGCGAAAAAGGTCCTTGAAAAATTTTTCGAGGTCCTTGAAAAGTACTTGAAAGTCCTTGATTTTCAATGTTTTCAAAGAGTGGGAACCATGTCTTTTGAATCAGTTATTCAAAAGAAATTATATAAGGGTCAACCTAAAACTATTTTTGATTGTATTGATTATATTAAAGAAGTAAACCTAAATCAAATGAGGAGTATACTAGGTTGCTAAATGTTTTTTTCTCCATAGGAGTTGATTCCACAAAAAGATGTTTGTCTTTGCACAGCAGAAAAACTACCATGTATATTAAATGGTGAAACATTGCAGTTAATATGTGAAGCAGAAGATTCAATAGATGGACAAGTATATGTGCTCCCATGTTTCAATAATTTAATCCATCTCTTTAGATTTAGCTAGAAGATTTCCCCTATACCTTTCTATATTTGTCTGTATACTTCTTCAACTGCAGGCTTGCAAATAATTAAATCTGTGCATATAAATGAAAGGATTATATCCAAATTGTGTCTGGCAGTAATTTTACTTTTAATTCTTGTGCTCTAACTTTTCCAATGAAATATCCTGTTCAGTTTTACTACAAAAGCTTTTGACAACTTCCCCTTTTTATTAATTTGTATACCTAATGCACAAAATAACTTTTCAAATATTTTTAGATCCATTCTGCCTAATTTCAGCTAAATCTAATAGTATAAGGAAATAATTTATTTTTGCCATATTTATTATCTAAATTAATATAGTACATCTTTAGCATTTAGAAATAAAGCTAAATTTCTTTAGAGTCTTTAAAATAAAGCTTAATAATTTTCTTGGCAGCAGTAGTTCTTTTTTAAATGGTATTCATGTTAGACATTTTAAACTTTGTGATGCATGGGAAAATATGATCATTTTAATTTAAGAAAACAGCTAATCTAATGTTGGCAGCTATGTTAAAGTTTTAGAAGCTTTATGTTCCTATCTACTGTTAAATATTCTTAGATTGACCACAATTTAGTGCTCAATTTGATAGTTTATTTTCCTCCTGATTTTGTTATGTTTGTTGCATTTTTGCTTACTCAAAATTTGAGTTAAAAAATCGAGTTAAAGATACATTAGGTATTAATTTATTCTTGTATTTGCTGTTTTCTCCTGTCTTATGTATCTTTACATTTTCTAGACGATACCTTGTAAAAAAGAAGTAAACCAGCAATATTTATTAACGCCATCATCTGGAATCAAGCATAAAACATTGTGTGATGTGCATTTGTGGAGGCTACAGAAACATCAGTGTTGTTCAAAGTGTGGATTATTTTGCACTCAGGTATAGAATTCACAGACTGTCACTTATAATACATTGTATTTTTTAATTGAAATTTTAACTACAATATGTCAAAAAAACATTGAGGAACCACTTTTGAATTTAGTAAGTACAGTAAAATCCCGTTATTACGAACTTCACGGGACCGTAAAACTTCTTTGTTGTAATGGAAATTTCGTTGTAACCGTACTATCAATTCAAATAAAAACGGTTGGGGACTTTCGTACTAATAGGATTTTTCGTTGTAATGGGATTTCACTGTACTAAGTTAAGTAAACTTGGAAGAAAGAGTATAACAAGGTGTCCTTACAAAGGCCCTGTAAAGTCCTTGAATTTCAATACTTTAATTTCAAGGATCTGAATGCCATAGAAAAAGGGTATTATATTCTTAAAAGCCTGAATTTTTTAATACTTTTACAAGGATCCTATACCTTAACGAAACTTCTTACGAGAATTTCATTGGTCGGAACCAATGACAGTATTAATCTATCTAATATGGCTTAGACTTTGGTGGATCAGCTAATTTTTTATTTATACTTAGATGTGAGCATTTCTAGGTGAGGAGTTTTACCGGTATTTTTAAATTTTAACTAAGCTTTTACTTTAAAAGTCATTTTTTTATTAAAAATACCATCAAACCCCCACTACCAACTAATGTTTGAATATATAAGTTTTTGGAAATAACCAAAGTTGACTTTTGATGAAAAAATATTTTTTAAGATAAACTTTCTTTACACATGTGGGTTCAATTTCATTATATATCCTGATAAAAAATTGCCAAACAGCTTTATATACCAAATAATCAAATTTTTATTGGAACCATCTATATAATTTAATTGGTTGGTTTTAAATCTTTGTCAATAGTTCTAATCTTTGGTATTTAAAACTGCTAAGTAATTTTTAGCCAGATGATAACGAAAAAGAACCAGTTTATGTGTATCCCACATCACCTTACTACTCCTTTATTTCTGAGTTGCAATGATTGACAATTAATGTAAAAACATTTCATTATCTTACTGGAAACTTATGTTGAAAGGTTAATCTTTTTTCCTTGTTTACCACCAGGGTTTGTTTCTTTTGTGTTCAAGCTCCAACCCCTTAAGGGGTGGTAAAGAGTCTCACTTTTTCCACCCTGGGTGCCTGCTTGTTCCCGGTGCCGGCCTGCCACCAAGTTGTCCACATTGCTGCAGATTCTCAGAGTTCAAAAATGTCAAATTGGTGCTCTTAGAAAGAGAAACTGAAGATTCTAGTCATAACTTAGATAAGTATGTACTCTTTGATACAAGTTGTATGTAATAAGGTAACATAGTGGGAGTAATTATGGTTTTATCAGTGGCGAATCCAAAAATAAGACATCAAGTTTTATAAAAGCAATGAAACCAAAAAAAAAATTTAACACTTTTGCAGACAGTCTTCATTCAATTTTTAGGGCTGCCGGAGTGTTCTTTTGGCCGGAGAGCCTTTGGGAACGAAAAACACATGTGTTGGCCTGCGCTGACAACCGATCAATCAACCGACAAGGTTTGTCTCCAAGCTTTGTCTGGAGTACTTTCCTACAAAAGGGACCTGCTGCGCCAGCTACTGACCCAACAACATTGCTTGTTGGCTAATTACTGTAACCTGACACCCACCGAATATAATAACCGACACCCTCTGAAAATTTCAATTTACATGGATCAAAAAGTTTCCATGGTTGGCCTACTCAAAATTAGAGGATGCAGCATATTGTAAATATTGCGTTATTTTTGGTGTACATTATGTTGGGCCTTTCAACGTGTTGTTTAAAAAGTGGAAAAATGACCTTGAGTATTTCAACAAACACGTGAAACTAGACTATCATAAAAATCGTTTTCACATTGCTCAAACTTAAAGAAAATCCAGGAGAACAAGCTTGCATCTATAGATGTTTCAATTCATGAAAATAATAGGAAAGAGGTGGAAGACAATCGTGAACGGTTGAAGCCTATAATAAGAACAATAATTTTGTTAGGAAAGTATGGTCTGGCGTTCCGTGGGCACAGGAATCATGGGCCGATTATTTTAAAAAACCCACCCTCTAAAAATGAGTTGAACTTCAGGGCTCTTTTAAGATTTGCAGTTCAATATGGGGATAAATCCTTAAAAGAGAGGAGATCTGGAAACTGCAAAAAAATGCTCTATACCCAAGTTTTGTGATTCAAAACGAAATTTTAGAAACTTGCAGTTCTATAATTCAAGAGAAAATAATAGAAAAAGTAAAAAATCGAAATATTTTTCACTCCTAGTTGATGAAACAACTGATGTGGCAAGAATTGAATAAATGTCTTTCTGCCTCAAATATTTCGACACAGAGGAGATGAAGATTTTTTGCGTTTTGTTCCCTTGACTGCAACAACCGCTTCAAGCATTTCTGAAACAATTCTAAAAACCCTTCAAGAACTTGGTCTGGATATAAAATGAGGGCAAGGATACGATGGCGCTCGGGTTATGAGTGGAGAGTTTAATGGAACACAAGCATGTCCAGCCTAAGGCTATTTATGTGCATTGCATGTCCCATAGTTTGAATCTAGCTATTTCGGATTCTTGCCGAGTCCAAAACATCAGAAATTGCTTTGGAATAATCGAAAAAAACTTATGCATTTCTTCACACTCCAAAGAGGCAAGAAGTTTTAACTAAGAAGATTGAAGAATTTTGCCCTGAAACAAAAAAAATACATTTAAAGAAACTATGCCCCACCAGATGGGTGGAGAGACACGACTCTATTATGATATTTGTGGAACTTCTGGATGCGGTATGCGAAAGTTTGGAAGATATAAGTCAGTGGGTCTGATCGTGACACGTCAACAGGTGCCATTGGATTGATCCACTCCATTTGCACAATGAAATTTCTGGTGTCCCTTTTTTGCAAGCGAGTATCTATTCAGCTTCAGAATTGTACTGAGTAGATTCCTCCAAAAGGAAGATTTGGATCTGGGCGTCGCTGTTAAGCATGCCCAAAATCTACAAGACAACTTCCTGGACATAAGGAAAAATTCAGAAGATCAATTTGCAAAAATTTTTCTTAAAGCAACGGCCATGTGTGAGAAGTATGAAATTCCAGTTGCTATACCAAGAATAAGCAAGAGGCAAATAAATCGTTCCAACGTGGATGGGACTGATCCAAAAAGCTATTTTAGGATAACAATCTTCAACCCTTTTCTGGATTCGATAATAGCAGAATTAAATAAAAGATTCTTATCGCAGAAGAACATTTTATCTTCTTTTTTCTGTTTATCTCGAGGCAAAAAAATTATCAAGAATTTAATGAGCTGGTCTCCTTTTACGAGGAAGATCTTCTTGAAAAAGGAACTTACTTCAATATTGAGCAAGTACATGGCGAATTTTCTCTATGGAAAAAATTTATTAATAACCAATCAGAAGCCAAATCTTCATCAATAATAGATTTACTGAGAATATGTGAAAAGGAAATATTTCCTAATATTTATGAACTCTTAAATATACTAGCTGTGATCCCAGTAACAACAGCTTCTGCAGAGAGGAGTTTTAGTTCACTGAAGAGGTTAAAAACGTATGTAAGAAACTCTACAGGTGAAAACAGGCTCACTGCCCTAGCCCTTATGAACATTTACTATGATGTTGACATTAATATTAATGAAGTGCTTGATAAATTAAGAAAAATTTAAAATTAAATTTTCAGTTTAGAAATTTGTACCTTATGTGGTCCGTTAAATACCACCATGCTCTTTTGGACACTAAAAAGTAAAAGTATCGCTAATTAATTTCTAACTCATAGATTAAGAATGTTTCGTTAGATCAATGTCTTCAGTTTATCAATAAAAATCATAAAAATTTGTCGGTATTTCGCTCCATTGGTTTCATACAATCGTATCTGGAAAACCCGCCGCCTCTAGTACAACCTGTTTGCGCCAGAACGGGCGCTGCACTGCCAGAATTCGGTTGCTCGTTTGGTATCTTGGCGCGGGGGCTAACTATTGGCAAATTACAAGTGCGATAAGTAGCCGGAGTTGATTTAAGACTATTTGGGATATGGAATGTCCTTTCAAGGGTGTCTAAATTGGGGGAGGACTCTCCTGTCAAGGGTGATGTATGAGCCTGAGATAAGCATTGGGGAGTGGAGTCGAACTGCTTGGTGTGTAGTGTACTCAAAACAAACTTCAAAATTACTGTTTTTTTATCACATTTCAAATATAAAGATTTAGATATTTTATTACGTAATGAAATTTATTTTAATTTAACTAAACTATTTAATTTAACTAAATTTCTAGTGATTTATTCTTTTATTTACCAATAGAAATAATTATTTCTTCAAAATGACCCGTTGAACGAGTTTTGAGTTTTTTTCGTTTAGTTTTTACAGTGTAAATTAGAGGTAAAATTCGATAAAGAAATTTAAAAATTTCTTTCTGAATTTATGCACGAAAGTTTAAAAATGAAACATGGAGTATAAAATACTTTCAGTCATAAAATGTGTCTGCAATAAAAAATAATAGGGGTAAAATTACCTTTGAAATTGTGCGGTGTAATCTGTGAATGGTACATTTTTTAAATTTCCTTTTTTAACCCAAATTTTAAATGTTTACACAAAAACAATAAATTGAAAGGAAAAGTGTTTTATAATCCAGTTGGTTACAATATTCAAGAAAATGTTTTTGGATTTGTAGGTAAAAATAGGTCCCTAACTTAGAATTGATTTGTGTCATAGCGCTTCTTTTGAATCTTTTCTAAATGTTATGTCAAAGAAAAGCTTGGACGCAAATTATTATTAGATGCTAGATTCAGAAAGAAGTCTAGGGGAAAGAGGATTATGTTTGTTTGCACTCCCCCTAATTTTGCACCTCACAATGTTTTAGATTTCAATAAAAATCCTTTCACTAACTAGGATTTAATAAACAGTCAGTCGGCCGCAAAAAAATCGGAACAGAGACGATTGTGAGCGATTGGTTGGGGTTAGAAGGATACTGTAAAACGCTAATTTTCATGATGTAACGTCTATTTTAAAACAAGCTTTAATTTAAGTCTTTGAGGGGCCGTCTACATATTAAATGAAGCATCAACTTTCGTTTTTCGTATGGAAAATCATGGGGATCCGTCCCCCTCTTATATGGGCCTCTTATGTTAGGGGCCGTTGGTAAATTGGGGGCATACTTTATGATTAAGGTTGGAAAACACATTCAGAAAATTTTCGGTTTTTCCTCAAAAGTTTAAAATACAGTATTTCTAAACTGTCCCTTATTATCATTATTGGGGGGACGTCGGACGTGTCCTCGGCGGTGACTCTATCACAACTAACTCTTACATTCATAATATTTATTTTCATTTGCGATTGCAATTACAGTTCTTAAAAAATTTCGTTAAAATTTAATAAAAACTTTTTCCGTTTTTACAAGCTTTTAAAAATATAAAATATTGCAGACTTAGTCTAGGGTAACTAAGGTAAGTAAGGTGTATATCTTTTATTTCCTGTAGGATATCAATAATTATAATAATGTAAATATCATTTTTGGTTTAATTGAATTGGTGCTCAGTAATCATTTCAAAAACATTTTGATACTTTAAACTTTTAAAATAAAATACTTAAAATTAGGCAGTTAATTGTTATTTTTTGTTAAAAAAACTAATACTCTATTGTTCCCAATAATAGGTTAAATTTTGTGTTTTATGTCTAGTTGAAGACATATAATTGAGAGCCTATTTAGCTCCTTTGGAATATAAAAAATCTTTCAGTGTTGTGTTGTTGTTGTTGAATAAATTTGAATTTGAATAATTAGATATTTCTGTTATGGTAGGGACCGAAGAAAAGGTTGCCAGTCAGAATAATTTAATGTGGTTATTAATTTAATAAAATTTATGTATAAATTTTCTGAGGTCTTGAGTCCGACCACATCATAATAATTGGGGTGCCTTGCCTATAACTATTTTCTTCTTAAAAGAAAATTTAAAACTTTTGTACTTGACCGGTTTCTGCAATAAACGTAGAGTTGAAGCCCTTTTTCATATAGTATATCCCCAACTTTTTTAAGGATTTGGAAATAAAAATCAGAATGTTAGTTAAGAATAACAATTTCTCATCAATTTCAATTACAAACCGATAAAATTTTTTATAGCTTTAATACTTTCTGGTTTGGTTAGTGGGCAGTTTTCATAAACCCTTTCAACGGTACACTCCTATAAATTGGTCGGATAATTTTAAATTTTAGTTAAAGAACTTTTACTGTCAATTAATTGTACTACTATGATTACAATCAAGCCGCTGATGTATATTCCGTCGTAAATAAAATTTCCAGTAGTAAAAGCAAAATATTAACCTACTACCTACTAATTTTGAAAACAAAATATTTTTGTTTTTTTTGCAAATGTGAACTTAAGAATCCCATGACTCTGACCCCCTAACTCATTTTTTTAAAATGTGTGGCGTTTTATTGATTTCTGGAAAAGAACCTTCAATTCTAAGTATACTATTATTTCCCAAACTACCCAGAGTGTTATCACGAATTACGCATGAAGTTATGCTGAAATTTTCTGTGGTTTTTAAGTGCACTTCACCCAAGACACCGGAAATGCTCCCGCTTATTTTCTCCTCAACCCCCTCCCCGGTCATATATCTTTCGGACACTTTCCCCACCACCCGCGGTCATCACTAAGTGACAATAAGGTAAACAGAGCAGCCTGGACGAGTCTAAATGACAGGGGATTTTAGCTCAGGCTCTACGATCTAGCTGCATGACTGGAGGGCTATGGGTCTGATGAAAGGGTTAACTCTACAAGAAAATTATTATTTGAAGGGAAATTTCTGTTTCCTGTCTTTTGTTGTTCAAGGACAGGAGATTTTCTTATCTTAACACACGTAAACTAACAAGGACTGGTGCCACTTCTATATATAGAAAAATGGACAAGGAATGTGTGACGAATTCTTTGTCGGCATTGTAACTAAACTTTTAGTAATTGATAGTCTATCTAAGCGGTACGATTTTAAGGATTTTGATAAAATCTACAGGGTGATTCAGAAATGATCATCAATATTTTGGGGGAGGTAGAGGGGACCTAGACAAGCATACTTCGAATAGGAATGGGGGGCGCAGCCGCACCGTTAAAGAGCTAGGACCTAATGTAGTGCGAGAGCGTTACAAAAGAACGTTTTGCTAAGACCCGTTTAACGAAACAAAACATAATAATTAACGAAAAAACCTTTTTTAAAAACGTTTTTAAAATGCAATAAAAAGTATAAAATAATTTTTTGTAACTCCTTATAAAACGAAAAACGTGGGGATCATGCAGTAATATTTACAGCTACTACTCTTGGCTCTCTATTTAAAGTTTAAAATTATTTTAATGAATGATGAAAGTTGGTTAAATAAATTTGATGAATTAAATATCTAATGCATGATCCCCACGTTTTTCGTTTTACAAGGAGTTACAAAAAATTATTTTATACTTTTTAGTGCATTTTAAAAACGTTGTTTTTAAAAAAGGTTTTTTCGTTAATTATTATGTTTTGTTTAGCAAAACGTCTTAGCAAAACGTTCTTTTGTAACGCTCTCGCACTACATTAGGTCCTAGCTCTTTAACGGTGCGGCTGCGCCCCCCATTCCTATGTCGGTTTTTCGCGTTTTGAGCACAATAGATATTAAAATATCGTTTTTTCGGCCAATGAAACTTAACGTTGACCTCTAGATGTCCATCATATCCGATTTTTATACCAATTGAAAAATAATTTAGGTAGTTATTAGAGTTAGAAAAAAAAGTCGATACTACCCTCAAAAAACACAAGTCTGCAAATCCTTAATAAATCGATAATTATTATTTAAAAATTTTGTTTGATTTTACTTATGAGTAAGGGACCGTTATGGCAAAGTTTTTCCAGAATTACGCGTTTCCATGGTGATTTTGACGTCATCCAGGATTTTTGAAAGCAGAATGGAGCTTATTTGTCCTAAACGAGATTGACTCTCGAATATTGGCCAGATTTGAGATCTCGATTTGGTTATTTCTTAATTTACATTCTTATGCTTTACATATTCAGAAAGCTTATAAAAAACGGTACTAGGAATTTGAAATTTTTAGGGGAACATGTAAAAATTGCGTTCTACATTGGGGTTTTAAAGAAATTTCGAAAAAGCTCAAATTTTTTCCCAAATGTATAGGTAAATTTTTGAAAAAAATTATATGTTGTAGCTGACCCATACACAAGTAAAAGTACGTGTCGCACTAAGAAATCAGTCCCATAGAATTTGAATAATAATTTTTCCGACTTTATATCTTATTAAATTCGTATACGCCTCCCTAATTACAACACCCCTTCGAAACTTTAATAGGTTGCAGACATCTACTCTATGTACACTATATCCAAATTTTGAGTTTATAAATTAATATTAAGTTGTTCAATAAGCCTTGCAAAGTCGATTTCCGGTCACTAGGAGATATTTAAAAAATTCCAGTTTGAAAAATTCCCGCCCGATTTATTTGAAATTTTAGTATGTTGTGAAACTTTGAAAGAGCTTTCGAACGGCGTATCGCACTAACCCGGGCTGATAAATTTTCCCGCCATTTTTTTACTTTAAAACGGGTTTTTATTAGTACACGACCCCCTAACTGACCTCGCCCCCTGAAAATTTTATAGATTCTCTGGAAAATTCGTTGGAATGGCATATTAAAATTTCAAGGTCCCAGCTGTCTTAAAAACGAAGAAACAAGCGTTTGAATCTTGACACGTGTTGTCCAACGACGTACGAACCCCCATTGTCTTTGTTGCTATGCAAAAACTGGAATTAAAACTGGAATGCGTTGTTCTCGTTCGATTTTTCTGAAATTTCAGTATTTTGTAGATGTAGAGTGAAGAAATATTGCCTTGGATCACTCTTAATTATCATCTGTTTAACGTTTTGTCTGGCGCCGCTTTCAGCGGTGTTTTAATCAACTAAGATTTCCTTTGAAGGGAATTTAATTCTTTTATCAGTAACGGATTTCTAAATAGGCTAGCTAGGCTATAGTCTACGGTGGAAAATTTAAGTAGGCGGCAAATTTTTGACTGCCGAATTTTTTCTGAATATAAAAGGAGAAGAGAAATAGGAAACACTTAACATAAGCTCTGGAAAAAGCAGAACGTCCTTTCAAAAAAGCACAATGATGTTGTTTAAAGGAACTGTTCTCTTTGTTACCCAAAGGGTCTCAAAATGAGCTGAAACATTACTTTAAGAAGCAAGTTTTCAAAATTTTTATGGGGGTGACCCCCAGACCCCCCATTTTTACTTCGACCTCACATTGTAAAATTGTAACATTTCGTGTAAAATATTACTTCAAAGTGATCTAACACTTCAGATATAAATACACTCGGGACCTTAAAATGACGTTCAGTCAGACCGCCCCGCCGCCCAATAAAAAATAAGAAACCAAAAGTCAAGTCAATCTTTGCCCCCCAACCTAAAAACTGAAATGATGCCTCGGTTTAGTTTAGTATGATGTATAGCATATATAGGCGGCAAATTTTGGTTCAGTCTATAGGCGGCACAATCCACCCCTGTCTTTTAAAAGAATCGACCATGGCTTGTCATAATTAATTTTCATGTATCGACGTATCGTTCTTTTAAATTTGTCTGAAGCCTGCTTTGGTGGCTATTTTTATTAAACCATTAGTTAAATTATAAACCATTAGTTAATACAATAATTTTTCTATACAATTTAGCACCTACTCTACGATGTGCAGTTGTCAGTTTCTCTCTTTCTTAAGTTTTCGAGATAATAATAATAATATTAATGAACAGTTTTCGCTGACCATGACCATTTTTCGCATATCCATAAAAAATCAGTCAAAAAATTAATGATTAATTATTTAACTATATTTTTTGGTAATTATACATACTATGATATTTTGAAAAAGTAATATATTTCACAAAAATAATTAACAGTTTATTTTCTCTCAAATGTACCACTTTTATAATTAAAAAAATCTAAAAACAGGTATTAATGAAAATAAACTGTTAAAATTGTATCACCTATTTACGAAACAAGTCAAACGGCACTTTTTTTCAAAAATGAGTTATAAGATAAGTGTCATGGGATTCTGTAACTGTAGTGGTAAACGCACATTTTAGTGTAAAAATAATAAAAATAACGTGATTCTAAAATAGTTATCTGGCATGTTATATTTCAGCTTTAGTGTGGAATGTGGAAACGAAGTTAAACGACGTAGCTTGACTGGGTTTCTGCACTTGAACTGCGGGGGATTTTGTTAATTCACTCTCATCTGCAGCTTTTTTAAGACTGTAGTTTTTTATTTAAGCGCATAAAAATAGTATATGCGATTGGAAAAATCATTCTTTAGAGTCATGTCATAGTAAAAACCATATTTTTAAAGTTTTTGTACGAATCTCACTCTCAAGACTAAGGACGTTGTGGTAGCTATATATTTAAAATTTCCATGCGGTGTGGTCATTTATTATACATATATGTGATTGAGATTTTGGATCTATGAATCACTTTATTTAAAAGGGATGTCAAATCTATATCCTAGATCATAATATTAAACAAATTTAGCGGAGTTTAATTGAAATATCTGTAATTAATGTTCTTAATTACTTAACATGGATAAAATTGTTATATTCAAATACAGCAAGCATTTATTTATTCAAACTTCTTAACCAAAAAAATCTTTCCATGAAAACAACAAGGCCATCTTGAAATCAGTTATATCAATTAACAGTAAATCAATTTATAGGAGTTATGAATAGATAATTAACTTTTAAATGTTTTAAGTTAGTTTGCCGAACCGTCGTGATAACCAAAAAAACCGGTCTATCGTTGAGCTGGGATAGATGAAGTTTTCATTTGCAGGACCCCCTGTTGTGTTTCCTCCTCGAATTCGAATGAACGCGGTCGTGCATGCGTGACGAATGTACCAGCAACCCCAAAACAAACCCGTTCCGAAGGAAGTAACATTTACGACGCCAAGCTTAAACTAGCCTGACGGGCAGGAGGCTCTGGTCAAGTAGAGCAACCCTGTTCGGCGGAGAGAATGAAGTTGAGAGTCGCCAAGCACAACCGGTACTATATGTGGCTCCTTTCTCGGATACGATTGTATGAAACCAATGGAGCGATTTGAATATATGGCGTTCGAAAGAGCATTGAGGTATTAAGCAGGAACGTTTACGGAATGGAACCTTTTTTTTCTTTTTCCTATTACTTATTAATAAGTCTTTAAGATCACAGCTTTTTTAAATATGTTTTAGAACTATATAAGGAGCCTTTCAAATATTACGTAAGCAAGTTTTTGGTTATTTTTGACACCCCCTCTCTAGCCTTTCTTCTTTTTTGCTTAAGTTAAAAAATTTCAAGTAAAATTAATTTTTTATGAATTTTGTTATTACTTATGCAAGAAATTCGAGATTTTTGAAATGGTAAAGTTTTTAACATCTTACCTAAGCATCACCCATACCCAGTGACGGCTCGTCCATAGGGGCTGCGGGGCTGCAGCACCCCCAACCAAAATTTCCCGAAATTCCAATTTTTATTTGCTTTACAATGTTTAAAAAATATCCATTTCCCCCTTTAATCTTTGTCCTTAATAATCCTTTTTCAATTAATAATTCTCTTCTATACCGTCTCGCCAACAGATTTCTTTCCGGGTCGATCAGCCCCCGCAGATATACTAATCGTGGTATAAAATCCTAGCTCTATCACAGGGGTCGGCAAGTAAATTTACTTGGGGTCCAAATAATTTAGAAAATTTTCATCGAGGTCCGGAGAAAAAATAGGTTAATATTACTACTTTAAATTATTTTCTTCAAACACACATATATTTTTACAAAGATGTAATTTGAATACGCATTTTTTTATTATGTTGTTATATTTAATAATATTAGAAGTTTTTACATGAAAAATGGGGGTCTGGGGGGTTTCCCCCAGTAAATTTTTGGAAATTTGACCCTTAAAAGCGGGTTGAACTAATTTTTGTAGTGTAAAAATACATACTTATTGTTTTCAAAACGCTTTGGCGGTCCGGGAAATAACCTCACGCGGTCCGGATGCGGACCGCGGTCCGCCAGTTGCCGACCCCTGCTCTATCATATCAAATCAAAATATCAAGAATTTAGCATGCGAATCTGTTAGGAGAAAAAGGGCTGCTTTTCAGCAGCCCTGACCAAAAGAATGATAGCATTTTTTCTTGAGAGAGCTGGGAAAAAAACTGTGGGAAGAAGAAAAAAATGATTTCTACTACTAATAAATCACGGCTTTTTAGCTTTTCACTCTCCAGCACTGTTTAATTTTTTTATTTATAGCTTCTTTTTTCTTTTCAACAGAGTGAAAAAAATCTTTTCGGATGTTTCGGCAAGTTTAAGATTTATGTTTACTTTTTTGAAGCCAAGTTTTTATTTTTTTATGATGAACAAATTGAATTTGAAATGTAGATATTAGTTCATCTTCGCTTGATAATCTTCATCTTCGTAATTATCATCTAAAAGCTTTTTAATGCTTATTAAATGTGGAATCGAAATTTTATATTGTTCCCATCTCTTCTATTTGATTTTTTCCACGTTTTTTTATAGAAATACTATTTGGCATTATATCACGTAAAATGTGTTGCCAACTTGGTACCACCGGAGCAGCACCCCTTATAATTTTACCTTCAAGCCGCCACTGCCCATACCCCTCCTCCTTGTCAGGAAAAATAAGCAAAGACCCCCTCCCCCTAGTTGTTTACATAATATTTGGACAAATAAGACATTTGAAACTCAGCCCCCCCCAGACAAAAATCCTGGATTGGCCACTGGCTTTTATTGATTATTTCTGAAGAATAAGATAATTCTATTTTTTTTTAAATGTGTTACATTTTACCAACCTTTAAATCATTAAAAATCGAAATTTACTAATAAAAAACTTTTATAAATATAGTTTATTTTATTTTACAGAAACACTGATGCAAAAAGCATAACGAATGGTCTGGAAAATTACAGTATTGTGATGCAAACAATAAATGTAGAACCAAAAAAACCCTTGAATGGTAAGTTATTTTATGTGTTCATCATCAAGTTGAATGATATGCAACAGGAACAAATTAGTGTGTGACTGCTATAGTAATACGGGTCAAAATAAATACTTATGGGTAAAAAAAATCTAGACATGAAGAGATGAAACTTAAGTGATAATTTCTTTTCCTTGATTTTTTTTAATAAGAAAGATGCTTCTCTGGATAGAACATCAGAAAACAACATTTTTCAACAAAACAACAAAAACAAAAAAAACAAAACAACAAAAGGTTAAATCATTAACTAGTTAAAGATTCTTCTTAAAATTTTGAAACATTGTCTATTAATACATTAGCATAACTTTCAGTTCTCTTGATCTTTTGGAATATTTCCAAATTTCAAAGCCCGCTCCTAAACTGCATCAAAAATAAGGATATTTCCCAATGAAAGAAGTGGTTGTATTATAAAATGGGGGGAGTAAAGGTGAAAATTCTTATCCACAAAATCTTAATGTAATACAGTAAAGCACCGTTTATACGTTTCTCATTTCTACGACTTTATCATTTGAGCTGGTCAGGATGAAAGTGGTCCAAAAATTACAAAAGTTGAGTTAAGAGTGGATTTGGATAGAGTTGTAGGTCCTTTATTTAGTGCAGTGGTCGGTTTAGCGGTATGTTAATTTTTCGGCCCTACACAGCGACTCAAAAAATCACTCCTTATCGAAACAGCAGTTTTCGTCAGGATGAAAGTGGTCTAAGTCCATCTGCCCGCTTCGTTCGGCGAGTGTTTTGATAAGAGAGAAATCAAGTTCGTTCACACAACTGCAGCACTGGAGGGACCCACACCTGTGTGAAAAGGGCTTTTTTCGTAAACTTTAATTATATATTTATGGCTGACCCCTTTTTGTAAGAAAATATCCGAAAATAAATCCACGCTTTATTAGATTAGGCAGGAAAGCTATAGTCTTTTAATCATCGTGGCTAATACAGAGGATTTAAACACCGAATCTAACTGATTACAGACAACATCATGCAAGTTTTTTAGCATCCATTCTATATAAACTACAGTATGCTAGTAACTATAGGTTCTGATATTGGTTTTGGGATAAATGTATTATTTTTATAAGGTTTAAATTTACGTTTATGGTACTAAATTTTCATTATAAAACCTGAGTGAAGTTACCTTTTTGATAACATAATGCTTAATTTCAGAAGGATTTTTCGGGGGTCCTGATAAATTCAAGTTGCTATTGACTAGCCAATACTTCTGTGAAATTAAATATTTTTATTTTAAAAATATCCTTATAACATACATGTGATTCTTCCGCCAATTGGCGGAAATCCGCCAATTCGATTAGCAAAATTAAAATCTGACAATTCGATTTGCAAAACTGATATTCCACTTTCTTATTTTTCAATAATTTTATATTGAAAACTCTGACCGCTAGTGTGGCGTACTAAATTTTAAGAAAAATCGAAATAATATGAAAATTAGTTAAGATTTAAGCTAAAAAATATGAATCTAGCATATCGAACCAATCTAGATCTTGGGAATTAGAAGCTAATGGACCCCCTCTACTTAAAATGAAGAAAAATTTAGGTGCCATCAAATTTTTTTTTAAATATTTTCCGCCAATTTTTTGTCTGGGTAATCACATGTATGTTATAAGCAATGATGTTTAACGTGTTGTAGTGTAGAATTTAAAGAAACAACTTAATTATGGAAGAAATTTTATAATTTTATCAATAAGATACTTATTATAAATATTAAACCTTGCAGTATTATGACATTCTAACCGTCTCAATAAAATTATATTTTTAGTAGATATTTTAAATTTATAAATTAGTACTGAAAGAAAGAAATAATGTTCATTTTTTTTAAAATTGTTCTCAAATATTGTTCGGGAAATTCCCAATTAATCTTCTTTTGTAATATCAGGGATACTCAAAATACGGCCCTCGGCTCGGTTAGAAAATCCGGCACTACCTAAACCATCTGGTTTAAAGAAATTACCCATTGAAATATAAAATAATCTTCATAATGCTTTATAATTTTTCTCTGACTTTTTCTATTCGTAAAATATTTTATCACCTGATAACAATTAATACAAAATTAGATTATTTATACATACGTAATTTCTTTAATTATAAAGCTTTTAAGCAAAAAAATTGGTATTTTTTCTTAAAAAATTACTTTAATCCATTTTTTGGAACCTAAAAATTGTCGAAACAAAATTTCAATCATTAGTTATCTTAAACTTCATACTTTAAACATGTTGTAAAACTTTGGTTACATTATTCCAATTAGGAATGCGCAAGGAGCAATTTAAAATAAAAAATTAAATCATTTTTAAAAAATTAAAAACAAGTTTTTTCTTTTAAATTTTCAGTTTATTTAGTGCTTTTTAGATGCATTTATCAAACTATGAGAGAAAGTTTAACTTAGCATTATTGAATAGTCATGAACTTCTATTGCTTATTTTTCTACTTTTAACGTCCCTGGTCCCCTTAACTACATCCCAATAGCTATCTTCTTTCCGAAACCGGCCAATCTGTTAGGATGAAAGTGGTCTAAGTCCATTAAAGTCAATTTAAAGCACTTCTAGTTGAAATTTGATAAAAGTTGTTTCGCAGCAAAAATTGTATCCATGGCTAGAGACAAATCCACCCCAGAAAGTAAAAATATAAGCAATCCTGATTTTTGGAGATGTTTTTAGAAAACCTTCAATTACACAAAACGAAGTTCAGTGGACTTAGACCACTTTCATCCTAACCAGCTCATTTATAGGTCGTTTTCGAAAAGTCCCAATTCATTCCTATTCATTTTAATGCAAAAATTCTTTGTTTATACGACGCGCAATATCGGTTATACGTCGTTTTCGGCTGTCTTAAAATTTGAAGATATCCAGTATCAGTTGTTGCGTGGGAAAATTTCTCTGGGGAAGGTTGAAGGACACTGCATTCCTTGGCTGTTGTGGGGGGGCATGACCAATGGAGTGGGGGTGAGTAAAAGGGCAGTACGTTGAACTGATAACAGAATGTTAGGGGGTCATCAGCACCCCCTACAGAGAAGAATTCTTTTGATCGCTAAATGACCCTACAAAGAAAGGGGGACCATAAAACTGCCGATCTAAAAAAAAACCTAGCACTATAAAGGTAAGTTTTTCATTTTTATGTTAAATGTTTTAATATTTTAAAATTTAATTATTATTTTCAGTTTGAAAACTGTTTTAAAGTAATTTTTTCATTAGAAAAAACCTTAAATTTGATGTACTTACGTAAATCTGCGTTAGGAGCGTTAAAAACCTATTATAATTAAAGATATTTTCATTTATATTTCGGTCCCTTGAAAGATGTATAAACGGTGCTTTACAGTTATACTGAAGTGATCTAGGAGGCTACATCTCTCAAACCAATACAGGCCAAGAATCCCAAATTCCCCCTTATATTCTAAAAATCCTGATTCCTCCAGATTTCTAGTCACAAAATCCTTTCATGTTATAGTCTCTTAACTTTGGTTTTCCTATGTTGGCAGTTAGAGTTAAAAGTTAATTTTCTCTCCATCCAGGTAGCTTTACTGCTGTGTCTCAGAAACAAGAACTTCAGTCAATGGTGATGGCTATTACTGGAGAGAAATCTCTGCATTTGAGACCAGCTGGGAAGTGCCTTCTGAATCCTATCAAAAATGGAGATGTCAAAAAAGTTCTTCAATTGATTGGTAAGAAACTGTTTTTGTGACTTAACGGCCTTTATTGTTAAATGGGCACTTTTACATTTTGAGTATCCACGATGATACTCCCTTATAAAAGGTGTTAAACTGATATGAAATACCTTAGTTAATATCTGCCAATAGGGAATGAATTTAGTTTTAATTATTCAAATATTTTCCTTAAAAAATTTTTCAAGATTGCATTTCCTTAAAAAAAAAAGTATTGTTACCTTAATCATTATTATTAGATATTGAGGAAATTTCTTTTGAAACATGATTCAAAAGTTATTCAGTTTTCACTTGTTTGAAGATTTTCAAGAATTTATTCTCTTGGTAACCCAACTTAAATCTTTGAATCAATCAACTCGTAATATTTTTATATTTTTTGTAAAAATAATAATTTGCTTTTTCTAGCTATAAATTTAAAAGTTTCCTACATTAGTTTTTATTGCAAATATTTTATTTTATTTTCCAGTGAATGGTGTAAATCCAAACCATAAGTTCAAAACCCATAAGAATAATACTCCATTACATATTGGAGCTTATTATGGATTCACAGGCATTGTCAGTATTTTAATACAGGTATGTTCCCATTGAATATATTTTTTGTTTGTTAATTCTTGATCTTTCTAATTATTTTTCTTTTACTTTTTTTAAAGCTCTATTAGAAAGGGGTATTATCATATTATTGTGTTTATAAAATATCACCATTGTGTCTGCTTTGAAAATATTTTGCTATTTATTTTATTTGCAGTTTTTAAAACTCATCTGAAAATTGTGCTGCTATCTGGGAGATTACTTGCAGTTTTGCTTTATATTCATATCTTATTTGGAAGGGAATCGTTTAAATACAAATTTGAGAAAAATTTGAATAACTAATTACCTAGCTATTGGACTCGTATTTGTTTGAAAACATGACTGTCAATCAGGGATTCGTCTATGGTGTGTTTTTTCACAAAGCACAAAAGAAACTTAGAGGGCTAAATTATTTTGGATTATTTTCGCAAAAACGTGAATGAAAAATATTAGTGCCATAAATATAAATACTTGAAGTTCATCAAGCATGTTGCTAAAACTTTTATATCCCCGTTTATATTTTTTTTTGTTGAAAGAATTGTTCCCCTAAATTAAACCCTTTTATCATATGTTAAAAATAATAAAAGAGCTTTCAGCAATAACAAGCCAATTCCAAAAGCAAAACAGCTGTAGTAACAGTCCTCTATCCCTCCATCAGCTGAATAAGTTCTTTGCAAACCTGTTCCAATTTCAGAATTAGCTCATTTTTTCTGCAAGATCTTCAACTGCAAATTGTTTATCAAATAGTCTTCACCGATACCAAATTCCTGCCGAAATCTTCAAATTTCAGTTCAATGCTTTTGTGATGCAGCTCTGATTGATGCTGGTGAAAAAAAAGCTGTGAGTTCTCAAGATTGCTTTTAAATTTCTTTCTTCCATTTTAGTTTGGAGCAGATATTGATGCCCTGAATGATGACTTGGAAACTCCTCTAATCCTTGCTGTTGAAAGAAACCAGTTTGCTATTGTCAGATACCTGGTATTTGCTGGAGCTCAAGTTAATGTCAAAGTAAATTTTTGACTGCATCTGTTAAACTTACTCAGATCTTTGATTTAGCAAATTATTCTCCTATTTTGTAAACTAAATTGGGTTATTCCAATTTTACCTGCAGATTTCCAACTTTTTAAGTCAAAATGTTTCCTTTGCAGCCCACTTTTCTTGTTGATTCTAGTTGTAAAATAATGCATGTTAAAACTTTGAAATTATTTTCCCCCTTTTGTTCTGGAAATGCCTGGATCCTCAAGCAATCAAATGTTGCATTCAACATTGTTAAGACTTATGCTTTAAAAGTTTATAAAAATAAGAGTAATACCTGTACTTTTACTTGTGTTTCATAACTTTAAGATTTAATAGTTTTGCCACTAATTTTAAGATATTTTTTAAAACTTTCACATAAAAGGCTTTTTAAAAATTGCAATGCAAGCTCCTGGGGATTTGTGAGCATTATCAAACAACAGTTGGAGTCGTACATTTTTATAATTTTTTTACGCTAACTAAGTTACTTCATGAATCATCTGTGCTTAGTTTTAATTTATCTTGGCTATTTTTTTCCAACAAATGAAATTCAGTTACCTTATCTTTTTTTAGAATGAGAATGGATTGAATGCTTTTCACGTTGCTGCTAAGAAAGGGTCCAAAGAAATTGGAGAGTTTCTTTACAACACTGGAAAATTTGGTGTCAATATCCAGGTATTTTAATCTTATAACAACTTGATTTTAAGTGGTTATTTTTTAGCTATTTTATAGTGAAAATTTTTCTTGACACGAGGACAAGGGACAGGTATTTAAATTCAAAAGATTAAACTATAAAATGATTATCAGTGGATAGCTAATGATTTGAAAAGTTGAATGGGACTTTTTCCTTAAAATTGAAATGGTTAATAATTTAAATTGATTTTAACACAACTTTAAACTACCTGGTGGTTAGAGTATCTGACTGTGAAGTCATATGTCTGGGGTTCTAATTCCTGTTTGTTTCTGTCCTTGTGTGAGATGAATGAATGAGGCCCCCTGTAAAAAATTATTGTGTGATCAAATTTGTGTAGTACACATAGCAGTACCTTCAGTCTATGATTAGTCCATTTGTGCCCACTGGGTAACATTTATATAGGGGATCTTTATGGGTAGCGGTGATTATTCCTAATACAATAAATAAATAAAATCATAAGTAAATCATTACAACGAACACCCGCGTATCTAACTGCCAAAAAGGTTTTTTCTTCAAAAAAGTAATAATTATACTGTATGTACTAGGAACACAATTCTAACTTATTTTATTTGAGTGTTCTAGAATTTCTACATAAAACAATCATGTAACAACATTTTTCTTTCAGCAAACTTAGGTAAAACAAAAACATTCTGTGCACAAAATTTTCTCTAAATATTTTTGCATTAAATTAAAACTTTTCACTCCTTTAAATTTTGATGTTAAATATGCCTGTCATAGTTTACCAAAGTACTGAATGCTATTTTGACAGTCAGAAAGGGTCCATAAATTTAACAATTTTATTTTTATTATTATTTTGTGTAAATTTTTTCTGCAAAATCTTAAAATTTTCCATGTGTGTTCTGACTTTTAGTAATCATTATTTTAATAATTCATCTAACTCAAAGTTCCTTTGATTGTCTCAATTCTTTTTTTTTCTTCTTAAGGATGATGGAGGCTGGACTCCCTTAGTTTGGGCATGTGAAAAAGGATTTACTGACTACATAGAATGGTTGCTCGAGCTTGGAGCTGATCCCAATGTGAGGGATAATGTAAGTTTATTAATTTTACTACAAGTCGGGGAAAACAGAAATTTGGTTCTTTTTGAATGTTTTTATAGTCATACCATCAGGAGAAAAACTTCCAATGCAAAAACCAAAACTCTGAATAAAGTACATAGCCAAATGATAGCCACGTAGATTTTACACAAAATGTTAATTCAGCGTTTATGAATTATCGTCATCCCTGATATCGAGTGGGAAAATCCTTTCTCATAACAATTGCAAAGATATTATAAGACGTCAAGTGTTTCTCCTGGCGGTATGACTATATATTATTATTACTATGCATTTCTTACTTCATTATACTCTATTCATTTTGAATAGGCGTCTGAGAAATAACGCTTTTCCTCTCGGTAAAAGCGTTACCATAGTTACGCTCTTTTTGCGCAGCCAATAGTAAGCCTTCTTCGCCACTTTGACGTTGATAGTTGCCATGGCTACCGATTCAGTGGTGGGGGAAGGAAATGTACTCAGGCGCCTATTCAAAATAAATAGAGTATAGTATCATGTTCTCTTTATAGCCATTTTGAAATCTTTTTGATTATGCTGTGTAAAATACGGAAGAGATCTGGTTGAGACTTAAGTGTTTAGTTACAATTGTGGAAATCTTAATTCATGATTTTTTTTCACAGGAGGAGAACACAGCTTTACATTGGGCTGCTTGTACTGGTGACAGTGATATCCTTACCATGTTTCTGGATCATGGTTGTAATCTAACATTTGTAAATCAGCGAGGAGATTCTGCTTTGTAAGCAATGGCTTGGTTTTTTCTCTTAACTTTTTAATTGAAAGCTTAGCATATTTTCTGGGGGTCAATTATTTACCGATATGCTAAGACATTCATCTGATTTAAGTTCTGTGATAGTAGACATACTGCTAGAATCTATTGAGACCTTAAAAACCCATTTGATGGGTTTGTAATATTTTTGAGCACGGATTGATTTGGTGTGGAACATGTCAGAAAAGCATTCCTTTATAAACATAGGCATTAAATGGATAATAATCTATACTTAATTTGGAGTTCATATTTACTTACACTGTTCAACAATGAAAAAATTTCCGTGATGAAAATAGTCCTTTCTTATAGATTTTGGGTCGCTGAATACGAAAATCACCATTAAAATTCTCAATTGACTCAGGATTTTCAGGGAACAGCTCCTCCCCCTTTTCACGTTTTTCGACGACTTTATAACTTTAAACTCAATTTTCAGGGTCAAAAAGCATTGCTTTAATCTTCAAATTGCCCCCCAGGGGACAAGAAAGGTACAAATTAATAAAATATGATAAATTTATAACAAATGGATAGGTTTAAGGGGTAATTACCCCCTAAAAATGCAAAAAATTAGCTAAAAATTATAGAGATTTTAATACACTATTTGTTCCTCTTATTTTTTACGCGATTCCCGTTTAAAGGGTCCTAACCCTTCCCCAAGGACACAAATTTGATGGCAATATGCAGCAATGTTTTTACTAAAAGCAGTTGAGGTAAGAGCGCCCCCAAAGCACCCACGGAAGGGTTCAATGTTGCACTTAGAGTTGAACTGTGCTGTACAAAAAAAATTTGAATCCACTAACTGAATTTCAGCTGATTCTTGAGTAAAATGATCTGCTGAATTCAAATATGACACCCATTTTCCTCCATCACCCTCAGTTTTTAAGGGGATGCCCCCTAATTGTTATCCACAGCCGTGCATCTATTAACATCTTGAAACATGGAATCCTCACTCCCTAAAACCGGTCAGTTTTTAAAGAACGGAATAGTTTCTACTTAGGATAGACCCAAAATATAAGAAAAACGTCATTTGTAATCCTTCAAAATCATCAATATTAATTCCTGAGCTCGCGAGCGCCTTCACAATTCTGGAAGTCTTCCGAACTCTTCCGCGGGGGCTTCTGGGAGGCCGCTTTTAGTAAAAATTATTGCTGCATATAGTCATCAAATTTGGGTCCTTGGGGAAGGGTTAGGACCCTTTAAACGGGAATTGCGTAAAAAATAAGAGGAAAAAATAACGTATAGAAAGCTCTATAATTTTAGCTATTTTTTTGTATTTTTAGGGGGTAATTACCCCTTAAACCTATCCATTTGTTATAAATTTATCATTTTATTAATTTGAACATTTCTTGTTACCTGGGAGGTAATTTGAAGACTAAAGCAATGCTTTTTGACCCTGAAAATCGAGTTTAAAGTTATAAAATCGTCGAAAACATAAAAATGGGGAGGGGCTGTTCCCCGAAAATCCCGAGTCAATTTAAAGTTTTTATGGTGATTTTCGTATTCAGCGAACCAAAATCTATAAGAAATGACTATTTTAATCAAGGAAAAAATTTTGAAGGTCAAATTTGTTGAACAGTGTTATTCAACAAACTTGTACTCATAATTTTAAGCTTTCTTTGTGCACATAAAGTACAGGACAAAATAAACTTTTTTTAACCTCTGTAAATTTTTTTGCTAAAAAAATAGAAACATTGTAAACCAGTATTGTTTTATTAATGTTGGTTTTACCTGTTGCTAGGCTTTTTGTATAAGATGGCTGTTTTGATGTATAAATTGTGTTATAATGACAGTTGCAATGGAAATAAATTTCTCAATCCTTGTCCTATTAAATTTTAAGGCAGTAATCACTTTGCCTTTTCTTATTAAACATTGATAGACTATTGGAAGATTCTAATCTACTTTGTTTCTATGAACTTATTGTAATATTATCTAATTTGTATCACTTGATTTTTTTCTTTTTATATTTCTTTTTTCATATATTTACTTAATGTTTTTTGTTATTTTTTAGACATATTGCTGCAAGAAAAGATAACTTTTCGTGTGTTAAGTAAGTTTTAAATCACTGCAGTTTTAATATAATTTTAGTTTGTTTATGTTTAATGAGTTAAATAATTTACCAGTAAGTAGTTTTGAATTTATCTGTAATATTTTGACTTAGTAATATTTCTGGTACAATGGGTGCTTTATATTATGCTCCCTTGTAAATCGTATCTGAGTTTATATTTTATTAAGCCTATTTTTTGTGAAAATACATTTTTTCAACTTCTTTTAAGGTTGCTTCTCAAAAGAGATGCTCCTGTAGATGTCAAAAACAAAGAAGGAGAAACTCCTCTTCAGGTATAAAGCCATTTTCTCTTCTTGGTTTTAACTTTTCAGTAGCAATAAAGTTCTCTAACAATGTTTCTGCCATTAGGTTTAAAAATGGCTTAAATCAGTTTTTGGTGTGAATTGGCTATCTTATTCTCATTGTAATAACTAAATAAATGTCTTTTTAGTGTTGTGATATGGGCACTAAATCATTGCGGATGCTGAAGAGGCACGTTTCCAATGTTTTGAGGATGGAAAAGGTCCCTTTGCTGCATAATGTTGTGTATAGGTAAGAAGCTTCCCACTTCCACTTATGTCTTTAAAAATAAACTTTTGTTTCATGCTTAGAAGGTTATGCTAAACAAGCTCTGTGCTTAATTTATTTGTGATAACAGACCAGGCGCGGATCCAGCACCGCTCCAAGGGGGGGCACTTTTCCAGACAAGATCCCCTTATGGTACCGTTGGGGGTATGGGGGTTTTCCCCCAGAAAAAATTGAAATTTGACGTGTAAAAGTAGGGTTTTAACTCATTTTTAGAAACGTTTTGAGTCTAAAGGGGGGCACTTTTCAACACTATTACCTATACTTTTTGACCCAAAATGTCAAAATTTTGGAGATTTCCTAAAAATAAACACTGAATACCCCATTTTGATACTAATAGGGGTATGGGGGTCCTCCCCCAGAAAAAATTTTTAAATTAAACCTGTAAAAGTTATGTTTTTACTCATTTTTAGAACCTTTTTGGGTCTCCAAGGGGGGAGGGGGCACTTTCCAAAGTGCCACCCCCTGGATCTGCCATTGTAACAGACATAGTCAGAATCGCTAACAAATGTTTCAATTTTTCCGTCAATACTCTTGTTTCATGAACGGTGTCTTTCCTCAGGGATATTTCTCGGGGGGCAGAAGCTTTTCCTATCCAAGCAGTGAATGAGGTGGATACAGAAGAATTCATTATGGACTTCCGCTACATCATTCGCAATTGTTACGCTTCTGGATTGAGAATTGTGGCCACTGTAGACAGTATGGAGGTATCTTGTATTGATGTTTAACTGAACTTTATATTAATTCGTAATGTCTGTTTACAGTTTGTGTTCAGCTTAAATTTAAAAACATTTGTGTGTGTGGTTTGTAAAAGATAAATAGTTAAGTGTAACTTGTGATCGCAACACTTTTGTGTAATGTTTTCATAGCTTTTTTATTATTTTAGGTTTGCCATTGTAAAGATAACTGTAGCTCTAACAACTGTACATGTATTAAGCTCTCTAAATGTTGGTATGATATGGTACGTACACTTCATTATTTTTTTAAAGGCATTTATTGCTTAATTTTTGTCAAAAAAAATTTTTAAGCTCTACATGACTTCTTAAAAACAGTACATGACCTTAGCTTAAAAGACAAACTTTTGAGTTTGTACCACCCCTTTAGTTTCTATTATGACTTCTGGGCTTGTAAGATTGTAGATGTAAATCTGGCTTTTTAAGTGGTGTGATTTGAGAAATACAAGTGAAATATATTGTGAATATATTTGAAAAATATAATGAATTATATAGTGAAAATATTTTTTTTAGAACGGGCTTCTTCTATCTGATTTTGATTTGAGGGATCCTCCATCTATATATGAATGCAATAAAACCTGTCACTGTCCCAAAACCTGCATCAACAGGATTGTGCAACAGGGCCTTAAGTATGTATTTCTTGGATTATGGACAGTATTTTTTGTCACATTTCTTCTGATCTAGAAATAATACCAGCTTATTTTTTTCAGAATACCCTTACAAGTTTTTCGATCCCTTACCATGGGTTGGGGTGTCAGAACATTGAAAGAATTACCAAAAGGAACGTTTGTCTGCGAGTAAGTGAAAAATTTGTTTTAATGTAAGACGTGGAATTCATTTTTGGTTTCTTTTGTTTTTTTGCTAATTAAATCGACTTCTTAGGTACATCGGAGAAGTGTTGGGTGGAAAAGAGATTGCTCAAAGAGAAGACGATAGCTACTTGTTTAACTTAGAAAGCAAGGTAATTTTTGATTACTTTGCTATGTATTAAAACTTAGACTAGGAGGTTATAGTTGTTTCTATGATAGATCGATTATTATGTAGAATATTGCGCTTTCTTCCTTTATGTGTGCTAACTGAACCATTATTATCTTACAGTAAAATTCCTTATCTTCGAGTTTTTTCTGTGATTTTCTTTACAATATCCTTTTATGATCTTTATCTAATTTGAAGAAGTTTGTATATTTATCTAATAATCTTTTTCTTCGTTTCAGACTGGTGATGTGTGTCTCGATGGTAGGTTTTATGGCAATGTCGCTCGATTCATAAATCACAGTTGCGATCCAAACTTGGTCGGTGTCCGTGTTTTCATCGAGCATCAAGACTTGAATTTCCCTAGAATAGCGTTCTTCACTTTGAGAAATGTCGAAGCATATGAAGAACTAAGGTAATAGGAATGATTTTATAGCTTTGAGCCTAGTTTGCTTTATATTGGGTTGTCCCATAAGTTCTGTTACTTTTTACGAAATTTCGCTTTTGAAATTTTTTTATGAAAAACTGGTAATAGGTGGAGATTTCAAACAAAAAGGATTTTGATCTATGTATATTTATAAACATAATGTGTGACTTTGGTAGTTCTCGTGATATTATTTTTTTTCAAAATGGCGGTTTGAAAAAAAGACCGCAAACGACGATTTTTGCGTAATTTTTTTCTTTTGTTTAAAAAACTAGGAAGAACGCATAATTCATGGCTAAAAAAAGTTTTACTGTATATTTGAAATGTTTCGATTAAGGTGTCATAATTTCAAGATGATTCAATAAGTTTAAGGTAGGAAATTTTGGATTTAAAACTTCATATATTGCTAATTTCACGTGTTTTTTAAAGCACGCCCATTGTTTTTCTAAGCAGCTGGTATGAAGCAAATAAAAGGCAGATGTTTTTTGAACCATAATGCTTTTTTACACTGTTTAAACATTGAAAGCATCATTTCATATTATAGTTGAATAGATTTATTTCTAAATTCCAACGAGTTGTTTTTTTTGTAGTGTTTTCGTATGAAACAAATAATTGCTTTGTTTGATTAGCGTATAAGTTCAGCGAGTGTAATTCGGATAAGCTAAAATGTTGCGCGCTTGAATAGTGCGCACTACTTTCTTAACTTAATTACAGAGATAATTTAATATACTGCATATTTTGAATACTGGGGTCTATCTGTAAGCTTTTTTATTGTATTTGATGATTTTGTGTGAGAATTTCCTTGAAATGACTAACATTACTGAGGAAAGTTTTTTGCAATTGATGTTATGTTTGAGACCGAAATTTCCCAAGTTAAACTTATCGAATTATCTTGAAACTATGACATCTTAATATAAACATTTCAAACATACAGTAAAAATTTTTCTAGCCATGAATTATGCATTCTTCCTAGTTTTTTAAACAAAAGAAAAAAATTAAGCGAAAATCGTCGTTAGCGGTCTTTTTTTCAAACCGCCATTTTGAAAAGAAATAATATCACGAGAACTACCAAAATCACACATAATGTTCATAAATATACATAGATTAAAATCCCCTTTGTTTGAAATCTCCACCTATTACCAATTTTTCATAAAAAATTTTCAAACACGAAACTTCGTAAAAAGTAACAGAACTTATGGGACAACCCAATATATTTATTTGTGTTTTTTGGGGGCTTTAAATATATATAGTTTTTTATTGCCTTATTAACAGTGTTACAGCGACCATCCTGTAGTCTTATGCTTATAGTTGATCTTTTTATTTATGAACTGCAATTAGTAAAATATTGACTTTATTAGTGAGGTAAAAATGTTTGGTAAACAATAATTTGTGCTTTGTTAGTGCAATAATTTTTTGTTAGTATAATATATAGATTTTTAATGATTTCATACCTGCCAACCGTTCCGATTAAATCGTATTCGTTCCGATTTTTCACTGTTGTTCCGAAAATACGATTTTAGTACCAAATGTTCCGTTTTTACGCCCCCCTGTAAAAGGTCAAAATCAGCTACTTTTGTAGCCCTTCATAAAGATTAATTTTTCTATTTTCCAAACAATGTTTGCTTATTTCACTGTTTCATTTTATTAGTACTAACCAAGTATATTTAAATCTTTCTGAGTTATTATGTATGAAATTCCCAGTGTTTGACATCATTAGTCATTTTTGTTATTCTATTTGCAGAAATTTAAGCCCAGATAAATGGAAGAAAAATTTAACTTTATTATATCCTAGTATAAATGTAGATAATTATTAGTCAGAATATAAAGGTATAAAACACTTAGTCCTCTTAACAACCATAAGATACCTTAGATAAGAGATAAAAGTTATGAATTACAAGTTTTTTAAATAATACCCCTTTAACACATTCAAAATGTGTCGTGCGTGTTGTTCCTATTTCTGTTTCTGAAATGTTGGCAGGTATGTGATTTTCATGCAATTCAAAATGATTCTTTCTATTTAGTTATAACTAGAGAAAATAGTACCTATTGTAAATCTGCCTTTATTTAATCCCAGAGGTCATTCCAGACTTTTTGTGAAGGGTCCGTTTTTGTAAAAACTGTGAAAATCTACTCGTAATTTTGTGAATTTCAGTTTGTGTTAAAATAGTTCTTTTCAGCCAGGAGCCTGTTTTTGTGAAAATAAGCTTATAAATTTTCAGTATTGTGAAAAATAGTGCACATTTATAGACCAAAATACTTTGTGAAGGGTCCGTATGCACAATGAAACATCTTGTGAAGGATCCGAAAACGGACCCAAATTTCTTCTAAACAGACCCCTGAATCCGATGCAATGAATTCATTTTTAGGTTCAATTCCATTAACAATCTGGGTAAATACCACCTAGATTGAACTATCCACAAATTTTTAGGAATTTTTTATAAACTATACCGTTATTAATATAACTAAGCTCTTTAACCTATGAATTTGAAATTATTTACCAATATTTCTAGTTTTTTGTGTCCAAAAGAGCATGGTTGTATTTACTGGTACCGTTAACGGAATTAATCCCACTTTTCATATTACATAAGAATTTAATGCTAAACATGATTATTGTTTAAAAAATATCATTTTTGTATGACCCTAAATCAAAATGTTTTTAAACTTTTCAAGTAATTACATCCCTAAATCTGTGCATATTTAAGCAGCCTCAAGAAGAAGATCAATTCCAAAATTTTAGGTCTTGGTTATCGAATATTTTGTATTTTAATCTGCTGACATATTACAATATTTCTTTTGTTTTCAGTTTTGATTATGGAATACACTTTTGGATTGTTAAGAGTCAAACTACTCTATGTACCTGTAACTCAACCTCATGTAAATACTCCAAGGACTCAATTGATGACACGCTGCAAAACTTCGTTGATCAGAAGCTTAGGACATAGTTCGACATAGGGATTACAGTTATGTATAGGCTTTTCTCATATTGAGAAATGGGAGTCATTCACACGCAAATTATGCTTCTCACATTTTCTTTTGGAATATTCTCACTAATCCAAAGAACTTGTGAAGAAAATGGAGAAGCATGCATCCATCGGAGATTTGTTTTTAAAAATCATCTGTACAGTATTTTTCTTGCTCATTTGTCTGGGAAATCCATAATAAAGCTGCAGCAGTACAGAGTGTTTGGTAATGCTGCCGTGAGCGCCTACCATTTTTAAGTTAGTTTGATAGAGACACTAATTTTGAATAATGATATTGAATACATGCTAAAAATGAAGGCAAAAAAACAAAGCATTCAAAGAATTATTTCAGTTTTATCTCTACCCTAATCCAACTAATAAAAAGTGGTATTACGTCCTCACAAAATATTCCATTATAAAAAAATCTGCCTTCCCACAATAAGTTGTCATATTCTTTTGGATTTGCCGACTAGAATAATTATTTAAAATATCTAAAAAGTATGGAATTCCTTTGTTGACTTTCTAAAATTCCTGAAGATTCCCTTCGAATTGTACCCAGTTAGCAAGTATTAAAATAAGTCAGTTTGCTTAAATATATTAAAACATGTTTGTCTTTGGTCGGATATATCTTGAAAATATACCTTGTATTTAGCTAAAAATAAGTTGGTTATTTTTAAACAACGATACATGTTCAATTTGAAAAATTATGTAATTGGATGTTGGATAGTAGTTGAAAGTTTTAGTTACCGTAAGAAAAAACAAAGAATAAATATATAAAATCTGCAAATTTAGTGAAAATGCATTTTTATTATATTAGATTAGTGAAGGTCCACTCTGCATGAACCCTAAACAAGTAAAATTGTTATGTAATAATGTGAACTATTTATGTTTTTACTTTTAATACTGCTTGAGAAAACAATTTAAATGCATTATTTCAGATTCCAAGTTAGTTTTGTTTCAATAACTATTTAGTTTTTATATCCATTCCTTATATAGGATTACAATTTGAAAATTCAATCTTCCTGTTCCCACCAAATCTTGTGGCTGTTATAAGGGCAAAATTGTAAATGTGTTATTGTCAGGGTTGGGTTTTTCCCGTCCAAAACTAGTTTTTCCCATACCACTGGGAAAAACTGGTAAATACCGGGAAAAAGTGGGAAAAACTGGTAAATACCGGGAAAAACTGGTAAATACTGGGAAAAACTTCCAATTGACAAAATAATGGAAGTATTAGGTTATGGCTTTTTTAAACATATTATAAAAACTTTCAGTTAAAAATGACTTTTTTGGGAGGGGGGTTAAAATTATCAGGTGGGAAAAATATAAGTGAGCAAGAAAATCGTGACATTTAACATAAAATTTGCATATATTTTTTAATATTAATGAATTTCTCAAATAAAAATAGAGAAGATTTTAAAACAAATTTACTTATAATATCTGTGTCTTTAAGAAAAGCATTATATACAGTTTTTTTAAATGTAAATAAAAACGTAATTTAAATAAAACAAAATGTAAATCTTGATTGCAAGATAACTTTTTTGAAGTAACAAGGTATGATAATCCGATGAAAAGGGCATAACCATCAAAAGATGACATTCCTCAGACACATGATAAAACCCATATTCATAACATAGGATAAAGCTTATTTAAGGTCATTTTTCTAAAAAAAGGCTGTAAAAACTTTTAAACCATTCATTTTGAACAGAATAAATTCAATAAATAATCAGTTTTTCCCTCTTTTTCCCATGTGGGAAAAACCTAGTTTTTCCCAGGACGGTAAATACCGGTTTTTACCATGGTATTTACCGGGGGTGGGAAAAACCTTGCCAACCCTGGTTATTGTATATATCCACGTTTTACCCATTGCTTGTGAAAGAGTATACTTTGTACAATCATCAATTTTGTTCTTAACATGAAATTTTCAACTGATACATTGTTATGTTTGAATGAAGTGTTGTATATTTTTATTAAAGATAACTACTCAATCAAGATTTTTACCTGGCATCTTATTTAGTCGTACAGTCAATCATTTTGACGGAGTTTTTTTTAATCAGAAAAAAAAATTATATGTACATAAGATCACAAACAGGAGGATTCTCCTTGCGTTCAGATTGTAGCCCTGTGAGCAAGGAAAAATCATCCTGTCCGAAGCCAGTATTTGAAAATAATATCTTTTAGAATTGTGTTTTTCCTTTATTTACAGCAATGTTTTTACTACTGTAAATTTTTTATGAGGACAATTTATACAAAAACCTTTCTTAAAAGAAAGCTATTAAATGAAGTGATAGAATAATATTTCATTATTAGATCTAGGTTTTATTGCATCGATGTTACATCATTGCAAGCTTCTGTTTGAGTCTTGGATTCCAAAAACAGGTATGTATCATTAAAAATGATTTTTTTTCAGTGGATTTTATTTTAGAAGTAACACAACTAATGACAGTTTCTTCTATTTTATAAATTCTGATGATTGAAGCAAACAATTACTTGTAAGATGTCAAAACATTTTTATCTTTCCATGCTAAATTCTTGTGTGATCAGACATTTCCTCACTAAGGGATTATATTTTTGATTTTAATTTCTTTCACAGGAAAAAAGTCATAATTTGGAAATTTTCATTATGGTATGATCATAATTTTTTGATAAATTCATATGTACAAATAATTAAAAGAAAAAAAAGATTCCAAATTTTACTGGGAAAACCTATTATTATCTATGAATTTTTAAATCTGGTTTTTGAAAGCATCCCTCCAAGATCACTATTATTGTATTATTCACTATCATTAGTTGATTAGTATTAGTACTATATAATATGACTTCTATATTTTGGTAAAGGAATAATAATCACACAATCAGTGGTGTGTATATAGAAAGTTATTTTTAGAGGAGGGGCCCTAAATATTATCTTATCTTATATCTATGATTAGCTACCCCCAGAAATAATCTTTATTTCGTTTAAGCCCCCATTCAGTAGTTTTTGGTGAATGAACTTAAGCTAAGCTGCAAGTTTTTGCGAATTCTTATAAACCATCAACTAAAAGTGGGGTCTGGGGCTCCTCCCGACTTTTTCTTGGAAGGAGGCTTGCCTTAATGTTACCTTTTGCTAGAAAAAAATTTTTTTTTTGTTCAGATTATATCTAGTGATGGGCAAAATCGATAATTTTAGGTATCGAATACTTTGGTATCGAATACTTATAGGTATCGAATACTTTGGTATCGAATACTTATAGGTATCGAGTAATTTTAGGTATCGAGTACTTTTTTTCAATGTCGGGAAATGAACTTGAAGGGACAATTTTTTTAGGGCCTATCCATAATCAGACCTGACTACAGAAACGGAAAGTCTTGGAATCAACGCACCACTGGCTGGGACAACGACTTGTGTCGTCCCCAACGACGAGTTCATATCTTGGAGTGAGGATGACGCGCAAATGAAGCAGCAGGGGGAAAGCCTTCGGGAGCCTCTGCAGTGGAAGAAGTCGCTGTTAACGCCGAAAACCAACCTTCGCATTGGGGCATGGAATGTTAAGACCATGTATCAGTGCGGAAAGACAAAACAAGTTGTTATGGAAATGGAGCGATACAGATTGGATATTCTCGGAATATCAGAGCTCCGATGGAAGGGTTTCGGAAGGCTCAGGACAGGAAACAACAACACTGTATTGTACTCGGGAACAGATGAAAGACACGAAAGAGGAGTTGGGCTCATATTAACAGAAGAAACCGCAAAGAGCCTCATGGAATGGGAACCAGTAAGTGAAAGGATTATCAGAGCAAGGTTCTATTCCAGGCATATCAAACTATCTGTAGTTCAGGTATATGCACCAACGAATGACAGCGAAGAGGAAGAAAAGGAACGCTTCTATGAACAGTTGCAAAATGTTGTAAACAAATTGCCAAAGCACGATATGATCATTTTAATGGGCGATTTAAATGCAAAAATCGGGAAAAAAGCATCAAGCGATGAATGTTGTTTGGGAAACGAGGCCCCAGGAGAGAGAAATGAAAATGGGGAGCTTTTCGTCAGTTTCTGTGAACTGAACAATCTTGCAATAGGAGGAAGCTACTTTAAGCATAAGGAGATACACAAGTTGACTTGGGTTTCTCCAAATGGTTTGCATCGAAACCAAATCGATCATATTGCTATAAGCAAAAAATTTCTCAGGTCCATGAGAGACGTTCGAGTTATGAGAGGTGCTGATGCAGCAACTGATCACTTTCTCGTAGTAACATTCTTAAAATTAAAACTACGAAAAAATCCAAAAAAGAAGAGTGAAAAAAGAACTCACTATGATATTGCTAAATTAAAAGAAGTAAAGCATAGAAAGAAATTTTCAATCGAGCTGAAGAACAGATTTGAACTTCTAGGCAATGAAGAATCACAAATAACTAATGATGCAACAGAGAACATTGAGGAAGTTTGGACACATATTAGGGAAACATTTTGTGAGACGGCTAAAGAGGTATTGGGAGAAAGAAGAAGAAAACCAGATAAGGAATGGATAACAGGAAAGACAATAGAACTGATAGAGAAGCGAAGAAAAAAGAAAATAGAAATGGAGGCTTCCAGATCAGAAAGATTATTTCGGACTTACCAGACTCAATATGCAGAATTAAACAAGCAAGTTAAAAAGTCGGCAAGAGAAGACAGAAGAAAATTTTATGATGAACTCGCCGAGGAAACACAGGAGGCTGCTGACAGAGGAGAAACAAGCAGACTTTATCAGAACATAAAGAGATTGAAGGGAAGAACACAGACTAATGTTAATTCTATCAGAGACAAGCGGGGTAAAATTGTCACAACTGAAATTGATATCAGAAATAGATGGAGAGAATATTTTAAAGATACTTTGAATGTTTCTTATGAAGCCGGTGATACTGAGCAATTGCATGATGTCACATCAGATGTGACATACAGCTTGAATATTTCCAATGACAGCATCTCGCTGGCCGAGATTAAAAATGCCCTGAGGGCAACCAAAATGAAAAAAGCTGCGGGAAATGATAACATTGCTCCTGAACTGCTGAAGGCTGACATTGAAACCAGTTCTAGGTACTTACAAAAACTCTTTAACATAATTTGGAAACAAGAAAAAGTACCAACTCAATGGAAAGAGGCAATTATTGTCAAAATACCAAAAAAGGGTGACTTGACAAGGTGTGAAAACTGGAGGGGGATAAGTCTCCTTTCCATACCTGGGAAAATATTTTGCAGAGTCCTTTTGAACAGGTTGAAATCAGAAATTGAAAAACATTTACGTGCAGAACAAGCTGGTTTCCGTTCTGGAAACAACACAGTACAGCAAATTTTTGTACTTAGGAACATAGTTGAACAAAGTTTGGAGATGAATTCATCTCTATACCTTAACTTTATTGACTTTAGTAAAGCATTCGACTCAATCGATCGAGACAAGCTGTGGAAAATATTGAAAAACTACCAAATTCCAGAAAAATTCATCAACATCATTAAAAGTCTTTATGATGGTAGTAAAGCATACATCGAAGTAGATGGAGCACTTACTGACCCCTTTGATGTTCTAACGGGAGTAAGGCAAGGATGCGTATTATCCGGGTTTTTATTCATCATTGCCATTGACTGGATCATGACAAATACGACAAAAAATGAAAAGAGAGGGATCAGATGGAACTTTAACACCACCCTGGAGGATCTTGATTATGCAGACGACATAGTCCTGATTTCATCTAGATTCGCCGATCTTGAAAAGAAAACAGAAAAATTTAATAAATATGCAAATCAAATTGGACTACAAATCAATAAGAATAAAACAAAAACCATGCGAATAAATGCAAAATCAAATAACAGCATAAAAATAAATTCTGATGAAGTAGAGGAAGTTGATTCATTCACATATCTTGGAGCAATAGTAAACAAACAGGGAGGCAGCAACGAAGATATAAATCAAAGAATAATAAAAGCTAGAATATGCTTCAGAAGCCTTCAAAAATTTTGGAGAGCTTCCAGTATAAAAACCAACACAAAATTAAATGTATTCAAAGCTACAGTCCGCTCCATACTTTTATATGGTGCTGAGTGTTGGAACCTCCGTAAAACAGAAATAGAGAAGCTAGAAACATTCCAGAACAAATGTTTAAGAATTATTTTTAAAATTTTCTGGCCAAACAAAATATCAAATAGAGATTTATTAATGAAAGCCAAGCTATCACCTATTTACGAGGAAACTCTAAAAAGACGATGGAGATGGACAGGACATGTCCTACGCTCCAGACGGGATTGCCCAGCTAACATCGCACTCACTTGGGCTCCCGATGGAAGACGGAAAAGAGGCAGGCCAAGACTCACATGGCAAAGAGGCATGCATCAGGACTTGTGCAGGGCCGGATTAAAAGGATGGGAAGAGGCAAGGGGGTTGGCCCGGGACAGGGGTGCATGGAGGAAAAGACTGGACGCCTTATGTGCCAGCTCGGTGCGAAGAGGTTAAGTAAGTAAGTAAGTAAGGTATGATAATCCGATGAAAAGGGCATAACCATCAAAAGATGACATTCCTCAGACACATGATAAAACCCATATTCATAACATAGGATAAAGCTTATTTAAGGTCATTTTTCTAAAAAAAGGCTGTAAAAACTTTTAAACCATTCATTTTGAACAGAATAAATTCAATAAATAATCAGTTTTTCCCTCTTTTTCCCATGTGGGAAAAACCTAGTTTTTCCCAGGACGGTAAATACCGGTTTTTACCATGGTATTTACCGGGGGTGGGAAAAACCTTGCCAACCCTGGTTATTGTATATATCCACGTTTTACCCATTGCTTGTGAAAGAGTATACTTTGTACAATCATCAATTTTGTTCTTAACATGAAATTTTCAACTGATACATTGTTATGTTTGAATGAAGTGTTGTATATTTTTATTAAAGATAACTACTCAATCAAGATTTTTACCTGGCATCTTATTTAGTCGTACAGTCAATCATTTTGACGGAGTTTTTTTTAATCAGAAAAAAAAATTATATGTACATAAGATCACAAACAGGAGGATTCTCCTTGCGTTCAGATTGTAGCCCTGTGAACAAGGAAAAATCATCCTGTCCGAAGCCAGTATTTGAAAATAATATCTTTTAGAATTGTGTTTTTCCTTTATTTACAGCAATGTTTTTACTACTGTAAATTTTTTATGAGGACAATTTATACAAAAACCTTTCTTAAAAGAAAGCTATTAAATGAAGTGATAGAATAATATTTCATTATTAGATCTAGGTTTTATTGCATCGATGTTACATCATTGCAAGCTTCTGTTTGAGTCTTGGATTCCAAAAACAGGTATGTATCATTAAAAATGATTTTTTTTCAGTGGATTTTATTTTAGAAGTAACACAACTAATGACAGTTTCTTCTATTTTATAAATTCTGATGATTGAAGCAAACAATTACTTGTAAGATGTCAAAACATTTTTATCTTTCCATGCTAAATTCTTGTGTGATCAGACATTTCCTCACTAAGGGATTATATTTTTGATTTTAATTTCTTTCACAGGAAAAAAGTCATAATTTGGAAATTTTCATTATGGTATGATCATAATTTTTTGATAAATTCATATGTACAAATAATTAAAAGAAAAAAAAGATTCCAAATTTTACTGGGAAAACCTATTATTATCTATGAATTTTTAAATCTGGTTTTTGAAAGCATCCCTCCAAGATCACTATTATTGTATTATTCACTATCATTAGTTGATTAGTATTAGTACTATATAATATGACTTCTATATTTTGGTAAAGGAATAATAATCACACAATCAGTGGTGTGTATATAGAAAGTTATTTTTAGAGGAGGGGCCCTAAATATTATCTTATCTTATATCTATGATTAGCTACCCCCAGAAATAATCTTTATTTCGTTTAAGCCCCCATTCAGTAGTTTTTGGTGAATGAACTTAAGCTAAGCTGCAAGTTTTTGCGAATTCTTATAAACCATCAACTAAAAGTGGGGTCTGGGGCTCCTCCCGACTTTTTCTTGGAAGGAGGCTTGCCTTAATGTTACCTTTTGCTAGAAAAAAATTTTTTTTTTGTTCAGATTATATCTAGTGATGGGCAAAATCGATAATTTTAGGTATCGAATACTTTGGTATCGAATACTTATAGGTATCGAATACTTTGGTATCGAATACTTATAGGTATCGAGTAATTTTAGGTATCGAGTACTTTTTTTCAATGTCGGGAAATGAACTTGAAGGGACAATTTTTTTAGGGCCTATCCATAATCAGACTAGTATTCAAAAAACTGAAAGCGATCCATCAAAAAGCCCCGTAGCTACGGGCCTGGAGGTGGATAGAGGCGAAGGATTTGGCGGGGGAAAAACCTAGCCGCGTCAAATTTCTCTCGCGGATGATAACGACTTGGGTTTGAGCGTTGCAAAATGAAAACGGAAACAGGCTGCGTTTGATCTACAGTAGGTATTATAAAGATTACTTCATTGAAAAATTTAAAACGAAATATGTCAATAAAGTATCGATACTTTTGTGGGTATCGAATACACTCGATACCTATAGGTATCGAGTACTTAAGTATTTGGTATCGATACCTGCCCATCACTAATTATATCCCCTGTTCTCAACACTGACTTCAGTCTATTCTAAATGAAATTGTGTTCTAAATCCTTAACCCAGGAAAAAGGAAGTTTTTTTATTCAAAAATTTCATTTATTATGTGTTTTCAAGGGCGCTGATTACGAATCTGAAGTTTGCTCCCACGTGGGGGGTCGGCTTCATATCGAAAATCGCAAAAAAAAAATAGATACTTCTTGCTCTTTTTTCGATTCTTCGCTTATATTTCAAAAACTATAAGTTTCTCGAAGATAATTTCAGTTACAAAGTTGAAGTAAACAAAATTTCTTACAAAATGTGATATTCAACTTTGATTTTCTGGAGAGTGGTTTTGCCGCTAGAGCGTGCTGAAGAATAGATATTTTTTGGCCTTTCCGCAAAAATAAGGAAAACGCGCGCTTCTACCCTCTACAAAATGAAAACTATTCAAGTTATCAACAAAAATTTTATACCACGTGAAGAACATTTAATTTTCTATAATTAACGTGCTTTCCATCATCATTTTTTGAGAAGGTGGCGGGAGTGAATCAAAAACAAAATAAAACCTGCGGCTCCCAGACCAAACGGACTTTTGCGGTTGTTATTCTGCAATCGGCGTTTTATTTCCGGTATAATACCAATAAAATGGGTTGTTTGGATTAGTGATGGGCAGGTATCGATACCAAATACTTCAGTACTCGATACCTATAGGTATCGAGTGTATTCGATACCCACAAAAGTATCGATACTTTATTGACATATTTCGTTTTAAATTTTTCAATGAAGTAATCTTTATAATACCTACTGTAGATCAAACGCAGCCTAATTCCGTTTTCATTTTGCAACGCTCAAACCCAAGTCGTTATCATCCGCGAGAGAAATTTGACGCGGCTAGGTTTTTCCCCCGCCAAATCCTTCGCCTCTATCCACCTCCAGGCCCGTAGCTACGGGGCTTTTTGATGGATCGCTTTCAGTTTTTTGAATATTAGTCTGATTATGGATAGGCCCTAAAAAAATTGTCCCTTCAGGTTCATTTCCCGACATTGAAAAAAGTACTCGATACCTAAAAGTACTCGATACCTATAAGTATTCGATACCTATAAGTATTCGATACCAAAGTATTCGATACCTAAAATTATCGATTTTGCCCATCACTAGTTTGGATGAATTGATGACTAAGCTCGCTTAAATAATAAATTTCTAAATTTATTTATTTATTATGCAAAAAATATACAGGGTGGTTCTAAAGTCCGTTTCGTGGCTTTTATTTGAAACCAACGTGTCCTATAGGGTCACGGAAGTAAGGTTTACCCCTAGGTAAGGGGCCATTCAAATATTACGTAAGCACTTTTTTGGTCATTTTTAACCCCCTCTCCCCCCTTGTCTGCAAAGATCAGCAAACCTCAACCCCCCTCAATGAGAGTATTGTTGCCAGCGTTATGAAAAACTCACAGAAAAAAAGTTTTTAAAATAACTTGAATATTCGCGGAGTTATTAGCATGTGAAAATAGCACTTTTTCGGACCTCAAAAAAAGTTCACAAATTTGCAATTTTTTGTATGTGTATTGTATTGTGTAGTTTTGTGTTTTCTTTAGTTGAATAAAGGCAAAATTTAATCAAAAAATTTAAATCTCTTGCAAATTTACGAACATTTCTTTTCCATGCACTAAGTTCCACTATGCACAATGACAATTAGCTGGTTATTAAACGCCCTTGATAGCTCAGTTGGTAGTTTCACTTTGCTAGTGTACAGAAAGTCCCCGGTTCAAACCCCAGGAACTTATTTTAGTGCATTTTACAGTAATATTATATTTAAAAAACTGACAGTTCCACTATGCACTATGACAATTAGCTGGTTATAAAACGCCCTTGATGGCTCAGTTGGTAGTTTCACTTTGCTGGTGTACAGAAAGTCCCCGGTTCAAACCCCAGGAACTTAACATGATGTTTTAGTGCATTTTACAGTAATATTATATTTAAAAAACTGACAGCTCCACTATGCACTATGATAATTAGCTGGAAACAAAACGCCCTTGATGGCTCCGTTGGTAGAGTCACTTTGCTGGTGTACAGAAAGTACCCGGTTCAAACCCCTGTAACGTAGCATCCTCTTTCAGCATTTAACAGTGATATAAAATTTAAAAAAACTGACAGTTCCACTATGCACTATGACAAAATTAGCTGGTTACGAAATGTCCTTGATGGTTCAGTTGGTAGAGTCACTTTGCTGGTGTACAGAAGGTACCCAGTTCAAACCCCAGTAACTTAAATTCCTTCTTTAATACATTTTACAGCAATATTAAATTTAAAAAACTGACCGTTCCACTATGCACTATGACAATTTGTTGGTTACGAAACGTCCCTGATAGCTCAGTTGGTAGAGTCACTTTGCTGGTGTACAGAAGGTACCCGGTTCAAACACCAGTAACTTAACTTCCTTCTTTAATACATTTTACAGTAATAATAAATATAAAAAACTGAACTATGCACTAGTCCCTATGAACGTCCCTGATGGCTCAGTTGGTAGAGTCACTTTGCTGGTGTACAGAAGGTACCCGGTTCAAACCTCAGCAACTTTTAGTAGGTTTTACAGTAATATTAAATTTAAAAAACTGCCCGTTCCACTATGCACTATGACAATTAGCTGGTTATGAAACGTCCTTAATGGCTCAGTAGGTAGAGTCGTGGTTCTGCTGTGCAGAAGGTTGTGAGTTCAAACCCCAGTAACTCAACTTCCTATTTAAGTGCATTTTACAGTAATATTAAATTTAAAAAACTGAGAGTTCCACTATGCACTATGACAATTTGCTGGATACGAAACGTCCCTGATGGCTCAGTTGGTAGAGTCACTTTGCTGGTGTAGAGAAGGTACCCGGTTCAAACCCCAGTAACTTAACTTCCTGTTTTAGTGCATTTTTCAGTAATATTAAATTTAAAAAACTGACCGTCCCACTATGCACTATGACAATTTGCTGGATACGAAACGTCCCTGATGGCTCAGTTGGTGGAGTCACTTTGCTGGTGTACAGAAGGTACCCGGTTCAAACCCCATTAATACATCCTGTTTTAGTGCATTTTACAGTAATATTAAATTTAAAAAACTGACCATCCTGCTATGCACTACGACAATTTGCTGGATACGAAACGTCCCTGATGGCTCAGTTGGTGGAGTCACTTTGCTGGTGTACAGAAGGTACCCGGTTCAAACCCCAGTAACCTAACATCCTGTTTTAGTGCATTTTTCAGTAATATTAAATTTAAAAAACTGACCGTCCCACTATGAACTATGACAATTTGCTGGTTACGAAACGTCCCTGATGGCTCAGTTGGTAGAGTCACTTTGCTGGTGTACAGAAGGTACCCGGTTCAAACCCCAGTAAGTTAACATCCTGCTTTAAAACATTTTACAGTAACATTAAATTTAAAGAACTGACAGTTCCACTATACACTATGACAATTAGCAGGCTATGAGATGTCCTTAATGGCTCAGTTGGTAGAGTCGTGGTCTTGCTGTGCAGAAGGTTCTGGGTTCAAACCCTACTATCCTCACTCTCTCTATACCCTATCTCTCTACTCTCGCTCTTCCTGATGCATGTGACCTAAGGCACTGGTGACCGAGTCGAGTCCGTTCACCCGTCGAAGATGGCGGGGCTCGGACGAGAGGAGGTCGTCCTGGCGGACCTGATCTGCTCCCCGGGGGGTCGCGGGCCTAGGGGGTTCTTCGGATAACCCCGAAAGCCCCTTCGCCCTGGGGGCCAGCAGAGAAAGGTCCGTCAGGAAGCCAGTTTTGCCAAAAATTTTAATTTTAGGGTACAATCCGCAATTTGTGGACGGTCCCCTAACGGAGTGCAATATGGGGATGATCCCCGAAGTTGTTGGATTGCAAAATTTTGACTCCATTACCCGTCTTTGGGCCCCCGCAGAAAGCCCAATTTTATGGCTAGATATGTTTAACGGTGACTGTAACTGCAGCAGTTACAGTCACCGTTAATTTTTGCAGTTACAGTCACCGTTAAACATATCTAGCAATAAAATTGGGCTGTACTCAGGGGTCCGAAAGACGGGTAATGGAGTCAAAATTTTGCAATCCAACAACTTCGGGGATCATCCCCATAGCACTCCGTTAGGGGACCGTCCACAAATTGCGGATTGTACCCTAAAATTAAAATTTTTGGCAAAACTGGCTTCCTGACGGACCTTTCTCCGCTGGCCCCCAGGGCGAAGGGGCTTTCGGGGGTTATCCGAAGAACCCCCTAGGCCCGCGACCCCCCGGGGAGCAGATCAGGTCCGCCAGGACGACCTCCTCTCGTCCGAGCCCCGCCATCTTCGACGAGTGAACGGACTCGACTCGGTCACCAGTCCCTTAGGTCACATGCATCAGGTAGAGCGAGAGTAGAGAGATAGGGTAGAGAGAGAGAAAGTGAGGATAGTAGGGTTTGAACCCAGAACCTTCTGCACAGCAAGACCACGACTCTACCAACTGAGCCATTAAGGACGTCTCATAGCCAGCTAATTGTCATAGTGTATAGTGGAACTGTCAGTTCTTTAAATTTAATATTACTGTAAAATGAATTAAAGCAAGATGTTAAGTTACTGGGGTTTGAACCGGGTACCTTCTGTACACCAGCAAAGTGACTCTACCAACTGAGCCATCTGGGACGTTTCGTAGCCCGCTAATTGTCATAGTGCATAGTTCAGTTTTTTAAATTTAATATTACTGTAAAATGTATTATAGAAGGAAGTTAAGTTACTGGGGTTTGAACCGGGTACCTTCTGTACACCAGCAAAGTGACTCAACCAACTGAGCCATCAAGGACGTTTTGTTACCAGCTAATTGTCATAGTGCATAGTGGAACTGTCAGTTTTTTAAATTTAATATTACTGTAAAATGCACTAAAACAGGATTTTAAGTTCCTGTGGTTTGAACCGGGTACCATCTGTGAACCAGCAAAGTGACTCTACCATCTGAGCCATCAAGGACGTTTTGTTTCCAGCTAATTGTCATCTGCAACTGTCAACTGTTAGTTTTTTAAATTTAATATTACTGTAAAATGCACTAAAACAGGACGTTAAGTTCCTGGGGTTTGAACCGGGTATTACTGTACACCAGCAAAGTGACTCTACCAACTGAGCCATTAAGGACGTTTTGTTTCCAGCTAATTGTCATCTGCAACTGTCAACTGTTAGTTTTTTAAATTTAATATTACTGTAAAATGCACTAAAACAGGACGTTAAGTTCCTGGGGTTTGAACCGGGTATTACTGTACACCAGCAAAGTGACTCTACCAACTGAGCCATCAAGTACGTTTTGTTACCAGCTAATTGTCAAAGTGCATAGTGGAACTGTCAGTTTTTTAAATTTAATATTACTGTAAAATGCACTAAATCAGGATGCTAAGTTCCTGGGGTTTGAACCGGGTACCTTCTGTGCATCAGCAAAGTGACTCTACAAACCGAGCCATTAAGGACGTTTTGTTACCAGCTAATTGTCATAGTGCATAGTGGAACTGTCAGTTTTTTAAATTTAATATAACTGTAAAATGCACTAAAACAGGATGCTAAGTTCCTGGGGTTTGAACCGGGTACCTTCTGTGCACCAGCAAAGTGACTCTACAAACCGAGCCATTAAGGACGTTTTGTTACCAGCTAATTATCATAGTGCATAGTGGAACTGTCAGTTTTTTAAATTTAATATTACTGTAAAATGCACTAAAACAGGATGCTAAGTTCCTGGGGTTTGAACCGGGTACCTTCTGTGCACCAGCAAAGTGACTCTACAAACCGAGCCATTAAGGACGTTTTGTTACCAGCTAATTGTCATAGTGCATAGTGGAACTGTCAGTTTTTTAAATTTAATATAACTGTAAAATGCACTAAAAGAGGATGCTAAGTTCCTGGGGTTTGAACCGGGTACCTTCTGTGCACCAGCAAAGTGACTCTACAAACCGAGCCATTAAGGACGTTTTGTTACCAGCTAATTGTCATAGTGCATAGTGGAACTGTCAGTTTTTTAAATTTAATATAACTGTAAAATGCACTAAAACAGGATGCTAAGTTCCTGGGGTTTGAACCGGGTACCTTCTGTGCACCAGCAAAGTGACTCTACAAACCGAGCCATTAAGGACGTTTTGTTACCAGCTAATTGTCATAGTGCATAGTGGAACTGTCAGTTTTTTAAATTTAATATAACTGTAAAATGCACTAAAACAGGATGCTAAGTTCCTGGGGTTTGAACCGGGTACCTTCTGTGCACCAGCAAAGTGACTCTACAAACCGAGCCATTAAGGACGTTTTGTTACCAGCTAATTGTCATAGTGCATAGTGGAACTGTCAGTTTTTTAAATTTAATATAACTGTAAAATGCACTAAAACAGGATGCTAAGTTCCTGGGGTTTGAACCGGGTACCTTCTGTGCACCAGCAAAGTGACTCTACAAACCGAGCCATTAAGGACGTTTTGTTACCAGCTAATTGTCATAGTGCATAGTGGAACTGTCAGTTTTTTAAATTTAATATAACTGTAAAATGCACTAAAAAAGGAATAATTTTTTTGGAAATTTTAATAAAATATTATCATGGGATAGCGATTATCATATTTAAATAATTATCATGCTACACAGGCATCCTACCACTGCTCCAGCGTTGATTCAATAACATTAAAACTTATTAGTTATTGGATGTTATTTCTTTGAGACGCATGTGGCCTGAAGTTTGTCTATGGGAAAAGATTCAGTAAATGTTTTTGATATTTATTAGTTGACTTTTTTAATGAAGAAACGTTAATGATTTAATTTTATTTTTTATTATAATGGCAATTTTAAAATATTTGTTGATTAAAAGAAGCCTTTTGATTTTAAAAAAGCATTTAAGACTTGTGATCACCAGGATCTTTATGGGCCTCACTTTCTCAGGAACCAAACTCCCGGGCCTTGAATCTTTGTGGAGCTTGGGTATTCCAAGTGGCACACGACAGCAACATCACCAGGATCGCGATCTCAAAGGATTCACTAAATTAGGAATTCTTTACGATCGCGATTCCGTTCTCGCAAAGTGTAAAACGTCTCTATGGTTACCTCAGTGATTGTTAAATGACCTAAAAATTTTAATAAGGAAGTTGCATGTGTCAGATTTTCAAAAACAAACAAGTGTTCCGTATGGTTTTTTGTATGGTAAAATGAAATATCTAGTCAGTTTTTCAAAAAAATGTACAGGTAATTAAATATTTTAATTTAAAAGTCGAGAAAAAAACACGTGACTGAAAACGTTTATTGTTAAAACTTTAAGATGACGTCAACAATAATGCCATCAACTCCATTGCTTTACAACAATGTTTAGTATAAGATGACGTCACATCCAAACTCTTGGCGTTTTCGCGCGCTTTTAAAAAGGGGATTTTTGTTAATATTTTTGGCAATCAAAAAATTTCTCGATCGGCCTCAAATTTTGGGTAGTTGCTTATTTTTGCTAGAGGAATCGATTAAAAAAATAAAAAAAAATCATGCAACTTCCTCATTGTAACCATAGTTTTAGTTCAAGTTTTGCTGGTCGAGGACGTTAGTGTCTATGAAAACAAAATTCCCTGGGGCCGTTCGATCTTCTAATCTGTGATTTGAACTTGAGCCTACAAAAGAACAAAATCTCCAACTCAACTCCTAAAAAATGTGGATTGTTTGTAAACAATTTGAAATTTGATTCGCGATAAATGTTACGAGTTTTTTTGTAAGTTTAAAAAGAATCATGAACTTAAATTTTTTTCAAATTTCAGGCTTCACCAAGCCATTTTTTAAGGAAATTTCACTGCGGGGAAAAGTCCACAAACTTTTCGTCAATGTTTTTAGGTTGAGATTGAGGGGGTATATTACGCAGAGACCCCTCTACAATTCGCTCACTCCTTTCAAGAACGTCATATCTCAAAAATCAAAGATATTTAGTTATGACTGTTTTCGGAAAGCTCTGAAGGAGTACTACAACCCTGCGAAACCCTCATATTTTTAAACTGAATAGTAAAGAAATTAACCAGATTCTTATTATTTATTTTCAATGCAATTCTAAACTTTCAAATGCCTCTCCTGAAAATTTAGGTTTTTTGAGATATGACGTTCTTGAAAGGAGTGAGCGAATTAGGGAAGGCCATGTCAGTTTAAAGGGGATCTGGAGGTTTCTCCCCTGGGAAAATTTTGAAAACTAGTTGCAAAAAGGCGTTTATTGGTAAAAAATGAGACAGCAAAAATTTTATTAAAAAGTATGGATTTTCTTGATTTTAAATGTCAACACACCAAATGAAATTATAATGGTCTGATGGAGTATTGATTGAAAAAATTTTTGATGCAGTTAACCAGTTTACCTTTTTCGCTTTGGGAGCAAACTTTCATCACTGTGGGGGCAAAATAGACCACTGTGGGGTCATTTGGCCCCAAACTTCGTACTTAAAACATGGCCTGGGCTTCACCCCAATCTCCATCAGAGAAAATTTGCATCTAAATACACGATTGCGAAATACGTTTTCAATTTTGACAAAAATGTTATGATAAACGCTTTAAAAATATATGCTGATTTTCGCTGCCAATATTTATATATTTGTACTATTTTGAATAATTAGTATTGTAATTATGTCACTAGTCACTGGAAAAATATAAAAAGTACCCATAAATGTAAAAACTTCGATGATAAGTGACTCTTTCTAGTTCACAATACTTAGTACAGCAACCCTAAATTCTATTAAGATGTTCGTTCCGCGAAGTGCTTGGCGAGAAAGCATAACGCCAAGAAGTTGTTATTACCCTGATTCTTAAAATTTACCGGACTCATCAGCACGGCATAAGAAGGTAACACAAGAGAGCAGAGGGCAAGTACTAGTCTACCCGACTATAACGGAAAAAGTGGTGACTATTGATTACTCTTCCTTCCACAGAGGTACAGAATATACCTGAACGACCGAACAAAGTTCGGGGGAAATTCTGGATATTGTGGGGAAATTTTTGTCCAAGTTTATAAAGAAATATACTCAACAAATTCAAGTTGTTTAACAAATATTTTGGCTGGGGACAGTATCTTAATCCCCAAATTCTACGAAAATTAGGTGAAAACTACAGTATTACGGATGAATAGCAGAAAACTACGGATCTAAGCCAAAAAGACAAGCTTCCTGGGACCTGAAAGTTTACTTTTACTTGCGTTTGAATTGATATGCAGGAAGAAAAACATTCTTGACCGGGATGGTGATTTTCACTAAAAATAGGCTTTATTTTAAAAATCGGGAATGAAAATATGGAACAATTTTAGGGAAATTTAAAGGAAAATATTACGACAATTTTTGGGGAAATTTTGGACAGATACAATTGAGTTCTGGTACATTTTCTGCACCCCTGGTCCTCCGCTATCAAGTCGCCACTTTTTCCGTTATAGTCGGCTAGACTAGTTCTTGCCCTCCGCTCTCTTGTGTTACCTTCCGTGCTGATAAGTCCTAACAAGGATGAAACTGGTCCATGGTTGGAGGCAACGCTTGAGAGTTGGAGTTTTTACACTTATATTCCGCTATACTATATTCATTTAGAATTGGCGCTTGAGAAACAGTGCTTTCCCCCACGCTAGAAGCGTAACCATTAGTTACGCTCTTCAAGCAGCCAATAGTAAGCCTTCTTCGTCACTTTGACGTGGATAGTTGCTATGGTTACCGATCGGTGGTGGGGGAAGGAAATATTTTCAAGCGTCAGTTCAAAATGAACAGAGTATAACCAGCCGCAATGGTGAAAAACTAACTTTATTATTATTATTACTACCACCCATAAATGATTGCATAAGAACTCTTGTCGACAATGTGCCTTGCAAATATGCAATTAGTAAAAAATTTTATCATGTTTATATGTAAATGTTTATTGAAAAATTTACACCTTCTATAAAACTTATAGACAATCTGAAAAAATATTCTTTGAATTATTGTTTTAATAATAGAAATAGAAACTTTCAGGGAGCTTTCAATGAGGCTTAATCGAGGAGAATTCTAGAGCAGAATATTCCTAAAAAAACCTGTCTGATATTTTTCTTATTTTATTAGAAAGTAAAATATTATCTTAATTTTTCTTTAAATAATCATTGGCTTACATGAAAAGTCACTATGGAATCTACTAAAAGCAATAAGCCAATGCTAAAGAATGGGCAAATTTCCTAAATATTACTAAGCTGAAAAGCGAAGTGTGTTGGTGAAATTTCATGACCAAAAAGAAATCGGTTGTACATCACCAAATTAGGCATAGCGTCATACAGAGTAGTTGAGTATGAAGTGACTTTTAGTGCCTTTCAACTGTTAGCTGACAATATGATAGTTTATAGGTAGTTTTAAAAATTTTTTACTAATAATAATTTAAAAAATTTTATTTAAGTTGTAAAGCATTCTAATATTTACCCCATTTGAGTGAGCGGTGTCAGTTTCTTGCAGGGTTGGACGGTTTAAACCAAATGGTTTTTTTACCAAAAAAACCACTTGGTTTTTTTTAGAAATTATAAAATATTTTCAGGATTTTTCAAGAAAGTGTTATTAAGTATAATCTTTTGCACAAAATTAAAAGGTCAGATTTATCAAAAAATTGACATTTTAAGGTGATTAAAAATCAGAAATATTTTAATTTAATGGTTTTAGTTATTGAATTCTCTCTAAACTTAACCTTAAATGCTTAAGTTAAACTTATTATATGTTGCAAGAGATAGTTCATTTATTAATTTCCTTTAATATGAAGCATTATTTCAAAGAGTAACTAAAGATACACAAAAGTTATCTGTTTCCCCCTGATAAAGTATGGCTTGGATTTTAATTAATTGATAAAACCAATTTGTCTTATTTGTCAGTCATAAAAACCAGTTGGTTTTTTTACTAAATTAATAAAAACCGTTTATTTCTTTAATGATAAAAACCAGTTGGTTTGTTTATAAACAGATAAAAACCAGTTGGGTTTTTTACTAAATTAATAAAAAACGTTAATTTCCTTAATGGGATTAAACCCGTTTTTTTTTGCCAACCCTGGTTTCTTGGAAATGTGGGTGGTTGCTCATGAGAGGTTTTGCTGTAATCACTAACTTTTAATTTTCTCATAAAATATAGCTCTCTTTCATGTGTAATTTCTATAAACAGCTATTTTACTTTCTTAAGCAACATAATGGACAATTGCAGTCAAAAAATGTTTTAATCTTAATGTGTTCAGAATGGCTTAAAATCTCCAGAAAACTTTCCAACATACCTTTCAAAGCATTAAAATAAAGTTTAACAATCATTCAGCGTAGTAAGATATTCCGCTCTCTAGTTTTTTTTACAGCCTTGTGTTTCCCACATTTCCAAGAGACGTTTGACATTACCCTGTTAGGAGCTTTTCTGTAATAAATATCTCATATTTGACTAACAAAATTTTTGTGGGAAAAACAAGCGTACATTGGGATTCAATAGAGAATTTTCAATAAGTTAAAATTGAAAATTTTGAGTTTTAAGAGGTGCGGCAAAACTGCATTGCTTCTTATTGTAATTCCTACTTTTGATATGCTTTGTGTCTAATCGCATTTCTTTTTTAGAGAATGAAATGAATATTTAGAGCAATGACTTTGGAATTTGAGAAATTCAAAGACACGTGTAAAGCTTTCGTACACGTTTCCTCTCAACTAGGCGATGATTGGTGCCTCAAAACTCTTATCAAACAGGGCACAGAGGAATTGTACTTGGAAAAAAGAGTGGTTAAGCTGAACTCTGCTGAACCTAAGTCCATCCATAGTGATGGTACTGCTATAGACTCCAACTCTTCATTTATTACATTTGTTTACCACATAGTATACAGTCACAGTTATTCCGTCCCCGTTCTTTGCTTCAATGGCCATCGAGCAAGTGGAAAGCTTCTTTCCCTAGAAGAGATTTGGGAGAACATTCCAGAGTGTTACCAAAGTACTGAACCTAGTCAGAAGTGGAACATGGTGACTCAACAGGAGCATCCTAAGTTAGGCATACCTTGTTTTATGCTGCACCCCTGTCATACAAATGACCTGGTACCCAGTAACACATCCTCCAACTACATTATTAGTTGGTTGAGTGTTGTTGGTCCGGTAGTTGGACTAAATTTATCTTTGGAGTACGGCAAGTTTTCCTAGCATCCAATGTAACATCCTTGCTGAGCATTGGAACTACTTAAACAATCAATGAAATGATACTTAATTTACTATGCATATTTATGATCTGTTATTATTTAAGAGACATTTTTAATATTGAATTTCTTCAAATTTAATTTCTTATATCCTACATTTATGAATCTGTCAAATAAAAGTGCAAGAGTTTACTTACATTTTTAACAAGCTTATTTTCATTTGATAGTTCTTGCAGTTTAATTGCTAATAATTGTTGCTTCTGAGCAGTAGCCAATAGTGGATCCAGGGGGGGCTAGGGGGTTTGAGCCCCCCCCCCCAAAAAGTTTCACACTATATAATATGGAATTTTATGCACCAAATGAGTCAAAACCATGTTATTTTAAGGTCAAATTTTCAAAAATTTGGTGAGGGATGACCCCCAGACCCCCTTGATATTTGTAACTATTACTACAACTCTATTTTATATTTAGCTCTTCAAAACGCAAAAATTCTATCATAAAATATATATCCGAAATTCGGATGAGGTGTACCAAAACAAGTTGAAAAGTTGTTTTTTTACTTAAATTTTCAAACATTTTCTGGGGAAGGACCCCCAGACCCTCTTGGTACTTGTAACCAGTGTGATTCCTTGGATTTTTTTTAGTGATGGGCAGGTATCGATACCAAATACTTAAGTACTCGATACCTATAGGTATCGAGTGTATTCGATACCCACAAAAGTATCGATACTTTATTGACATATTTCGTTTTAAATTTTTCAATGAAGTAATCTTTATAATAGGTACCTACTGTAGATCAAACGCAGCCTGTTTCCGTTTTCATTTTGCAACGCTCAAACCCAAGTCGTTAATCATCCGCGAGAGAAATTTGACGCGGCTAGGTTTTTCCCCCGCCAAATCCTTCGCCTCTATCCACCTCCAGGCCCGTAGCTACGGGGCTTTTTGATAGATCGCTTTCAGTTTTTTGAATATTAGTCTGATTATGGATAGGCCCTAAAAAAATTGTCCCTTCAGGTTCATTTCCCGACATTGAAAAAAAGTACTCGATACCTATAAGTATTCGATACCAAAGTATTCGATACCTAAAATTATCGATTTTGCCCATCACTAATTTTTTTGGAGGAGTAAAAATACTTCTAGCCTTTTTAGGAGGAGTGAAATACGGAAATAACATAAACTACAAATACGTAGAGACAATTTTTTTTATAAAAACGTTTACTTTTTTTATTGAACATAAAGTGAAAAAGAAAAAATGAGTATGCTATTTGGTTTTTAACAATTAAAGAATATGATAAGTATTTGTAGAAAATGTTAAGCAAATTAGAAAAATTGAAACAAATAAAAAAACAAAACAATCCAAACAAACAATTAGTAGAAAATATAAAAGTTGGTGTTTAGAGTAGACAAAAAATATTAGTTGTTTTAGGTAGGGCTCCATGCATTTTTAAACTAAACCTTTGTTGAAAATTCAAAGCGTGAAAATACTCCTGGCAAGTTTTTAAAAGAGTATTTCTGATTTTCAATGCGAGAAATACGCTCTTAAAGTATCTCTGCTTGTAACTATATTATTACAACTCTATTTTACATTAAGTTTGTCAAAACACAAAAATTCTACCTTGAAATCAGATGAGGCTTACTAAAACAAGTTGAAAAGTGGGTTTTTTACTTAAATTTTCTGGGGGAGGACCCCCAGACCTTTTAGTTGTTAAAGCAGGATAATTCACTACCTTTTCCATATTAAGGCAAGAAGATTCAATTGAATTATGAAAATTCTTAGCCCCCCCAAAACCAAATCCTGGACCTGTGCCCCTGGCAGTAACTATACTCCATATACATCAGGGCTGCTACATCTCCGGGGTAGCCCCGGAAATCCGTTTTCATGAATCCTGTAATTCCGGGTTTTATCGAAATTGTAGAAAATTTCTAGCTCCACAAGAAAGCACAAAATAGGTCAAATTAAAAAATAAGCGCCTCTAAATGCTCCGAACTTCTAGATTCAGTATAAAAGGTTCATTGCTCTTAAAAATTTTCTGGGATTTTAAGTTGAAGTCAGTAGCACCCAATACCACTTTTAGGTAGTTATTATGGTACTTGTAGATATTTTGAATGTTCAAAATTGAATATTTTTGATTTTCCATGGTGGGGGATAAATTGTCTGAAATTCCAACACGCATGTATTGAAATATTTAGAAAGCAAGAGGATTATATCCTTGTACACACCCCTAGGAAACTTGTTCTACTTACTTTGTACAATTCCTTTCAAATTTTCTCTGTTATATTCCCTATGTTTCAATACTTACATATACCTTTGACAGTTCAGTGGCACAGCTACAGAACAGGCTTTGATAGCCCTTTTCACTTCAGCGGAATGGACGATGAGATAATACCATGGAAGTAAGAAGATAGGGAACTGCCGTGGTGTCCATCTCGCTAATGGATTTCCTAGGCGCCAAAGATCGCACCTTTTGAGGAGTAACTACGTAAGAAACTGCCGGACCCCTCCCTCAAATTTTGACATCCTTTTTCGTAAGTGCTGTTTTTATTCTCCTTGAAAATTAAGTGACTTATACAAAGAAGTTGTCCTTTTTGGGTGTAATCCTAAGGGTTCAAAAATGAGTCGAAACACTACTTTTCGGGGTTGAAATTTCAAAATGTTTGGAGGGTCAATCCCCAGAAAAAGTGTTTACGTCAGATTTCCTAATTCAATTTTTTTGTTAAATTTATTTTTGGTTGAGTTTTGAAATTATTTATGCAAGAAACACGAGATTTTCGAAAATGCAGTATCGTACGTAAGCATCACTCATATCCCCCTCCCACCTTATCAGGAAAAATAACAAAAAGCAACCCCCTCCCCCCTTAGGTGCTTACGTAATATTTGAATGGCCCCTAACAGTGAAACTGTGAAGAAGCCTTTAATGCCGATTCATCCTTTCAAATTTTCCAAAATACTAAATCTAGTATTTCTTACATCATTTTTGTAATAATATCTTTAACTACAGTAGTTTGAATGACAACAGAACTTTTAAATTGTGTGACTAAATATGGTGGATAACTGCATTTCCCTTAAGTCAAAAATTTATTTTCCAAGAGGAACTTCCGAAGTCTGTTCTTCATATCATCTCTCCTAACTCAAAACATGGACAATTTTCCACCTTGATTTCTGATATTTTAAAGACCAAAAAACCAAGTGTAGAAAAAGAGAATAAAACTTACATACTAATAGATTATAACTTAAAGTTTAATAAATCATTATACTATGTACAGAATAAAAGTCATCAAGTTTTGAAATCCTGCCTCCACATATATACAGAGTGCATGGATTAAGAAATGGACAATGTACACAATTCACATTTTTCATTGTGTTAATGTTTCTATCAAACTATTTTTTTTCAAGAGATCAGGTAGCAAACTATTCTCAATTTTGATCACTCTTAGGATATTTTTTTTATACAAGTTTGGCATTTTCAGAAACACGTTTCAACTTTCGTAAACTTTGTATTTTTAAGAAAACTACTTGCACCAGTCAACAAAATTCGAGTAGCACCGCACTTACAATAATACCTGATTACGAACCAACAGTGAATTAGGTACACACAATCATTATTATGCAAAGCATTAGTGGAAAGAATCGAGATTCTTAAAACTCAACACAATTTATACAATTTACCATCTCGGTAACAATTATAATATATGCCACGGAACTAACTGATCTGAAAATAAATAAAAAACAATTTATGTACATTTTCAGAACTGCTATCAAACCAAAAAGAGAGGTCATGGAGAGGCCATGAAACAGTCAAAAAAAGTAAGTAACAAAGAGAAAAATATCACATTTTTATAAATCTATGTGACCACAATAGAAAGCATCGAGGAATGATTTTTAAGGTGAGCTAAGATCTGGAAGACATTTTTAAGAAATAAATATTTAGATTCAACTTAAAACAAACTGAAATTAAAGAATAACGTGATTTGTACTGATCATTAACTTGGATAGTACTTGCATCTTAATAAAGAATTAGCATTATACACAATGCTAAAAAAGTGGTATAAAATTTTGTGTGTGTACCCCGAGATTGAGGTTTACTTACACAATATGTTTAATTTATTACGAGGTTCTAATATTTAAGAGATATTTTTTGTGGTTTATTACTCGAATAGTTCTTGATTGTAATTTATTCGGAAATATACTTTTCTCTGGACAGTTTTATAGTTTTTTTAATCACAATAAAAACTTTGGTCTATACAAAAAAGTGATAAGCTTTGTGTAGGTCAGATAGAAGAGCTGTCTATCGAAATGAAAGGACATTAAATTAATTTATATATTCAATCTATAAAATATTTCTCCCTAATTTTGGAGAAATAAATCGAAAGAACATCAGTAAGTTACTGCTACTCAGATCATTTTAAGCAGCAAGCCATTCAAACAATGAAGCTAAAAACACTCATGCTAAAAAGTATAAAAATGAAGTTATTTACAGAAAAAAAATCATTCAGATGACTAGCACAGGCATAATGGATTGTGACAAAATACCAAAGAACAGTAAAACAACTGTTAAAAGCACAAAAAATAATTCACTCGTCAATTTTAAATAGGAGAGTTCATGCTCATCGGTGCAACATTCATTGAGGTGTATTTTGTTTGTTTGGAGATGTTTAAGGACTCGTAACTATCCAAATGCATAACTTGTGTTGATTATAAGGAAACGAAATGTCCTCTCTATTTTTATAGATTGGTATTCTTACGAGAAACTTTTTAGTCGGGATAACTTAATTTATATCCTAATTTCCGGACCTCAATACGTTGCAAGCTCAGCTTTCAAGATATTTGAGATTCATAAAGAAGTACAGGGTTGCCAACCTTTTCCAGAAAGCTTCAGGAGCCCAGGGAAAAAAATTCCGGATTTCTTATGCTACTTCAGGAGTAGGGCGAAACTGCTATCTCCGGAACCACCAAAACGGTACAAATATTGCAGAAAGCATGACCGCTAAATTTTTTCAATCGTTTTAAAGCCAACCATGGTTTGTAACCCGACTTGGAAACACTAGCCATGTCTTTTGCGGTCAATTTTATCGAAGAAAGGAAAGAACTCGATACTATTTTGAGCCTCAACCATTGCAATGCCATTTAGCGTTCCAGTAGGGCTTACCATCGTAACAGATTATAAAGCATTAAACATGGAAAGGGTATTTCCGGAGTATTTAACACTTATTGCGGATTTTCAGTACTCTAACGGAAAAACTCCGGAAGTTTCGGAGTTGTTGGCAACCCTGGAAGTATCTCTCACTCCAAACTTTCACGTCAGAAACCACAGCTCAGCTATAAGACAACGCCTAAACATAACCGAGCCGTCCGGAACGATTGCGGCTCGCTAGGAAACTAAAGTGTCGACAGGAAACACACCGAAGATGCAGCGTTACAAACCAATAAGGAGGGAAAAACACTTGGCTTTCGAGAGTTCGTCATAAATAGTTACGTCAGCCTCACACTGCTTGTCTCGTGGACGGCCATCTCAGGGAAATTGATTGATTGTGCACCTCGGCTAACAACATCACACAGAACCTAAGAGAAGGGACAGTTGATATGTGACGGATGTCGTTTCTGATCGGGGTCACTGACTCTTGAGCGGCTGGGCAGCTGGGGTCAGCCGCAGCTGGTACACCTGCTCGAAGTTGCCATCCTCGGTGGAGATGTTGCTGCGGCTCTGCTTCAGGGTCTCCAGGAAGTGGCTGATGTGCTTGAAGCTTTTGTCCGTGTTGTGGTTGGCGTCAGCATCGCCGTTTTCCATGGTGGAGGTCAGCTTCTTGTTCAGTTCTCTCTGCTCAGCCAGCTGGAATAGTTGAATTAGTCTTATTCCTTCAAAATGTTTATTTACTTCTTACAATTAAGTCGATATATTTGTTAGTGAATAGCAATTTCATGCCTATGAAGTAATTATTATGTATTGCCACACTATTACCATTTCATTAACTTTAATACACTGTATTAAAAAAACTAGGGAGCTATGGCGCACCAACCCCTGTAAACTGCTTGCGCTGGACCTTTTGGATCACTTCGCAATCCTCACAGAACCCTACTCAGCACTGAACTTTATAACTCACTTTATAAAACGTCTTCAAAAACTTTTTAAAACAAGATTTGTAAAATTTATGTATTGAAAATCATATTGTTGTGTTTTAATGTTATATTTAGCTTCAAAATTTTGTTTAATTTGCCTCTAATTGAATAAGATGTAATACATAACTTTTTTATGTATATGTAAAAATTATAAATACAGCAGTTATTGCATTTAAAATTTTATGTTTGTAAGGGGTCATCCATAAATTACGTGAGGCGTTTTTTCCGAAATCTGGACCCCCCTCCCCCCTTGGTGAGATTTTGCTGGACCCCCCCTCCCCCAAGTGAGATTTACCTACAACTTTTTAAAAATAATTTGCAGTATCTTAGCTGTTTCTCATACTTAAAAAAAGAAAATCGTATAATTTCTAACTTAAAAAGTTGACGTGAGATTTTAATCGACCCCCCTCCCCCCTTGGTGAGGTTTGGTGAGATTTTTCTAAACCCCTCCCCCCCCTTTTTGACCTCACGTAATTTATGGATGACCCCTAACAAAAAACTATTTTCCAACTTTAATAATAATATAAAGAACAAAATTAAACGGTCAAAAATTTTTTCCATATTTGGTCCATTTTTCTGATTTTTTTTAAATTTGCCTCTAATTGAATAAGGGGCCATTCATTAATTACGTAAGGGTCCCGAGGGGGAGGGGGGGTTGGAAAAATCTCTACATACCCTTACTTGGGGGGGTGGGGGGGTCAAACCAATTCTTACGTAAGATTTTCCAAGTTAATGTACACAAATTCCAGAGAGACTAGAGATAATAATATAATGGTAATATGTAGTTGACAGCAAGAATATTACTTATCTGTTGAAAAATAAAAATCTTTGATTTACGTCAAACTGAGAGTTTTAGTGTAACTGATCCTTTTCTAACATTTTATTACTTTGAAAAACGAAATGGAATCTTACGTAAGAATAGGGGAGGGAGGGGTTTGAAAAATCTTACGTACCCTTACATGGGGGGAGGGGGGGTCAAAAACTACCAAAATCATCCTTACGTAATTAATGAATGGCCCCTAAGATGTAATACATAACTTTTTTATGTATATGTAAAAATTATAAATACAGCAGTTATTGCATTTAAAATTTTATGTTTGTAATAAAAAACTATTTTCCAACTTTAATAATAATATAAAGAACAAAATTAAACGGTCAAAATTTTTTCCATATTTGGTCCATTTTTCTGAAACATGTCACTGTTAAGGGGTTAAGAGCTTCATTATCTCTTGGTAAAAAGCTTAAGAACAAAATGGTTTAAAATCACTCACTTTAACTTGGAGCTCAGTTACTCGTTTGCAAAGAATCTTTACATCTTCGTTTTCAGCAGTTATTTGCTTTTGATTGCTATCAGCCAACTCTTTAATCTATGAATAACAAACAGGAAAATATTAATTATGCATCATTAAAAATTAAAGAGTTTGTAAAAAATAACATAAAAGAAACTAAGATTACTCCCAAGTCATTGTATTTGTTTTTGTAAGAAAAGGGATTTTTGAAGCAAACGAGAGATTTAATATATACTAATCTTAAGAAGTTTTGAGCACATTTTAAAAAAATACTAGAGTGAATATACTTTATTACAAAAATTGTTACTCAGTGCAAAAAATCAGCTGTACTTACTTGATTTTCTAGCAGAGAAATCTTTTTCTTTAAGTCAGATACAACATTTTTGTGTTCAATTTCCATTTTCTGATTTTTAAGCTCACTTTCATTAAGCTGTCAAGAAAAAAATTTAAAAGCAATGAGGAAGAATACCAAAATACATAAAGATTCAGGTCATTTTTTCTGTTGTTTTGGTCACTAATTTAAGAAACTAGTGATTTCAGATGATGGATCATAGGACAGTTAATATAAGTGACAAAAATCAGTAAGATATTTTAAATTATCCTCAATAATGCCTGTTTTGTAAAAACACTATAAAGACCTTAATAATATGGATCATAAAAATTTACAGCTGTCATTTTTATTAATTTACATTAATTAATTTTATTGTCATTTACATTAATCTTATCCTTAATTTTAAAGAATTCAAAGAAAATTAAAATAATCAAGCATTTAAAACATTTTCATAAATAATTTAACCGTAAAATGTTTTAGATATTAAATTTTCTTAAATTGTTTTTATATGAAAAATAAGTTTGGAGTTGAAGCAAACCTTTTTTTCTAAGTAAGCTACTCTTTGTTGCAGCTCGGTCATATTGTTTTTCCTGAGAGTGCTTTCACAACTTTTAATATCTTCAGTAGAGTGGCTACCAGAATTTCCAGCATATTTCTAATAAACAAAAACAATAGTCAACATAATACCCTAACATTATCATTTCAAATTTAAATAAAAACTATGTCAGTTTAGATCAGATCAATTTTAAATCAATTTATAGAATATATTATTTTTTTCTAAGCAAGAGCAAGAAAAAAAAGCATGGGTTAAATGCCATTAAATTGATAAAAGTAAATGACTAACTTTATAAAGAATGAGTGGATAGCAAGATTTAGAAACAAAACTAACATTAAAAACTTTATTAAACAGGGAACATTAAAACATTTTAAACAGGGATGGATTAATAGGGGGTACTTGCAGGGTTGGCAAAATCCCGGGTTTTTTTTAAAAAACCCAAGTGGGTTGGGTTTTTTCAATAAAACCCTGAAAAAACCCATGTAAAACTGGGTTTTTTCGGAAAAAGTGTGGTTTTTTTTCAAAATTAAGTGGTTTTTTCCTAGAAAGTAAGTGGGTTTTTTCAAATTTTAGTAAGTTCTTTCTATGTTAAATGTGTTTGGTCAAAAAAATGTCAGTTTTTCCACACATAAGTGTGTTTTTTTCAAAGTTTTTATACTTTGAAAAACCCACTGAAATTGTAAAATCACCCCTTATTTTCTGAAACCTGGTTTAAATTCTGAAAAAACCCACAAAAATTTAAAAAATATCCTTTACTTTGAAAAAACCCATTCAGTATTGAAAGAAATCTATTCAACTTTGAAAAAACCCACTGAAATTTAAAAAAATCATCTTTATTTTTATATCTAGTTTGAACTTTAAACGTCCTAAATTTTGAAAAAAAAAACCTTCAATAATTAAAAAACCAACTGCACTGAATAATGAAAGAACCTATTTAACTTTAAAAAAAACTCCCTGAAATTGAAAAAACACCATTTAATTTTTAAAACCTAGTTTAAATTTTGAAAAAACCCATTAAAATTTTAAAAATATCTTTAATTTTGAAAATAATCGTATTAAACTTTGAAGGAACTGCCAAAATCTTGATTTTTTTTTTAAAAACCCAAAAATGGGTCCAAAATGTGGGTTTTTTTCACATGGGTTTTCTTGAAAAAACCCATTGGGTCCAATCCAGCCAACCCTGGGTACTTGCCCCTCTTATCCCACATATAAAAATGTGAAAACTAATTTGTTTCACATGGAGAGTTTAGGTTAGTAAAAATGGAACTGATAATGTAAATTTTACTTTAACAATTTAATGCTGGACTATTTTTTAGAATATGAAAGAAAATTGGAGGTTACTGTAGAAAAGGAGAATTTTTCATGGCATTCAATATGAATACTATCATTTAAAGATTTAATAACACCTGAATCACCTATCTAACCATGTCATTTCCCCAATTGCTTTTATAATGCGTTGTAAACAATTATAGCTACAAACAAAATGCGTAAAATATGATTCCAACTCACCACCAACTGAGATTGTAAGTCACTTATTTTCTGCAAGAGTTCTTTGATATGCTGTTGAGCTTCGGACTCTCTGAGCTTAACAGCTATAAGTTCCTCTTGAATAAGGATCATGGTGTTCTCTGGATAAGCTTCTTTCAAGCACTGATTCACCTGGAATACAGAGTGGTTTCAGTTTCTATTGCACTCTGTAACTGTCGATTGGTAAGAAAGTTACTACAGTCGAGTCCGCTTAATGTGATCGCAATTGTCCGAGACTAAACTGATAACATTATCCGATCGATAACAATAAGCGATCTCATATCAAAAGCAGCAAACAGTGTAACTAGATTGTTTGCATTAAAATCAAAATCATGTAATACAGTCGAATCCGCTTAATGTGATCACGGTTAATGTTATCAATCGGATAATGTTATCGAAACCGACAGGTCCCAATCATTCCTATTTAATTTAATGTAAAATACTTCCTTTAATGTGATCAACTATGAATCATCATTCCGCTTAATATTATCAAAATTTGTCCATATCCCCTTTGAAACGACCGCTTTTGAGTTCAAATTTCATATTGAAGGTCAATTTTTACTAGTAAACATCTGCCCCTTGAGAGTATCTGGCGCTTCTTTTTTCTGAAACTCAGTATGAGTAAGAAAAATAAAACATTCCTCATATATTGAAAGAAAATAGTTTTAGGGGGGGGTCCGAATTCATGCTTATGATTGGTTAAAGAAACCACCAAGATCGTAGCTTTGCAGATGTCTGATAAGAGATTTGAACTAGTCCCTTGTTCACTGGAATTCAGATTATGTTATAAATAGGTGGTTATTAGAGTGGAAGGATATAATGGAGTGGAAAAAAGAGACCTTTCTATACAAATAAAAATACAAAGTAAGCGATTGTTTTACTTTTATTAATTGAACTGCTCTTATATTTACCCCTTAAAATTTTACCTAGTTTAAAAATAGTGTTTTGAATACATTTATAACGATTACATGATTTTGATTTTAAAGCAAACAATCTGGTTACACTGTTTGCTGCTTTTTGATATGAGATCGCTTATTGTTATCAATCGGATAATGTTATCAGTTAAGTCTCGGACAATTGCGATCACATTAAGCGGACTCGACTGTAGTAATAAATGTATTCAAAACACTCTTTTTAAACTAGGTAAAGTTTTAATGGAAAATATAAGAGTAGTTCAATTAATAAAAGTAAAATAATCGCTTACTGTGTATTTTTATTTGTATAGAAAGGTCTCTCTTTTTCCCACTCCATTATATCCTCTTCCACTCCAATAAACCACTTATTTATTAAACACAAGGTAAAATTCAAATCTCTTATCAGACATCTGCTAAGCGTCGATCTTGGTGGTTTCTTTAACCAATCACAAGCATGGATTCGGACCCCCCCAACCGTTTTCTTTCAATACAATAAGTGGAATGTTTTCTTTACCTTACTCATACTGAGTTTCAGAAAAAAGAAGCACCAGATGCTCTCATGGGGCAGATGTTTACTTGTAAAAATTTACCTTAAAAATGAAACTCGAATTCAAAAGCTGTCGTTTTAAAGGGAATATGGAAAAATTTTGATAATATTAAGCAGTCATGATTCATAGTTGATCACATTAAACGATGTATTTTACATTAAATTAAATAGGAAAGATCGGGACCTGTTGATTTCGATAACATTATCCGATTAATAACATTAACCATGATCACATTAAGCGGATTCGACTGTATTTAAGTTAATCAAGTGAAAAAATTTTAAATTTTATAAAATCCAACATAGCACTATATTAACCAGGTTTACGTAAAGCTTTCTATCACTTTATACAAAAGTCTTTTGATGAGTAAAGACAGAATATTAAGTTTGGGAGATTTATCTAGGATAAAGAAGCTCAGAAATTTGAGTACCTTACAAAAAAAATTGAGCTACAGTCGACTCTGCTTAATGTGATCACGGTTAATGTTATCAATCAGATAATGTTATCAAAATTGACTGGTCCCGATCACTCCTATTGAAATTAACGCAAAATGTATAGTTTTATGTAATCATTAAATCAGTTAACATTATCAAAATTTGGTGGAAATCCCTTAAAAACATCTTTTTTCCCTTTTGAAGACCAGTTTCAATGCATAAGCACATAAAATGAGTAGTTACTTTAGTATTGAATTTGATCAGCTCCTTATACTTTCCTTTAAACTAACTTTAACCAAAAGAGCCACCCTATTATATTACAAATCATTAACACCTATTCAGACTTGAAGGACAGGGGATTTTCAATTAAATTCTGCTGGATACCTGGACATACGGGCATTCCCGGCAACGACAAAGCAGACTTGGCTGCAAAAACAGCCACTCTACAAAACAGCTCTTTTATCCCCGTCTGTGATATTTTGACATTTATTAGAAACTCGATAAAATCAACCTGGCAATACTCATGGGAACTAGAATTTAGAAACAAATTGTATGATATCAAACCTTATGTAACTGGGTTTCCTGAAACAAAACTTTATAGATTTTTAGATGTAAAGTTGACAAGGCTCCGAATTTGACACACTTATTTTACACACCTCTTTCATGGAGAACCTCCGCCTACATGCCCGTCTTGTAATGTTATTTTATCTGTCAAACATATATTATCAGAGTGTCTGAGATTTTGACTAGTTAGGCGACTGAGACCAGGCGTAGAATATCCAACGCTATCCGATATTATAGGTGATGAATACCACAAAAATATCTTTCATTTTCTACGTGATATAAACTTCATGAATCGTGTATAATTTTAAAGTCTAGAGTATAAATGTCTTGTGTTTGGCGCGGAATGGCCAAATATGGCAATTGCGCCATAAAACCCCACCAACCAACCTTTAAAAATGTTCAAGTTGCAAAATACATACTTAAAAATAGTTTTAAGTTCATCAATATGGACTACACCCTTGCAATTTTAATGCAAACACTCGTGTTACAGTGCTGGCTGGTATTATTATCAATTGGATATTGTTATCATTTTGATCTGGACAAATGTGATTAGATTATGTGGAGTTGACTGTACAAGCAAAACTTAATTAACCATTGTTATGAATCAGGCACCATGTATTGTACCACTTACAGTTTCCAATTCCTTCACTCTATGCAAGAGATCTTGCATAGCATCTTCTTTAGTAGCTTCTCTTAATTTGACAGATATTAGTTCTTGGTGCATGGACTGTATAAGGTCTTCTGTTTGATTATCAAGGGACGAGTGTTGAGAATTGGCCTGCGAAAACACATGAAAAAAATATTACTCAATAAGGCATTCGTACAGAACCACTTGAGCAAGTAAAACAAAGAAGTAGTAGAGTACTTGAATTTCTTATTTAACAAAACACTAATAAAAGAACAATACTTTACAATGATATCAATACTAAACAACTTAATGAGAAGAGCAAATTTTTGCTTTAAAAACAGTGCTATTAAATTAGTGCAGTTGGATCTAATTAACTTGAATAAAAATTATAAGTTCATCCAATTATACAACTGAGTCAAATCAACTAATGAGTGAAAATAAAACCAGTGTACAACCACGGCTTACTAGATACTACTACAAGCTGACGGAGTTTTGAATTATTTAAAACTTTTGACAACTTTTCCCCCTAGGATCGCCCCAAATCGGTTAAATAACCTCCAAAACCAATAGGATAAACACACTGACAAATAAGGAAAAACGAAGGCGTGTTTTCAAGACGAAACTGTTGGCCATAAAGCCCCGCCTTCAACTCTGTGGATTTGCTTTGCTAGATGTTAACTATTGCCATCTACATTTTAAAGATTTCTGCATCTCGGTCAGCCTGTAGTGGTATCTAGTAAGCCGTGGTACAACTCACATCGTCAAGTTCCTTAATCCTCCTTTTGTTTTGCTCCAGCTCTTGTTCCATGAGCAGCTGGGTCTGCTTCAGAGAGGCCAGCTCCCGTCTCAGAGCGTAGCTGTCTTCGGCTTCTTGGGCCCGGGTCACTTGGCCTTGGACGAGGCGATCGGCCAGCGACGCACTTTCCTAGAGGGAGAAAACCGTTACAATGGATGACAACATAGTTACTTCCCTAATACTATAAATATAGTCAAAAGAACAATCAAAACTTGTGAGTGCTAAAGATATAATAGAGCATACAAGTTTAAGTTAAATAACCAAGTTTGTATTAAAACTAAAGTCAGCTTCCGGGCTTATGGGCTGTAGTCTTGCAGAGGTTAAAACATTAGACGCTTCAACTCCTACTATGGGAGACATCCTCAGAAAAATAAAAGTTATACTGACTAAGACGTCTATATGTCACCATGCAAAAGAAAACTTGTATAGACAGTATAAAGGATGTTGCCAACTGATGTAAAAAACAGTAATTCCAGATCCAGTGACTGATTCGTGCATTCGGGACTCCAACCTTGACTGTGCCATGTCACGGCATTACCGTTTTCTACATCAGTTGGCATCACCCTTTATACCATCTATACAAGTTTTCTTCTGTGTATTGACATATCGATGTTTTAGTCAGTATAACTTTTATTTTACCGAGGATGACTCCCGTAGTAGGAGTTGAAACCTCCAATATTTTAACCTCTGAAAGACTACGGCTAATAAGCTCTGAAGCTGATTTTAGTTTCAGTTGTAACTCCGACTGTATAAGCCTACATAGTTTTATCAACTAAGTTAGTAACTTAATAATAAGCTAATTTAGTTTGTTTTTGTGTTTATATATTCACTTTTTTCTATGTTTGTATGTAACTCCATGCTTGTTCTTTAAATAGGCTGCAGTATCTCAAATAATTAAAAAAAATATAAAAAGTTGTTTACCGTTTCTAAGTTTTCTATTCTCTGTTTTAAGAGCTTGTTTTCAGTTCTCAACCTCTGAAAAGAAACCAAATGTGAGACTTCATCATGCTATAAATTGAATGGAATGGATTTTAAACATTCCACGAGAATGATACAGGTTTGGCGATTTTACTTACTCTAAGTTCAACCATTTCTTCTTGTTCCTTTGCTTTGTAAGAAGTATAATCCTTTTCTAATCTAAAATGGAGTGAAAATGAATAAAGTATTCACTTAAATTTTTATTTAAAAAAAGTATTTTGTTAATGAATTTTATAATTTTTATTTGGTAATCAAAAATATATCAGAGGTGCCAAGTTTCAAAAAAAGCTTTCAGTAACCAGAGCTGATGTAATCAGTAACCTTTCCATAACCTTGGCCATAAAGTCGCTAAATTATCAAGAGCTAATGAAAATAATCAAAGATAAATAAGAACTAAAATCCAAGCAATAACAAGATAATTAAATAAAATAGTAGAATAACAAACAAGAAAAGATTTCTCCCCCTCCTAAGGAATTCACAAGTTATGTAATTAAGAAGTATTAGTACTGAAGACATAAAGAGAAGACGAAGTGACAAATTTTAGTCAGCAAATGTCTCAAATCAATCTTCAACTCAACCTTTGCCAGAGATTCATATTCTACTCAACATCGATGAATATGATAGGAAATTTCCCCATGTTGTCTTCCGGGCTAAGAGTTTTTGGCACTGTTTGTAAAACCTGCAAAGAACGTAAGTAAATTTTCAAAAGGATGCTTACTTTTTCATCTTTTTGGAGCTGTATTTTACTTGCATTGCTAGTGAAATGAGGTAATCTGGATCGGCTTCACATTTGGCAGGCATTTCTTTTTGGAAGTACTAAAAAATATAAGATAACGTGAGAACCTACTGTTAAAGATAACTAAATATAAGATAACTACTGTTCTCTTTTCCTGAAGAAGTTTTTTACAACCACTTTTCCAAATTTTTGGATAAAATTAACTAAGTTTTAATTATGATGGCACAAGTTCATAATTTTTTCTTCATTTGTTACTTTTTCTGAAAAAATTATGTCTGACACTCATTTGAAAAAATCTTTTAGATTGATAAATAATAAGTTATAAAAGATTAAATTTATGAATAATTTGGGTAAAAAATAATCATTATTTTCCCACAAAAGTAAGGACTATAACCATACTTAAAAATTGCATTATACACATAATTTTTTTTAAATGACAAGAAATTCGTATTTCTATTGAGTTTTGAATAAGGTGTACCAACTGGTTCGGAAATTTCAAAGGTCAATGACTTAAAGGGAAATTTTGAAGATTGAGCAAATGCTATAAAGAGCCAAAAACAAAGTAACAAGTATAATAACTCACCCGTAACATTCCTTCCATGTCATGTTGAAGCAAATCCTCTTTACAATATTGCAAAATGGCTATACCAATACGGAAGATCATTTCCATACCCTAAAAAGTACTCGAGATTAAAAAAAGATACTCACTTTCATTTGAAATCTACATACATTTTATAAAAATATTACTTTAAGTAACAAACATATGTGAACTACAACTACAAAGATAGTTTGGCAAAACATTAGGATTTTTTCAAACAATGGAATTTTCTAAAACCATGTTAAAAACTTAACAAAAGCAAAACATTCATGAAACATTTAACATTTATTCTTTAAGAGATAAACCACACAAAATAGCTATAAGAACTACATAGGTACTATGAGCTGCAAGTTCCTGTTTACTGATAACAAGCTTTTTACAATCAATTTAAGCTAATTAAAAAAATTTAAAGTTGATAAATAATTTTTTTTTCAGGTTATTTACATTGAAAATTATACCTAGAAAATAACATTTAAACCAAATTAACAAGGGGAAAACTGAAGTAATCATATTTCTTGCATAAATTTGGAAAAGGATAAGGTTCACATACTTCGGACAGAAAAAGATCCATGACTCTGCAAGCTAAGTGAAGTGACACAGATGAAGTAAAGAGGGTCAAAAACCAGGACGAAGCATACATGGACGTATGAAAACTCTGAGCTTGGAAATGCATGTGTAGTTCTGGTATTTGCTCCTGTAAGCGATACAAGTTAGGATAATGCAGGAAGTTAGGATAACTTCACACACAACTCCCATAAAAAAATCGAATGGAAAAATTAGAGTTGGCAATTACCTGAACGATACATTCTAACTGGTACATGCACAGCCCCAATTCAGCCATGCTAGGTTTGTACATTTCCCTTAACCTGTAGTCTTCCATAAGACGGACCATGACACTGAAAGCATCTTCTTCAGGCATCTGCACAGGGACAGAATATGCATTAAAATCAATGTAAGGCTTTGTAACTTGTCAATAATTTGAGTGCACACAGTTCAATCATATTTTCAATTGCAAAGAGTGTTCAGGGGATAGATTCGATGTGGAGTGCACATAATTCGGCAACATGTTATTAAGAAATATGATGATATATCATTTCCTTTCACCCTCCCTATAAAGCCGAAATAATATAAGTACGAGTTTTGAGTCATCCAGCAGACAACAGAAAGAAGAAAGACCCCTTCTTTCATTCTTTTCGGGAATTAAAACTGTTCTTAGGAATGCACAGTTCATTCCGGCAGATAGTGAAGGACTAATCAATGGTCCCCACTTTTTCCGCGGCTAGACTAAATGCCCTCCCTCCGCTCTCTTGCGTTGCCTTCCTATGCCGTGATGATGAGTCCTAACAAGGACGAAACCGGTTCATGGCTGGAGGCAACGCTTGAGAGCTGGAGTTTTCTCATCATAACGTAACATTCTAATTAATATCCTACGCAAAATTTATTTTAAAACTCAATATACAGGGTGTTTCAAAATTGCGTTGCACGGCTTTTATTCGGAACCAACGCCTCCTAGGGTCATGGAAGTAAGGTCTACCCCTAGGTAAGTGAGCCTGGAGAATCCACTAAAAAGACTTACAGCGCCCCTAGCGGCTAAATTAAAAAGTTAAAAAAATTAATTTAAAAACTAAAGGAGATAGAGCAAAAACCTCAGTGAGAGCATTGTTGCCAACGTCAAGAAGAACTCACTGAAATAAATTTGATCAAAATATCATGAATATTCGCGGAGATATTAGCATGTGAAAATAGCACTTTTTAAGGGGTCAAAAATGAAAAAGTTAGGATATTTCCAAATTTTTCAGTGTTATTGTGTAGTTTTGTGCTTTTTTAGTTGAAAGAACACAAAATTTAAACAAAAAATCAAAAAAATTGGCAAATATGCGAACTTTTTCATTTTTGACCCCTGAAAAAGTGCTATTTTCACATGCTAATATCTCCGCGAATATTCATGATATTTTGATCAAATTTTTTTCAGTGAGTTCTTCTTGACGTTGGCAACAATACTCTCACTGAGGTTTTTGCTCTATCTCCTTTAGGTTTTAAATTAATTTTTTTAACTTTTAAATTTCGCCGCTAGGGGCGCTGTAAGTCATCTCAATGGATTCTCCAGGCTCACTTACCTAGGGGTAGACCTTACTTCCATGACCCTAGGAGGCGTTGGTTCCGAATAAAAGCCGCGCAACGCAATTTTGAAACACCAGTACCGCCTACTATCAAATTGGCTCACCAGGAGTAGTAGCAGGCCGACGATGAAGGCGCTGCCCTGGCAGTAGCCGACCTCTCGGTCGTGCAGCGAGTAGGCCTTCATGACGTTGAAGAGGCTCTCCTGTCCCGGACCGTCTTTCTCGCGGAAGAACTCGTGCTCGGGGTAGGTGCGCGCGATGTCGCGCAGGATCACCTTCTCGCACGGAGAACCGCTCTTCAGGTAGTCCGTGTAGAGCTCGCGAGCGGGACACCCCTGCGCGTTGCTCAGTAGCTGCCACACGATGTTGCGGATGTGGTTGGGGATCCCGCGACGCACCAGGTCCTGAAGGGAAAAAAAAGTTGTCTCTTATTTGATGGTAGTAGGGTCGAACAAGAAAAAAGTACTAAGAACCCGCCTTATTGCTAAAATGTATTCATTCCAGAACTATTGGGCCTATTCCACCAGTGCCTTACTGATGGTATCAGAGCAATTGACCGTTACACTTAAAAAGCACCCGTCAACAGGGTCTAATGCAGGGGAATTTTAGTACCGTTTATCGGCACCTTCACAAAAATGAACGAACAAAAACGGCATCTTCACAAAAATTATTTTTAAGTATTTGTGGATTGCTTATAGTTAATTGAGTATTCAAATTGCTATAAAACTGAAGAAATAAGTAATTTAATGCTGATTTCATTAATTTTGCAGTTTCCATTAAAAATAGTTATAAAAATTTCACATAATTTAAAAAGATGTTACAAGTTTTCACAAAAAATAAAATGCTGTTTAATTTTTTCATAAAAATGGGGGTTAAGTTTAAAATCCTGGATTGGTCCCTGGTCAATTTAACAAGGAAATCCTGTCAGCTATGCTAACAGATAGCCCCAGTAATTTATGCAGGGAAATCATCTGTTACATTGATAGATCTTCAATTTTATGCTAGATTCCATTGTGTAGGAATCCTATAAAAACATATACGGTTTGTCTTTCTAGTCTGACTACGAAGTCTGTCAGTATAACAAGATTTCCCAACACATATTACCGGGGCTATCTGGTAGCATAGCTTATAGAACAGGTTCTTTGGCACATGGTAGTGACAGACAGGGCAAAACCCCTCTAACCAGCTTCCTTAGAGGCGATCATAGAAATATAATATACTCAAACGGTTTTTTGACGTATGCACCAAAGCTCATCTATCTACTCTGCATATTTACCATTACCACAACACTAATGGGGGATTTACAGCACTGCTGTAAAAGCGACATTTTCGGTTTGCGGCAAGAAACGGGAATTTGTTATTCCAATAAACCAATTGACGAGCGCCATCTTTTGTGAGTAGCGGGTACTAAAATTTGTCGCTTTTTGCATGACTTGCAGCTCTTGCAGCGGTGGTGTAAATCCCCCATAAGTTCTACTCGTGTCCTCAGGGAGGTTTATGTCCTTTTTGTTAGAATTCTTTTAAAAAACGAGCATGCATAAGTATCAATAGATGGCAGTTAAGATAGAAGATTCATTACAATAGAAGGTATGATTGGCTTATTCTCACCTTGACGAATGCGGTCTTTTTCTTGTAGTAGGTGTCCCACTCGTTGACGATGGTGCCCCACACCTGCCAGACGTCCTCCTCCTTGTCCTCCGGCTTGCTGTCCCCGGACGCCACAGACACCAAGCTCGTGCTGGACGACTTCCTAGAATGCCCGGACGCCAGGGAGTTCAAGGACTTCGCATCGGATTCCAGAAGCCTGCAAGGAAGAAGACACACAACATGAGTACGGTAAAGGAATGAAAACAGGACAGAAATATTTTGAGTTTTCACAAGAACAGAAGACTATCTGATGGCCAGGCTAAAATGCTCGACAATCCTTAAAATTTTTATGTTAGTGTAAAAAACATATGGGATCTGCGTCTGTACACGGCAAGGGTTACCAAAATTATCCATGTCATGGTAAGAATAAGCTTTAAAAAGTATTAAAAACTATCACGACACTCTTAAACAATTAAAAAAAATTTATACCAAGGATATTGTTGTTGTTGTTGTTGTTTCTAATGCCACTTGGAATATCCAAGCTCCATCCGCAGTGCGTACAGGATTTAAGGCAAAGGGGGTGCGGCTCCTGAGAAAGTGAGGCCCATGAAAGGCAGGAGTCCGACTTAAGCCTCGGATGATAGATGCCGCCACCATCTATCGCCACCTCCACAATTTTGACATGTGTCTGAAGGGGAGGGAAATAGTCTCCAGACACCTGTACCCAAGGTAAACTGCGCCATGACCGACCTCAGGACTTTCGGACCCACAGATTTAACGAGCACGTACTCCGCATATACTCGATGGGTCTTCAGCGGTGTCGGGAATCGAACCCGGGACCCTCCGATCCCAAGGCCGATGCCTTAACCACTAGGCTTCCCACGGCCCATACCAAGGATATACATGACATTGTTAAATCCTCTAATCACTCTTCACAGGGCACTCACTTTGGGAACCCCTGGGGAGAAATACTCGCAACTAAGCGACGAAGTCATTCATTTTCAGCAAATTTCAAACGCATCAGTGAGTTTTACAGATATCAAGATGTGAATTTTTAACATTTTACTGTACAAACAAATAATAAAACTTTCTATAATGGCGATTTTAATTCGGGACACTACATTTTCTCTAATAAATGTGCATGGAGAATTGCAATTTATGTGCTACTGGAATCTGAGCCCGGCGCCAAAGAATTTCTTGGATTACTGAAAGCCTGCTGTATCCCCTTTATGGTATAACTAAAAAGTATTTATTTCAAAACGCCATTCTTAGTTTAATTTTTTTTATAAAAAAATTTCCCCAATCAAATCAATCAATACATATCATGCAGAGGGCAGATGCAGTACACAAATTAAACAAAGTTAATTTTCCAAACAATCGATTATTAAAAAAAACTAACAAATGACATCGATTCATTAAAAATCATATACAGGGTGTCCCATAAATAGTGGGTCACACTTCTAGGGGGGATAGAAGACACCTAGACGAGTCAGAATCACATAGGATTTGGGGGTCCCAGACCAAATCCCAGGGAGTTAAAAATGGAGCAACACCCCCAAAAAATTATTGAAAAATTCAATTTGTAGAAGAACTGCTATTGGTAAAAATTTAATTATAGTCTCAAAAATTGTGATTTAATATGATCTTTAAAATTATCTCAAAAGTCTTCACCTTAAAATTTTTTTTATTATGAAAAAAGTTAAAAAACCACAAAAAAATTTGAAAATTCTGCCCAAACCTCATTTTGTTTTTCGAAATCTTTTCTTTTGATTTTATAATCTGAAAGATCATAGTTGTAAACCCTTAAATCCTAAGTGTCACGTAAAAACCATCAATATTCAATGCTTGAGATCCTGTTAAAGCACGGTATAAGTCCGTTTTTTTCGTCCGCAGACTGTCGTTTTGGAAACGGCTATAGGAAACCAGTTCGCGCACGCAAAAAACGAACTTTAACAGGATCTCAAGCGTTTAATATTGATGGCTTTTACGTGAAACTTTGGACTTAAGGGTTTACAACTATGATCTTTCAGATTATAAAATCAAAAGAGATGATTTCGAAATACAAAATGAGGTTTGGGCAGAATTTTCAAATTTTTTTGTGGTTTTTTAACTTTTTCCTTAATAAAAAAAATTTTAAGGTGAAGACTTTTGAGATAATTTTAAAGATCATATTAAACCACAATTTTTGAGACCATAATTAAATTTCTACCAATAGCAGTTCTTCTACAAATTGAATTTTTCAATAATTTTTTTGGGGTGTAGCTCCATTTTTAACTCCCTGGGATTTGGTCTGGGACCCCCGAATCCTATGTGATTCTGACTCGTCTAGGTGTCTTCTATCCCCCCTAGAAGTGTGACCCATTATTTATGGGACACCCTGTATAACATTCCCCAAAAGAACATATCATCCATCTATTGATCTGCTTTCCCCAAAGCATGTAATTTGAAGAAAACTCAAACTTTTTATTCCCCCATAATCGTTATACTGGAATCGTTTTTAAGTCGCTTCATTAACTTCGGCATCCTCAAATGAGACAAAAATTCTAGTAAACGGATTTTTGATTAATTGCAATGCAATTAAAGTCTCCTCAGACTGGAAGATTTTTTTAATCAATACCTGAGCTCCAGTTACGTTTTTCAGACAAAACATGCCTTTTATTTTTGACATTAACGTTGCCATGTTACATTATGAAAGAACTTTATCGAATATTGCGTTACAACGCTAACTATAAACGAAATGTACATTAAATGAACAAGTATTTTTAAAAATCTAAATGATATGAAAAACTAAAAAGATGCATGTTTTATGAGGAAAGAATTTTTTATTCACTAATTACTGCAACAGAATTTAAATAAAAAAACAACATAATTAAGGGTGACTAAATCAATTGTTAAACTAATAATGATAATAAAAACCCAATTTGTAAATACTTTTTCAGCTTTTCTGACAAAGGATTATGCTAACGAGAAAGAAAATACTATTTAATTCCTTTATAGACTTCTATACCTACTGCTATTTTTATCAAAAGTTTAACCTTTTTTTTAATATAATTTCAGAACGCTTTTGCAATTAAGGAAACCATTTCATATCGATTTGTTTTTTACATAATAGAATTACCAAAGTTAGTAAAAATTTATTTATAAGACAAATTTTGAAGGAAAGGGGAATTTTACTATAGAAAATTTAATCATAAATGTTTGTCACAGTTTATCAATAATCTTTATAATTTGATACGGGATGCTTATTGCATAACTTTATAAAAAATTGTCCAAAATCGCAACAGTACAAAATTTCGAAATTCTTTTAATGAAGAGTAAAACAGAAAAATTCTATTTTATTTTCAAAAGAAAATTTTCTTATTTTACTTATAAATGCAATTTAAAAGTACTAAATTGATATTAAAGCCTAAGACAAAAAATGGGTACCTTTATCACAGTGCACAAAATTTAAGAAGAGTAAAAACTTGAACCATATTTAGGGAAGTAGTAGTATCAATTACTTTTGAGCTCGAAGGGAAATGTGCGAAAACTGAATTACGATAGCTCCAAGAGCCGCTACATATTTTACACGATTTAATCAAGTTCACTGCAATTTTTGATGTGGAGTATTATAGCATGTTTTATAACGAATTGAGATTGAGGAAAAGGATTATATTTTAGGGACAATCCATCAAGTAGCATTTATACATGCCCCTTCCTTCCTAACTAGCCCTTTTCAGACTTCATAGATATGTGATTACACAGACAAAAAATTGGCGGAAAATATTGAAAAAAAAATTTCAATGGCACCTAAATTTTTCTTCATTGTAAATAGAGGGGGTCCATCAGCTTCTACTTCCCGAGATCTGGGTTGGTTTTATAGCCCTAGATCTAAGATTCGATATGCTAGATTCATATTTTTTAGCTTAAATCTTAACTAATTTTCATATTACTTCGTTATTTTTAATTTTTTTTTCGATTTTTCTTAAAATTTAGTACTAGGCCACGCTAGCGGTCAGAGTTTTCAGTATAAAACGATTGGAAAATAAGATTGAAATTTCAGTTTTGAAAATCGAATTGTCGGATTTTAATTTTGCTAAGCAAATTGGCGGATTTCCGCCAATTGGCGGAAGAATCACATGTATGGACTTACCTCCTTCCCCATTCCCAAATAGTGCTGGAAAGCGATGAACTTCGCGATCTAGCCGCAGCGGCACAGTGCTCCTCCCAACCAGGGAAATAGTCCTCGCACTGGCAGGACACCGATCTCGCCCGGACATTCAGGGAGGTCTCGTCGAAACTGTCCGGCTCATCGTCCTCCACCCCCATAACTCAAGTCCAGGAAAAAAAATTGTCACACAAAAAGTCTTCTCGATATCCTCGGCGACCTTACATTTTGCGCGCACAAATCAGTATCCCATAATCAGTTGCAGAAAGGCGGAATCTCCACAACAGGACAGTATCCTTAGCAATGGATTTGAGGATAGTGTTTTTAGTAGCCAAAAGTATTACTCAAAATTATGGTCGGATGAATGTTAATTCCGACACGAGGGATGTATCCAGAAAGGGTTCAGTACTGTGAAGGATAGCAAGTTTATAGAGCACACTAGTTCTTCAGCAACAATTATGCGAACCAGGTATCCAAAAAGCCAGGAAAGGTCCAGTTCATATCACAGGTTTATGAAAGATCTCACTAGAATTTCAGCAACACTTAAAATCCATCCATACGAGGTGTAGACGGTTCGAGCGAAGTAACTTCTCACAAATGAGATTTTCCACCGCAAGGTTTATCCCACACTTATTGCGCAAAGAGAAAGTTGATTGAAATGGGCTACACCGGGACAATCAAATCCAAACACAATGGTGGAATGCGTTTAGAAATCAAATAAAAAGGAATCCGTCTTTCTCGCAGATGAGGACCGGACAGCATCAGAGTCTCAGAGCTAAATGACTAACGCCTTTGAGAAGGAAGAGCTTTTCCCTCCCTAAAAGAGGGTATATAACATTGCACAAGGACGGACTCAATTAACGAAAGTTTTTGTTTTCTTCTCGAGGTTAACAATTCCTCCCGCGTCATGTCATTACGAGAGTGGTGCTTCAAACACTTTTTCCAAGTGTCGAAAAGATTCACATTTCACTCTGATGGGATGCCCTCCAGCCACACTCTGTCCCTATTAAAAGACAATGATGGAGTCCTCAAACAGACACGTGTATCGGACATCCGAATGCATATTAAAATAGGGCATTTCCAAGCGCGTTCGTTTTCCAAAACAAAATGTCAGGCGTTTAGTGCGCAAGTCTGATGTATCCATAAATAAAGGGGGGAGGGTCTAATCAGTTCGATCCATCACAGGCAGAGCATGAAAATGACAGGTATATGGAGCAACATTGATCTCCGTAAAAAGCGTTCATTCAATATTGAATAAGGTCAGCTGGTCCCTCTTTTGGTGTACGAGTAGGGAATGGTTCGATGGATCCACCTGTGGTTCCTTTCTGAGGGGACGAAGAAAGAAATATACTTTTTTCTTTTTAGGATCGCAGAAGTTCCACTTTTCTCTTCTTTATTTCAACCCAGGCACGCACGAAAACAAAGTCAAGGGGAAAGCGGTTCGATTGTTGACGCAAAGAGCGCTTTTATCATCACAAACGCAACCTACTTTTCCTTGCGCTGGTTACGTATTCAACGATATATGGTGATCCAAAATCCAATACTTTTTCCCATTAAATGTCAAAATTTCCGTGCATAGAAAGAAAGAGGCTTCAATGAAATGGACAGTCAGTTCTATAAATATCCAAACTAAATTAGCTCGTCTTATTCGAGTTAAACAAATACTTTTAACTAATACTGAAGAGTTGAAGGGTCCACAGCAGAAACTGTCATTGGTTTATTAGCAAAACCAGCAGTACGTTCTAAAAATATCCACGCTAGTAGAAATAACAACAAATCACAAAACGACGGCACACAGAAGCACTCTGAAATTGTCAAGTCGTTAAACTCGCTCCACTTTCTTCTACGAAGCAAAAGCAGACAGCTTTCTCCAAGGAACTCTCGGCATATAAGACAACACGACCGAACTCAAAAAAAGAAAATTTCCGAAAGAGCTAAAAGCTATCGTAAATAACTCACTACTCCGATGGAGACCCACTTAAAAGAAAAGGGCTACGCACTCGATCTCATTGAGTAGAAGGGTTTGGCCCACGTCAGGCAACCCTTCTTGACACGAAATAATAATAAAAAAAGGCCGATTATTAATAACAATAAAAAAAACTTCAAGAGCACTGGTAGAGAGGCCCGTCTCGCACAGTGGGTCACGGCGACTCCTCTCAGCAGTGGCGAATTTGTGGAATATAATATGGCCGACTGGCGTTGCCATGACAACAATTACGCCGCCTCTTCCATTCCGGGACGGATAAAGATGAATATTATATGGATCTCCTTTTGTTGTGAGTGTGAAAAGGATTTAACAAAAGGGTACGTGATGCAAGTGCGAACTGTGGAGTTAATTCGGGCGAGCGATTCCCTTTATTGTTCGGCGTGCCGCGTTGTTTAAGGCAGGGATAGGAATGGCAGCATTAAAGGTGAAGCACCAGTAAAAAAGTATCCGATTTCCAGGTTTTTTACGACGGCTGTTAAATAAGCAGCTTACAAATACGACATTACTGGTGAAACAAGCGGGGTGTGGAGAATTTATCTCTTCATAAAAGGAAGAGAAATGGGCGATAACTTTCGCTGGGATTAAATTTTAAAAGCGAAGAGACGGTATTATTAAATCCCTGGATAGCAAAGCTTCAAGTAACGTAGCTTCATTCAGGGCTTTAGGTATTATAAGTTTAGACCAACTTTAAGTTATTAGACTACATTGGGTAGCATTAGTATTGTTTCAGTTACGATCTTTCTACAGCATGACAAAATCTTGTTATTTACGTATTGTTTAGCCAAAAAGTTAACGAATAAAATTTTCTTCAAGGAAATACGTACCTTATTTTTTCTTGTTAGGAATGTACATAAAATTCATTATTTCCAAGGAAATATTATTCCAATTAAAAACGCACAGTAAACACAAATATTAAATGATTTTTAGATTGAGGTCAGACGTAAGAAATGACAGGAACTTTTTTAAATAGGTCAAAGACATCATTGAATAAATAACAGCATCATAACATGCTATATAAGCTAGCGTCCTCCAACACTGTACACATATAGTACATAGAGAGTGTACCAGATATTACTATGGTTTTATTAGCTAAAATCTCCCTTGGTCCATGAAAAGAACTCATGCAAAATGTACAGTAAAAATTTGGATGCAGCATATTGTGACCCTTCTCAGATTATAAATTAACCTTTTATAATTAAAACTGTTTTGAAGGGAGCGTATTATGTTGTAACTCTGTTTCACAGACAGACTAAACGAACTCTTTTGGCAGTCATATTTCCATTAGACCACCCATATCCTAAGTTACTAGGTTTACCCTTACTACTTGGTTTACTTAGTTTGTAATAACTTTCTCTTCTTAGTAGAAATATATTTTTCAGTTTTATAACCTATCACGTCACAATGCAGGAACTGAATCTTAATCAATGAGCAATAACTTCTCTAATAATAAGTCTAGCTACCGCTAGACAGCGTGGGGATTAGAAACAACAACAACAACATAACTTCTCTCCCAGGCTATGGGGTTTCTCACTTATACTCTGTTCATTTTGAACTGGCCTCGAAAATATTTCCTTCCCCACCACCGAATCAGTAACCATGGTTACGCTTCTAGCGAGGGGGAAAGCACCATTTTTCAGGCGCAAGTCCAAAATGATTAGAGTATAACTATATACTTAAGGAAACCTAGCCTTACACCTCAAAAAAAAGTTTCTTAATGTGGAACAAGAAATACACTACTAAAATTTAATTCAAGAACTTAATGAGCATTGAGTTTCAAAACCGTTTAGTTCATCCGTTTCCAGATTATCGTATATAAACGCAATATGCCAAAGTGCTCTCTCTCCCCCCCCCCAACAAATTGAACTTCTCTAAAACTTCCTCAGACTTTCCTTAACCATCACACAAACCATTTCACCCGTAAAAAAGAAAAGCTAAAACCGATAACAAGACACCAACGAGGCAACCTTAATGCGAAACAAGTAACAGCGACTCTATAAGTCGATAAAACAGTAATTGCTTTCTTCTACCGAGCGATTCTTTTCTTTATAAAAAATATATCAAACATAGAGCGAACCATTTATTAATGCCCATAATCTCTTTAAAGGGTAACGCGACACATCCCCAAAAACAATCTCTTTGGCAAGAGGCCCGGAGTGTTGTGGATAGATGATCCCCATGTCGTAGCGGCAGGTTGGAAAAGTGATGCGAGTTTAGTTGTCATTTCACGGGTGATCGCTCCCGTGAGCAAATTAGAAACAAACGACAGCAGCTATGCACTTTCTTTAGCAGAAAGGGGATATAAAGCTTGAATCTAATAACTAAAGCTATTCATTATAAAAGACACACCGATTGTTTCAATTTTTAAAATTAAATTAAATTTAGTAATGGACTTCAGTTGACGAAAAAAATATTTATATTTCAACTGAGTTAAAATATAATATGTACCACTGAAATATTTATAAAGAATGTGATGGAGAGTTTCATAACTTAGGCACTTGCAGCAACCCAACGAGTTAATTCCAATGTGAAGATGTTGAAGTTACCTCGTTTTTGCAGCATTAGCGCAAACATCGATAACAAATTTCAGAGGACCAATCTTCTTAAGTGATGTTAAACTTTCAATTTTATTAAAAGTTATTTCGAACATGTAATACTGATTTTAATCATATCCTCCAAAAAATGGCTAATTATGTGATTAAATAAAATGTTTACAACTAGTTTTGGTAATCAGGCCTACAAATTTGGCTAAAGTAACACCATCAATTACCAATGGAAAAACTCAACTACTTCTTTAAATACCTACATTCATAATATCAGGATTTAAAGATTCACCTTTTGCCCTAGCTCTGTTTTGTCCCTCTCGTTTTAAATTTTGTCGTAAGTAGTGTAGGACTTACGATAAAATATACATATATACACAGAAAAATATCCTTAGTCCATTTCAAATATTGTCCAGGGGAGTAAGGGTAGGAAGATATCCTCAAACAAAAAATAATCTTAAAAATTACAAATAAATACTACAGGAAAATAAGTCAAGAGTATATAATTTTCTAACATATAACTTAAAAAAATTATTTCAACTGATGAAATGGCATACATGCTTCATACGAATGCAAATGATTATAAAAGACTACATGAAAACTAAATACGATATATTTGACACCTTATTGGGCTGAAAAAGCAGCTGTCGCAATTGGTATTCAGATCACATCACGGTTGACTTGTGAAAGTTCACTTGGCTAAAAAAGATACTGTGTGACCGACGCTAATTGATACAGCTTTCGTTCTTAAGAGGTCAAGTAACAACCTAAAGGTATTAAGTAAGTTACTACTGATGGAAGATCTCGTGGCCAGATAAAAGGTGTCTAGATTAGCGCCTGAACACACATAGCCACGCAACATTAGAATTCTACCAAACGCGCTTCCTAATATCACGTGCACGTGATATTAGAAAAACAATGGAATGCCTGAATATTCTAGAATTTCAAACACACATAAGAAACGCGCGTTTTCTTGCGTAAGACGGCAAAATTTTTAAATGCAGCTTCTTAAATAAGAAAAAAAACGAGATTATCCAACTGAAGAACAAGACATGTATTAAACCATAACATTGAAGCTTTTAATTAAACCACAAACAAACCTCCACATCATTATTAAGAGTTGGTCCCTGAAAAAGGAATTTTAAATGAACTACTGGTATATTTAAATAGAAAATAAGTACCTTCCAAAGATCAATTGCATACATCCAAAACTAATTCCATTGCAAATAAAGAAACAGAATCACAATTGTTCGATGGAACAAAATATTTTAACCAGTTGTTTTAAGTGGCAATTAAAAGAGTGTAAAATATCCGAAACTTCGCCAACATTTTTTACTTTTCGTTATTTGAAGTCATATAGAAAGAACTTCATGGAACCACCTATAAGAACGAAGTTTTAAAGTGAAGTAACGAAACCACCACTCATGAAGGTCAAAGTCACTCTGGTAGATGTTACCCTAATTATAATTCACCTGTATAGTTGGGAATGAGTAATAAGAACTTAATAAGTAAACAAGATTTACTCTCTCTTAAAAGGTTTTAATTTAAATAATAGATCCATACCTCCGAACAGTGCATATTCAACTATGATTCATTGCTGCTTATGCCGATTATTTTTTTATCGTGGTCTGTAATAACGTTATACATGTTACGGGCAATGTGATTCATTGGGCATTATTAATAATGCCCAGAGTGTAGGCGGGCAAAGTGATAAATTTCATTGATAAATACCATTGAATTTATCACATAGCCCCCTCTTCCACTTCGGGTATTATAAATAATAGCCGATTTATCACATTGCCCGTAACATATATACTAATTACGTTTTTCAGCGTTTATGAATTTGCATCGCCCCCAAATATGAGGGGAATAACCCGTTTCGCCACAATATTGTTGTTCGCCACAATAACAATCGCCACAATATTGTACGACGTTACAAGTATTTCTCGTGGCAGTAGGACTACACATTTTTACTATCAACACTATCATAAAATTATGTCCTTTAAAAGAAGCGGTAGATTAATGGATGGTAAACCCCAGCCTTAACCCCCCCCCAAAAAAATTCAAGTCTAAAAACCCCTCAGATCGATGGATCAAGTCATTCAACACCGTCCCCTTCAAAACTCCACGTTTTTGCAAAACGGGAAAAATCTGGGAAATCAGAAGACCCCATCGAGTGCCTACAAAGAACACTGCTGGCGATGCACAAAACCGAGATAAGATTTCGCTGTCCTTGTCTACCAAGCGTAACGGGATAGGCATATATCCCAAAGAGCCATACTTAGCCAAAGGCGTACTTATCATACCGAGGCGTGCCAGGAATCAGGTGAAGGAGCTGGAAAAAAAAAGAAACATTTCCTTTGTCCCGGAGAAACTTAATTTTCTCATGCAAATTTTTGTGGAAAGAGTTTTTGCCTTCGCTTCTCTCTGATACGACGTCTCATTTTAAAATATGACTTGCCCAGCAGGGAGGATTTTTAATGTGCGATAAGGGATGAGAGTTTTGCATTGGAGACCGCGACGATGAGCTTTGAACTGGATTTCCGACCTTTGTCGAAAATGCTGGAGAAATACGATATTCCCCCCGAGGGGTCGATTTCTATTCCAGACTGGATTTTTTCACCCTTTCAACTTTGAGAATTTAGAAAGATATTATTTCGGCTGTTCCGTAACAGCGTCGGTTTACAAGAGAAGTAATAAAAACTATCTTAAAATGTAAAGTATGATAATGTGTAAAGAGCTTATAGTACAATAATGCTGATATACATAAAAGCTACTCGGTTTACAAATGAAAATTTTCGCAGAGCTTTGGAAAAGGGGGATCCGTTTTCTATCTATTTTAGCTTGAAGCAAAGATTTACTTTCCTGTTCTTGGTGAAAAGAATTTTAGTATGTTTTCATCAATTCCTAGTCACTTTATCCACTACATTCGAGATAGGATAAGGCCAACGAACGGAGCTATATAGTCATTGCATACCTGCCAACATTTCAGAAACAGAAATAGGAACAACACGCACGACACATTTTGAATGTGTTAAAGGGGGTATTATTAAAAAAGAGCTTGTAATTCATAACTTTTATCTCTTATCTAAGGTATATAGTTATTAAGAGGATTAAGTGTTTTATATACCTTTATATTCTGACTAATAATTATCTACATTTATACTAGGATATAATAAAGTTAATTTTTTCCTTTTATCTGGGTTTAAATTTCTGCAAATAGAATAACAAAAATGACTCAAGATGTTAAACACTGGGAATTTCGTACATAATAACTCAGAAAGATTTAAAAATACTTAGTAAGTACAATAAAATGAAACAGTGAAATAAGCAAACATTGTTTGGAAAATAGAAAAATTAATCTTTATTAAGTGCTACAAAAGTAGCTGATTTTTCCCTTTTTAATAGGTCAGCACTGAAAGATTTATTATAGCATGGATAAGAATTACTATTTTCGCAGCTAGAGCTAGCAATGCCTGTAGAGTATCAGAGTCCATGGAACTCTGAGAGTCAGTCTTGTTCTTACGAACTAGACTTAACACCCTTTAACTAAGACTAAACGCCTTATTATTGTACAATTCGAGTAGGTCGAAAATGGCAGGACGGGGGCCGTAAAAACGGAACATTTGGTACTGAAATCGTATTTTCGGAACAACAGTGAAAAATCGGAACAAATACGATTTAATCGGAACGGTTGGCAGGTATGTCATTGCTACGAGACCGAGGAATGGATTCTCGTTGGAGAGCTCCAAATACATTAAACAACTATTATTCTGAATTCCAATGCTTATTGGCTCGATTGGTCTCTTACCGATGACTCATACACTTCGTGCTCAGGCTTTGTTTTTTCTCGAAGGTAGCATTTCATCTCGGTTCACTTTTCAATCTACTTAAGGTATGAAGATAAAACTAAATACTAGCAGACTCACAGTATTAAACCATGCCAAGATTTGTTGTTGTTTCTTATCCTCCTGTATGTCTGACGAAGTCAGACCAATTCCATCATATTGTTGATCCCCAGGAAGTCCATTACAAGGAGAGGATTGGAATAGACATCCCTCCCTGTGAGTCCCAAACAGTCGAGTATATGTTCGGGAGAAGCCTGATGGTTTTGGCATTTTATGCAAATAGTAAAGTGTCTCTTTCCTCCATTGAAGGAGATACTCTTGACGTGTCCGCCGACAAGTCTAACTTTAATGTAATAAATGAGCATGCGAGTAAATGGGCATAGGACATAAGAACTCGATATTCTTTTAAGAGCCAAAGCACCAACAAGGTGAACCTCTCAGAGTCCATTCACACAGGGTCCTTCAGTAGACTCCCTCCACCAGGAACATTCGAGACAACCAGTTGCCACCAGGAAACGAAAAAGAATCCCACCCCATCTCTTCCCCAACAACAAAAAACACGAGACCAACATAAACCCCAGCCGAAAGGGAGCAACGACTCAAAAAATCCTTGAAAACTCGAATAAAATAGGAACCGAACAGTAGGTCAACTCGTGCAAGAGGACTCGACAGACCACTTCTCGTGCCCCTACTGTCATTGAGAAAGAAAGCAAGGGTAGACTGCCCCACGGCCTTTTATCCATTCAACTCATTCATTCATTAATGTATTTACTCACTTTTCCGTTCATTTTAATGGGCGTTTCGCTCATGTCAGGGGAAGTGAACTTTTTCGCGTGATGAGGGGAGGGAGGGATCGCGCGTGCGAGTTTCTCACATATCGAAAAGTAAATGGAAGTAAAGGTGAGAGCAGGGCAGTGTGTTAATGCGATTGGTCCCGTTACTTTCAACCGAGTGGGGTCACTGTCGTGGTTTTTTTTACTCAAGATAATATATCGACCAGCATGGGGTGCATGGTCGGTAAGCAAGAGATATACCTGGAGTAGTATATTCTTGTAGGTTAAATGGGTTGTCGGTAGAGGAATAGAATGGTAATAAAAATGTTTTAAGATTTTTAATATAAATGGAAAACACTGCAAAGAAAAATCACACCACTAGCATTAAAAATTCCTAATATACACAGCATGATACACAGTGGTGCACCTTTGATGATAGTCGCATTATACTACATAGCAACGTTTCCCAAGCCCAGTGCGTCACCACGTGGAAGGAGAAAGGGAGTAAACACGGAGCCTGTTGGGTTGATAGGAGGAATTTCGATACGCGTATTGTGATAAAAAGACACTATATATACATGGGTTAAACGAAATAATCCTATTTTAAAATTGACGTTCTTCGTTTCACTCGAAATTCAGACACCGCGATAGGAACTACTTTATTTGTTAGTGAGATAGTAGTAGGGTCAACTAACGTTGCTGTCTAGTATAACTAGCTCCCGAAGTAAGGTCCAATTTACACGACGCCATATGTTCCAGTAGAGCTTTCCCTGTACCGGAATGCCAACGAATATAAAAGAGTAAAAGCTACGAAAAAATTAGTGATAGATAAATAAATCACATTATGTATTAAAAATTCACTGGATAAGTTTTTTTTGAGTTCACTGGAAACATCATCAAGAACGCCGACAGGTTTTGTGTAGATTGGGCATAGTAGTCAGGAAGCCATATTATTATAAAGATTTTTTTACATTAAAACTTAAGTTCATAATTTTCTATCTTTAGGACAATCGATTTTAAAAGCACTGTCACATGAACAATATCTTATATCTGCTATCCCCAATCCGTTCTGATACATTTCCCCCTCTTATTATCTAATTTATCCTCAAAAGATAAGCCTTAATTCTTATATGCTACAAATTAACTGCACTACGATGACAGCCAGAGACAAAACCAGCATCAAAAAGAGCTTTCCAATACAACTCCCAGCACCGGGCATCCGAGAAGTCCCAAAGGACAGCAGAGGAGACATCACGGGTCATGAATAAAAGCATTCAACATCGATGACAACACCCTCCTGCCATCATTGACTTTCAGAGTGCCTTTTTTCTGTGTCCTCCTGACTGAGTCGTCCCATTGTTAAATGGGAATGCGGCCCGAGGGCCTTGACAGTCGGAAGCAGTCAATGAACTGAGGACACACAGTAACCCTTGCACCAAGGGCGAGATCTTCCAGCAAACGAGGAAAAGCAAGAGCAGCAGGGATGATGGTGTTTGTTGTCACTTGAACAGAATAAATCTATTCTGCTGTAGGTTGTTTGGAAAGACTGAGAGGGATATTTGGATGTATACCGTTTCCCAAGAAAGGCGAAAAATTTCGTTTTCTGATCATAAAGATTATATAGAACGTCTAAATCTAAATCATGTCGAACCAAAAATTTCTAAATCCTTTTTCAAAAATATAATTGAATCGTCAGTTTAAAGAAGGGGATAAGTCCAAAAAATGACAAACTGACTTTTTGTGCTCATAACAATCTCCAAGCTTTGCTCCACACATGGGTGAAAAGAGGGGGAAAATAACTAACTCCTATAAGGAGATATCGCCCCTTGAAGTTGTAAAATTGTATTTTTTAAGTTAATTTGGAATAAAAGTTAATTGGTCTTTTTTTCATATTCTTTGTGCTGTAAACTAAGAATGAGTGAATGACTAAGTTAAAATAAAATTTTCTCTTAATTTTAATTTTTTTTTCAAACTTTTTTTATGTAGGGAATGTTTGACTTCATTGATATTTATTCCCTCCATTGACACTTCTTCAATAACTCAGTTTCACTATAATTTTGAATTTTATTTGTCTTATTCTTTTTATTTCACCCTTTTGTGGTGTAAACTAAGAATAAATATAATTTAAATGTGAATTTAAGTGTTTTTTTAAGATTTTTCATCAGAAAAATTTCATAAGGTGCTACGAAGGGAATAAGTCCATCAACTTAATTTGACTGCTAAATTTCTTTTGAGTATACTTAAATTTGTTTTGATGATTGATTCTGTTCGGGGTGGAGGGCTGTACGGCGGCCTCATGCGCCACATAGGCCTAAAGAGTCTTAAGTCAAGTCAAGTCTGTTTTCTAAATAGGATTCTGAACATCCAGTAAAAATTTGGTGGTTATATAATCGAAATTCCATTACTTCTTACAGTTTTTTTTCTATTTTCTTAAAACTTGGTTTTTGGACTTATTCCCTTCTTCCAACTGACGATTCAATTAATAACATTCACATCTACATTGGATAAGCAGATGAGGGTATAATCAAAATTTTAATGAAATTCAAGGATCTAAGGTCATTTTAAAAACTAGTTTACCATGAAGGTATTTCAACAGTATGAATAGAATTTAATGTTAAAAAGTTCTATACAACGATAAAATGTAATGAACAAAACAATTATAAAACGCCTAGTAATAGTTGTTGTTGTTTCTTATGCCACTTGGAATATCCAAGCTCCATCCGCAGAGCGTACAGGATTTAAGGCAAAGGGGGTGCGGCTCCTGAGAGAGTGAGGCCCATGAAAGGCAGGAGTCCGACATAAGCCTCGGATGATAGATGCCGCCACCATCTATCGCCACCTCCACAATTTTGACATGCATCTGAAGGGGAGGGAAATAGTCTCCAGACACCCAAGGTAAACTGCGCCATGACCGACCTCAGGACTTTCGGACCCACAGATTTAACGAGCACGTACTCCGCATATACTCGATGGGTCTTCAGCGGTGTCGGGAATCGAACCCGGGACCCTCCGATCCCAAGGCCGATGCCTTAACCACTAGGCTTCCCACAGCCCCTAGTTATAGTAAAATAAACAATCGAATATCCCCCAGTTTAATAACGAATGCAATCAAAATTTAAATCACTCAACAATACATGTTTCATTTAAAAAAGGAGAGACAATCCCTTAAAGTCAACAAACGAAGTCTTCAAGTTAAACAAGAGCCAAAAACTTCCAAATTACAGCCATATGCCATTCATAAAGGATAACAACGATATCCCATTCCAGCTCAATTTAACAAGCACACTCTTTCCCGACTAATTTTCTAACCCGATGGCATACTACACTGGGTAAAAATCCAAGCATTATGATGATCGATAGAATACCCACTTCTCCAAAAGAAAAGGGAATTATTGTGGAAAAAATATTCCCTCTTGATCCACAAGGGAGGCGAAGTGGGGAATATTTCCTCTAATTAACGTTCAATCGGGCAGGGCCTAAGTACTGAACGACTAAGGATATTTCTTCGCTTTGATTTAAGGAGCTCTTCATCAATTTTAAGGGGTATAGGGGACTTTCAAAAACCACCGTTTTATTGTTGTAGTTTGACAAATTATGTCAGTGGAGTGGGTTGTTTTGAAGGTAATTAGGGACGTCAGTGAAGGTTTGGCAGATTCATTGCGGACGTTTGAATCTACACCAGTTACAAAAATTTAAAAAGCGACGAATATATCACAGTATTGAATTCTGAAATGTTCACAAATGATTTCCACACTCCTGCTTCTTTAAATTTTCTGCGACAAAGTTAATAAGTAAAAAAAGATATATAAAGTGATTTTATATATATCCCTCCTCCACTTCGGGCCCGATTTATCACATTGCCCGTAACATATATACCCATACATAAAAACATTAAAAATACCTTTTAGGCTTATCACTTCAAATAAAACAAACTAAAACAACTTCAGCAGTAGCAAAATCGATATTAACTATAATTACTAAAAAAATAAATATTGCTGATTTTCATAATTGAACTTTCCCTAAACAGGAAGAGGAGAAATTTTTTTTAAAACATAGGTATAATGTCAGAAAGTTCAATGGCTAAATTGTTTCACACAACATAGAACCCTTTCCTCTTCCCTACTGAATATAAGACTAATTTTTTGAACGGTCCCTTTAATGGACGATGGACCCCCGACACCTAAAAGAGTTGACTTTGCTGTCCATCAATAACAAAGGATACCATTTTTAGAAACTCCTTAATTGAATCTTCAACACTAAAGACATAAAAATTTCAAACCTTATCCTTGTTAGCTCCTCCAGGTTAGTAGCTAATGATCTCAGGTGGGGATGCATAATACTTTTGTTTTGAGTTCGGAAGGGTGTGTTGACAGTATGCTAAAATTAAGTAAGCAACTTGTTTTTTCTAAGACAGTCATTGCAAAGTGTATCCATGGTAATTAAGTATCAAACGGAACAGAAATAGTTCCTTATATAAACAAAGGGGTTGAGACAGATACTTCCACGGAGTTTATTTATGCAAAGTTGTTTTCAAACAGTTCCTGGAAATTAATTGGACAGCAAATTTAAAGGCATTTTTTATTTTTAATATTCCCCAAAAGGGAAGTGTGTATTTACAAAACGGGGTTTCGAGGAATCTATTAAATCTTTATTGCAAAACGACAAAAGCAAAAAAAATTTCCGTTGAGTAATAAAATAGTGGAGTTTCATCATACTACGGAAAAGGTAATTTTGATTAATTCGATTTCATACGAAGCGAAATTTGATTTTATGAAAACCATGCACTTATAAAAAGACCTTTACTGAAAAAGGGGAGTCTGTTATATAGGCTCAAACATATTAATTTAATAAGCTGTCATAATAGCAAATAATCTAAACCTCAAACCAAAAACGTTGCCTACACTACACAACATATTAAATGGGATACAAAATAAATTCGGACATACTGTTCACTCAATTCACTTTAGAATATGAATTCTCCCTGAAGTTCATGGCATTCAAATCACTCTGATTCAATAAGGAAGTTGCATGTGTCAGATTTTCAAAAACAAACAAGTGTTCCGTATGGTTTTTTGTATGGTAAAATGAAATATCTAGTCAGTTTTTCAAAAAAATGTACATGTAATTAAATATTTTAATTTAAAACTCGAGAAAAAAACACGTGACTGAAAACGTTTATTGTTTAAACTATAAGATGACGTCAACAATAATACCATCAACTCCATTGCTTTACAACAATGTTTAGTATAAGATGACGTCACATCCAAACTCTTGGCGTTTTCGCGCGCTTTTAAAAAGGGGATTTTTGTTAATTTTTTTGACAATCAAAAAATTTCTCGATCGGCCTCAAATTTTGGGTAGTTGCTTATTTTTGCAAGAGGAATCGATTAAAAAAATAAAAAAAATCATGCAACTTCCTCATTGTGAACAAGTTTTTTAAAACTATGAAATCCGAAAGAAGGCTAAGGGATTATAAAACGCATACAAGAGTTCAATATTTATTTACCAGTTATTTATCCTGTCCAGAGTGGGCAAATAGGGTTAAATAATAACAATAAAAAATTTCTTCAGGAATATCCGTTAAGCTGCTTTCAGGAAAAATCCTCATTGTTCGAGATCCAAGCGGAGGCGTGATGAGGTGCACTCTGGTTTATTTTTGAGGATATTAAAGCTGCAAAATCTGTTCTTGTTGGGTAACTATTGTTAAAAATTTGATAAAAGATGTTTTTAAAATTTAATGGAGTATAATAGTTAAGAAGGATTTCCTGGAAAGAATAAGGGATTTTATTGGTTTAAACTACTTTCAGTGAGTTGTTGCGGTAAGGATGTCTTGTTTAAAACTAAGACGCTCAGATTTTTAACAAAGCTAGCGATTAATTTAAAATTTCGACTTAATTTCTGCGTAAGATTTGCAAAAGAAAAGAATTTCCTAAGCAAACCATTTAGGAATTCAAGCATGAAAGGACGATTTGTTTGAATATTTAAAGCAGCAATCAGCTTAACAAATTAATGGTAATTAACAAAGGTTCATTAGTGAGAACAAATTAATCATAGTCCTCAATGGTCGAAGGTCAATGTCCTCACCTATAGTCTGTTCATTTAGAATAGGCACCTGAAACAGGATCAAACTCACCTGATAACGCTCATTACGCAACTTCAGTGACCGATTCTTTTACAGTATTTTAACTACTTCTGTTTAGGCAGCCTTGTCATTGCACAAGAAAATTTTTTCCATGATATTTACAATACTAACTGTTTCTAATACACGACGCCTCATAAGCCTATTCTAAATGAACAGAGAATAAAAACTCGCATATAAAAGTTCTTACAAAGTTACATAACATTATAGGACTTTACGGAGGTTTTTGGTTCCATGGAGAGAATCTAGTTAAGGTTGGATCAGAAGGGCTCGGACCTGGAAAAAGTGCCCGAACCCTACGAACCTGGTTCGGGGGAAGCCCATGCCAGCTCCTTAGGAGCAATGCATAAGGTTTGGGTAAATTTGATTAGGTTCGGGGGAAGGTTACAACTTTTTCCAGGTCCGGAAAGGCTAGTTCATTGCACATCACATCTCAAAACGAGAGTATCGTCGTCAACCACGATTACTAGATTCTTAGTATAATACGCAGTCTGCCGCGCTTCTTATGATGCTTATTTAGCGACTGATCATCAACAACAATTACATATTCAATTCCTAAATATTGCAGCAATCAATCGCTTTGAATTCAAATAATACATGCGATAGGAAATACGGGTCACGGTCGCTCGACAGACAGAGAACAGCCATATCATTCATCGCATCAATTCATCCGACCTGAAACAAAGCGACACAGACGACCTTGGGGGAAGAGAAAGACACACGTCAGGACCCGTTCGTGCAATTAAAAAGACCGCGCGGACATCTGGAAGTAATCGTCGGGGCATTTCCGAGGGATTACATAGTCATCAACGAGCAATTTGCAATCGCGGTTTCTCGAGAGGCTAGGAGCAGATTCGAGAGAAGATGGATATACAATGGGTAGTTAGAGATGCATTTGAAAAATGTATAGAATTTCTGACAATGGTAATGTTAATAATGACAGAAAAAATGGCTCTCGGATTGGAATTAACTACAATTAGAGGAATATAAGATGGTTCAATTCCATTAGTTTTCCCGTGAAATATGGCCAAGCTGTTTAAAATGCTGAAAATTGTAAATTAGCCGATAAGAATATACAGTTTCATCAGTTGTTTGAATATCTGGGGGACCAAAACAGCTTGGAGATATTTAACGGAATTGAACCATGTTGAGTTAGTTCAAAATGTAATTATCATGTTAACACGATTTACTCGCGCGTAAATTAAAAACAATCAGGAACTTTAAAAGGCACTTACGGGCACAAAATCCCAAGTGTATTTTTAAACCACAATAATAAAAAAAATAAAAATAAATTACAATTAAAGTATCAAAACTGAATACTGTTGCTTTCAATTTATATTGATTGAACCAAATTAATTTGGTTCAATTCCGTTAGAGTCCCCGCTAAATATCGCCTATCTCTTTTGGATACCAAAAAGTATAAATATTGCTAAACTAGGGATGCACAACCTTTTTGTGAGGAGGGCCACTCACATAGTTGATTGAGACACGGAGGGCCGCAAACAGATTAACAGTAAATGCAGCTAATACAATAAGGTAGAGTTTGCATCTCAAGGAACTTAATATAAGATGTGAATATATAAGTTTGTACCATTAAGGGGTTCTAGGGGTTCTCCCCAGAAAATTTTTGGAAATTTAACTCTTAAAAAACAAAGCATTGACTAGTTTAGACATATATTTAAGATGGGATTTGCATTTTGATTAACTTAATATTAATAAAAAAATGGTAATTATAGAATTCCAAGTGTAAAGGGGGGTCTGGGGGTCCTACCCCAGAAAAATTTTGGAAATTTGACCCTAAAAAACAGGGTTTTAACTTATTTTAGAAACCAAGTTCGATTTTTTTGGGGGGACAGGTCCCCAGCCTTCTGCTATCCCCCTTGATAGCATATCTGAAATAGGTTATGATCTAATAAGAATTAAAAAAATACACTGCATTATTATCTAATCTTGTTTCAAAGTGATCTTTTTGTAAAAATTTAGAACTTGGGAAATCCTTAAGAAAAATTTATTGAAAATGCTCACTAAAATTGATAAAAAAAAAGCTATGTCAGAGGTATCACTAGACTTATTAGACTCCTCTGACCATGCTTAAATTTTTCCTGCATTGCAATTACAATGTGAAATGAAGACAGCTTCAACTAGGCGCAGTAAAAACGGCACTTTCACGAAAAATCGCTATTTTTCGACTTTTCCGCGGCGCGTGATCCTCAACACCTGACTTCTGACTTCAAACCATTGTTAAGTTGTTTTTTCCACATCGCATCAACAATACAAGAAGAAGCCAACTTCAACTTGGCGCCCGCCCCAAAATCGCGGGAGGAACGGAACACTTCGCGAGCAAAACGAAACTCGAAAAATCGCGATTTTCGCGACTTTTTTCCGCTATAAATCGTCACTTTTTCTCAGTTAAAAAAGGAAAGTAACAAAAGTTAGGGATTATCTGAAATATCCAAATTAGTTCGCGGGCCGCATATTGATTGTTCGCGGGCCGCATGTGGCCCGCGGGCCGCAGGTTGTGCATCACTATGCTAAACAAATTTAATTTCATGGATTAATATATTTAATTAGATGTATAAGTGTTCAGTTCATCATTAAAAATTTAAAAAAAATTGTTTATATTTGAAAATTAAGCGTTTAAAAGAGATAGGCGATATTTAGCGGGGACTCAAACGGAATTGAACCCAATATTTTTAAAGTAATTTTGGTTCATACGCATTAACACCACAGCAGCTACAGATTTGGTGGTTTTAATTAACATTATAAGACAACATTATCAGATACTCTAACGGAATTGAACCTTATATGGTTAGGTTTTATTATTATCATTATTAGATCATAAGGTATTTTTAAGGCCAAATCCGCAGCTGTTGGCGTTAATACGCAAGTACCGTAATTTTTAAAGCATAGTAGTGAAGTCAAATAGGGGAGATTTGCGCCTGGCTAAACTTAAAGCACCAAAACCCCATTTAAATAAGAAACTTTAATTCATGAAAACAATTCACTGCGAATTACATAAAAAATAATTACTATAATTTCCCAGCACACTGGTTACATGATTTAGTTGCATAGTTATTGAACAGGATAAATCCTTCTGCGATGGTTGCTATAATGAGCTTCTCAGTGCGATTCCAGCCTCTTCGAAAGTCTCTCTTGGAACACAGAAGGTTCTCTCGGTATTTCATCGGTTTCTTCCTGCGGTGTCGGTGCTTTCGCCCCAGGAAATGCGTTCCTCAGCTCTTCGTCCGTCTGCATCACGTACGCGATGTCCAGTAATGTGATGTGCCTGCTTTTTCGCTCGGTCGCCTTTTTGCTCGCGAGCTCTAAGATTTCGGCCGTCACGTATTCCAGAACTGCCGTCATGAAGACCGTACTCGATGCACTGACTCCGCTCGGGAAGTTCTCGGCCAGGACTTCGTAGACGCGTTGCACCGGGAGCTGGAATTGCATGTGCCTTTTCCTCGTTGGCATGGCTGCTGTAGCCGGTCCGTTGGATCTCGATTTACTCATGGAAATGATTACTTATATACAGTTGATACCCGTTGAAGTTGATTAAATTTTAAGTAGCAACTACGAATGGACATATAATTTGCTTTTATAAATAACTTGCCTCTTGCGTTTGTTTAAAACCGTCTGCACGGACTCGCATTTAAATAATTTCATGCGATTGTTCACTAGAGCGAGGTTTACTAGAAAATGCCACTACAAAGCACTGAGCTATAAAACAAACTGGAGTGTCAACCTCCGATACTCTAACAAGCGATTGATCATGCCAGCGCGGAAAGTTACAATGCCCCGATTGCTCTCAGCAATCGGGGCAAGCTTGAAGCAAAGTTGGAAGATCATTTCCCCCTTTAATCCGCCCATGCCTGTTTTTCAAAATATTATGAGCAAAATTTAGAATGGTCGTTTCAATCTGTGCATACAACTGTGCTACCAGATGGAGAAATTTAAAAGAAGATGGAAATCCTTTCCGCTGTGTGATGCGGTTTCAGCACGCTAACTAGTTACTCCAGTTTGTTTTATAGCTCAGTGCTACAAAGCACTGAGCTATAAAACAAACTGGAGTGACTAGTGAGAGGGCTGAAACCGCATCACACCACGGAAAGGATTTCCATCTTCTTTTAATTTTCCCCATCTGTTAGCCCAGTTGTATACACAGAATGAAACGACCATTCTAAATTTTGCTCATAATATTTTAAAAAACAGGTATGGGCGGATTAAAAGGGGGTCATGCGGGGATTGCCCCGATTGCTTCTAGCCTCGAATGCCCCGATTGCTGCGAGCTATTGGGGCAATTTAACCTTCCGCGCCGGCACGTTTGGTCGCTTGTTATAGTATCGGAGGTTGTCACTTCAGTTTGTTTTATAGCTCAGTGCTACAAAGTTAAAGAAAATTACGGTTACATTAGGATTAATGGGGCACACATCTTTTCAATCGGACTATATTGGCAATGTTTCGTAATTTGTTAATACAAATATAACAAAAATTAAAGGAAGCATTGCTAGTTTAGGTATTTTAATGGTGTTACATTTTGTTATTTGATTATTTTTGGTGATTTAGTATTAAACTCAAAGCTTGCTCTCGGCTAATCCTGAAGTACCAATGGAGAATTGCGGCATCTCTTAAAATTCTTAATTATTCAATTTCCAATTATTAGAAATTATCTCCCGTTTCCAAAAATATGCTTGTCTTTTCCCACAATTTTTTTCAGTTAATTATGAGATATCTTATTACAGAAAGCGCCTAACAGTGTGACGTCACATGTGCCTCTGGGAAATGGGGAAAACACCGTTTTCATCGAAACACTAGGCTATAAAAAAGTAGAACTCAGTATTTCAAAGCGGAATGATAGCAAACAAGGCACATTTGACGTCACAAGCTGTTTCAGTTCAAACAGAAAAGAAACCATTTTTAATTGAAAATACATAACTTAAAATTTAGGGATTTGAAAGGTAAATTAAAATTTTTTTGGAGGTTTTAAGCCATTCTGAATACATTAAGATTAAAAAAAAATTGGCTGCAACTATCCATTTACTTAAGTTAGCAGAAATATAAACTTTTCTAGCGCGATGTTTTTTGGAGGGAAAATATTTATTTATTCATCCACCCACACATACAGATTAAAAATCCCATAAAATACATACAAGTACGATATAAAAATACACACAATACACAAATTAAAGATAAATATAAAATTGAAAGAAATTCCTTTTTAAGTTTAACAAAATTATCAAAGAAAATATAGCTGTGATCCGGTAAGCTATTTACTATTTTAATAAACTGGTTTATATATTGATTTTCTAAGTATTGTTTTGAATAAAAAGTTTTAACTAATAGAATTTTTTCCTTGTATTATAGCAGGGGGCGAATAAACTTATTTGTTGTAGTACAGTAGGGCAATCGATATTGTTTTTTAAAATATTAATGAAAAACTTAAATATGGCCAACGATCTTCTGCATTCTAGAGTAATAGGTTGGTCAAAAGAGGTTTTGAATTTAAAAGAAATATGACGTAGAAAATTATTTTTTACTTTTCCTATTAATTTAATTAAAGATTTTCTTGAAGGATATAATATATAGCCAAAGGTTACTTTAGTGACAACTAAAGACACCTTTGGTGTATTAGGTGGGTTTGATCTAACATGCTGCATGGGTTGGCTAACAGTCTAAGTTTTTTTACTAATATGTTCTTAATAAGGAATTGCGCCTTCCCTTTGTTTCAATGGAGTTTATAACTCAAAGTACAACATATCATAACCTATAAATTTGTCAAATTAAAAAAATCAGTATTTAATTTTTATTCCAAACACGCATAATAAAGTTATCACACACCATAACTTCAAAGTTCTGATGCTGTAAACACCGAAATAATGAACAACCATGCCATAACAAAATGTTCCTTAAATATTCACAACATGGCTTGAATTAGGGTGTAAAAGGAAGGCCAGTTTTTTTTCACAGACCGAAGGCCGACGAAGTACGTGGTTACTGAAATAACGGGACCCGCAGGGGTTACGAAACTCACAGAGGAGGAAAGTGTGGGTGCCATGTAAATAAAGTCTAGCGTGGGCCAAGCAGGAAAAACGGTGAGTTAGTTAATAGGGTAATTTAAATATAAAAGATCCAATAGCGAAAAGGCTATTTCAATTAAGAGACGAGAATGAACAGTGGTATAGCAGCTGTAAGTTACTTCTGTAAAAGCTGACGGCGAGAATACAAGCTCGATTTAGTAGTAGTGAGATTAGGTTTCTTGTGATAATATCGCACCCGTGCTACAAAAGTGCCACAACTCAAAATTGTAATTTTTGAGTTATGACCGCCATTAAGCGCAGTTTTCACGTCTCAACCAATCTTCAAAAGAGCCAGAAGTTGCATTGAAAAATCAGCCGCCAGATGGCAGTTATGGCGTTTTGTTGTAATCAAGATGGCTATGATTCCTTCTACTGAAATGCCACATCTTGAGTTGTCGTCCAGCCGTCGTTGAGTATGAACTACTAGAACAATGGCTAAAGATCATAGTTTGAGATGTATCGTTCTTCGTATTGACCAGGGTTGGCAAAAAACCGGGTTTTTTTTAAAAAAACCAAAAAAACCGGGTTTATTTGTTTTTTTTGGTTTAAACCAGGTTTTTTTGGTTTAAACCAAGTTTTTTTAGAATTTTTTTTATCAGAATAAGTTATTTTAGCATTGATGTTTGAAATTGAGTTGTAAATGAGACATTTATTTCAGGGGTTGTTTATAATTGATAAATTATTTGTATATTTCAATTAATTAATTAAAATTAAATTAATTTGTTTTAAAAATAATTTTTGTTTCTAAAATATTCCAATTTGAATATCTAATATTATTGTAGTGAATAAAAATCAGTGTTAATTTATCTTGGATAAATGGTTGAAATAATCAAATTATTTATCTTAATTATATATGGATTAATTTATGAACTTAAGAAATTTCTTTAGAAAGAGAAAATTTTATTTTTTAAATGAGAAGTAAAAGTGAAATGTAAACAACTAATGTTAATTGAAATTGGATAATTGATAAAGATAATTAATTTGATTAATTATTAAATGGTAAAATAATCAAATTAATTATATGGATTATTTATGAACTTAAGAAATTTCTTTAGAAAGAGAAAATTTAACTTTTTTAATAAATAAAAGGGAAATGTAAGCAACTAATGTTAATTGAAATTGGATAAATGATTGAGATAATTAATCCAATTAAGGAAATTAACGGTTTTTATTAATTTAGTAAAAAAAACCAACTGGTTTTTATCTGTTTATAAACAAACCAACTGGTTTTTAGTTTTTATCATTAAAGAAATCAACGGTTTTTATTAATTTACTAAAAAAACCAACTGGTTTTTATGACTGACAAATAAGACAAATTGGTTTTATTAATTAATTAAAATCCAAGCCATATTTTATCAGTGAAAAACAGATAACTTTTGTGTATGTTTAGTTACTCTTTGAAATAATGCTTCATTTTAAAGGAAATCTCTAACAATGAACTATCTCTAATAAATGAAATGGAAATAATAAATGGAATGGAATCTCTAATAAATGGAAATCTCTAATAAATGAACTATCTCTTGCAAAATATAATAAGTTTAACTTAAGCATTTAAGGTTAAGTTTAGAGAGAATTCAATAATTAAAACCATTAAATTAAAAGATTTCTGATTTTTAATCACCTTAAAATGTCAATTTTTTGATAAATCTGACCTTTTAATTTTGTGCAAAAGATTATACTTAATAACACTTTCTTTAAAAAATCCTGAAAATATTTTATAATTTCTAAAAAAACCAAAAAAACCAAGTGGTTTTTTTGGTAAAAAAACCATGGTAAAAAAACCATGGTTTAAACCAATGGTTTAAACCAAATGGTTTAAACCGGCCAACCCTGGTATTGACAAATTCAAAAATACTAAAATGTGCCTAGTCAGTTTTTTGCAATTCCTGGAAAACATAGTTTTTTGAGTTGTGGCACTTAAGTAGCAAGGGTGCGATATATGCAACTGTAAGCAAACCAAAACGATGTTGCGCAGGCAAGCTTTTGACTACTGTAAAACGAGTTTTTCCTTGATAGTAGACAAAATGCAAAAAAGACAACTTTCATTAAAAAAGGCGGAAGGAGGATTTTAAGGGTAGATGATTTCTCCTGATAAAGGGTGATAACAGAATCTTCAGTCATACTACCTCGATTCACGAAAAAAATTATTAATTTGATTACAATAATCAATCGATTCGGAGGTATGTTTTTTGAAGAACAAATTAAGCAAAAAATGTTGAACAAATTCGATTCAACTTGAAACTTTGAAATCACGCATATTAATAAAAGTAATGTCTCTAGTTCGTTAGACCGCTTTAAAGGAAATGTAGCACATTGAGAGGGAAAACATTTCATATCCTTGACCTCAACAGGTGAAATTTCTCTGAGAATAAAACAGCCCTTTCAACGCTAGAATAACGATACAGGATATTCGCTATAATGATTCTTTCGCATGCAAGCCGAAAACAGGATATGCCCGAAAACAAAAATCCCCAGATTCTCAGGCTATTTTTTATTTCAAGTTTAAAGGACCTCCAAAGGAGGGAAGATTAACCAATTAAGTTCGACACAGGGCTCAAATATTTGCCCATTGGCATAAAATATTGGACTAAAAATAAAAAAGATTCGACCAAAATGACTTACTTTAATCCAATGGAAAATATACACTTAGCACTTACAAAGTGTTCTTAAAAAGTATATCTGTTATGGGCAATGTGATAAATTCAATGGCATTTATCAATGAAATTTATCACTTTGCCCACCTCAACTCTGGGCAAAATTAATAATGCCCAATGAACCACTTTGCCCGTAACGTATCTATGTATAAAAAAGGCGCGTTTGGTTTGGATGGAAAAGGATCTAACCATGTATCTCCAAAGACTGCATAGAATTTTAAGAATAATTTGGAATTTCTCTAGGACTTTATACAAATTATTTCTATTTGTGACAGTTCACTTTAAGTTTTCATACAGTCCTGTTCGACCGACACCAAAACTATATTTCCAAGCTAAAACCCGTATATTTATTAAGCTCAGAACACTAAGTCGGTACACTTAAAGTGCCCGTTTCTCAGAAGCTGGTCTTCACGAAGAAACAATAACACGCAATCGTCCCTTTGCACTAAAACACTACCAATATAGTATTAGGGCGGAGTTACATGGAGCGACTGTAATGACGCGACAGGTCGAAACTTTTCCCAAAAATTCTGGATATAGGTTAGCTACTAACGTCATAGCGCCAAGAGCCAATGGGGAGTTCAGATTCTACATGAATGAGGAAACCAAATGAGAATTTTTGACCGTTTCCTCCTCGGCTTCCTATTCGCGTCGCTTAAATCCCTCCATGTAAACCCGCCCTAAATCAAGCAGAGAAAGAGACTCCCCTAAGCTCTCATCCGACACTAAACACTCTTCAACGCTCAGCAGCACTTTCTCAAAAAATAAACGATAGTAGTTAAGCCCATCGGAATCCGCACCCACGGCAAACGTATCGATCAAAAACCTTCTACTAGGGCCAGGGGATAAAATCTTTTTTAAGTCCCGAAAATATATAAAGAAATTCGAGGAACATCCATCAAACAAACGGTGAAGCCATATTTATTTTCTGTTCCGAGACAGAAAGTGGGTATTTGACCCTGGTGGGAGGATCACGCCGTTTGAAAGAAAACTTCGGCGGGGTGGTGGTAATGGAAATTAATAGTTATGTAGTAGTTCTCATTCGAGATTGAATAAAAAAAGTATTCTTTAGTCGCATTTGAAAATAAGGCTGTTTTTGGCAAATCTCCCAAGATGACAAGTGCAAGAAAGAAGAAAGGAATTTAAGTAGGAGAGAAATTCTCGATGTCATTCCGATGACGATTTAAATTAATTGCCGGATTTGGAAAGTCAAATATTTAACATTGATAGAATGGTAATACAAAGTAAAAGTTAAATTTCTGGGAAAAGCCTCAGGACTTAATCGAGATTAAGTCCTGATGTCAAGAATTCCGAGGGCGTTTAAGTATCACAACTGTTATATTTCATACATGTGATTACACAGCCAAAAAATTGGCGGAAATTATTTTAAAAAAAATTCAGTACCTAAATTTTTCTTCATTTTCAGTAGAGGGGGTCCTCGGCTTCTACTTCCCGAGATCTAGGTTGATTGGGTTTTTATGGCGCATGACCTAAGGTAGCTAAGATAGCCCGAGATCTAGGATTCGATATGCCAGATTATCTCATAGTTTTAGATTAAATCTTAACTAATTTTCATATTACTTCGATATTTTTTTTACTTCCGATTTTTCTTAAAATTTAGTACTTGGCCACACTAGCGGTCGGAGTTTTCAGTATATAAAATGATTGGAAAATAAGAATGTAGAATTTCAGTTATGCAAATCGAATTGTCGGATTTTAATATTGCTAAGCAAACTGGCGGATTTCCGCCAATTGGCGGAAGAATCACATGTATGATATTTAAATATTTAAGAACTCTTATTTCTAAAGTCAAAATACGGTACATATTTTAAATTACTGATCATGAGTAAATATTTAGTCCATTTTACGATGTAAATCTAATAAGTATTCATTGAAACTAATACTATAGTTTCCGTGAATAAATTAAGTGGCATATTTAATTGACATCTCAAATGAATCTTTAATTAACACTACTTAGTCAATTAAAGATGCAATTGAATAAAAACACAAAGAAAACATTTCCTCTAAGGCTAAGCTTTCCAAACAAAACAGCACAAAGAAAATTATTTCTACACATAGTAAATTTTATTTTTTTTTATCGAAAGGTGAATTTTTGAGTTTATAGATAGTTTATTGTTTTAAGTATTCATATATTCATTCAGCTTAAAAACTATTTGTAATCAATAAATTAGTTTTTTAAAAAAGGTAATTAAATGTTTACGAACTTCTCAACTATAAAAACTTGAAATTAAATTTACAAAATAGTTTAATGGATAAAAAAAAGGAGATAAAAGTTTCAAAATTAAACAACTTTTCAATACTAAATGCTCGGAGCATAAAAGGCTGTTTTATCGAACAATGTATAAAAAAACTAAGTAACCAACATAACTTTTTGTTCTAAAAATGTATGATGCCTTCATAGAATCCTACATAAAGAAAACTACATCCATTTCTCAAGAAACAAAGTTTTTTTTTTCTCAACCATGGACGTTTCTGAAAGCAACATTTATCTCAAGACAGTGTATCGCTCATAGGATCGATGGCCAAGAGTGACAAATCTAAGCAACAAGACAGAAGAAAAAGAAGTATCGATTATGATGCACGACAGAAAAAAATGTGACACGTCATATATCTGATTACGAGCGACTGAAAATCTCCTGAGGCCCAAGAAATTGTACCGGATAATCTATCTGGAGATACTTGTCATAAGAGAACTTACTTTCGCTAAAGGTAAAAAGGGAGAAAGTTCCGTGGTGACTGGTATCAGAAGCACTTTATTGACTTGCAACGATACTAACTGGAAATAGTTTCTAGAAAAGAGGATCTCTGAACCAAATGAATTATGTATAGTTAAGAATGGTTTACAGTTAAGGCCAATTCCTTTTTATTTTAATTTTATTAAAAGAAAGTAAGGAATAACTGTAAAATTCATGTTGCTGAACTTAACATCTAGTGCAGGGGTTTCCAACTGGCGGCCCGCCGGGTCATTTTGTGCGGCCCGCGAAGCTCTCTGAAAACCCTCCAAAAAGTAGATTCAAAACACTTTTTAGCACACTAAAATTCAAATTTTTTTCGGGGGAGAACACCCGACCCCCCCAATATACCTCTTATATTATGGACTAGCTTAGATCGTTTTCAATGGTGCAAGAATTAAAAGTTTGAAGTTTCGAGAGGTCGTTTGTAAAACCTGAAATTTCCCCTAAGCGTAGCAAGGGAGTATGAAGGCTTTTATAACCATTATCATAAGGAGGGACAAGATGGAGTATCCAAAAATTAGGTAAAACAATCCTCTAAGGAAAATTTACAAATATTTTCTTGAGGAAGACCTTTTCATTTAAGTAATATTCAGATGATTAAATATATTCAGTATTCCTACGAGTTGTATAAGAGTAAAAAAATTCATATATCCTCTGGAATAGTTCCTGTTTTGCTGGAAAATTTTAATATTGAAGACTCTTACCCCCAAAAAATTATCATCGTTAAAACGGAACCAGATTACTTTGCGGCCCGCCACATGACTTGTGATTTCGATTGCGGCCCCCGAGTACTTAAAAGTTGGAAACCCCCTGATCTAGTGTAAACTATTACTACTTGAGAAATATAGAGCATTTTCAATCACACAACTCGTACCTAGCAACAGATTGTTTTACCTACTGCAGTTAACAGTTAAAAGAAAATAACTGGTCATGGAATGCTTCTATTGGAGCATTTGCAATCACATGACAGCAACAGATACCGCAGCACCTAGCAACGGCCTTAGCAACCGACTATTTGACCTACAGCAAGGAAGAAAATAAATGGTCGTGACGTCACCTAAAAACACTATGCATTTACAGACTGTTTTTAAGTGAATATTTTTTATTTGAATTACAAATTGAACTCTTATTATAATTCTTAATTTTATTTTGTTTAATTTTAGTTCTATCAAGATTTCTTAGGGTAAGGTTTTAATTTCTTTTACAGTTTTTGTCCCGTCAAAAGGTATTAAATTAGTGTTGTTTTTTAGCTCTAAGTCCAATCTACTAGTCAAGACAGTTGTATTATTGTGAATCCCAGCAGACAGGCTTATCTCGTTTTTTTAGCGGGCACTTAAAGGGCCTTTCCTTTGAAAATGGGCAGAAGACTTTTAAAACTTGTACGAAGTGTGGATCGGCTCCGGCTTCACCTGAACATAATTTATCTTGTTTAGATTTTACCATCGACGAGGTGCTTTCCGATCCTCAGTTGTTTTTAGAGTTTCTGGGAGTGCAGGGCCTTGTGGGTCTGGTTTAGCTTTATATAAACCTGATCGGGGGATCAGACAGAACAGAACAGATTATTGTGAATGAAAGAGAGGATGTTAAATCTACATTCACAATAATGGTCAGGATGCACAGTATTTTTTGCTTTACAAAGCTTTGATTTCATCCTATGCTCTAGTTTAAAAGGAAGGTTTTTAAATGAAGAATATTAAAGTAGTTTAATTCATAAAATAATGACGAAAATATTATCGCCGCAATTGCATAAGTTTCACATTGATTTCCCGTGGATGCCAACTTTACTATACAGGGATCTTTCACTTCCCAATGCAGTTTCATTCATATGAAAGTTTCACTCATGAAAAGGGCAGGAAAAAAATTAACAACAGTTTTTCAGGAACGAGTTTTCATTATAAGCCTGATGGCAGAAAGAAAACAACTTCCGTACATCGTTAGTTTCTGATAACCACGACCGATTTCAAACAATTAACACAACCGTTTTCAAAAGATTACACGCATGACTTCATCTTTTAGTAGCCAGGATTGCGGAAAAAGGTATTTATGTAAGCAAGGTTCTTGACTTCATGATTTCTACGGAGTAATACAAATAAAAACTTATCTCGAGTAGACAAGTTATAGCATATCCATTTAAAAAACGTGAATATAAGTAAATTTCTACTTTTGTGTAACTTTCTTTCTCCTGCACTGCAGGTATGAAGCACAACATCATTGATTTTTAAACGCTTTTATTCTACTTGCTTTTGGCGGCGTTTTACGCGTGGAATTTTAAAACTCGATTTTCGGGCACTTCCCGATATGTCAGGGCCCCGAAACTTTACACATCGGTGTAACCCTCATGACACTCCAATATCCAACCATTATCTAGTCAAACAACCAAAGGATTAAGTTAATTAACGAGTATTTTTAATTAACAGAAAAACCAAAATTTGATACCTTTCCCAAGGGGCTATTCTCCCTAAACCGTGCACAATTGTTTATAAGGCATAACTTCATCATATTCAAAAGTCAAAACGAGAATTGCCCAGTAATTACGATAATTATAGACGAATAATCACTTTTTTCTTTCCGGATGCTTGTACATAATATTTCAGGCACTTCCAAACGATATAAAGTTCTGAAACTTTGCACCGTGGTGGAAACTCGATGACAATGCAATATTCAATCATCAACTAGTCAAAACCTCCGTAATTTAGGTAATTAACGAGTGTTTTTAGTTATCCTTTTAATTCATATTTGAGACACTTCCGTGAAGCCAATGGCTCCCAAAACCTGTAAGATAATATACTAAGTATATAACTACAATATTTAATCTTCAAAACGTGATTTTTACCTTCCAATTAACAATTAAGATAATTAGCGATTTAAGATAATAACCGCGAGAAAGAAATCGCCAGAAGAGCGAGAAATCGCCGAAAATATCGCCGAAAATCGCCGAGAAGAAAAATATGTTCTTTTATAATTTATTGACTACTGAAAAGACTGGATGGTACTGTACACACACACTAATTCTGAGTTTCTTACGATTGTTTTTTTTTTATTTTATTGAATGCTTTCTTTTTATTGTGAATCTTTTTGATATCGATGGATTTCATCGGTGATTGAGCGGATGCGAGGAATATATTCTTTGTGCGAGGTATTTTTCTTGCTCAGCTCTGTTATTATAACGTACCCAGCAAAATTAAATAGATTTTAAAATTAACTTTGGAGTTGATTGTCCTGCTGAGTCGTCAGAGGATTGTTCTACTTTGTCAGATATGTGAAAATTTTTTGTTATACATGAAACTAAAATTCCATCCTAACATAACATTAAATATGGTTGAAATAAATACATTTTTTCTTGTGAGTTTTTGTTAAAAAGTACCATGACTAAAAAGTAGAAAATAAAATAAGTAAAAAAAAGATTTTTAAAAAAACGCTTTTATTGAAGTGTTCTAAAAGGTCAAAAATAATTTTTTCGGTTTGACAAATAATTTATTGGGAAGTTGAAAATAACTTTTTGGTAAGTAAAAAAAACTGATTTTCTAATCACTAAAAATAAAAGCGTGGGCGCTAGTCATTCTTAATTCACTATATATTCTAACTTCTTTATTCTATGTTCTATGACGTTAGATTTACAAATTTCTCATTCATGAGTTTTGAGTGGGATGGATTCACTTTAAATTCTCTGTTACGTATTTTTATTTATATAAAATTAAACATAAATGCCGACGTAATGGCCTGGTCGTTAGAGCATCTGACTGATGCAAAGCCGTACGTCTGGGGTTCGAATCCCCGTTTGGCAAGGATGTTAGTGCCACTGTCCTGTAAAAAAAATTAAATTTAAAAAATATTTAAAATTACTAGCGCCCACGCTTTTATTTTTAGTGATTAGAAAATCAGTTTTTTTTACTTACCAAAAAGTTATTTTCTACTTCCCAATAAATTATTTGTCAAACCGAAAAAATTATTTTTGACCTTTTAGAACACTTCAATAAAAGCGTTTTTTTAAAAATCTTTTTTTTACTTATTTTATTATGTATTTTGTTATTAACCTAGTTTTAATCTGCTTAGTTTCAAGATGATAGTGTTGTTAGTTTTGTGGAAAACGAGGGTTGAATGGCGACGTGGCGTGGGGTCAATTGTAACACATCAGCTGGGGACGACTATAACATGCTAGAGGACATTTTTAGGGCAAAAAGGACCCATGTTCATTGTACTATAGAGGCATTCAGATATACCCTAATTGCCTTTCTGAATAAATTTTCACTATTACTTACTCATCCTCCTTCATTATTGTTTATATGTTTATAACTCATTATTTGAGTGGAAAAAACATTATTACCATTTTAGCCCATGTGTTTCATTATTATTTAAAAAGAAGAGATATATTGTCAATAAAGTTGTATTATCTTCTATCGATTTTTATGAATTTGTGTTGTGTTACAATTGAATCGTCAGTTTAAAGAAGGGATTAAGTCCAAAAAATGACAAATTGACTTTTGTGCTCAAAACAATCACCAAGCTTTGCTCTACACATGGGTGAAAAGAGGGGGAAATAACTGACCCCTATAGGGAGATATCGCCCCTTGAAATTGTGAAATTGTCTATTCATTGTATTTTTTAAGTTAGTTTGGAATTTAAGTAAATTTGTCTTTATTTTCATATTCTTTGTGCTGTAAACTAATTTAAAATAAAATTTTCTCTTAATTTAAATTTTTTTCAAACTTTTTTTATGCAGGGAAGGTTTGACTCCATTCATATTCACTCACTCCATTGATACTGCTTTAATTACTCGGTTTCACTATAATTTTGAATTTTATTTGTCTTATTCTTTTTATTTCACCCTTTTTCATCTGAAAAATTCCATAAGGAGGAAGAAGGGAATAAGTCCTTCAACTTATTTTGACTGTAAAATATATTTGAATATACTTATATGTGTTTTGATGATTCATCTGTTTTCTAAATAGGGTTTTGAACCCTTTCTCAGTAAAAATTTAGTGGTTATACAGTGAAAATTCCATTACTTATACAGTTTATTTTCGATTTTCTCAAAACTTGGTATTTGGACTTACTCCCTTCTTCCAACAACTGACGATTCAATTGACCCTAGAGGTCGGGTCGATTGTAACGATTTTCGATGTTTCAGTACTATGTTGTAATGCATACCCACCGGACAGCTTTCATAACAAAATTGTTATTGGGATGTATCAACCTATTTTCGTACCAATTTTCATAACACTAACATAAATAATGGCTTAGTTTGAGATCAAATAGTAAATTTCGTTACAATCGTCCCCACTATCAACTACTTTGTTTTTTCCTTTTACAATAACTCCTCACGAATATCCTTACTTTGATATATCAAATAGCTCAAATATGTATAAAGGGGCCGTTCAAATATTACGTAAGCACTTTTTTGGTCATTTTTAACCCCCCCCTCCCCCCTTGTCAGCAAAGATAAGCAAACCTCAACCCCCCCACCATAATTACGTAAGAAACTGCCGGACCCCCCCCCCCGAAATTTTGACATCCCTATTATAGTCAGTACTGTTTTTTTTCCTGGAAAATTAGGTGACTCGTCCAAGGAGCTTTCCTTTTTGTGTGTAACCCTAAGGGTTTAAAAATTAGTCGAAACACTACTTTTCGGGGTTACAATTTCAAAATGTTAGGGTCCATCTCCAGAAAAAAGTGCTTACGTCAGATTTCCTAATTCAATATTTTGCTACATTTATTTTTGGTTGAATTTTGAAATTATTTATGCAAAAAACATGAGTTTTTCGCAAGTGCGCCATCTTACTTAAGCATCACTCATATCCCCCCTCCCCCCTTGTCAGCAAAAATAAGCAAAGAGCAAACCCCCCTCCCCCCTTAGGTGCTTACGTAATATTTGAACGGCCCCAAAGAAAATAGCTCGATGTATAGAAGAATTTCAATAGCTCAGTCTAGTAACCTTCCGCAAAAAAACAAGATATACGCAGTACTCAAGACATAGACTTAAGAACACTTCCCGCCCAGCAACTCATTCACAACAGAGTGGCATTCATTGTTTCTGAACTTTCCGAAACAAATTTAAAAGACTTCTTCTACAACTGGTAACAATTTATGCTGAAACTGGCGGCAACCGGACCCAGTTGACTCCGCCGGGAATTTAATGGTGGAAATAAATTGCCGTTCCATTCAAATATCTTTCGAGTCCCTTTACCCAGTCAAAACGGAATGACATCTTGCCAAGGAGATTCTTACACCCACGAATTCGTCATCATTAGTCCCGTTAAAAGTGTTTGTTGCCGTGAAGGACAGGCCCGCTTTGTGCAGTCTTTAATGCCCCATTGTTGCATATTTTCCATGGTTTCGGCTCAAAGAGACAAAACGGCCGAGTGTTCTAGAAAGGAAAAAAAAATTTTTTTTGTCGAGTCGTTTCGGGCTAGTGAATGCGTGATGTGGAGCAGGGCAGTTCTCGAAATAAGCGACAGGAGAAAAAAAATCTTAAAAGAAGGAAGTTTGGAATTCTGTCAATCAAGTACCATGAAGGATTGGTAATAAATTTAAGGGTGATTTTGTGATGAGAAAAAAATTCGATTTCACTGCACATAATAATAACTATTTTTTGGAACAATCGAAGAATATGTATCAAGTGCACTTAAATATCGCGTACAGCAATAGAAAAACAACATTTTAAAATATACTAACCATTATAATGTAAAGTACACATATCAGTTTGTAAACAAAAGCAATGAAGTATTAACTATAACATGATTACAATTATAGTACACATTACCATTTAAAATTTGCAAATTAGATTCGTGTTCGGAACTGTCTCTAAAAAATTTGCCCAATAAATTTGGGATCACATGGTAGGTATGTAGGGAGATAGTTTAATTATCTTAACAACTTCTGTTACAAATCCAAAAATGAGGCGTTTTAGGGTAAAATACAAGTATACAAGTGCAAATGATAATTAAACACAGAGAGAGTTGCTAATTTTCAAAATGTATTTATAAGTATCCCATTTATCGATTTAAGACCCACATAGGAATACTGCTGTTAAGGTAAAAAAAGGTATTATTGAAACTTCTTTAAATTAGTGAACTAATGGAAACCATAAGAGGGCAATTCCACGGGTAACTGACTGACATTTTTTAAGAAAAATGCATAGTAGTTTGTTATTTTCTTCCCAAAAATAAATGATAAAAAAATACTTTCCACCCAGTTTATTGCTTTCTTGTTAGCTTAATCTAATGGCACAATTAAATTTTCAAAATATCTTTTTATTGATTTTTTTAAAATTTTAAACGACATGGTAACTGACTGACATTTGTGAAACATTTATGTCAGTCAGTTACCTTGTTACCTTGCCCACGAGTATTTTTTTAACCTAAGTATAAATCCTCTATCCAAGGGTACGAGAGCTTTAATATTTTCAAAAATGTGGTGATCTTATGTTTTTTTGTTTGCAAAATCACAAGATCTTTTTATATAAATCGAGGGATTTAAATTCAGAATGATTGATAAAACGCAAGTTTTTTTAACGTAATAGAGAAGCGTTGTTGGAAAAGCAGCAGGTGTTGAGAAATGGAGTTGGCCTATCGCAATTTTCAATATTCCTCGCAAAAAATACTTTAATAAACCAAGGCACAAAAAAAACAGAATTTTACACGAAGATCGAAAATAATGCCGAGCAAAAATATTTGCTTGCTTCATTTTATCTCAGAAAGGAAAAATTCAATTTGCCAACCTAAAATTAATTTTATATTGGAATAATGGAGCGCTTTATATATTTTAGAAAGCTGTTTATATATTTTTTGGATGAAGTTTTTTTAGGAAGAAAAAGAATGATTTAAAATTTATATTCGGAGAATCTAAAAATGCTTAGAAACTCAAAAAATTTAATATGCAGCTTCTTTTTTTTGCCCCCATAGTAAAAAAACATTCTATAATAAAGACTTCCAATACAGTTTAGGGGACATCCATAAATTACGTGAGGTGTTTTTTTCCAAAATTTGGACCCCCCTCCCCCCTTGGTGAAATTTTGCTGGACCCCCTCCCCCCACGTGAGATTTACCTACAACCTTTAAAAATAATTTTCTATCATATTGGTTTGCATTTTGTGCTTTACAGCACCTAAAACTTTTCCATTATTAATGATGTGGGGGAAAAGGACATTATTCCGCCTAAAAATCACCACAGTATCTTATCTGTGGGTATTATTCCTTTCTCATACTTAAACAAATCGTTTAATTTCTGTCTTAAAAAGTTGACGTGAGATTTTAATCGACTCCCCTCCCCCCTTGGTGAGATTTTTCCAAACCCCTCCCCCCTTTTTGACCTCACATAATTTATGGATGTCCCCCTTACTAAGGGTTTTATATGTTTTCTTGAGTCAACTACTTCAATATACCTCCAGCACATTCTAATGCCTTTTTTTATATCGACAAGGAAAAATCTTAAAAAAATATCTAATCAAAAACTACATTAAACTTATTTCTTGACAATTTTTGCAGACTGATAAAGGTGGAAAATAATGGAAATAAATTTGACAGCTTACTCTCTCGCAACATAAAATGAACACGGCATTTTCTCTCATCATAACCAACTGAATCCAACCAAATTGAGAAGAACCTCCATTTATTTTGGTTGGATGGAGGAAACAAATATTTTGAAATAATGGGCGGTACCTTAATCGAATTGTTTTGAAAGCGAGTGATTATTTTTGAGCGATGTAAGATCGATTCGATCCGACAGGAAAGCGAAATTGCTGCCAGTGCCAGTTTTCGGTAGAGGGAGAAAATTTGAAGAGTAAAATTATTTTCTTTGATAAACATGATATTTTTTGGTGCGCTTACTGTTATTGCAAATCCTCCGGAAAATAAATTGATTTCTACTCGCTGCAGACAGAAATAACACACCGAAACAGAGATGGTGTTTTTGAGTAATATGATACTTAAAATTGACATTTATGGGTTTGTCTCGAGTGTAAAAATAATTCGGGTATTTTGAAATGGGAACAGGCATTTGGATAAATGAAAAGAAAATAGTTGTTACAGCAAGTAAAATTTCATCAATTTTATATTGAAAAAGCCTGGGAATTCAGACGATCAATTTGGAATGAATTAAGACTAGAGCAATTCTAAAACTAATGTAATTTTTAATATCCTATTCTTTTTTCTGAATTTTTAAGAAAAAAATATAACGTGTAAATAAAGAAAACGCTTTTGTTCAAAAAAATAAAATTGTTAAATAACCACAACCTCTCCAACACCAAAAATCTGAATGTTCAACAAGAAGAGTTAAATGTCTCCATTTGAGTTCCTTAAGCTAGTTAAAAAGTTATTTAAAATGGCGGAGAAAGCATTACAAAAGATTTATGACCAAAAACCAAGAATAACGACAGAGAACAAGTACTATCCCCACCTTAAATATTCATAGGGAAAAACTAATTTCCCTAAAAGCTTCACTTGCCAAGAAACAGTTCACTGAAGAAAACCACGAAGAGCGGTATCGTTCTGAGATCGGCAGGATAAGCACCCGAAGGAGCTCGGCTGGAAAGCCAAGCATCAGGGATTAGATGAGAGGAATGAACTTGAAATGGATGATTCTTCCCGGATCGCGGTCACGTTCTTTATTTAAAATCTCTCGGGGCCTGTTTCTCTTACCGAACGGCGAATTTTACCAGAATGTGACCAATAAGGGTAGAGAAATGGTCACATAAAATTTGATCCTGGTTGTAATAAATATAACTACAAAACCTGCTTATGGGAGGTTTTTTTTAACGGAAATGATGAAGGTGATTTTTAGAAAATATATCTTAAAATTTATTACTTTTAATGAGATCTCAATTTTAAAACCATTATAAATTATGATAACGTTTATGGGAGCAGGGATGCCACTTAAATTTTATCTTATTAAGTTTAAAAAGGTTAAAAAAACGCAATGGAAAAATACTGTTACGGTATTAAAAAACCCATTAAATTCTCCAAATATCAGATATTATCAAGCATTACGTAAAAAAAACTGCCAAGTTATCTCCCAAGTTTAAAATAGCGATCGCTTGTTACAAAAATACTATTCTCAGCTAGTCTCAAGATAATGGATTTTTCCAGCAACTAAAGCAGTCTGTATTGGCCGGTTTATCTTCAGAGGGGAAGTGATAAGTTCTTATCCAAGTCGGGTTAAGCTGTGTGGACGGGAAAACAACATCAAGGGGACCCGGGTTGATAAAAAGAGATGACCACACGTAAAAACCACCAGCAGTGTGTTGATAAGGAGCGATGAAGTAAGCAAGTAATATTATTAATGTAATACTGTGCAATAGGTACAATGAAGGTTAAAAAAACGTTTTTTTATTTTGCACATAAATAAAAACGTTGTTTTTATAACCTTCATTGTAAGCATCAAGTAATATTTTAACAATCAAGAAAGATAATATTAAAGGAGGTGTAAGGAAGATTTCACTTTATGGGTTAACGAACTAGGGGAGTTTGTGCAGGTAGGATCGAGCTGGGTCAAACAAATCAAAGAAAAATTATCAATTATCAACAATTTGACCCCTCTCGGATTCCAAGGAAACTTTCAGGAATGTTTCTTTCCTATGATATAAATGAAAAAAACTTTTTATACATCATTTTCTTAAGCAATTGTTATTTATTTACTTCTTAAATATTTAGGGAAGCCCCAGCATTTTTTGGATCTTCAATCTCGAATAAATCCATTTCAATTAGACCTACAAAAAATGTATCACCCTCATGTTTTAAAGAGGATTTAATCTTATGTATTACAAGTAGCCCTTGTCTACGATTTTTTTAAATTTTTTTGTTAAAAAAATAAAATCTGGTACCCTTGAAAAAATATTTAAAAAAAGTTAGATTAAGTTGGAATTTTAAAACAGTGTGTAAAAAAAGAAAATATCACATATTTTTTAATTTTGAATATCTAAAAATAGGTTATTTGATCAAAGTAATAGAATATATCTTTTTAATTAGTCACGCCAAGAAATTTTATACGCGACATTTAATACTCGAACAGTTTTAAGTTTAAAAAAAACAAGGATCTGAAATAACTCACTAACAATAATACCACCCTAAACTCCCTCCAAAAAAAATATAAATAACTAAACAATCCATACCTTCTTAAGGAATTCAACGACATGGCTTTATCCATTAGTCATCTATACCACAGCGGAAAAAATTATTCAATCTTCAAAGAGAAGCACCACCACAATTCGCACCCATCAATCACTCCGACGGGATCCGAACACAATCATTATCATAATCATCATAATTATTATTATTCCTCCGTAGAACACAAAATACGTCACCTCTCCATCATCTCATCTTCGTCGAAGTCGGGCACTCGGGTATACTGCCGACGCAGTTGCTGATTCATCTTGGAAGAAGAAGCCATAGCCCACGATATCCAGTTTTACGAAGCGGTCATTTATTGGATTAACGAAGATGCCGACATCGCTAACAAGGATAAATCCGTGATCGATCCGGCAGGGAGGGGGAGACGACACTTTCCGGAAAAGGTGTCGGGATCACATCTGGGTGTCTCGCAGCCGAGACATTTTTTTAGAGAGAGATAACGTCTTATTAGAGTAAACAGTTTATTCGGTTGATTTGGATCAAATCTGTGCAGCACTGAATGAGTTGGAAGAGCGTTGCGACACAAGAAACACAGTTTCAGGTTTGTTTACAATGGAGAGTCCTATTTAAAATGCAGGGATAAGATGACGAGTCAGCGAACTCCTAAAACAAGAACTCAGTGGTGGCTTTTATCTCAGGATTTTATAGATTCGATTTGATGATATACTAGTTCGATGTTAATCATGAGTGGATCGTTGGTTTGAGTGCTGATAGGGGGTTTGAAAACTGAATATTTCCGTGACGTTGTGAACTATCACAAATCTCGAGGTAATTTTTTCTTAAGATGATTAAAAAATCAGGATGACATCATCAATTTTTTTCAGAAGTTTCTAAACCCTGTGGAATCAGGTTAAATTAAAAATCAGAATTCAAACTTCACTGAACTTGAGTTAGTGTATGAGTTACTCCCGAGAGATTTGTTTAAAGACATTGATTGTTTCTATGGTAAACTCGTTAATTCTCAGTCCATACAGTAAATTCAAGCACTATTTGCATTGCCACATTGAAAAGAGAAGCACCACTGCACTCCAAACAAAGTATGGGATCACGTGTACGAGTGTCTGTAATTGGACAATCAAATCAACTTCCTTGATTATTGCCGAACACGGTAAACGTAACTTTCCAATCCTTCAAACGGCACAACACAGTGATGTCACAACAACGAAAGAACTCCAGCTTCTGTATCGCAACACTTTCGATTCCAAAAAAAAAGGAACTGAATCAAGCAGACCCAAAACGTCAGCTGTTCATAAGACGAACCTATACCGGAGGAAGGCACGTGTAATGATTTATCTGAACTTCCGATTGGCACACAATGTTGATGTCGGTACGATGCACGGCGAACTGTATATCAACATAATCGGTTCCAGAATCGGAACTGATGGACTGTCCCAGTTCACCTATCCTCAACGTCAGCTTTGATAAGATGCAAGTATCGGCGGCAGATACGCTATTGCATTCATGTAAACACGTCCGATAGAGGCAACGCGCGCTGTGATGACGCGTCAGCGACTGAACTGGACTGAGCTACTGTCACAAGCCAGTGAACGCGGGGGTGGTTCCACCGATTTTTTTTTCTTCCCATCGTTCCTTTTCCCTCCTTTATCTCCCACTCGCACGGATGAATGATTCGGGACGAGTTGAGTTGAGTTGTAAGAAATGGTCGACAAAACGCGAGTTTTCGTGCTGACGGCAAAAAAGGGGTCATAGACGAAAACCCTCAGAAGATGCTTTGAGAGGGACAATGGGTAGGTTTGGACTTGAAAGTTGGAGCCCCACTAAGAAGGAAAAAAATGAGGTATTCTCACGTTTTGAGATTAAATTTTATTAAAATAGTAGGTAAAAAACCATGAAGAATGACGTTTACATCAAGTATTTTCGTAGCCTAGTTTCTGAGATATAAATTTTTGAAATTTCGTTTTTTGTTTGGGCGCGAAAACACCCTCGAATTACAAATCATGCGCTGTGAGGTCACATCCAATAGAAGCCCGTTTTCTGATCACGTGATAACAGTAAAAACAATGGTTTTCATGCGCTGTGATGTCACATCCAATAGGAGCCCGTTTTCTGATAACGTGACTTTTCTGACGTTTTGGCAAAAATGAAATTGAATTTTAAATTATTTAAAACACATTTTTGAACTTAAAAATCAGAAATTTAGGAGTTTTAAACCATAATGTATCAAAAAAGTATAAAATCAAGCAAATCCCTCACTCATGCAAATACCTCATTACATAGGGTGACATAATCCAAATATAACTTGTCGCACCACTATCTTAGAAATTTTATTGCAAAAGGGTAGTGATGTATGGTGGCTTAAAATGCATAGGTTAAACCATTTCATTTCACTAGTTCAAAAGGTCGCATTTCCCCTAAAAAAATAAATTTGAAAAACAAAATTATACACAGTACTGATATTCTTTCTGAATTTCAAAACAGACGAGAAATATCTGAATGTAGGGATTTAATAAGGTTGATCAGACATGAAACAAAAATTTTTTTGATGAGGTTCGAGATATAAATAACGCTAATTTTGAGCTTAAAAGAAACGCAGCAACACGTTATCAACTTATCATAGATTTAAGCAGTGGCGAATCCAGGAATTTGGTCTGGGGGGGCTGAGTTTCACAAATAACCTTATTGCTATTATGGGCTGTTCAAATATTAATGTAAGCAACCGAAAGGGGGATGGGGGTTGCCAGTGCCGTAACCAGATTTTTGTTTAGGGGGTTACTCAACATCTTTTCTGGGCAGGGCCGCCGAGAGCCAAGCCGGGCCCGGGGGCAAAGTTGAGAAGCGGGCCCCCCTAGTCCAGGCCCCTTACCTAGATCCAGTTTAAATTTTTACTACCCTTAGTTTTATGATCCTAAAGAACACTCACGATGGATGGCTCAATTAGTTAACAAATGACCCATCTAGCACGCAGTGGCGGATCCAGGATTTGGGGGGGCTAAGAATTTTCATAATCCAATTGAGTTTTCTTGTTAATGGTAATACGTAAAAGGTAGTTAATTATCCTACTCAAACCACTAAAAGGGGGGTCAAGTCAAAAACCCCACTTTTTCAACTCGTTTTGGTACACCTCATTCGAATTTCGGATATAGATTTTTTGCGTTTTGACAAACTTAGTAAAATATTAAACGTTTGGGGGGGGCTTCAGCCCGAAAGCCCCCCCGTAGGTAGATCCGCCACTGCTAGCACGGGGTTCAAGGGGGAACCCTCAAACACATAGATTGTTGGTGTTTTTACCCAATTTGTCGTGCTTTTTTACCCTGTAAAACTGAGCGTAGTAAAGCTCTCGGCTATATTTTAAGGTAAATTATGTTGAACACACATTATCAAAATAATTAAAGCAAAACACAAATTACACTGTTCTACACTGAAAAAATTTCCTTGATGAAAATAGTCATTTCTTATAGATTTTGGGTCGCTGAATACGAAAATAACCATTAAAATTCTCAATTGACTCAGGATTTTCGGGGAACAGCCCCTCCCCCTTTTCACGTTTTTTAACGACTTTATAACTTTGAACTCGATTTTCAGGGTCAAAAAGCATTGCTTTAATCTTCAAATTGCCCCCCAGGGGACAAGAAATGTTCAAATTAATAAAATATGATAAATTTTTAACAAATGGATAGGTTTAAGGGGTAGTTAACCCCCTAAGAATGCAAAAAATTAGGTAAAAATTATAGAGGTTTTTATACGCTATTTTTTCCTCCTATTTTTTACGCAATTCCCGTTTGAAGGGTCCTAACCCTTCCCCAAGGACCCAAATTTGATGGCAATATGCAGCAATGATTTTTGCTAAAAGCGGTTGAGGTGAAAGCGCCCCCAGAGCACCCACGGAAGGGTTCAATACCGCACTTAGAGTTTAACTGTGCTGTACAAAAAAAATTTGAAGCCACTTACTGAATTTCAGCTGATTCTTGTGTAAAATGATCTGCTGAATTCAAATATGACACCCATTTTCCTCCATCACCCTCAGTTTTTAAGGGGATGCCCCCTAATGGTTATCCACAGCCGTGCATCTGTTAACATCTTGAAACATGGAATCCTCACTCCCGAAAACCGGTCAGTTTTTAAAGAACTGAAGAGTTTCTACTTAGAATACACCCAAAATATAAGAAAAACATCATTTGTAATCTTTTCAAAATCATCGATATTAATTCCTGAACTCGCGAGCGCCTTCGCGATTCTGGAAGTCTTCCGAACTCTTACGCGGGGACTTCTGGGAGGCTAACACCTCAACCGCTTTTAGTAAAAATTATTGCTGCATATTGTCATCAAATTTGGGTCCTTAGGGAAGGGTTAGGACCCTTCAAACGGGATTTGCGTAAAAAATAAGAGGAAAAAATAGCGTATAGAAACCTCTATAATTTTTAGCTATTTGTTTGTATTTTTAGGGGGTAATTACCCCTTAACCCTATCCATTTGTTATAAATTTATCATATTTTATTAATTTGAACATTTCTTGTTAACTGGGGAGCAATTTGAAGACTAAAATAATGCTTTTTGACCCTGAAAATCGAGTTTAAAGTTATAAGGTCGTCGAAAATCGTAAAAAGGGGGAGGGGCTGTTCCCCGAAAATCCTGAGTCAATTGAGAATTTTAATGGGGATTTTCGTATTCAGCGACCCAAAATCTATAAGAATTGACTATTTTCATCAAGGAAAAAATTTTGAAGGTCAAATTTGTAGAACAGTGTTATTAAAGAATGAGGTATTCTCACGTTTTGAGATTACATTTTATTAAAATAGTAGATAAAAAACCATGAAGAATGACGTTTACATCAAGTATTTCCGTAGCCTAGTTTCTGAGATATAAATTTTTGAAATTTCGTTTTTTGTTTTGGCGCGAAAACGCTTCCGAATCCCAAATCATGCGCTGTGAGGTCACATCCAATAGAAGCCCGTTTTTTGATCACGTGAAAGCAGCAAACACAATGGTTTTCATGCGCTGTGACGTCACATCCAATAGCAGCCCGTTTTCTGATAACGTGACTTTTCTGACGTTTTGGCAAAAATAAAATTGAATTTTAGATTATTTAAAACACATTTTTGAACTTAAAAATCAGAAATTTGGGAGTTTTAGACCATAATGTATTGAAAAAGTATAAAATCAAGCAAATCCCTCACTCATGCAAATACCTCATTGCAGTCTATAAAGTACTAAAGAAAAATTGTGTAAATGTCTTTCCTTAAGCCTTTAAGAGTTAAAATACGGCAACACTGACTGTCACAGTAAAACTGTTGAATTTTCTAGAACAAACTTTATTTTGCTTCTGTATAAAATTCTCTCTCTCCTATTTTACAAAATATAACACAAAAATTTTTTTTAATAAGTATTATGTTATTTTAATTATATTTCAAACATACCCTCGTATGAAAACGGAATATTTCACCAGTAACCTCTGGTTTGAGGAATATAAATATTATTACTATATTCCTCAAACTAGAGGTTACTGGTGATATACTCCGTTTTCATACCCTGCCTTTCGGAAATTTACGTCTGTTCTAGGAATGCCAAAGCCATTCCAGCAGATGAGTGGAGGACTAATCAATGGTCACCACTTTTTCCGTTATTGTTGGCTATAGTCTGTGTAAAACTAGTACTTTCCCTCCGCTCTCTTGCCTTGCCTTCCTATGCCGTGCTGATGAGCCCTAACAAGGGCGAAACCGGTTCATGGCTGGAGGCGACGCTTGAGAGCTGGAGTTTTCTCATACCCTCGTATGTTGTTATGATTAGAGGAAAAACATTTTCCAAAAAAAATTTTAAATTGATTTTCATAAACGTAGTTTAAAATTTTTGTTTGGACATGCCTTTTAAAAATATCATTAAAAATATGATTCTACGATATATTCGGTTTCTGTAAATATTGTACTAATATAGTTATATTATATTTATACGGGGGGGTCCCAAAATTAACTGAATTATTTCAAAAATTATTAAAAAATTAACTAAATGAGATAAAAACAAGCGCTTTTCTGCAAACTACTTTTTCAGCCTGGAAGTTTTTTCAACCCAAAACTTCATAGTTCTCAGCCGTTTCTAGAAAAGCATGAACTCAATCGAAAAACAATGGCCCAAATTACTATTTTCAAAAACAGGGTAATTAAAATTTGAAATAATAATAATAATAATAATAATAATAATAATAATAATAATAATAATAATAATAAATAATTCTAGAATCAAATAAAAATTATATTGAACCCTTCTTTCCAGTTAAATTTGCGTATTTTAAAGCAATTTGGCAAATTAAGCTTAATAGGTTTGTGAATAAGAAACATTTAAATTGTAACATTCCTAAACCCTTAATTTTTTAAGTCTCTGTGGAGTATGAAATTTCGTATAAAAAACTCCCAGGCTTTAAGAGTAGTCAACAAACCGTATGTTTTTATTTCCTTTATTTTTTTATTAATTTTGTAAGAGTATATTATTTAATTTTGGGACAGCCTGTTACAATGACACAGACAATATACATTACTTTTTAACAAAATTTAAAAATCCTTTATTCTTATTTGTAATTTGTAAATTTTATTGTAATAAATTTTCTTGTTTTAATGATTTAAATTTTTTTATCATCGAAATTTTCATTTTTTTTAAAAGAAAATTAAGCAAATAGCAATGCCCTTAAAACCCCCCCAACACCAACATTATACAAAACATGAGACAAAAACAACTAGTAAAATGCAAAATCCGTATACTATTTCAACCGATTCTTATATTTCATTTTCATTTAATAATGGAATAAATTTTCTTGTTCTCTAAGTAAATTTTTTATGGTTTACAAAACTTTTCATTATCGAAAACTTCAATTTTCTTAAAGAAAATTAAACAAACAGCAACCCTCCAGCATATGTAAAACAAGAGACAGAAACAACTAGAAAAATACAAAGATGTATAATACTTTCAAATGTATTTGATTGCTGAAATTTCTATTATATAAAAAATGAATAGAATACTCACCTAGACATACAGTACGGTCATCTTAGAAGACTAACGTTACCAACTTTTTCAAGTACGGTAACTTTCAAACAATCGGGAAAAAACTTAATTGGTTTAAAAAAAATTGAATACGCTTGAAAAATTGAATGAAAAAGAATTGAATAACGCTTTCTACAACTACATCCACCTGGTCTACATGGGTAAATGGCTTGAAACTAAAATTGTCTCCACTGTCCTCTGTGGTATTTTCCATTTGGTCAAGGGGAGGAAAGGGGGCCTCATTTCCTGTTTGTTCTGGCTAACGAAAGACCTTTCCGCAAATAGGGTTGGGGGTATCCGGTTCGGGCCCTTTCGTACCTTATCTTGTGACAGTTCTTGGAATGTGTTGCAGCGTGTGTGTGGTAGTGGTGGTAATTATCTTAGTTTGGAAACGCTGGATGTTGCATTCCAGGGAGGAGGGGGGCCCGGGGCCCGTTCTCAGGAAGAAGGGGTAGTTGGGAGAAAAATCTATGAATGGGTATTCTTGTTTCAAAACGTTTAGTAGTGTATCCCAAGATGGAGATTCTTTACGGGCCCCTATAGGGCTGGGAAAATCCCCGGGCCCGGGGAAAAGTGCCCCCTTTGCCCCCCCCTATCGGCGGCCCTGTTTCTGGGGTCTAATCTTAGGAATACTAAGTTTTAGGTGAGATGACTTCGTAAGGTTTTAATTTTGGTGCTCTAAGTTTAAAAATTGTGTAAAAATGTTAAATCCAAGTGAAAGGGGGGTCTGGGGGTCCTCCCCCAGAAAATTTTTGAAAATTTGCCCCTCAAAATAGTGTTTTAGCTCATTTTGAAGCCTTTCACATTCCACCCAAAGAGTACAACTCATTGTAAGTGGCAGAATTTTCAAGGAAAAAAATTTATAGTATTATGAATTGGAAAATTTCTAGGGGTTTAGAGGTTCCTATTCCAGAAAATTTTTTGAATTTTGCCCCTAAAAGTGGCATTTTAACTCATGTTGAGACACTTTAGGTTACATCAAAGAGGATCACTCTTTGTAAATCCCTATGGTTTCAAGGAAAAACCGTACTTATTAGATTCCAAAATTTCGAGGGGGTCTTCCCCCAGAAAATTTTTGGAATTTTTACCCTCAAAAGTAGGGTTCCGATTCATTTTGAGACCCTTTGGGAAACACAACCGAATTTCCGCAACGTAGTGAAATTTCTTTTTGGCTTTATTGCTATTACCAAAACTTGAATGTCTTATTCCTGGGGGGGGCTGCAGCCCCACAGCCCCCCCCCTACTGGATTCGCCACTGGATTTAAGATTAGCGCAGATGGAAATCAATCTCAAAAACAAGCCAAATGGACAAAGTTACGGTTTATATCGGAGTCACATAATGAAAGAGGGGTAAAAAAATATAACTCATAATACAGACGCTCCCAAAAAGCGACGGAACTTTCCGGTTTACCTAACAGTTAGCTTTCAGCTTTTCAGTTATTAGTTTTCGCAGAGAGAACGGGTGCATGGAGAATGGCATGAGATTCCCGTTCAGGACTACTTCCTCGATTCTCACACGGAATCGCCAGAAAGAAAAGAAAACCGAGTGTGGGAGAGAGAGTCTGGGTCTGGCCGGCGTACCCAGCCAACTGTGCGGCGGGATAAATAAACGGTGTTCCGTATATTAAGGCCCAAGAAGGAATGTCGGAGGTAATCGAGTGCAAAAGCCAATGAACTAATCAATTCGCTTGTTACGTTATACACATACAGGGTAGGGTGTCCCTTATTTGGACGTTTTTTCAAAAAGTCAGGGAAATTTTTGCTCCACCCCCCAATTTTTTTCCTTTTGGTACCCTAAGACTGTGTGCAAAATCTTAAATCGATCAGATAATATTAACACGTGCCCCAAACGGCCTAAAGTTAGGATCTAACACATTTAAACAATCATATTTGACCGTTTTTCATTACTAGTTAGGCCAAAATTCCCAGTTTGTAACCTAGTCATCACTCAGAAAATCATCAAATTTGTCCATTTTATACTGAGAATAGAAGAATCAAAAGGCAGTGGTAAACGACTTAAAACCGCACAGTTCCATGGCTAAACACCATTTGTAGACCATATTGATGTGGATATAAATTTTTTGGAGCTCAAATTAATTATGGGTTGCTTAATTACAGACGCCATATTGGATTGCATTAAAACTAAAAAAAATTCTGGAAAAAAGGTATGGGCATGTTTGATATCGGGCAATGGGTGTTTGAGGTTTCTAAACTCAATTAAGACTAATAAAATTATCTTAGACAACTTTTTAAAGCTCTTTACGCAATTTTAAGGGCCAGCATATCTCCTAATACAAGTGCAAACCTAACCATGTTTTCAGAACTATAGATTTGGTAATAAATTCTAAACACATAAAACTGGCAAGAGAAATTATGGAAACAAGTTAAAAAATCAGACTCCAGTGTGTCCACGAGTATTTTATTCCTTAAGTTAATTGAAAAGCTGAAGTTGATACAAAATTAACCCACTCTTCATAATAATTGAGTTATACTCTCAGAAGGTAAGCAATTAATCATGTTTATAGAGACTGTTCTTCTATTTTATCATATTTTTATACATTAACATAAAAAATACCAGCAATTCAACATATTAGTGTCATTAAAACAATTAAACAATGTTATTTTGTTCGTGACTGTAAGAATGTTAAATATTAACTACAGTTTTTATAACTGTTCTACTTTACCCTTAGTTTTTCTTCGCACGGTCAACCTTTCATCAGTAAACGTCCTGGAAGAAGTTTTAAGGTTTCGAGTAAATTTTTCGTGAAAATTGTTAATGGAATTAAATTATTTTAAAATGCCAGATCCTTCTTTGAGAATGTAGAGGTAGGAAACTTACTGATCGAAAGACTACAAAAAGACTTTAAAGGAATGATCTTAAGAAAGTGTTGATAATATTTATGATAGGTTAAATGCTAATATAAGTGTCTTAGATTTTAATGACTCTAATTTGTTGAATTGCAGGTATTTTTTTATGTTAACGAATAAAATTATGATAAAATAGAAGAACAGTCTCTATAAACATGGTTAAAATTGCTTACCTTCTGAGAGTATAACTCAATTATTATGAAGAGTGGGTTAATTTTGTATCAACTTCAGCTTTTCAATTAACTTATGGAATAAAATACTCGTGGACACACTGGAGTCTGATTTTTTAACTTGTTTCCATAATTTCTCTTGCCAGTTTTATGTGTTTAGAATTTATTACCATATCTATAGTTCCGAAAACATGGTTAGGTTTGCACTTGTATTAGGAGATATGCTGGCTCTTACAATTGCGTAAAGAGCTTTAAAAAGTTGTCTAAGATAATTTTATTAGTCTTAATTGAATTTAAAAACCTCAAACACCCATTACCCGATATCAAACATTCCTATACCTTTATTCCAGAATTTTTTTAGTTTTAATGCAATCCAATATGGCGTCTGTAATTAAGCAACCCATAATTATTTTGAACTCCAAAAAATTTATATCCACATCAATATGGTCTACAAATGGTGTTTAGCCATGGAACTGTGCGGTTTTAAGTCGTTTACCACTGCCTTTTGATTCTTCTATTCTCAGTATAAAATGGACAAATTTGATGATTTTCTGAGTGATGACTAGGTTACAAACTGGGCATTTTGGCCTAACTAGTAATGAAAAACGGTCAAATATGATTGCTTAAATGTGTTAGAGCCCTATTATTCGGAAACGGATTTTTTCAACATATTTTTAAAAATTTTCAAAAAAATTAGAAAAAAGTCAAATTTTTCTAACTTTAGGCCGTTTGGGGCACGTGTTAATATTATCTGATCGATTTAAGATTTTGCACACAGTCTAAGGCTCTAAGGGTACCAAAAGAAAAAAAATTAGGGGGTGGAGCAAAAGTTTCCTCGACCTTCGATTTTAAGGGACACCCTAATACAGGGTTTCTCAGATAGTGTTTCATAACTTCTAGGGGAGGTAGGGTACATCAAGACGAACAAGAATTGGTATAGGTTAGGCGGTCGCAAGTGGGGTTTAAGGGATAAAAATCAGGGGTCAAAATTAGCAAAAACCTCGCATATCTGGGCAGAAAGAGGTGCAGGATTTATTACATTCAACCAATTCAAATTTTTCAAGTAAAAATGAGATTCAAGTGTTTATTCAAATAAAAAACAGACCAATAAATGAATCGGGCATGCGTTGTAGGTAGATAAAAGTTACAATTATTGACCCTTTTACAGACTCTAGTTCCTTGCGCCATATAACCCCAACGAACAATAATAGATAAGCGATAATATATTGTAAGAGGAAAATTAAGCCATCAAACTGAAAGATAACACTAATCATACTTAGTCATTCTCTTCAACGAAATACCCGTAATTTAGTGCTGTGAAAATGATTAAAATAGAAAAACCAGAGAAAGAAATAGAAGGGAAATTCTTAAAGGGTTGAATTTTCCCCCCTTAAAGGAAAATGTAATAACACTACTCTGAAAATAAATTCTACCAAAAGTTTTCTAAACTACAAAATGACTGCAGCCATTTAAAAAAACACAATAAATCAAATAAACCTAAATGATACTCATCAAAGAAAGGAGATGAAAAAATACCAAAAGCCTTTCTCAAACACCCCAACATTTACAAATCAGAGGAGATCATTAGGGCACTTGTGCAAAAAACCCATCTTGACAGAAATAAATTTAACTCAAAGATAAAACCTATTTGTCAAAGCTTCGTCCTCCTAATTTGAGTTTCAACCTTGTCCGGGCAAATAACCAAGGCAAACACAGCACAAGATGGAAGCACCTTAGAGGCACTCCTTTCGAATTCCATTTGTTATCAAATCAAATAGCCCGACACCCCCTGAGTTTAATGCCCCCTCCTTACAAATTGACGGCGGATTCCCATTCATTACAGCAAAATCTTTTCACGAAAAAAAACACGGTGAAGAACTTTTTTATTCCCCATTCTTCCTCTCGAAATGGTCTAATCTGTCCTCTGGAGAGGAAAAAAAGGGTTGGGGGAACTTTTCTTTGCTTACTGCTGGAAGTTAGATCCTAACAAAGTTTAAAAGGGTCGATGCGGTGCTTTTTAGTTGCTCTTTCGAGATGTGGGGAGGGACGAATTTATTTGAGTTAGGGGAATTGAGGATGCTGAAGTGCTCGGGGTGCATTTAAACTTCCTTATGTGCATGAGATTGGGGGATATAACCGAAAGAATGCATAAATTATGGTTATTTCGAAGAGTTTTGGAACTCTAAAATTTGTGTTCATGAAAATTTAGAATGTACTTAGTTGGAGATGGTCAAAATTGTCAAACTGATTTAGGACAAATTGGGCAATTCTTTTACAGCAATGTTATTCTATTATACACATCATATGATATTTTTTGCTTTCCTGATTTTGTTGGATATCTGATAGATTTCCCAATCGGCATTCTGTCTGTCACAGCGACTTCCAAAAGCTTCACATGGACAACCACTAAAGTGACGATTTCAAATCAACTAAGCTAACTATAGATCAGGCGCGGATCCAGCACGGCTCCAAGGGGGGTGGCTTTTTCAGACAAGATCCCCTTGTGGTACAGGGGTATGAGGGTCCGCCCCCAGAAAAAATTTAAATTTGACGTGAAAAATAGGGTTTTAACTCATTTTTAGATACGTTTTTGAGTTTAAGGGGGACACTTTTCTACATTATTACCTTTACTTTTTGATAAAAAATATCAGAATATTGAGGATTTCCTAAAAATTATCACTGAAGATCCCCTTTAAGTACTAATAGGGAGTATGGGGGGTCCTCCCTCAGAAAAAAAATTTTGAAATTAGACCTGTAACAGTAGTGTTTTTACTCATTTTGAGAACCTTTTTGGGTTCCCAAGGGGGGGCACTCACTGTCCAGAGTGCCACCCCCTGGATCCGAGCCTGCTATAGATTCCCCTCCACTGCGATATCATTAAAACTTTAACTTGTCGAATCGGTGAGAACATTCCGTGAGGAAAAAGTTCTTCCAAGACAGAAATTCGTAGGATCCCTTGGCAACAGAAAACAGCTAATAACACGTAATAAGATAACAGAAAGAGAGTGCTACTCACTTGTTCTGGAACTCCAGCCTCGCCAGCAGCTCCAGGTCCTCCTTGGAGCAGCAGGGCGCCTGGAGGGGCGGGGTGACGGACATGTCTGGGGCGGCCGTCACTGCCCCTTCACCGCCCCCTTGCCACGAGTCGCCCTCATCGCTGCTGCAGCTGTGGCCAGGCAGCGGAGGCTCGCTCGACAGGCTCGGCGTCTCGCTGCAACGACAAACCAACCAATCAATCAATCACTCCATTCAAGAGGTGAATTAATCATGTGTTTTAACTAGTGAAAGAACTATAACAAGTCGTAAATCTAATCATTAGCCTGACTGGCGGTTAACCGCGGAATTCAAACTTCCGATTGGTAGGCAGAGAAGGAAAAGTGATTTTAATACGCCAATACTTCCGACAGTCAGGTTGAATACGGCCGTGACCTAAGGTTAAATTGTAATCAAGCACTTTGATTGGCTTAAAACCTGTTTCCTTTTTTCAACTACCAATTACGGCTGTATTCACCACTAACTTGACAACTAAGGTTAATCTGAAATCAAGTTTTATCGAAAACTCTGATTGGCTTAAAATTTGTTTCCCTTTTTCAACTACCAATCAGAAATTTAATTCCAGGTTAAACTAAGGTTAAGTAAGTGGTGGATACGGCCGTTTTAAGCCAATAGTTGGTGAAAGAGTTTGATTTCAGGTTAACCTTAAGGTAAGGTTAGTGGATATACGGCCGTTAATTAAGAGTTAAGTCATACATATAACTAGGAACTATACAGGGTGTAAAGGAAAGTCCCTTTACCCTGTAATAAGTTGCTAACGGAGCAAGCTAAATCTATGCAGTTAAGGTAACGGTATAGTAAAGTGACTATGCGCAATCGAATGCAATTAGCGGAAATTTTAGGAGTTAAAATTTTTATTTTAAGAACTATTAGGAATTTGCTAAAAAAGTCAATTACAAAGTTGTAGAACAGCATCGATTTAGTAGGAAAAGACACCTTAAGCAAAAAATATCTTGAATAGAACCCCTAAAACGCGCGCTCAATTAGGTTGAATTTACGTCGATTTTACGTCTTAAAACGCTTCTCACGAGGCAAAAATGAGAAATTTTCAATTTAATGTGTTAAGAATACTTTTATTCATTTATTTAAGCCACTAGGGGGCTACCGCCCCCTGCTCGCTATCGCTCGCCAACCCCCGTTAACTGCTTGCGCAGAAATTTTCGCAATCCTCACAAAACCAAGCTCACTGCACTTACTCACTTTATAAATCTTTCTTAAGCAGGGGTAGTACTTCTCCGGGGTATTCTTTCAAAAATGACGGATATTTATTCAGTGGCTGAATTTTAACAGTTCTTCTATATGGTAACATGAATTGGAAGATCGCCCTATAATTCCCATAAAATTAACAGCAGAGCAATGTAAACATTCTTTTACTATTTCCCCATCAAGGTAATGTTTTTTCACAGATTCATTAAGAAGCACTGAGACATCTTAGTAATAAATTTAACTTTCTTAAAATTTGTAATGATTTTTATCGATTGGATGTGAAAAATGTAGTAATTATCGTAAACATCGCGAAAATTTAGAATTTTAAATTCATTAGAACAAAAAAACGTTGAAGTTGCATCAGTTTCATAGCAATGACAAGAATGTCTAGACTTTTAACATTTTCGATTTTTATCTTTATTTCTAAAATATTCACCCGTGTTATCTAGTTTTTTTTTTCGTTTTAACATTATGAAGTAAAAAGTTACATTTTACTACCTTAAAAAACATACCTGCAAAAAGATATAAAAAATAATAATTATTGTAAAAAATAAATGCAAAAGTTCAAAATTTCCGAAAGCGAGTTTATATTTTATTGTAAACTAGCTAATTTGCCCGGCCTTGCACGGGAGGAAGGTATTAATTCCTTTTTAAAAGTTCTATCAAGTTACGTGTCTGATTTTTCGAATCAGCAATCACCAATCACTCTGGTGTGTCCCCAGTATTTTTTTCATACCCCCGTGCTCCCGATAATTTTCATATCCTGGTGTTCCCGGTAATTTCCATATCCCTGTGTTCCCAATAATTTTCATACCCAGTGTTCCTGGTAATTTCCATATCCCGGTGGTCCCGGTAATTTTCCTACACCGGTGTTCCCTGTTATTTTCCTATCCCGGTGTTCCCGGTAATTTTCCTATCCCGGTGTTCCCGGTAATTTTCCTATCCCGGTGTTCCCGGTAATTTTCCTATCCCGGTGTTCCCGGTAATTTTCCTATCCCAGAGTTCCCGGTAATTTCCATATCCCCGTGTTCCCGATAATTTTCCCATCCCGGTGTTCCCGATAATTTTCATACCCGCACCCGATAGTTTTCCTATCCCGGTGTTCCCGGTAATTTTCCTATCCCGATGTTCCCGATAATTTTCCTATCCCGATGTTCCCGATAATTTTCCTATCCCGATGTTCCCGATAATTTTCCTATCCCGATGTTCCCGATAATTTTCCTATTCATATGATCGAGGTAATTTTTATGTCCCGGTAATCCCGGTACTTTTTTCCTATCCCGATGTTCTCGGTAATTTTTCTTTTCCCGGTATATGCCCGGATATGCCCGGCCTTGCACGGGTGGAGTGTATAATTTTTTTTAAAAATTAAATTTTCTCAAAATATATTTATAATTTTTAAATCAGCAATTACCAATCATCCCGGTATCCCAGACGCCTTTTTCTTATCCCGGTGTTCCCGGTACTTTTCCTATCCCGATGTTCCCGGTACTTTTCCTATCCCGATGTTCCCGGTACTTTTCCTATCCCGCTGATCGAGGTAATTTTTATGTCCCGGTAATCCCGGTACTTTTTTTCCTATCCCGATGTTTCCGGTAATTTTCCTTTTCCCGGTGTTCTCGGCAATGTTTCCAAGTAAATTAATGAGTCTAGTGAACAAAAATAACAAATTTGAAACAATAATAAAAGATCTAGTAAATTGAAAAGTCTAGTGAACCGCTTCATTTGAAACAATGTTTTATTCTCAAGTCGTTTTCCATGAAAAAAAAATTACACTTTTCCATAAATATTTAAATTTTAAAGGAAAACATCTTGAAATAAAAGAAAATAAAGTCACGAAATTAATTATTTGAATTTATTTTGGTGTTTTTACAACTGATATAGTTTTTAAATGGACAATTATCGAGTTTTTCCTGTTAAAATATTTAATTTTTGAAGGTTTTCATCTCGTTAACAATAGTGAGTCGAGCAGATCTACTCAGTAGAGAAATGGAGAAATAAGCGTTTTCGGCTATAAATTCGTTAATTACTGGTAATTATTCGATTTTCGAGCTTTGAAAACTATCCCAAGTTACTCCCCGACTCGGAATACGTCTATACGTCGAGTTTGGTTTCGGTCCGTGGCCTATTTCAAGAGATTACCCCGGACATACCCACATACACACACACATACATCGCCCGTTAGCCTTTTATTTATACAGAGATATAGTAATGATTAGGATGTCACGTTGCCACTACGACAAATATAAATATAAAAATATCAATTTATTATTTCAAAATGAAATATAAATTAATTATACATTATTTTTAAATATAATTAAAACCGTTTGAACAACAAAAATATAAATATTGTTAAACATAACCCAAAATATATTTTTTAAATTCGTGTTATAAATAGAAAGATGATTATTTAATCTTTTTGAATAATAAAACACCAGTGAAACATGTTTTAAAATTCATAGTTTCTTTCTTTGTAACTGCGACCTTATCCGAAATCTAAAAAAATGGAAATATATTAAAATTGAGAATTTTTTTGAAAAATCGAAGGGCTTACTCGGAAATCCGGAAAGAATTCGGACATTTTGATACCTTATACGTGTTAGTGGAGACGCTTATGTCGAAAAAAAGGCTCTTGTAAAAATTTCTTGTAAATTTTGTAAACAAATGTTTTTCTGTTAAATTATAGTATAAGGAACTTAAAAAGTTTTGGTGCCAATTTTTTAATTCACATTTAGGTGTAATTAAGCTAATTATAAGATGAAATAATGACTTTTAAGAAATGAGGATTTTTTAACATTACATGTTTATTTATTAACATAAAAATGTGAAATTTGGAATATAAAAAGAAAACTTATTAAATACTTAAAATATCTTTGGAATTTTCGTTTAAAAATTTTAAATTTTAATTTATTTTAAAAAATAAAATTTTTAATAAAAAGTGTATATTTTATTTTTTTACCGATATTTTTTAGATTTTCTTAATATTTACTGATATTCTATCTAAAAACATTTATTGCACAAAATTTTTAATGTGTTATTGAATTTAATTAGTAGTAAAATTAGCAGTAATTGGGCATTACAGTAGAGTTGCTTATTCTAAAAAAAGGCTCAAATAAAAACTATTTGAAAATTATGTAAATTAATGTTTTTGGTTAACTTATAGTATAAGGAACTTAAAAAACGTGTGGTGTAAATTTTTAATTCACATTTAGGAGTAATTAAGCAAATTTTAAGATAAAATAATGATTTTTGAAAAATGGTGATTTTTGAAGATATATGTTTATTTATTAACATAAAAATTAGAAATTTTGAATATAAAGGCAAGACTAAATAAATACTTAACAGATTTTGAATTTTTATTTAAAAATTTAAATTTAATTAAAAAATAATTAAATTTTTTAATAAAAATTGGAAAGTTTTTTTTCTCATATTTTTTACATTTTCTTATTTCCTAATCACATAAAAACGCTTATTGAAACAATTTTTGAATATGTTATTGAATTTAATAAAGTAGTAATTAAGGATTAATTCATTAGAAACTTTCATTAATCAGGAAATGAACAATTAAAAATATCCCTTTCTAGAAAATTTTGTCTAAAAATAATGTAAATTTAGTCAAATATTTATTAGTATTTCATATTTACCGTGAATAAAAAGTTAGTTACCTTTAAATAATTAAAAAAACCCTCTCCTTTGCCTTCTAAATCCAGTCTATTTCAAACCTTTTCTAAAGGCACTTTTCAAGGTCCCCTCTCGGTAAAATATTTTCATGAAAATTACTAATTTAGGTCGTAAATTACACATTGATTTCACCCTAAAATAATTAGAATATGTTTTAACTCATTTACAGCGTGCAGATATAACAATACCGGGAACATTTGTCACTTAGACATTTACTTGTGTCACAACCACAGGATGTGAGTTCTAATACAGCTTTATGGAGCTGTGAATAAAACAACCATTTTCTTTTTTCCAACCAAACAATTCCGGTTAAGGAAGGGTTTGAACTGATTCTACATCTTTGGCCCAAACTAAAGCTTGATAATGGGATCTTAAGTTATGTGCTGTTTAAAGCAGCCTGGGTTGAAGGTAGGCTATATCAAATTCAGCTTGCAGTCTTTTGAAAAGATACCAACATAGATCCTTAGTATTCTTTATATCTTTGGGGGCATCTATATAATCTGCAAACGAATTCTTCCAGAGCAATGAAGTGTCTATCCACTAACTATTCTTTTTTCCCAAGTGTAAAGCCTTGGCTTGAACGACGTGAGGTTCAACCTCTTTAAAACCTCTACAGCACGTTAATTTTCTTTTACCATCTGCATATGTTGACAAAATGTGAACAGTGTACCCCAAATTAGAATAAATATTTTGCATGGTATATACGAGTAACTTGTGTCGGATTCAACATGGTTAGTTTTTAAATTGTTATTAATCTTGTTATTTGATAGAACCGCTGTTTCTGAGGAAACAATTATTTGTTTTTCTAATTTTTGGTAATGATGGAGTATTTTATTGAAAGATATTCAGTAAGGCTTGCTCTCTTGACGGCGAATATATAAGTGGCTGTTTTTAGTGATGGGTATCTTTAGAGTAATGGTCAAAAACTAGGTGAATATTGTCATAATTTTCAGCTACAGAGTTTAATATATTCAAGTATTGATGAGGAAGATCAATACATGTGTGGATATTTCCATTAATTTGGCGAACTAAAACCATGCCATTTATTATTATAACTTTTGTTTGAATCCAGTTGACTATTATCATTCCTTATGGGAAGTATGTAAGCAGGTATGGTGTGAGAAGCTGAGCTGGGTGTTCCTCTAGATCTAGAATATGCAAGAACTTGCTCTTGTCGTTACAAAGCAAAAATGACCCATCAGTTGGAAATAACGCTCGACATATATTTGAGAATTCATAATTGCCAACTGCAGCTCTTACATCTATGTCCGGTCTGGACCATTCTAGCAAATTATTATCTAGTAACTATAAAGTTTCCTTTACTTCTTTAACTGTACTGTCAATAGCCATCGTAACAACTTTTCCAGCTGATTTCCATGATAATAGTTTAATTTTTGTCATTTTAGACAGAAAAGTTTGTATTATCTTTTATTCTATCGCTCACGAAATGCTCAAAAGCTTTCTTCCCTTCATCATCTCGTCTACATACATCATGTTTTACATTATCAGACTTTCTTCTTTGAATGGATTACTGGTTTGTACAACTGGTCTGAGCTTTCTAATCATTTCATCATGATTCTTTACAGCGGCTTATATTATGGTGCTTATATTTTCCATTTCTAGAAAATCCACACATTATTTCTAATTTATCTAGTCTGTTTTCTTTTGAGGGGAAATTTACAACTTTTCAGACACTTACCATGTGATATTTCTTTCTTTAAGGTCTATTGTGAATTTACCAACTGTAACTAACGCCGCTGAGATTGACATTTTCGTTCAGGCGGGGCCGCGCGGCATCCGCTTTTAACTCTTTCGCCTTATCTCGCGACAAAGTAAACAATATTTTAAAATAAAAAACTAACTATTTTATAATTTATCTTTACTTTAACCATAGAGGGAGAAAATTAGCAGTATTTTTACCAAATTATATTTCGCTACAAAACAAAATACTAAAGATATCGAAATTTGACCTTAGGGTCTAAAAATGACTATTAAACGGTTAAAAAAAAAATTTTCCAATGCTGATATGCTTAAGAACCAGATTATTCTTCTTTTTACCAACTTAAAGAGCTAAATTACTGAATTAAACAAGCCTCAAAACTCAAAATATTGAAATTCTATATTTGACCTTTGACATGACCTCTAGATCAGGAAAGTGAAAAGAAAAATTGGCACCAAAGATTTTCTGATTCTACATACCCTAAAGAACCAAAATAACCTTGGTGCCAAAAATTTACACGAACTTTTTACAGATTTACATAAGCGCCTCCACTATGTCATTCGGTTCAGTAATTAAAAAGCCTTTCTCTGGAAACCGTTCACCAAAAACTTTTTTTTAGAATAGAGAGATTAAATTGAAAATTTTTCATTTTCGCCTCGTGAGAAGCGTTTTAAGACGTAAAATCTATGTAAATTCAACCTAATTGAGTGCGCGTTTTAGGGGTTCTATTCAAGATATTTTTTGCTTAAGGTGTCCTACTAAATCGGTGCTGCTCTACAACTTTGTAATTGACTATTTTAACAAATTCCTAATAGTTTTTAAAATAAAATTTATAACTCCTAAAATTTCCGCTAGAGGACGCTGCGGTCGGTCGCATTCGATTGCGCATAGTCACTTTACTATACCGTTACCTTAACTGCATAGATTTAGCTTGCTCCGTTAGCAACTTATTACAGGGTAAAGGGACTTACCTTTACACCCTGTATAGCAGTTACCTCCCATGCAGGCTTATAAAAACCCCTAAGCGTTACGTGTGCATATCCGACCCCTCATTCCTTTGTGATTCTGAGTCATTTAGGTGTGTCCTACCCCTTAGAAGTTATGAAGCACTTATCTAAAGCACCCTTTATATAAATCAGGACAAACAAGCGATCATCTGATTTTTCCCAAAATGATCTCATCGTAAAGCCCCACCGATTCCGAAACAATCCAACAAAAATCCAACCATCCCCCACGCGAACAAACCATCAACGGAAAAAAAAACCCAGCATATTACATAACCAACACAACTCAACTCGGATCACGCAGCAGGCAGAATTAAAAACAACTCTACCAAAACCCCTCCGATCAAAGAAGAGCAAAGAACCTCCACACCCCCTTCTCAAAAAAACAGCTCGATCTCATCCCGAAAAACAAGACAACCGATAAAACAGCGATCAGAAATTCCATCCAACAGAATAAAACATCGCCTATTTATTCAGACCCCTCCTGCTCCTGAATTTTTAAGACCCCCTCCTCCCTTTGCTATTAACGCAGAAAAGATTCGTTGCCTGCAGGGGTCTCCCTTTTTAAAATCCAGACCTTCTGGCGAGACTGCAGCTATTTACAAACCTATTTACTGAGAGTGGAAATCGAAGGAAGACTTCTTCTTCGGGTCTGAAGGCGTAATCCCAACTCTGAGGAAAAATAGATAAGGATGAGCTTAGATTTTTTTTCCTCCTGTGAATTTCTCGGGGAGTCGCAAATAAATGTGTTTGGGAAGGGCTGGTTCGAAAAACGGGAGAATTTTTTTCAAGGGAAAAGCGTTGTCAAAAGTTTTTTTTTATTTAAATGAAAATGCTTTCTTGGAGATAAATGATATGTTGATGTTATTTATAACGTTCCAGCAGTGAAATACTTGTAATGAGAATTTAATTTAGCCTAACGTTAAAAAACTATTAGAAAAGAAGCAAACTGGTTTTAGTAGGTATGAAATATAAAAATCTCAGGTTATGACGGTTTAAAAATTTTAAAATATTAGAATGTAATTGTTACAGTTAATGTGCATAATTTCGTTACGTGGGGATTACCTAGATGAAGTATGAAATATTTCGTTATTTACCTTGGGCAATTCGCTATTTTCCTTACTTAGTCTGCACATTACCAAATTATGCACATTAACTGTAACATAATAATTAAACATTAGTAAATATTGGAGATTGAGACACAAGCACACTTTCCTGTTTAAGGGAAGGAAAAAATGTAAAATAAAAAAAGAAATAAAAGTGTTTTGAAAGGGAATTGAAGAGGAAACTGCTCATATTCCCAAAAACTCCTTTACACTGTATCACTTTCAATGCTCATCAAGAGTGATCCTCACAGAGGATTCTCACATTTGCATAGGAAATCCGAGAAGTGAAAACTCACTCTTTTCATTTTGGATAATTCCTCTTCTAACAAAATCAGTGATGTTGCACCACATTGAGCATTTTGTAGCAGTTTTTGTAGCAGCGAAATTTTAAATTTGTAGCAGTTTGTAGCAGCTAAATTCAGAAGTTGTAGCAGTTTATAGCAAATAAATTTAAAATTTGTAGCAGTTTGTAGCAGATTAATTTAAAATTTGTAGCAGAATAAACCATTTTTGTAGCAGCTGATTTTAAATTTTGTAGCAACTTATCTTAATTTTGTAGCAGGAACAGGACGAATCAACTTTTTGCAACAACCAAAATTAAAATCCATAGCAGGGTTAATAGTCCTTGTTACTAAAATATACTGATAATTTATCCCAACTATTAATCTTAAAACTAAGCATGATTAAGTAAACTACTAAAAATTGATAAGACGAATTACGCAAAAAACAGGTGTTTGAACAGCTAGAGATCTGTCTAAGCAAAATTGCAACCTTTTAAAAGTACCTTAGAAAATTTACCATTTAAAAATAGGAACATTTACAAATTCAAAAAAAGGGAAAAAACCCTTCACAAAATAGATTTAAAAAAAAACCTCTGATAAGCCATTTTATCTTAAATTAAAAGTTAAATGGTAATTTTGAACAAACTTTTAATTAATTTTTGATGTTTTTAAAATAATGTTGTTGTTAATGATAATAGTTTTTAATACAATTTTTAATTTTAATAACAAAAACGCCAAATGCAGGGTTCATACAAATTTTCAGAAATCAAAATCAAGGAGTTTTCAAGGAGTGTTTTAAAAAAATTCAAGAAGTACTTTTTTTACTTAAGAAAGACAAATTTTTACACAGCTTCAAACACACACTATGCCAATTATATTCCTGAATCAGGTTTTAAAACCACTTTAAAAGTCAAAATGTAACTAAAATTAAATAAAATAAATTAGTCAACATTATTTTTATTTTTTAGGTAAAAACGATATTGTCAAAAAATTTTGGTTAAGTAGAGCAAAAAAGTAAGAAATTAGTAATTTGAAGGTATATTTAGAATCTTAAATCAGATAAAAAACACTATACTCATCTAAGTTGCTATAAAGCGACCTTTCAGTAAAAATTTTACAACTTAGAAAATCCTCTTAAGTTGAAAATACTGACTTTAACAGAGAAAAGATAATCTTTTTAGACTTCTCAGGCTGCTCTGACCAAAGTGAAGTTGTTTTTTCTGCACCGCCGTTCGAGCTAACTTCAACAGACGTTCGTAGGAAAAGCAGTCGCGGAAAAAACGGAACTATCGGTAAAATTGTTTTTTCTATATCGCAATAATGACACAAGAAGAAGCCAACTTGAATCGGCACCCGCGGCCGTCCACGAAAGTCGCGGGAAGAACGGAACACTCCGCAAAAAACCGAAAAAAATTGCTATTTTTCTCGACTTCCGGAACACAGGACTAGTGGGCCTCTGACCGCGGTAAAATTGTTTTTTCTATATCGCAATAATGACGCAAGAAGAAGCCAACTAGAATCGGCACCCGCGGCCGTCCACGAAAGTCGGGGGAAGAACGGAACACTCCGCAAAAAACCGAAAAAAATTGCTATTTTTCCCGACTTCCGGAACACAGGACTAGTGGGTTTCGGACCACGGTAAAGTTTTTTTTCTACATCGCCATAACGACGCAAGAAGAAGCCAACTAGAATCGGCACACTCCGCAACACTCCGCAAAAAAACGAAACTTTGCGAAAAATCGCGATTTTTCGACATTTTAACTGACTTAACGCAGCAAATTGAGCGTCATCGGTTTTGGTTTTGAATTCAAGTGGTAGAAATGTGGAAAAGATTCCATAGACGATTTGAGTTTTTTTCCAGAAGGATGAAGGTATTCTTCGCTTGAGAGGAGAGAATGATAATTCGATTTCAAGAAAATCGTTAATTGGCGCAGGTTCGGCGCAATTTTGCTCAAAATACGGTTTTTGTAGCAGTTTAGCACATGAATTAGGATTTGGCGCAGTTTGGCGCAATTGGCGCAGCCGCAACATCCCTGCAAAATGAACATCGAAAGTTGATAAGTCGAAATGAGTTTTTAAGAGTGTTTTCCTTCAAAAGTTACAGCTATATCCGCCTTTGTTGCAGCGCATCATGTTTAAAGGAGAAACAAACATGTCGCTAGCAAAAAGAGTTATCAAAATAGTAGTATATGCTATTACCATTTCTCACGCAACCTACATCCTTTCTAGTTCGGCACAATGAGGTATTCTCACGTTTTGGGATTAAATTTTATTAAAATAATAGATAAAAAACCATGAGGAATGACGTTTACATCATGTATTTTCGTAGCCTAGTTTCTGAGATATAAATTTTAGAAATTTCGTTTTTTGTTTTGGCGCGAAAACACTTTCGAATCACAAATCATGCGCTGTGAGGTCACATCCAATAGGAGCCCGTTTTCTGATCACGTGAAAACAGAAAACACAATGGTTTTCATGCGCTGTGACGTCACATCCAATAGAAGCCCGTTTTCTGATAACGTGACTTTTCTGACGTTTTGGCAAAAATAAACTTGAATTTTAAATTATTTTAAACACATATTTGAACTTAAAAATCAGAAATTTGGGAGTTTTAGACCATAATGTATCGAAAAAGTATAAAATAAAGCAAATCCCTCACTCATGCAAATACCTCATTATGCAAAAAGTAGCTTTTAATGTCGGAAATTAAACTCTACATTTTTATAAATAATAATTATTATAACCTAATTTTTAACCGCTTAATTGGTTTGGACGGTTTCCAGACTCGAATTCTGCCAAGTCATTCAGCTAAAAAGAGTATAGAATGAGCATTTCTTGATAAATAACTTACGAGGGTCCGAAAAATTTTTGGAGAAAATCATATACATCTATTTATTAATACTGCAACTATAAATTCCATTTTCCTCTTATACACATAAAATTATTTTTGGATACACGATACAAGTAGTGAATATTCTAGAGAACTAGAGTCTTTTATAAAAACTTGTGGTACATACTTTCTACTTCACTATCATCGTATTTACAGTTCATATTTTCTAGTTTAAAAGAGCAATAAAGTTAAGGTTGAAGAAAACTCGTGCATGCAACAAAATAAGGCATCCTGATAAAACTTAAAAAAATCTTTTAATTGAGATTCATAACAAAAACCAGTTATTTTCCCTTAAATTTCCATAACAATTCAATTCAACAGAGCTAGCTAGAAGTCAAACATACCCACCCCATAGAAATTCAACAAGTCACACAAATGCAAGTTGTAAAATTTAAAATTTTTTGCCATTAAAAGGATAATTAAAAATTTTCAAATAAAGCATAGGACATAAAATTTTTCCAACATAGGTTCATATGTTCTGGCCCGCAAACACTTCAGTACGGCCCGTGGGATATTGTGTAGTAAGTTTGGCCCTGAGCTAAAAACTTAGCAGACCCCTACAACTAATGAATACGGCAGTGGTTCTTAAACTGGGGTTCGCGAGTAACCTTGGGAAAAACACAAGTTACCTTTGTGTGTTTCCCAAAGATTTTCAAAGCGAGATAAAGGGTAAAACCCCAGTTTAATGAGGCAAATTGAAAAAAAAATAGGGGGGGGAGGATCCCCAGCCCCCTCTAAATTTCGACTTCTATTTAAAATATTTTTCCTTCAAAATTCTGTGGTTCACAAGGAGCGGTTCTCTTTGGGTGAAACCAAAAATGTCTCAAAATGAACTAAAACACTACTTTTTTAGGCAAATTTTACCTTCAAATTCCTTGTACCTTAGGAATAACATTAAGTCAACCTTCGAGAAACAAGTCTGGTTACTGCTTTGGGTGATCGAAATCTTGGGGGGAGGCGCAATGTCTGGCTTTTATATAAAGGGGGGGGGGTGGCGATCGAAAGTTTAAGAACCGCTGGAATAGGAAGTTCCCGCCACACGTTCACCAATTCGAACCGACACAAGCACCCCTTGTACATTAATTTCGAATTTACTCCGAAAGTGTCAGAATGAAATATAAAGCTCTCGGGCTCCCACCTTCCTCCATCCGGAGGTGGAAGATAATATTGGATTGGAGTGGAGCACCGAATTGCAAAATGTATTCGCCCGCAGCGAATTCCAAAGGTTTAAGGAGTTTGTTTTCCCGTGATCGATTCTGGGGAATGAACGGATTATTGTGGCAGGCCTTTTCATGTCTTTGGAAAAGGGAAGTCTCTAATGGTGGATTTCCATGCGGTCGGCAAGAGAGGCAAATACGGCAAAAGCTGCGGTTTTCTTTCCTATTTTTCGTGCTGTACGTTAGAACCAGTTAGAACCAATCAAAAGCCTCGAATCTTTCCCGGCGGAAAGACGCTCTCGCCGCAAAGTGGTCACGTGACACGATCTTCCCGAGCTGCCGGCCCGACGGATATTCGCTGATCAAAACAAACCTGAAGTAAGTGAAATTTAATAAAATTAGTGTAAAATTCGTATTATCTTTACCTTCTTACTTCTATTTTTATTAGTTTTTGTTTAAAGATGCTTAATACTGGTCTTAGATTTTTGATTACGCATGTAAACTTTCGATGGTAAAAATGAGTTCAAAATTGATTACTACGTTAGCTATTTTATGTTAAAATTCGCGGTTTGTTAAATAAAACAACTTTAATATTTGTTGCCTTTACTTCTTGTTAGATTTTGATTTGATATGGTTTTTCTCGTTTCGAAATTATTGATTAGTCATATAAACATAAACTTTCTAATGTTGAAAACAAAAGTTTAAAGTTTCATTATTACTTTAAAGTTTTGTGTCCTCAGTAAGGTTTAAGGAACTTCTTTTTCAGACTCAAGTTGTTGATTTTAATTCCTTGTAGTGTTTTAGTTGTATCAAGGCTATCAAGTACTTAATGCTAGGCTTCAAATTTTTCCATACTAAACTAAAATAAACACACACACACACATAGTTAAGATATAACTAAGAGTTCTCATAGGTTTACATGTTTTTGTGCTATTCTAATATTAAGTAAATTTTCATTGCAGATGTCTGGAATGTTAGCCACATTTGTAGTAGAAGGTGAAGGTTATACGTTTATTAACAAGAACCGGTCGGTTACTCTGAAACTTAAACAACAATTGCACTGTACTAGCTGATATGAACGTAAGTAGTTCTTATGGTGGCTCAGCTTCGATAAGAGTCAACCAGCTGTTATGTTAATCCACAGCTTAAAGGGTGACACGATGACACACAGCCATATATATCTAATTTGAGCTGTAGGTAAACATGCAACTGGTCGACTCTTATCGAAGCTTTGCCCTTATGGTTTTTTCACTCCCATACACACATTGGTATTATACAACATCAATCACTACTCTTTAATGGTTCAATTTGGTTAATGATCCTGCTAAATACCACCAAGCTTATTTAAGGTATTTTTTAAGGTCTAAAAAAGGCTAAAAATTTTAAAACATTCATCTATGAACAGAATAAATTCAATAAATAATCAGTGTTTGCTTCTTTTTCCCATGTGGTAAATACCGGTTTTTACCATGGTATTTACCGGGGATTAGAAAAACCTTGCCAACCCTGATAACCAAACATCTTAATCTAAATTTGTGTTTGCCAAAAGAGCTTGACAGTATTTAGCCAGCCCGTTAATAATAGAATTGCACCTTTTTAATTACTAGGCTATGTACATGTCTCGCCAATCTAACTATCACCTACATTTTAGTACTTTATGATTAGCCAGGTGCTAGCTACAGGGTATATGGTGGATGTGATCAGAAACTATCAAAATATTGACACATTATGTATAATTTTGTAGTGTTATTGATTATTACTTTGTGTAATGAGTTAAAATATCAGCCTATTGGCAAGTTTAGGGGCCGGCTAATCTTAAAACACCCAACATCATACATGTTTAAAAAATAATGTTTTTAAAAGCAACACAGTTAAGTGCATTGATTATTTTTTTAAATATTGGGTTCAATTCCGTTGAAGGTCCCGCTAAATACCACTATGCTCTTTTGGTCACTAAAAAGTAGAAATATTGGTAAATAATTTCAAACTTATAGATTAAAATGTTGAGTTTATCAATAATAATCAGAAAAATTTGTCGATAATTTAATAATTGGCATTCATAAAAACATGGTGATTTGGTGATACTATTTAGCGGGACCTTTAACGGAATTGACCCAAATATTTCTGTTGTTCTTTTGGTAATTTATTAAAAAAATTTTGTACTTGGCTAATAAGAATAATTAATAAATTAAATTATCTGTTATTTCTTAATTTCACTGGGAACAAGTGTCATGCAGTCTTTGAAATTGGGAAAAATCAATTATCAAAATATCTTGACTAGCAGTGGCTGCATTTAGCTTTTAAAAAATTGTTTGTTAGTGCTATGGTGATGTTATTTTATCATAGCTTACTAAGCCCAATTATCTAAATTTGCACCTGGCTAATATTCCAATATTATTTATTGTATAGTGATAGTCTATTTACAATTTTAAAAGTAAATTGGAATTTCTTAAACTGGGTTTTACTCACGTAAACTACTTTTCCCAACTTGACTGAAGGTGAATAAAACTTTTTTTCTCATAATTTAAAGCACGTACGCATAATAGTTAGTAAACCTTTATTTCAAGCCTTTTGTGACTGGAGTTTGAGATAAAATGCTTCGCCATGCCAGTATCACCCGAACGATGTTGATAATAGTCCTGCAATTTTGTCATTTTGCCTTATGATTACAGTTATGCTATGATGACAAAATTGATGATTGCAGCAATTTGAGTCTTTTTTTTCGCAAAATCGTTTGTGTTTGGTGATCCGGGGTTAGGTGATAAAGATTGATGTATAACTAGAAATGGCCAAAATGTCAGTTATGTCATGTATCATGTTGCAACGATCTCTATAGAGCAGGGGTCGGCAAGTAATTTTACTTGAAGTCCAAATAATTTTTAAAATTTTCTTCGAGGTCCAGAGAAAAAAAATGGGTTACTAGTACAATTATTTTAAATCTTTATATCTTTAGATACATATATTTTAAATAGCGATGTAGTTTGAGTTCACTACCAGCTTAATGATATCAGAAGTTGATTAAATAAATTTTATATGATTAGAATGGGGGTGCGGGGGTTTCCCCCAGGAAATTTTTTGAAATTTGAACCATAAAAAGCGGTTCAAAACTAATTTTTGTGGCATAAAACTACTAATTATTTCCAAAATGTTATGGTGGTCCAGAAAATAACCTCACGTGGTCCGGATGTGGACCGCGGTCCGCCAGTTGCCGACCCCTGCTATAGAGAGACCAAGGTTCGGCTAGTAATTTTACCTGGGTTACAAATAATTTTGAAAATTCTTATTCTGGTCCACAAAGAAAAAATATTACTACTTTTAAATTATCTTCAGAAACACATTTTTGCATTTATGTAATTTTAGTACACAATATCCTTAATTTAATTTTCTTAACTTTCAACAAATCTGTGCTTGCCTTTTTTGTTGTCGTTTTAAATTAAATAATAAATTATGAAAATAATAGGTTTTTAGTTAAGATTCTTCCCATTTATTTAAAAACACAAAAACCTAAGGAACTTTATAAGTGGACCATTTGGGCGATTCTCTGGGTAACGCACGGGACAATTGCAAGTAATTTTTTGGGTTATCCAAGTAACTATTAATAAAATATGGGATTAACTGTTATGTTTTGATAGTATATTAAAGCATGTATTATTCCCCAACAGCATTATTTTTTGAAGGCTTTGGTTAGCTGGAAAAAATAAAAAACTTAGGGTAACGCACGGGACATCACACGGCATCAAATAAAATAAAAACTAACTTTAGAATTTTTTTCTTGTGAAGTATGTGTTGATAGTTTAATTTTTTAGCTTTTATATCTTACAAAGGCCTATAATGTACCTATTAAATGAATTAGTTGTATCAAACAATCTCTTATCTTATAACAGAGAGATATGTTTTACTATTGTGTAGAGTAACGCATGGGACATAACGCACGGGACAAGAAATTATAAAAGTTAATTTGCAGTTAATAAACAATAAATTTACTTAAATCATCAATGTTTTATATTGATATAATAATCCAAAAAAATTTTTTTAATTGTTTTGTGATAATAGATCAGTGCAAGTGTATGGTGTGTGAAAATTTTTTCTTGAAACTGTCAGCATTAAAAATTGAATACAGTCCTGATTTTTGGAAAGCTAAACTCTGTGATGATGTTGTAAATTCTGACTGTTGGAATGGAATGTGTGAGGTATGCAAACATGGGCAAAAGATTACACTTCCAGACATTGAGTTGGCCAAGGAAGTTACATGGAAAGAGTGGGAGAAAGCGGAAAACAAAAGATTGATATGTTCAATCAAAAGTGGATCTACTGGAGAACTCCTTGATCATCTCAAGAATACATTCAATATATTCAGCTCACACATGAATGTCAAAAGAATTCAGGCTGCAGAGTTTTCCAAAGATAAGGAAAATCCTCAAGTGAGAATACTTCAACTGGACTTCGCAATGAATTACAACTGCGAGTATCAAAACGAGATTCAAAGTGCACTTTGGTCTCGAGGCAGCGTCACTTTATTTACAGGTGCTTCAATACATCGTGGTGAATGTAAGACATACCTCATATGCTCAGATACAAAAGACAAAGAGAAGAATACGGTCAAGGCATTTATAGCACATCTATATGAACATGAATTGAAACCAAATTCACCTGACATGATTAATGTTGAAGAAGTTATTTGGACTGATGGACCGTCATCAGAGTTTAAAAACCGATTCATGGCCAAATTTTTGACACAATTAAGTGAAAAGTATAGGAAGACTTTTGTCTGGAAATACACAGCCACATCACATGGCAAAGGCATTGTTGATGGAATTGGTGGGCGAGCAAAGTCTCTAGTGAGAATTGCAGTGATGAGCAAGGGCCAATCTGCAGTCATAGTTCAGAATGCCAAGGATTTTGCACGTGTTGTGAGGGAACTAATGCCAAGTACCACTGTCATTTTAATTGAGGATAAAGAAATTCCAAGAAGTGACAAGGTGTGGGAAGAAACTGTCCCTATTCCTGGCATTAAAAGATGCCATGTTATCAAATCAGTGCCAAATCAACCCCTACGTTTATACCATAAGGCTTCTTGCAAAGAAGTCAAATTGATAGAAAAAGAATTTCAAAATCCAACTTCTAATATTGCTGTAGGGAATTGGGTGTTAGTGACTTACGACTCTAATATTTTCCCAGGAGAAGTTATTGCCGCAAAGAATGATGAATTTGAAGTAAATGTTATGGTCAAGGCTGGTCCTAACACATGGAAATGGCCAGAAAAAGAGGACAGGTTGTGGTAGGTACGTGACAATGTAGTCAAAGTAATTAATCCACCCGTAGTTGCTGGTAATAGAGGACAGTTCACATTTAGTGAACCACAAGTTGATGGTAATGCACGGGACAAGTAATGCACAGGACAAAAACTTTTTGGTTCTTACATGTTTGATTCAATTTATGCACATCCTAAAACATACTTTTTTTGAAGCACTACATAAATGTGTTTTTGTACCAAGATGCATTTTGTTTATTTTATTGCTATACAGTTTATACACAAACAAAATACTCTTAAAAGTAACGCACGGGACATTTCGGTTAAAGGTATATTTTTAACATTTTTTCTATATGACAGTTAGCTTTCAAATGCATTTTCTTTTTTTTAAAGGTAGTACATACCATCATCTTACAGATTTGGATAAAAATCTTGACCAAATATGGCTAGGAATTTAAATAATAAACATTAAAATTTGCTCCCAAGTCTGCATTATTTTAAAGTTAAAAATCTTACATTTTTATTCAAATCATAGATGATATAAAATTCACTGTAAAAATTATAAAATATTGTTTTCATATACTTTGGAATGTCTATTTTTTTAAAAAGTGTGTAAAAAATTATATTTCATAAAATTAAAAAGTGCCTTCTGAGGCTCATTTTTTTGAGAATCGCCCATTTGGTCTGCATCTAAAAAGCAAATACTACATGGTACTGGACTGAACATATTTTGTATCTTTTTAAACATAAGTCATCAAAACAATTTTGTGTTACTGCCAGTATATTTCAATGGGCTTGTGGGTCAAAGACTTGTGTGCACTTTACTACATGCATTCCTTGTTAAACTCAGATTGGTTTCAACAAGTTCTTTGTTTTTTATATATTTTTTAAGGTTACTTGATCTTTCTAATTTTTATTATTTATTTTTCAGGACCTATTGCATTAACAGCTAAATATATTCTATCAGATGGTGACATTTCTTGGTTCTGCTGCCATTGTTTTTGGGAGTACTTGGTCTTGTACATTTACTACATGGAAAATGTGTACATAGAGTCAATTTACCATTTTCATATTTAAGTAAATTTCAAACTGCAAATTTAAGGTTAATAAGATAATGTATATTAGTTTATTCAGTTAAACTTCAGTTTTTGCAAAAAAATATTAACAAGTTCTTATTCATATACTTGATGCAAATGAAATGTTAGGTATTGAATTTTTTTTTGTCATTTGTAACTGTTTATAAGTATTTTTTAAATGGTCATATTAGTTAACCAGTGCTCTCTCATAATATTAATTAAACTATAATTTATGAACATGAGACACCACATTTCAATGTAATTTGATTGTATGTTGTATGTAATTAATAAAATTCTTGAGTGCTCTTCTGTTTTGTAAATTGTTTCCTTCATTAAACATAGACATGCATGTATTTAAACAATAAAATAATGTTACAGTAATGCACATGTAGTCATTGCTATTTTTCCTAGCTTTGAAAGCTGCATATTTTTTTATGAGAAGGTTTAATATTTTGTATATATTTTTAAAAAGCAGATATATAAACTGGCAAATATTAAATTAATGAAATCTTATTTTCTGAATACACATATTAAATTATTTATGATATTTGTAATAAATTGCTATAAGGGGTTCCTATTGAATTGATTTTTTTGTAAATATTAGCATGGTATATAATGAAAAAGTTCTAACTAAATGAGTAAATAAATTTCCATGGCTTTTTTATAATGTTAGTATAATAATTCAGGTGCTCATATTCTTATAAATGATTGAAGCTAGCAATTCAATTTTTGAGTAAAACTGAAAACTAGACACATTTTTTAGCTGAGATTTCTTTCAATTTTAAATATTTGGAGAGGTGGGCTTAGATTTTGGCCCTGTAGCATCCCCAAATTTAAAAAAATAGTGAGTGAATTAATCATTTTGTTAAACTTATTAATATAGACAATAACTCCCAGCAACTCAAATTTTTAGACAAAACCTATTTAAAAACAATGCTGGAATTTGAAAATTTTTAGACGGATGTAATGAAAAAAAAACTAGGAAGATAGTGAGATGCCAATACAATTTTATAACCAAATCTTAAAAACTCCTTGTAAAATTTTGGAATTTGAGTAATTATAGTACTGTTAATAATGAGCAAGTAAAAATGTATAAAGGCAAGCAGCATTAAATTAAATTACTAATCACCCCAGATTATGATAATGTTCCCAATGTAAAACAATTTCCTTAAAAAATAATTTTGGGGAGAAATACTATGAAATTCTTTATTAACAAAATTTCAAGATGTTTTTAATTGACTATCTTATCCAAACAAGTATTGTGTTTTCATCAGCTGAAAATTTAAAACATTATCCAGCTTAATATTATTTTGTTTCGTCAAAAAAATTAAATTTCTATCTAATTTTGTTTTGAAAACTTAATTAAATTACGTGCGATGCGCTCGACAACTTCAGCCGCATACAAAATCCAAAACCAATCGTGCCGCAGTTCCAAGTAGAATCGCACGGACGAAAGGTAGACGCGGCAAACACGTTCACTGAAGTTTGCAACTCGCAGGAAAAAATCCTCTGCCGCCGACGCACTGACCGCACTCGCCGACCGCATGGAAATTCTCCATTAGAGCCTCCGAGTTGCGCGTGCGCAGAGCGTGTTCGTGGCTGTTCGCCTTCGCCGCTCGGCTCCAATTTGTGTCCACCTTAAAGCACAATATTCTGGTGGGAGGAAGGATTCCGGTTATCCCTTCGAATCTGGTCTAGACTGCTCATTAAAACAACCTATGGGTAAGCTTTTCGATCTACAGAGGAAATGGTGTCAAGTCTAAGATATAGGTTTATATAAATGTTACTTCGAATCAATTTCACTTTATCTAAAACTGAAAATCTATAGACTAGTTTCTCGCTGCATCTTTTGGGTTTGTTTCATTGAGATACTATTTCACAAATGAAGTTAGGAAAAATAATGTTCTAAAAATTGATGATGAACGCTTCATTCGTCGTTATTTCAACAATGAATAGTTTTATGAATGATCAATCTTTGTCGAGCCATTTCATATTTTTCAAGAAATGAAAGGTTTTAATTTATACTCATACATTCAGTCTTAAGATATTGTTCCTGATTCCTGTTCGTTACTGTGTGAAAAAGAGATATCCATGAATGAAATTTGAGTTCGTCACTCACGTACTGCTTAACCAACCATAGTAAAAGGGTCACATGATTTTGACAGGCTCGGAGGGGAGAAAGGAAGAAGCTGAGGGGCAGTTGATCGAAAGAGGAAGAGACATTATTACTCCCTCTAATCTTAGTTAGACCCTCTATATAAATAAAAAATCAGTATATTTTAAATAAAATTAAAAAATACTAAAGCAAAAAATCACCATCTGACCCTCTTACCAAACAGTTGGCTTTGGCTAAGCAGTACTAACTAAACTGAATAAAGTAAACATGAGTTTACAGAAGTTCTTCCACATTTTAAAGGATTGTTAGATCAGAATTCGGGCAATGTCAAAATACTAATGATTCGGGATTTTTTAAAAGCAGAAACTCAGTTAGCTCTTTTATAAAAACCGAGTGCTTTGAAGTCTAATACAATATAGGTAGGAAAAAAGATCAATTTCTAAGTATTCCTCTTTCCTCCAAGTAACAATTTTACAACACCTAAGTACATCTCCCACAAAAATACACAACAGAGTCTTCTAGGGCTCAACTAAAACAGCAGGAACTCGAAAGGAAACAACGACATGGAAAATCGAGACATCAGATCGATGAGGATGAAGAGTCAATAAACGCCAACAGATCAAACACAAGTCAGGTTTGCTCAGTCTGGTCTCTTTGCCCTCCTCATCTCTCTTCATTATTATTTAACTAACGCTACAAAGAGAAGTCTTTTAGTTCCTGTGGTAATGGTATGTGAACTCTCGCTTATTGTCGGAGCCTTTCGTTTTTTAAGAAGCCCTATTTGGCGTAGGTAGAAACATTTTATGAAAGGAATATTACTCTTATAGCCTTTCCTTTCAGTGGCGGATCCAGCCAGGACCTAAGGGGGGGGCAACCACATTTTAAGAAGGTGGAGGTTCTTCCCCAGAAAAATTTTGAAAATTGGGTTGTATAATTGAAAATACTTGGATGACACCCCAGGGAAAAGGGGGTTCTGGGGGTCCTCTCCCAGAATTTTTTTAGAAATTTTACCTTGAAAAGTAGTCTTTTGACTCATTTTTGAACATTTATGATGGGATCGGGGGATAGCATTTTAACGTCCCACCCTTCCAGCCAGAGAGACCCTTCCAGCCAGTGATGAGCGGTCATCACTGTTCTAGATGGCAGTGGCATAAATATAAATTTATTTCTGAAGGAACCAAAATATCCTCCAAAAAATAAGTCATTATCAGGCGAAAAGCTAGATTTCTGCAACGAGGGAGAGGACCTAATGTTTACCAAAAAACAACAATGAGCAGGGTTAACAAGTGATTAACTGGTCTCGTGGACATTCCCCTTCAGTGGCGTATACTATAGAAATTTATTTCAGGAGGGTCCCAAAATTATTTCTCCCATACATATGAACCCCAGAATATTTTTAGAAAAATTGACTCTAAAAACAGATTTTTAACTAGTTTTGGTACCTAAAGCCCTAATTTCAGGTATTCATTTTCGTGTAGGATTTTCATTTTGATGTGCAGAATGTAAAGAAGTTGTGAATAATTGAGTTCCAAATACAAATGGGGGTCTGGGGGTCCTCCCCCAGAAAATTTTTGGAAATTTTACCCAATAAAACAGCATTTTAACTTGTTTTTGTATACCTTGTCCGAATTTCGGATGTCCGATTTTCGTTATTTCCTTTTCTTACCATAAATTTTAAAAAAGGTACCTGAGCCCAAGGGAGGGGCAAAAGGCCTGTTGCCCCCCCCTGGATCCGCCACTGTTTCCTTTACTATATTTTTCTTCTGAAAGATATGTAATATAAGGTAGTGGGTGCTTCGGGAAAAATGAAAAGGATTGCAATATTTATAATAACTTAATACAGTAACCTTAAACAGTGCTAAGTACAAAAAATATTTATTGCAAGTTGTTTTAATTTTTTTTTAAAACTGAGTTGAAATTTTCATTAATCTTAGTTCAAAATTCATTTTAATGGAATATCCCAAAATATTTAGCTGCATACACGCTTGGAGAATTTGTACTTGATATCCCAATTATACCTTAAGAAAAGAAACATTATCGGTGTGCACTATGATGTTTGTCTGAAGCAAAATACATTAATTAATGGAAAATAGTAAGAGTCAAACCAGTAAAAATACTTCCTAATCATAACAGTTGAACAGATGATGGTTAGAATTACAAATATTGATTAAAAGGTATAGGAAACAGGCGAGGCAAGTTAAAAAATAACAAAAAAAATGTTTGCAGTCAACACTAAATAATTAACGCGCATTTTCAGATAGGATATTCATATTTAAACATTTTTACGATAAGATCATTTACCCACTAAAAGAAAAATCAATGAAAAGATCGCCTTTTTTTCCAAATTAACTATAAACAGGTAAACTAATAACACATCATCTCCACGGCTCTGCTACTTTCTTCTTCAAAACCTTCCCGCCAGACGACGACTTTCTAAGAAACATTAAATAAAACAGTCCTCTCGAGGGCTTATCAGACCCCAATTAGGTCAAGATCACGAGTCAAGAGCATCCTCTTGGATCTTGAAGGGGTTGTTACGCGAATCGAGGACGGCGGGGAAAAGTGGGATGAGAAAGAAAGCGACCTCACCAAAATAACGAAATGCAGCGCGTCGTATGATCCAGCTCACAGTCGAGCTGGACGCAGGGTTCTAAATATTTCCAAAGGAATTGAATCGGAATCGAACCATTGAAGGAATCGATTCCAGCAGGAATCGAATCTTAGGAATCGTACTAAATCTTATAATTAATACAGAAAATTAAACAATTTTTTCCACTAATTAATTAGTATTTTGATAATTAATAAATATTTTACTGGTTATTAGCTAAAGTAATAATTATCCATTATTTGTAATAGAAATAGATAAGTTCGATTCTACTTTTTCGATCTGACCCTAAGGAATCGATTTCAGGTTGGAATCGATTCCGGAATCGAATCGAACAATTCTTTAAATCCCTACTTGGACGGTTTATTGAATGGAAATTACAATCATATTGATTGGACAGGACTTGGGTCTTAGGACGGGTTTACATGGATCCGTAAAAGCGAAGCCATGGGAAAAATAAAGGTGAAAATACCGACAGACCTACTATTAGTAACAAACCAATGTCAGGACCGGATATTTACAGGCTCGGACTGGCCATGCGGGCATTTGGGCAAATGCCCGGTGGGCCGCTACTCATCGAGGGCCGTTTGTGGGCCGCCTACAACCAAAATAATTTACGGTGGTATGAATGAAAAATATCCTGTAAAAATGAATCCGCACTCCGCAGGAATTTCCAACTAGCGGCCCACGAATTCATTTTGTGCGGCCACCAAACCATTAATTTACCAGCAATTAAATTCATTAATGATGGCATAAATTACTGAATTCAAAAACATATTATAGTATTTAAAATATTTATATCAAAGAATTTTCCTGGTTTCATCTTCAAAAATTCTACGGCATAAAAGGAGCGAACCTTTTCGGATGTCACCCCCAAATGAGTTAAAACAGTACTTTTAAGTGTAAAATTTCCGAAAATTTTCTGGGGGAGGACCCCCAGACCCCCCTTTCTATTTTTAACTACATTATTCACAATTTCTTTTGATATTGAGTTCGCCAAAATGGAAATTCTTTCTACCCACTGAATTTACTAACAACGAATTAGAAGTCTATATTGAGTTCATTACGTATCCAATTTGGGACTTCAAGGTGGATTTTAGACTATTTCTTAGGGGTCAATTTTCAAAAGAATTTATTGGGGAGGTACCACGATTTCCCCCCCGAAATTTTTAATTCAAAGAAGTTATATTTTCCATGAAAATTATACGGTGGGCCGATTCAGACTTAAAATGCCCGGGCCGAAATTTCTTCCCAGTCCGGCCCTGGATATTTATATGGCATTCATCGTTGTAGACAACTTCAGAACCAATATATTCGCTCTTCGGTTAAGAGACGACAATCATAGGATTTTTAGGCAATTATGGGTAATCGGTTGCCCAATTCATGTAAATCAACTTAAGTAGTGTAGTTTGCTAAAATGTAATCTGTTAGTTAGCGTATTTGTTTTAATTAAGGATCTCAGGAAGTAGTAACTTATTTTATTAATTTACGTTGTGACACAAATTTAAAATCATCAATATTTTATCGTACAGTACGTATCCGGATTTAGAAGGCCTTTTTAGTTCTATCAACAATTATGGTATTTCCCATGAAAGGACAGGATTACTTTTGATGGTAAAAACAACGACATGAATCGAGATAGCAGATCGATGAGGATGAAGAGAGAAATAGAAACAAAGAAAACTAGATAAATGAAGTAACATCACCAAAAAAAGAAATAAGAATAATTTTTATACAAGAAGAAACATTACACTGGAATAAATAATTGTACCTTGGAATCAATAAAACACGTGTGCTGACAACTCTATAGTGCTGACTATCCCTTTCTTTATGATTTATGATAGAAAAAAATTCAAATTCACTATCTTATAAAATTGATTCTTCTTTTTAAAAAAGTTTTAAAGAAATAAAATATTTCCAAGTCATATCAAAGAATTCTTTCGACACCTCAGGCATCAAAGAAGAACCAAAGGAAAATCCTACAACCATAGAACCCTCTCAAGCTCTCCCAAACGGGGATTTAAGCCATAGTTATCCCTCGAACAACTCAACGAAACGCCCCAGACATTTTTGCAACTCTAAATCAGCAGGGATTCGGCAGAACACGCATTTCTCCAATTCCACCAACCCCCTCCCAGTTTATCTTCATTGAAAAGCTTTTCATTCGTACGCGAGATATCTTTTTATAATGCCCCAGACTCCACAGGATATGTGTGGAGAAATAATAAAAAGAGCCTCGCCATTCGAGAATCGCCGGTGAATAAAAGTCGATGAGAGACCATAAAGATGCCGTATATCCTTTTTCACATAATGTCTCCATCTGGTAGGGTCACTAGGGAGAAGGAGAGGGAAATCTATGTAGTACTTCTAACTCATGATTCGGCGGTTATCCTGACATTTCATTTCCTCGATGATTATTTGAAAAGCCCTGGTTTCTCCTTTTACTATTTCCGATACGTGATCAGAAAAGTGGCATGAGAACTTGCATCAAATCCCAGACTCGAAATGGTGATTTATTTAAGGATCTGGAAACATTTAAAGAATGTTTTGAGTTTTAAAGTTGAGACATTTTAAAAGGGCATTATATACTCATGACTCAAACTGTTCATGATCGAAGAATTTCCCACAAATCTTTTAAAAAAAGATATTTGATAAGTCACTCCTCAAAATTGGTTTCGTCACATGAGCAAATTTAATTAACAGAATATACCCATTGAGAGAGAGACTTTATTAAATTAGGTTGTTATAAAATTAGTTTATAACAAAAAAAGTTCCTGTAAAACATTCGTTCGGTTTATTTAGTCGAAACATTCTCATACTGATGCTTAGCAGTAGTACCATCCCCTTTAATATGGTTTCAAGCAGAATCTGTCAGCCGTGCTTTCCCAATCAAAAACATAAAATCCTTAATTTTGCTGTTTATTTTAATGCTTTAAGAGTTTCCCAGCTACCACAAAATGTTGCTTCGTCTCTTCGACTCGTATAAAACCGGGAGTATACACTTTTATTTTCTTCTTTTAATTCCAACTTACGAGGACCTTACTTCTTTATCGAGCCAAAATATCAGATTATATGCCCTAATAATTACGAAAGGAAACAAAACAAGCACCTATCTCGAATAGCTTTAAACCTAAGTATTACTTCCTGAAACCAACAGTAATCGCAGTCTAAAATCTGGAGAAAGAAATTCGTTCAAGCTTAAAAAACTATTAAGGAAATGGTTCACACAAGAATAAAAAAAGGACATACCGTCTGTGACAAAAAAACTCGACAAACATTACTTTCGTCCCCCTTACTGAAACGATAAAACAGTCCCCAAAGACAAACAAAAAAAAGGTTTTTGAATAAAAGTAAAATTAAACATTTTACGGTACAGAACTTCAGCTGGAAATAAATTGCGTAATGCCGCATTGGAAGATTTTCTTCCCAAAAAGCTAAACATGAAACAGTAAATTATTGAGTACTTTTGACAAGGAATTACAAAATGGAGAGGAACAAACAAAAATGTACTTTGATTCGAAAAAGTAACTTTTGCACAATTTAAAATGAATAATTCATTTCTCTTTAAATCTGTTTTGAATTTAAAAAGATTCAGTTATTTTTTGAAGAATTCAAAACATTTTAGTAGCTTTTTGTTTTGTTTGAAATAGCCATAACAAGCTTCCGTACTTTAAAATTAATTACACTGTTTCAATACATTTTGTTTGAAATTCGTTAAATTAAACATTTTTGAGCAGCATGCATAGTGTTTAGTGTAATACCTTTTATAGTTGGAAGTTCAAAAATAAAAGCTCCATAAACTATACAATGGCAGTGCTAATTATGCATCAGGTTTTTTAATTAATTTTAGTACATTTTCTTAACATAAAGAAAACAAAAGTTTAAGATGAATTATAAAATATTTAAGCATAACGACACTTAAGCAAGTAGTAACATTTCCCCCAAAGCTTAAATGAATATAAGTACCTAAATAGCTCTTATGCTATTAGCATAACAGTCTTGTAAACAATAAAAGTGTCTAGGCGTATAAATTAAGCTTCAAAAAGGAATATTTCGCACACTTGAATAAACTTTATACCAAAGTAATGTATGTAAATCGACTGAAAAATAAAGATTGAATAACAATACCTAACTACATCATTAACATTCAAAATGATCGCTAATTTCATAAGCGTTGGGATTTGTAAATAATTTCTAACCCATTTCATTTAAAAATGAACTCATTTTAAAAGCACTTACCGCAAACTCTCAGAATTCCCAATTTTCGCTAAGTGCGATAATAGTTTAATCAGCGCACATTAATGGTAATCACAATAACGAAACTGCAAAACAAAGAAGCACCGTCCCACCAAGGCTATTCGGATGCGTGTTTATTCCCACGGAGATCTATATCTATGCACGCACCCACACAACAAAACAATGACTAGAACAATCCAGCTCCCTTATCTGTCGCGAGGTATCTTCCACTGTGTCACCACAGCAGTCCGTGCACAGCAAAAGCAGTGAAAGTTTTTCTTTTTTCCTCATCTCCAGATAGCGTTGTTATTATTTGCCGATGCTGTGTGTGGTTCTGCTCTGAAAGAGTACAAAATACCACACGCTTGGTTGAGCGGCCCGTTGTTACCTCTGCGCATTATGTTGGAATCCTGCTCGGACATTCAAAGGCATCAGACGAACCGTAGGCTTGTGGCGCAACAAGTGTCAGTCTTCATGGTGAGGAACGCCATGACGGCATATTATAAACATGGCATTATATTTAAAGCACATAATTTGTGAGACGCTAAATTACAATATACTGTTAAAAAAACAGTTCAACCTTTCACCACAAAACTGGTTCCAATTAAGCTGCAACCAAGGTTTGGTAACAGGTTTCACCAAGTTTTCGGTGCTTTCACTACCAGTTTGTGGTGAAAGGTTGAACTGTTTTTTTAACAGTGTATTGAGGAACCCTTCTAACAGTGCTTCTGTGAGGACAAAACCATTCCTCTTCTGTAAAAATTTTGAAAAGTTAAACCGCGGGTTGTCGGAACCTTCTATTGACAAGGACCCAGCAAGGGACCATGTGCTTTCAGTGGACACCCTCTCACGTGGTCACGATCTCTCTCTTATATTCATATAGAAACGAAATCACAAGAGCAACCTATATCGTTGAGGGTAGCGTTTTAAAAACACATTTAATTTGAAGTTAAACTTTTTCATACTCCCAAACGAACTATTAAAAAAACTAATTAAAACATTTTGAAGAGGCTTTTAGCTTAAGAAAACCAAAGAAATCCCAAAATAATGAAGGAGAAGCATATCACAAATCATAACGGTTACCAGTGAAATTAAAAGCCTCGAGAATCAACCGAGGCGGTCAACAAGTAAAAACAAACTATCATTAACAAGACAATCGAAAGGACGCCACGAAAGAAAACCTGCAATTCTATTCATCCCCTATCCTTTCTCCAAGAGCAATAAAGAGCGCCCGATCACACTAAAGGGCAATAGAGAGATAAAAGGGTTGAAGCATTAGCGATATAGGTTGTATTTAGTTGGCAAGCCCACTAAATTACACGCTTCTGAGGTTCACTACCTGTTTTTAACCAAGTTATTGCAGTCTGGAAGATGCCGCTTAGGCATACCTGGTACGCTGCGGAGGGCCCTGGTCTGTCACTGTAATGCTCCTACCCAAGATTTGCCTAAACGGATCTAATCAGACTAAGGCCATATAACGAGCATAAAATTCAGGGAGAAGGAAAAGACTTATGCCCTTTGCCTTTGTGGCACCATGAGAGTATTGGTGCCTCATGAGAGTATTGGTGCCTCATGGGGCAACTGAAGAGAGAGGAAGAGACAGTGTTTGATTTTATTTTGCGAAATGATCTTTTGGATTTGGTTTAGTGGGACCTTGAAAAAGTTGTAACCTTCCCCCGAACCTAATAAAATTTACCTAAACCTTATGTATTGCTCCAATGGAGCTGGCAGGGGCTTCCCCCGAACCAGGTTCGTAGGTTCGGGCACTTTTTCCAGGTCAGTTTAGGGGTGCCTAAATAACAACAGGAGATAAGTATAAAAACAACAGGGCCGTATTTGACTACATGAAAAATGCTCGGCTTGCTAGGTAGAAGCAAGTAATAAGATAAGAAAGACGGATAAATTAGGACTATTTTAAAACCATGACCAAAAATGTTTGAACGATATTGAGATAATACTTACAAGGTGGTTAAACTTGTTCACTAAGCAGAAAAAGGAATTTAATTAGTTAAACGGTTAAAAATCGACAAAATAGTTAACAGAAATTAGCAACGGCACAAAACCGGTTGTTCTTAAACACGCTGTAAGGAGTCGGCTATAATATAGACAGTGGCTAGCTGTAAAATCAAACAGTTGTCAATGAGTTCTGGAAATAGAACTGATTCACACAACTCTCGTAACCTCCAAAACGGAAGATCCCCACCCACGTTTTCCCGCTGACAAAGACAATGGGAAGACGTTTTTAAAGAGAAGCGGAAAATCCAATCTTTATTTGCGCCATTCTCTTCAGGATCTTCATGGGAAAGTAATGGACTCAATAAAATACATAGTAGTACTAATACATTTATGCAGAAGATAAAACGTTTTGACGCAGAGGATATTTAATTTGGAAAGTACTTTAAAGTACACTTTTTAAACGCCAAAAATACTTTTTCGTCATCATCATAAAATATGGCGTCAATTGGTCGTTGTGATCGGATGTACAAGTTGTTCGACAGTACTTGCTTCGTAACTGCAACCTTATCCGTAATCTAAAAAATGGAAATATTTCAAAATTGAAAATTCTTTTGAAAAATCCAATAGTTTACTCAGAAATCCGGAAAGAATTGAGACGTTTTGATACCAAAATTGTGTTATACGGATCAGTAATTAAATAGTTTTTTTCTGTAAATCGTTCACCGAACACTTTTTTTTAGATAGCGAGATTACCCCCCCCCTTAGATAGTATCATTATACATCTAGTAAAAAAGTTATCAATACCCAAACACAAGTTATCAGCACTAATCTAATGAAAAAATATACAGACAAAATTCTAGATAAAATTATAACATCAGAAGAATCAAGATCAAATAACCCAATAATTGAAAACCGATGAACTGCCAAACGGTTTGTTCACTAAACGAAGATTTAAAGGTCTATTTACAAACACTGACCTAAAAACAAACTGGTATTTATAGAACATAAACTTTCTTCCTTGAAATAAACTCTTCTTAGCACCTAATCAGAGCGTTCATAAAGAACAATAAGCGATTTAGATTCATTGATACTTCAACCTACCCTTGAATTTAATATCATTATCATCAGATCATAAGAGCTTTGAATTGAAGCACACCTTTAATCTGAAGAATCTTTAAAAACAAACGGCGAACATTTTCAATCAGTTTATAGGCTTAAAATAAACAACTGTAATAATCTTAGGAGTAAAAAAACACCAATTCGCTCCGTAACACTGACTGAGATTACAGGAGTTTTAACAATTTATTTGATTGCAGTGAAAGATATGGCGACAATTTTGTCAAGTTGGGATGATTGTCCTAAATCGGAGAACAAACTGACTTGCTGAAGTGATACGCACATTACCGTGATTATCGAATAATGATATTTAGATAGTAAAAATTAAAGTAGCATAAATAGTTTGAACAGGTGATAATTTATGCGAGTTGTAAGAAAAGATAGCATTCTTAAAAAGAAAAAAAAAGATGTTTCAGTGTAGAAGTCACAAATCATTCTAATTAAAGGGTGTGTTTTTCACGTGGATGGGTGTATCTAGTAGATAAGGATAATGCCCCATTGAGTTAGTTCATTATGTCTCTAAACTTCATCTTAGTTGCGCCCCTTGGATATTTTTAGAGTTCGGGCAGTTAATCCTGATATACTCCATTTAAAGGAAGGGATGTAAGGTTTCTGCTTTTAAAGATAAATTCTTTGTTTTAAGTGAGGTGTTGACATTTTATTCTTGTTAAAGAACTTGTATGTTATAAAGTCACATTGTTTTAAGGGAACAGAGTACCTTTTTTTTGACAAAAATACGAATTTTTTTCAACTAAACTAATCTAAATGACAGATCTTGTCTATCATACGACGAATTTTCAAAATTTGTCTTTGAAAATTATCAAAGTTGTGGTTAATCTAATGTTTAGTTAGTATTTACTTCTCAATGGCTATTGGAAACTTCAAGGTCGCTTTTCTCTCAGAACCACTATTGCTTAAATTAAAAATTTTTCCTCATTTGGACCAAATTTTTTGAAACATTTTCTGGCTATAGTTGGAAGTGTGTTTAACAAAAGTTGGTATATAGTTCAAAGTAATAAAAACCTTAAGCCGTCACACCAATTTCTGATGTTTATGGTTTGATGTATTTGAACGCCAAATTTTTTAAGTGCAGGTTTTAAAAACACGTTAAATTACAAGTTTACTTTTTTACACCACCCTAACGAACTATTAAAAAACTAATTGAAACATTTTGGAAGAGGCTTTTAGCTTAAGAAAACCAGAGAAATCTCAAAATAATGAAGCATAGCACAAATCATAACGGTTACCGGTGAAATTAAAAGCCTCGAGAAGCAACCGAGGCGGTCAACAAGTAAAAACAAACTATCATTAACAAGACAATCGAAAGGACGCCACGAAAGAAAACCTGCAATTCTATTCATCCCCTATCCTTTCTCCAAGAGCAATAAAGAGCGCCCAGATCACACTAAAGGGCAATGGAGAGATAAAAGGGTTGAAGCATTAGCGATATAGGTTGCATGACAAAGACTGCAAAGACCGGGCAAGGCATATTTAGAGTAAAGGTATAAACCACATTCTTGAATACTTTCTTTCCACAGCATGCGTGGCGAGGAAGTCATTTAAATTCTATTAGGGACAGAGATGGATTTTTGGAACGGAGGGCGGGTGTGGGACGGACGGGTCATTGCATAAAACACTCAAAGGAAGCTTTCGGTATGGTTTTTGATGCGTAGAGGAAGAAGGGATCATCGGGGTAAATCGGTTACAGAAATGCTCTACATTTATAGTGGTTTATGGGTCGAGAAATAATGCATTCGGAAGAACTGAAGTTCCTTTCAAAATGTTTGGTTTTGAAATGACCGATGTATTATTTATGAGGTATGGCGTTTTATGAAATCGTAGTTTTTACACTGACTGACTTTTTTTGACTTTCTAAATGGTTAACAACTGGAATTTAATAAGTTTACAAAACCAGATTGAAGATATAATTGGTTTCATACAATTACATCTGAGTGAATTAATTTCATTTTAAAAGGTATAAAGAAATAGTAAAAAACGTCTCTCCATTATAATTTTATAAAGAAAAGAAGCATAACATCAAATAGTGCAATATAATTTTAAAAAAAAGAACAATATGCATTAAACAATTTATTTTAATTTTAAGTAGCGCAAGAAACAATACTAAAAAGTATGATATTCCAATCACCTTCAATCCTAATAAATTCTTTAGCTGTAAAATTTAAAAGCAGTTTAACTACTCAATTTTGAAGATCAAAAATATGCTTTCGAGAACAATTTCATTGATTCAAAATATTTTTCAACGTTTAGCAGCTAAACCAAGCATCCAATCGATTAAACATTAAACCCTTCACCAAGAAATTCTAAAGAAAATATAATTTATATTTTTAAAAGAGCTTGCGTTTCATCTCAACATGTGTTTTATTTTAAAGCCATATCTAGAATGTAGGACTTTCTCCATCCCAATCTTTTACAAATCCATTTTTCTTTAAGCTCTTTATCAAATACTAAGGTATCTATAAATTGTGGTGTGCAGAATTATAGATTTAAGTAGAATCTAATTTATTTCTTTTAAATGTGACGAAATTGGAAAAGATCGGTTTTGAGAGAGCCATTTGCTAATACACAAAAAAAGTTTCTGAAGGTTAAAGTATTAAGTATAACCACAAAGAGCGTGGGTTACATTCAATGATTTATTACTCCTCTTCTCAGACATTCAAATTGATTTAAATTTGGCCATTATTAATTCCATTTTATAGATTTCTTAGGTAAATTTACTAGGCTATACTACAGAAAAGACAAAAAAAATTCAAATTAAATATATAAGCTATCAAACATTGAATAAATAACTTCCAGTTACAATTTAAATTGTTCATAAGTAAACAAATATAAATGAAAAGTTCTCTAAAAGATTAAATACCGTTTTTGTACCAGATAGTAAAATTTAATTATTGTCTGTAGAAAAAAATACTCCTTAGAATATCCGATTATTATTTGAACACTCACAAAGCAATGATTATAATTAAAACTCATTTATCAGGGTAAACATTATTTACTTTTTCGCTTACCTCAGCATAAACGAAATTGCCGAGTAATTATATTACGTACTAATGCACCTCATTTCGTTGTACGTGGGATTAACCTGTCCTGTCTAGTGATGGGCAAAATCGATAATTTTAGGTATCGAATACTTTGGTATCGAATACTTATAGGTATCGAATACTTTGGTATCGAATACTTATAGGTATCGAGTACTTTTTTTCAATGTCGGGAAATGAACCTGAAGGGACAATTTTTTTAGGGCCTATCCATAATCAGACTAATATTCAAAAAACTGAAAGCGATCCATCAAAAAGCCCCGTAGCTACGGGCCTGGAGGTGGATAGAGGCGAAGGATTTAGCGGGGGAAAACCTAGCCGCGTCAAATTTCTCTCGCGGATGATAACGACTTGGGTTTGAGCGTTGCAAAATGAAAACGGAAACAGGCTGCGTTTGATCTACAGTAGGTATTATAAAGATTACTTCATTGAAAAATTTAAAACGAAATATGTCAATAAAGTATCGATACTTTTGTGGGTATCGAATACACTCGATACCTATAGGTATCGAGTAGTACTTAAGTATTTGGTATCGATACCTGCCCATCACTAGTCCTGTCTCCCGATTAAACTCCCAATCTCGTTAACATTGGGCAAACAACGAACGGACGCATGCGTGAAGATATATTTCTGAGGGGAGGGCCTATTAAAACACCCTCACGTGTCCTAACACTATTTAATGACGCATTTAAACGCTCTGGATTGGTTGGAGGAATGAACAATCAAGTGCGCTCGCCTGTTAGGAATAAATAATGAGAAATACGAATGCTGCTTATTTGCGCCGCGAATAATAATCAACATTTGAATTTCGAGGCATTAATTTAAAGATATGAACGTAAGAGGGGAAAACGCATTAAAATGATACCGGGATAGGAAAGATTATAACTTAAAACTTCGTCGTTGGTAAGTAATGATAAATTAGTAAGATTTATCATTAAAACGTGCGAGTGTATTCAAAAGTTTTGAACAGTATAACATGAAAATTTTGGGGGATATTTTTTAAGTTATTAAAATAATGTGAGATACCAGAGAGGTTACCAATTATCTGCCATTAATATGCACATTCATATAAAGACTTTTATAGCTATTAAAGCACAAATTTTAGCCTCATATACAGGGTGTATCTGAAATGTGGTGCAACAAACTTTCAGAGATGATAGTACTCATCAAGACAAACAAGAATCGGTATAGAAAGGGGGGTCTCAGACCAAATCCCAGGGAGTTAAAAATGGAGCGACACCCCAAAAAAATCATTGAAAAATTCAATTTGTAGAAGAACTACTATTAGTAAAAACTTAATTATGGTCTCAAAAATTGTGGTTTAATATGATCTTTAAAATTACCTCAAAAGTCTTCACTTTAAAATTTGTTTTATTATGAAAAAAGTTAAAAAACACAAAAAAATGTGAAAAATCTGCCAAAACCTTATTTTGTATTTCGAAATCCTTTCTTTTGATTTGATAATCTGAAAGATCATAGTTGAAAACCCTTAAGTCCAAAGTTTCACGTAAATACAATCAATATTAAACGCTTGAGATCCTGTTCAAGTTTGTTTTTTGCGTGCGCTAACAGCTGTTCTGGAAACAGCTCTAGAAAACTGCTTGCGCACCCAAAAAACAAACTTTAACAGGATCTCAACCGTTTAATATTGATTGTATTTACTTTGGACTTGGGGGTTTTCAACTATGATATTTCAGATTACCAAATCAAAAGAAAGGATTTCGAAATACAAAATAAGGTTTTGGCAGATTTTTCACATTTTTTTGTTTTTTTTAACTTTTTTCATAATAAAACAAATTTTAAAGTGAAGACTTTTGAGATAATTTTAAAGATCATATTAAACCACAATTTTTGAGACCATAATTAAGTTTTTACCAATAGTAGTTCTTCTACAAATTGAATATTTCAATGATTTTTTGGAGTGTCGCTCCATTTTTAACTCCCTGGGATTTGGTCTGGGACCCCCCTTTCTATACCGATTCTTGTTGGTCTTGATGAGTACTATCATCTCTGAAAGTTTGTTGCACCATTTCAGATACACCCTGTATATGTCAGCTTCATTGAAAACATTTCTCATACTTTCTTTAACAAGGTACTTCTCAATTTAAATATGTGTAGCATGAAAGCTTATAAAACATTGACTGACAATTCAATTTATAAATAACCATGTAGATTATCAATAACCATGTAGGACCCACAATACCGCATTTTATCAACAAAATCAAATGCTACTAGAACATTTTATAGCTGTCATCCGAAGAATAAAAACTGAGCAAACAATTCGCTACCTTCCTAACATAAATTCATAATAAAAAGTGCTTTGAAATCACATCAGTAAATTTAACATGGGCGTAGCCAGGGGGGGGCAGCTGTCCCCCCCCTAATTCCTGAGGAATTTACTTTTACTTTACTATAAGTTAAGTTAAAAACCAGTATTTTAGGGTCAAATTTTCAAAATTTTTCTGGGGGAGGGCCCCCAGGCCCCCCCTTTAGTACTTAAACCTTTATTATTCACACAATTTTGTTGTAAGTTCATTAAAATCAAAATTCTACCGAAAATGTATGTCCAAATTGGGGTTGACGTGTACCAAAAAACAGTTTGAAACCCTGTTCTTAAGGTCAAATTTTCAAACATTTTCTGCGGGAGGGCAGCCAGGCCCCCTTTTAGTATATAAACCTTTCATACTTTTTTGTAATAAGTTCATTAAAACAAAATTCTACCTAAAAATGTATGTCCAAATTAGGGTTTACGTGTACCAATAAGCAGTTTAAAACCCTGTTCTTAGGGTCAAATTTCCAAAAAATTTCTGGGGGGGGGACCCCCAGACCCCCCCTTTGAACCTTTATTACTAAAAATTTCTATAATTTCAATTTTTCTTAGACGAAAATTCTACCTAAAAATGTGTTCAAAAGCTACATTAAACCTATTTGGATAAAAGGAGCTGAAAAATATTTTTAGGTCCTACCCGAAATAAATTTCTATATTCACCAGCACTGATTCAAAATTAAAAATAAGAGCTAAGAACAAAAAAACTACTTTTTAGTGTCAGATTACAAAAACTTTTACCTGAAAAACAAAACCCTCATTGTTTCCACGCTACCCACAAAACTTTTACATTAATTGCACTTAAGGTCAAAAAACCCCTCTCGAAACAATACTGTGGCTACGGTCCTCTCTCAGAGGGCTTTAAAATTGTTTTCCACAAACATAAAAAAAGTCGACCCTGCTTGCCCCCCCTGAGCTGAACCCTGGCTACGCCCATGAAATTTAACTTAAAAGCTTACGCAATGGGAGATCAAACATGACTTAAATCGGCACAAACGAGTAAAAAAAACGTAAAATTTTCTCTTCGTCCTATTAACACAGCTTATCGCCAACTCAAAAGACGCAGCGTGAATAAAACCAACCAAGTAATTAATACAAGCCAGTTTTTTTAACTTTCCCCAACGCAAATTAAAAGGATCTTCATCCCCAGCGAGATCATTAAGAGTAATCCAGGATTACAGGTGGAATTCGATAGGGCTTAAATTTAATGCCCGCGAGCTCAACGGGGATAATATAAAACCGGAGTCGATATATCCAGGCACGTGACTCGTCGGCAGCTGGTTACCGGAGGCCGAGTGAAAAATAAACCAATCGACCACACGAGCACGGCCACAGACGGAAAACGAAGCACTCAATCGCTACCTACTTTTCCATCACGCAGGTGGATCGAATTCAGATGGAGTGAAACGGGATCAATAATACCGCACATGCCCGATAATATGCAAATACCGTCACAAAGATGTAGAGAACATTTCCCTTAAAAAAAAGTGTGTCATCAAAATTCATCATCGAGTACACGTGAACCAAACGATAAATCGACAGAGGGATGAGCGCCCTTGAATTGGACCTGTCCAGATAGAAATCGCTCAAAAAAGGAAGTCCGCAGCGTAGGTAGCTTCCCCAACCTTGACCTGGTTGGTTGGTTGGTTGGTTGGTAGGCTGACGTAACCCCGAGGTTATTATTTTGCTTTCGGTAGTGGAAAACCTACTTTCGGTTCGCAGAACTGATGGCGAAACGGCAAATAATGCATATAACCCTTTACCTGTCCTTTGGCCTGCTTGCCATTTCCAAAAGCGCTTCGGGGAACGACTAATAACGGTGCTTAGCATTTGGGATTATGCATGTATTGAATCAAAGGGTTATGCCGCCAATCAACGCGGTATAGGTAATAGGCTGTGTAAACCGAGGTCTTGCATGTAGTATCTATCTATCATGAGGTCTTGACAGTGTGTGAGTTTAGATAAATGCAGTGAAGCGACCTGTACTGCTAATAAAGTTCAAGTTCGCTAAGTGGTTGACTAAACACTTGGATGGCGTTTTACAATATATAGTTTTATATTGTTATATACTTAGACTTCGAAGTAAAACTACTTCGAATCGTGTATTGCGCGATTTAGAAACTACATAAAGTAGTTTTCAAAAACTATGATACTTAAAAGAGTTGTTATCCCTTGCAAATGACAATTAATAATTTCACCGACATCTTGCATTTGAGAGGTTAAACAAAACAGACTATTGAAAAAAATATTGTGCATTTTTTAATGATTCGAATTACATGTAATTTGAAAATGCAAATTTCTACCTAATACCACAAAACAACACGACTCTACCTATTAAAATAAAAAATTGTATACTTAAGAACTATGTATATGAAATTGTTGGTAATAATCGTGAATTACTTCTGATTTAGCTTAATGAATCAAATACTTCATTTCATAAATATCAGTAATGTGTTCTTCATACGAACAACTAAAGAATTGAGAAATATCCAGTTAAATAACTTAATACCAACGCCTTAACCCCGAAAGACAACTGTTTCAGAGAGTACCCCATTTAAAAGCTATGACCATGACCATCATACACAGCTGGCACAAATCTACATTAAGTTACTTTTGAAATGATTGTGCATGGGGGCAAAAGGACCTTTTCAAACTCATTATTTCAAGAGCTCAGGACCTTTCAATGCCTTTAAACTCTTTTACGATTTTCATCCATAAATTTACTCCGAATCGATTTTTCAATCCCATTCATACTTTGATCTAAGGATAAATCCGCAATACGTCCAGACAGATGAGATGGCATGGCATATCGCCATGGAAACATCAATAGATCAATCTGCAATAAAAATCGATCGACGATTAACCTTTACCTTTAAAAATCGATTTATCCAAATCCTTTAAGCCCAAAATAAAAGCACACACTTTTAAAACTGACGGTAAACTATAGCACGCCTTAGAACTTTAGGGACCTTCACGACTGGGAAGTTCTCTAAAAGAAAATCCTTAGTTCTGCCACATTGATTCCTAATTCCGTAGAATCATTTGGTTTCAGTTTCAATTCCAATAGACGATATCGAATTGTACGGTACATTGCGTACCGTGTTATTAGACATCTAACATGGTCATGATTTCAAATTATATGATCACGATTTTCAAAAGACACATTACTTTTAATTGATGGGGAAATGTTTCTTAAGGGATTAATGGTATTAAACAAAATGGTTTAAAATAATAATAATAATAAAATTAATTGATTGAATAATTCTTATCTTTCTTTTTATAATTTTTTTCTCTTTTAGCATATATGTATTGAAAAAACTAAATGTTTTCACTTGGAAGGGCCCTTGGCCCCTTAGTGAACAATATGTATTATTTCTTTTTCTTTTCTTTTGTTTGTTTGTATATTATTTATTGTTAATAAATTATTATTATTAAAAAAATATTGATAATGACTGAGAGTTATACAAGACATTCATTCATTAATGCCATTATATTTAGTGTAAAAAACTATCATTTTGCCATAAAACAGCTAAATTCAATGAGCTGCTCTATTTTGTTAGTTTTGTTATAGTAAATAGCTACAATAAAACAACGCTACAATAAAAAGCGTGCTATTACGTTACAGCAATTATAAAGATGTCATAGTTAAATTGAAAATAAGAAATTTCAAAAAAAGCAAGAAATTTCACAAATACAAGCATAGGATCCTTTCAGAAAAACACTTTATCTGCATGCGTTAAGGATTTTTTTTGCAAAACTCATTAATGTTCTCTAAAAATTTTTGTTTTAAATCAAAGTTTTTTTATAATTAAAAAAACTTGTGGTTTTAAACTAAAAAAAAGAAAGAGTGAACCAGTAAAGAATTATACTTTTCCAAAACTAATTTTTCTCGGCCCTTAGCATCAACAGAAACACCAGAGTGTTGCCAAGCTTGCTTAAAGAAGTTTAAAGATAAACGTTAATAAGTTCAAGTAAATTTTAAAATTCCAAACTAGATTTTCGGTGTTTTTTTAGAGAGCAGTGAACTGAATTTCAAAAGCAACGAACGCCCTATGGTAAAACATCAAAGTTATCGATTTCGTCATCAAACAAGAAGCTCTTGTTTCTTAATCTGAAATATTTGATCCGTTTGAGTATACAGAGGAGATGACAAGTCTATTAACAAGACTTCTTTCAACTCGGCTTCCATCTTTCTGAGTGTTTTGTTAAAATAGATGTTCCGGGAAAAAAAAGATGAAAGCATAGCGACAATTTTAAAAGAATTTTTAAAGAGAGACACAGTTTAATTTAATTCACAATAAATCTGAAGTATTTCGCAGATACAGAGAATTACAAAAAAAACATCTAAAAATAAATAACTAAAGTTATATAGTTTAGAGTTGCATATATTTGAATTTCTCAATTCACAATAAGAATTAGAAATAGACCAAACATCAAATTAACCCTAAAAGAACAAACGGAAACCAATATTGGAAAGAACTCACATTTTGAAAAAATAATCGACTCGCCAAAAAGTATGGAATAATTTATTTTTTTTTCCTTTTTAGAAATGTATTGATTTTTATAATAAAAGGCTATCATAAGTCATACATTTAATTAAAATATAGTAAGTATATAAAATAGTATTCTAATATCTAAGTTTTATTTTGATCCAGACACGGACAATTGACAATATGCTTTTTAATTCCATTTGAATTAGAAAATAGAAACTAGGAAAAGATCGAAAATATTAAAGGATTATATAAAAATGCGAAGCATAATAAAGCATCTAATACTTCACCAGACCAAAATAATCAAGAGTCTAAACAAATCAAATATAAGATGAGACAAATACAATAATGCTCAAATTATACTGAATGATATTTATTTTATACCTTTCATAAATTGAAAAAAATCATTATTCAGAAGTAAAGCAGCAAATCCCCTCTAATCGAAAAATAAATTAAAAATCGTAATCGTCGATCAAAAATCTTAAATTTCAATGGTATTATTTCTCTTAAAGAAAGAAAACTCTGAACCATTTAACATAAAATTAAGAAAAGAAATTTATCCGTCCCTCTCAATTACAGAAATTGCCCTCACCAGACGCAAGTCTCGAATTATTACGGCTCTGCTACCCCGACATGGAAAAGCAAAAACAGCAACCTACGTAACTTTAACCGCGACACGCGGCGAGAGTAATTGCTCGGAAAACCTCTCTCCGAAAGATTTGTCAACTATGCATATTTCCCTCAAGCCTCGAGGCTCGCATACTCCAGCGAAATCTTTCAACTCTTACAAAGAGAAAATTAAAACTTCTCAGACATCTTAGTTCCTTCCAGATAATATTATATATTTGAATATATTTAGAATGCAATTATCCTTTTAAAAGGCATACTAAAACAGGGAGGAAATTCAATTAACTTACCTTGTCTACAAACAAATTACTAGTTATACTCTTTTAAACGAAAAACCCGTTTTACAAGCAGGTTTTAGATGAAGTTTAAATCTCTCTTACGCAAGAGTTTGTTTATTATCATTCAAAAACTAATTTCTAATCAGGAACAAAACGAAAAGTTCAGAAATTGGATAGTGCAAAAACAACGTACCTCTGCATTCAAACGTTATGAAACACAAGACAACACGAGCCTTTTACAGAAGTTAAAAAAAACAATATATAACAAAGTAGGGATAAAAACTATATTAGAAACGAGCAACGATTCATTTGGAAATTTTTTTTTTTCTGAATAGTAGTTCAGATGTTTATCTTTGAGTTAAGTCAACATGGGTAGTAAGTAGACCGGATAACTAGCATTTCCACTCATACTAACTTGCTTACGTATAACTTCTTTCCATCTTTTAAGGAATAGAATTAAGAATTAGATTAAATGAGGTAAGTTATTTCGGATTTATTAAGGGACGACCCAGGTTTTGTTTTTAGGGCCTTATATTTTCGTTGAAACAAAATTTCTAGAACAATTAAAGTTAAATGCCCTTTTCGTTTCTTCAAACTATTCTTTAAAAATTAGAAAATATTTAACTGATTACAAAATGATAGTAAAGTAACAAATAATAAGGCTAAAGCTCAAAAATATAAGAAATGCAATACAGAAAAATTAAAACTTCCGTTAAAAGAAAAATTTAAGATTTCCTTCCTATAAAGATTGAATAGTAAGAAATGAAGATAAAGAAATAGACGATAAGGAAGAAAAAAATAGGAGGTTTCATTTTTTTATCCGATAAAAAAGTAAAAAAACCCCACTATTTTGTCATTTTTAAAAAACAGATATGGCTTTAGCCATAATTCCGGATTTCCTTGAATTTTTGAACTTAATAGTCATAATTTGAGTTATCAATTATTAATAACCTTATAAGCAAACCTTTAAATTAAGAATACATATCCCCTTTCCCATTATATTCGAACACGTTTTTTACCGCTATACAACAAACGCGAGAAGATGACGTCCGAAGCTGACAGTCAGTAAAGTCAGCTTCTTTTCACCTTCAGGTTGCATTGCGAGAAAGACAAGAATTCGTTTTCCAAATAAAGTCGTTTTTCCGCAATACAACAAACAGACGAGGAGAAGCCACCTTTACAGGCAGTCGAGGGCAAAATAGAAAATCAGATCACTCCGTAAATAATGTTAAAACTGCATAAAAATCAAAAAAATTAAAAAGAGTTTGGAAATGCTTTTTTTTCTTTTGAATTTTGTGGAGCGGTCGTTTTTATAAATAAGAATTTTGTGAAGGGACTACAAAACGGACCCAATTTTCGGCTGCATGTACCCCTTTTAATGGACCAAAGGAGAGAAAATGGAGGAAGTAGAGGGAACATTAGGATGTGGCGATAAAAATAAGAGACCTGACTAGAAAAAATATTATCCCGAAGTTTACACATTTTGTCATAATCAATCCACTGCAAAGAGATAAACACAACATAAGAAACCGAACCAATACGAAGTTATTATTCCTAAACTACATGCTATTCAATGCTCCAATAAGCATAGAAAACGAATATCCCCACAGAACCAGTGACATTTCGCACAACAAAATTCACCGAAAACGCAACTGCACGCCACACCACATGCGAAGCACGTTCCATTTCATGCCAAACCCACAGATCGTTCCAAAAAGGCATTCCGGAAAAAGAAAAAAAACTCCCCAAAAGTCCGGTTCCGACACCCACAGCCAACACCTACCCAGGAAATCGAGAGTAGGCACCCCTCAGTTCGAACTTTCTTCTCAAGATCAAAGACCTCGACGAAACAAATAAAAAGGAATGTAGTGTTTTAATCAAGAGAGTTTTCTCGAGAAAAACGACAAGTGGGTCGATGGTGCGGTGGCGCAGACGAAACTGCACGGAGGAAAAGAATAATAAAACGGACGTTTCGAACTTTTCGTTGGAGAATAAAACCTGGGAACCAACAAGAAAAAAAGGGGGTATGAGGAAAATATTCAACATCGATAACTCGTAAAAAGAGTTTTCGCACTTTTGATGGGAAATTCTTTTGGGAAGAAGTGAGGCAAAGAATATTTCTATCATCCAGATCCTCTGGTAAGAAAAATTCTTAATTACACGTCCACAACACATGCCAGTGAAGTTTTTTTCTCAACTATGTTTTATGTGCAAGTGGGAGTAATTATTAAGTTTTGTAATTGTATTCAGCGCTTTTTAAGTCAGCACTTCCAGTGTTTTTTGTTTCGGTAATTATTAGAATTCAAACTCAGAATGAGCAAGTATATTTCTGTTAATTTAACTTTTTACCATAAAAGTTAACTCGAAATTTCATGACGCATAAGATGAAATTCCTTTTCATGATAGGTAGCAACATAAAATATGATAAAAGAGGAACTTTAATTTAGTCATAAACAAATTAATTCATGTGTACTAAAATTTTAACACTACTACTAGTAGTTAATAGTCAAGTTTTATAATGAACAAAAAAACTTAGAACAAAAAAATCCTAAGCATTTCAAGATAATTTTGAAAGAAAACTTCATAAAAGAGGTATAGTATCTTACTAGCAATCCAAGCACTTCTAAGGCCTTACAAATCCAACTTCTGATTCATCGCAATTCTTTACAAATACCTCCAAGCATAACAGAAACTCGATTAATAAACGGGGTTCCCAGAGATAATTCCATAACCCCAATCACTTCCAACGCCAAACAGAACAACGGAACCGCATCCGTTCCGGAAGAAAACAATACAGTGTTGATAGAGGCCTCTCCTCAAGCCCAAGGAAAGCAACCGCTAACATTTAGATTAAAGAGAGGAGGAAATTGTAAGGGGGACATCCATAAATTACGCGAGGTGTTTTTTCCAAATTCTGGACCCCCCTCCCCCCTTGGTGAGATTTAGTGAGATTTTGCTGGACCCCCCTCCCCCCACGTGAGATTTACCTACAACCTTTGAAAATAATTTTCTATCCTATTCGTTTGCATTTTACTTTAAAAAAAAGAAAATCGTATAATTTCTAACTTAAAAAGTTGACGTGAGATTTTAATCGACCCCCCTTGCCCCCTTGGTGAGATTCTTCCAACCCCTCCCCCCCCCCTTTTTGACCTCACGTAATTTATGGATGTCCCCTAAACCGCTATAAGTAGAGCGATATGGCTTTCCTGCTTTGAACCTGATTTGATGATGATTGGCACATTCGATGGTCTTTTGAGTGTGAAAATGATGGACATGCTCGGGTGGAAAGGGTGTGAAGGATTTCCTCGAAGAAGGGGATTTTTTCCCTTTATCTCAGAGTCTATTGCTATTCTAATAATCGAAGATGGGCATCAACTGTCGATTTCATGCTGAAAACATATCATATGAGCAAGGATGTTAAGTTAGTAAAGTAGACATATTAGTGAAAATAGATAACCTTAGGTTGAGCTAAGAATTTAAAATAACTGAATTTTTGTAACTGTAATTTTTCTCTTACATGGAAATTAAGAAAAGGGAAATGAACGAATGTTTTCCCACAAATCTAAAAACATAATTCTATATTTTGATTTCAATTTACACATGAATTAAGGGTACAGAGATAAGATAATGGGAATTCTTAAAGAAATGTTAAAAATTGTTTGGATGATTTGAATATAATACGAACTTAAACTAAATTCTAAATTGAAAGATGTTTTTAATAAATCTAAAAAAAATCAATTCAGTTCAATCAATCAGTTTCAACTTTGAAACTTTTTTAGTGAAACTGAAATTATCTTTAGAGAATTACCAAAAATAAGTACAAAACTGCTTCAAATAATCTCAATGATAATTTTTTTTAAATCTTGCAACTGTATTTTTAAACAATAACTAAATGAGTTTTTTTTTAATAAACTTGAAAGGTTTCCAAGTATCTACTCTACGAATCCCTATAAAAATAGTTTTCCGAATTTATAAGGTGAATAGACAAAAAAAGAAAAAAATCAGAACTCCAATACAATTTTTCCAAGAGCCATTTTCGCTCCCTAAGCCTAACCACAAGAGGCAACCCTTCATTCAATTGTCCTTTCAACCGCAAAACCATTTTTAACCTGAGGGGAAACAAGATTCGATGAGCCTTAATAAATCAGCTTTTCGTATTGGAAACATGACTGGGGTGTGGAGAAAACAAATTCCCATTTACCCCAAGTCACAAATCACAGGAGTTTCCGTAAAGTAGTGTCATTTTTATAGGAATTGATACAATTTACTAGGGTGGAATTAGTAGCAAGAATCTTTCAAAAAACGACAAGACTCGCACATTTTTCAATTTTCGGCTTGAAGACGCCAAAGTCATAAAAAAGTCGTTCAGATTCCTGTCAAGATAGGGGAAACGGACTCCATGCTTTCTCCCCTATCATCCCATGGGGTCAATTGGTCATTGTAATGGGTTGCAAATAAGTTGCTTGACAGTACTTGCTTTGTAACTGCAACCTCATCCGTTATCTAAAAAATGGAACTACTATTTAAAAATTTTAGATTTTTTTATCGAATAGCTAACTCGGAAATCCGAAAAGAATCCGGACATTTTGATACCAAAAAATGTGGCATTTTGTTCGGTAATAAAAAAAGTTTTTTTCTGGAAACCGTTCAACTAAAAACTTTTTTTTTCGAATAGATAGATTCTTTCATCTTTAGTTGTGGACGAAATTGCGAAGATAAAAAAACGGTCCGTGAATGGTCGTGACTTTTTAAATTGTTAAATAAAATAAATAGCAGTAAGGTAAATGTGGGTATAGTGGACACTTTAAGGAAAATTTTTGCTTAAATTCTTAATAAATACCAACCTATTTGCTTGGAAACCGGTATCATCCTATTTTTAGGTTAATTGGATCTTCTTCTTTCGATTTTACCATTAAAATTTTTAATTAGATTGGGTAAAGTATTTTTAATTAATTTTTAAAAAGTACTCCAAATTGCATCTATAGTGGCCACATAGATGTAGCTTTTGTTTCTATGGTGGACACCTCTTGCATCAGTAGTCGACACCTCTCTTTTTCTGCCTATATGAGGGGTTTTTGCATGAAATTGGGGGGTTTTGTTTGGTATAGTCGTTTAGTTCTAATTAAATGTTCCTTCCCAACGAAATGTATTTTAGATCCAATCAAATTAGCTTTATTTAAAAAAGACTTGATAGTTTTCGGCCCAAAGCCTACGCTGTAGCTGATTTGAGAGGAATTTAGCTTGTAATTCAATGTTTTAGAAACTTTGGTTCCCGAAGCCAGAATGAAACCAAATTTATTCAACACTCATTTTAAAGCACAGTCAACAGTTCATGAAGAAAAACTGATTCCAATTAAATATTATTTATGTTTCTATTAGAAGCCATTGCAGTGGCCACTATTGGAAAATCTAAGATTATGTGTTGGTAAAGTGGACACCCCCATAAATCCTCGTGAAGTCAAAATTTTCAAATAAATTTTATTCTGTATCATTTTATACACTCTTCTTTATCTAAATATAAATTTTAAAGTCAATCAAACGGTAATAAATACAAAAAAATCAGCTCGGAAATACCCGTTTCCTTACGCGATTCAATAAGCAAAATCAAATTTCAGTCACTCGCCCGATGTTGTTATTTTCAAATATTTATATATCCTTCCCATGCTGATCTGTGGTATCGGTGGTAATTTACCAGCTTACCTGATTGTACAATATATTATGCCTATGAATTTTGATGCTGTTTGATGCCTCTAACTCGTTCTATTTCAAATTAATCAGCTATGTGTCCACTATTGGTACAGTGTCCACTATACCCACATTTACCTTAGTTTACTTTTAAAATAAATCTCATTTTATGGGCTCAACTTTCGCAAAACACCATTTCCCAAAATTTCATTAGAAGTACAAGTAAGAATTTATCTAGCTTCCCGACAAAGCTTTAATTTCATTCTTCGATGCTTTAACAAACCCTTAAAGAACCCAAGGGTACAAATTTGTTTTGGATCTAGTCCAAGGAGGCTTTTAGTTCAATATAGTACACATACAACACAAACTGCTAAGATTTTAACCACTTGGCACAGAACTAACAATTTACAAAAATTTTACATGCAGGCAGATCCACAAAAATATTTAAAAATTAATGTTGTGACGGAACAATCTATCTGTAAAGTAATGGATATTTGCTGTTGTGATACTTCTTTTAACTAGAGTACAGTTGAGTCTTGATAATTGGCGTTTGCCATAAATCCGAGCTTGTGAAAAGAATCACAGTTAAGCATTCAAATAATAACCAAAACCAACCCAAAAACACAACACGTAAAATAATTATTTTTTAAGACAATTTTTTCATTTAAATACACCTACTTTATAGATTTTTTAAATATATCCTACATACAAAATATTTTATTTTTTAAAAAATATATATATTCCCTAAACGATATAATTTCGATATTTCCGAGTTTTCGATTGTTCGAGGTAGGGTGTAGGATCTAATCCTACTACTGCATTAGGTTCCATCATAAGTTTCCATCCTAATATGTACTTCAACAATTTTATTAATTTTAAACTGCAAATCAGCATAAAGGTTTTTTTTTTCAAAAACGTAAAAAATATAGTAAAAGTAACATAAGACCTTTTTACACAAAAGTCGAGACAGAACCTTATCCGAAAACAAACAGATCTGGTTTGTGTGCATCATGCAGATAGCGTATTATCTTTGAAATTGTATCATCTCCCCTTTTTATATCAAAAGATACATTTTTATAAGAAGTTACCCTAAGAAACTTCCCAAAGTAATTCAACTTCGACTAAAAGAACCACACTGGTGTTAATTTTGACCAACAGCAATATAAAAAGCATACAAAACAACCAAGGCATTATTATTATTCACAAAGGTCTTCAATTCAATTACTCCTTGGAGCTGCCAGACAAACTTGTCCCCAGCTAATCTGATTTACGATTTAATTAAAAGGGTCAACGGATCTTTATTTGGAGCCCAGACTGCGTTAGCGATCGATCATAGCTGGTTAAACAAAGCCTTGCAGAGACAGCAAAAACAACAGGGTGGAATTAATCACAGAGAAATTGGTGTTTAAAAGCTGTTCTATAGCCAACATTTACTATTATAGTGCTAAGAGTGTCATTAATCGATGTAAGTGAATAACTGTTTTAGGTTTTGCATAAAATATCTATCTTCTTAAATAATAATAGACTATACTTTATGTCATACACTTCTGAATGAATAACAACTTCAGGCTTTAGTGCAACTGCTGACTTTGGTATATAAACCGAGTCAACACAGTATCATGAATTTGTGAAGTTGTATTCAACAAAACGTGTCTGCAATTTATCTTCAAAGATGTTTCATTCGGAAAATAACTGTGCTGGTAACCATCTTATTATAAATATGGTGATAAAAATAATTAATTGCTCATTATGGCTATCGATGAAATGTCCTTATAAAGTGAATTATATAATTATAATTCTCGCTTCATTAATTACATAATTTTTCAATAATAAAGCAAAAATATAGATTTAAGTTAAATGAGATTTCGATGCTAGATGAAAAGTTGAACTGTTACATCTAAAAAGGTTAAAAATTTTATTTTGGAAGTTATCATTGTAATCAACTATACTTCTTAATGAAATTTCAGACCCACACGCAAGCGTATAAACACATACGTTCTATACATTTCTTACAAACGATACATTACTTCTGCAACTTAAAGACTCCAAGTTCGTCCTATTGAATAGAATGTGCACGGACTTTCAATCTAATACCCATCCAATTCGACCAACTAATTAAGCCTGATTACTAAGTTAACAGACCACTCCCAATAAGTTCACGCGAGGGCAAGCAACGCACTTTCTAATTCTCCCCATCAGACACAATCGGACAGAATGAAGAGCAAAAGGTAAAGGACAGTCCTGCTCCCCTTTCGGCAATCCTCATTAACACGGTTAATCGATGACCAGAGGATTAATCGCAACGTGAGCAACAATCGATTCGGCACAGGAGGAGATGAGGCATCAGGAGTTCATTAGGCGCCTCAGGATGGATGAGCGAAACCAACTTTTTATTTAATCCAGAGATGAAAGTCTGGTAATTTTTTTTCCTTTTTTTCCCTATATCATTATTGTTGAGGCACGTGGAGCTGATGCAGAACAATGGAGCGCCATAAAGCCGTTGCTGCAGTTATAGTTATAATTGAACGTATTGGTTAAAAGGGACTTGGTTATTGCAGGGATGTTGCACCACATTGAGCATTTTGTAGCAGTTTTTGTAGCAGCTAAATTTAAAATTTGTAGCAGTTTGTAGCAGCTAAATTTAAAATTTGTAGCAGTTTGTAGCAGCTAAATCTAAAATTTGTAACAGTTTGTAGCAGCTAAATTTAAAATTTGTAGCAGAATGAACCATTTTTGTAGCAAGTAGAATCAATTTTTTGCAGCAATCAAAAATCAAAATTAAAATACATAGCAGGGTTAATAGTTCTTGTTACTAGAATATACTGATAAATTTATCCCAACTATTAACCTTAAAACTATGCATGATTAAGTTAATTAACTATTAAAAGTTGATGACGAATTACGCAAAACAAGTGTTTGAACAGCTAGAGATCTGTAAGCAAAATTGCAACTTTTTAAAGGTACCTTCGACAAATTCAAAAAAGGGGGAAAAGTACCATCACAAAATAGATTTAAAAACCTATGATAAGCCAATTTATCTTAAATTAAAGGTTAAATGGTAATTCTGAACAAACTTTTAATTAATTTATGATGTTTTTAAAACAAAGTAATTGTTAAAGATTATTGTTTTTAATAAAATTTTTAATTTTAATAACAAAAACGCCAAATGCAGGGTTCATACAAATTTTCAGAAATAAAAAAAAGGAGTATTCCAGGAGTTTTCAAGGAGTATTTTTAAAAAATTCAAGGAGTAACTTTTTACATAACTTAAGAAAGAAAAAAATTTTACACAGCTTCAAACACACACTATGCCAGTTATATTCCTGAATCAGATTATAAAACCACTTTAAAAGTCAAAATGTAACTAAAATGAAATAAAAAATTAAAAGAAATTAGTTAACAGAATTATTTAAGAAATAATTAAATTGCAAAAACGATAGTCAAGAATTTTTAGTTAAGTAGAGCAAAAAAGTAAGAAATAAGTATTTTTAAAGGTATTTTTAGAATCTTAAATCAGATAAAAAAACACTATAATCTTCCAATTTAAATTAAGTTTCTACAAAGCGACCTTTCAGTAAAAATTTACAACTTAGAAAATCCACTAAGTTGAAATTACTAAATAAAATAGAGAAAAAATCATCTTATTAGACTTCTCAGGCTGCTCTGACCAAAGTAAAGTTGTTTTTTCTGGACCACCGTTGAAGCTAACTATACATAAGCCCGTAGGAAAAGCAGTCGCGGAAAAAACGGAACTGTCGCGGAAAATCACTATTTTCCCCATTTCGGGAACACCAGATTTGTTGGCTTCTGACCACGGTAATATTGTTTTGTTTATATCGCAAGAATGACACAAGAAGCCAACTTGAATCGGCACCCGCGCGGCCATCCACGAAAGTCGCGGGAAGAAAGGTACACTCCGCAAAAAAAACCCCGAAACTTCCAGGGAAAATTGCTAATTTTCCGACTTCCGGAACATCGGACTTGTGGGTTTCGGACCACAGTCAAGGTTTTTTTCTATATCGCCATAAGGGGTCATCCATAAATTACGTGAGGTCAAAAAGGGGGGGGAGGGGTTTGGAAAAATCTCACCAAATCTCACCAAGGGGGGAGGGGGGTTGATTAAAATATCACATCAACTTTTTTTTAACTTAATTAGGTGCTATGAAGCACAAAATGCAAAAAATTTTTAGAAAATAATTTTTAAAAGTTGTAGGTAAATCTCACGTGGGGGGAGGGGGGTCAAGAAAAATCTCACTAAATCTCACCAAGGGGGGAGGGGGGGTCCAGATTTTGGAAAAAACACCTCACGTAATTTATGGATGACCCCTAACGACGCAAGAAGAAGCCATTTTGAATCAGCACCCGACCCGCGGCCGTCCACGAAAATCGCGGGAAAAACGGAACACTCCGCAAAAAAAACGGTGCAAGTTCAGAGTTGCGTATGCTTGGCGATTTTTGGCTGTTTAGCGGCACATTTAGAAGCCAAATGACTCTTTTAACATGAGTTAGGGTTACCATATTAGTCATCTTTAACGCTAAAAACTTGCCGCATACGCAAGTCTGAACTTGCGCCAAAAAAACGAAACTTCCGCGAAAAATTGCGATTTTTTCGACTTATTAACGGACTAAACGCAGCGAATTGAAACTTATTTTATAAAGGAGATAAATTTACAAAAAAAAATGGTATATCTGGTTTCGATGGCTGACGTCATCGGTTTTGACTTCAAGTGGTAGAAATGTGGGAAAGATTCCATCCATAGACGATTTGAGTTTTTTTTTCCTGAGGATGAAAGTAATTCGTCGCGTGAGAGGAGAGTTTGATAATTTCATTTCAGGAAAATCGTTAATTGGCGCAGTTTTGGCGCAATTTTGCTCAAAATACGGTATTTGTAGCAGTTTAGCACATGAATTAGAATTTGGCGCAGTTTGGCGCAACTGGCGCAGCCGCAACATCCCTGTTATTGTTTATTATTTTTTTTTCTTTCTGGGAGTGATGTATTGAAGATGTCTGGTTGTAGTGTTTTGTTGGAAGGACCGCACAAAGGTTATATGGGGGAGTTTTTATATACTTAACAAATGGTTATGGGAGAGGGATAAGACATTTCGCGAAATAAATTCGAATGTAATATACTCATGGTAATAAATCAACAAACGATTGGTCAAGAGCTTACAAGCACTAAACAGCCTTGCGATTAAAATAATTTTAAGACAAAAAATAGATAACTTAAAAATAAAATCAGGCTTAAAGGACAAGGATAACTGATATAACATTGACTAAGAAAATATATTGTTTCGGTATAGAAATGACAACAAAAAAACGAATTTCCTTTTGTTTTAAGCATTAAAGCCAAAAAGAAGGAAGTTGAAAAGACAATAGGGTAAATAACCGTATGCATAAATAAATTATGTGGGTGACAAAAATCTACCAGTCCCATGAAATATATAAATAATGACTACTTCATGACACATCCTACAACGTCAATATCAAAACTGAAATATGCCTCTGACAAGGACCAGACAAAAGAAAATTCATTGCCTTATAAACAAATATAAGTATCAATACCATGTTTTATTTAACCAGTCCGTGTTTTCCAAAGCGTTGTTAATTCAAGGTAAACAACCACTTTGCGTACCTGCACATCCCATTTTCCATATTCCGCCAAACCAACACGCAAGCTATGACTCACACCTCACTAACCTTTTTAACAACAAAGCGGCATTTCTGGAGCTCCGAAAAAAAAATCCAACCATTTCGGCCGCGGGTGGTTCCTACCTGTCGGTCCACCTCCTCCTCCTCCCCCTATACACCTGTTCCCCCCCCCCTCAAGTAAAATCGAAGGTGAGTCACAAGAAGAAGGTGGAAGAATGAGTCACAAGGTGGAGGTTGATTCATTGACCGGTTCCTAGGAAAAGCGGTTTGCTTCACCTGTATTATTATTATTTTGAATGTTTGCTGCGGTTTCAATGGAAACGGTAGGAGAGATCGGGTAAGGATAAAAGTAGCAGCTACTTCTGAGGTAAAGCAGGATGCAAACGTGAGTTTAAGGTTGTAATTTCAAAATTGCGATAATATATGTCTATTGTGAGTGGTTTAAAGACGAATTCGATGATAAAGTAACACAAATAGATATTCTAAAGTATACAAAAATACCCGAAAATTTCTCGACACAAAAACTAACCTTTGGAGAAACAACAAATTATTATTTCACACATCAATTTTAACTCTTCGAATCATGTAAAAAAATAAGTATTACACATTTTAATTCAAAAGCAAAATTTTAATGAGTTTTAAAATTATAGGTACGTTTCACGTATCAATTCTTCAATTTAGTAAAAAGTAAACATTGTTACTATTTAAAGTGTAAAAACTATCAAAATGTTCTATAGGTATATAAAGATTTTCAATTAAAAATTTTAAACTTTATTAAAACCTATTTGAAGAAACAAATGTATCCAATCTTCAGATATTAAATTTAACCCAATATCCACTTTAAGCATTATAATTTAACACCTGATTTTTAAAAACATACATTCAAAAACAATTTAACATAAAAAGGAATTTGACAAAAGCTATAAATATTAAAATCTTGTTTAGAGTGTCTTTGTATACTGCACATAAAAAAATGCAATACCACATATAAAAAATTCAATACTATACACACAAAATAGTTAAACTGTAATAAATTTTGAAACTGTAAATTTAACCCAAGAATGAACAAACTGACCATATAATCCTCTTGAATAAAGCATTTATGAAATTTAAATTTATTTTACAGACTGGATAAAAACATGTATAGGTTAAGAAAAAGCTTTCATCCTTTAAAATCGAATTTCTAAGGGTTCTTAACAATTTGAAAAGTTGAACTACATCCCTCTTAAAACAAGATACTTTATTTCTTAAGAAACGAAAATAAATGGTGTAATGGAATAAGACTCATCGCTAAAGCAACAAATCCGAGCACGGCTTTCTCCTTCAGAAAATGTCGCAAAACAAATTTAAGCAAAAGAAGCCATTGAAAAGAAAGATTTAGGATTCTTACTATGCTATTACTGTATCATTTAAAAGAAAAACCTTCATTATAAAAAAGGCTAAGATAGTAAAAAAATCACGATTCTTTCGATTTTTAATGGGATAAGGAAAGAAGAGAAGCCAGAAAATGCATTAAAAAGTATCCGAAACAACAAGATTAATTCCAGTTGAAATCGAATCCCCATGAGACGGTGTCGTGTTTCCAATATTTAGAGAAGTGGTTCTTGCGGGATAAAAGCAGACGAATCTCGAATGCACAAGTTTAGTTTGAAAATTTGTTTATCTTCGTCTTACCTTTTTGTGTTGGAATAAACTTGTGAGAGAGTGCTTTTATAAAAGAAAACCATTGATTAGCTAATATCTCAATGGGATTTGAGTTACGTATTTTGTTAATAGATAGTTTCAGTAAGGACAAAAGAATAAAACACACAAAAAAGTTTTTATCTTTTTCTTAAATTGAAAAAATAGAATAGTGTGTATGGAAACTACGGAGTTTTGAATATTAGCAATAGTAGTAATAAACTAAATGGTAGTGTTTGGAAATTTAAGGAAAATTAATGTAATTAGTGAAGTGTTTAAAGAGAAAGGAGTATTGAAGTTTTTATCTATATATAGTTGACTTATCAGTTTCCCCTCGTTTTCTCTTGGTCCCCAAACTTTGCAAGTGGTTTTTCGTGCATTGATAAGCATTTGATTTCACTTTTATATTTTTTTTAGCAGAAAAAATAATGATAGTTGAGTTTCGCCAAAGGAGAACCATAATGAAAATATTCAATTGTGAAAAGCGATTATCAACATTAAAATATAAACAAACCGATATTTAAATTTTAAAAGTTAGGTACTTCAGGATTAGCTGGATTCAAATCTTGAAAACACACCTTTGCTATTAATTTTTAACAAGTTACACATGAGAAAATGACTCGCTCGCATTTCAAGGAACGGTGATAACTAATTTTTCATAATAATAAAATTTGACGATAAAAAAAGAAAAAATTCTTTTTTTATCAAAATTTTTCATTTTAATGAAGTTTTTTCCCGTGGACCCCTGGAAGTCGCTGTGGACCCCTGGGGGTCCATATGGACCATTTTGGGAACCGCTTGTCTAAATGCAAGTATTATTCACACAATGATTCAGAGAAAAGACAACAGTGATAAGTTTCAAACCAAGGTCAACCGGTTCAAACAAAGGTTCAACCAAAAACTACCTAAATTACTTAATAATCAAAATATAGTAAAACATTTAAATAATTTTTTCTTTGTCAATTTAATTTCGACTTTGATTTTGCAATTTTGATGAAAAAAATTCTTCATGAACAATTTTGACCGCCAAAAGTAAAAATACAAATTAATGATGAATATAAGAAAATGTTAATGTTTAATCTTGATGCTGAACTCACAATTATAAGTAGTCGTAAAGATACTATACTTTCATACATTTTTGAGGTACACAGCTTTACATTTCGCTCCTAAATTTCGCCTGTTTGAAGGTATAAAATACTGTGCACTCTTTTCTTACAAGAAACGTCACACTAACCCTTTAAGGAAACCGCACAAAACCCATAAAAACAGGTATTCAAGTAACTGCACCTCAAACACCGTGCATCGTCCAACAATGGCGTACATTGTGTGTTGCGAAATTCCGCAAGAGTTAATGAACAAACCGGCCGAACAAAAAAAGAAGAAAACACACAGTAAGAAAAGCGACGAGTTTCGCTAAGGCAAGGTAACATGCACTCTAGACATGTCGGTCACACTTTAGGAGGTTAGCATGCTGGATTACACGAAAGGCATATTTAAGCCACATATGAATTAGCACGGAGAAGCTGTTGGGAAGTTCGTTAACCCATCAGGCTAATATACGAATGTGTGAGATCTCTTCTTCTCTGGGAGATTTATTCATGCTAATTGCTCGTCTCGTCGGGGATGTTCTGAACTGATGACACGGGTGAGGTGAGAAAGTCGCAGAGATTGGGCTATGACAGAGTTAATTGCTTGCGAAGAACCTAATTGATTGAGATTTGAAAGCAAGGATGTTTCTCCAATAATGAAGGTATTTAAAAATCAAGATGATCATTCTAAATTTAAGAGAAAGATCCGTTGTTCGAAAACATAGCCCTGTATTTGTCTTAGGATGGAAAAAAGACATTTTGGGGGAATGCAATCAAGCTCGAAAAAGTTTTGGTGAAGACTAAAATAATTTTAGGGCATCAAACAATTTAGAGAAAAAATTAACTTCTTTTGGGCATTTCTCCAGTTGAACCGGATGTAAATTCGAGAATAATTAATGGCCGAGAAAGCGATTGGGAAACTATCAAAGCTATTATCTTGTTTAAAGAAATGACAGATCAGATCAGCAATCATCAGAAATATAAAAAAATTTACATTATATCCTAACAAACTTTAATGAATTAAGATAAAATAAAAGTAATTTGTTAAATTTATCTGTTTACCTTCAGTCTGACATGTAGTGATAGTTTTTATGGTAAAAACCATTTAACTTTTAAAAAAGGCACTTGAAAATTGACAAAATAAAAATTTGTATTACGCGGAGTACAGGATTGGTACTACTTTAAACAAGAATATTTTAAAGCAAAAAAAGAAGAATCGATTTAAATTGCAAATTATTTAATCAAAAACAGAGTAATTCATCTGAATAAATACTTTCAAGGAAATTGTATCCGAGTCCAATAATAAATACAACTAGTAGAAAATTTAACTGGAAAAAATGAAATTTCTGACAAACATCAGAATTCTCAAATATAAAAGAATCTTTCGAAGTATCGTAATTACATTTCAAATTGAAAACTTCCTTAATGAAAGGAAGGATGTTAATTTGCTCCACTACCAACTACTTCTTCCCATACTTTGAATTCAAACCTTTTATAAATGAAAGACTCGACCAAGATGAAGCGTCACCGGCTTCGATTTTAATACCCATTCACTACACACTCGAGTCTTTTAATTAAGTAGGAAAGGTTTCAAACAAAGAAAAATATTTTTACCCAATTTAATTCATTTCAAAGAATGAATCTGAACTCGGTGGGAAAAAATGTAATTTATTCCTCATTTTAAGAAATACCTGTTCAAAGCCATGACACCATTTAGAATACGGACACCTACGAGAAACCTAGTTAAGAAAGAAGGGGATAATTACCTCTAGAAAAAAACTTTTCAACACCCCATAATTTCTGAATACATACTTTATTCGAAAAAGTGGGTCTTCAAAGAAAGAGCAACAATTCGTGACTTTTTTAAAAAGTCGTTTCAAAGAAAAATATCGAGCCCATACCTAAGCATTCATTACTAATTAATTTAAGGCGTAGGCCGTGAAAAAAGATCATAATCAGTAACAGGTGGGGCTCAGACAATGGACGAAATGGGTCGTATAAAAGGGACAGTTGCCCGGGGCTTAAGGTCGAGTTTAGGTATTGATGGGTTTTCTAAAAACGTGAGTCAGTGAAACTTTATTGTAACAACTCGTAAATTACTTAATTTTATGGATCAAAACGATTGTAAGGTTTGAAGCCTTCGGGGTACAAGTTTGCGGGGTGATAGATATCACCTGTTTTTATTGGGATTGAGAATACTAGAAGACATACTTCAGTTTTGATTGACATGAACTAGTTTTAAGATTTCTACTTCTTTTATCCTAAATGTAATAAATATCGAGAGGAACTTTCGTGTTTTTTAGTTATGGTCAAATCAAATTAAATAGTTAAAAATGAAAATGAAGCAATTAAGTTAAAATATCAAGACCCATTTGTATTAAAATATCAAATACTAAAGGTATGATAATATGAATATTCGAAACTTTAAATATTAATATTTGTCTTAAAAAGTTAAGAATATTTTGGTTTTAGTCTAAATATCAAAATAGTTTTTAAATGACACTTTTAGAAAATGTTTCACAAAAGATGTTTTTTTTCTCAGCGGTAAGGATTTCAAGCTACAAATGTTGGAACTATTAAATACCTTAAGCCACAGTATTTAGTGTATTTAATAAATTTGTATTCAAAAATATAAAAACTATATTAGCCTTAAAATTGATATTTTTTCATTAAAATTAATGTTTAAAAAATACGGGTTAAAAATACATTTTCAATTCTTGTGTGGTATTAATCAATTTTGTATTAAAACTATAGATAATCTTATAAATTCATAAAAAGGTTATTTCTACGGTTGAATAAAAACAGCTAACAGTGGCAGGTAAAACGTTTTTATAGTGTAACGTTTAAAAAACATACATTTGATACAAAAATACCTTTACATCAACTAATTTCCCATCGTTTTCTGAAGCTAAGTTTCTATTTCGGAAAGAGCCTAAAATGCTTTTTATTACAGAAAAGTTTAAGCACATTGTTGACGCTGTGGAAATACTGGATCAATTTAAGAGAAAGCTGTTAACTTGATTTAATGGGTTTTGTATTGACCTGATACAGGCTGAAGGTACCCAACAAAATGACTCGATGCTATTTAGGGTAAGCTTCATTTATGGATCTAAGGAGTAAAGAATGTTATCACCAACATAAACCTATCGACTGGAGTAGAGTAAAAGCCTGGAGTAAAGCTGTAAAAGATTGTATAAGATGGCTGACAATCGATATTGGCTAGTAAATATTATACTTATGGTGGTAACATTTATCTAACCAAGCCGGTTAAAAAATGACACACGAAAAAATAGTTTTGACATAAATGTGAATTTAATATCTATATTGATACATGATAATCTACTCCTCTATATATTGATATAAACTAAGTAGTTAACCAAAAAAAAGAGTTGCAGTTGAATGAACTGAATTTCTTCAATACCCATTTCTGTATGTTAAATCGCAAACAGATGATAATTTTAATGAAAAATGAAAATAAACTACATACAGAGAATTCTTCTAAAATTTTAGGTTAACTTATTTTAATTAACTCTTTATAACCAGACGATATTAAGTTCTTATTCTAAGAGTATTCAATAACGCTAACCTTGAATAAAATTTTTTTTGGTTACTTATTTTCAATAGTTACAGTGGAACAGTTTTTTCTTTAGCAATAAAATCTCTACAGCATCTTATAACCATATTGTTTATCATTCACTTATGTATATATATTTGATGTACTGAAATTGTTACATATTTAAGACACCCTGTTTGCCACACCTTATTGTATGTATTTTTTATGAGTTGTTTATTTCATTGTCGTTTTCTCTATCGAAAATGTAGATAAAATTTTTTCAAAGGTCACCAATATGGATCAAGTGATCCCTGGTGGCTATAAGTGTTTTTTTCTTTGTCTTTTTATGTTTCTATGTAACCTTATATGTGTGTAATAAAAAAAAAACAATGTATCTTCTTTCCCAAAATGGAATGGAAAATAACCTTTTTTGTCTTCGTGGGAATATCCATTCCGATATTGGAGTTTCTCTTTTTGCTCTGAAAGTTTGAGTACTCTGCTGCCATCAATAACAGTTTTAAATGGGAAAACTAGACAAAAGAATGGAATCTAGCCAAGAACTGGCCAAAACAAATTGTCTTCGAACAACAAGCTAAAGGAAACCACGGTTTAACACAGTAAGAAGAATAGTTATTCAAACAGTGAAAGACTTAGGATAAGAGGAACTCAAGACTTGAAAGATCGGACGATTTTTATTATGCTTAATATCCTAAAATTGAAAATCAGAAAAATAATAAATTAATTTGAGAAAAAATAACTTTTTTAAATTCAAGTGTTTTTATGATAGGGTAGATAAAAGGAAAAAAACCGTAAACAATTTGTTTCATTTTAATTAATATATTTTTAGTAAGGTAATTCCTAAGAATTGTATAAGAAAGTTTTTGGCATTCATACACAAAATTTTTTTTATAGTAGAGATTCTAATAAACTCTTTCCTATATGAAACATAAATTTTACCTAAAAAAATTCCTTTTATATTAGCTTTAAAAAAGAAATGAGTAGTTTCAAACCATCTTTTTAAAACTGAATATTAATTAAAACCTGTTTTAGTGGAAAAATTAGACTTAAAAACAGGATTCATCTATTCTATTAGAATTCTTTTACCAATCTAAGAAACTACCTTTATACTAAAATAACAGAACAAAATCAATACTGTGAGGTATTGAACCGGTCAGGAAAGTTTGAGAAACTGTATCTCGACTTCATACTTAACGTATATTTGATATTATAGAATTATAGAATTTGTGTATTTTTCATTGCTATAGTGCTTATCATGAATTCTCAAGCATCAAAGAAGAGGCTCCTCTTAAATGAAAAAATGTGGAGAAACACACATATACAATTTAGCTTAGTGTTTTCAGGGGTTGATCCAGACAAAAATTGGGGCCCTCTTTTGCTGCCCCTTCACAAAAATAACCTCACATTAAATTTGCCCCTTCGCAAAAATAAATTCATAAAAAAGCCCCTTTCATGAAATTCAAATAAGCTTTAGTGATAACTTGCAAGATAACATTCACAAAATATTTGAATTTTTCATGATTTTCTTGGATTGTGAGACAATTTTACTTTTACGCAATCATCTTCTAAACCATCACTACTTCAATTTTTTACAAAAACAACTTTTTCACAAAAAAAAACATTTCATTTTTCACAAAAAAATATTGAGATGGACCCCAAAATATAAAACCTGGAGCTACCCCTGGTTTTACAAGTTACACAATATTTTATACTATTTTTCAATAATTTTCAGTTCTCCTTTTGATGCATTTTAAAGATGTACCCGACTCTGGTGATATTTAGTAATTACTACTTGAAATGGTATGAAACAACCTCCATCCAAACAACCTCCATTAAAATGGATACTATACAGTAGAGCCCCGATTATCCACGGAATTGGGTGGCAAGGGTACCGCGGATAGTGAAAATCGCGGATAACCCGAAAAGAGACTAAAGATGAGGTGAAAACACGAAAAAATATTTGAACATAAAAACTATGTTTTATGATACAAAAAACGTGATATGTAAAATTTTTAAAATATGTACAGTACAGCAGAAACCTTTGCTCTACATCTAATAGCTCTCTAATATCATCTAAAATTTGCTCTCATCCTATTTTTTCTTGGCACTCGCGGATAATCGGGGTTCTACTGTACTTCCAAACATTCCTGAAGCTATAAATACAGAAATAAATCACCTGAAAGAAGTATCCACAACATTCTCGATCAAGCTCAACAATCCACAACCCATCAAGTATAACTACAACAATTAAACAGGTAAATAATAATAACACACAAACTTACGTCTGCCCTCGTAGCCCCATCGAAAACTGCACTCGTAACTCAAAAAAACCGTCAAACGGTAAGGGGGGAAAATAGCCACAAACACGTTATCCCAACTCCATATAGTACAGGGGAAAGGTGTCACGACACAGGGTCCAGTCAGGTGTCCTTGGAACACAGCACACAACACTCAGCAAAAGGGAGAGAAGGCTAGCGCATCCTCACTTCTCCATCCCTTACTTCCTCTCCACCACATCAAAACAAGCCACTGGAGAAGATCGGAAGTCCGCGGATGCGGAGGACGAAAGGGTTGCCGGCCTTGGCGACCTCACAGCGCGCCAACGGGGAGATAAATTGGAGATCGGAGGACCGCATGCTTTAAATACCGGCGATGAATTTGTTACATACTAGTAACTAGTATTTATTTAAGAGGTGATACTGTCGGAGTAATTCTAATTAGTTTTCCGTTTGGATCAAAGGAAGAAGGGATGATATTAAACTGCGAGCTTTTGTAGGGTTGGAATGGAGTGTCACCGCCGCCGTCGCGGTGATAATTTTGGAGCGTCGCGGGGGTTGATGACGCTCAGCTCGACGCCCTTCATTTGTATTCTAAGTGAAGGCGGGGTCTTGTTCGCGTCTTCACACCGAGCGGATGCCGAACAACGGTTTTGCAAAATGGGCATGCACTGTTTTTTTCTTTTTAAATGGGGAGTAATACGAAAATAAACCGTATTCATTGTTTCTCTTGTTAATTACACTTTAAAACAGCAAGTACATTCCGCACGTTTATATGGGTATAAAATGAAAATTACATCATTTTCTTCAGATTCATTCATAACAGTTTTGTCTAACACGAATAAACATTTATTTTCTTTTAATTCTGACGATGCAACCATCTCTACGAAGTTAAAATACAATACAACCTCGAACTCTCTAAAAAAAATTTACCCCTTTAAAATATTTTTAAATAAAGTACTAAATTATTTTGCCGACGTGCTGGACGAGTGGTTAGCGTATCTGACTGCGAAGCCGTACGTCCGGGGTTCGAATCCCCGTTTTGCATGGATGTTAATTGCTGTCCTTGTGTGATGTATGAATGTGGCCCCCTGTAAAAAGGGGTTGTGCTAGTGAATGTGTGTGTGGCGCGGGTAACAGTACCTCACCTCCGTGGCTTCGGTCCACAGGTGCTCGCTGGGTAACACTAAGTAGGTACTCCTTAGGGCATTTTCAGTGGTAAAAGGATAATTTCCTAGTACCCGCCCATTAGAAATAAAATTAAAAAAAACTAAATTATTTTATATTTGGAGTAACCGTGTTAACTTGAATTTATTTTCGGGTCCCTTCAATTTCAAGATCTCCAGGTTATGCTGTACACCGTATATATTTTTTTACTCTTTAAAATGATAACTTAAAACACCAAAAAGTTTCACAGAGATAGTTTAAATCTCAAACAAGATTTTTGAAGGTCAAACTTATCCAAGGTTCAGTGAAACACTTCCTTCAGAGAATTATACAGCGAATAAAAATGCACTATTTAAAATGAATACAAGAGTCGAGACCGCATAATTCTTTTGCTTACAAAGGGGATCAAAATATTAACAAGGCTATGCACAAATCGGATTATACGCGGCAGTGGTTTAGAAATCTCCCAGTTGTAGAGAAATATGCAGGGAACAATTCATATAGCATATTCTTTATTTCAACTTTTCAGCTAAGCCGTTTTTATGCTCATTGAAAAAATAATACCAGGCATGCCAGGTTAATGACTCAATATTATAATTTCGATGCCGTGATTCATTTACAATAGGGATATACACAACCTTTTTAGGAAAAGGGCAACTAACACCTTTGACCTTTAAGTGAGACCAGGGGGGGATTCATTAAATACATTTAAGTGTTGCCACTCAGAAATGTACAGATGTTATTTCACTTAATGCTTTCTTTAAAAACTTATACTTCAGTGTTATTCTTTTAATGTTTCAAAATTTATTAAATGCTTCTTCAAGAACCCAGGATCTTAATACATACAGAGCAAAATAATTGTGTTTGCGAATGGTTTAAGTTTAAAACATTTTAAGATAATTTAAAATGATCAAAATATTTGAAATTTTCTTTCAAGAATGTGTGTTTCAAAAACGTTATTGTAGATTCCGAAAATCACCATAATTATAAATTATATTATTTGTAAAATGAGAAATAAAGATAAGCACAACAGCTATTCTGAATTATATCAATAAGATTAGTATCCAAAATTATTAATAAAATTTCTAAAATATTACTATAACTAATGATTTTATAAGTGTTACAGCTAGTTAATGAGATTTGATCAATTAATTTAGAAGTTTTATGTATTATTACTGAGTACCCTGCTAAATTAGAAAAATATTCCACCCCTCTAAGGTATTTTCTTCATTTTCAAGTTCAAAGCTATATTTTAAACAAGCGTATTTTTACTTTACATCAGTCAGCACATTTGCACACAAGCAAGGTAAAAAAAGAAAAAGGATTATTATTTTTTGATGAAAAAAAACATCGAAGAAGGGAACTTTTTGACTTTAGCTAGCAATTTTATACCAATTATCAGACAAAACTGTTTTCTTCAAATTTAAACAAGCAATTTCTACAAGCAATCATGCCGTGAACAAACATTCCAAAAGTGGAAAAACCATCATTAAATTTTCAGACGTTTCGTTCCGCGGAACCACTCAACTCTCCCACCCCGGAATCGTCTGTCAGTGGCGAGAAAAAAAGGGGGCGTCGGTCCGAAATGCGTCGCAAACACACATAAAAAGAGTGATAGAGGACAAAAAAATAAAAGCGGGTTGCATGAATTATGCAAGTGTTCAAAGGCGGGAAAGAGGAACACCGCGGCAAACATAATGGGAGAAGCTTTTGTGAAAAGGGAGAAATAGAAACAAGGACGGGGGGCGTATACGAAATATAAGAGCAGGGGTTCATCTATTATACTCTGTTCATTTTGAACTGGCGCTTGAAAATATTTCCTTCCCCCACCACCGATCGGTAACCATAGCAACTATCCACGTCAAAGTGACGAAGAAGGCTGCGCGAAGAGCGTAACTATGGTTACTCTTCTAGCGTGGGGGAAAGCACTATTTCTCAAGCTCCAATTCCAAATGAATGGATTATAGAAAGAAAATGGGTCCGTTTTGGGACCCTTCACAAAACTCCAATTCCCAAAAACAAACACTTGACAACGTCCACACATCATAAGTGAATTGAAAATTGTTTTCTAAATGGAATTCTATCATTTTAGATTGGAATTCGCCAGTTTTTAGTCCTAAAACCGTTCATTTTCACAAAATTCCATTTACTTTTCATAAATTCCTAAAAGAGGACCCTGGCAGGAAAACCTGGATCAACCCCTGAAGAGGGTGCAAAGGGGAGGGGAAGCAATACTCTATAGTAGTCTAGAAACTGTTGTGCAGTGGTATAGTGGGTGGGAAAAATACAATGTATTCAATTGGGGAAAAAAGTTTCTTGAACGCTAAATCACTTTACAGGTTACTTCATCAAGAAAATCTAGTCATTATGTCTTAACTTTAACAAGTTAAATCTTATTATCAATCTTATTAATTAACAAGTTATTAGGAAGTGATAGATAACAGTGAAGCTTAAACCAGCAATTCGGTTTACTTTATGAAATCCTTATTTTATAATCAGATGAATGGAGTTATTGATTAACAAGGGGTGTACTCCCTCTACCATACAGTTCTATTTTATTCAATCGCGTTAAGAATATTCATTTTTTAATGCCAATACATTTTAATAATATCAATATTGTTTATTAATTAATGTCAAGTCAATATTAATTCATTAATATCAATTTAACGCTTTTTAAAAGGGGTAATATCAATTTTCCTTGTGTTTAAATTTAGGTAATTCTAAGAATTTAGGTGATTTAGAAATAAAATTGTGTTTAATAATTTTCAGAAGTTACTCACAACTGTAACTAACAACACAATTGAACTAAAGGTAACCGTGTGTATGCAAAACACACAGCAAGCATGGTTAGTAAATTCTAAGTAAAGATACAAACATTGTTTCGGTTTCTGGTTTCAAATTTCAAGCGCACATTTCCGTAGTATGTACTTTTTTAAACGGCCCCACAAAGAGTAGCCTAGCTCTATCCAGCCAAAATAATGATGTTAGGTTTGTAGAGAGAAGGGGGATAAGAAAGGTAGAATATACTATGTCAAACTTTGTACCATGGAAACTAATAGAGCAGGTGGAATAGAAGCTCATACATTTTGAATGAGCACTGAACACACATACCGCACGTTGTTCCTTGATGTGGATGCTCTAAATATTAAAGCATCTAGGCTACGAGACCCATGAAGGCTCAAGCGAAGCACTTACTTGCTTCTCACGATTCAATTTCGGGGTAAATATTAAAAGCCTTGAATTCATACAAAATAATGAACATGGTTGAACGATATAATGGCGCATACTGTAATTTTTATTAGAAAAATAAATTACTATGAGAACCATTAGAAAAAATATATTTTATATACACGAGTTTCGTATAAGAATGATTAAACTCAACGGTTTGTATGAGCTCTAATTGCGACAAAATCTGCAAATACTGTTGTTGACACTGCTTAATTTGAATTTTAAACAAGTTTTTTTAAAGACACTAATTTGAGCTTCCCAACAGTTGAGATCTAAACCACTATTACCGCTGCGCCACACTACAGCGACTCGAGTCGGTCGAAGTCGTAAATCAAGATAGGGGAAAAGCATGGAGTTCAGCCTGAGACTCCCCCTATCTTGACAGGAATCTTCATTCCTGTCAAGATAGGGGACTAGGCTTTATCCATGCTTTTTTTATGGAGATTGATTGCAGTATCGATTATAAGCCGCTCGGTCTGTCATGAGGCTTAAGGTGTAAGGAGAGACAGGAGCGGCTAAGATACACTTAATTTTAAAGAAATGGAAAGTGTTTCAACTTTTGGTAGTTTAAAGGGAAGTTTTTGACATTTACCAAATTTTATTACTGCTAGATACAGAATTGAAAATTTCCCACGAGATTCAAAACAAATTCGTATTCAACTGAAAAGTGACTGGAATTTGAAAACCTCAAATTTAAAACGTGAACTACTATACAAAACGTGAGACCCTCCCAAAATAGAATGGTTCGGCAACAACAATGCGCACAGCTTCCTAATACAACGCAAAAATTCACCCAGAAGGGAAATAACTGCACTTGTTGAGTCGAATTACCCTCGAGAAACGTGACAGAACTGAGATATCGGTTCCAATTTACATGAATTTCGCTCGGATGCGATCGAAAGAACCGCGGATAAGACAAAACTACTTTCCTTTGAGTGTGTGGTTGAACACAGGATTTGAAACAGTCTGGCAAAGAATGTAAATGTAGCAATCAATAAAAACTTCTGATCTCACTTCCTATGAGAGTTTCCCAGAAAACCTTGTTAAACGAACTCTGTTTAATAATAGTGCGCATAGTGAATGCGTTGAAAAGGCCCGAGTATTTGTAACAAGGTTCATTTTAAACCATCTGATACGTATACAAGTTAAACAAGAATAGTTCACTTATACAGTAGGTTCACATCAGTGATAAGTAAATGATATTCATATAAATACGGGACAGGTAAGTAAAAAGGTCCATTTTAACCTAGAGTTTAATAGATTCCAGGTACATGGTAGCGAGATTCAAATGTATTGTCCGCGCGTTTTCCTAACTTTCTTCATCAAGGAACGGTCGATATCAATTAACACATGAAATACTGATTCAAAGGAATGACAGGCGATACTAGACAGCAACTTAAGTTGAACCTACTACGTCACTAACAAAGTAGTTCCCATCGCGGTGTCTGAATTTCGAGTGAAACGAAGAACGTCAATTTTTAAAAATATGATTATTTCGTTAAACCCATGTATAAATAGTGTCTTTTTATCACAATTCACGAATCGAAATTCCTTCTAGAAACCCAACAGGCTTTGTGTTTATATATACTCTGTTTATCCTTTCACGTAGTGACTAACTGGGTTCAGGAAACGTTGCTGCGAAGTATGGTAAGCGTGCAGACCATTGTTTTCTTAAATTAATTTCAGAAAAGGTAAGAGTAAAATCCTTTTTTTGAGTAATTTTTTAAACCATCACAAATTTCAGTTTAAATTTTCAGAACATTTTTCACTCACACCTATTTACACAAAAGTTTTTTAATGGAATATGTGCTACTCACTCATAGGGAGTAATAACAAGTTTGAAAAAACAAATTTATCCCTTATTTGTATCACAAAAGAACATATTGTGTTCACCACTATATATTTTTTTCAAATTAATCACAATACAGTTCGTGAATAATGAATGCCAGAAATTCGCTTACCTTACCACTTCCACCGTCAAGAGTCAAAGGGATCGTTCGATAGATGACATTCACACACAGTTCTTCTTACAAACAGGGGACGGAATTGGAACTAAAAATACAAAACACACATTATTATTCATTCATGAAAATTTTTTTTTCAACGCATGAATGCTATAGTAAACATATTGTTTTATCCTCAAGACTTAAGCATTCGACCATGGAAATAGCCACATACAGTAGAGCCCCGATTATCCGCGGAATTGGGTGGCAAGGGTACCGCGGATAACGAAAATCGCGGATAACCCGAAAAAAGACTAAAAATGAGGTGAAAACACGAAAAAAATATTTCAGCATAAAAACTATGTTTTATTGTACAAAAAACATGATATGTTAGACTTTTAAAATATGTACAGTACAGCAGAAACCTTTGCTCTACACCTAAAATGTCTCTAATATCAAAAATTTGCTCTCATCATTAAAAACTTTTTTTCGTGGCACTCGCGGATAACCCGCACCGCGGATCATCCGCTCGCGGATAATCGGGGTTCAACTGTATTTTAACGAGGAAGTTGCATGATTTTTTTTAAATTTTTTTAATCGATTCTTCTTGCAAAAATAAGCAACTACCCAAAATTTGAGGCCGATCGAGAAATTTTTTGATAGCCAAAAAAATTAACAAAATCCACTTTTTAAAAGCGTGCGAAAACGCCAAGAGTTTGGGATCATCGTATGTTGACGTTATCTTTCGATAAACATTGTTGGTAAGCAATGGAGTTGATGGTATTATTGTCGACATCTTTAAATAATAAGCGTTTTCAGTCACGTGTTTTTTTCTTGACTTTTAAATTAAAATATTTAATTACCTGTACATTTTTTTGAAAAATTGACTCGATATTTCATTTTACCATACGGAACACTTGTTTGTTTTTGAAAATCTGACACATGCTACTTCCTTATTGTTGAAAATACTAGTTTTAACCAGTTATTACAATTTAAACCTTGTTTCAAACACTACTCAAAACAATGTTTTAAAAAAAATTTCTTGAATTTTCCTTTATTTTTTTCTGTCATTCTCTACTATATTTCTATATTTATTAGTTTAAAACATGTGTCTCTTTCTTTATCAAAATTATATTAATTGATTTAATTTTAAGTTATTCATAATATATTTAAAAAGGTGTGACTAATTTTTTTGTATTTCACTGAATAGAATTTAATTTTGGTTACTCTTTTTCTTTTAAATGTAAAAATGGAAGAAAACTTATATATTTCCCGTTTATCCCTCAAATATCAATTACATTGTTTATATTTTCAGGAATTTTGCAACTATTTTAAAATATTTTAATAAATATAATATTTTTGCAAATATTTCATCATTGTAGCAGTATGCTCATTAGAGTCGTTGTTTTATAAATGGTTTAACAGTGGATTAGGCTGACAAACTAGTGATATTTTTAAAAGTAGTAAATTGTTAATTCAACTTCAGGGCTTTTATAATTAATGCTTTACCAATAATCTTTTTTCTTCTTTCATTTTTCATAAAAAAAAGTTCCCTTCTTTATTTTACTTTTATCCAATTCAATTGAATATTTATTAGTTGCGAACACAAAAAAAATTTAAGTTCAAAACAACTTTTAAACAAATCCGAATATTTTTCCCAAGATAAACATGAAAATTGTACTCCTCCTTCTCCGTATCTGAAAATTTTCAACTCTATATAATTTTTATGTAGCTAAAAATTTAAAATAATATAAATTTTAAAAATCCACTAAATTGAAATTTAGAAAGCATTGGTGGCATCAAGTCGGAGAAATATAGCTGGTAGAAACGCAAATGCAGTCAAGACAGTCGTCCCTGTCTGTTTTGGTTTTATGACACCAGCCATAACTCACCAATAGCCAATTTGAGAGTAAAAAAGGCCTTCAATAGGCGTAATTTTCGTGCTTGTTACGTTTTACAGCTCCTCAAAAAGCTCTTAAAAGCGAGAAAGACGAGAATAAGCAGTTCAAAACTCACCAAACCAGGAGAAAGCATTTCTTGGATTGGAGACGTTAATGGAGGCAGGGTTCTTAATATTTCTGTAAGAATTGATTCAGGAATCGAATGCCTTGGATCGATACCAAGGAATAGAACCCTTAAAGGAATCGATTCCAGCAGGAATAGAATCATAGGAATCGTACTTAATTTTCAAATTAATACAAATATTTATAAACAATTTTGTTCACTATTAAGCAATTAGTATTTTGATAATTAATTAGTATTATACAGCAGGAATAGAATCGTACTTTGTTTTCTGATTATTACAGATATTTATTTATTACTACTACTTTTCCTACTTTCCTTTCAGACTACTTTTCCGATTCTACTTTTTCGATACTGGTCTAAGGAATCGATTCCAGGTTAGAATCGAACCTCTGGAATCGAATCCAAGAATCGAACCTCAGGAATTGATTCCAGAATCGAATCTAGTGATTTTTTAGATCCCTGAATGGAGGACCCGAGTTTTTCTTATAACAATAACTGCACTCAGAAAATATCCATTTTTTTGTGACTGAAACTCTAGTGTAACAATTATAGCAAAAAACAGACAAAACAATTCGAGGCTAAATATTGAATTTTAACTAATTGAAAGAAAGATTTCAGGAATCGCTTTTTAAGAAGAGAAACGTTTCATTAACATAAACCAGTGGTTCTCAAACTGTGCTCCGCGGAGCCCTTAGGGCTCCGCCAAGCATTTCCAGGGGCTCCGTGAAGAAATTTAAAATAAATACGTTGATAATTTCTAATTTGCGTTGCTCTGAAATGTTATATAAATAACTTTCTGCTAGGTGTTTCTTGTTAAGAACTTACTCTTGCTTACTTTTACTACCCAAGTTTTTAAAGCTCTAAAATCACCTTGGTGGGGAGCCTCCAATGAAGTGAGCTCTGTTGATTAGTTTTTTTCTGGTTTTGGACTTTTTCTCTCGGGTCTTTTTTGGTTTACTAAAACAAGTTAAAACCCTGTTTTAGGGTCAAATTTCCAAAACTTTTTTGGGAGAGGAACCCCCAGGATGGGACAATTCGGCGCTGGCCGTTTGGGCGCCGGCCCGAAATAAATTTCTATATACACTATTGCAGTGGTCTCCGACCCCCGGTCCGCGGACCGGTGCCGGTCCGTGGATCAAATGGCACTGGGCTACGGGCCGACCATTTCATTAAAAAGAAATTTAAATTCCTAGGCTTATATTCCAAATTAATGAATGAAAGAAATTATAAATCACTTTATATTTATTTTTTGGTGTAACTGTACTTTATTTTGAAAGTATGTTTAAATACAATTAAATTAAAATTAATAAATCAAAGTAATCTAGAATTTAAACAATCTACAACCCCCCAGCGGGCCGCAGTAAAATTATCAAACGTTGACCGGTCCGTGGTAGTAAAAAGGTTGGGGACCACTGCACTATTGCATTTATGCTTTTATTATCTAGAAGCAATGGGTTTTAGATAATTTGCTTTTTATACCTTGAAAAATTTATTTCGGAAAAGGGCTCCATGAAGAATTTGTCTCTTGAAAAGGGCTCCGCGACATAAAAAGTTTGGGAACCCCTGACATAAACCATTAGTGAAAAAGGGTATCATTGATATTTCAGCAAGGGGGCTCTTTTACCTTTTACTATACTGAGTTGTGAGACCCATGTACCATAAACTTGAGAACTATTTTGCATCACAGTCTTTCAATATTTATATTTGTTGTTTTAAAATTTAACAGTTTGAAAAATCCTCACAGGTTTTATAAGCCATAAAAAAAACATTTAATTACTTTGCCACTAGCAAATGGTAAGTTAAAACTACAATTTCTAAACAAAGATAATTGGAATAGTAAGTACTCTAATACTAATCGGTAAATAGTATCATTTCTTAGTTCCTCCTTGTGTTCCTTAAAATATTCGATAGAACCAAAATCCAAATTAACACGTTTCTATTAAGTATGTTAATCAAACACATCATCTAACACTAACACGAGAGAGGATAATGAAAAACATACCAATTCCTTTGATGTTCGAAAAAGATCCCTCCAAAAACAAAATTCACCAAAGTGAATTATATTCAACAAAGATTTCCCCCAAACTCCACTAAAAGATATCCAATTAAAATCCCGTCCTTAAATTAAAATCCCTCAACAGCAACATTTCGAACCAAGAACGTCACTACGCGGAAGGAGAAAGTGAGTAAAACAAAGCCTGTTAGGTTGCTAGGAGGAGTTTCGGTATAAAAATCGTGATAAAAAGACACTATATACACAAATACATGGGTTTAACGAAATAATCGTATTTTAAACATTGACGTTCTTTGTTTCACTCGAAATTCAGACACCGCGATGGGAACTACTTTGTGTATTAATGACGTCGTGTCGTAGGGTCAACTAACGTTGCTGTCTCGTATTATACGATCGCCTTCAGAACAAAAGAGGGGCACACAATCACACAACAAAACCTGTTTATTTTTCATTACGGAAGGGCGCGGAGGAATCCAATTAACACGGCAATGCCTTTCACTGCAGTAAGTGCACCGAATCTCCCGAATAGACAAAGCAATTCAGAGGGGACTGGGCCACGTTTTAATATGTAATCGCTTCTTAAGGCCATCCTCAGCAAACGGTGGGCGCACAGATTAATTCTGTGTTGTTGAAGTTAAAGTCGCATCTCCTCACGAGTTGCTGTGTATGGGAAGGAAGATTAAAAACGCCAGCAGGGTATAAGCTTAATTCGCTTCAATGGAAAGGACCCTTGCCGTCTGGCGGATCTTTTATGAAAAGGGAAGGGGTTATTAAAATTTGCATCTTCCGAGATGTGATAAATCCCTTATTTCAACACCCGCGTAGCCTTAGTTTTCTACCAAGAGTTCACCAACTTAATAACAACCGAATTGCGAATTCTTAATATCGATTTATATCACGGGTGCTTACTAGTGGCGGATCCAGGATTTGGTTTGGGGGGGGCTAAGAATTTTCATAATCCAATTGAATTTTTCTTGTTAATGGTAATACGGAAAAGGTAGTGAATTATCCTACTGAAGGCACTAAAAGGGGGGTCTGGGGGTCCTCCCCCAGAAAATTTTTGGAAATTTAAATAAAAAATACCACTTTTTCAACTCGTTTTGGTACGCCTCATCCGAATTTCGGAAAATTTTTTTTTGCATTTTGACAAACTTAGTAAAATATTAAACGTTTTGGGGGGGGCTTCAGCCCGAAAGCCCCCCCCGTAGATCCGCCACTGGTGCTTACTACTTCAATTATTGAATACAGAGTTGAGAGGAGGGAGTTAGCTCTACAGAGTTGTATCTGTAATTTTGAGGAGTACATTAGAAGGATTATTCTTCAATGGCTTATATAAGTATAGGTGGTAGAGATATCATTTTATTTCATGATAATCCCATTAAAACTATTTTATTTTGGTTATTGTGGATAGGTTGTAATTCAATTCGTGTTTAATATCTTTCTCTTTATAAGAATGGTTTACTTATTTAAAAAAAAGTATGTAGCCTAGAGAGATATGGTTTTTAATGGAGAACTTAACAAGACGAATCCTCTAGCTAGCCTATTTTTTTCATACAATCCTTAACATGAGATTTTTTTGTTCATAATAAGATTTTTTTTGGAAATATGACCCTTAAAAACCAGATTTCAACTTGTGTTTGTCCCCTTAGTCTGAATATAAAGGAGAGGGGGGCTCATCCCACCCCGATGTAATATACACAGGGGTCGTTCAAATATTACGTAAGCACTTTATTGGTCATTTTAATCCCCCTCCCCTCTGGTTAGCAAGGATAAGCAAACCTCAACCCCCCCACCATAATTATACGTAAGAAACTGCCGGACCCCCCCCCCCTAAATTTTGACATCTCTTTTAGTAAATACTGTTTTTTTCTCCTTGAAAATTATTGTGACTTATACAAGGAGCTGTCCTTTTTGGGTTTAACCCCAAAAATTCAAAAATGAGTCGAAACACTAGTTTTCGGGGTTAAAATTTCAAAATGTTTGGGGGTCCATCCCCAGAAAAAAGTGCTTACGTCCGATTTCCCAATTCAATTTTTTGTTAAATTTATTTTTGGTTGAGTTTTGAAGTTATTTATGCAAGAAACAAGATATTTTCGAAAATATCTTATCACAGTAGGTATCTTACGTAAGGATCGCTCATATCCCCCTCGTCAGAAAAAATAAGCAAAAAGCAAACCCCCTCCCCCCTTCGGTGCTTACGTAATATTTGAACATCCCCTTACTATATATAGGAGAAAACCACTGAACTTTGAATAAAACACACACTCTTTCCCAAAAAACCCAGTTTTATATGGGTTTTTTCAGGGTTTTAATGAAAATAAACCGGCTATTTTTCCAACCTTGCTCTAGTCCCTAATAAAATTTCTTCCATAACCTCCATTTTTGACCGGTCGGCATAATTCCAACCACCACCACCCTGGCTCGGACACAGGGCCGTAACTAGACTAGTGATGGGCAGGTATCGATACCAAATACTTAAGTACTCGATACCTATAGGTATCGAGTGTATTCGATACCCACAAAAGTATCGATACTTTATTGACATGTTTCGTTTTAAATTTTTCAATGAAGTAATCTTTATAATACCTACTGTAGATCAAACGCAGCCTGTTTCCGTTTTCATTTTGCAACGCTCAAACCCAAGTCGTTATCATCCGCGAGAGAAATTTGACGCGGCTAGGTTTTTCCCCCGCCATATCCTTCGCCTCTAACCACCTCCAGGCCCGTAGCTACGGGGCTTTTTGATGGATCGCTTTCAGTTTTTTGAATATCAGTCTGATTATGGATAGGCCCTAAAAAAATTGTCCCTTCAGGTTCATTTCCCGACATTGAAAAAAAGTACTCGATACCTAAAAGTACTCGATACCTATAAGTATTCGATACCAAAGTATTCAATACCTATAAGTATTCGATACCAAAGTATTCGATACCTAAAATTATCGATTTTGCCCATCACTAAACTAGACTTTTTTTTCGGGGGGGGCAGATCCAGGATTTGGTATTTGGGGACTAAAAATTTTCAATATCAATATCCTCTTCTAATATCTTGAAAGGAGGGTCTGGGGGTCCTCCACCAGAAAAGTTTTGGAAATTTAAGTCTAAAAAGCAGATTTTCAACTCGTTTTTGGTACACCTAATCCGGATTTCGGACATACTTTTCAAGAATTTAATTTACATTTTAGTAGGAATTTGGCATTTCGACGAACTTTTTAAAGAAAAGTGGTAAGTAATAGGGTCCCAAATTCCAAAGGGGGGTCTGGGGTTCCTCCCCCAGAAAATTTCTGGAAATTTGTCCCTTTAAACAGGATTTTAACTAGTTTTAGAGTCGCTTTTCCCTTTTTTACACCCCTGAGGTCCCACTTCCCCTTTTTCTCACTGTTAGTTCTTATTCCTTTTGGGAAGGGGGACTTAAGTCCACCCTGGATCCGTTAGTGGGAGTAGAACTCCTAACTCACCTTGGATACTCCCCCTTTATGATTTCACTCATTTTTACACTAACCCGAAGAGGACCACTCCTTGCAAGTCCAAAAATTTTCAAGGAACAACTGTTATAATAGATTTCTAAATTTCAAGGGGGGTTGGGGGTTCTCCCCAAGAAAAATTTTGAATTTTGAACCTTAAAAGTAGGGGTTTTAAGCATTTTAAGGCGAATTTTTAAGGAAAAACAGTAAAGTAAAAAATGGATGTCAAAATTTCGGGGGGGGGGTTTGAACCCCCAAACCCCCCCCCTTGGATACGACCCTGCTCGGACACACCCATCAATCCTCACGTCTATAATAAATCCGAAATCAAAGCTTTCATACACCTCCCCATCAACCCTCCACGCAACCAGACAGCATCATATTATGATGTCGCAAACACATCATTCATTCATCTCTCCTTGTTTTGGTGGTGGTGGCGATCCATCCAAGAAGCATTTCCTGCGGACGTTCTATCCGCAAGCACGCGAGGTCACCATCCGGGTGACGTCACAACAGGTTATTTCTACTACACCCGAGAGAACCCACACAGATTTTTGTGGCGGGGCCCCCGTTCAACTGCAGAGTTTAATTAAGTGCGTTTTGTGCCCACGTGTAGTGGAGCGATGGACGGAGGAAATGAGAGGAATTGCTTGTTCTGAAGAGAGGATGACAGTTTTAATAGGTAAATTTGTTGCTGTTGTCTTATGCCACTTGGAATATCTACCAAGCTCCACCGCAAAGCGTACTGGATTTAAGGCATTAAGTGGGTGCGGCTCCAGAGAAAGTGAGGCCCATCAGGAGTCCGACTTAAGCCTCGGGATGATATATAGATTCAGTTTCAGGATAGTAGGTAGGTACTCTCTGTGCGAGTCAATAAACGTGAGGTTTACATCCAAAACCATATATGTGATTACTCTGACAACAAATTGGCTGAATATTTAAAAAATTTCGATGGCACCTATATTTTTCTTCATTTTAAATAGATGGGGTCCATTGGCTTCTACTTCCCGAGATCTACGATTCGAGATGCTAGCGTCATATTTTTTAGCTTCAATAATAACTGCTTTTCATATAAGGTAAATGTGGGTATAGTGGACACTTTAAGGAAAATTTTTGCTTAAATTCTAAATAAATACCAACCTATTTGCTTGGAAACGGTTATCATCCTATTTTTAGGTTAATTGGATCTTCTTCTTTCGATTTTACCATTGAAAACTTTTATTAGATTTGGTAAAGTATTTTTAATTACTTTTTAAAAATTACTCCAAATTGCATCTATAGTGGCCACCTTGATGTAGCTGTTGTATCTATGGTGGACACCTCTTTTTTTCGGCCTATATGAGGGGTTTATGCATGAAATTGAGGGGTTTTTTTGGTATAGTCGTTTAGTTCTAATTAAATCTCCCTTCCCAACGAAATGTATTTTAGATAAAATCAAATTAGCTTTATTTAATAAAATACTTGATAGTTTCCGGCCCAAAGCCAACGCTGTAGCGGATTTGAGAGGAGTTAAGCCTGTAAATCAATGTTTTAGAAACCTTGGTTCCCAAAGCCAGAATGAAACCAAATTAATAAAACATTCATTTTACAGCGCAATCAACAGTTTATGAAAAAAACTGATTCAAGTTAATATTATTTATGTTTCTTTTAGAAGCCATTGCAGTGGCCACTATTGGAAAATTTAAGATTATGTGTTGGTAAAGTGGCCACCCCCATTAATCCTCGTAAGTAAAAATTTTCAAATAAATTTTATTCAGTGTCATTTTATATGATCTTCTTTATCAAAATATAAATTTAAAAGTCAATCAAACGGTAATAAATACAAAAAAATCAGCTCTGAAATACCTGTTTCCTTACGCGATTCAATAAGCGAAATCAAATTTCAGTCACTCGACCGATGTTGTTATTTTCAAATATTTAAATATCTTTCCCATGATGATCTGTGGTATCAGTGGTAATTTACCAGCTTACCTGGTTGTACAATCTACTATACCAATGAATTTTGACGTTGTATGATGCCTCTAACTCGTTTTATTTAAAATTAATCAGCTATGTGGCCACTATTGGTACAGTGTCCACTATACCCACATTTACCTTATAATTTCGATAATTTTTTCGATTTTATTTTAAATTTATTACTAGGCAACCTTCGCGGCCAGAGTTTTCAGTAAAAAAAGAATTGGAAAATCAGAAAGTGGAATTTGAGTTTTGCAAATCGAATTGTCGGACTTTAAATTTTGCAAGCAAATTGGCGGATTTCCGCCAATTGGCGGAAGAATCACATGTATGAAAACGGAACATACATAAACTTTTAAATTAAAAATAAAAGATCCATGATCCAAAGAAAATTATCCTTGTCCATTTTAGTCTGGTCAAACATTATTAGGATTTTTCTAAAATACAATAAAAAACCGTTAAACCAATCTTTCTTAATAATAAAGAACTGGTAATATTAGGGATGTTTTCAAATTCTCCACACATATTTATGATACCGTGAAAACAGAGTCTCATCAAGATGGAGGACGAAGCACAAAAGTTAACAACCCCAATATTAAACAAGTTTAACCCCAAAAAATAATTTCCTACCACCAATTCAAAACAACTTCCAAGAAACGTCGGTACTACCAATTCCCTTCTATTACACCGAATAAGAAACAAAAATCCCATGAACGTACACCGAAACTTACGAGTTTCAAAATCGATCCCATTCTTTTTCATCGATATCTCAAAAAAAACAAGGGAAACTAAATTACAACATCATCCACCGACGAAGAGATAGCACGCGAAATACGAATACATTCCCCCAGACGTAATACTATTCCTTATTCAACAACAACAAAGGGAAAACGCGATATCGAACAAAAACTAAAGACAATGACAGCAAAGGGGAGTGATCTCGACACAGGTCTTGCCCGGTGTGTGCATCATCGGCGAAGATGGATATCGCAACGGAAATCATTCCAAAGGAACATATTTTGCGAGGACCAGATCGATAGATCTTTTGTCATAATATCTCTCGCCCCCACCGTGTTCTATTAGTTCGAGGAGTGAACCGGGATTATGTGTCTCCTCGGACTCCTTTGCATTTCAATCCTGAGAGGAAGCGGGAGAAGAGAATAATAGGAATTGACAGAGAAGGATTTCGCGACGCAGAAGCGTGAGGTATTCGAGGGAGAATATACTGTCATATCTCTGCTGACTGTCAAGGGAAATGGAGAAATTCTATATGGATGTGGGAAAACAAAGCGGGTAAATGAATGATCCCAACGATTCGAATCCGGAAAAATACGGAATACTGTTATTAATATAGTGAAATCTAACATCATACTCATATACAGGGTGTATCTGAAATGGTGCAACAAACTTTCAGGGATGAAAGTACTAATCAAGACGAACAAGAATCGGTATAGAAAGGGGGGTCCCAGACCAAATCCCAGGGAGTTAAAAATGGAGCGACACTCCAAAAAAATCATTGAAAAATTAAATTTGTAGAAGAACTACTATTGGTAAAAACTTAATTATAGTCTCAAAAATTGTGGTTTAATGTGATCTTTAAAATTACCTCAAAAGTCTTCGCTTTAAAATTTGTTTTATTATGAAAAAAGTTAAAAAACACAAAAAATGTGAAAACTCTGCCAAAACCTTATTTTGTATTTCGAAATCCTTTCTTTTGATTTGATAATCTGAAAGATCATAGTTGAAAACCCTTAAGTACAAAGTTTCAAGTAAATACAATCAATATTAAACGCTTGAGATCCTGTTAAAGTTCGTTTTTTGCGTGCGCTAACAGCTGTTTTGGAAACAGCTCTAGAAAACAGCTTGCGCACCCAAAAAAAAAACTTTAACAGAATCTCAAGCGTTTAATATTGATTGTATTTACGTGAAACTTTGGACTTAAGGGTTTTCAACTATGATCTTTCAGATTATCAAATCAAAAGAAAGGATTTCGAAATACAAAATAAGGTTTTGGCAGAGTTTTCACATTTTTTGTGTTTTTTAACTTTTTTCATAATAAAACAAATTTTAAAGTGAAGACTTTTGAGGTAATTTTAAAGATCATATTAAACTACAATTTTTGAGACCATAATTAAGTTTTTACCAATAGTAGTTCTTCTACAAATTGAATTTTTCAATGATTTTTTGGGGTGTCGCTCCATTTTTAACTCCCTGGGATTTGGTCTGGGACCCCCTTTCTATACCGATTCTTGTTCGTCTTGATGAGTACTATCATCCCTGAAAGTTTGTTGCACCATTTCAGATACACCCTGTATTTTTATTAGCGAAATTAGTTAGAGTTGAGTTGTTACTTTCGAGGAGCTAGACATTGTCATATATTTTAATGGCGAAACTAGTTAGAGTTGAGTTGTTACTTTCGTGGATTTAGACAGTGCCTTAATTTATTTAAGAACCGTATAAAAAGCAATCAAGCTATTGAACAACCAGAGTAACGATTCAAGACTGTTTCATACTGATGGAATTAGTTCAAGACACTTCAATAAATTTAAGACATACATGGGTCAGGTCAATCCATTTATCAAGTGATCCAGAAAAAAAAAATGGTAGCTAGACCATTTTAAAATCAAATTATTTTTGAGAGTTGATTTTTACATCATTAGAGAGACTAAAAACACTATAACTAATTATTTATCTTTATTTGAATTTCTATGGCATCTATCGATGTTCTACGAAATATGCTGATTTTTGCGTTTGTAAGGGGTTACGTTAACTTTCGTTACTCCCTTACTGGTTAACTTAATTTCATGCAACAAAAGCCATTGTACTCAGAAAGAAAGACACGGCCTTAATAACGTACGGTACAAATTTAAGGAGAATCGTGTCCCAAATATCGAAAATAAATCTGAAAGTTGAACTTTAAAAATGATGAATTTTAAATTTTCAAAGGCGTAGTATTCCCAAAAGATTTATATTTCCCAAATTTTTTTGCAGCCAATGTTTAAATACCTTGACTGTATTCTGGAAAAATTCAACCTTGATATTTGTTCTTTTTTGTAGTTATAGACCTCCAAAGTTGGAAAATTTTTTAAAAAATCCAAACTTTACCCCTCTATATCTCTGTTGGAACGAAGTTAAAAAATCTGAAATTTTTACAGGTTAAGCCTCACTAGGGTCCATCTGTTAAAATTTCATAACTGTTGCAATGTGTCCCATACAAACCCTATATTCCCCCTACAATAAACAAAAATTGTGTTTTTTCAGCTTTCTTAGAAAATAAAACTGAGAGAAACCCAGCAAGCAAAAAAGCAAAATATAATGATAGTTGAAAGGTAATAATACTTTTAAACAATGAAGATATTATAGTCTAGGTCCTAGATAGTTATTTAAAGGAAGTAATGAGGAAGTTGCATGATTTTTTAATCGACTCATCTTGGAAAAATAAACAACTACCTAAAATTTGAGTCCGATCGAGAAATTTTTTGATTGCCAAAAAAGTTAACAAAAATCCACTTTTTAAAAGCGCGCGAAAACGCCAAGAGTTTGGGATCATCGTATGTTGACGTCATCATACGATAAACATTGTTGGAAAGCAATGGAGTTGATGGTATGATTGTTGACATCTTAAAATAATAAGCGTTTTCAGTCACGTGTTTTTTTCTCGACTTTTAAATTAAAATATTTGATTACCTGTACATTTTTTTTTGAAAAAATTGACTAGATATTTCATTTTACCATACAAAAAACCATACGGAATACTTGTTTGTTTTTGAAAATCTGACACATGCAACTTCCTTATTCTCAACTTTTCAACAATCATGAATTTGTTTTCTTTGTTGTATCAAGAGTCTGTGTATCAGAATATGCTGTTTAAATCCAAAAAATATTTATGGTAAATTGAAGATAAACTAATCGGACCTTACAAAGAAAAGAACTCCATCAAAAACGCAAGGAAACTTGCACAAACAGGAGAACTTAAGAAGCTACCTCTTTTACGCCATCTACGTCAAACTTTAACGACCAGAGATAAGTATTTTTCAAAATTTAAATATTCTTTCATCATACAAAACCTTCACTTGCTTAAAATAAAGTTATATTTCAAACCATTATAACTGGAACCTATCCAGCAATAAAAATAAGTTCCTTTTATGTGTAACCTAATAACATACTAAACGTAAACAAATACGTATACATATAACAAAATTTATTCAATCGAATACCAAGATCAAATGGACTATATAAGAAAGCAATTTTCGAAATTGGGTGAAACTAAACCGCTTGAGAAGTTTCGAATTCTGAAAAAATATGGATTAGGTATCAGTATATACCTTTTGAGTACAAACGAAGATAAAACAAGATAATCGTTTAGTTAGATCAGTATCAAACACAAACTTAGAGAGAAGACACGAAGAAAATTTAGATTTGTTTGATAAGAACTGAAGAGTGCCTAAAACCGTTACAGGAAATTCTGAAGCACCAAAAATATTATCAGTACTTGGTGTGATTGGATATTTTAACTTCTTTGCTATTATAATGAAATAGATAATAGTGAGATAGATAAAATTACTTCGTCAAAAATAAGATTAGGCAATGAATATTGAAAAGTCAAAGTTATTAAGCAAAATACATGGAAACACAACTGAGTGTCTTACATTCATGACAACATACGTAAACACAAAAAAAATTGACACATTAATCAAAGATTTAAATCTCAAGCGTTTCCATTAACTTGATAAACTTTTGAGATCATGGAGACCAGACTAGAAGAGTTTTGCAAAACGCTTCTCCCATAGACATCTTTGTGTCTTTATTACTCCATGAACAATGCATGAATGGAACTGCACTATCGATCTAGTCCATAAAAATTTTACAAATACTAACTCAAAAAAAGTACAGCACACTTTATTTTTGAAGGTAGATTTGTGTTCGGTATCAAAACCAATCTGTATACATCATACTACCCCGCAATCTTATTCAAGCATTCTCTGATGCTGATGGATTCAAAGACTGCATGCTATAAGACCCAACGGCAATGTATCATTTGTGCCAAAGAATAGCTCAAAAAACTGTATACCAAATGGAGCCCTCAGGATACGAGACGGGGGATTGAAATATCACGGGCTCCCTTGACAGTGTAAGAAGTTGATCGGATGTCGCCATATTTGTCAAAAAATGTGGACCAAAATATATTTCTCTTCTCTTTCATGGGAGTACTGTATGTCAAAAAAGATATCGCGAATTTAAGCCCTTTTTAAGAATGTTGATGAGTAAGAAATTAACCCTCGAAGATGTGAAAACCTCTCCAGAGGAGCATAAAGGAATATAAAAAATATTTTTTAAGAGTGTACAATCGGGACAAGCCACTTGTACTGATTCCATATTTACAAGTGAATTCAGAAAAAGTCCGTATGAGAAAATAATTTAAAATCCCCTCACGACGAACAACGAAATGTAAGATACAACGGGGGTAACTTTGGCCCAACTAACAAAAAACATTTCAGTTCTGCATCAAGAAAAGATAGTAATTATCCTATATTTATTAAGGCAGAATTGCTTTTTGTAGTGGTTCCTTAACTTACAAACACCACAGTGCTACTCTTCTTTGGTATCACGACCAAAATGTACGAGGAGTGTTATTAAACGGATTCATTTGTGAATAAGAGGGTGTATAGCATTCTCCCATTGCTCCCAGAATTTCATGCAAACATTTAAGCACCATTTGTAATTTACCCCTACAATAAAAATGATTATTTTCAACCGTATGAGCTACGTTTTTGTGTTAAACCGGAAAAGTTCAAAATATCACAATCACCAAATCTTCGAATACTAGTACATAGCTGCCAACCTGATGGGGGGAAATAGGAGTACAGTAGAGCCCCGATTATCCGCGCAATTGGGTGGCAAGTGTACCGCGGATAGCGAAAATCGCGGATAACCCGAAAAAGGACTCAAAATGAGGTGAAAACACGAAAAAAATATTTCGGCATAAAAACTATGTTTTATTGTACAAAAGACATGACATGTAAAACTTTTAAAATATGTACAGTACAGCAGAAACCTTTGCTCTACATCTAAAAGGTCTCTAATCTCATCTAAAATTTGCTCTCATCGTTAAAAAAATTGTTTCGGGGCACTCGCGGATAATCCGCTCGCGGATAATCGGGGTTCTACTGTACTTTCATAGGCTATACACATGGAAGCACACCCACCTTTTTCCAGTCACGATTTAAAACTTTTTAGTTCATAGTAAGAACCAAACTAGAACTACGAAGCACAAATAATTTAGATTAAAACCTAAAACGAAGTCTATGAAGAAACAAATACAACATCCCCTTAAAGAGCGGTTCTTAAACTGTGGTCCGCAGCGCAAGAGGGGCGAAGGAGCTACGCCTCCCTCAAAATTTGGACTCAGTGTACCAAAAAACAAGTTAAAACTCTGTTTTTTGAGTAAAATTTCCAAAAAATTTCTGGGGGAGGAACCCCAAACCCCTCTTAGTACTTGGTACCTTATTATTCAAAAATTCGAAAATAAGTTCATCAAAATCGAAGTCCTACCTAAGAATATATGTCTGAAATTCGGATTAAGTGTATCACAGCCAAGTTACACCAATATGTGTTTTTTGGGTCTAATTTCCAAAACTTTTCTGGGGATGACCCCCAGATCCTCTTTTGAATCGGAGTATACTTGGCAGCTATGCTAATGCTTTCAAACTTAACTATAACGAACTTCACACTGAAAATAAGCAGCACTACAGAACGTCGAGGAAAGAACAAATACACATACATAAGATTCAATAACGCATGAAAGCCAACGTTTGAGAAAGCGGTATTTAAACATCATTAAGCGACACACGTTCTCATGAGCTATACCACAATTTCGTCAAGCTTCACCCTTCTGCCTCTGCACTCATTGAGATCCAGGATCTTCACAAGGCAGTAGTAATTTTCCGCACTAAGCTAAGCACCTCCTTGAAAATTAAGACAAGAGAACTTGGATAACCTTCCGGTTGCACTTATGAAAGCAAAGTTCGCGTGAACGAACGGAAACAAACAACACGAACCTTTCCACGAGTTGGTCATTACAATGAGACCGACTCATCAGTCCTCATTATTACTACAGCCTCCCCGGGTCAACGACAATTTAACTTATTCGGAGGTATTCGCAGAGGTTTATAATGAGAAAGTCAGTCGCATTCGTTTCAGACTTGTTTCAAAGTCGTGTATGTTTCCGGTGCGGCTTAATATAATTATGAACAAGAATCGTCATGACAGTATTTCAAGATATTCGGAACACAATGTAAGCTGCCGATTTGCCATTGCAATATAGTGTGTATCCTATGCTGACAATGCAGTTCTTGACAAGGGAAAGTCGCATATATGCAATTTAAGGATTATATCGTATCTAAATGAGAATGCGAACGAAGATAACGGATTACTTAAATCCGAGTATAATTTACTATACAATGAAAACGCTCACGCACAAAAACTAAACACATACACTCAATTAATAACAACTTTTGATCCTCAAATTAACAACTCTTTAGTTGTAATGTTAGTTAGAACACTTAAACAACTAACTGTTGTTTTGATAGTAGTGTTCTGAATATACTTAAAAAGTGTTGATATCATGAATAAGGTTTTCGAAAATTTAGATCAAAACATTATAAAAACACATTTTATAATTTTTTACAGTGCTATATTTATAGACCATTTCTTTTTCTTGATACCATCATTTTTTTGTACACACGTTCGAAAAGGTAGTAGTTTATTATCGAAACGGGACAAACAGTATTTTAATAAATAACACTAGTCGACAAATTTCAACTTTTTTTCGCTAACAAAAGTGAGATTAGGTATTTCCGACTAATTTCAGGGTGTAGAATTCAGAAATAGTTCTGAAAGAGCTGTAGCACGTACAGTTTTTTTGTTACAAATATTGCACTAGTACTGTAAGAAATGGACAAAAGCGTTGAAAACACTCCTTTTTAACAATTTATCTCATCATTTTAGCATAAAATACTATCATAATTAAGATTATATACATGTTTCAGACAATATAAAACTAAAAATCATAAAAAATTCATTAAATACGATGCAATTTTATCACTTTTTGTCTCTTAAGTGGCGTTAAATCTCCTCTTTCAATGAACCAAGAGCTGTAGCCCAAAATTGCTATTTCGCAGTGACCTATGTATCGTGTAAATGTCCTAAGGAATCTTTATCCTTGTTTATGATTGACTACAGTGATAATTTCCGGAAATAAGTTCAAACGTGGATGTAAAATATGAATTTTGGGTGATGCTCAACATTCTATGGCTTGGTAAGACTAAAGAGAACCTTCTATTGGGATTAAAACATTTTAATCGGCCCTATTTTCTAAAAATTATCTTACCACTCTCCTAAAAACCATTTTCAAGCTGATAATGTGTTTTTATTAAATTTTCCTTCATAAGCAGAGTCGTGAATTCTTTTTTAATCAGAGGTTCATACGGACCTTGAGTTTGCCTTCACTTAATGGCGAAAAAAGTCCTTTTAAATACTTTTTTGAAATGTTTTTTCTGTATTTGTCATTGATATCAAATAACTAAGATAATTTGAATGTTCTCCCCATACTATGGGGATAGTAATTTGCATAAGAACTACTGTTGACTCTTACGCACTTAAAAAGAGCCACATTCTAACTTCTTCAAAACACGTGAGGAGCCCAGATTTCATTTTAGTCACCGATTTGGACACAAATCAGTGGGAAAAACATTTTTCCACTTTTTCTGTTAAATATTACCGTTTAATTGTAATTTAAACCGTACCCAAATTTATCAAAACGTATTGTGCATAAAAGTGCAAAATCTACACTGAAAACTCGTCAATTTTCAAAATGAACTGCAGTACAAAAACATCGCCACACTTTTAAAAGAATGTCTACATACTGGGATACTAGAAATAAATTAATTGGATGGGATTGTAGGGTTGCTATTCGACAAAAATGACGCTTAAAACGCAAAAATTAAGAAAAAAAGCAGAAAATCGAAAATTTTTGTGACGCAAAAATGGGACGTAGTGGAACTTTTTTACTTGCAGATATTTAAATAACTACATGAGTTAGTAACAAAAAGAGTAATTTGGTTGTTGTTAGGAAACCACTGTCGACTAGTGTAATTGATAAAGGTTAAAAACGAAAATAAATTATGTAAAAACCATAATTATAAGATGCGGTATACATTTCAGGAGGCAAAGAGGAGAAGGGAGTATGGTGATGGGAGTTAGACACTTTGTGACATAAGAGAGGGGGGAGGGGGTCAAAATAGAGATAAAAAGTGCGACACCATTTATGGATAACCCCTTATACCCCCCAACGTATAATAATCATTTTACTCAATATCCTTTGTACCCTTAAGTCGATAAAATTAAACTCACACCCCGCATTAGGGGTCATCCATAAATTACGTGAGGTCAAAAAGGGGAGAGGGGTTTGGAAAAATCTCACCAAATCTCACAAAGGGGGGAGGGGGGGTCGATGAAAATCTCACGTCAACTTTTTAAGTTCGAAATTAAACGATTTTTTTAAGTTTGAGAAAGGAATAATACCCACAGATAAGATACTGTGGTGATTTTTAGGCGGAATAATGTCCTTTTCCCCAAAATGCAAACGAATTGGATAGAAAATTATTTTTAAAGGTTGTAGGTAAATCTCACTTGGGGGGAGGGGGGGGTCCAGCAAAATCTCACCAAGGGGGGGAGGGGGGTCCAGATTTTGGAAAAAACACCTCACGTAATTTATGGATGGCCCCTTACGCAAAAATCAACCAAATATTCAATACGAGCCTCCATCAAAGCCTCAGTCCATTACTTCCCCCCCTCCCCCATAAGCCTTCAAAATGATTTATAGTAGAATTTTTTAAAAACATGAAAACCAAGAGCAAAAGTAAGAAAAAAACTATTTTCAAGCTCTCTTAATTCCCTCTATGCTTAATTCTCACTCGCATCTCAGAAAACTACGAATTTCCTCGGACCCCAGATGCAAAAAGCCATTTTTCATGCAATACACATCGCCCATAATAAAAACGGTTCAGCAGTTGAGGGAGGAAAATAAAGGAAACCGTTTTATTATATTCTTGGGATAAAGAGGATGTGCTTTTTTTTATTTAACTCATATCGGAGAAGATCCTATCGCTATCCGGATTTATAAGCTTTATCATCCAGCTTCGTTTTATTTGAGAGAGACGTTCGTTGTTTTCGTACTGTGGAAGAAATAGAGTTTTAATTGATTTCCGTGATGCATTTCGCATTCAGATGGCCCGACAAAGGAAGTCTGGATATCGGATCCTAGAGATGACTTTGCAGATCTTCGCTCTACTTAGCAGGCAAAAAAATAAATCTGATGTTATCGAAAAGCGTATCGATTTTCACATAGTCAGCGGTTATTGATTCGGAGATGTATAGACTTATTTGATATAAAGGGGTTGTATTAACAGGGGTAGATCCATCCAGGTTTTATATTTTGGGGCCTATTTCATTATTTTTTGTGAAAAATCGAAGCAGTGATAGTTAGCAGATGAGTGCGTTAAAGTAAAATTGACTCACAAACTAAGAAAATTATGAAAAATCCAAATATTTTGTGAATGATTTCTTGCAAATTATCACTTAAGCTAATTTGAATTTCATAAAAGGGGCATTTTTATGAATTTTTTTAGTGAAGGGTCAGATTTAAAGAGCGAGAATTTTTGTGAAGGGGCAGCAAAAGGGCCCCAATTTTTATCTGGATCAACCCCTGTTAGATGATATATAGAATTCAGTTATTTCAATTCTAATTACAAAGATCGATTCAGAGAAAAATCCGATTATAGAAATGTAAAACAGGGATGAGATTGGCAAAAAAAAGCAAAAAGTTTGAAAAACCTGTGTGAACGACGTTTTCCATAATGTTTTCCTAAATATTTTTAGGTAAAATTTGCATGTTAATGTACTTAATATAAAAAATATTTGAAAAATAGAGTTGGGGTACTCCCCAAGAAAAATATAGGAAATTTGATCCAAAATTTCAAGGGTTTAGCTTTTTTTAATACCTTGTCCGAATTTTTTTTTGCGGTTGGGGGTTTGAGGAATAAAATCTGAAAAATCACAAAAAGTTGGAAAATCCGACAATTCATTAACTCATTAAACTTTAGGAGGTCAGTTTAAAGCAATGGGCAAGGCAAAATTACTCTTCTTTTCAATCAGAGCTGAATCGGGATAAAATTTATTTTAAAAAATTAAGTTCTGATTTATAAAAAGGGTGAAAATATGAAAAATAGATTGTAAAAAGTGTATCACTAAAACTCTGAAAATCATTGTTGATTGCTTATTCTTATTAATACTTACAAAATGTTGTAAGGTTAGTATGTTGGTAAGGAGGATAAATTAATGAAAATATTAAACTGTCATGTTAGTTTTTTTTCAATCAATTGACTTTACAACAGGGTTTGTCTTTCTCTTGTACAAGACATCCCTTGATTTAAAGGAATTCAAACTCTTTAAACTTGAAATCAAAGTTGCGTTGAAAACAACATTTTATGAATTTTGTCAATGACTTCACTGATATAAAAAAGAGTCTTCATCAAATGATGTCTTAGAAACAGTGGCAAAACCACAAACACAATATACAGGGAGCAATTTTGTCTAAACAAGATGTGAATTACGAAATTTAATACAAAATCAAAAGACACAACATGCAAACAATATTAGAGAGAGAAAATCAAAATAATAAAGCATTAAGTTAACCAATAATGATGAAAAATTAGTGAAAGTGAAAATTACTGGAAAGGTAATGAATAACAGAAAATTGCAACCGTGGGCCAGTATAAAATATTTAAGGGTCCAGTCCAGACTATATGATTAGCTAGGCACAAGAGCCAAATGCATGGGCGGATTTAGATGGTGAACCCTGGGGGTGCGTACTGGAAATCTTGGGGGTGCAAGCTGTCCCTTATGGCTTTGAAAACATGATTTTCCCCTATAAAAATGGAATTTTCTCAAAAAGTTGGGGGTGTGTTGCACCCCCATGCACCCCCTTAAATCCGCCCATGGCCAAATGTACTCAATAAATAGCACAAAACATAACCTATACTAAAGCCTATAACCAGCAGGTGCCATTGAATGTTTTGCCAATAAGATCTTGGTAAATATTTAAGGTTCCATTCCAGACTGTATGATTAGCTGGGCACAACAGCCAAATGTACTCGATAAATAGCACAAAACATAACCTATACTAAAGCCTATAACCAGCAGGTGCCATTGAATGTTTTGCCAATAAGATCTTGGTAAATATTTAAGGTTCCATTCCAGACTGTATGATTAGCTGGGCACAACAGCCAAATGTACTCGATAAATAGCACAAAACATAACCTATACTAAAGCCTATAACCAGCAGGTGCCATTGAATGTTTTGCCAATAAGATCTTGGTAAATATTTAAGGTTCCATTCCAGACTGTATGATTAGCTGGGCACAACAGCCAAATGTACTCGATAAATAGCACAAAACATAACCTATACTAAAGCCTATAACCAGCAGGTGCCATTGAATGTTTTGCCAATAAGATCTTGGTAAATATTTAAGGTTCCATTCCAGACTGTATGATTAGCTGGGCACAACAGCCAAATGTACTCGATAAATAGCACAAAACATAACCTATACTAAAGCCTATAACCAGCAGGTGCCATTGAATGTTTTGCCAATAAGATCTTGGTAAATATTTAAGGTTCCATTCCAGACTGTATGATTAGCTGGGCACAACAGCCAAATGTACTCGATAAATAGCACAAAACATAACCTATACTAAAGCCTATAACCAGCAGGTGCCATTGAATGTTTTGCCAATAAGATCTTGGTAAATATTTAAGGTTCCATTCCAGACTGTATGATTAGCTGGGCACAACAGCCAAATGTACTCGATAAATAGCACAAAACATAACCTATACTAAAGCCTATAACCAGCAGGTGCCATTGAATGTTTTGCCAATAAGATCTTGGTAAATATTTAAGGTTCCATTCCAGACTATATGATTAGCTGGGCACAACAGCCAAATGTACTCGATAAATAGCACAAAACATAACCTATACTAAAAGCCTATAACCAGCAGGTGCCATTGAATGTTTTGCCAATAAGATCTTGGTAAAATGATATCCCATTTAAGAGATATATAGGATTTAACTCAATATTGACAGCGTTTATGCTTATTAAAGTCAAAACACAAAATTATTAAGATATTTGCAATATTTTTCTCCATAACACCAACTTTTGAGGGGTACAGGGGTCAAAAACTGGACTACTAGAGACCCGACAATTTGCAGATAATTTTTCAGTATTCAGTATAGTAAGGCTAATGCACACTTAGACATTGGAAAAAAAAATTTTGCAATGGCTCATTAGAAAACTTGCGGATAATGCAAGTGTAATTTTTTTTAAATCATATGGTTGTCTGTAAATGGACTTACAATGCCTTATTATGGCCTTTGATTATCAATTGTTAATGAACATTTCAATTTTTTTCATTTATGATCATAACTCTTGCTCTTATGCTAAATTGTTAGATACTGCAAATATGCAGGGGGAAATTGGGTTCAATTCCATAAGCGTACCTGCTATATATCGCCATGATCTTTCGAACACGAAAATGGTCAATATTTGAATAGATGGCCTTTAAAAGAGAATGGCTACATTTAGCAGGATAGTAATCAGAATTGAACCAGAAATTGTAATAACTTAATTAAAATTTTTAAGCTTAATTACTATACAAAGAAATTTTTGAATTTGATACTGTTCAGATTCACCCAAGCCACATAAATTAGACGAGTAGATAATTACAAAGATTTAATATTACAGCCAAAACAGTTACATTATAATTTGGAGAAAAGAACAAGGGAGACAAATATAAAACACAAAATGCTATAACTTCAGGATTACTGCTCTAAACTCTGATGGCTTATATCGCACTTTTCCAATAGATACAAATGGAAAAGAACCATTACTCTCTATTTAGAAATCCCACAGAATGAAATAACTTGAAAATATAAAAATTAATTTTACAAAACCTTGCAAATCTAGAACCGACAAAAAATTACACAGTATACAAATCCATAGGTATCAAATATAGAAAACCACACTTAGAGATATTTCTAATTACAAATATAAAAAAGGATAGTCTAAAACTGTATTTGAAATCCTTTTACATTTTAAAACACCCAATCTGCACTATTTTCAGCAATGCAATCTAAAACTGGGGCCAATAGCACAAAAAAAAAAAGATATTTCAGAGCAGTTGTTTTGTACAGTACATCATTCTAGTTTTAACTTCATTTAGCAAACGTTTAAGAAGTTTTTGAACTTCTTAATATCAAAATACTAGCGAAGAATACTATGGTCATAAAAATTTTCAGAATTTATTTAACAAGATTTACTCACCTGATCCACAAAATGATTTTATTTTCAGTTAAACTGTACGGAACTGTAATGCTCGTGTTTTATCATGAACAAATATAAATCAATTTATTTCAGGGCAGCAACATTAAAAACACCTCATTTTAAATTATCTTTTCAGACAACAAGAATATTCAAAGCTAATTGAATAAAAGAAGCGTTTAGGATAAACCAAGTTCGTATAAACAACAACATAAGATTCCACCTGACACCAACCGCACCACCAACGTTGACTCTAAATTCCAATGACCCCCTTCGACCCAAAATACACCGACCGGTTCAGAACATGTTGTTAAACAGACAATTGCTTGACGAGAGGGATAAAAAAAGTAAAATATGGAATATGCAATAAAAAATATTACCTAATAGAATAATAATAATAATTTGCTCATATCCAGCAAATTTCCCGGGAGAACAGCTTTAAATTTCAATGTTTAGGTTTCATTTTTAATGTTCACAAGAGGTACTGCCATCTATCGGAATTATTTGTACAAAATTGAACTCACATTACATTAAAAATATTTTGTGATTAAAAAAAGCCCACTGAAATGGAATTTAAAGAAATTATTGAAAGAAAGAAATCAAAATTTTATAAAAGGAAACTTCAAAATGTTTTACGAACGTGTCACAGCTATATTTTAAAAACTAAATATTAGTTTTTCACCAAAATAAACTGCACTCTGAAAAAACTAATCCTTGGATATATTTTATTATGGTCGATTTATGCTTGAACTTAGTTCAATAATTAAATTAAATTTTTAATAAAATCCCAAAAAATTTCTTTTGCAAGAAATATATTGCCTTTTCAAAACTAACGCTTAAATATTTCGCAACAGCCATTAGTTAGATTCACGTTTTTGTGGTTTTTTTCATCATGTTTCCCACTTTTCATCATTTAAGACTGGATCTGGATGCTAATTAATATAATTATTACTTAACCTAATGGCCTCGTAGGGAATAAATTTTTAATGCAACGTGATTGGTTGAGCCGGTAGCGATAACGAAACGTATCGATATCGAAAACCTTGAAGCAGACAGGAGAAGGAAGCGACAAGGAAAATTTTTTGTGTCAACAAGAGTTCCTTTGGTCAAATCCAGAGGAAAAGTTGCGTCTGAAACATAGCCTAGGGACAAATTCCACACAAAAAATAAGTACTCTATTCCCTGTTCAACGCGTTCTCCAAGCGTTATCGGAAGTTTTGCTGAATCAGGCACTTGAAAGTAGCTCGCCGTAACACCTAAAAATGTCCCTAATTGAGGTTTGTATGAGATATTTTCGAAGTAAATACTTTCTTTTGTACTTTTAAGAGTGTTTTTAATTGATATTATGTTGTGTAAGGGCTTAATTCGGTACTCGGGTGTTACTCTGATTGTATACTTGTGTTACAGAAGTTTGAGAAAGCTGCGGAGCAAGTCACTAAGCTGAAAACTAAACCAACTGATGAAGAGTTACTTGAATTATATGGATTTTATAAACAAGCTACTGTGGGAGACTGCAACACAAGTAAGTTTATCTCTTATCAGATCTTGAAATCTTATGAAAAATATGGGGTCGTGGCGGCATTTTCAACAAATTTGTTCAATTTAACTAATAATTTCTTGTTGAAGGCCATGAAAGTTTATTTTAGAGTTGGCATTTTATTAGTTCAACTGTTGTTTGCATTGAAATGTATAAAGCTCTTACATTATGATTTGTAAGACAGTTAATTTCAACACTTTTGGGAATTAATTTTGAAATAAAACTGAAATTATAGGTCAGATTTTGCAGCTTTACATTCTGATTAAATTTGAATATTCAAATTGTTTCTTTCATTAAAATTTAACTAAAATAATATAGAATAATTAACTAAAATAATATAGAATAATAATTAGAATAATAATATTAATAATTTTAAATATAGATCTTCTAAAAAACGAGCCATATTCAAATGCATATATGGATTTTATGTATGACAAGGGTTTCAAATCTTGTTTAAATATTCGAACTAGAGTAACAGAGAAATCGGAAAGTTGCATTGACCATATTTTTATCAAAACCAAAACATTTCTTGTTAAAACTGGTTGTCTTTTAAACAGTTTAACCGATCATTATCCAATAGTTTGCAAATTAAGTACTGTAAAGTCAAAAAATTCTGAAGAAAATAATGTGCGTAAATCAAATTGTTGTATAGATTATAGAAAATTTGAGGCCCTTGTCAGCAGTGTTGATTTTAAAAATTCTTTAGGATATATTGATGATTATGCATCTTTTGATAATTTAGTGCTTGAAGTTTATAAGAACTCAACTTACAATATTTCTCGTCCTAAAATAAGAAAAAAGAAAAATGGTTGGATAACAACAGAAATTGTAAGTTTGATTAATGAAAAAGAAAAATTGTATCGTAAATTTAGAAAGAATATTTATGACATAAGTACAAAATGTCGTTACAAGGAGGCTACCAATAAACTAAAAAAACAAATCAAATTAGCTAAAACAAGTTACTATTGTAGTGAGTTTTCAAAATGCAGTAAAAATAGGCAAAAAGAGTGGAATCTTATAAATAATATTTTGGGCAAAAATAACAAAAAAAGTATCATTCCTAGTAGTACTACAAATTATAAAATTTTGGCAGATAACTTCAACCATTTCTTTGTTAACGTTGCAAACTCTAAACGGGATGATCATGCCTTTTCAATTACTACTACGTATTCAAATGTCAATTCTTTTTATCTTTATGATGCAAGCATACAAGAAATCAATAATGTTTTGAATTCAATATCTGAAAACAAAGCTGTTGGTTATGATAAACTCCCTATTAAACTATATAAATTGATTTTAAGGCATAATCCTAGTGAGTTTACAAGAATAATAAACAACTTGTTAAAAGATGGAAATTTTCCAGACAGTTTGAAATTAGCAGTTGTTACCCCAATTTTTAAATCTGGAGATCAAGAAAATTTAACAAATTATAGACCGATATCTATTTTACCAATATTTTCTAAAATTATTGAAAAACTTATGAGAGATAAATTAACTTGTTTTTTGGACTCAACTAGTTTCATTGCTAAAAATCAATTTGGCTTTAAAAAGGGATTTTGCACCGAAAATGCTTTACATAAGTTTTCTACCTTAATTTATAATAACATTAATAATAACTTAAAAACTGTTGCAATTTTCATTGATATATCAAAGGCTTTCGATTCAATAAACCATGATATTTTATTTGAAAAATTATCAAGGGCAGGTATTAGAGGTGTGCAGCTATTGTGGTTTAAATCATATCTCAAAAATAGAAAGCAATGTGTAAAACTTGGTGATACTTTAAGTGACTTCGAATTAATAAAGAAGGGAGTACCTCAGGGCTCTATTTTGGGCCCGTTACTATTTCTGATATATATAAATGATTTATGTAACCTAAAACTATATGGTGATATTTTATCTTATGCAGATGATACTGTTTTAGTATATTCTGCTGAAGATCATAATACCTTAGAAAGACAAATAAATTTAGATCTACTAAAACTTAAAGATTGGTTTCTAAAAAATGATTTGTCAATAAATAGTAACAAAACGAAATATATTAACTTCAGTTTAATTTACAGAAATAGTTTAGATCTTAATATAAAATATCATGATTGTTCAAATATTGTTAATAATTGTAATTGTCGGAACCTTGAACGAGTAAGTAGCTTTAAATATTTAGGATTACACATCGACCAAAACTTAAAATATGCATCACACATAGAATTTTTAATAAATAAACTCAATTATTATTTATTTATCTTTTATCACTTGAAAAATTATGTAGATAGATCCTTTTTAAAAATCTTATACTATTCATGGATACAATCTATTTTACAATATGGAATTATTTTTTGGGGGGGTGATTATTTGACAAATTTGCTACCTTTAATAAACTTACAAAAAAGATTACTTAGATATTTAAATAATGATCATCTTTTCTCCATAAAGAAACTTTTTTACTATAGAACATTAATTTATATTCATAACAACTTTATTTCGTTTGAAAGCTCTAATATCAATTATAATCTTAGAAAACCTCCTCTTCTAAACATACCGAAACCAAACAAAGAAATTCTTCATAAAAGTTTTATCTACCAGGGTCCTTTCTACTATAACAAATTACCTACACAATTGACTACAAACTCCAATAAATTTTCTTTTAAAAGGGAATTATTCAATTTTTTATTAAACTTAGATGAACTTATCTTTTCGTGATTAACATTTCACCTTTTGCCTATTTATTTCTCCGCCCAAGATCTTTATCCAGTGTCTTTATATATATGTTTTTTTCGAGGTGTGTTTTATATTCTTTCATTTTAAATTGGGTTGTATTTTGTGTGGAGCCATATGGATATTGTTATTTTCTGGGCTGTCCTCTTGCCAAATTATTTATTTTTGTATTTTTACATTTATGTACTTAATTTTTTTTCTCTCTTTTTTTTCTTTATATATAAGTGTTTCATAGTAGTTTTTTGTTTCACTTGGAAGGGCCAATTTGGCCCCTTAGTGAGCAATATGTTTTTTTTTCTTTTTACTATTTCCTTTCCTTTTAATGTTTTGTATTTTGTAAATGTTTCAGAAAAAAAAAATTATTATTATTATTATTATTATTATTATTAAAAAAAAAAAACTATGCTAAAATCTGGCATCAAATATTATTGATCATGCGAAATTTATAACATGTTCTAACTATATGGATTAAAATAAAGATTACAATTGTGTTATCTATCCCGTAAAAAATGCAAAGCTGTTAAGGACATTAACTTGTTAGTTTCAATTTGCAGCAATGTTTCTGATCTTTGGCATCTAAAACTGCTTGATAATTTTTAGAGGGATAAATAACAGTAACTTATAAGTACCTAAATAAAATCACTTGCAAGTAATGCTGTAATGCAGGGTAAAACACTTTTCAATTCTCAAAATCGATCGTCGATAAATCTCGCGTCAACTTTTTAAGTCAGAAATTACATGTTTTTTTTTAAGTTTGAGAAAGGAATAATACCCCTCGGATAAGATACTGTGGTAATTTTTTGGCGGAATAATGTCCTTTTCCCCCACATCATTAATAATGGAAAAGTTTTAAGTGCTGTGAAGCACTAAATGCAATCAAATTGGATAGAAAATTATTTTTAAAGGTTGTAGGTAAATCTCACTTGGGGGAGGGGGGGTCCAGCAAAATCTCAACAAGGGGGAAGGGGGGTCCAGATTTTGGAAAAAAACACCTCACGTAATTTATGGATGTCCCCTGTTGGGGAGGCAAAGATCCAAAAACTTAGAACCACCTTAACTTTTCAAAAACAGCAAAGTTATTGTCATCAACTAACTTTAGAAATACCTTATCATAACCTTTTTCATAAAAGTATGAAGTCTAAAATCAAAATAGTGAAAGAATTTTTCAAAAATCTGTGAATTTAAAGTAATTTAGTGGTTTATAACCATGGGCGTAGCCAAGGGGGGGCAGGGAGGGGCAGCTGCCCCCCCTAAGTCTCAAATAATTAACTGTTACTTTACTTTTAGTTAGTTAATAAAACCCAGTATTTTAGGGTCAAATTTTAAAACATTTTCTGGGGGAGGACCCCCAGACCCCCCTATAGTATTTAAACCTTTATTATTCACACTTTTTTTAAGTAACTTCATTACAATCAAAATTCTACCCAAAAATGTAAGTCCAAATTTGGGCTTACGCATACCAAAAAGTAGTTTACAACCCTGTTCTTAGGGGAAAATTTACGAAATTTTCTGGGGGAGGACCCCCAGACCCCTCGTTGAAACTTGACGGACCTCTCTCACGGGGCTTTAAATTCGTTCTCCACAAACATAAAAAAAGTGACCCTCCTTGCCCCCCCCTAAGCTAAACCCTGGCTACGCCCATGTTTATAACCATAGCTCCATTTCCCACAGACTACTCCTTTGACTTATGTATAGTACTATCATGCAGATAATAAGTAATTCTCTATAATAAATCTTAAATAGGACATTGCATTACTGCTTTTTCTTATAGTTTGTCACTAAATCAAAAATAAAATTATACTTATTGTAAAACTCTTCATTTTTTTGTCTAGTTAATATTAATAGCTTAATATAGTTAAAATACTTATGGGGGAATTCACTATTACAAGAGAATTAAGAGCTAAGTCTTATGGTTCACCCTGTTTTATGGTAATTTTATTTGTGCTAATAGGTCCTTATCTTTCTCAGGTCGACCTGGTATGTTTGATTTGAAAGGAAAAGCTAAATGGGATGCTTGGAACTCTAAAAAAGGTAATTTCACTGAGTTTCAAAAGTGGAGATAAGGTTAATTTTTTATCTTTTTATTTAGACTCTTTTAAGAACAGTTATAATTCCTATTTAACATTTTTACAATCCAAACATGGGTATAATGGACAATTCCCATACTTTTAAAAAAATCAATTTTTTTAGAAAACATAGCTTTAATTTCAAAACTCTATATTGAAAGTTTTTTAGACATTTGAAAATAAAAATAGCTGAATTTGAATGCTCTTGAAACACTTGTGATATAATTTGATACTATATAATACTAAGAATCGCTGAATCGTCTTGATTGGCTGTTTGTTCTGTTGTTTGTACCAACTGACTTCACACAACTATTTGTGAGGTAGCAGCCATTTCCATGACTTTTTTTAAAAGAAACTTTTAAAATTAAATAAATAAAAATTACAACAAAATTTCTTAACCATCTATCAAATAAAACAATGGGAATTGTCCATTAGATGAAACCCCTAAGTAGGGATAACAGGCAATCACTGAAAACTCTGAAATCCTCTTTTATCATTGAGGGAAAAAATAAAAAATTCTGAAAAAGTTAGGGGAAGTGCCAGCTTTTGTTTCCTTATTAACCTTCCAGTAGGTGCGCTTTTTAAAGAGAAAGAAAAGGACGCTTTAATCTCCTATATACACAATCAGAATGTATATTTTCAACCATAACACGTTTTGAAACCGCTGTGATCTGTTAATGGTTAAAATGAGTGTTTCATTTAAAAATAATTGAATCATTAGATGATCAAATTCAACCTAAATATCTCCAATATATGCCCGCCGGCTGGAAGGTTAATAAATGTATCACAAGAGAGTGTACTTATCTTTTGAGGAAATGATGCTCAAATTTATACCACTACTAGTATTTCATTTCAAATGAAATTGTGAAGTTATTGTTATAGGCTACAATTTAAGAGGAAATATAGATTTTGTTGATTAACTGATCATTGTTTCAAAGAAAGAAGGATGTCTTTTTGAAATCTTTCGAAAAGCAAGTCATTCTATTTAAAGTTTTATGCTCATCTGCTTACGATTTAAATATTGAGCAAACGGCAAAATTGGGTTCTTATTTTTTGTATTACCCAGTCGACTATCAGTTTCGGCAGTTTAGTAATCGACTTTGGCTTTATTTTTTTTCAGTGCTACAGTCAATTGGATGATACAGAAGTACCCATAATTATTTTCTGAACAATTTTTTAAAAATATCGCTAAATTTTATTTTTTTAATCTTAATTTTTACCTTTAGCAGTCTTAATCATACATACAATGAATGACATTCTATTTATATATTAGTCTAAACATCTCAGAAAGAGAAGGGGCAAAACCAAAATTAATAAAATTGAAATTTAACATGGATTTTTTTCACATAGGGTCAATTCCACGCAAAAGTGGACATGAGAATATGTTTATAATTTCATTTAATAAATATTTTTTGGTTTTAACCGATAGACACTGACCAAATTTTAAAAAATAACAAAAAAAAATTAAAAATATTTTGAGTTCATATAGTTTTTATAGTTAATTACTTTGACTAAAATTGAAAATGATATATCGATATATATGTCACTTTGTCATGTCTGTCACAATTTTAAAAATTATTATAGAAAAATCTTCCATAAAATTTGGAAATTTCAGTGTTTTTACTGAACTTCACCTTGATATATAAAGTTGTAAAAAATTCTTTGGACATGAAATACATCGTCGCTTAAGGCGCAAAATGACATAACTGACATTTTGGCCATTTTGAGTTATGCATCAATCTTTATGCAAATCCCGGCCCCGGATCACCTGGCACCAACGATTTTGCGAAAAAATGACTCAAATCGCTGCAATCGTCAATTTTGTCATTTTAGCATAACTGCATTCGTAAGGCAAAATGACATAATTGCACGCCTTTCATTGATATTGTTAGGGACGCCGCCACAGAGAAGCATTTCATCTCAATCCCCGGTCAAAAAGGCCTAAAATGAAGGTTTAAAACTATAATTATATTATTTTCTTTAATTAATAGCCAAACTGTTTTTTTCATCTCCTGCAAAATAGGGAAAATGCAGTTATGTCATTTTGCGCCTTAAGCGACGACATGCCAAATCAGAGCAATTGAGAAATAATTAAGGGTCTCTCAAACTCGTGTCCTTTTCGTGTCATGTCTGTCACGGCGTATTTTTCTCTCATATACTAAAAGTGTTTTCATTCAGAATAATTATTTTTTGCCATTAAGGAACCTTTCATATATATGCACCAGCACACCAAAAAAAATTAAGATAAGTTAATATTAAGTACTTATTTAAAGCCAAAATGTAGTCCGATGTCATGTCTGTCACAAAATGGAATTGACCATAGTTGAGATTTGTGGTTGTCTCCATCAATTAATTTAAAAACAGTCGACTCCGCTTAATGTGCTCACGGCTAATGTTATCAATCTGATAATGTTATTGAAAATCAACATCATTCCTAATTTAGTGTAAAATACATTGTTTATTGTGAACAACTCGCCACTTTTGTTATTTAAATTTAAAAAAGGTGAAATTTTATAGAACATCTGGCTCTATTTTTTTCTGAAAAGTCACATTTGCACCATTCTTTGCTTTAATGGTAAGAAAATAAAACATTTGATTCTTCGCATATATTGTAAAAGAACGGTTAGGGGGCGAATCTATGCTTGTGATTGGTAAAAAGATATGACCATCAGCGCCTTGCAGATGTTTCTGATGAGATATTTTCCGTTTACTGGAATTCAGATAGATTTAAGTGGTTTATTGGAGTGGAAGGGGATATATTTTGAAAAATCGAAATCTGGAAGTCGAAAGAAAAATAAGCGATTCTTTCATTTTTATTAACTGGACTATTTTATTTTCCCCTAAAAATTTTTAACAACAAAGTACATAGCCTAAAATTGTTTTAAATACATTAACGGCAATTACATAATTTTGATTTTAAAGCAAACAATCTAGTTATGCTGTTTTTGATATGAAATTGCTTATTGTTATCAATCGGACAATGTTATCAGTTTAATCATGGACAATATTGCGATCACACTAAGCTGAGTCAAATGTAATTGCTTTTAGCTCTTTCAACCCTAAATTAATTGCTAAATCAATTGCTTTTAGCCCTCTCAATCTTTGGGCAACTAGGTCCGAAAGGGTGATGGTGGCCCCAATAAGGCATTTTTCAAAAGAACTAACGCAAATAATACTATAACTTTTTTACAATTGATGATTTTCCCAGTTCTAATTTACTACCTGATGTAAATACTTAACCCTACAGTGCATGATTTTTTAAATTCACTTGAAAATCAAATATGTGACTTCTATTATGGTGTAAATTAGTAAAAAAATGCTAAAAAAAAATTAATTTAATTTTTCTCTACTTTTTATTGGCAAAAAACGTTGTGCTTGTGAAATTAATTTGTGTCTCTTGTGAAATAAATTGTGAAGTGAAATAAAACCAAATGCTCTAAAATTATAAAAAAACAACTTATCTTTCCAGAACATTTTTTGTTCAAGCTGAAAAATTTTTTTATTTTAATTTATATGGTCCTTTTATTTTGGCGTTTTCTGTGTCTTGACTTTCGTCTAACCAGCTACTAACAAATGTCTCAAAATAGTACCCCTGCTGTGATCTACTGGCAGTCTAAAGTGCTAATACAATGAAATGTTATATCTATTGTACTTATTGAATGGTGTTGTCGTTTGGAAATGGAAATTCGAGTAGGAAATGGGGAAAAATGTCGTGGTGCCAAATGGCAACAGTATGCACTGTAGGGTTAAGAAGAACTTTATTGATTTTTTCATGTTATTATCTGGTTGGTAGTTTTTTTACAAGGTTTGTTTCTAATGAAGGTACTTACATTTTCATCCAACAATGATTTTCCCCCTTTTAGGAATGGATCAAAATGAAGCTAAGGAAGCCTATGCTACTAAGGTCAGTCAGCTGGTTGAAATATATGGCCTGAACTGAAAGTATGAAGGAGAATCTTATATGTTTAAATTCCTTGGTTCAAGTTTCACTTGCCTTTTTTGAAACAATTACTGTTTTTGTGAAAAAAAAATAAAAGTTTTATATTTTTATAAAAAAAGTGATTTGAATCGATAACCTAACATGATTTATTTCACTTGAACTTATGAAGATGCAAGTTGTCAATATCAATTTATAAAGCATGTCATTCTCAATAGCTGCTCTGTGAGTACCTCAGGAGTGGTTGGGAAGGTGATAATTTTTGAAAAAAAATTCCTTGTTAAAGATTCTAATGCAAGTTAAAAAATAAAATAGGACAGGTCAAAAACTATGTATGATGTAGTACTTGAAACCAGTATTGTGCAATAACTGTTAAAAACATTTTACTTGTGAAATCAATTATTAGTGAAGTATCTCCCTTAAATATTTTGAAAACTACTTTTGTTTCAAAAAATAAATGTTTTTGTGAAAGAAATTTTCCTTAAAAAATAGTTGCATTAATATCCAGTATCTTACAGGGTATCAAAAATTTTAAACAGGAATGAGGAATAAATTCAAATTTTGTGTTCTTGATTAGTTTTTATACACCTATTTACTTTTAAAAAGTATTATCAAGCACGAAAAGTTCTAAAATGTCAAACCTTTAGTAAGTCATTGGTTTTGATGCATTGAAGTTATAAAGGTATTAAAAGTATGTTTTACTCAGTTAACCCATTATGGACGGAAAAGTTACCATGAGACACTTTATATTTTACTGCCCCAGGTCATAAATAGTTTAAATGAATAACAGTCTCTAAAGTATATATTTCTTTGATGCAGTTTAAGTGGTGAAATCACTGTTTGAATGAGAATGTTTTTCCTCTTTATGGTGGTTATCTATTTCAATCACAAATAAAGGATAATTAATTATTACTATTTTATTAATAACTAGCAAAATATCATAATCTATCAAAATACTAATTAATTTGAGAACAAAATTGTTAATAATTATCTGTACAAATACAAATTAAGTCGACCAACTACAGGCGTAAGCCCAGCAAGGTTGGTCCAGTCTTTTTAACCCAAACTACCAGAATCCCAGTATCTGTCAATTTTCCCCTTGAACTCGTTTACCCCACTTGAATTTACGATTGTTTCAGGCAACGCATTCCATCTATCCACTACCCTATTAAAAAAATAATGCTTTCTACAATCCGTCTTAAATTTTACTTTATTCAATTTGAAATTGTGACCCCTTGTTCTATTAAATTATATTAATATAATTATATTAATGTATTAAATAGAAAATTAAGTACGATTTTTCTAAGATTCAATTCCTTCAGAAATATTTAGAACCCTAGTTGTGTGTTCAAAATATTCAAGAATCACACATAGCTACAGGGTTACACACCACCTACCAATAGCAGGCGTTAATAAAACAAAAAAGGCCTTTTTTAAGCTAGAATTAGAAAAAAATATTTATTTACATTGATATACATACATAATGCACATTATTTCCTAAATCTTTTAAATAGAGGATGTCTACTTCCCTCGCGCTTCAGTTTGTATTCCATGTAGACTGCATCATCAGCTCCAGACAGTGAACTCATGCTTCCAACACGACGGGACACCTGCAGAAGGAAATGAAAATTTTAGATTTTTAAAAACATAACTTTAATTAGGGGTAGCTGGGCAATTCCACTGACTGACAATTTTTAAGAAAAACACTTAGTATTTTGTAATTTTCTTCCCAAAAATAAATTTTAAAAATTTTTTTCACCCAGTTTATTGCTTTGTTGTTAGCTAAATCTAATGGCATAATTAAATTTTAAAAGTATGTTTTTATTTATTTTTTTAAAAAATTTAAAGAATGTGGTAACTGACTGACATAAATGTTTTATAAATGTCAGTCAGTTACCATATATAACATACTTGTGAACTTTGTGTGAAGTAACTAGCTTAAAGTGTTAAAATTATTAGGCAAAGCTGAAAACCCTGTAAATGTATATGGGGGAAATTTGTTCCCTGTAGCCACTCTGTTAAAGCTAAATTGTGAAGTTCATTAAGGTGACCATTAGAGATGGAAAATTTCCGGAAATTTTGGGAAGGCAGAAAAAAACCAGAAAAAAAAACGGTTTTTTTCCGGAAAAATTGGAAAAGTGGGAAAAATTGACCTATTTTGCATATAAAAGAGAAGTTTTTGTATACATATTTTTTGGAAACTAAATAATCATTCATTGTACAATAAATAAATCATTAGTAAAATAAAATATATTATAAATTAAAATATAAATTAATCATAAAAATTATTTTATAATACTTTCAAAATAAAATTTCAATTTTTCAAGTAAAAATAAAACCATTTCATAAAAACATGGGTTATATTATATGGTTCAAATTTTATTTTAAAAGTACTGGATTTAATAATTGTTTATAAAATTATCAAATTTATCATAATTGTGCATTGTGCAACTGTTCTGGGTTCATTAATATAATTTTGAATGCACATTTTTGTTCATGTAGAAAAATAGCCAGTAATACTTAGATGTACATTAAAATTAGTTTATCACTTGCAGCTCTTACATTTTTTAAGTTAAATGTTTTCATGTGTGACATTAAATATTTGAAGAAAAAGCATTGCAAAGTAACTGTAATATGTTTCCGAAATTTTTTTTATTACACTAGGGGGCTCTGCCCCCTGCTCGCTATCGCTCACCAACCCCCGGAACTGCTTCGCAGTTCTTTGAAGATCGCTTCGCGATCTTAGCGGGCAGAGCTCGCTTGTTTCATCTCAACTATCCAGTAAAACCTGGAACTTGTCGGCTTAGTTTATGATCATTTAAAATCGAAACTTTTTATCTCTCGAACTTATCAATAACTTAATTCGGACCATAACTACAAAAATATCAAAATAAAACTGCAACTGAAATATCCTTGTTTTAACTTGTCAATAATTTAATCGAAATGTTTTTTAAAATATCCAGCAAGTCTACTAATTATCATCGACTATCTTAGAGAAAAAAGCATGCCATTAATATCTTTTTAATTTATAAAATGCACGTGTATCTAGTGAATTGTTGGAAATGAAAGAAATCAGACTCGCATAAAAATCGGCTGTTTCTCTAGTGAACGACCAGAAAGAGATGAAAAAATTGAAACTTTGAATCTTAATAACTCTAAAAATAATTCGAATTTTTTAAAAAATGAAACGCCAATCTTTTTATAAAAAATAATTGTATATGTGTTTATAATATCATATTTCTACTGTGATTAGTTTTTCTGTTATAACTAAAAAACCGAAAAAGGGTAAAAAATTTCGAAACTTTAGAATTTAATTACTCCAAAAATAATTCGAAATTCGAAAAAAGGGCGACGAGGTGCAAAACTTCATACCTAAGAGTATGTGTCTGCAAAAAATCATGTTTCTGCTGTGAATAGATTTTGCTGGAGGCGAACTCGCAGCAGAAAAAAATAATTTTCGACTTTGACATTAAATAACTCCAAAACTAATTATCTAATTAATTAGGTTTGGGAATTGAAATGACCATCATGCATTTGTCTACCAATGGTCAAAATTTCATAATATTCCTTCACATAGTTTTTGCGTAGTGATAGTTCAAAGTGTTCAAAAATAAAATTTTCTAAATCAGCGGTGACGGCGGCGGTCACTGTTACTTTTTTTTAATATAGAGAGAAACTTAAAAATTTTCAGTTTTTCCTGAGTGGAATCCAACTTTTTTGGGAAAAAAATGCTTAATATATGGTTGAAACTTAATTTTTAAGTATTTTATAAGAATATCATCTAAAACATTCTTAATTGATATCGGTAAAATAGTTCTGTAAAAAATATTTGAAATTAACATTTCAATTTTTCCGGAAAGAAATAAACCCTTCGGAAAAAAACCTGAAAAAAAAACGTTTTTTTTTTCCCAAAGTTTCCGGTTTTTTTCCGGCCATTCCCATCTCTAGTGACCATACGATTTTAGTTTTAAAAAAAAACTTACTTGAGATTTGCCACCAGCAAATTCAGCCGGTAACTTTTCATCTTCTGCGTCAGCATCATTGGCTGCCAAGACTTGCTGAAGCAGCTGAGTCTGTTCATCTCTATTTTTATACAACAGATCTTCTTGCTAAATATCAGGGGGAAAAAAGTGGTTGAAATAAATGCTATATATATATAAACAAATGAAACACTAAGAGCAGAGTCAAAAATATCTTATCAGTATCCCATCTGAAATAGAATATCTGATTAGTTTAGCAATCTTGTATCATTTAACATGCTAAAACACTGGATAAGAGTCTTGATTTCAAAGCTATAGCATGAATAATCATCTGTTGATGTTGTAGAAAAATAGCATAATGGGATAAATTATTTTCAATGGGAAGGGTTATTATCAATGCTAGAGCAGATTTGGATACTATAGACACAACTGCATCAAGTATAGAAAACTAAGATTTTGCTGAAGTTTTAAAAAAAATTTCTTTTAATAAATGAATTGTTATAGACAGTTGGATATTGCTGGCCATGACCTCACCAGGGGAAATTTTCATTTTAGACTTCCTTATTAAACATGAAAAAAAAATTTAAAAAATTATGAATAATATTCCCTGTCAAAAATAATACACTAATTAAATGGGCCCATTTAAGGACCTTCACAAAATTCTAATAATCAAAAAGGACCCTTCACAAAATTCCTAAGATCAAAAGTGGTTTGAAATTTTTTTTCATAATGTGTTTATATCATTTTAGAATGGAATTTGCCGGATTTTGGGCCCATTATAAAAGTTATGAACGCTGTGCTTATTCTATCAGCCTTTCGTTTTCACAAAATTCCAAAAACAGGACTCTGGCGGAAAAACCGGGATGAACCCCTGCTAACTTGGTTGAGAAAACTACTATTGGTATATTGAAAAGTAAAACTAATGATACATAACTTAAGTTAAATCATGATCAATAAAACCTAGTGAGATTTTGTTTGTTTGCATATATTAACACTGCTAATAGGAATTAAAGGTGTACGTAACAGCCATCTTTAAAAAAAATAAACACTGATAAATAAATAGAATTCTTATCCCTTTGAATTAAAAATGCCAAGTATATATACTATACCTCATCCATTCCAGCCAACTTTGTGATAACTTTATAACTGTATCCTTGGTTTACAAGAAATCTTTGTCGTTTTCTTGAATAATGCATTTCCATCGTGTCTTGAGATACAAGTGTGTAGAAGAAAGCATTATACTCTTCTGCATAAGCTCCTAAAATATAAGTTAACAGTTATAGTTAAACATTATTTATGTCCAGAAAGCAGTTTATGAATACAGCCACCCGACATTTATCACCAAAAGAATGGGCAATACCAGCATTTTTTGAAAACAAAATTACAGATTTTTATCAATATTAAAATCGGGGTTCATACTCTATCTAACATATTAAAATTCAGGAGTAAATTACAAAAAAAATCAGGAGGTAATGTGAATTATTATTAACCTAAAACAACTTTGCATGTTACAAGTGGAATTAGTTCTGAATGAAGCAAGGGATTGCAAAGGTGGTTAGAATTTCACATTTCAACATAATTTTATCGATTTAAAAACATTATTTCTCCCAAATCGATTGTAACAAACTTTGTTTTGCAATTAGACAGATGTTTTTCAAGAGTAAATGCAGGAGAGAAAATATAGTTTTTAAGAGTTATAAGGGCACTTGGAAAAATAAAGCAAATTTTTTAGGCTTTTTTCAGGAGGCCTGTAAGATTGAGAAACAAGCGATGTGACAAAATGTACCTTTCTTGGCCCTTAAAATTCTTCCCAAGCGCTGAGCTTCCTGTCTTCTGGACCCACCGTGACTGGAAATTTGAATCAAGACATTGGCCTCGGGCAGATCAAATGACGTGTCTGCAACTTTGGACACAAAAATTGTGTTCACTTTAGGATTGTACTTAAAGTTCTGCAGGATTTGCATTCTTTCCGACTGGGATGTCGGACCATAAATGTACGGCCTGTAGGGGGAAAAAAACCTGTTTTAGAGTGAGTAGCAAAAAAGAGGATCAAAGCTATTTTTTATGTCAAATGAAAGAACATAATTATTTCCAAGGTATTTGTGTCATTAAAATTACAGATACCTAAGGAGTTGTTCGGGAATACAGTAGTTAATTTTAGAGGGAACAGGGGAAAATTATTAACCTTGTAGGTATTATTTTAATTTATCTACTTTATAAAATAAATGGAAAGTATCAAAAATTACATGATATAAAAATTATAATCTCAAAAAAGTTGAACATTTTTCAAAGGGTTTGAAAACAATTCTATTCCAACAAAATTTTCAAGTTATAATAAAAAAAAGGGAATTTGTTGCTTGAACTTGGAACAATTATTTTTATACTTGCATCCATATTTTGCAGAGATAACTGAAATAAGCAGAAGGAAAACTACAATTTTCAAAAGTTTTTGAAATAAAAGCTCAATTTAGGAATTTCAAGAGGTGTACAAACTCTGAATTCCTTACTTTATACAGAGACAAACGAAATTCAATTACTGATAACTTCTTAAACAATCTATTAATTTTTAATTATTATTTTCTATTTAAGTTTTGTATATCTGGTTGCAAATTTTGAGTACTAAGCATTGATGCAAGGCCCTCCAATAATATAAAAATATATCTTACCGGTTCATTTTGATGGCATAATGTTTTAAAGCAAACACATTGTCTGAAAAGACAATCACTTTATCGCTTCTCAATTCATGGTATCGTATGAGAAATTGACATGCCCGGAACTTGTTGGGATTCATGACAAAAAGGAGCTGAAACGATTTGAACAAACATGTGAATGTAATAAAACTAACATTCATAATGTAAATATTTAATTCTATAATTTCAAGTTACTTATCAAGTTTTTCCTGTATAAAAAATCTTAATATATAAATGTTTATAATAGTTAGTTAAGAAAAAAATAAGCCTACATTAATGTATCACATCAACATACATCACTATTTCAGTAATAAGTACATCACAATTTCAGTAAGTTTCCACAATTTTTAGTAATACCACAAATAAAATTCAACTATGATATAAATCAACATACCAGTTTTTTGGCTGCTTTGGCAATTAGGTATTCTCTGTAAAATTCTGGAGACATAGGGCACCAGACCTTAAAAAAATAACATATATTTTTAAAACTAGAAAAAGGTATTTATCCACTAAATAGTTCATTAGATACATTAATTGGATTAAAACAAAGGTAATATGGACAACAAAATATAAGTTTATGAATCCAGTGATTGATTGGGTTCATTTAAATTCATAAAAATGGAAGCCAAATATTCAATAATGCTATACAAACTTTCATTAAATTCTAAAACCACATTCTATTTTTTAGGAGTTACATTGACTAGACTGGGTGTTAACAAAAGATATGGAGAGGAAAAGTTTGAACAGAGTTCGAAATTGCAATAATTCGCAGGTCCGAGACCACTGAAAATCGGCTTGGACCACTTTTAGGAGTGTCTTTCAATTATTTACAGGATAAAGAAATATTTTACTTTGGATAATATTTTATACTTTATACTTTTTTATACTTTGGACAAAAGGTACGGGATTCTCAGAATCTTAAGCCCACAAAGCACTCAGTTGCTGTTTTTTTGGATCTGACAAAAGCCTTTGACAGAGTGTGGCGAAACAAATTAATTATCAAGTTATATAGTAGCTTTGGAGTTACAGACAAGGCCCTCTCTTGGATATACGACTTCATGAGGGATAGACAAATTAGAGTTCGATTTAATGGCTCCCTGTCAAAGACTTTCAAACTAAGTCAAGGAGTTCCTCAGGGATCTGTGCTAAGCCCTCTTCTTTTCTCTTTGTTCTTGGCCGGTATCGAAAAAGTAATAACCAAGAGGTGCGAAGTTGGCCTTTTTGCTGACGATATTGTACTTTGGAACTCAGATTCTAGTGTCGGACAGGCGGAATCTATTATAAACCTAACTCTCTCGGAAGTGCTGGAGTTCGCAGATGCACACAAATTGAGATTTAACCCATCTAAGTCCACAGTAAGCTTTTTCACCACTAATCGGCACCTATATAATTATCATCCTAACATTAGAATGAATGGTGTCTCCCTGATTAGTGAAAAACACCCCAGATATCTGGGCTATAGATTGGACCCGGAGCTCTTGAGCAATAAACATATCGAACACCTGGTGGAAAAGAGTAGAAAGAGACTCAACATTCTGAAATTCATATCTGGAAGAGACTGGGGAGCTGAGGCCAATACTCTGAGGACGACCTATACATCACTTATTAGACCGATATTGGAGTATGGAGCCCAAATATATCAATGTGCGTCTCCAACAAACCTTTTGAAACTGGAAAGAGTCCAACTGAGTGCTGCTCGTATAATCACAGGCATGCGTAATACTTGCCCTGCTGATTTAGTTCTATATGAGAGCAACCTTCAGCCTTTAAGTCTTAGAAGAAGCTCCGGACTTGTAAAGTACTTCAATAAACTTTATAGTTACGGGGACCATAATCGAACATCTACATTCCTCAAGAGTTGGACCAACAACCAAAGATTAAGGAGAAATAGTCCATTTTCTCAGATGGAGCTTATGGGCTACTTGGACCGGAGCGTTGAGAGGCACTCCTTGAGGCCAAATATCAACCCACTTGAAGGACTTCCCGGGGTACACTTCCAACCGGAACTAAAGACTCAAACCAGCAAAAAACACGACTGTCATGAACACCTGCTTCAGCTTGCACTAGAGATAATAAATCAAATCCCCCATGGTGATATACAGATATACACCGACGGCAGCAGACGAATTTAATGCTTGCGGCAGTGGAGTTTTTATCAAAACTCCTTCCTCCTCTAAACAACTCAAGTTTAAAAATCCAGAAAAGTCCTCAGTCTTCAGATCCGAGCTTATAGCCATTGAGGAAGGGCTGAAATCAATAAAAGACGAACCATCCTGCCATAATATTTGGATTCTTACAGATAGTCGCAGTGCCATCCAACATCTGATGGACTGGACGAGAATTGGAGACAGAGCTTCACTTGCTATATTGGAAATTTTAAGGGATCTCACACAACAGCGGGATGTTTACTTGCAATGGGTGCCGTCTCATATAGGAGTTGCTGGAAACGAGGCGGCTGATGTCCTGGCCAGAGAGGGTGCTAATGTCCCTTCTGCCCCACGTGCTAATTTGACTTTCCTAGAAATATACTCTAAGAGAAAACTTACGGATCTGCAAGTATGGAAAACACCTCCGTCACATGCCTGGTACAGGAGAAAATCTCCTGGTAGTGCCCTCACCTTTGTGGGCTCTCGTCTTCAACAAACCTGTTTATCTAGATTCTTAAGTGGACATTTAAGGGGCCTTTCTTATGAACAGGGGCAGAGAATCTTTAAGACATGTACCAAATGCAGATCTGACCCAGCCTCTCCCGAGCACATTTTGAGCTGTCTGGATTTTACTTATGACGACGTTTTACTTAAGCCTTTTTTATTTCTGGACTTTCTGAAAGTCTTTGGACTCATGGAGTTGGTCTAGCTTTCGCTAGACCAACTGGAAATTAGAAACAACAACAACAACAGAAATATTTAATGTGATTTTTGCCCCGTTTTTTCTTCTTAAGTTTTTAATTAAATACACCTGAACAAATATCTGCAATAAAACCTTCTGTTTACCTTTGTAAAGAAGTGGAACTAGTAGCACAAGAAATAAAACACTAAACAATATAAGATAGGAAGATTAAACTATACTAGTAGATCAAAAGAAAAGACTTCGACTTGTTCTAAAAAGAAAAGAAAAAAGATTGTACCATTTTTAATTCAGTGTGAAAAGATGTTTTGAATAAAGATACTATTTTTTAACTTTTTTTTTTTAAGACGTTACAGTCTTATATTATTGGTGGCAGCTTTACCGGATGAAAACCCACGGCCTTAATGGAATTTATTTATGGTATATGATGTTTGTTAGTTTTTATAGTTTAATTAGTTGAGATTTTGTTTTTAAGTGTTGAATTTAGGATTTTTGTTGATTTGGAGATTTTGGTTCTGGAGTTGGATTTTTGTTCTGTTTGTGTTGTAAGTTTCAAAGGTGTGGTTAGAAATTTAATTGTTTGAGATTTTGTTTTTAAGTGTCGAATTTAGGATTTTTGTTTATCTGGAGGTTTTTGGTTTGAAAATAATTTGTAGTTGAATTTTAGTGCGTTGTGAGTTTTAGTAATGGCTTTTCTTGCTAAAGGAAGGAAACAAGACCTTATATACCTGGCAGAGGAAATGGGTGAGGTGGTAGAAACTTCAAAAACAGTGCCAGAGATAAAGCAAAAAATAAAGGAAAGTAAGTTTTATGAGGAGGAGGAGGTCAAATTGATGTTGGGGCGAATTATTGCAGATAGAGAGGAGCGTGAAAGACAAGAGCAGGAGAATCAGAGGCTGGAACGAGAAAGAAAATATGAGCTTGAGAGACAAGAGCGGGAGAATCAGAGGCTGGAACGAGAAAGAAGAGAGGAGCTTGAGAGACAAGAACGGGAGAGTCAGAGACAAGAACGTGAAAGAAGAGATGAACAGGAAAGAAGGTTACAGGAAATAGAATTGAAACGTCTGGAGATTGAGGCTAATAGACACTTGACGGAAAGGTCGACTCAGCAATGTAACAGAATTCAACTTGCCCAAATTACTCCTAAGTTTGATGAGAAGCGAGATGAAATGAGTTTATATTTAGTTAATTTTGAGAGGAAAGCTAATATGGCTGGTGTTCCAAAGAAGGACTGGGTCGCTTACTTGTTGAGTGTTTTGCCGGCTGATATATGCAATATGCTGGCAAGAGAATCTCCTGAGGATTCTGAGAATTATGAATTTGTTAAAAGTCTTATACTAAAAAGGTACAAGCTAAATAGTGAAGAGTTGAAACAGTGTTTTTATCGGCATCAAAAATCATCAGAAATGTCTTGGAGACATTATGCCCATGAACTGAATAGCTACTTTTCAGAATGGATAGATGATCTGAAGATCCAGACCCTTCAAGAGCTTAAAGATTTAATTATCACCGAACAACTGAAGTTACGAGTTCCAGCTGAGACTAGAGATCATTTCCTTGGGGAGTGGATCCAATTGAAAACTCCGTATGAACTGGCCGAGAAACTAGATGAATATGAAAGTTTACGTTTTAGTTTTAAAGAACATCAAAGGAATCCAGATTTTGGTAGACAAGGAGTTAATCATAGAGAGAATTCAAGGGATTTCCAGACCCGATTTCAAACAAACAGAGGACACGATAGTGAGAGAACATGGTCGAATAAATTCGAAAGGAGACAGTGCTATGAGTGTGGATCGTATTCACATCTGAGACATCAGTGTGATAAGTTAATAAAGAATTATGATGAAGAAGTGGCTTCAATTTCAAGTGCCCAATTTGGGTTTAAAGATTCCCTGGCGCCTTATACTAGCATAGGGAAGGTAAATGGAGTTAAGATGCCTGTATTGAGAGACACAGGGTCAAGTGTTGATTTGGTTTGCAAGAAACATGTCCGACCATATATGTATACCAACGAAACAGTCTGGATCCGCACGCCGCTAATGGATCATCCAGTCGGCCTACCCTTAGCAGAAGTAGAATTAGATTGTGTTTATGGCCATGTAAAAACAAAAGCTGCTGTTTTAAGGGACTCGCTTGATCAAGGAAGATATATTTTGGGAAATAAGACCGCTGCACTATTCAGAAAAGTGCCGGGAAAAGTAAATGATGACGTCGTTAGAAAAATTCCAGATCAAAGATCTAAGAAGAAAGGGAGAAATACATTCACCGATAAATCAAGTAAAAAAGTTGAATCCGACGTAGGTGCTTTGAGTAGAGGTGGCACTTTTCCAACAATTGAACCTAAATACACTAGCCTTAATTTTGTGAAAGAGTCCTGCAAAGAATTTGCAGAAAAAGAGAATTTGCTATACCACCTAGAAACTTTTCCCTCTTCTATCGTGAAAAGTTGCTCTCGAGGAGGGGAGGAGTCTGTAAAGAAGTGGAACTAGTAGCACAAGAAATAAAACACTAAACAATATAAGATAGGAAGATTAAACTATACTAGTAGATCAAAAGAAAAGACTTCGACTTGTTCTAAAAAGAAAAGAAAAAAGATTGTACCATTTTTAATTCAGTGTGAAAAGATGTTTTGAATAAAGATACTATTTTTTAACTTTTTTTTCTTAAGACGTTACACCTTCATGCACAGGTCATTGATAAGGGTCCACAATATAATATGTTGATATGTGTTCCCAAAATTTCAAGGAACTGTTATTGGGTTCCTTGAATTTTAGGGGCAAGGGTAGGAATAAACAGGACAGGTCTAAATAATTTCAAAAGAAACACTGACCAGTGGATTTTTTTTTCAATTTCTAAGGCTAAGTTTGAACTATGCCTGAAAAAGGCAGTAACCTTGCGAATAAAGCTCCATTAAATGTAATAAAATATATTTTAAATTTTCTAAGCAACTTGCCATGAAAAGGTTAGTACAGGCTTGGGGAACATAAAACTATGGAAGCCAAACCACTAATCAGCACTGCCATGTTTTAAACACTAACGGCCGTATTCACCGGTAACCTGACCGGCGGTTTGGTCAGGAAACCATGGTTACAGCCTCCGATTGGTGGAAGGAAAATATTGAATTATTTTTCTACCAATCAGAGGCTGTAACCATGGTTTCCTGACCAGATCACAGGTCAGGTTACTGGTGAATACGGCCGTAAGTGTGTGAAGTGTTGTTTCTGTACATGAGCATAATCAACTGCTTGGTTTCAACAAAACATTCGCAATTATTATTCTCAGCTATGAAATTGTCCAGCATCATCCAGTGACTTGAAAAATTTACTACACTTAACTAAATTTACTTTAATTTAATTATATTTAAATTTACTGTACTTAACTAAAGAAGCTGATAAGTGGTTTTGGGTAATACTGATGTTACATCTCACTTATCGAACTAATTAATAAATTATTCCAATGAATCACGTAAAAAACCCTATAAGTTATAAAATAAAAATGCTAACCTCGGCACACTGTACTTTAGCAATGTAGCCGCCATTTTGCAATTCAAGCCAGTTTGCTTCATACAGTTTAGGACCAATCAAAAAGTTCAAGTCTTGAATCTTGTCGTCCTCTCTAACAAGAGTAGCAGTAAGTCCCAGTTTACAATGAGCTTGAACTATAGTAAGAACTCTTCTAAACATTTTCGCTGGAATAGTGTGTACCTCTGAAAATAATTAAATTCAAGATTAATCAATTTCTAAAATTTGATGATTTGAACTATGCTATAAAAAACTATGAAAAGATTTAAAATAATCATACCATCTAGAAGCATAAGGCCCCATTCTTGGTCTTTAAGCCAATTCATAACTTGTTCCGCCTCCCATGATCTTTTCTGAGTGTGAGTTATCATGGAATAAGTTGTTACGCAAATTCCACATCCTATGTAAGACAAAAAGCTTTAACTTGCTATGCAATAGTGTGCTTACCTATTAACATGTAATTCTTCTATTTTAAACAACCTTTCTGTTCTCAAACAATTTACCTTCACCTTCAAACATTTGAATTGATTTCAAAGAACCTTTTAGAGCAGTCTCAAATAAGTTAATACTTCTCTAACTAACACATATCAAATTGAAAACCCAAATATCTGTAAAGAAGTGATCCATGATGTATGAAATGATGGTGTTCTTTGATGATCTTGAAATCATTTTCCTTAACCCACTGACTGAGAATCCCGCGGTTTCCACGGGCAACTCAAATGTAACAAAATATGCGCATCCTGCAATTTTTTTTGTTTTTCTTCCTTTTTGGAGGAGCGCATCTTGTATTTTCCCGTTAAACCACTGAAATAAATTTAACACAGTATTAGACGCTTGATTTTCGTTTTGGTCAACAAATGTTGTTAGTTGTCCACTAAATTGCGTCATTTGAAGAAATTTGCGGTATTGCTGCTCAAACTTCACTTTGCCGGGTTCTTTTTATTAGAAATGGCTGGTAGAAAATGTTCAGCTATTGACAGAGTGCATATTCAGGATGACTTATCAGATTCTGAAAGCGATTTTAGATTTGATAGTGATAAAGATTTTTTGGACTGCACCTCATACGGTCTAATCATGATTCAATAAACTAGCTTAGTAAACTAGATAGAAATTAACTGCAACTGAATTAACATGTGTCCTAATTATAACTATATGGAACATCGATATTCCGATATTCGAACATCGATATTCTGATATTCGAACATCCATGTTTTGAAATAACAACTTTTAAGGGCTCGGAATCATAATTTTTTACATCACCGTATAGTATTATATGACTTTTAAGGGGACCGAATAAAAATATATTACATCCCCACATCGGCGGCCACATATGGTGTGATATAGGGGGTCATATGAAACATTGATATTCGAACATCTGTTTTGATAGATAGACTTTTAAGGGCCCGGAATCAAAATTTTTTACAATACTATATAACATTAAATGACTTTTAAGCATCGTGTGGTGACTATGTGCTTTGAATAGGTTGGTAGTTTAAAATATTCTGCATCCTCTTTCATAAAAACGACCATTTATAAGTTTTAACTAATACTTAACTTACCCATTGGCTTATCCTTAGCATCTGAAGTAAAGCGACAAATCATACTGTCATCAGCAGTTGACCACATCTTGAACTAAAACAGAAAAGTTGTTTAGCAAATGTGCTTTTTAAAAAACATCTAAGATCATAAAGCACATTTAACATAAAGTAATTCAACAAACCTGAGTTTTCCATTGTTCTACTGATACACCAGAATTACACAACACCAAGCAGCGTTTTCTGACTGTGCAACAAGCAGTAACTCCCACTAAAGATTTACCAGCACCTACAATAAAAAAACATTAACAGATGTGGAGGATTCGCCCCGCTCGTGCCGCTTCCTAAAATACAGTGCACTCTCTGTATATTATATTTCCCTCCCGCGGGAAAAGCTGTTAAATAACTCAACGTGCGGTAGCGCGCCAGAACTTGAGATATTCTCTGAGGAAGAAGCGCGGCTGCAGTCGGCTTTTGCGAAAGCACCTATATGTAACTCGATAAGCTAATTAAACCATTTGTTATCTTCTAAGAAAACTGCTTTACTCCTTAATTATCCCTAGACGCCATCCCACACAGATGCTAAAAAAATTTTGGGGGTCCAATAGTCCTTTGGTTTTACATTAAACCTAGTTTATGCTTTCAAAACTATTTAATATATCTTAAGAAATAACATAAAACTCAAGCCTAACTCTGCAATTTCAAATTTAATCTTTATCAACAAAGTAAAGGCAGTAGTTTAAATTAAAATGGTTATTGGTATAGGAGTTAAAGAAAACTAGGATCCTGACCTACCCTGTAAACATTGGTGAGATGAGTTAAGAGAGTTCTTGGACTAAAAACAACATCTGATGGGGGATTTACACTGCTCGGACAAAAGAGACCAAAACAACATTTTGTAGAACGACAGACTGCCAAAAGATGGCACTAGAATCACAGCGACATATTCGGTTTTCTACCATCTCGCGGAAGTCCGTTGCTCGCTTATCCTACAGTCCCTTTCAAGTGACTTCATACCAAAACGAATACTTAACTTTTTATTTGAAATCAAAATATCAAGCCTATATATTCACAAGTAGCCTAAATAATTAACTGAGGCTGATAAAAAAAATTTTTCACTGTTGAAGTACTGATGAATTTTGCCATTTTAACTAGATGGCAACACATATGCTTAGTTAAAAGATTTCATAACTTATTTTTACTTAATTAATCAGAACACTCTGATTATGCAACAGCCCTTGAATTGCAAGGAAGCACAAAATTGATAATTTTTACATTTCAACTAGAGAAATTCAGACATCCCGAAACTTAATCTTTCCGTACCGCCGCAAGAAAATGGCTGCTCAGTGATCGCAGTTAAGTTGCAGCGATTTTTTCCCAGCGACCGTTTTTGAGGCCTCCTATTGGTTCTTTTGAAAAAAAATTTTGCCTGTCGTGTCGCAAATCGCTGATGTGGCTCTTGCAGCAATGGTGTAAATCCGCCATGAGTGATGACATTCTTGCAGCAGGAATGGATTACCCATATTAAAAATATCCTTATACCCTCACATCATGGTGTCTGGTTCACATTTTAATATTATTTCCATATTAAAATTATAAAATATTAAATTCCTTTGAATTTCAAAAGTTTTTTATGGTATCTTTAAAAAGAGCATAAAATTGTAACCTACCACAAGGAAGCACAATTATTCCAGATCTAGCTCTTCCATTACCAAACATCTTACGCAAACTTTTTTCTTGATAGGGTCGTAGTATAGCCATAGGCCTGAGATCCATACTGAAAAATATCATTTTTACTAATAACAAACAAATATATTAAAGAATTCCATTTTTCCATGTTCATGACATAAACTGTAAGCTAAGTATGGTCTTATAGCCTACTTTTTATGGCTTGATAAACCTTGTGTGATTAAAAGTTTCTAAAAAGTGAAGTTTACTTAAAAATATATTTTTTGAGTGGAAAAATGCTACACCTATCCCACCGAAGAGGACTTATATTCAGAATCAGCAGTCGCCATAGCAGAACTTATTCAAAAGCACCACTACATCTGATCGATCTCCAGGGACACGACAACAATGCTCAACAAGCTTAAAGCAAGGGGACACAGAGGGACTAGATTTCAATACGGGTAATAGAACAAGGGGTCACAAGGGTTTAAGACGGATAGTAAAATGCATTATTTTTTTAATAGGGTAGTGGATAGATGGAATGCGTTGCCTGAAACAATTGTAAATTCAAGTGGGGTAAACGAGTTCAAGAGGAAAATTGACAGATACTGGGATTCCGGTAGTTTGGGTTACGAAGACTGGACCAACCTTGCTGGGCTTACGCCTGTAGTCGGTCGACTTGATTTGTATTTGTAACTGTTTTTTTACCAATTTACGAAAGTATATAATTAAAAAGACAACATACATAAGTTATAAATTTGTAAACTGTGTCAATTCTTAATTGAAATTACAATGGATAAAATATATGCTTTGAAAAAAGAATACATTTAAGTGATACTGCTTTATTGTTAAATTATAACTATTCTCAATTTTACAGACAAGAGAACTAACTCCCAGAGTAAATTTTTAAGCAGCAGTTATTTAAGTTGACAAATTGATTATTAAAAGTCTTTAAGCATGTTTATATTTTTAAAATGATACATACTTTACTTATAATATACTTACTTAATATCTGGATTCACTGAATCATTTTTAAAATCGTATTCAGCAAGCAAGGGATATTCAAGTTCAATACACCTATAAAAAATCCACCATTAATGACAAATCAATAAAATATAATGGTTGTCATGAATAAGAAAATACTTATACCTCTTCTGAAGAACCTCAATCTTTTCTTGATTGATTTCAACTGCAACTGTTTTTAAATCTTCTTTTTCTTCATCTTCTCTTTCTAACTTTTCATAAAAGTTAAAAATGTCATCAGGAACATTTTCAGATTTCTCAGGCACAGGATCTGGAGTTTTGCTGGAGCCAGCACCATTAGCCGCCTAAAGTTAAAAATTACACAAGTGGAAATTAACACTCAATGTAGCATGTTTTAATAACCTAAAATTTTAAACTAATTGATCGGTATAACATGGCTTTTTACAAAAATAATATTTTAGGTCTCTAAAACGAAATGTGTTTTTATTGTTAAAATCAGAAACATTTCATTCAAATATCATAACAAACAAATAAAATTTGCTTGAATCAGTTTTATTGAACACTTTATGACTGTGGCGGTGGCCATAAGCTGGGGCATTAGGGTGTTGCAAAAATCTATGGGAAAAAAATTTTCTTCGAATTTCCCAGATGCCCCCCTCTAAAGTTGTTACAAATACTAAAATATTATTACCTGCAAATTTTCAGGTCTCTAGGCAGATTTTTGACCCCCGCGCCCTTCAAAAGTATGTTTCCCATGTTAAAGTATAGGGAAAATATTGAAAATATCATCATTTTTGGCTCTTTTCAATTTCATGAACCTGAATGCAGTCAATATCGAATTAAAACCTATGCATCCTATTTGGGATATCATAGTCTCAAGATCCTATCGGAAAAACATTCAATAGCACCTACTGGGGGAAGTTCCACGGGGGTTTAAAGCCCGCTTTCACCGAAAAAAGAGGATGCTCGCCGGCGCTTGCGGCGGGAGCTGGATAAAGGCCCCACAATCCCAAAGCTGAGATACAAGGCTATCAGATGATGTCAGCTGAAGTTAAATAAGAAAAATATTCAATAAAACCCCTATGTGTGGCCTTCATCCAACTCCCGTTGCAAGCGCCGGTGAGCATCCTCTTCTTCGGTGAAGGGGCGCTTTAAACCCCCGTAGAACTTCCCCCCAGTAGGTGCTATTGAATGTTTTTCGGATAGGATCTTGAGACTATGATATCCCAAAGATGATGTATAGGTTTTAATTCGATATTGACTGCATTCAGGCTCATGAAATTGAAAAGAGCCAAAAATGACGATATTTTCAATATTTTCCCTATACTTTAACATGGGAAACATACTTTTGAAGGGTGCGGGGGTCAAAAATCGTCCTAGACCTAAAATTTTGCAGGTAATAATGTTTTAGTATTTGTAACAACTTCAGAGGGGGGCATCTGGGAAATTCGAAAAAAATATTTTTTGCAACACCCTACTGGGGCATGTAGGAAGGGGAAACTCACACCCTAAGTTGGCACTGGAGAAAAGGCTATGATGACTGAATCACACTCGTTGTCATAGCAACCCAGGTTGAGAAACCGGTTTCCAGTCGAAAAACCCGCTTGTTGCCGGTTCCACCGTACGGACTGTATTCATTCGCTTCACGATTAAAGATTGATTAATTTAGGTTATTTGATAAAAATCACAATCTAATATAATAAAACTAAGTGTGGGTATATGTGTTTGTCTTTTATACAAATCCACAGTTTACTTCCGATCTGCACCAAACTTGGTATACCTACGTAAAAAAACTTGGGAAAAAACATAGGCTATGTTTCGAAAACTTTTATTGACCCCTTGACCCTTTTTTTGTTCTTTTTATGGTCATTTTGCTGAAATAGCTTTATTTCTCCTCCAAAAGAGATCTGTTCACCCCATTGTTACAAAGAAAATTTAATGCTAAACAACAATTTTTTAATAGAAACACTAGGTACAAATCTATTTAAAAATTATATTAATATTTTAAAAATCTATTTCAATGAAATTTAAAAGTTATGTATAGTTAAACATATTTTTATTTGACAGATTATCTAATTTTTATATTTTAAAAGCTTTATGGAATATCATTGTTGTTAAAATAGTGTCCATGGAAACGAGGATGTAAAATCAAAAAGTGATAATATTTTAACTTTTAAGAAAGTTGGTTAACAAACCAAAAACCATTAAAACTCCCTTTCAACTAGAAAATATTGATTTTTTTCTTAAATTTCAAAATGGAATAAGCTTTAGTTATTGAATTATTTTACCGAAAACTTTAATTCCTGAAGATATAATTAATCAAGGGATCTAAGCAATTTTAAATACTTTTTAGATTAATTTTTCCAATGTAAATGTGGAAATCATTCAAAAATTATATTGCTTGAGAACGGAAGGAATTTTAATCCATCTGGGAACACTGGGATAAGAAAAATTACTAAGAACACCGGGATAGGAAAAGTTACCGGGAAGACTGGAGTATGAAAAAGACGCCTAGGATACCGGGATGATTGGTAAATGCTGATTATCTAAAATTAGTGTATTTGGGAAAACTAAAAAATGAGGCGTTTGCTATCAAAACCAGCTTATTCCATTTTTGGAAATTTTACAGGAGAGACAAAAAAACTTCTTACGTCCACAGTTCTAAAGTTAAATATGTTTTTTAAATTTTTAACTGTAGGTAGAATTCGATTAGTTTTTCATTTTCCTTTCAGTTGCATTACCTTGGGCGTAATTACGCTAATTAGGTTAGAATGAGCTGACTTTGATGCAAAAACACGATTTTTCATACTTTTTTCAGTTTTTTTTGTTCAATTAAGTGGTGAAGTAGTTTTTTCCAGTTTATTGGGTTGGAATGAGCTGGGTTTGAGCTATATACCTTCGCCAGGTTATGAAGGATCCTCTAAACTTTCAAAATATGCAAAAAAGTGGATTTCAGAAAAATATGGAATGAGATGTTTTTGATAGCAAACTTCTCAAATAATAAATTTATACTCTTCACCCGTGCAAGGCCGGGCATATCAGCTAGTAAACTATAATCATAGCTGCCAATTCTTCCGGTTTAACCAGGATTTTTTTCTTTTTAATGAGTTTTCCAATTAGTGAGCGAGTTAAAATGTCTTGAACTTGATAAGACAGAATCAGACAATAACAACAGATGAACTGAATAAAAACAAAAAGTTATACAACTTTTTAATAATAACCTTAAATCTCCCGGCTAAATCAAAAGAATTGACAGCTATGTATAATGCATGTTACATTTTTACAAATGTGTCTGGCTATTCTTTATTTTAAATTGCAATACAAACTAGTAATATTTTTTCAGGCAGATTGGTACATCCCCTGCCTTTCCCAGTACTGCCAAGTTAGGGTGGAACGGAGTATAAGTGAGATTTCTTTTATTTTTTAGTTTCACCTGTCATTTTATTTTCAAAAAGAAAATATTGAAAACACAGATCACTAGTGAAAAGATCTATATCAATTACAACTTCTTGGTATTTACCTGAGAAGTAGATGCGTGATCAGTAGTAATCATGCTTCCTATATCAGAAGCATCTCTCTTAAGACGACATTCTTGGATTACAGGGTCTTTTAAAAGCTTTTGCAAGACATCCTGTTGGAAAATAAAACCATAAGCATACAAACAAATCAGTAAGTGTCACAGCAAAAATATCTTGAATAAAAAACAATCATTTTAGAATTAATCAAGTTTTTCATGGGAAATTGGTTCTAAAGGTTCAACGAAGAACCTTTTAAGTGCTTACATTTTAAGCTGTTGACCACGATGCTAATCCAAAGAGCATTACCAAATCTCATACTGTGTCATTGAATCTGACAGCTGCTGAACGGTCGACAGCATAATACATAAGGACCCAGTTTTAAAAGTAAAAATAGTTTAATTGAGTAAATAATAAACATCAATTAACTTTAATTAATAATTAATTAATTTACTTTACTTTAATTAATAAACATCAATTTTTAACTTTAGACAATCATAATGAAATTACTCCAAAATTAATAGTTTTCAAGAATTAATACAGAACATATCTGGCAAAATCAACTTACAGGGAAGGGGCTTTCGATGAAGTATCTATTGTGTTTCAACAAAAGTTTGATCTTTCCATAACTTACAGTACACAGCTAAAATACACAAGATAGAATGTTAGAAATATGAATAACAGAAGGAAATTTGCATGCAAAAGTATAGAATTATTCATATACCTTAATGAACTCTACTATTCCATCAGGAATAGTTGTTTTGCTTAATCTTCTCAAGTACTCAATGATATCATTTGTTTGCAGACCCACAGAAACTGCTGCATATAAGGAATATGCAGTAAGGCGATATTCATGTATGTGTTCAGGGCGACAAACAGGCTGAAAAGGTAATAAAGTAGTAAAAATAAAGCTCTACAACAGAGTGTAAAAAATTTAATCTAAATTTGCTCAACCGTTTTTAAGGATTTTTTCCTTTGAAATTATTATATAAGTTGCTTTATATTTAATAATTTATTAATTAAACTTAAAAATCATATATAAAAATATGTGAGCATAAAAATTTTTTCAATTCATTAACTGTTGTTATGAAATGAAATGGAATGAATGTTGGAATATGAAATAATACCAAAAATTGCAAATTATATACCAGTGGTTCCCAACAGATGGTCCGCGGACCACTGGTGGTCCGTGAGGCCTTCAGAGGTGGTCCGTGAGAAGATTTTAAACTTATCCAAAATATATGTGGATATATAAAAAATAGTTTTCCTAATCACACATTCCAGGAAATAGTAAAAACACCACAAATGCAAAACCATAAGTAAAAATCATACGTTTCATAAATTAAAAATTGTTTAGTTCTCTTTCTCTCCTATGAATCATTTGTTCATTTCTCTTATTTTCCACAGTTTTATTCAACAGTAGTTTATTCCAGAGTAGAAACGGAAATGTGTTGATGTGGAAAAGTGTTGCATCGATTAATTAAAACTGAGAGGCGTTGGGGTGAAGAAAATAAAGAATCGAATGATCGGACTTATACTTGGTTTGATACGAAGCGAAGCGTTGAAAGATACTTCTAACTTGGGGTCTCCAAGAAATCATGGTATGAAAAGAGGAAATTTCTGAGTCTGAGATACAAGTGAAATAGGTTTGTTCGAAGATATGAGAAATTTATTACAGCGAAAATGCGAAAGTTTTTGAACACATAAATTTATTTTGTACTTTAATCACTCCTTTGAAGTAATTATTAGTGAACATGTTAGACTTACCCACCTCGCCTATAGAATATCCTCTGCCAAAACTCACAGTCAGTGCATGTCCAGTTTATTTTTTGTGATCAACACGATTCCTGGTTATCTCATTTGTCCTGCAGTTTAATTTCAAGCTAAGTACTTTCTTTCAAATTTAAATCTACTAATAATATAATATTACCTTTTTTGTAGGTTATGGAAAAAAATATTTTATACTGTTGTTTTTTAAACCACTAACTTGTGTGTAGGTGTGAACCCTTCCAGGGTTAATAGATCCATGAGAGTACACTGGGATGATTGATTAAAACCAACACCATTTCTACTCATCAGAACAATTATGTAATTTGTTAAGTATTATCCTCTTCTATACATACATAAAAGATGAAGAAAGTTACATGGTTATGGTTAAGCCTCTCCTATGTGAATAATTGAAGTTTTTATTTGTAAGGTATATTGCTGAAAAAAAAGAATTTCTCTTATTAAATTTCCTAATTTAGTTTTACGGAATTAAATAAACAAACGTAATTTATAAGGGATTCTATTTTATTTGTTGAATTTCGTGAGAGCTTGATGAAAATGGTTAAATGTCTTTTATAAAAGATATATATTTAAATAATTAGATATAAAATTAATATGTAATGGTTAATTTTTCTCTTAAGTTTAATAGATTATTTGATTTTCTAAGTTCCATTTAGAAACATTGTAAGTCTCGGTTTTCCTTACTTCAGAAAAAAGTCAACATTTTAGACCCTCTACAGAAATTAATGCACTGAAGAAAAGTTAAAATTTTGCAGATACAGTTAGGGATAGAGATGGTCCGCAGAGGTTCAAATTTAAGGGAAGTGGTCCGCAGACATATTTGAGTTGGGAACCACTGGTATATACAGTTATAACAATGACAATCATAAAAGTCTGGCAATATTTGAATATTTAGCATTTAAAGCAGCTTGGTTATATTTAATGGGAAAATTAACAGAAGTGAACCAAAATTTTAGATAGGTCAGTAAAATAAGGTAGAAAAGCTGCTTTTATAACAGCGGTGATAACCCTGATACTATAGTTTTAAGCATGTAATTACAATTAGAAAAATGAATTAAAGCAAGAGCTACCTATAAAGACTTACCTCTGAAATAGCAATCAAGAAGTCATGAGCGTGTTTGTACACAGGAGAAAAAGCTTCAAGAAATATGTGACCATCTGGGGCCTACAAAATGTACATTTGAGGGTATAGAACAGATGCATTTCACAAACGCATTACCACCAAAATGATTTTTACTAAATGGAAAGTAATGAAAATCAACCAAAAAAAGGCTGTGCTTTAGTTTAAATTTTGCATAAATGGGTAATTAATTGTGGCAACTGGATAATTTCATTGCAGCTGGTTTCAAATTATTATATAATCAAACCTAAATCAAAGTCCTTATTATTTTTTTAAAACATCGCTACACCAATTTGAACTTGGAAATGAAGAACTTACAATCGGGACTCACAATTTAAGAAAGCACCATAGAGAGTTGATGCATTTATGCTGGTACAAATTGTTTTACATCAGACCATAGATAAAAATCAAGTAAAACTACTTTGTCACCATGTACAGAAAACAAAGTATTTACACTTACCACCCATAGAGGTCTTGATGCATGATCAAGACGTAGATCCATAACAGCTCTGTAATCTTTAGCACCAAATTCATCCTCTTGAGTAGCCGAAGCAATTTGTTGACTAGCTGCAGCTGGCATAGCATCTACTCAAAAGAGGAAAGAAATTTTAAAAGACAAAGACTGATTTCAAAGAAAGAAAGATTTCAAGTTAAAATAAAAAAATGCTTGTAAAGACACAAAAAGAAATAAATTAAAAAGTAAATTAAGATGCTACATAACAACACCTTCATAATCACATAATTTTCAAGAAAACAGCAGAGAGAGAGCCAATTTTAAATTCGTTTAAGGAAATGTATCAGTGGGTATTTGGGTGGTTTTTATGTATTAACTTGTCGACCATCAGATTTTGCAGCAGCCTATGGGATTAGGTAATGCTCTTTGGATTCAGCTGCACGGTTGACGAGATAATAGGAACGTACCAATTTACCGACTGGATTAAAAAAGGAAGCGAGTTAAAAGAAATTAGAAAATACAAATGAACATACCAGTCTCATTTTCTTCATCCTCAGCTTCTTCTTGATGTCCTTTCTTGAAAAATCCTTTTTTCTTATTCTTTTTGTAGTCTATGAATGAATAATAAGATCAAAATTATTTCACATTGGTCACTTAAAATCATTGATAAACAAGTAACTTAATATGATTGTGGAAAGATAATTTTTATGACCTAAGTAATTAGAAAAAATTTGTTTATTAGCTCACAATCCATCATTAAAGAATAAAAAAAATTTTATGATGATCATCAAATATCCACAAATTTGTAGAGACAGTTTTATGCATAAAATGGTTAGGATTAGAATTTTTTTGGGGGTGTAAAGTCTTAAAGAAAAACAATTAAAAAATTATGTCCTTTCTTCAAAACATTACAACACAATAAAAAGACAGGGTACTACTCCAGAATCCCGGCGCAAGCGATAAAGTCGCCAATAATGATGCAACCAGTGCCAAACGGAATATCACCGATTTTAACCCTTTGCTTGTAAAAAATAACAATGCCATTCCATGAAACTTTTTATTTAAAAATTAAACACTCAAATAAAAATATTTTAAACTATACTTACCATATAAACTAGAAAAACGACGTTTAATTTGCACATAATTTATTTAAAGCTATTAAAATCAGACATGTTTCGAGGGTATACTGAACCCTCTTCGTCAGTGAGATGACGATGTAAGAAAAAAATATACACATGGCTATCAGTAATATATACAGGCAACAACAAGAAACACAGTTACAGTTAATACAGAAGCATATTTAAATTGAAAAGAAAACTATGAAAATACAGAACTGAGAATAACTGTAACTGTGTTTCTTGTTGTTGCCTGTATATATTACTGATAGCCATGTGTATATTTTTTTCTTACATCGTCATCTCACTGACGAAGAGGGTTCAGTATACCCTCGAAACATGTCTGATTTTAATAGCTTTAAATAAATTATGTGCAAATTAAACGTCGTTTTTCTAGTTTATATTATTTTGCACAGTTTGCCATCTACATTTGATATACTTACCAGTTTTAAAATTTTAAATTTCGTTGAAATATATTTTAAGATTATTAATATGATTTTTAAACAGACTTATTTTCTTTTAATAACTTGTTATTTACATTATGTTTTTGTAACAATGGGGTAAGCAGATCTCTTTTTGAGCAGAAATAAAGCTATTTTAGTAAAATAGCTTTATTTCAGCTCTTCATCTTTCTGTTTCGGAAGGCCATGTGTGAGTTGTCGCCAAAAAATCTGCTTGGCGAGGTTTGCGCCGGCTTTCTAGAGAAGTACCAAAGACAGTTTTCATTTTTCAGGACAGACAGACCGAAGTCAAAGTTTTTTCTATTTTAGCTACAATTCCTTTATTAGAATTTCCTTTTCTTTATTTGCTGTGCTTCTAGTTCTTACTTGTTTACAGGGGGATGCTCAGAATGTTCAATAAATATCTGAATGGGTGAAAAGACTACCCTATAGCATAGAAAAGTTTTTGGGTTCGGCACTTAAAAATCCCACCTCTAATCAAAAGACAAAATGGTTGGGCTAATGGATTTAAAGAATCATGTAAAATTATAGAGATCTGATGAAAGAGAAGTGTAGTGAATAGGGTGCCAATGACATATCTCCAGTCCAAAGGGAAATCCATACAGTTTAGAGCTAGGTACTTTAGGGCCGGGCGCAAGCGAAAAGCCGCTAAATAATTCAGAATTCCGCCAAATTTCTTACAATGTTATTCGCTTCGCTTGGCACTTGGCTCACAATTAGCGACATTTGAGCCTCGCAAACGGAAAAGTACCTAGAGCTAACAGAGGGTCCATTTCCATAGATGCTAATGGCAACTTTCATAGCATTGATTTTAACATGGACACTTCGGACCGCCTCCAATAGCTCCACCTCACTCCTGCTACATCACTGCCACTCTCCCACTGAAGCTGTCACTAAAATCGGAAGTGGAGGGAAAAGAGCAGCTCCGATGAAATTAAAATGCAACGCCTGATAAAAGATCCAATCAGGAATCACTTTCGCATTTCCCTTCTTCTGATTGGCAGCTAGTGAAATGAATTATAATCTGCGAGCTAGAATTAATTAATGACTTAAAGAGGAAAACTACCACTTGGACCCTCTGTTAGCTCTATACTATGTGGGAAATCACATTGTCTGCAGATAAAAAGATAAAGAAATTTAAAAAATGTAGTACAGCTTTAGAAAGAGTTCTTCAGCCACCATGTTTACACACAGCTGAAGTGATGACTGACAATCATAGAGATCTTATTATTATTAGTTTTAGATTCTAAAATAATAATAATTAGTATATTATTATAAGAGATCTAAGGCTAATGAAGCGAATCCGGCCCGTAGATTTTAGTCGCCAAATTTTTGCGATTGCCATGGCGATCGCGGTTTATTTCTGGTCCTCTCTCCTGGAGGTTCTCTCCGACCCCACCGGTTCCTCCCCAGCCCCGCCTCATCCAAGCCTATCGATGCTGTGTCCTTGGGTTTGACAGTTCCTTATCAAAATAAAGTGGTTTGAAATTTAAAAATGATTGGACCCCGCTTGTTTTAATTTAATTAAGCCGTTTTTAATGCTTTTTTGCGCCTTGCCATTTCTTTTGGCTGTGGATACCGCTGTCGGGAGGTCGCACGAATTTTGCTCTGCTGCACGGACAAAGGAGTTCGCCGTAATGGTCCATCTTCGGCATTTCAGGTACCAATTTCTTGCATTTCTCTATGATTGTATGATTTTCTCAGCTGTGATTCCAATGTTATTGCAAAAGCAAGTGCGTCTTGGTCAGCAATTTCTTTTGGTGATATCAGTCTCATGAGGACATGCTTCTGTACGAGATCTTCGGTTAAGCGATACCAACAGGGTTAAGGATCAATTTGATTCTTATCTTGCTGAGTACGTTTGGATAGAGCTCCGTCCCACCAGCTGAGAAAATGCTATCATTCATCGGGATGTGCTCGAAACTGTACCCGCCCCAAGAGATGGATCCTCCGGCTGCTTCTGCGTCCGGTGACCCATCCACCTCAACCTCGTATTCTCCCGTAGCATCAGCGTGTAATCTCCCCGGCGCGACATCAATTTAGTTTGGATTTGTATCCCCTTTCAACGGAAAAACCGATTGCTTAGAAAAGGTAAGATCGCTATTTTTAGCTATTTTTTAATAATTTTTCCACAAATTCACTTACTTCATTTACCAGATCTAATAGTATTATATATTCGATCTCTATGCAGTGCTGACAGCACTTAATTATGCTGCTGTGGGAGTCGTGGTTACACATGGAGACTGGAGGACTCTTTCTAAAGCTGTTTCCCCCGTAAATAATTACATAATTAATAACTTACTAAATCGGTTTGATTTGTATATGCTTTAGAACTAGGGTCTTTCTTACCTTTGTAAGTTTTCCCCATTTTCTAAAATGGACGTTGAGATTTTCTTAGAGGAACTTTCTTATATTTTATATATTACAAATGAGGCATGCAGCTAATTATATTTTCAGCATAATAGATTTACACAAGGCCACTTAAAATTTTCAGTTCTCAGTTCCCTGTGTTTTGTTTATATTTTTTCTTTTGTTTAATGAAATCGTGGTCAAAGTCAAAGTTAAAACAGTAAAGATTACACAACTGAAAACAGAGCTTAATTTTACTATTCTTAAAAATTACTTCAGATTTTTCGTATTGACGATTAGATTTTCATTTTGACTAGAAAATTCACTAATATGATATTTAAAAAATAGAATCAAGATATTTTTGAAGTTTACTAGAAAGGGATATTTTTTCACGCGCGATGGCAATGTTGTGTTGTAAATATAAACAAACCGGCATGGGCTGTTTTGTATCTTAAAACTTTAATTTGTCATTAAATTTCAAACATTTGCATCAAACTTTCATTTATTTTATGTTTATGGATGAAAATAACATCCTCGATCTACTTTGAAATCATACTTTTTTAAGATGTTCATTACATTACTGCAGTTATGAAGCTATAAACATTGTTCTTTTTCATCATCTCCTTAATTTTCGACAAGTTTCAAAGATAAAAAAATTAACTCTTTTTTAACATTTTAGCCATTTAAAAAATAATTTTACGGCTCAAAATTGACAGCTATGCAGGTATCAAGCATTTTTCATACATTAATCTTATAGTAATTTAATTATTATCCTTTCTTTATGGAATTATATTTGTAGGTTCAAGGTACTAATGATAGTAGTATTGTAAGCAAGTTGTCATCAGCTTCACTTAAATACTTTGAAGATGATTGCTTAAAGTTCTTTGTAGCAAGGCAACAACGAAGATCACCCATCATTAATAGGTATTTCAAAGAAATATAAGTACTTAGGGATTAGCCAGACGCAGATGTCAAATGCAAATTTGACAAAAAAAACTTCAAAGTAAAACACGATTTAAAATCTATCAATCAGCAGTGGTTCTTTTAATCTTTTGTTAAATATTTTTATTTGTAAATAATAAACCATTCCCAATATAGTTCAATAGGAGCGATTTATGCCCAGCTAATCCTAAAGTACTGAAATATTTTGTTTACTTATTTTTTGAATAAAGGGTCACATTAATTGAATTCATGATGGATGTTCCTTTAATCAAGTTTTTTTTGGTTGTTCGAATTAGTAATGGTCCTCATTAACTCAGGTAATCAGGACTCTATTGTATGTCCATACAACTAACCAGGTTCGTAAGAAATTTTAAAATAATTATTTTAATGTATTTTTATTTTTTAGGGGATACTACATTAGGTTTAAAGCAATTGAAGCTGTGTTTGAATCATGGTTCTCTATCCTGAGTTCCGATGACTTTCAGGTTTATATTATTTTATTATATTGAGAGTATTTATACATACATTAATTTTAATTTTCAGTTTAAAAGAAATTTGGTATTTATGTACTACACTGTCGACCTGTGGTGCTTCGCTGAATCTGAAAACATCGCCAAAGTCACTAAAAGGTAGCTTTAAAACCAATATTAAAAGTCGGTGAGGTCGGTGATTGACTTATGTCAATCAAGAGAAAAGGTTATTGCCAGATCCAGTTTCCCAAAAATCGAGGCGACCAAATAAACAATGTTTTTTTAAATTTAAATAACTAAAACTGAAAAACTATATATTGAAAACTGGAAATGAATATAAATTTGCTAACTATACAATCTTTTTATTTCAATTTTAATGACATAAAAGAGTTTAGTCCATCAAAATTATTATAATTTTTGATTATATATTACTATTTATTATAATTTTTTATTATAGCATTTCTGTGACTTGCTTTGAATTTATTTGTTTGGTCAATAAAGTAAAATTGATATCCTGTTTATCCTACCTTGCATTTCCTGTTTTGATTCACATTGTGTATTTCTGTTATATTTCAGATAGTTTCTTTAGGAGCTGGATTTGATTCATCTTTCTTCAGGCTCAAGAAACAAAATAAATTGCCTAAAAGATGCAAATACTTTGAAGTATACTATTTCGATATAATTATCTATACATTTAAGCATTTTTAGCGATAATTTTTATCTTATAAAAATTTTACAAGCTTCATTGAAAAATTAAATAGAAATTTTTAAGCAGTTTCTATACTTCATTTTCATATTTTTTCAATGTATACTTTACTTCGCTTTTATGACTTTATTCTTTCAAAATAAAAATCATGACAAAATCATTTTTATTTACAGATAGATTATCCTGAAGTCATGCAAAGAAAGCTTAATTGTATCTCCAGTTCAGATCTTTTTCTTGGAAAATCTAATCCTTGTCAGAATTCTTGCATAGGTCAATAGCTATTTATTATGTATTTTACAGGACATTTTTGAAAACTAAAAGAATCAAATATTTTCTAAATTTCCATGAGCTTTTTTAACACAATTTAATCTTAGCAAAATATGCTTGATGATAGTCAATTTTTTGGTGTTACTTCAGTCTCATAGTACACTCCAAAGCAGTTACTGATTTGAAACTCAATTAAGCATGTGATATTTTTTGGTATGCAGTCCTTATGTATAATGCATGAAAAAAATTTGTGTCTTTTGTTGAACACCAAATGTACAACTATTGTTTGCGACACATAGAAAATTCTTTAAAACTTCTTAGGGGACATCCATAAATTACGTGAGGTGTTTTTTCCAAAATCTGGACCCCCCTCCCCCCCTCGTGAGATTTATCTACAACCTTTAAAAATAATTATTCTCCTTCCTTCTTATATATTCCTTTCTCATACTTAAAAAAATTGTATAATTTCTAACTTAAAAAGTTGACGTGAGATTTTAATCGACCCCCCCTCCCCCCTTGGTGAGATTTTTACAAACCCCTCCCCCCTTTTTGACCTCACGTAATTTATGGATGTCCCCTTAAGTAGTTTTGAAATACAATTTTAACTAAAATATTATTTTAAAGCTTCAAGATTTCTTATTGACACTTCAAGTATGTAGTTCCTCTTCTGGAATAGAAACAAGTTTTACCTGTATGAAAAATCACTAAAAATTTTTATGAATTTATCATTTGCTTGATTTCATAAATACTCCTTGATTACTTATAAAAGGTTCACATAAAAAAACCTTTTTCTCGCTTGGCTAAGAACAATATCTTTATCATTCCTTTACTTTCAACCTTTTTCTTGAAACATATCCTAATGATTTTAAAACAATGAATTAATCTTAGAATTGATTAATAACTTCCATTTAACCACGTTAATAAAAATCAGATTTCTTAAGAGATGAACTGATGACATATATGTTATGGTTTCTATATAAATAAGATGACTGTACCTTTCAGTGTTCTCAAATGAAGAATATGCCATGATCGGACAAGATTTGAAAAATTGTGAAGTGCTAGAAAAATGTTTTATAGATTCTGGAATGGTGTTTTTACGTTCTACTTTGTTTCTCTCGGAATGTGCAGTAACATATATGGATGTGGAAAGGTCATATTCCATTCAATATTTAAAACTTTATTTTTCAATTTATGCAATTAGAATTAAAATCTCATTTAGAAAAATATTCCTTATAGTTTGAATGATTTAAAAACTAATTTAATTGATCATTTGCAGATTTTCTTAAGTATTTACCTTTTTTGTGTTATTATGATATTGTTATTCACATTTGTTTCATTTAACTGGTAAAAAATATTATTTTTGCGTTACTTTTCAGTTCTAATTCTCTTATTGGGTGGATTCAAAGGAAATTCCCGAATTCAACATTTGTCACTTATGAACAAGTAATTCATTTTACTATTTATTTTTTCCACTGACATTTCTATTTATAATTCAATAATTGAAAAAAGTATTAACAAGAATATTTAAATAGGATGTACTTTTTTAACATGTAGGTTTATCCTAATGATGGGTTTGGAATTGTCATGTAAGTAAAATCTCAACTTTTTCCGCAATTTTGTATTAATTTATTTTATTTGAGAACCTAATATTTTTTTTGAAATGTTATTAAGATACTACTTAAGGAGTTAAACTAGCTAGATTTATAGCTTCAATATCTATTAATTAGCATTATTATTTTCTAAAAATAATTTTACTGGATAAAATTTTTATTAAAAATAATTGTATTTTGATTTTAAGCGTATGAATACTGTTTTTAGGCAGAACCACTTTACTTCTTTGCAATGCCCTTTGAAATCTGTTTTAAAGTATCCAAATGAGGAACAACAGTGCTTAAGATACAAAGAATCGGTAATTCCTGTTTTATTCCTGTACAAAAAATATTAACTACGATTATATGGTGTATTCTTCGGGAAATTCTATTTTGAACGTATTTAATCTGAAAAGAAATTATACATTTTTAAAATAGAATTTTTACTGAAAGAGAATGCATTCAAAACAAAATTAAAAATAACATATGATAAATTTCAAATAAAAGTAATGATGCATCAATGCTATCCTTCTTGCTATGGTGTCTGACAATTATGAGAAAGGTGGCTTAAAAAGATTAATGCGAAATTAAAAGGAACTAAGTTTGAATCCAATACTACAAAGTACCTGTTTTTTTCCTTGAAATCATTATTTATTCTTATTTCAAATTCTTGATCAATATTTATTTTCCTATACTCTATTCATTTTGAATTGGCGCCTGAGTACGTTTCCTTCCCCCACCACTGAATCGGTAACCATGACAACTATCAACGTCAAATAGGAGAAGAAGGCTTACTATTGGCTGCCCAAAGAGCGTAACCATGGTTACGCTTTTACCGAGGGGAAAGCACCATTTTTCAGGCGTCTATTCAAAACAAACACAGTATAGTAGAGTATTTCCACTCTGGTTCTTTTTATTTATAAGCCAATTCCATCCTAATAATCCAATCTATTTGAAACGGCCGAATTTGGGTCGTAAATGTCTCAAACCTGTTCATTCAATTCATTTCAATTCCAATCTATTTGTGTCTTCCAGGGTTGGGATAGCTGTCATAGTATCACAATGTTTGATTACTTTATGTCCTTATCTGAAAATGAAAAAGAAAGAATTCAAAATTTAGAACTATTTGACGAGTATGAAATGTGGCATGAAAAATGTCATCATTACATCTTGATTTGGGCCTCTCAAGGGACATGTTCTAGTTCACCTCTTATATTTTCTACTCCAAGTATGTATTCCATATGTTTGAACTATAGTCTCATGGAGGCTAATAAAAAATTGTGATACAAAACTTACTTTACAGAACTTAAGAAAGAATATTCAATACTTTCACCACCTAGTATTTGTTGGAAGCAAGAAGAAAGTGATGATCTATTATCTAGGTAGTTCATTTTGTTAAGTAGCCATCTTTTAACTTCTGGTGGTATTTTAGCTTCATACCCTTTTGCTTCAGTTTTCACAAACTCTAGTTTACCTTTAATGAAGAAATCATCCTATTACTTTTAGTACTTTTTTGTTGACTATTCACAAAAATCCAAGTAACATGAACATAATTTTTTTTCTAGATTTGGTCATGAAGTCTCGTTGGTGTCACCTAATCACTTAATTATAATTGGTGGATTTGGTGAAGTTAAAAAGAAACACCAGAGATTAGGAGGAGTCGTGGTTTTCAATCTTTTAAATAAAACATCCCATCAGCCACCAATGACTGATCCTGGAGATTTATTAGGTAAGTTGGTGTTACTTATTGAGTTGAATAACCCCTAACACAGTTTCAAATGTGTTTCTTCATATAATCAAATGCAAAAAAAAGTAGTGTTAGTATTTATTCTGTCTTCAAAAGTACTGATAGATAAAGGTTAATTGAAAATTTTGAAAAGAATGGGAAATAGTTACTCTTAGCTATAAACACTTTGAAATTTTGCTTTTAAATACCTCCAGGCATTTAGCAGAAAATAATAAAATTGAAAAAAAATTCAGATACTGGTCAGTTCAGTTTTTTATTTGCTTAATTCTTAATGCAATTAATTAATAACTAAACTCATTGGCGCAACAGCCCTAGTGGGCCAAGGCCTACGATGCCCATCTTCGTTTTCGTGACCGTGGGGCCCTGGGGTGAATTAATTAATTACCATACCATTATAATCTAGTTATGATATCACCCAAGGGATTTTCTATAATTTCCATCTCTCTCTCTCTACCAGGGATTTTGTTGTTTTTTTTATATTCAAATTTTTACTTTGTTATGTTTACAAGAAAAATAAATCAAACTATTTTAGGTAAAAGAATGTATCATTCCATGACAAAGTTATCTAATGGAAACATTGTTGTAATTGGAGGGCGATCTTCCCCCAGCAAAGTATTCAAAGAAGTTGTGGCTATCCAAGATCTAGGAGTTGCTGACATGCCAAATGAGCCCATCATAAACCAGAACCAATCTCGCCAACTGGAAACAGACCTATTTCAATCCATTAGTGTTGAGAAGAAAACCGAAATACCATCGCTAATCTGGAGGCACTCTGCTTCTCTTGTTGAAATTGAAGGTTGAGTATCTCAAATATTTTTAAAAAAGTTGAAATTAATTTATGCATAATTTTCTAATTTTAAGTGCTTGATTATCTACAGGCACTGAAAACATTGTAATTTTTGGAGGCTGCATGATTGAAGATTCAAGACAAGATACTTCAAATGAGTGCTTTATTTTAAATTGTAAGACATGGAATTGGTCAAAGGTTAGCTTTTTAGAGAAAATTTATTATATTGGTGAAAGTTAATAGATAATTATTTGTTGTACGAGCATCAGGCATGTGATTGCTCAAGAAAGAATTTATCTGAAATTTTTTAGAAGCATCTAGATAAGTTAGTCTTATGGAAATTTATTCAAAAAGGCTCAAATTCATATATCTATCCCATACAATAGGGGGGTTCAATTAAGCTTTTTAATACTTTTTAGATTGGATTCTTATCTTACTAGACTCAATCTCAGAAATTTTTTGAATTTTGACCCTAAAATTACAGGGTTTCCACTTTATGTTCGCTCAGGAAACAAAATATTCCGATTTTTTCACGCTTTGAAATATTAATTCCACACACAATTGAGCGGAATTCCGATCCTCAACTTCTCAAAAATTAGCGGATTTCCGCTATTTAGCGGAAAATCACATGCCTGAGCATATAGAGGTTTATCATTATTTTATTTTACAACTAATATGGCAAACAACTCAGAACTTTTTTTCCTTGAACACTAATAATTTGCATGAGTTTTATAAATTTTAAATAATCAAGTTTCATAGGTCGCATACGAATTACTGATTTTATTTTTTAATATATTAATTAGTTTTAGTAGTAGTCATTACCTAATAGCTAATTAGTTATTTTAGGTTTGTTATTGTTTTATGATAAAATAAAATGACAGGGGTGCATCTAGAAAGAAATTGGGGCCGAAAACGACCCCTTCACAAAATTCGGATCCTCAAAAACAGCCACTTCACAAAATTCTGGTTTCCAAATTAATCACTTTAATCAAGCTATATGCACTCCCTAAGTGTAATTTTATTAAAAAAAAATAATATATTTACAGAGAAATAGGACCTTATTTTAGAATGAAATTTTTTTTTCACAAAATTCCCAAAAACGGCCCCTGGCAAAAAAAATCATGGATGCACCCTTGAATCATATTGTGCAATATTAGTTATTAGACCAGAATAATTCAAAGTATTGTATGCATTGAAAATCTTATACTCTTTCCCAAACTAAATTAAATTCAAATAATATTGAATAACTAATACTAATAATACTTACCAACTAATACTTTTTTCTTTAACTTTTAGGTTCCTCTTCAAGAGCATACACCGTCCCCAAGACATTCCCATAGTTCTGTAGTATATGACCAAACAAAACTAGTTGTTACCTGTGGACTGTCTAAAAATGAAACCTTGCTCAACTCTGTACATATTTTTGACAGTAGAGAGTGCACTTGGTCTACACTTAATGTTGCTGGTTTATTACCAAGGTAAAGAAAAATTATATCACTCTAAGAAGTTCCTTACGTAATAAAATGATTTCTTAATGCAAGGGGTTAAAATACAAAACTATTATCTTTAAAAAAAAGTTACAATGCTTGTGGAAAAGGGTATTAAACCAATAATGGGCAAGTCTAGCATTTTTATTTTACTTTTTCCAAATGATAGAGGTATCCAAAAGAGGAAAAAATGTTTAAATAACAATTATTGTTTAATTTCAAAGTTTGACTTTAAAAAAGGGCGCGAAATTGTCAAATGTAACGTCCTTTAATCCTAAACAATGGTTCAATTGTTTAAACAATTCAAAGCGATTGTTGGTTTTCACTTTAAAGTAAGGCGGAAACAGATCTGACATCATTCAATCCTAAACAAATGCAAGGGGAGTGTCCATTTTTATGTTAAAATATTGAATTAATTCAATTTTTTTGAAACTTTTCATGTGGATTTTTGAATTTAGATCTATTTCTTTTACTGGTAAAATGCCTTTTTTCTGTTTTCAAAAAATGCTGTTTTTGCCCATTGTTAACTAGTGAATTTACAAGAAAAAATTATCAGTTGCGGCATAGACTACCTTCTTTCTAAATTCACAAGTTATTTATATGAAATTCCTCTTTCAGGTATTCACACACTTCTCATTTTCATGAAGGCAACATTATTCTAGTGGGGGGAATCACTAGTGTTTCTAGCTTTCCTCTAAGCATAGGAATAATAAATTTATCAACTCTGATGGCCATTGAATGTTGTTCTCCAGTAAGTATTACAACTTTTTCAATTACACGATCTCCATGTAAGTTTAAATTTAGGGATACAATGACTAAAAATATGTTTATTATACAAAAGTGCTTACAGTCAGGGTTGCTTGATTTAAATCACTTGATTTAAATCACTTGATTTTTTAAAAAAATCATTGATTTAAATAAAAAATGATAAACTTCCACAATTTAAACAAAAAATTAGTAGTGTTTGCTTTAAAATGTTTGCAAGATTATTTGCATTTTGCAAATTTTTTTAAAAAATTCTGCTAGATATGTAACTGGGAGATAGGTTTAGGTTACTCTACATAAAATTAGTGCAATTTCAAGTATTTGTGTACGTAAGTGCAAGTGCAATTTCAAAAAGTTCAAGTGCCTGCAATTTCAAGAACAAATTTTACTACCAATAACAAAAATATTTATGACAAAAAGGGGTAAGTAGCAGTGTTTGGAAACAATAATTGTGATAAACTAAACAAGAATTAAAATATTTTAATTTTTTTTATCTAGTACGTCAACTTTTTAAAATACAAGCATGTGAATGACTTTTATCGTAAGCTTGCTTTTAAAGTTAGTCATGTTTTCCAAACTGTTGTTTTCTTTTACTACATAACTACAGCGAATAGAGCTCTATTCTCTATGTACATGACTGTCAATAATTTGTTTATTTTATTTTATTTTTATGACTAATTATATTTTAAAGAAATAAGTATACATAATACTTTAAGTAAAATTAATTTAACTGAATTATTATAATTCAAAGATAGATTAAAATTTTTACACAAAAATGAGGCATAGATTTTTAGAAATCATTGTCACAATTTCTTTTAAAGCTAATATTGATTTCACAATTGGGAAAAAATAGTTATACAAAGGATAAAAATTTTAATAACTGATAGTATAATTGTTCATTCACCGTTTAAGGATGGGCTTGGGCATTTCACCATGAAATGGCAGCGAACCGCTCCCCTTAATTAATTCAATTAATTAATATAAAAGTAGATCAAAATTGGGATATTAAGTAATCCTAAATTATTATATCACATTGAAATAACAATATCAGTAAATTATTAACCAGTTTTAGGAAGTTCAGAGCTAGTTATTCATTTAAATAAAAAAATCCAATTTAAATCAAATAAATCCGATTTTTTAAAAAAAATTTTAAAAATCAGCAACCCTGCTTACAATATTGATTATCTGATGCCTTGAAAAGGGAATTTGAGTTGATAGTAAGAAGTAAGGAGGAGTAAGAATTTAAGGGAGTTATGATCCAATGTAAAGTGTGTGTGTGTGTTTGTTTTCTCCTTTGAGAAAAAGCAGATTTAGTAAGTGTAGAAAGCTGAAACTCGCTCAGATATAGGACTTGCCTCGTGAAATTTTAATACAGTGCTCTGGGAGTGTCTTCAATGGATAGTAATTTTCTGTGATTTTTCTTTTTGCTTATTACTAATTCAAATTCTTGGAGCCTATCCTTGATCCATGACATGCACTACTTTCTTCATGTTTCTCAGTGAGTTTTTGTGAAACAGTTACTGAGGTGAAGTATTGTTGCCCATTCCCCCAAACACACATTTGATCTCTTCTGACAAGTTAGTTGTTTGGTGCAGGGTTTTATGGCACCAGGTTCATATAACAACATATGGTGTCAATTCTTCTGGCAGCACACCAATTCATTCATATTTAAAATGCAAAAATTAATCCCTGAGCAGGAATCAGAGGCACCAGGCTTTGTAGTCAGATACTATCAACACTAAATCACACTGGAAATTTCCTGTATTGTTTAAACACTACAGAGCTCAGTTTAGTTTCACAAAAGTACAATAATTGGTTAAGGCTTCAAAAATTAACATTTCTGTGAAGCATGATTTTTTTTTCAGGCACAAGATCCTGAGTACCCTCTTATATTGAGCAGCCACTGTAGTTTTGTCCATGACGACTGTATAGTTATCATTGGGGGAGGAGGTAACTGCTTTTCATTTGGAACTCATTTTAACTCCAGAATTATCAAAGTAGAGTTTGGTGTTTTATCAAAGATTATGTCTCAATCAAACGCATAACATTTTATGTTTACAGTAAAAAATAAAGGCATTTTTAAAAAAATTTCTGTTATTGATAGTTTCAAATCAAATCATAATAAAACTGTTGAGATGAAATAAAATACCTATACTAGATAGCAACCTAAGTTGAACCTACTACGTCACTAACAAAGTAGCTCCCATCAGGGTGTCTGAATTTTGAGTGAAATAAAGAAACTCCATTTTAAAATATGATTATTTTGTTAAACCCATGTATTAAAAGTGTCTTTTTATCACAATTATTGTATCAAATTTCCTCCTATCAACCCAACAGGCTTTGTGTTTACTCACTTTCTACTGGGACGTACTGGGTTCAGGAAACGTCGCTGTTAAGTATAAACTATAACACAATGTTTCTATTTATTTATTCCAGTACTTTGGCAAAACTAAATATCTATAAACATTTACTAAATTATAGGATTATGAAGGTAAATTTTATTTTGATTTGAACTAAAACTAAATCAATCATTCTTGTTACCATTGATTTTTTTTGTGTGTATTGCTAACAGGCAAACATCTTTGCATACACCTAAGAATTTTCAGCATACAGAAAATAAGTTGTGAGTAGTATTTATTTTCACTGATAATTTATTTTACGTCTATTAACCAAATCATTTTCTACTCATTACCTGTAAGATTGTATTCATACTTTGTTTACCATTTTTGGTAATTCAAATTAGAATGCATGTAGTACTTAAATATATAGTTACAGGCAATGTGATAAATCCAGGCATTATTAATTCCCACATATTTTGGGAAAAGTATAATAATTGATAAATGTTATTGAATTTATCACATTGCCTACCTCACTTCGGGCATTATTTAAAATGCCAGGTTTATATCTTTACCTGTAAAATATACACCCTTTCCAAACCAAAGAAGGACAACCTAATTTATAAACCCATCAATAATTTATTGATAAACAGTGTCAAAATCTTTTTCATAAAATCTCAAGTTTGACTGAAAACAATACAACTTTTTTTCGGTTCATAATGAGACAATATTCAACAGTGGGTTATCACACATACACAACTGACACAATATTTATTATGTACAGGCAAGGATGAGTTTTGCTCTGAAAAAGCTGATTGAATTTATGAAATAACAATAGCTGCCTTAAAAAATCCTTACATCTAAAGCTATATTGAATTGGCAAGAATACTGGTTGGTTAAGAATTCCTTTTCCACAAAATACAGTCTTTCAAGCTCATTCATCATTTTGGTCTTTATAACGTACACTTACAGCAAAAAAAAGATATACTTTGGTTACCTGTTGACCTACAGTTTAGAGAAACTTTCTGCTTACTTGCCCCAGGTTTGTTAAAATAAAATACATTGACTTACCCTAACAATCATTTTTCTCACTGACTTCCATGCAATGTTTTAATGCTTGTGACTTAAGTGGGGTGTTAAAAAAACACTTACAATCGACGTTTTTCTGAGAAACAAGCCTCTTCTACGTTTCAAACTAAGAGGAAAAAATAAAATAATAATTTATGTCCAAATCCATTACGCATATAGGGCTGTTAACACGTCAGTTAAACTAAAAGTAAGTAAGTAGCAATTATTTAAACTGCATGACAAGTACTTGGTAACTCATATAAAAATACACTTTCGTAAATAAATGCGACAAACTCGGCATGAGGCAAGTTCTCACTACACTCAACATTATATTTATGCGAAATACACAAAGATATTTTACACTGAAAATTGATTTTTTAAGATAAATCAATTGTATAAAACATAACAAAGTTTAGCTTAAAAATATCATGCCCAAAAGCGAAAATTTGGCAGTTTAGGAACCTAATTTTATAAAAATAATAATTTTAAGACTCCCAAAAAGCAAAAAAAGTAATTACCGTGCTTCAATAATGAGAACATTTATATACATTCAAGCAAAGAAAAAAAATAATCTCTTAGTAAAAAGCACAATTTAAAAACACTTAATAAATAAACATTTAACAAACAAATTTTACAAAAAGCATTTACTAGTTTCTTAAACCTTATCAAAGGAAAATATTACAAACGAATAAGTTTAAAGAATTATTATAATCAATGCTTTTGATAAAACTTGTTTAAAGATTGAAGACATTCTTTTGTAAAAACCACTGTCAGAGCAACAGAAAAAAATCAATAGCCTATTTAAATGGCTTAATTTTGAATAAACTAAAGCTGATAAAACAATATCTTTCCCTGGGGTATTCCACGTCAAATCAACACACTCATTCACACTTGATGTCTCAGATTTTCTTGATTTTTGGTATGCAGTAAGTCATTATAGAGATATGAAAAAATACCAAATTTCAGCTTCCTAGCTCAAATACTTTTGAAGTTATAAATTTTTAAAGTTTTGAATTTTCCTCAAAAAACTGCACTTTTTGACATCTTTGATTGCCTGTAAGTTGGCAACCAATTATAATACAGTCTTGGGAGTGGTATCATTGTAAAGCCCATTCGTGGGGCTTTAAAATGATGTGCAGCAATACCAGGTCACCTTTAAATTTTTTTTTGAAATTTTAAAATTAAATTTTAAAATTTAAATATCTCAAAAAATGGTATTTTTAAAAATCTGAAAAAATTACCAAAAATAGTTTGTGTTGACTACTTACTTATGGCAAAAGCTTGTGATGGGATCTCAATGGGATCAGGTGATAATAAGCACCCAAAAAACACATGTTTTATGAAAACTGTAAGGATATGTACTAATGAAGATATTTTTATGTACTAATTTTGCTTCATTGAGTATGTAGAATATGTAAAATATTAGAAAAGTTGGGATTTCCCATATTAACAAAAAAACTAAGCAAATTTAACAAATTTTAAAATTTTCAAATTTTTTAAAAGTTTTAAATTTTGTAGTACAGGCATGTGATACATGTCTATATGCTATATTTTAGTGCTGTTTACGAATATCAGGCCAACTTTTGAATAAAATTTAGAATAAGTGTGGAAAAATTGAATAATTTATCTTTAATTACTTCTTTTGTTTATATTGCTTCAATTTTTCCACACTAATTCTAAATTTTATTCAAAAGTTGGCTGAATATTCATAAACAGCACTAAAATATAGCCTATAGACATCTATCACATGCCTGTACTACAAAATTTAAAAAAATTTAAAATTGTTAAAAATTTAAATTTTTGAAATATTTTTTGTCTTTTTAAAATTTTTATATTTTTAAATCTTTTATCATCAAATATTGTCAAAAAAAATTATGTTTCATTTGATAAAATGATTTCACCCCTATATTGTTTCCAAAGTTTATTTAAATAAATTAATTATTAAACTAATGACTAGATCATAAATTGAGGTCTTTTATAAAGCTATCTAACTAATATCCATGGATAAAGAACCTTGGTAAATGCCTCATTATTTAAAAAAGGTTAATTTTTGAAATAACAACACAATTTTTAACGCAAAATAACATGTAAAAATTAAAAGTTATTTTCTTTTCAAACTTTCAAGGGACTATTTTTATATGTTATTTTGTGTGTGTAACATTGTGTTATTTCAAAAATCAACTTTTTTAAATGATAAGCATCTTTACCAAGGTCCTTTTCCATGGATATTATAGTTATATATATATATAAAAACCTCTATTTACGATCTAGTCATTAGTTTAATAATTAATTTTTCAAATAAACTTTGAAAAAGATACAGGGGTGAAATCCTTATATCAAATGGAACAGAAAATATTTTGACAATATTTGGTAATGAATCATTCGAAAAATTATTAAAATTTAAAAAAGACAAAAAATATTTCAAAAAATTTAAATTTTAAACAAATTTAAAATTTTTTAATTTTATAGTACTGGCATGTGATAGATGTCTATAGGCTATATTTTAGTGCTGTTTACGAATATTCGGCCAACTTTTGAATAAAATTTAAATTAAGTGTGGAAATATTGAAGCAATTTAAACAAAAGAAGTAATTAAAGATAAATTATTCAATTTTTCCACACTTTTTCTAAATTTTTTTCAAAAGTTGGCCTGATATTCGTAAATAGCACTAAAATATAGCATATAGACATGTATCACATGCCTGTACTACAAAATTTAAAAATTTTAAAAAATTTGAAATTTTTAAAATTTGTTAAATTTGCTTAGTTTTTTTGTTAATATGGGAAATCCCAACTTTTCTAATATTTTACATATTCTACATACTCAATGAAGCAAAATTAGTACATAAAAATATCTTCATTAGTACATATCCTTACAGTTTTCATAAAACATGTGTTTTTTGGGTGCTTATTATCACCTGATCCCATTGAGATCCCATCACAAGCTTTTGCCATAAGTAAGTAGTCAACACAAACTATTTTTGGTAATTTTTTCAGATTTTTAAAAATACCATTTTTTGAGATATTTAAATTTTAAAATTTAATTTTAAAATTTCAAAAAAAAATTTAATGGTGACCCGGTATTGCTGCACATCATTTTAAAGCCCCACGAATGGGCTTTACAATGATACCACTCCCAAGACTGTATTATAATTGGTTGCCAACTTACAGGCAATCAAAGATGTCAAAAAGTGCAGTTTTTTGAGGAAAATTCAAAACTTTAAAAATTTATAACTTCAAAAGTATTTGAGCTAGGAAGCTGAAATTTGGCATTTTTTCATATCTCTATGATGACTTACTGCATACCAAAAATCAAGAAAATCTGAGACTTGAAGTCCTAAAATGTCCCAAAACTGTGTTGATTTGACATGGAATACCCCCCCTTCTTTAATCTCTCAATGTCATTTTCTATAGGAAACTTTTGACAAATGCAAGCAAAGATAATATGTACAATAAAAATAATCCAATTGCGTTTTCCTAAGTGAAATCTATGTACTTTCCATTCAAATTAAAGAAAAAAGCAAGTAGAATAGATGAGGTGTGATAATGTGTGTAGCCATAGAAACAAACCTCTCATAAACATTAATATGATATATAGCATCAGCTCTTTTTATAAGAATCAGAACATCTATAGACTCAAATAGTAAGATACATTTCCTTTGAAATAATCCTTTGCCACTTTATAAGGCACAAATTTAATAGTGATAACTGTTTGTTCCAAGAACTATAGTGAAATAGGTATCTATCCATATTTGAGCAACCTGCCCTCCCATTAGAGATCTAAGGTAATTTTAGAACAATCAATGCATGAGAAATTTCCATACATGAAGAAAAATACTAATAGCTCTACAGTAAGTTGTAGTTAGATAAAGAAACAAACCAGGTATAACTCTAAACAGTTAATAAGATCTTTCGAGTAAGTAACAAAGGCACAAAATACATTAGACTACGTTGAAAATGGAAAAAGAAATAATAATAACAAAATGTAAAAATAACAGCTACTAACTCACTACAACCGGCTTTGAAGCAAACAAAGAACTTTTTAAATAAACAGTGAAATCTTGCACACACAGCTTACGAAAAAAAGATCACTTTTTTTTGTGAACCAAGAGACAACAGGTAACAGCCTCAAAAGGTATCTACAAAGGTAATAACGAATAATTATACTACATTGGTGGGTGCTCTTAATGTATATTGGGGCCATTCAAGTCACTAGCCTTTAACAGATCCCGTCCATGCACACTTTGGCAAAGAGAATATAAATCTCAATTCAAGACATTTGAGAATTTGGGCAGTGAAAAAAGTGTCCGAGTAAGATTCAGTTACCCTTTGAGTCGTAAATAGCTGCCATATAATAGTTTGAAACTGATGGTAAGCAGTAACTGTTTTTTTAACAAATACCTTTACACAATTGAAACATTTCATTATATATTTCAATATGAGCAACAAGGATTTAAAAATAAATAGATAACATAAAACATTCAATACAAGGGTAACAAACACATCTACATACCTATTAGATAAAATTCACTAAATCATCAAGGAAAATTTTCACCTTTAAAAAATAACTTTTAAAGTACTGACTTAAAGTGAAAAATATTCTAAAACCATATCCAACAATTTGAACTGGATATTCTTATTTTACATGTAAATTTCCTGATCTGTGTAGGTCCAATAAGAGACTTGCTAACTGTTAGACAGGCTAGAAGCAAGTTCCTTTCAGTCCCAGACGATTACCATTGAGTCCTATGGGAAGGTTTGGGCAGCTGAAAGGGTTTAATACAGATCCTTGATTCCAGAATATTTTTGAGTTGTAAACCACTATACTATTTGAATACACATAAAAAAGAAGAAAAAGAGGAAATATTTTTTCTCTGAAAATTTTTTTTTCAAAAGATGGATTGAAATTGCTTGAAACTGGTTATTATTCAATACCACGAAATAAGAAAAATCTTTTTTAAAAAAATAACTACATCATGAGAAAGCAAAAAAAAACATAATTCTTTGTAAAATATGGATAGCCAGTACGAATATAAAGATTTGGAAAAAAATTTTATCGAAGGATCCCCTGATTCCGGAGAAGATGAAATTGATCAGAAAAATTTACTCCTGAACGTGTATCAACAATTAGTATAGAAAACAGTGGTTCCCAACCTTTTGTGGCCCATTGCCCCTTTCTAGAGGTTGACTAACACCTATCGCCCCCTTTTCATTCTCATTGTATGTCTAATTTTAATTTGAAGTAAATAATAAAGCATGTGGGGTCCTCCCCCAGAAAACACTCCAAAAAATAGGTTTTTAACTAGTTATGGTACACCTGTTCCGAATTTCAGACGTATTTTAGGTAGAATTTTATCGAATGAACTAATTATAAAAAAGGTTTTGTACAATTAAGTTCTAAGTACAAATAGGGAGGTTTGGGGGTCGTCCCACAGAATTTTTTTTTTGAAATTTGACCCTAAAAAACCAGGTTTTAACTTGTTTTGGTACATTAAGTCTGAATACAGTCTGTTAGTACAGTACAATTTTATTTTCGCCCTTTGAGTACACATCGTCCCCCTGATCACCTAAGGTTGGGAACCACTGGTATAGAACAAAATCAAGCATTAATGTTAGGTGAAAATCTACAAACACGCACACACTTTACAACAAAACAAGCTAAGATTCTCTATAAATAAACATGGCTAACTGAACAATGTAAAATTAACATGGCAATACTAAGATTAAAATTGAGATCAATGGAACAAACATGCTGCTTAATAATGATATTTTAAAGATGGAACCAAACCCTTAAATGTCCCTGAGGCAAATGAAGAGTATTATTTTTATTCACAAAGGGCTTGGCTCTCATTTTATGATAATCCACATCACAAGAAAAACTCAGAAACATTCCCTTTCATGAAATGCTCACTTTGAACCTAAAAATAAAATATCTTAAGAATATTGATTACCAACATAATGATACTATAGCCTGGAAATTTTGATCATACTCAAATGGGGGAGTGCTCGGATTCAGTGGCAAGTAAAAATTATATTCTGGATAGTACTTTTAAAACTAGAAATTCCTGTCCTGATATAAAATCTTTTCATAGTAAGGATACTTGAAATAAATAAATAATTTTTATAAATCTTACAGGAGTTGATTACTTAAAAAACTAAATGCAGATTTATGAATGAATCTAAAATGTTCAGAAAACTTGATGAATTTTAAATTTCTTTAAACTCTATTCCAATGCAAATAGAAATTTCAGTATACACACAACTTCAAAGAAACCATTGCAATAGATGTTCCCATCTGTGGACCAAATTTTTGATACTATGTATCAAAGTTTTTAGATCTTTTTTTTTAGATAAATTTAAAATATATCAAAACCGTAAAATTGAAAGGGAAATTTAACTCATCACATTAAACTGTGCATCTGTTTATCTACATGTCACTTATTTTCAGTTTCCTCTTTTCCACTATGGTGTAAACCTTTTATAAGTTTAAAATTAAACCAAAATTCAATATAATAATGTTTCTTGATTGTTTTTGTAAATTGGAAGTTTAACTTTACTGTTAAATTCAATCTAACAGGGCTTTGACATTGCATCAGCAGTAAAAGAACATATTTAAATTTTGATACCTCTTTGAAAGAGGTGTATGGGGCTAAAAGGAGACTATCTAGAGAAATAAAGACAATGTTTCAAAAAATTTTTAGTTATTCTTTGTAAGGTCGGGTATTTCCGGGACTACCCTCGTATGCTTGAATCCCCCTTTGGTCACAGATACAGAACCTCTTCTCCCTTCTAAAGTTGTGATATAGTTTGATTACACTGGGGAACAGCCATTTCGTTGTCTTAGAACTGTGACCTGTTTTTGAATCACTTTTGGCCCCTGAATCCAAAAGTAACTGTAGTTTTTGTCTGTCACGTCCACTTTTTTGGCAAACAGCCCCGCCCCCTTTTTACGTTTTTCAATGACTTAATGACTTTGAATTCGATTTTCAGGGTCAAAAATCATTACTTTAGTCTTTAAATTACACCCGAGAGGACAAGAATGGTTAAAATTTCTAAAATATGAAAATTTGTGGCTAATGGATAGGTTTAAGGGGTTATTACCCCCCTAAAAACGCAAAAAAAATCGTTAAAAATTATAGAGTTTATTTTACGCTATTTTTTTCACATATCTTTTACGCAATTCCTTTTCAAAAGGTCCTAACCCATCACCAAGGACCCAAATTTAATGAAAATCGGCCGCAATGATTTTTACAAAAAGCGGTTGAGGCATTAACGCCCCCGAAGCACCCGCGGAAGGGTTCGGAAGACTCTCTTTCGCTTCGGGGATAACACCTCAACCGCTTTTAGTAAAAATCATTGCTGCCTATTTTCATTAAATTTGGGTCCTTGGGGAAGGGTTAAGACCTTTTAAAGAGGAATTGCGTAAAAAAATAAATAGAAAAAACCCTGAAATGCAAAAAAGGAACGTTATAAAGGATAGAGGTTATTTCAAGCTTTTCTTATTCTTATTTTTTATGCAATTCTTCTTTAAAAGGTCTTAACCTTTTGCCAAGGACCCAAATTTAATGAAAATAGGCAGCAATGATTTTACTAAAAGCGGTTGAGGTGTTATCGTCCCCGAAGCGAAAGAGAGTCTTCCGAACCCTTCCGCAGGTGCTTCGGGGGCGCCAATGCCTCAACCGCTTTTTGTAAAAATCATTGCTGCTTATTTTCATTAAATTTGGGTTTTTGGGGATGGGTTAGAACCTTTTGAAAAGGAATTGCGTAAAAAAATAAATAGAAAAAATAGCGTAAAATAAACTCTATCATTTTTAACGATTTTTTGGCGTTTTTAGGGGGTAATAACCCCTTAAACCTATCCATTCGCTAAAAATTTTCATATTTTAGAAACTTTAACCATTCTTGTCCTCTCGGGTGTAATTTAAAGACTAAAGTAATGATTTTTGACCTTGAAAATCGAATTCAAAGTCATTAAGTCATTGAAAAACGTGAAAAGGGGGCGGGGCTGTTTGCCAAAAAAGTTGACGTGATTGAAGAAAACTAACAACAGTTTTCTAATCAGTGTGCCCATTGAACTCTAAAACAGCCAAAAAATCGAAGTCAACAGAAATTATGTTAAAAATTGTTCCCCAGTGTTATCTGATCTAATTAGCATAAAACCCAGATCTTAATAGTCAAGATTAATCAAAGCTCTACTACTCCATCACATAATTTACCATCGACTATATCTCTACCCTTTGTGAAGACAACCGGTATTGAAATTGGAAAGAAAACCGATTCTGTGCATTTCTGTGACGTGGCTTTCAGTATAAGGGGAGAAACACACTTGCAGCCGATAAGGCATGATCATGCAGGCGCTGGCCTTAAAAATGTAGGAGGCACTCCCACTGTATGCTGGAAGAAATGGAGAGGGAACAAGGTTATCTCTTCAATCCCCGTGCCACAGTGGACATCCCTCGAACTTGATTTAGGCTATCGAAACTGCTTCTGCCTCATCCGCAGCAAATGCGTTGATCCTAAGGTCTGAATAGTGACAGCGGTACAATTCCGTTATCAAGTCCCTTTAAAAATCACCGAGCTGTTTTGAGTGCCAAATAACAGATTTCGCCAAAAATTGCAAACCAACTAAAATCAAAATGTAGTGTTTTATGGATGACATCAATTAAATTTCAGCACTAAAATCATTTTTAGTGATTTTTAATGGTACAGATGACGTAATGGAACAGCACTGAGCTGTATAAAAACCTAGAGTGCTAAGTTCCTCTACTTTAACATTATGAAAATCGTCCTGTTTTTTACGAGCACTAGTGGCAAAACACTAGTGCTAAAACAAGGGAGTTCCTTAAAAAAACCAAATTTATTTAACACTATTGTTTTTTCACTGTTTTTTAAATGAAATTATGTAAATATATCGTGCTCATTTCATCAAATAAGTTGGATTCTGTCAAAATCCAAGCATTGATCACTTAGGCATAATGACAGTGATAATTTTGGCACCCTGAGTTTGCACTCCAGGTTATTACACAGCTCAGTGTGGAACTGTGACAATTTACTGGCGGACCATCAGGCGACTTATCGTGGTCAGTCCCTTTAATTTCAAATTCATAGATAAAAATGTTTAGTTGGATCAATAACTGTCCATAAAATCAGGGGTATTTGAATATGTGGCATCGAAACAGCTTGGTGATATTTGGCGGGAACGTCAATGGAATAGAACCAACATTTCTGGGGCGATTTCTAACGGGACAGATGAATTTACCGGCGGATTATATGGCAGCGAGCTCAACAGGGTTACTCGGACTCGTGTTTCCCACCGCAGTACCCGCAACCTACGCCGCAGCGGTGGCAGGCACGAAGCGGCAGGTAGCACCAGAGGCAGGGGACAAGCACCGAGAGCAGCGCCAGGCCCGTCCAGCGGCGGGCGCCGCACCGACGGAAGTCCCCGTCGGCGTCTGCCGCACAGTGGTACAGCATACAGCGCGCACAGGGCAGGCAAGTGGCCCGCTCGATGCACCTCAGCGTCCGGTCCCGGCCGAAGCGGCACGCCCCCGGCAGGTTGTCCGCCTCGGCGTAGGCGTCCAGGCACAGGCGGCAGCGCAGCGGCGACGCGCGCCGCTGCGGCCCCTTGCTCGGCAGCAGCGGCGGTGCCGGTGCCGGCTTGGGGCTGCGCTTGAGCGTCTCTAGCGCGGGGTAGCAGTAGTCGTGCTCCCGGTGCGTCGAGAAGTGCACGTAGGGCTCCGCCGCCTCTTCCTTCTGCAGCAGCTCGGTGGCACTGGCGGAGGTTGCCAGCGTGGCGGTGGCAGGGCAGCCGCCGGGGGGCATGGTGCGCGAGGGCTTCATGAAATGTATACGATGAAGATGGTGGTGGTGAGGCGATGAAGTGGCCGACGGCACGTCGCCCGGGATGCTGGACGTGGCGGAGGTGGGCCTCGGCGCGCCGTTGCCACTTTCGCTGCTGGAACCGGTGGAGGAGCGGGACTCCACCGGCAGGTCAAGAGTCTGGAAAACAATATTGCTTTATAACAATGAGGAAGTTGCAAGATTTTTTTTTAATCGATTCCTCTTGCAAAAATAAGCAACTACCCAAAATTTGAGGCCAATCGAGAAATTTTTTGATTGCCAAAAAAATTAACAAAAATCCCCTTTTTAAAGCGTGCGAAAACGCCAAGAGTTTGGATGTGACGTCATCTTATACTAAACATTGTTGTAAAGCAATGGAGTTGATGGTATTATTGTTGACGTCATCTTATAGTTTAAACAATAAACGTTTTTAGTCACGTGTTTTTTTCTCGACTTTTAAATTAAAATATTTAATTACCTGTACATTTTTTTTGAAAAACTGACTAGATATTTCATTTTACCATACAAAAAACCATACGGAACACTTGTTTGTTTTTGAAAATCTGACACATGCAACTTCCTTATTGGTGCAAGATCCAGGTATCTCCACTCTCAATTTACTCTGATACAGTACAGAAAAATAGTAGTAAATACAGAATGACATGTAAATAAATCTTCACACTTATACGATACTCAACAGCAACTTTTCCTGAACCCAGTGCGTCAGCAGAGGGCAGTATAATCTAGTATTTTAAAAATTTCAAGTGGTCTATGTAGAACTTTAGATTTTTTCCAAAATGTAGCAACTTATCGATTACCCTCGATCTTAAAGATCTGTTGCAACAATGTTTTTTCACTCGGTAAAATCTCTATAAAAGTTGAAACGAGGTGAAAGTTTTTTTTTTTAGCAGACTTGAAGTTTAAGAACCTGTAACAGGCAAAGATCTTACTTTTAAGGAAACAATGATTGAAAGTGCATCGCTAAACTGACGAATCTAACTCTGAGTAAACTTGATTTGAAAGCAGAGATACCTAGTTCTTTCCTCAATTAGTGATTTGCATCCAGCTAATCAATAAGTATACTGAAACCAATCTTATGCTCAATTTATAGGATGCTAGTTGGTGTACAAGTAGAGCTTTCCAGTTAAGGCATGCTAGAGACTAGAATGGAGTAAACAGATAATATGTTGTCAAAAATGGAGACTAGTGTATAGGGACTAGTGAACTTGCCTGTTTATATTTAATTTGTCTATCTTTATTTGGCAACTGATTAGATATGATATGCATTTAAAAATGATTAGAATTTGGTGTATGTTTTGGATTTCACAGACAATAGTTAGAATTGGTAGTTTAAATTATTATTGATGTGCGAGAGTATTATTGATATGTTTACTTTTATCTAAATTTATTAAACAATAGTATTTTTCTAAAGCCTGATCTTCTTTTACACCTCAGAGAGTTTCCACCCGGATTTAATGAAAGAAAAATAATTTGTCGCTATGAAAAAGCTACAGGGAAAGCGACATATGTGGTGCTATATAATTTAACTATCTAAGCAAAATAGAAAACTATTTTTCTACAAATATATTGATTTATTGCTTATTCATAACACTTCCTGTCTAGGTTAGTTTGATTTTATAGAGATTAACCGATTAAAATAAGAGTTATTTGAAGAGTTTTGTTTCTGTTCCTTGGGATTTGTGTCTTATTAAGCAGATTTCTCCATAAATAGGCATGTCCAGTAAGCGGAATCCATTGTAAAAATATATTTTCGACATAGAAAGATGAAAATCAGCTTTGTTTATGTATTTAATTGAGTTATTAGAGATGGAAAACAAAACAAACTTACCATGAACACATCATCATCTCCAAGTTCATCGTCCCGAGTTTTATGAACACAGCCTACACCTTGAAAAATAAATATGATTAAAGGCAGAAAAGATATAGGAAAATACTTAACTAACTAGTGATTTCACCAATGATTTAGGTTTTGGGAAGCTTAAATAAATAATAACAATTTGTTTAATTCACAAATGCCATTCAACTGCATAAGGGTATTACACCCAAAAAGAGTGAAAACAGTTTTTTCTCTCATTTTATAATCTTATATTTTGCTATTATATTTAAGAATTTACTTGAAATTTATTTCGTGTATTGTTTGCAATTATGAAAGATAGTAATTTTTTATACATTTATTAATTGCATTTATTAGTTTTTAGAACAGTAAAATATTAAAAGTAAACTAAAATTATCAACTATAAATGACTGTTTTGAGATGTAAACATTAGTTTTCATGAAAAGTAGATAAAAATATTTGTTTTATAATTATGTGGAATAAGTGTGTGAAGTTTAACTGTGCATTTGCATAAATAAGCAAATTAAATTATCTGACATTTCTATGTTTTCCCCGATTTGTGAGAACAGCATAAAAGAGTAAATAAATCAGTGTCAGTAATATTCGGTGCCAGAGTTTCATTACCGACTATATACATCAATATTGAAACATTTTACTATAGCCTATAATTAAAAATCTAGAAAGAAAAGCGCAACTTGTCGGGTGATTAAAATTCATAATGTCTTCAGAGGAACACAGAGGGCATCCAGGATTGTTTTTATACTAATTTGGTGAAGATGTCCTTGGAGATAGTCATGCCTGCTAATAATACGAAACTTCAAACTTTTAATTCTTGCACCATAGAAAACGATTGAAGCTAGTAATATAAGGAGTATATGGGGGGACGGGGGTTCTCCCCCAAAAAAATTTCAAATTTTAGTGTGCTTAAGGGGCACACCTAGTGTGAAATTTTCAAAAAATCGATTTTTTTTATTTTTAATATTTCGATAGGTTATACCTTTAAAAATAACATACTAAAATTTTAAATCGATATCTTAAATAGTTTTTGAGTTACAGCCATTTAAAAGAGTAGCCGCTCGGCAGTGAACACGATCATTTTATCTTTAAACGCGTTTTTCTCGAAACAGCATTTTTCGAATTTGCTGGAGTGATTACTCGAAGACAAATGATCCGATCGCTATCAAATTTTTTTTGCATCTTCTCTATTTAGTTCTCCATACGATGACCGTCCAGTTTTTTGATCTGATCAAAAATCGAATTTTGGCAGGCCAAAAACGACCAAAATTTTGGGTAAAATTTAACTTTTTTTCAACATGCCACCATTTTGTCAATTTTTGATTTTTTTTGTTCGCCCGAGGGTCATCGTACAGACAATATGTTTTAGTTTCACGAGAATTTTTTTTTTTAGGTTTTATCAACGGAGAAGGCTGCAATCACGCAAGCAGTGGAGGAGCTTTTTTTTGGCGGCGCCGGAGATCGCGTGTCATTTAAAAAATATTTAATATTTTATTTCAAAAATTTTACTGTGTATTCTCAAAACATGTATAAATATACCCTCAAAATTTTAAAACGATTAATTCACTAGTTTTCTTTTTTTTAATTCCCAAAAATTGCCTTTTTTTAGGCTGTCACACTAGGTGTGCCCCTTAAAAGTGTTTTGAAGCTACTTTTTGGAGGGTTTTCAGAGAGCTTAGCGGGCTGCACAAAATGACCCGGCAGGCCGCCAGTTGGACATCCCTGCTATAATACATACAACAAATTAATCATATTTCTAAATATAAGTTCTCCATTTTACTCGAAATTCAGACACTGGGCGGGGAACGACTCTCTTAGTTTGCTCTCAGCCAGGGTCAAGTAGAGTCTAGTATAAGTGAAAGTTGACAAAAATATAGATAGTGGCATTAAATATATATTAATGATTTGTAAATTGCAAAAATTTAATCTGAGATTTCCCCAAATAGACTAAGATACTACACAAGTAACACTTATGAAATAAAATATTGAGAGATCTGCAGCAGGAGGTACCTTCTAGCGAGTCTTCCACAGCCGTATGGACACCTTTGTCGAATGCCCTGGCGTCTGCCGCTGTCTGGAAGGTGAGGCCGAATTTTTTGTCACCAGTAATCCAGTGATGAAACGTAGGCATCACTTTGTTATACTGGAAGTCTCTTTTGATAGTACAACTCAGGACAATCTGCAACGAGAGGATCAGGAGTTTGGGGGCTAGTCCAACAATTGGATTCCAAAAAAGTATTATAGTACTGGGAGTGGCCAACCCAAATGATCTCGAGGGCCACTTTGGAAAACCCCTACACTCCCGCGTATAAAATTTTAGGATATTAGCTTCTCAGAATGACAGTGAAGTAAGTTGAATTATCTAGGTATCAGTGGCGGCTCGTCCATAGGGGCTGCGGGGCTGCAGCACCCCCAACCAAAATTTCCCGAAATTCCAATTTTTATTTGCTTTAAAATATTATCTATTTCCCCCTTTAATCTTTGTTCTTTATAATCCTTTTTCAAATAATAATTCCCTGCTGTCTCGCCAACAGATTTCTTTCCGGGTCGATCAGCCCCCGCAGATGTACCAATCTTGGTATAAAACCCTAGCTCTATCATATCAAATCAAAATATCAAGAATTTAGCATGCGAATCTGTTAGGAGAAAAGGGGCTGCTTTTCAGCAGCCCCGACCAAAAGAATGATAGCTTTTTCCTTTGAGAGAGCTGTGAGGAAGAAGAAAAAAACGATTTCTACTACTAATAAATCACATTGGCTTTTTAGCTTTTATCACTCCAACACTGTTTTAATTTTTTATTTATAGCTTCTTTTTTTTCTTTTCAACAGAGAGAGAACAAAATATTTTCTGATGTTTATCGGCAAGTCAAAAAAGATTTATGGTATCTTTTTTGTAGCCAAGTTTTATTTTTTTATAAAAATCAAATTGAATTCGAAATGTTGATTTTAGTTTCATTTGCTTTTGAGATACTAAATGAAATAGACTTTCTCTTAGATTCTTCATATTCGTAATAATCAGCTAAATATAGGTAAGTGACAGTTTTTGAATGCTTATTAGTGTGAAATCGAAAATTTATGTTGTTCCAATCTTTTCTATTTGATTTTTTACACGTTTTTGTTTAATAGAAATATAATTTGGCATTATATCGCTTAAAATACGTTGCCAACTTGGTACCACCGGAGCAGCACCCCTTATAATTTTACCTTTGAGCCGCCACTGCTAGGTATAGATTATTCAATTTACTTATTATACAACTTGCCAGTTTTTTTTAGATCCTTTGCAATGCAAAGGATCTAAAAAAAACCTCCTCCTTAACTTAACTCCTCCTTTAAATGAATACTTAATTTAAAAAGCTATGCAAAGTTAGCATAGCTTTTTAAATTAAGTATTCATTTAAATTTATCTTTAGGATCCCCCTTCTCTATAGGAACTAAACAGGTTATATAAAAACACTATTATAAAATACTGGAAACTAAGTTAGGCCATCACCTGTGGCGTATGTAGAAATTCATTTCAGTAGGGGCCCACAAATTTTCTCTAAAAATTAAAGCTAGAATTTTGCACCAGGAAAGAGTACTCCAAATTTTTTCTCAGATCTCACGCTCATTCAATAATATCAATGTATATTTTTTAACAAATTTTTAGCTCAGATTGCACCTGGAACTAAATATCCTTAAAAAAAATTTTGTGAATACTAGTCCTAAGTACTAAAGGGGGGTCCTCCCCCAGAAAATTTTAGTTGTACAAATCGAATTTAATTTTCATTACTTAACAGCATTCTTTTCCAATTGTAGGATAATCACTTACTGACTGGTCAGATATCCTTTTCCCATAGATGACATACTCTGGCTTCCTCTCGTCCTCAGAGATGACTCGTTTCCTGACCGAGACGTTGCTGAGCCCCCCACCGCCCATGGGCACCCAGCCCCCGGTGGAATCGTCTCTGGTCATGACCTGGGCACGGACACGAACCAGGAAGTTCCCACTGCAACAAAGACAACTCTTTAAAAACTGAAAGACTTTCATTTTAAAAACACCAAAAAAGTAGAAATGTTGCTAAGTAATTTTAAAGGTTAACATGTTTAGCTAGATCAGTCACTGTTTAGTTTATCAATAAAAATCAGAAAAGTTTGTCGATATTTGAATGTATGGCGTTCAAAAGAGCTTGGCGATATTTAGCGGGAAGGTTAACAGAACAATTAAATAGGTCCCTAAATTTTAAGTTAAAGCTGTATCTGAGTAAAACGGCTTTTTTTGGGCAAAATGTGCGATGTAAGTACTAAAATCTAGTACAAATCCCAGCTGATTTTATGTTTCAGTAATATACCTGGGACGGAATTCGGTTCAAAGAACTTTTGAAAAAACGGAATTCCGTCCCCAGGACGAAAGAGGGGCCCCTCGAACATAGATTTTGATTGAAACCACTTTAAAAAAGCATAAGGTAGAAATATTTAGTCGACTTCACTTAATGTGATCACATTTGTCCAAAAATCAGAACGATAACAATATCCGATGGGTAATAAAAAGCAGTTCTGTAATAAAAAGTGGCATACAGTGTAACACGAGTGATTACAATAAAATCACGAACGTGTAGTCTTAATTGAAGAAGTATTTGAAATGATTTTCTAGCATGCATTTTGTAACCTAATTAACAATCTTATAGAAAAATGTAAGCAGATTACACATGTAACGCATATTTTGTATGTTTATACATATTCAACTTGTTCTTACAAACAAGTGGAAAAATGTAAGTTTTTATGTGATTTCACCAAATTTTGATAACATTAAAACATATATAAAGCTATATATTTTGAGTTAATATAAATTGAAGTGATCAGAACCAGCCACTTTCAATAACAATATCCAATTGATACAATTAACTACGACCACATTTAGCGAAGTCTACTGTAAAAAGCCCTTAGCATAAAGAATAACTATAAAAAATTTAGGAACTTTGAACTGGGTGCAAATCTTGCTAATTAGACTTTAGGGGCCGTCCATAAATGATGTCACTCTCAAAGGGGGGGGAGGGGGTTAATCAATTTGTGACAAGGGGGAGGGAGGGGGTTTAAAATTTGTGACATCACATCCTGCAGCTGAAAATAAACGAAAAAAACCCTTAAATTGTTAAAACGACCGTATATACTTATTGTTCTCAAAAGGCATCTCAAAGGTTGATTGAAATGAAACTATCAGGAGGGGTATCAATACCCGAAATATCAATATCCCCCTCCGAAATTTTTTCCTGGCTACGCCACTGAAAATAAGGTGTTTTTTCATAAACCATGCAAAAATCCATCTGGCTATTTTGAATTTAAAATGTTTGAAATACTGTAACCAAATAATTTAAATAATATATAGGTAGTTATAAAGATACATTAACAATAAGTAAGTAATATTTATACATTAATCTTTGGTATTATAAATATATTTATGATTTCAAGAAGTAAAAATAACAAAAGTAATAATGATTAATTTATGGATTTCTAATTAAAAATATGAAAAAAAAACATTAAATTATTCATAATCCTAATTCCTTCAGATAATTTCACTTTCATCGAAGAAAATATTAAACAAATAGATATAAAAACACTTTAAATTCCATCACCTATTAATTAAGGCAGAATAAATAGCTGGTTAAATAAATAAATAGCTGAGTCTGCTACTCCTTGGTAGCACATGTATTTCCCACCTCCCTGATTTGTCTTGTTCTTTTTTTCTCTCTCCTTAGTTTATGTAATGATATAATGATCATAATAAATTTGTTTGTTTGTTAAATGTTTTTTCCCCATTTCTATATAAGGATTTTGAAAACAAGTGTTCATTGCGATTAAATCAATTTTAATTAAATGCGATCATTTTACAAAATGTAAGAGAATGGTTGCTCATATTACAGAATACATTTGTTCATAATTGGTCATTAACAAACAAACCATCATAATAGAAAAGTTCAACTAAGTAAAGCCGCAATTTTCATATTTTCGGCAAGTTAGGAGAGTCGATCAGTTTCATTCACAGAACATGAAACTGACAGATTACCCGATATCCGCTGCCTTACGGTTTGTTTACGCCATAGTGCACCCCATTCATGAAACACAAGCAGTTTCAGTTTTCCAATGACCACGAAACAAAAGAAAACATACTCGATTTAAAGTCCATACACATAAAGTAAAAACGATCTTACTTAAAAATACACCTAATTTCTAAAATTGAATACTTTTGAAAGAAGTAATTTGGTTATGAAAACACTGAGAATCGCTGAAAGGGAGCAGAGAACACATCGCAGCGCAGGTTGTTAGGGAGCTAAGCCTAGAAAACCATGAATGAATCCTTCAAAAAAGGCAGGAATTACTCCAGTAGAGATTACATACTCATCTGGGCTATCTTCTACCATCTTCTCTAATGTGGAGATGCATGATTGTTTGTTTATGGCACACACAACAGTGCCGAGCAGCGATTCACAAACATAACAAATCCGAACCGATCGAGAACCGCGAACAGCAGACAGGAAGTGGACCCGCACACTACCTCAGCGGAGGGATACGGCTGCGCGCGAGGGAAAGAGTCCTCCATCCCATCTGCTCTCTCGTTGCGGACAGCGGAAATTCCAAGCGTGCGTTTCTTTCCCCCTATACCGAATGGGGCAGAAACAGACGATTTGATAGGGATAGGGCAGGGGTCGGCAACCTTTTGAAACGGAAGAGCCAAAAGTTACAATTTAAAAAATTTCCCAGTTTTGAAAGAGCCACTAAATTGTTTTGCTTCAATGTTATAGTATATGCTTATTCTATTTTATTTTAGTTGGGGAGCATTTTTTTTACAAATTTTTTCTTAGGTACCTCCTTTCGGGTTCGGGTACTTTTTTACATCAAGTTTTAGATGACTTACATACACATTGTAAATTAATTTTTGTGAATTAATTTCAAAATTTTGCAAACAAAGTAAATTCCTGGAAAAAGTGGAGGATCTTGGGGTCCTCCCCCAGAAATATTTTGGAAATTTCTTCTTCAAAATAGCTTTGTAGCTCAGTTTTAGGCCTTTTTGGATTGCACCCAAAGAGCACCTCTCATTTTTTAAGTGACAGAATTTTCAAGGAAATATAGTATAGTTAAAATAAACAGCTAACTTTAGAGAGGGGTAGGGGGTTCCACATCCGAAAAATTGTGGAAATTTTCTCCTAAAAGTAGTTTTACGATTCGTTTTTTAGAACTTCTATTATGACCAAATGAGGATCACTCCTTATAAATCACAGAATTTTGAAGGGAAAGCAGCACATATTCCAAAATTTTGAGGAGTGTTTGGGAGTTCTCCCCCGAAATTTTGGAATAAACTCACCTTGAACTAATTTTTATTCATCTATAGAACTTTGGGTTAACACCGCTCCTTGTGAGTATCATTGATTTGATTAGGTACTTAAAAATATATTACTGATTTTTTAAGGGTTTTGATAATAAATTATTAATTTTTTCGTATGGAACTGGAGAGCCGCAACTTTACATCGAAAGAGCCGCATGCGGCTCGCGAGCCGCAGGTTGCCGACCCCTGGGATAGGGAGGTGTGATGTGGGGGTCGGAAAATTTTTCACTGTGTTTTTCCGGAAAATTTTCCGCTATTTTTTTCTTTGTATCCGCTTCTCTTTCAAAGTGAAGTAAAATTAGTTGGATATAAATTTAATGTTATTGTTATTTTTTGCATTGATTGAGATCATTGTCTTTAGTGACTTTCTTTGTGGTATATTGGAACTCGGAAATAGTAATAAAAATCAATTTTATATTTTTGTGAGAAATATGCCCCCAGCCAGTAAAATTTTGAATACTATTTGTTGCTTTACGAATGCTATACGAATGCTTTGCTAATAGTATCAAGAATAACAGCTGTAGTCTTAAGTTTGCTATTTTCATTGGAATACATAATTTTAGTAAATTGCATTAGAGCATGTTCGGTACTTTTTCCTTTTCTAAACCCATATTGATTATCTGATAAAATATTATTTTTTTCTAAAAAACTTAATAAACGTGATTGCATGAGTTTTTCAACAACCTTTGAAAAAACACTTAAAAGAGATATAGGCCGATAATTACCAAAAGAGTTCACATTTCCTTTTTTATAAATAGGGACAGCAACAGAAGTTTTCAGGTCCGAGAAAAATATTCCTTTTTCAAAAGATAAATTGAATAAAGTTACAAAAAAATTAGTATTTCGCTGGTAGAGTATTTTTAACATATCCTTATTTATTTGATCCTGTGGATTTTTTATTTTGAAGTGAACGAATTATATGTGCTATTTCTTCTTCAGAGATCTCTTCAAAAAACATGCTATTTTGTACTGAAGGAATCTTAATGTTCGAAAAATTAATAATTGTATTTGCACTTTTGAAAACCTCAGAAAAATGTTTATTGAAATCCAATGCTAAAGATTCATTACTGGTTCAGTTTGGCAACTGGTTTGACTTATGATTTTCATTCAGAACACATTTTACTATTTTCCATTGATCTCTAGTATTTTTACTTGTTACGTAGCAAAAACTTAGAATGATAATAATCAGACTTTGCACAACGCAACTTAGTTTTGAGATTATTTCGAAATGCCACATAACGTGATTTAAAATCCTGACTATAGTATTTGTTTTTTATATATAGTTTGTAAAGTTTTTCTTTTTCTTTAATATTATTTAGTAATTCAGCTGTCATCCAAGGTTTTTTAAATGTTTTAAAGTTAGTAGGTTTTCTGCAAGATTTAGAAGAATTTATTATTATGTTTACTTTATTTAAATATTCTTTGAAAGCTATGTCACAATCAATATACGGACTAATAGAGCAACCAATATTAGTGGCATTTACGATATCTTTAAAATATCTAAGATCAATATAAGTTTTCATAGGTTCTGTATTTTGAAAATCCTTTCTTTTGATTTGATAATCTGAAAGATCATAGTTGAAAACCCTCAAGTCCAAAGTTTCACGAAAATAAAATCAATATTAAACGCTTGAGATCCTTTTAAAGTTTGTTTTTTTCGTGGGCAAACAGCTGTTCTGGAAACAGCTCAAGAAAACTGTTAGCGCACGCAAAAAACAAACTTTAACAGGATCTCAAGCGTTTAATATTGATTGTATTCTAGTGAAACTTTGGACTTGGGAAATAATTCTTTTTAAATTAGATTATAGGTGTGATGGGGCACAGTTAATAAGTAAAAATAAATATAATGCATACAAATAAGTTCTAAAAGCACACACAAGCCAGTTTTATCACATTAGTAGGCTCAAAATATTTTCTTAAAATGTTTTGAAAAATCGGTATTTTTTCCACTTTTTTCAAATTTTAGGGATCTAAAGGTAAACCCTAAATCTAAAACAAACTTTGGAGTCTGAAACTTTTTTCATAAACCAGTGTTATAAGGGGACATCCATAAATTACGTGAGGTGTTTTTTCCAAAATCTGGACCCCCCCTCCCCCCTTGGTGAGATTTAGTGAGATTTTTCTTGACCCCCCCCCCTCCCCCCACGTGAGATTTACCTACAACTTTTAAAAATTATTTTCTAAAAATTATTTGCATTTTGTGCTTCATAGCACCTAATTAAGTTATAATTAAGTTAAAAAAAAGTTGACGTGAGATTTTAATCGACCCCCCCCCTCCCCCCTTGGTGAGATTTGGTGAGATTTTTCCAAACCCCCCCCCCTTTTTGACCTCACGTAATTTATGGATGACCCCTAAGGGGGAAACGGTCAGTATTTTTTATGCTGTCTAACGTAAAAAATTATTGGTCTTTCTAAATACTACTTTCTACGTGAGTGGTTAATTGTTGGCGTACGGAAATGAAACACACCAAAGCGCATTGAGTGAAACGAACATACTGCAGGATATCCGGTTTATCAGGGTGTTGGGGTATACTCATGTAACGTTGTATCTGTTTTTCTTATTTCTAACATAATAGAATTTTTATTACAAGAACAAATTCAACATATTAAGGAAATGAGGGTGCTGCGTATAAAGGGGTCATCCATAAATTACGTGAGGTCAAAAAGGGGGGGAGGGGTTTGGAAAAATCTCACCAAGGGGGACGGGGGGTCGATTAAAATCTCACGTCAACTTTTTTTTAACTTAATTAGGTGCTATGAAGCACAAAATGCAAATAATTTTAGAAAATAATTTTTAAAAGTTAATCTCACGTGGGGGGGAGGGGGGGTCAAGAAAAATCTCACTAAATCTGACCAAGGGGGGAGGGGGGTCCAGATTTTGGAAAAAACATCTCACGTAATTTATGGATGTCCCCAAAAATGCAATGAACAGCGGTTTTTAACTTATTGGCAACCCTCGTACTGTTTTCTTCATTTCGGGGAAAAGAAGTAAATTTTAAAGTACAAATCGACAAAAAATCTATTGCAGCCAGCCTCTTGCTTTTTAATAACTTAGAATTGGAAAAGGGATTTTCGAATTTCACCACACTTCTCTTTGATTTTAAATCGTCATCTTAAAATAATTTAAAAGCTTTGAAATTAAAATCCATGGACATTTGCATAAGTAGGAGAAGAAAAAATACAAATACAAATTTTGTCGACCAGCTACAGGCTCGAAGCCCAACAAGGCTGGTCCATTTTTTATCAATTCAACCCATTCCCATACTGACTGTCTAGTTTTAGCTTAAACTCATATACACCCTTCGAATTTACTATATGTTCTGGCAATGCGTTCCATATATCTATTACCCTATGAAGAAGTAGTATTTTCTTAAATCCCGATTGAAATGAGTCTTATTCAATTTGTACCCATGGCCCCTTGTTCTGTTATCCCTATTAAAGTCTAAACCTTCTGTATTCCCTTGCTTTACGAAAGTTAGTTGGCGAAAATTTTCCCAACCCGAAAAAAAAGCATTATAAATAATTTTATGTTTAAGAATTGCAATAATTTACCTGATTTTTTTAAATTTGCGAAACTGATAATTATTCCAATACCAAGAGCTATTTCAGTGGCACAATTTGCTTAAGGTAATCTAATGTGAGTTAGAGTCGAAATACCAAAAATTTTCAGGGGACAAAAAAAAAACATAATTTTTAATACGTTGTCTGAAAAAATTACATTCCTATATAGTACCTATTTCAAAGTTCTGGTTGCAATGATAGTTAAATAAAAATTTTATTTCGTGGATTATATTTTTGTCAAACTTGGGAGAGGGATAAAACAAAATACCACTGTAAGACTTTGAAAATATTTTTTAAATATAACATCATATTTGGACTATTAAAGTTTAACATGATAGTGATAGGCAAAAAGTGTTGCGCTGGATCCTTGCCTAGTTTAGTAAGAAACAGTGGCCGTGGGGGCCATGTCCTCCTCCCCCAATTCTCACATAGGTATAACAAAACAAGTTAAAACCCTGTTATTTAGGATCAAATTTTGAAAATTTTTCTGGGGGAGGATCCGGAGGATCTCCAGACCCCTTTTTGCACTTCAAACTTTATTTCTTTCAATTTTTTGTAATACGTTCAGCAGAATTTAAATTCTACTTAAAAATGCATGTCCAAAATTTGGACTAGATGTTCCCAAAATAAGTTTTTAGGGGCAAATTGCAAAAAATTTTCTAGAGGAACCCCAGACTCTCCTTTCGTACATGGAACTTTATTACTTTATTAGTCTCAACTTTTTATTATATTAAGTTCTGTTGGATGCAAATTCTACCAAAAAAATATATTCAGAAGCTACGTTAAACCTGTTAAATATGCATTGGATGGGCTGTGGATTAATTTTGGGTCGCTCCCGAAATAAATTTCTATACAGGGTGTCCGGAAACACCGTGGACAAACTTTGAGGGGTGGTAGAGGGGACCTAGACAAGCATATTTCGAATAGGATTGGAGAGTCGCAGATGCACCGTTAAAGAGATAGAGCCCCTAATGTAGTGCGAGGGCGTTTCAAAAGGAAGTTTTCCTAACGCCTGTTTTACGAAACTGAACACAAAAGAATGAAAAAAATTTATTACACGAGGTACAGCAGTATCCATACTACTTCCACCATAAATTTGAACAAAATTGGACCACTTAAAAACCGTGAGGGGAGTTATAAAACGTGCAATATTTGTTCCCTTAGTGTAATGGTATTTTTTTAAGGAAGTTGGTTTAAAAAATACCATTACACTTAGGGGAACAAATATTCCAAGTTTTATAACTCACCCCAAGGGTTAATAAGTGGTCCAATTTTGTTCAAATTTATGGTGGAAGTAGTATGGATACTGCTGTACCTCGTGTAATAAATATGCTTTTCTAGGTCCCCTCTACCACCCCTCAAAGTTTGTCCACGGTGTTTCCGAACACCCTGCATATATGCCACTGGTAAGAAAACATTAAACAATTCCCCCGTAGATCAGCACAGCAGCCTTTTTTTAACCTAAACCCCGGTCAAATAACGAAACTGTTTGGAAATATTTGGGTAATGGATAAGCATCTTACGATTTTATGGCATGATTCAGTACGTATGACATCATAAATCCTTGCTCTTGCAAAGACAATGCCACTTGAACTTCGGACACGCTTTGATGCTTTTCTATATTATTGCAACCTAACCGAGCAACCAGACGAGGTATCAGGAGATTTTGTGGTTAACTTTTCACAAAACATGTCGCAAGCGAATCCCCCCTCCAAGAATAAAACACACTCTGTGGAATACCAGTTACTATTTTCTTTTGATTGTTGTGGTTATAAATCCGCAGAAAATCGGCTATCTGTCTAATTTCACCATTCACTTATTACTCATATTTGTTATGAAATGAGTTTTGTGTTTTATCTTGATGCAAGTTGATGATGTTGTCTTTTTCACCAAAGTTCGTTTCTAGACAGAAAAGATAATTGACTAATGGAGGCTGCTAAAAGAGCTTAAAATTTTTCAATTAAATTTTCAAAATTTTTCAATTTAGAAATCTAAATTTTGAAGGAAAGAGATGGATTGACTAATACTGTAGTTTGAATAATATGTATACTCCGTGTAAATTGAATAGGCGTCACCATGGCAACGCAATAGAAATGCAATGGAGAAATGACTAGTAGTGGGCCGCCGATTCAAATTACACAGACTAAGTATAGCTTAATTGAAGTTTATCAACATTATTCTGAAAGGATAAAGTCAATGTACACAGTGAAACCTGTATTAAACGTATTGTATAAAGTTATATTTCTCTTTGGCCCCATCAGCAAAGTCAAGGAAACCACTCAATGTTTTCTTCCGAGAGAGGGCTAAGCCGACCGACAACTTTCAGGAATTGATGAAAGAAATGGCTTAAAGATATGTAATGGTAAAAATTTTAAAATGCATCAGGGAAAGAAACTTACGCGCCTAAAAATACACTCTTCCATATTTCGTCTGGAGTGTATATGATTATGATTATTTATTTCTATTTAAAGATAAATTTGTTGATAATTTTTAGAAATGACATAACCGATTCGGAAATACTTATTTGTAGTTTAATAGCATTTAATTCATCTTGGGACGGGCCGTATCCAAGGGAGGGGTTTGGAGGTTCAAACTCCCACCGAAATTTCGACGTCAATTTTTTACTTAGTTTTTCCTTGAGATTATTTTAGTTTTCCTATCGATGATTGCGTCGTTCACGCACATAGATTCTGTCTCCTCCTCCTCCATTCTTACGCATATTGCGTAGGTGAAGGTGGAAATTCAAGAAAACGGACTTAGTTTCCAAAGGAAATAATATTAACAGTTGATTCTAGACTTCGTATCAACTTGCAAAAGGATAAAGATAGTTTAAAATTTTGCCAAATAAAGACTCGATCCAAATTTCATTTGTAAACAAAAACCAATTTTCTCCGTTGATTTGATAGAGAGGTTTGATTTCAATTCCTAAAAAACAGTGTAGCTTTATCCACATAGACCAAAGCGTTATATCGTCGTGGAAGATAAATACCGCACATCTAACATCGGAAAAAGACACAGTTTGATGTAGTTTGTCGATTGTTTCAATTGGCAGTGAAATAAATATCCAAATATGGTTTCGTATGGTTGCTGCTTAAATCGAGTTTAAACCAACACTAGCACATTTATTCATCACCGAAGTTAAGCACTTCCAGGTTCGGGCAATACTTGGGAGGGTGACTACTTCGGAACATAAGAATATCCATAGTTTCTATTAATTTTGTCTCAAATCATAGATATATAAAATACACATTATTAATATTTTTTTTGTAAATAGGCACTTTTCTGTTATTATCAGAATTATTTGTTTGATAACTTTATTTTCAATGCAATTCTTACGGTAAAATTTTTTTCTTGCCTCTTATCGGTGTATAAACAAAAAAAATAATAGGAATATAAAAAATTACTAAACTGTATAAATTTTTTCTTACATTTTAATCACAATATGGTTGTAGCAGGTAAGGTATCACAACATAAAATAAAGAATGCTTTATTTGCATTATTCGGGAACTTTACAAAGCTAATTAAAGGAAAAGTAGGTACAGTTGGGGAAATAAAAAACGACTCAGTTGCGATTTCTGGTGAACCACATGGGTTAGGAAGACAAATGAGGTGTAATTTTTCATTGTTTAAAGTATTCTTTAACCAAAAAAATTTTGGAGTCCTTAGGGGGTCGTCTTCATATTAAATGAAACACTAACTTTTTTTTTCAATGGGGACCCCCAATTATTCTGAGATTTTCTGAAAGGCCATCCCTCAAAACCCTTAAATACCCAGTTTCATCCAGATTGATTCACAATTAAAAAAATTTAAAAAAAATAAATTAATTTTTATAATCGTGAAATATTTTATGGTAATCGATTCAGGTAGTAATTTTATGAAGAAAGCTAAAATTTCAATCGATTTCACCGAATAGTTTTTGATAAAAACGAACTTTAATCTTAGTGGCGGTATACCGTTGCCGAATGCATAACGCGAATGTTCTTTCTCGTTCGTTTTTATCAAAAACTATTCGGTGAAATCGATTGAAATTTTGGTATTCTTCATAAAATTACTACCTGAATCGATTACCATAAAAATATTTCACGATTTTAAAAATTAAATTTTTTAAAATTTTTTTTTTAATATTTTAATTGTGAATCAAACTGTTGCATTAGCCAAGAAAAGCCACCATATATCAGCCAAAAAATATATCAAATGAGTACTATTAACGTGTATACAGGGTGTTTCAAAAAACCTGTAACGATAGGCTATTTCCTAAAATATTTCCCCTAGACCCATACTTCCAATGGAAGATTTTCTTCAAATGAGTTGAAGAATTATATGACACCAGTTTCAACTCCATGGGGGGTCTATTTTAGAAGATGCAGAAAATAAATTTTTATACGGCCCCCGTAGATTGAAACCCCCAATGAGAAAACTTTTCTCCATTCATTTCTTAATCAGATACAAAAAATTTCATCTCGATATCTTCAAAATTCACCAAGATATTAAAAGCTAAAATTCATGACTTACACCACTTTATCATACCTATGAGTGACACAATTTTACTGCAAAATAGGGGCCATCCACAAACTACAATTTAACATTTTAGAAACCAAACTACCGTAAAACTTTGATTTTTTGAGGTAACAAGGACTACATGAAAAACTCCTCTCTGCCATGGTGTTGAGCTCGCTCAACTATGCTAATCCAGATACCTGTCATTGCTACTCATATCAGCGATGCTCAGAGGGGGCCCATCAGCTCTCATTTTGCGTTCAGATTTGTGACGTCATTGGTTTGAAAGTAACCCTCCTACCAATCAATACTTATACCTAAATCAATACTTATTTATAAATTACCTTGAGTTATCGAAAAGATTATAAAAAATATTTCTTGGAGCCCCGAAATCAGGTACTCCTTCATACCTATTAGCTACGTAAAAAATAATCGTAGAACGAGTGTGTGACTCCCAGAAACACTTGATACTCAGGGATCAATACCTATAAGTTCCGATTTAGCCAAACACTGCTTTATTGTTTAATAGAATGACGCGCTTTTTAACTTGCGGACGGTCCCTTAAAAATATAAACCCGCATATCTCAGTGAATTTTGAAGATATCGAGACAGAACTTTTTCTATCTTATTGAGAAGTGAATGGAAAAAAAATTTTCCAATGGAAGTTTCAGTCTACAGGGGCCGTATAAAAAGTTATTTTCTGCATCTTCTAAAGTAGACCCCCCATGGAGTTGAAACTGGTCTCATATAATTCTTCACTTCATTTGAAGAAAATTCGCCATTGGAAGTATGGGTCTAGGGGACATATTTTAGGAAATAGCCTATCGTTACAGGTTTTTTGAAACACCCTGTATGTTATACTTAAAAGTTGATATGGGTGCTTTACTTACCCCATTATTTAATCACTGCTCTAAAACTTCTTTGTTAACACAATTGTAAATACTCCTTCTTAGAGCTACGACCGCCACAGATTGGGATAATAATTTCTAGCTCTACTTAAATCCATGTTTAGATTGCTTTTAAATTTACGAAACTTAAACAAAACAAACCAACCGTTGCCAACGGGAGAAAACAAATACCGCCAAATTTGAGCGTCACGTAAGAGAAATATACATAGATTAAATCCCCTGGAGATTCCCCTGGATACACCATATCATAGAGAGGCACAATATTTCTTCATAATTAATCAAATTATTGTCTTGTAAGGGTTTTCCAAAACCAAATCCAAAACATGAATTTAAGAAATAATGCGAGAAATATAGGAAAAATTAAACACTTGGGAAAAAAGACTGGTTTTTCAAGACACGGGAAAGTTATTATAATCAGTTGTTCATTGGTTGATGCTTACTTTTATAAATATGCATTATATGCTTTTATATATCTTTGTACTTTATTATAATCATAATAATAGACTAGTTCTTAAAAGAATAAATATGTGAGTGTGTGAAATTAATAACAGCTTAACTAAGGGGTCATCCATAAATTACGTGAGGTCAAAAAGGGGGGAGGGGTTTGGAAAAATCTTACCAAACCTCACCAAGGGGGAGGGGGGGGTTGATTAAAATCTCACGTCAACTTTTTAAGTTAGAAATTATACGATTTTATTGTTTTTATGTATGAGAAAGGATAAGATACTGCAAATTATTTTTAAAAAGTTGTAGGTAAATCTCATGTGGGGGGAGGGGGGGTCCAGCAAAATCTCACTAAATCTCACCAAGGGGGGAGGGGGGGTTCAGATTTTGGAAAAAACGCCTCACGTAATTTATGGATGACCCCTAACACAAAAATGGATTATACAGCATTCGAAGAGGAGGTTTAAGCAATATAATAATATAAATAATTAAATGTGTCCCCTGGATTTAACCATATCATAGAGAGGCACAATGTTTCTTCATAATTAATTAAATTATTGTCTTATAAGGGTTGTCCAAAACAAAATCCTTCCTCACATATAACATGAATTGAATCGTCAGTTTGAAGAAGGGAATAAGTCCAAAAAATGACAAATTGACTTTTTGTGCTCAAAAATTTCTCTAAGCTTTGCTTTACACATGGGTGAAAAGAGGGGGAAAATAACTAAACTCTATACGGAGATATCGCCCCCTGAAGTTGTGAAATCGATGTCCATTCATTGTATTTTTTAAGTTAATTTGGAATTAAATTTAGTTTGTCTTTCTTTTCATACTATTTGTGCTGTAAACTAAGTTAAAATAAAATTTTCACTTAATTTCAATTTTATTTTCAAACTTTTTTTATGCAGGGAATGTTTGACTCCATTCATATGTATTCACTCCATTGATACTGCTGTAATAACTCAGTTTCACTATAATTTTGAATTTTATTTGTCTTATTTTATTTCACCCTTTTGTGGTGTAAACTAAAGAGAAATATAATTTAAGTTTGAATTTAAGGGTTTTTTAAAGATTTTTTCATCAGAAAAATTTCATAAAGTGGAAGAAGGGTGTAAGTCCATCAACTTATTTTGACTGTTAAATATTTTTAAATATACTTATATTTGATGATTGCTCTGTTTTCTAAATAGGGTTCTGAACTTTCAGTAAAAATTCGGTGATTTTACAATGAAAATTGCATTACTTAGTCTTAAACAGTTTTTTTCGATTTTCTCAAAACTTGGTTTTTGGACTTATTCCCTTCTTCCAACTGACAATTCAATTAAAGATATATAATGCGAGAAATATCTAGGCAAAATTAAACACTAGGGTAAAAGACTGGTTATATCAAGACTAGTGATGGGCAGGTATCGATACCAAATACTTAAGTATTCGATACCTATAGGTATCGAGTGTATTCGATACCCACAAAAGTATCGATACTTTATTGACATATTTCGTTTTAAATTTTTCAATGAAGTAATCTTTATAATACCTACTGTAGATCAAACGCATCCTGTTTCCGTTTTCATTTTGCAACGCTCAAACCCAAGTCGTTATCATCCGCGAGAGAAATTTGACGCGGCTAGGTTTTTCCCCCGCCAAATCCTTCGCCTCTATCCACACCTCCAGGCCCGTAGCTACGGGGCTTTTTGATGGATCGCTTTCAGTTTTTTGAATATTAGTCTGATTATGGATAGGCCCTAAAAAAATTGTCCCTTCAGGTTCATTTCCCGACATTGAAAAAAAGTACTCGATACCTAAAAGTACTCGATACCTATAAGTATTCGATACCAAAGTATTCGATACCTATAAGTATTCGATACCTAAAATTATCGATTTTGCCCATCACTAATCAAGACACAATAAATTTATTAAAGCATACAGTGGCGGACTCCCCCTTGGGCCAAAAAAAAAGGAAACGGAAGGAAAAAGGAAAGAAGCCTTAAAATTGGGAAAAGGGAGAGAAAAAAAGCACATTTTGAATGCCCGAAAAAATCCTCCTTTTACATTTTTCAGGCAAGAGAGGGCACTTTCCCTGAATTTCTTACTTATTTCGGCCGATTTTCTTAGCTAAAATTATTTTTCGGTTTGTTGTTTTCAATTTAGGTTTAAATGAGGGCCCTCTCCTTGGGCCCAAAAAGGGAAGAAGGAAAATATGAAATAAAAAAAGACGTAAAAAGCGACGAAAAAAGGAGACAAAGTAGACATCTTGATTTTTGAATGACAAAAAATTCTTTCACATTTCTTTTCCCAGGTTTATCAGTCTTCGAACATTGAAACGCAAAAGTGACTTCCGAATTTTGCCTCAAATTGATTTAGATTAGTCTTGAAAATAAAGTGCCTAAAATCTAAATAATGGTTTCAAAATTCCTACCCAGTTAGTGTAAACTCACAACTCTCAAGCGTCACTTCCAACCGTGGACCGGTTTCGTCCTTGTTAGAACTCATCAGCACGGTATAGGATGGTATGTGGATGGGATGGGGCCTACGTTTATAATCAAATCTTATTTAAATAACCGACTAGTTTTATATTATAAGTACTACATTAATGTGACACATAGTATGTATTTACAATTTACAGTAATTGTTTTTTGCATTCGACACAAGTAGGTTTTTTTATTATTGCTCTTATTTTTATTCTTCTTACTATATATATATATATATATATGGTGGTAATTTGGGCAATACTTGTGATCCCCTTTACTATGCCAAGGGGAATTTTAGGGAACATCCCCCAGATTAAAATTATTTTCATTTACATCCTAGAAAACCACTCAACATCAAATCCAAAAGTAGTGTCCCCCCACAAAAAAAATATTAATTTTAACAGGCCAAAAAATGTGTTTTATACTTATTTTTTAGAGGGGGAGGGGGTGATAGCCCACCTCACGGAAACAAAAAATTTTTGAAACAAAATTGTGATTCATTGCGCATGTGCAATGGATTTCTTCGATTTCCAGTAATTTCGCCACCCCCAAAACTACTGCCGCCCTCCAGTGCTGCCCTAGATGGGGGACATTTCTCCGCCTCGACGACCCCCGGTAAATCCGGCCAAGCATATGATGCCGAAATACCAAGGATTAGCTCCTCAACGCGTGAAACACACCAATCAAACTTCGCAGCTACCGAACATCAAGGCATCAGAGGACCCCCGATTTTTTATTCGAGCATGCACGGCTGGGGGAGTGTTCCCCGTTGACCTCTCACTGACATTGTGGGCATAATCCCCGGCATAGAATTAGCGACGGGAGAGAGGGGGCGGGACAAGAAAGAGAACTTTGTATCCTTCCGCTCGCTCAAGTTCAATGCCGATCGATGGGGATGGAAATGAGTGCTTCTCCTCTCTCGCTCGTTCTTCCCACGTTTTGCTCTCCCCGCCCAGATTTGTCCCCAAACATGATGAGATAGGGAAGCCTGTAGTTGAAAAGATGAAAAAATATGTGCAGCGTTTTTTATTATTTTCAATGACCGAAATTTTTTTTGCTCCGTTTCTTCTGTGAGGCACATGTGGAGGCGGCAGTGGCAAGAAATTTATTTCGGGAGGGGCCCAAAATTATTTTTCACCCCCTCCCAAGCAAATTTATTACGTTCAATGTAACTTTCTATATATTTTTTGTTAAAATTTAAATCTAAAAGAACTTATTATAAAATAAAGTTGTGAATAATTTTGTTCCAAGTACCAAAGGGAAGTCTGGGGGTCCAACCCCAAAAAAAGTTTTAAAATTTGACTTTTGAAAGCAGGTTTTGGTATACCTAGTCCGAATTTTTGATTTATATTTATAGGTAAGATTTGCATTTGGGTGAACTTAATATAAAAACAAGTTGAAAATAATAGAGTGCCAAGTAGGAAAGGGGATCTGGGGGTCCTCCCACAGAAAGTTTTTGGAAATTTGACCCTAAAAACAGTATTTCTATTCGGTTTTGGTACACCTAGTCCTAATTTTGGACATATATTTTAAAGTAGGATAGGGATTTTGATGAACTTATTGTAAAAATATTTGGAATAATAAAATGCCAATCAGAAAGGGGGGTTTGGGGGTCCTCCCCCAGAAATTTTTGGAAATTTGTGCCTAAAAAACAGGGTTTTAGCTTGTTTTGGTACACCAAGTCCGGATTTCGGGGGGGGGGCCCCTTATATACGCCATGCCATTGGGAGGCGGTAACCTTGATGTTCTCTTTAGCTTTGTGAAAGACGTCATTGGTGGGATATTGCTGATCGGTCTATTTATAGTTGAAATGAAGGATTTGGGATTAGTTTCATAGAGTTAGTACTAATAGACAGCTTAAACATCTGCTCCGCTGTTCTTAGCAGTGGCGAATCCAGGATTTTTGTCTACATTGATATAAAGCGGTACTTAAGCATCAGAGTGTCTAAATTCGTTACTATATTTCGTTTCTTTAAGAAACCATCCTATCATCATAACACTGCAAATACTTCACACAAAAATAAACATATTTAAAAACACTTTTTTTTGTCCTCAAATTAACGAAACTTTAGTTTGTGTTGTTATAGCGGTTACGTGCTCTGAGCGGACATAGTATATAAAAATCGAGATCGAATCGGTAATTTTACAGTTCTTCTGATGCTGGATTTCAAAATTTTATTTTCTATTTGAGTGTTTATTTTATCGAGTTTTCCTGCAAAAGAGTATTTAAATATTTATTTAATTAATATAAAATTTGTGTGTGAGGTATTTGCAGTGTTAGTATATGATATATGATAATAGGATGGTTTCTTAAGAAATAAAATAGTAACATATTTAAACATTTTGCTGAAGAATTGCTTTTTATCAAGGTAACTGATTAGTTTGTTTTTAAAATCAATGTATAAAGCATTAAAGAAAATTTTAGTTAATCAGAACTTCTATATGGGAAAATATTTCTATTTTTATTCTAATCTTTTCTTTAAAAAAACATAAATCCGTCAGATGTGTGGAAAACTTTCATTCATTCCAGTTTCAACACAAACAAAAGCTTTTGAGTGACCCAATAAATTTACATGTGTGCTTACTTTGCGTTTTTTTCCCGGTCTCATTTTTCTATCTACTGTCAAACCTAGAAGGTTAAACTTGAATTCATCTAAGAGTATGATCTCCTACAATGGGGTCAGTTTAGTAGAGTTTTACGAATCGACACCTGGTAAAAATAAAAAAGGAACCGTAAGCTGTAAATGCTGTGCTTCAATCTTTCCTATCATTGCTTTTGAAATAGAATAAATGCAAAAAAAACCCAGCTGCTTATGTAAATGAAACAAAACGTTCAAGGCCGGGCATATATCAGCTATTTCACAATGAAGTATATAATCCTGGTTTCAAAAATAAATAGCAAAACAACGATTTAACTTCTTTAACGTAACGAAAACGTTAAAATAAATGATTTTATTAAATTTATAATTCGTGACGAACAAAGATGATGCGTGAAAGAAATGCAAAGATAATGCAAAAGATGATGCAAAGATGACGATGAAGAAAATTGATTCCGAGATAACATTGATTCTACAATGTAATTGAACTATATTCCACTGTTAAAATAATTTAACATCAATTTCAAACATTTTACATTAGGATGAAATGCAATACAAGACAAATACATTTCACAACCACTTGGGAATAGAAAGTAATCAATTTTTTGAAAACGTGCGGATAAGATGACCGATTCTGTAAAGTGTTTCGTGTGCAAAGAAAATGCATTCTTTAAAAACAATCTTTAAAAGAAAAGGTTACAGTAAAACCAGTTAAATCGTTCAACCAAATTATTTTTCATGTTTCAAAATTGGAAGTTAACAATTTACATTTTACATACGGGAAGAATATAACCAAGAATATATTCTTTAAACTTCAATTATAAAAGATGTTAACGTTTTGCCCTTTTTAAACTTATTTTTTTTCTTTGAGCTTAAATTTAATTTATAGCTCTGTTTAATACAAAACGTGAACTAATTATCATGGTTTACTAGGGAAAACGACCACTAAAAAGGTGTGGTGAAAACATCAATGAATTAGAAACATTCAAAACTGTTCCCTAAAGAGTTTGAAAAGGAGATAAAACACTAGGTAAAAGGAGAATCGTCAAAAATGTTTCTGAGGGAGGACCGCCCGGCCTCCTTGAAACTATGACGTTTATTTTCAACTTCTTACCTTAGAAAAATTATGTGGTTTACAAGGAACTGTTTTGTTAAGATTTACCCAAAAGGTCTCAAAATAAAATAAAAATACTTCTTCAGAAGGCAAACTTTCGAAATTTTTATAGGGGCCCCCATTTTTACCTGGAGCTCAATTTGTCAAATTTTAACATTATGCATAGTATTATTCAAATACTTACTACTTTTAAGTTATCTAAAATTTAACGTAATATACTCGTTAGGCGTTAGAGGGTACCTTAAAAAGGACGTTGAGTCAACATCATCACATAAAAAAATTTAGTGACGCGCCTGTGTGTAGAAAAACCAGGTACACTAATGCAATTTTGGCCGGAAACGATCCTATATTGATTTCCCCAATTTTAGTTCATTTTATGTATAAAATCGGACATTTTTTATCAAGCTTTTTAAATGAGGCCAGCGGGGGCTTCCATCAGTCTCCTCAGGGGCTTAGCCAGAGGAGAGGATTTGGGGATATATCCCCCACCCGAAATCCTGAATTTTTTTTATCAGACTACAGAAATGGACAAAATTTATCCCACGTATCCCTTCAAAGTTCCAATACCATTCTCCAAAAAGTTTTCTAGCGACCGCACTGAGTCTCTAGGCACCAAAATGGTATCCAAGATGAGGCTAGTGGTTCAATCTCCCCCCGAAGTTTTGACAACAATTTTTTGATGCTTGTTTTCCTTTCAAATTCTGCGACTAACAAAGAGCGAGCACTATTGGGGTATAAGCAATTGGATTTCTAAACGACCCAAGAGTAACACTACTTTTAAGGGTCAAATTCAAAAATTTTCTTGGGAATAGATGAACCATCAAATTCCCCTCAAAAGTTTTATACCTATTAAATTATCCCCCAGAGAATTCTGCCTCTTACAAAGGAGTAGTAATCTTCTTTGGGTATATAAGGAATAGATTTCAAATGAGATAATTAATTTCTTTAATTTTCAAATAATATATTTTGGGAAAACCCACAACCCCCCTAAATTTGAACGCCTTTTTATTTACTTTTTTTTTCTCTTGGAATTTCATTTTCTAATAAAGAGATACTCTTTGGATTCAACCCGAAGGATCTCAACTTGTTAAGCTTAAAACCTATTTAAAGGGAGAATTTTTTCTGAGACCTTATTTCCCGACTCTTAATTTTTATTTGTGGTGACATTTTAATTTTAAATATCTCTTTAGAGAGTAATTTATTTCTGGGGTGGTTTTTTGAATGAATATAAACATCATGAATGACTGACTTATTTTTAAAAAAAAGAAATGTTCAGTATCAGAAGAAAAGGCAGTAACCAGATTTTTTTGGTTATAGTCAATGTTATTTTCAAGGTAACAAGTGAATTTATGCGTTATGTTTTAAACCATTTTAGAATCGCAATTGAATTATGTTGCAAATAATGTCGAAATTTTATAATGTGAGCTTCATGTAAAAGGGGGGACTGGGGGTCTTTTGAAAATTTGCCTCTAAAAATAGTGTTTCAACTCATTTTGAGACCCTTTGGGTTACATCCAAGGAGAACAATCCCTTGTAAACCAACGCAATTTCAAGGTAAAAAAATACTAAATAGACTTCAGAATTTCGAAGGGGATAGGTGTTCTGATCTAGATTTTTTTTAAATTTTCCACTCTTTAACTAGTGTTTATTTCATTTTGAAACTCTTATGGGGATTCAAAGCGAACCAATACTTAGTAATCGACAGAATTTTCAAGAAAAGAACATTGTATAACATACGTCAAAATTTTGAAGGGGGTTTTCCCTCGAAAGTAGTGTTTTAACTCATTTTGAGACCCTTTGAGTTACACCTGAAGAGGATTGCACCTTACAGAATTTTTAAGGAAAACACATTTCAAAAATTTATAGGCCAAAACTTTTGAAGGGATTTTAACCCCCCTTTGGATACAGCCAAGTCAGAAGCAAACATGATGTATTTTCATTTTAGGCTCTTAGGCGAGTTTTAATGCTCTTCTGAAGAAAATATAATTCCAAATGGTTAAATGGAATTTTTACCATCGGCCTTAAGCATCGATACTTAAAAACTATAGTTAAAAAAGACTGAAAGGGAAAAAAACCCTACTAAACATGATACTCTACTAAAAATATCCAAACCATTAGTTTCTTCAGATGGGTTATTGAGTAGTAAGCTAGTATCTCACTTTCCTTAAAAACTGAAATCTATTTTTTTCTAATGGACACTATATTCGTTATTGGTTTTTTTCATGAAGTACTCTTCCTTATCAAAAACGTAATCTAAACCGAAATTTCGTTAACAGTTTTATAAGTGTAAAAAACTCTAAAATTAAAAAAGAAAAACGTGTTAAAGTGTTAAATATCCAACTTAATAAATTGGTTGCTGTAAATGTAAACTTTAATGTACAATGAATTTGGTAGCTTTTAAAAATTGATTCTGTATCATATATGCAGTGTTCGAATGTGTCCCAAACGTGTGCGAGTGTACCCCCTAACTTCTCTGGGGCACTTTCGCACAGAATTTCTCAATTTTTCTAACGATAGGTATCCGACTGGTCTAGGAGACATTTTTTAAAAATATTCTTTAAATAAATTTTTAAAGGTTATTTTGTAATAGGATATGTTTAAAAACTACAAAAAAACTAAAAAGCAAAATTTTTTTGAAAATAATTTTTCAAAATATTGAAATAATAAAGGGAAATTTTCACGTCACGCCAAACACGTTTATAAAAGTTCTAAATAAGATAAAAACATGTTGTTTGGCAGAAACTGAAGTTTCTATATACAACTGTGTTGTGAACTACAAAAATTCCAATATTAACACAAGGTTCAGAGATACAGAAATTCAAAACCACCTTCTATGGAAATTTACAAAAAAAAATCCGATTTTTTTTATTCAAAACCACTTGAAAAAAGTTTTATTTAAGAACTGGCTTTAGATAATAGAACAAAACATTAATAATATTATGAAAAAGAAACTCAGAAAGTTTTGTAATAATCAAAATTAATTATTTGTAATTATTAATAAATTACAAAAAGTGAAAGATAAAAAATATTGACTCCAAAAATTTAATTAAAATGTATAAATCGTAATAGTAAATTTAAACCTCCAACAGATATCATTTCATACAATTTATAAATTTATTACTTTGAAAATCTAAGGAAATCTTCTCTAAGGAAATCTTTTCATAAAATATCTTAGAACTCAAAGTATCGGAACACAATATTTTTTTCAAGTTTGGTATGAAATAAAATATGCTTAATGGAATCTCATCAGAAGCTGAGTATAAACTATTATAGTATGACATTTTTAAGTATAATGAAAAATAGGGATTTTAATGACAAGTGAAAAAATGTAATATAAATGGATGGCATCATCCAACTAAACTACTGTTCACACAAAAACATAAATTGCAACGAAATAAAATGGTAATGCAAGCCACGAACAAATACAACAAAACCCTTCAAATACAACACTTTTAAGCAAACAAATAGAAATCAAATAAAATAACAACACTATATAAATCCTCTTTCCCAATAACACAGTTCAATTTTACACAGAATATATGAATACACCCGCCGCTAATAATCCAGACCTACAATCTCCCTTTTTTTGTTTCCATGGCAACGGGAATCCTCCTCCACCTGTTGCTCTATTCGAATAAAAACGGATCCCACCCACATACCACATTCTCTCGATCCTTCGTATGTATCTCAACAATATCTCTCAAAACCTTTTCGAAATTGGTTCCCCAAACCCCCGTTCCGATACACTCCACACGGCATTCCACAGGAACCTAATTCTAAAAATAGCCACAGCCGCGATATATAGTGGGAAAGCAAATAATATCGGCATCTCTTACGTAATCTACCGGCATTTCCCGAAACGCAATAATCGCTTCGTTAACGATTGTTTCGTACGCGTAGCATTTAAAGGGATGTTATATCCCAGAAAATAAACGCATATTAGGCTTGGCAACTCGTATTTCTTCCTCGCGCAGATTACACGAAACAAGTGGGTATGGATTGGTATGAGAATAAGACACAAACGCGGGATGATATTCGTGTTTACCAGATACCGTACACAGGATTAATATATTAACACATATAAGACACTTATAATAAAAGTCATGTATGATGTAAGATACGGACTTGGGAAGGGGTCGGGGTTATCGTATCCTCGTATAAGCAATGAAGGGAAGAACTGGGTGGTTTAGTTTGGTTTGAGAATCGGTCGATTTAATTTTGATGAGGAGTCGTATACACGAAAGATGTTCATAATAACACACACTGAACGTTTCAAAGCCTATAACGAACATACACAGAGTAATAAAGAGGGATCGCGAGTTGGTGGCATCAGACGGAGAGATACCCCAGAACCGAAACTCGCGTTTCAGTCGGATACCCCATTTGATTTAACTCACTCTTCGACTGGTGAGTTAGAGTTGGAGTTTTTTCGCGACGGAGGATAGAGATGTGGACTCACTACTGGGATCCGGTGGGGGTGACCGGAGCGGAGGCGGTGTCCAGGAGAGCGAGAGGGGCGAAATGGAGGAAGCCGGTGCTGGCAGACGAGCACGCCATGCCGGGGCTGAAAGGCCTCTGCCGCCCCGAGACTCCGATGCCGAGCAGGGCGCATGCGCCGCTCCTTCCGTCCGTGGGATGGGGTCGCCACGCTTTTCAATGGACATCGGCGGGGACCGACACAGCTATCACACAGTTTTGAAGTGATCAAAAACCTCTCACCTTTACTTCTCTCAAAATTAAATTGCTACGCAAATAAAGGTTAAATAATTACATCAAACCGTTTATCTATACCAGTGTTTCCCAACCTTTTTCTGTCCATGCCCCACCAAAGCCTTTCTAAATTTTCCATGCTCCCCCGGTCTCAGTGGCATATATTATATAAATATATTTTGAGAGGGAGACAGAATTATTTCTCAGCCCTCCCCCTATGTATATTTAATAAGTCTAATGAAGCTTTTCAGAACAGTTTTAGGTTGAATTTGCATGCTAAAGAACTAAATTAAGTTATAAGTAATTAAGATGTAAGTACCAAGGGGGTCTGGGGGTCCTCCCCCAGCAAATTTACGGAAATTTGACTCTAGAAATCAGGTTTTTAACTAGTTTGGATCCCCTAGTTGGGAAATTTTGGATATAAATTTTTAGGTAAGATTTGCATTTTGATGAACCTAATGTAAAAAAAGTTTTAAATATAAGCGTTCTAAAAACAAAGAAATCTTGGGTCATCCCCCAGAAAAGGTTTGGAAATAAGACTCTAAAAACAGGGTTTCAACTTGGTTTTGATACATACTGGTCCAGATTTCAGACATACATTCTCAGATGGGATAATAGGATCTGATTTTGATAAACTTCTTTTTAATTTCTTCTTTCTTTTTTAATTTCCCCCTGGATTGGCCCCACCTGGGGTGCAATTTGGTTGAAAATTTTCAAATTGCCCCCTAGAAAATGATATTGCCCCCCGGTGGGAAACACTGATCTATACTGACGGTACTAAGAAATCCCAACAACTCAAAAATTCATCAACAAAACCATCCTTACGAGAATATACTGACGATACTTTTCAGGAACACTCTTTCAGTTTTACTCTTCCAGGATAAATTACGGCACGGGTTCTGTGATGAGTATTTTTAGCTGGAAATGCGAATAGATTCAAAACTGAAATTGTGCTTTCAGCTGATGCAGGGGTTCTCAAACTTTTGAGCATCGCGACCCACATTTTAGAAACAAATCTCACGCGACCCACCTCATCTTCAGTTAATTATTTCATGCCCTCCAACAGGAGATTTTTAACTTCGGGCACGGGGGGTTGGTCAACAGCTATTCTGTTCCAATAATAAATTGCATGCACGTATTATAAGAAGAATTAAATTTTTAGAAAAGAAAAATTACTTGAATTTGAGCATATGAAATAGTTTAATTATGGGTTAACAATAAGCCCCGCAATAAAAAAGGGGGTCTGGGGGTCCTCCCCCAGAGAAAATATTGAAATTTGACCCTTGAAAACAGGGTTTTAACTTGTTTTTTTAGTAATCTGGGAGAAATTTCAGTTGCATTATTTCCTTAAAAAATTCTTTAAATTTCCATTGTTCCCCCCATTGGTGTGAATGGGATGGAGAGTTCTACGTTTAGAATCAAATCTTATTTGAATAACCGACTACTTTTGCATTATCAACACATAGTATGTATTTACATTGTCTTTCGAGCTCGACATAAAGAAGGGTAGTTTTTTTCTTATTTTAATTCTTTTTACTATATGGTAATTTGATAAATTTAAAAAGTCAATAACACATCTGTAAAAATTATAAAAAAGATACTACATATTCAGAAAAATTCAAAATCTTCTCGCGACCCACCAAAAACTGACTGGCGACCCACCAGTGGGTCGCGACCCACAGTTTGAGAAACTCTGAGCTGATGTGTTTTTGATCGGATTTCCATGGTTGTTCTTTTTGTTCCCTCAAAAGATGTTAGTCAGTCAAAAGGAAAGTGTATTATTTTTTAAGACTTAAAACTGCATTAAAAAGCCATATTGTTTTTTTTGTGTTCTGGGTATATTTTAGTGCTCGGTGTTCTGACGGTACATAAAAGTATCACTATAATTAACTAGCTCTATCGGATTCAATTTTCCAAAGATTATTATTTTATTTATGTGTTCCTTAGTTTTCAATTTATTGACTAAAAAAGTATTTGCACGAAAAAAAAATTACAGAAAATCATAATACAGTAGATAAAGGGTTAATCTATAGGGTGGGTTGGGGTAAAGTGGGTCTTGGGGTAAAATGAGTCAGTTTTAATTAACTCGATATAAATCAAATTTAAATTGAATGATTTTCCCTCATTTTTTTGTATTATAATCTTTTATCTGTTGGCAATATTTTTCGACTGTCAAAAATTAATATTTATGATTTTGAGGACTGAAAAAATATTTAATTTGAACCGTAAATGATGTCATAGAAAAAACAGGGTTTACTAACTTCCAAAATATCTATATATTGTAATAAATTACAGCTGACTTTTGTAATATTTTTCCATAAAAGAAAGTCTGAGAGACATTTCAAGCCAATCAGCTTAGAAAAATATAAAATATTTTATCTTTTATAACAATATTTTGTACTTGGGGTAAAATGGGTCATAGTTCGGAGGCCTTCTGTATTAATTCAAACAATGTTTTTAACTTATTTCCTTCAAATATAAATTGAACTGTCATACAAGTTTATTTTTTTATCCAAACGAAGTATTTTAATTGCTAAATTTGAACAATGTTCATTAACTTTGAACTTTTACAATTTCATTAAAGTGCAACTTAAAACAATTTTTTTCAGATTAAAACGGCTTAGCCGATTGCCTTTTTTCTTACTTTCATGTATATTTAGTAATAAATATATTTTTGACATCTTTTTGCAATGAGACCCATTTTATCCCACATTGGGGTAAAATAGGTCATTACTTTTGATGCTAAGTTTAAGCAACTTATAACTAAAAAATATTTGATAAAATTAGATGAAATTGTTCTCAAGGATTGTAGTGTCAAGATCCAATTGAAAGAAATCATTAAAAAGTAATAGTTTTGATGAAATAAAACTTTGAATGTGAAGGTACCTTAAAATTGACCCATTTTACCCCAACCCACCCTATTTATCCACCTAATATCATGGTTGTGATTGACTTGACTAAAAGGCAAACAGGATGAAATAAAAAAATTGTGTGTTCATGTTTGGGGGTAGCGAGCAGGGTTCAGATCCCCTAGTCCCGAAAAAAAATATTTACGAAATAATGGCCAAATTAGCATAATTTTCAAACAATGCTAAATTAAATTCAAATTGTCTAAGAAACTCAATTCTTGTTGGAAACAGTTTGTACCATTAAGTACAGTTATAACTGTACTTAATGGTACAAACCTCGAAAAAAGTATCTGCAATGAATAGTTTTTCTGTAACGATTCTGTTTTTCAAGATAGCCGAAAAGATTTCGATATATTTTTCCGAGACAAAGGGCTCGTTCGTAAAAGCTAACTCGTGCGCACGCGTTAAACGAGTTCTCCAATTGTGCGTTCGTTTATTAAACTGGTTTTTCCCGTGCGGATAACTACCCGTTCCAAAATTCGCTCCTGTTCGAACTGGTTCGAACGAGACCGCACGGAGAAAATTCTTCGTTGGCTTCAGTTATTCCTCTGCTGCAGCTGTGCTCAGTTTGGGATTTCTATGTTTGTGTCTTGGTTGTGTGAGCGCGTTTGTTTATAATTAAGTAAAAAAATTATAATTATAAGTTATTGCACCCTATGGCAATTTTAGATGTACGTAATCAATGGGCTCATTCGGAAAAGCTAACTCGTGCGCATGCGTTACTAGTTCTCCAACTGTGCGTTCCTTTATCGAATTGGTTTTTTTCGGTGCGTTTAACTACTCGTTCCAAAATTATCTGTAACCGAAAAAAATTCGCATGAAACCGCACGGAGAAATTTCTTCGTTAGATCCAGTTATTTTACGTCTCCGCTGCTCGATTAGAGGTTGTGTCTTCCATCTCGTCACCTAAACTACTACCTTCATTCGGCAAACTTCGGGAATCCCTAGATCCCGTTTAGATCGTTGTAGAAAACAATTTGATTGGTTTTGATCTTTTCTACTCGATCATGTCAGCTCTTCCAAACAAAAAACGAGCTTCTCTACCGATCTGATCGCCAAGGATCGGGATTCCCGAAGGTTGCCGAATGGAGATAGTAGTTTTTGATACTAAGGTGACGACTGTCCATAAAATGGCGGATTATCTGCGAATTTGTAGCGTATGTAACATTGTGCAGCTCCCGTAAAATAAAAAAACGTTACAGTTAGTGATGGGCAGGTATCGATACCAAATACTTAAGTACTCGATACCTATAGGTATCGAGTGTATTCGATACCCACAAAAGTATCGATACTTTATTGACATATTTCGTTTTAAATTTTTCAATGAAGTAATCTTTATAATACCTACTGTAGATCAAACGCAGCCTGTTTCCGTTTTCATTTTGCAACGCTCAAACCAAGTCGTTATCATCCGCGAGAGAAATTTGACGCGGCTAGGTTTTTCCCCCGCCAAATCCTTCGCCTCTATCCACCTCCAGGCCCGTAGCTACGGGGCTTTTTGATGGATCGCTTTCAGTTTTTTGAATATTAGTCTGATTATGGATAGGCCCTAAAAAAATTGTCCCTTCACGTTCATTTTCCGACATTGAAAAAAAGTACTCGATACCTAAAAGTACTCGATACCTATAAGTATTCGATACCAAAGTATTCGATACCTATAAGTATTCGATACCAAAGTATTCGATACCTAAAATTATCGATTTTTCCCATCACTAGTTACAGTGGGTTTTGCGGGCAAACCACTTGGGTTAGGAAGACAAAAGAGGGGTCGTTTTTAATTAATTAAAGTATTCTTTTACCAAAAAATTTTTTTGAGTCCTTAGGGGGTCGACTTCATATTAAACGAAACACTAACTTTCTTTTTTCCAATGGGGACCCCCAATTATTATTAGTTTTTCTGAAAGGCCATCCCCCAAACCCTTAAATAACCAGTTTCATCCAGATTGATTAAAAAAAAAATTTATTTTTCAAAAATAAACTTAAAAAATTGTTTTTTAAATCGTGAATTTTTTTTATGGTAATCGATTCTGGTAGTAATTTTATGAAGGAAACCGAAATTTCAATTGATTTTATCTATTAGTTTTTGATAAACGAACGAGAAAGAGAATTTGCGGTACGCATTCGGCAACGGTATACGGCCCCTTAAGATATTAATTCGTTTTTATCAAAAACTATTGGATAAAATCGATTGAAATTTTGGTTTCCTACATAAAATTACTACAAGAATCGATTACCATAAAAAAAATTCACGGTTTAAAAAAAAATTTTTAAGTTTATTTTTGAAAAATAAAATTTTTTTAATCAATCTGGATGAAACTTGGTAAATTTTGTAAATTTTGTACCTGCTCCTGAGTATCTACCCTCCCCCAAATTTTTAAGTCGTCAGCAAAGATGCTGATTTTGTTCCTAATAATAATGTTCCTGACTAATATCGTTAATGAAAATTATAAAGATAATTGGCCCCAATACTGACCCCTGTGGCACCCCACTCATGACCTCTGCCCACTGAGAATAATTACCCTTGACTTGCACTCTCTGTTTCCTACCTATCAACCAATTCCTAATTCACAATAGTGTTTTACCTCTGATACCCAATTTTTCCAATTTGATTAGCAATGCCTCGTGTGGAACCTTATCAAATGCCTTTTGAAAATCTATGTAAAATATGTCTACACTATGTTTTTGATCCATCTCCTTTCTTACTTTGTCATAGAACTTTAAAAGATTTGTTTGACAGGATCTACCCTTCCTGAATCCAAATTGATTGTCTGAAAGTACGAGTAAATTACCTTCCTCCAAGTATAACATTATATGCTTTTTAAGTATGGTTTCGAAAATCCTCTTGAACTCGTTTACCCCACTTGAATTTACAATTGTTTCAGGCAACGCATTCCATCTATCCACTACCCTATTAAAAAGTAATGCTTACCTATTTATTAGTTACTCATATGGGTCACTGCGTTGACCCCCGAGTAGCCCAAACAACTTTAATAATTTTTTTTCTCCTTTTTTTCTTTATAGTATATGTGTTTTTTGTAATGTACATTTTTGCTTTTGTGCTTTTGTTTTTGTGTCATTTGTTCTTTGAAAACAAATAAAAATTTTCTTCTTCTTCTTTAGGGCCAAAATTTCGAAAATTTATTTTTTCTACATGATAAAGTTTTACTTTTAACTTGAAATTTGGCAGAAATGTTTATTTTGGGAGTTGAAAAACTTTAAATTTACTTAAAAAAATTTTTAACAAAAATTTTTTTATTTAATTTTCCCCCATTTTTTTTTAATTTTGAAAAAATATTTTTAAGAAAGGATAAGAGATAATAAAATTATTAATTATTAATTAAGATAATAAAATTTACAAACAAAATGGAACTAAATTTAGGTTTTTAAGTTGTATAGTTCTAGAGTTATTAGCTGTTTTAAAATGCAGAAAAAACAACTTTACAAGAGTTATTTTTACTTTAAAAAATTTTTACTACCGAAAGAGGGGTGATAGAAGAATGGAATCTGGAACATAATAGCTACAACTATATTAGATTCTCATAAAAAAATCAAGAAGAAGAGGGTAAGTTTGATCTTTGTTTTTTGATGTTTTGTAAAAACGTCAGTATTTTTTTAAACTTAAAGGCTATTGCGGCACGGGTTAAAATTTTTTGATTGAGCTAAAATTTTGCAAAAATCATTTATTTGTATGATGGAACAATTTGGGGGCGTCGCATAAAGATTTCCAAACTTTAAAAATAAGGACCACCCTCCTATTATATATACATATACATACATTATTTATACAAACACAGCTAATATATTAAATATGGTCCTTTGCGCATCTAATAAAACAATTTCCACCCAAATATATCTTTTAGGGAATTCATAACAACAAATTTAAAAAACTTTTTTTAATGCCCCATGGTCCCCCACTGGTGGCCCACCTTGTCACACTTTCAATAATAGTAAAATAATTATAGTTTTTATTTCGAAAAATACAAAAATAACACAAAGAATGAAAAAGCTGTGTCTGAAAATTATAAATAAGGCATCCAACATAATTTTAATTCTAAATTTTTCACTGATATCCCCATTTTTTATATGGCTAATATCAGACTTTTTGGTTTTCTTCCAGATAAAATTTTGCATCAATTTTTAATAAACAATCGTCTTCTTTCTTAAATTACCTATTTTTTAAATAAAAAACTTCTTTTATAACTCATGAAAGATTTCATGTATCTTTTAAGGTTTAGCAATAAATTTTCTTTTTCTTTTATAAAATATTTATAGATGCAAGTACTTTACTCTGAATAGAATTATAATGACATAAATAGATTTATTTTATTGTAAAAATGCTTTTGAAACTGCAAGTGATTGTAACTTTGCACCACAAAAAACAAGAAAAGTGAAATAAATAATTATCTAAACGCACCAAATATTCCAAAACACGTTGAGGAGTAGATTTAAGTCTAATTTATAAGTACTTACGAGCACGAGTTCATAACTATAAAATTGCCTCTGAAAAATCGAGTGTCCCAAGATGGGCCATATCCCAAGGCTTTTTTTCACCATTAAGTGAAGGAATACTGTCAGTATGAACCTCTGAATAGAAACGGATTCACGACCCTGCTTTTGAAGGAAACTTTAATCAACAGGGATTATCAGCTTGGAAATGGTGTCTAGGAATTTGGTAAGATGATTTTTAGATAATAGAAGAAATAAAATGTTTTGATCCCGATAGACGGTTCTCTTAGAAGTCGTAGGATGTCGAACATCACTCAAAATTAATATTTTATAATTTTGTAACCGCGTTTGAATTTATTTCCAAAAAATTTCACAGCAGTTAATCATAAACAAGGGTTAAGGACATATAATTCGATACATAGGTCATTGATGGTTCCTTGAAAGAGAAACTTAAGAAAAATTGTACTTAATGAATCTTCGATGGTTTTCAATTTTATATTGTCTGAAATGTAATTTTAATGAGAAAGTGGGACAATTTGATACAGAAAAATTCAAAACCATTTTTTGAGTAGAAAAAAAAGTTTTATTCAGATACTTTTTTTTCAAAAAATATCTAAGATGACTCAATTTTATGAAATCAATTTGAAAAAAATATGAGTTTAAAGGTGTCCGAACTTTTACTAAATTTGTCAAACCCAAAAAATTTATATCCGAAATTCGGATGAGGCGTACAAAAACGAGTTGAAAAGGGGGGGTTTTGACTTAAATTTCCAAAAATTATCTGGGGGAGGATCCCCAGACCCCCATTTTAGTGGTTTGAGAAGGATAATTCGCTACCTTTTCCGTATTACCATTAACAAGAAGATTCAATTGGATTATGAAAATTCTGAGCTCCCCCCCCAAAACCAAATCCTGGATCCGTCTCTGGTAGTCCTTATTTCAAAACCACAGAAAAGAATTAAAAGGACACGAGTGTATTTACAGCAATATATTGTGTGCCCAACAAACAACAGAAAGACAGACTAACACGACACCCCCTGTCGCCATTTTCCCTCTGATCTCCCTCGTTAACGACGGCATGCAAACCCCTCTTCGAGAAGGGAGAAATTCCTCTCACCCCTACAGCAGTGAAGAGAGAGCGCGGAAGGATACATGAAAAAGTTCTTACTCGCGCCAGCCACCCACGCATTTTGGAGGTCGTGGTGACGTCGAAAGGGGTGCGAAACCACTATCTGACGGAGAAAAAAAAAGAACCCTGATTAGCGGAGAGGGTAGGCGGACTAAACTTTAGCAGTGTCCTTCACTGGCCCCTCCTACCAGGGAAGCCACGCCTTTGCACTGGATTTCTGAGACGTTAACGACGTGGAGGCCGCGCCCCCTTTTCAGTTGGAACCGGCGGCGTTTTTTCGGGAGACAGAGAATGGGATCTTTCTTGTTGAAAGGGATTTTTACTTGTTCTGGGGGGAGTCGCATTTCTTATGTGAGGGTTTGTCTATGTGTTGTTTCTTCTTTTGATGATTCTTTTTTTTTAATTGAAGACAAAAATTGGAAATGAAGGATGATTTTGGATGTGTATCAATCAGGAGGGTAAAAGTACTCACGAAAATGACGTTGGGTTATAAAATAGAAAAGCAAATAAAAAATTTGAATGCGTACTCTTACCTGACGTGGCTGGTAAAAGTACGCAGGATGTGAGACCCAAAATACGGGCCTGCAAACTTCGTAGAAATCACAAAAATGCACCTTTGCCTTCGTAATTGAATCGTCATTTGGAAGAAGGGAATAAGTCCCAAAACCAAGTTTTGAGAAAATCGAAAAATACTGTATAAGTAATGGAATTTTCATTGTATAACCACTAAATTTTTACTGGAAGTTCAGAATCCTATTTAGAAAACAGAGCAATCATCAAAACAAATATAAGTATATTAAAAAATATGTCACAGTCAAAATAAATTGATGGACTTATTCCCTTCTTCCACCGTATGAAATTTTTCTGATGAAAAAATCTTTAAAAAACCCTTAAACTCACATTTAAATTATATTTCTCCTTAGGTTACACCACAAAAGGCATTGTGCACTAAAAGTCATACATTTTGGTTAAAAATTCGATTAAAATTGAATTGAATAAAACCCTAGAAAGAGTAAAAACACCGTATCACATATCTCTGTTCCGAGTAGAATTATTTTCGACGTTATCAAATTTCATTCATTGCTAAACAAAATTTCATATCACCATATTAGTACATAAACGCATTTTCAACTGATCTGAAGAAAATAAAAGTGAAAGATTATCCATCTACATTCCATGTCAGACTGAAGAGAAAATTTTAAAATCTAAAAAAAAAGTAGTGGGTTTTTTAAGGAAAAGTATTTTCTTTCGAGGATAAAAAGTAAAGGTAGTAGATGAATAAATTGAACTTATTGGTATCATCAGTATGTGAATTGAATTTCCATCTGTAAAATCTTACTGACATTTTTATTTAAAAGCGTTTATAAATAAATATTTTACCTTTATTACTTTTCAATTATTATTCACTGAATTATTTTTAATTAATTACGAACTAAGTATGTTTATAACATCATTAAAAAAACTTTTTAGAATATTAACACGTAATAAGTAATTTTTGTTGGAATTCGGGAAAATATCAAAAAACTAAGCAAAATGGGATACAATTAGTTTAAATTGGACTTTTTATAAATTGGAGATTAATATCAAAAAGAATTTGTAAAAATTGAAACAAAATTGGATGCAAGTCGTTTAAATTGGACTCTTTATAAATTGGAGACTAATATCAAAAAGAATTTGTTAAAATTTAAACAAAATTGGATACAAGTCGTTTAAATCGGACTCTTAATAAATTGGAGACTAATATAAAAAAGAATTCGTAAAAATTTAAGCAAAATTGGATACAAATTGTTTAAATTGGACTCTTTATAATTGGAGACTAATATCAAAAAGAATTTGTGACGGCAAACTGGGTAATCAATTTGGATTGAGCACTTAAATCAGTCCAAACCTACCCTTTGATTATAAAGTTGAAAATTTGTCTGTAAAATTGCTATACTTTTACACATTAAGGTGGACCACAAAAAAACTTTTTTTGAGATATGTGAAACATTATCCCGTCATTTTTTAATCTACCTATGCTATTATTCAGATAAATTTTCAACCCTTTTCTCCAAATTTTGGAGGGTGTTCAATGACTTGAAAAAACGTATTTTCTTTTACAAAACAGCAAAAAAACAACGAAGAACCCTGACATTTATAAGACGAGCTACTTTTGTTATAGATATAAGTTATAGGTTTTTCATTTTTTTATCACTTTTCCTTCGAGAATACTAAGTATGTTTCTACATTTTATCAATGGTTATATCTTTAGAACTATGCAATTTAAAAACATAAACCAACTATAGTTAGTGAAGGAATTTCGCCCCCGATATACAGTAAAGCACCGTTTATACGTCTTTCAAGGGACCGACGTAAAACGGCGTATAAATGAAAAGACGTATAATTGAAGACAATTTTGATTATTTGAATGAATTGGGACTTAGTGAAAACGACGTATAAATGTAAAAGACGTATAAATGAGAGACGTATAAACGGTGCTTTACGTATAAATATTTAACCTTTCAACTTTTAATTTTTTGAAGATCAAAGTAAGATAGAAGTTTTAAAAGCTAAATTCTACAACTTTTATTTGAATTAAAAATAAATGGTTATTTTTGGCTAAACTGAAATATTCCTGTATGATTTTATATAAAAATACGTCAAAGAAAATTCCTTTCAATATATTAACATTTATGTCTAAAATATTTTTATTTTAAACATATCAAATCATTGAATAAAGTCTATTGTAGAAAGCATTATTTTTTTATAGGGTAGTGGATAGATGGAATGCGTTGCCTGAAACAGTTGTGTCATTTCCGATCTGTGCGGTTTAAAATTTAATTCTACTTATTAAAAGTGAAACCCCTATAAAGGTTTCAATGTTTGGTATCTAAAAAAGTACAACAACCTTCTTTTTTAATATAAATTTTGGGTTTGATCAGCTAGAAAAGAGAAATTATGAAGAAAATCACTTTTTAAATTAAAAGGTCAGTGGAAGACCTCATTATACTTATTTCAATGGTTTTTATAATTTATAATATCAATTTAGCCCCAAATGACATCATTTTAGAGAGTTCCTTCAAGGAAAATCAAATTTAATTCATTTCGTCCACCGGTTGTGCATTATAAGCTTTGGCGAGTGCAACGTCTCTAAGTAGTACGTTTTAATCTTAAATTATAGGGGCTATATGGTGCAGTTAATACACATAAGTAAATACATTCCATCTAAATAAGTCCTAAATGACACACTGGAACCGGTTTTATCACAGTACCAATCTTAAAATAAAATTTTTAAAATTCTGAAAATTGGTCATTTTTTCCACTTATTTCAAACTTTGGGGCTCTACAGGCAAACCCTAGAGTTAACTTAGGGGGCTGAAACTTTACACACTATCTTTTGGAACCAAAAGGAATGGGAAAATCCCTGGGGGAGCAGGGTTTTTCGAAAAAAAAGTTTTTTTTGAGACACCCTAGTGTCCCATAGATGTTGGGTCACACTTCTAGGGGGATAGTAGACACCTAAACGAGTCAGAATCACATAGGATTTGGGGGTTCCAGACCGAATCCTAGGGAGTTAAAAATGGAGCGACACCCCAAAAAATTTGTAGAAGAACTACTATTAGTAAAAGTTTAATTATGATATCAAATTTTGTGGTTTAATAAGATTTTTAAAATTATGTTAAAAGTTTTCACTTTAAAATTGTTTTTATTATGAAAAAAGTTAAAAAACCACAAAAAATGTGAAAACTCTGCCAAAACTTTATTTTGTATTTCGAAATCCTTTCTTTTGATTTGATAATCTGAAAGATCATACTTGAAAACCCTCAAGCCCAAAGTTTCACGTAAAACCATCAATATTAAACGCTTGAGAGCCTGTTAAAGCATGGTTAAAGGCGTCCGCAAACTGCTGTTTTGGAAACAGCTATAGGAAAGCAGTTTGCGCACGCAAAAAACGAACTTTAACTGGACCTCAAGCCTCAAGCGTTTAATATTGATGGTTTTTACGTGAAACTTTAGGCTTAATGGTTTTTAACTATGATCTTTCAGATTATCAAATCAAAAGAAAGGATTTCGAAATAGAAAATAAAGTTTTTTGGCATGGTTTTCACATTTTTTGTGGTTTTTTAACTTTTTTCATAATTTTAAAGATCATATTAAACCACAATTTTTGAGACCATAATTCAATTTTTACCAACAGTAGTTCTTTTACAAATTGAATTTTTCAATAATTTTTTGGGGGTGTCGCTCCATTTTTAACTCCCTGGGATTTGGTCTGGGATTCTGAACCATCTATGTGTCTACTATCCCCCTAGAAGCGTGACCCAACATTTATGGGACACCTTGTATAAATGAACAACTTATCAACCTTTCAACAAGGGGATTAGGATTAGAACATTTCCTTTTTTCGCATAGTGAATATATTTTTACTGAATCCTTCAAACTTCGTTCATCTGATTACGGTTGCATTTTACTGTTGAAAATAATTTTGTTTTTAAACAATGTCCATAATATGAATGGTTGCGGGTTGTGAGCGGACATCTAAAAATCGTGCTCTGAGCAGACAATGATAAAAAAAATCGAGATAGAATCAGTAAGGTAGTGATTTTGTATGCTATTTGTTTAATATGTATAATATTTATATTAGCTAATATTTCAATGCTTTTTAGCAGGAAAACTCAATATAATAACACTCAAACAGAAAATAAAGTTTTGAATTTCAACATCAGAAGAACTGTAAAAAGTTAATGGTAGTTGGGGGGTCTGCCGCTGTCGGAAATTTATTTACTTCAACTTTGCAATCAAGATAATTTTCGAGAAACTTAAACATTTTGAAATATAAGCAAAAACCCACAGATAAGTGTAACAACTTTGCAATTTTTTTCTATTTAAGATATGAAGTTGACCTTCCACATGAAACCTGAATATTCGGTATCAGCAGCCCAAAAAACATCTAAAACCGTCGAAAAAAGAAACTTCTCTGGAAATTTTTTTTGAAGCAACTGCCGATTGACTGTATTACTATTTTTAAGTTTTTTATAAATTTTAGTTAACATTAAGACAAATTCCACAAGGTGTCGCCAGAATCCTGTTTTTTTTATCCTTAAAACACAATATTTGACCCCCAAAATGTCTTTCTATCATTAAAAGAACCGAAAATAGGCCCGGGGCGGACATTTTTTTAAAGTCCCGAACGGTACTTCAGCTTCTTTTATGTGTTGCTGCATTTTTATTTGTGGATGAAATATATTCATTTTGAAACTATGAACTGATTGAATTAGTACTGATTTACTTCGTATCAAAATGCTTTACTTTTTATGTTTTAGTGAATAGGGTGGGTTGGGGTAAAGTGGGTCTTGGGGTAAAATGGGTCAGTTTTAATTAACTCGATATAAATCAAATTTAAATTGAATTTTTTTTTTCACTAATTTTTTAAATTATATTCTTTAATCTTGGTCCTTTACCTAAACTTCGGCTTTATTTTCACGATCCTAGGAAACGTATAGGTTCCAAATAAAATCCATGAAACGGACTGCTGAAACACCCCTGTATAATTTTAGTTTTCTCCCAATATCCACAAATTTTAGATTTATTCATGGATTTTAGGTTTCAGCAGGGTTGGCTGGTTTGGACCCAATTGGGTTGGACCCAGTGGGTTTTTTAAAAAAAACCCATGTGAAAAAACCCACATTTTGGACCCATTTTTGGGTTTTTTCAAGAAAAATCAAGATTTTGGTAGTTCCTTCAAAATTTAATGTGTTTTTTCAAAGTTAAGGATATTTGTAAAATTTTAATGTTTTTTTTTCAAAAATTAAACTGTTTTAAAAATTAAATGGTGTTTTTTCAAATTCAGGGATTTTTTAAAAAGTTAAATAGGTTCTTTCATTATTCAGTGGGTTTTTTCATTAATGAATGGGTTTTTTTCATAATTTAGGACGTTTAAAGTTAAAACTAGATAAAAAAAATAAGATTTTAAAAAATTTCAGTGGGTTTTTTCAAAGTTGAATAGATTTCTTTCAATATTGAATGCGTTTTTACAAAATTTAGGATATTTATTAAATTTTAGTGGTTTTTTTCAAAATTTAAACCAGGTTTCAGTAAATAAGGGGTGTTTTTACAATTTCAGTGGGTTTTTTCAAACTATAAAAACTTTGAAAAAACCCACTTAACTGTGGAAAAACTGACATTATTTTGACAGAACACATTTAACATAGAAAGAACTCGCTAAAATTTGAAAAAACACACTAAAAAGGAGAAAACCACTTAATTTTGAAAGAACCCACACTTTTTCCGAAAAAACCCAGTTTTATTTGGGTTTTTTCATGGTTTTATTGAAAAAACCCAATAAAACCCAACCCAGTTGGGTTTTTTAAAAAAAACCCGGGTTTTTGCCAACCCTGGGTTTTCAACCTCTTTTTAGATCACTTCATCGTAAAGTCCTTTTCCTTTAAGTCCGTAAAGGCCTCTCCTTGTTGCTTGCGTCGCAGGTTTGGGTGAATGGTGGTTTATTATGGGTGAATGCGACCATAGACCATATCCAATAAAGGATGACATCTTTGGTAGGTTGATAGAAAATCCGATCTAAATTGAATCGTCAGTTTGAAGAAGGGAATAAGTCCTAAAAATGACAAATTGACTTTTTGTGCTCAAAACAATCTCCAAGCTTTGCTCTACACATGGGTGAAAAGAGGGGGAAAATAACTAACCCCTCTGGGAGATATCGCCCCTTGAAGTTGTGAAATCGATGTCCATTCATTGTATTTTTCAAGTTAATTTGGAGTTAAAGTTAATTTGTTTTTCTTTTCCTATTCTTTGAGCTGTAAACTAAGTTAAAATGAAATTTTCTTTTAATTTAAATTTTTTTCAAACTTTTTTATGCAGGGAATGTTTAACTCCATTCATATTCACTCACTCCATTGATACTGCTCTAATAACTCAGTTTCACTATAATTTTGAATTTTATTTGTCTTATTCCTTTTATTTCACCCTTTTGTGGTGTAAACTAAAGAGAAATATAGGGTAGCGGTACCAGTAACTGACAGTGCACCAGTAACTGGCATATTGAGATTTAGTTCATTATAATAAGATTAATATTGTGAACTTGAAATTAATGGTGGTCTCTCTTAATATTTTAGACACTTATCTTTAACTTTATGCAGTATTTATTTTCTACCAAAGGTTTCCAAGTGTAATAAATTGAGTATTTCCATTTTGTGTCAAAAAACTTCCGATTTTCAGAGGTTGGCTTAGTACTGAAATTAAGGACACGTCTTTTTATTTAATGCCTAAATTGAGGAAATTTTCGATTTTGAAACATGTTTTAACTTAAATTGTCTATTAATAAGTACATAAAATCATGCCCAATAATTCATTTTAAAAAAAATTATTTATTCATTTTAATTGGGGTGACAGTTACTGGATCAAAACACCCATTTGCACCAGTAACTGACATGGGTGACAGTTACTGGTGTTTTTGTGAAATTCAAGGAAATTGCATGAAAATTCTAGGGAATATTGTGGAAGCAATTTAGAATGTTGTTGTGCAAATAAATTTTTAAAATTTAATATTTTTCCAGTAACTGTCACCCTGTCAGTTATTGGTACTGCCATATGTCAGTTATTGGTACGGGCACACAACATAGCTTTTATTCTGCATATTGTAATAGAACATTAGATGTTATGAAATGTAGTGGATCGTCTTTCTCACAAAAGAATTTAATTACATTTTTTAAGTAATCAGATAACCAATTTCCATAAAATTTTAATTTAACGTTTAACTTGTTTCAGTATTTTATTGTATACACCTTACCTTCCTTTATCGTTTGAAAAATCTTTTATTGTTTATAATTTATAGTTTAAATACAATTCGTACATTTTTTGTTAATAAATTCTTATTAATGTGAAATCGCTTCGACTTTGTATCATATTTATAGTACCGTAAAACGGGGTGAATCGGATCAGCGGGGTGAATCGGATCACTTTTGAAAAAAGTTTTTTAAACCATCATAGCTCCGGTTGTGTTAGAGTTATAAAATCAGGATAAATTCTGACTTATTCTACGCATTGTTCAGAAGTTGTTTCAGCTATCAAAAATTATTTTGTGTGTGATAATATCTTAGGTTCTACCACGGCTTTGAAGTTGTATACAAAAAATGTCACAAAAACGTGGCTGTCAAAACTTAGCTTATTGAACCAAAAAAATAATAAAAAATAATTTCTTTTCTCAATTTTTGGTATCCCCCGTGTGGTCCCGAATCTTCCAAAGGTTTCTTTGCAGTCAAATTTTAAATAAATTGCAATCCTCATTTTTGCTGAATTTTTTAGTAAAACAAGTTCATTCCGACTACTGATGCGGGGTGAATCGGATCAGTCATAAAAATGCGTGTTTGAAATTTTTTTTGGAAAAACTGGTGATAGTTGGAGATTTCAAACAAAGGGGATTTGGATTGATGTGTATTTAAGAATATAATGTATGGTTTTGGTAGTTGTGGTGGTATTATTTCTTTTCAAAATGGATCTTAGAAAAGAAGACATCGAATGACGATATTAGTTAAATTTTTTTGACCGCTTCAAAAACTGGAAAGAATGCATGATTCATGGCTAATAAAAGTTTTGCTGTATGTTTACATTAATGTATCAAAGGTTTAAGGTTAACCGATAAGTTTTAGATGGGAAATTTTGATCTCAAACATAAAATATATTGTTAAAAACCTCTCCCAGTATTTGTTGGTCATTCGAAAGCAATTTTCACTAAAACGACATCAAAATCAACAATAAAACGTACATACAGACCCAGCTGTTTAGTTATATGCCGTATATTAAATTATCTATGTATATAGGTGCAGAAATCAGTGCGATATTTAAGAGCGAATTATTTTTTAGCTTCTGAGAATTGCACTACTCGCTAAACTTACGGTAAAGCGAACGAAGCGATTGTTTTCTACAAATGAAAACACTAGAAAAAGCAACACATATTGTTTGAAACTGGAAACAGATAAAACAATAATGTTATGGAAAATTTTCAATGCTTTAATAATTAATTTATTTCAGAAAAACATCTGTCTTGATTTTATTTCATACACCAGCTGCTCAACGGAGCGAGTGAAGTGCTAAAGAACGATGGAAAATTACCAGTTATATGCAGTTTTAAAGCCAAAATTTGCTATCTTAAACTTATCAAATCATCTCAAATCTTTCACATCTTAATATAAACATTGCAAATATACAGCAAAACTTTTATTAGCATTACTCTTACATTATACTCTTAGATATACATAAACCAAAATAACCTCCGTTTGAAATCTCCATCTATTACCAGTTTTTCAAAACAAATTTTCAAACATGAAACTTTGGTAAAAAGTATCATAACTTTTCTGAAAACCATATATTTTATTTTTAAAAATGTTCATTATTTAGTAAAATTTATTCATTTTACCTTATTAGATTATTTGAAGGCTAATTTCAGGATCATGTATCACTTTAAAACGTAAAAATTGCGTTTTTTCTACAAAAACTGGCAAACCGATTCACCCCGCATTGAGGGTGAATCGGATCACGGCACTTAAAAATTTATAGAAAATAAACCATTCAAGATAATTGAATTTTTTCAACGGGTTCTTAAAGTATTAATTGGGACTCGAAATATTGTTTTCAAAGCATTCAAAAATATTTTTTATTAAACTTTTGGCAGCAGTTAAAACTTCAAAATTGATCCGATTCACCCCGTTTTACGGTATAGTTAAATGGCAGGTTTTATAATGTCCCATAAATGACTCTATTTTAGGTATTTTTATTAAAAATACTTTTTCCCTTCAATATTTTGTAAAATAACTTTAAAGATGAAAAATATTTGCTTTTATTTTCTTTATGTTGGCTAAAAAAAGTTAGCTTATTATTTATTAAAGGCATTTCAATGTGACAGTTACTGGTGCAGGACATGTCAGTTACTGGTGCAAAAATTTTCCCCGGTGTGTCAGTTACTGGTGCAGCCACCATGCCAACTTAAAAAATATTTTAAAAATAGAAAATAATTACTTAATCAAACAAATTGTACACTAAACTAATGTTGAAACTTCATTTAATTTTTCCCAAAAAGAAGTTTTTTCCAGGATAGTTTTATTCAGTAGCAATAGCCAATTAATTAATTTTATTGCTCTTAAAGTGACAGTTATTGGTACCGTTACCCTAATTTAAATGTGAATTTAAGGGTTTTTTAAGATTTTTGCATCAGAAAAATTTCATAAGGTTGAAGAAGGGAATAAGTCCATCAACTTATTTTGACTGTAAAATATTTTTGAATATACTTATATTTGTATCGATGGTTGCTCTGTTTTCTAAATAGGGTTGTGAAATTCCAGTAAAAATTTGGTGATAATACAATGAAAATTCTATTACTTATACAGTTTTTTTCGATTTTCTCAAAACTTGGTTTTTGGACTTATTCCCTTCTTCCAACTGACGATTCAATTATACTTAATTAGTTAAATTTTCGGAGGGAACCCTGGCATCCCCTCTCCCTTAAATATACCCTTGATGGTTAACGTTATAAAATAATGGGCAGTGGCATCTAGGATTTTTGTCTGGTGGCTGAGTTTCACAAATAACTTAATTGCTATTATGGGCTGTTTAAATATTAAAGTAAGCAACTGTAGGAGGAAAAATCTGCCAGATTTTTGTTTAGGGGGTTACTCAACATGTTTCCTGAGCTCTAATCTTAGGAAGTTTTAGGTGCGATGACTTCGTAAGGTTTTAATTTTTCTGCACTAAATTTCAAAATTGTGTAAAAATGTCAGCTCCAAGTAAAAGGGGTTTCTGGGGATCCTCCCCCAGAAAAATTTTGAAAATTTACCCCTCAAAGTAGTGTGTTTTAGATCATTTTGAGGCCTTTTAGATTCCACCCAAAGAGCACCAATCATTGTAAGCGGCAGAATTTTCAAGGAAAAAAGTCTATAGTATTATGATCATAAAATTTCTAAGGGGTTTAGGGGTTCCTATTCCAGAAAAAATTTTGAATTTTGGCCCTAAAAGTGGCATTTTAACTCATGTTGAGACGCTTTAGGCTACATCAAAGAGGATCACTCCTTGTAAATCCCTAAAGTTTCAAGGAAAAACAGTACTTATTAGAATCCAAAATTTCGAGGGGGTCTGAGGGCCTTCCCCCAGAAAAATTTTGGAAATTTCACCCTTAAAAGTAGGGTTCCGATTCATTTTGAGACCCTTTGGCTTTGGGCAACACCACCGAATGTCCGCAACGTGTTGAAATTTCCTTTTTGGCTTTATTGCTATTACCAAAACTTGAATGTCTTATTCCTGGAGGGACTGCAGTCCCCCTTCTGGATTTGCCACCAGTGGCGGATCCAGACTGGACCCAAGGGGGGGGCAACCCCATTTTCAGAAGGTTGGAGGTTCTTCACCAGAAAATTTTTGAAAATTTGAGTTTATTATTGAATACACTTGGATGACGTTCCAGGAAAAAAGGGGGTCTGGGGGGTCCTCCCCCAGCAATTTTTTTGAAATTTCACCTTAAAAAGTAGTCTTTTGACTCACTTTTGAACATTTAAGAATGGATCGGGGGATAGTATTTTGACGTCCCATCCTTCCAGAGAACCTTAAGATGAGCAGTCATCACTGCTCTAGATGGCAGTGGTGTAAATATAAATTTATTTCTGAACGAACCAAAATATCCTCCAGAAAATAAGTCATTATCAGGCGAAAAGCTAGATTTCTGCAACAGGGGAGAGGACTTAAAATTATTCCTAAACTTCCTCATACGTTTTCCTTCTTCGGTTTTATGTACTTTTTTAATGCAATTATAGGAAAGATTCGCATTTTTATGTATAATTATAGTATAAAAATTTAAAACAAAATAAAGAAAAGTATATTTTGAATATCAAACAGGGATCTGGGGATCTTCCCCGAGAAATTTTTTGGAAATTTGACCCTAAAAATTAGGATTTTAACTCGTTTTACCACCCAAAGGCCAAAGCCCGATTTTCAGGCTGGGCCCGGACCTTATGTCGCTGATTGCTCCACACCACAAGTCACCAATTTTCTTCCCTCTCTTTTTTCCTCACTCCAGAGGCGTAAATCGATTTTTATTTAGAAAGAGTCTCCAAATATATCCTCTAAAAAAATAGTCATTATCATGTTTACCAAAAATCAACAATGAGCAAGGGCGTATACTTTAGAAATTTATTTCAGGAGGGACTCAAAATTATTCCTCCCATACATATTTAATAGGCTTAATGAAACTTTGTAACACATTTATGTATGATTTACATCTTAAAGAAGTACAGAATAAGACAAGTTGGGAGTAATTTATTAAGTTTGATGTACCAAAGGGGACTGGAGGCCCCCCAGAAGATTTTTTTTGAAAAATTGACTCTAAAAACTGGTTTTCAACTAGTTTTGGTATCTAAAGCCCGAATTTCAGGTATTCATTTTCATGTAGGATTTTCATTTTGATGTGCAGAATATAAAGAAATTGTGAATAATTGAGTTCCAAATATAAAAGGGGGTCTGGGGGTCCTCCCCCAGAAAATTTTCGGAAATTTGACCCAATAAAACAGGGTTTAAACTTGTTTTTGTACACCTTGTCCTAATTTCGGATGTCCGATTTGCATTTTTTTCCTTTTCTTACCGTAACCTTGCTGGGCTTACGCCTGTAGTTGGTCGACTTAATTTGTATTTGTATTTGTAATTTTTATAAAGTGTACCTGAGCCCAAGGGGGGGCAAAAGGCCTGTTGCCCCCCCTGGATCCGCCACTGTTCGCCACTGATAATGGGTATCGAGTCGAGTTAGTTTTGATGTACTACCTGGGATAGGAAAAAAACACCTGTAATTGCAAAGATCCATGGCGCCATCTAGTAGTGCCTGTTGCACTTTCGATTTTCCACTCCAGTTTTAAAAAGTGTGTGCGAAAATATTGATTTTTATTAAGAGCACCAAGGCATTTGGAATCAAACCATTTCTTTGAAAAACAAATTAAATATATTCAAATTAAATACATTAATATATTCAAGTTTCAAAGCAATTTAGACCCAGTCCCGTCCCGTGACCCGTGTAAAACCTCACAGAAATTTTCCAATTTTTCTAACAAGGCGCGTAAAATAAGAAGTTGAGAAATTACTTTTCTTTTCAGGTTTTTCATCAACGAAATTTGGAATTAGTTTCGATAAGGGACATTTAACAGTGTTTGTGTCATTTTGTAGAGTCCTTAACATGTGTCTAGTAATGTTACATAAAAAAATTCCATGTGCCGTAAATGCTTGGAACAGTTTTGCAACAATAATGCACACTTTTGTAATCAAAAGCGTTTTGATTTTTGCTGCAATTATATGTTGCGTTTGTGTTGCAATTATGTTGTGTGAGAAAAATAAAGAGTCGTAAAAGTATTGCTGAAAGTTACAGAGACAGAACATGTGTTCTTGTACGCAAATACAGGGTGTGAATAAGGTTTTGGCATAGTTTTCATAAATTTTTTTAAAACTTTTTTCATAATAAAACAAATTTTAAAGTGAAGACTTTTGAGATAATTTAAAAGATCCTACTAAACCACAATTTTTGAGACCATAATTAAATTTTTACCAATAGTAGTTCTTCTACTTCTACAAATTGAATTTTGTGAATGGTTTTTTGGGGTGGCACTCCATTTTTAACTCCCTGGGATTTGGTCAGGGACCCCCAAATCCTATGTGATTCTGACTCGTCTAGGTGTCTACTATCCCCCCTAGAAGTTATGAAACTTCCTGTATATAACGTGTTAAAGTGTTGAATCCAGGGCTCCCAAATTTCTGATTTTTAACTTCAAAAATGTGTTTTAAATAATTTAAAATTGAATTTTATTTTTGCCAAAACGTCAGAAAAGTCACGTTATCAGAAAACGGGCTTCTATTGAATGTGACGTCACAGCGCATGAAAACCATTGTGTTTTCTGTTGTCACGTGATCTGAAAACGGGCTTCTATTGGATGTGACCTCACAGCGCATGATTTGTGATTCGAAAGTGTTTTCGCGCCAAAACAAAAAATGAAATTTCAAAAATTTATATCTCATGGTTTTTTATCTACTATTTTAATAAAATTTAATCTCAAAACGTGAGAATACCTCATTATCACTTTTTCTCTCATATTATGAAAGGACATCATATCCATCACACACAATCTATTTACTGTGTAGGTAACTATCATATATTATTGTAAATTCTGCACAGAAGTTCTAAGAAAAATATATAAAGCGGTTTATTTTTTCTTATTCTGAAATTATTATTTTTTTACTATTAAGCGCATGAAAACTTTCATTTTTTTACTATTTTTAACAAATTTCAAATCAAATTTATTATAAATTTTAAAAAATACATAAATAATTACATATAGATAAAAATATAATTTTCCATCTAAATATTACTAGAACATAATCGCATAGAAATAAATAGCCATTCAGTAATAATTTAACATGCATTAAACTGTTGTATTCACATTAACTAAACCCCATTTAGAAACGCGACATCAAGAACGTGTCTTTAGGTACTACAACACCTAATGGCGTCCGAAGGTGCATCATAAGGTATTTTGGAATACAAAAATCCATAAAAAAGTAAAATGATTGAGATCTGGCTACTTTTAATATCAAAGCTAAATAGCCAAAATCTCGGGGATTCACCACGTATATCCCATTGAATCACATATCATTAAAGGGCAAGAAAAATGTTTTAATGTAGTGATGCATTAAAAATTATTTCGATCATACAAAAGCAGTAAACTTATTGTATTTAAAAAATTTAAATCAAAGAGCTGATTTCACGTTATAAAGTAATCATATCAACTGTTTACATTCAATATTGACCCCATCAATTCAATTTTCAGTTTATTTCCTAATTTTCAAACTCAGGGTCCAAAGGTACAACTTATAGTCTTCCCTACTGTTTACAGGGGTGCAAAATATATTCTAAATTTCTCGGAAAATTTTGTAGAGAAATATGGAATTTTTAAAATTTCAACAATTAATTACCAAGATGACTAAAAATTTACTGTGCAAAAAAGGTTAAAATGAGTAAAAAGGCAACGTTTATATTATGCAAATATTTATTTGAGTTTAAAAAACGATTCATACGATCGTTTCGGGGATGCATGGATCCCCCTCGTCAGTGAAAGTCGTCAGTGCATGGATCCCCGAAACGATCGTATGAATCGTTTTTTAAACTCAAATAAATATGTGCATAATATAAACGTTGCCTTTTTACTCATTTTAATTAATTACCAAGTTCCCGAAATGGAAAATCTTCCTCTTTAGTATAAAAACTATATTCAGAATAGATATATAGATTTTCTTTTAGAAGGGTCTCAAGATCTTGAAAACATCAAAATGGTGCATTAAGGAATCCAAGTAGACAAAGGAAGACTGAAGTTTCTCTAAAAACATCGTATTTGTTTGTTAAAACTGTGCATTTAATATTATATAGGATTATTTGTTAATAGAATTAGATTGAAATTATAAGTTTCTATGGATTTTTAAAGATGCTAACTGTATACTGCAATCGGTCACACACAAACACGTTTTAGTTTATTCATGTAACTTAATTTTAAACAATTTAATTATAAATTGGACGTACAAAAACTTATTTTCACAAAGTTTTCTGAGGTTAATTCCTGTACTACATTGACAAATAAGTTTAGTTCGATCCAAAAATCATTTTCCCAAAAGATTCGAAAAACACTTCCAAATCACACATCGTTTGGTTCATGCACAGGTAGAAAATGTGACATCACGTGGCTACGTCACGGGATGACATCACAAGGCGCATGACTGCGACTTGAAGGTGGGCGGAAAGGACAACTTGTGTGGGTGGGAAGGAAAGAAACATGGCTTTCAGAGAATTGGAATGTTTGTATGTTTTTCACAGCTTAATGAGCCCAATTGTATATGGTTTTCTTTTAAATACGTCATAGACATCATTGCATAACACTTTTATAACAAGATTTTTAAGTAAAGGGGGGTATTTACAGTATTACTGAATTAAATGGAGTTTTACTAACTAAATTAAAATTAGATTATTAGACTTAATATGATTAAAATCGGGGTTTAAGATCCCCTGCCCTCTCACGCATTGGCGTCACCGGCTCCTGAAAATTGGGGGGGGCAAAGATTTGGAATTCCTTCAGAGAGAGATTTTACAAAACCATGATTATCCACCCTTTAAAAAAAATCTTTTATTTCGCTTAAGCCCCGCCTTGTGATTGATTTTAAAATGGCTTTTTGAATAAATTCTTAGGCTTTCACTACAAGTTTTTGGTAATTGCTTTTAACTTTCAACTAAAAAGGGGGGTCTGGAGGTTCTCCACCAGAAAATGCTTTGAAATGTGACCTTTTAAGACAGAGTCAAAATCATTTTTAATGTTTTTGATTAAACAATTTCAAAATCAAATTTCTATGCTTCAATCAGTGCTATAGCTGGATTTTTTTGTGTGAGAAGGGCTTGCCTTATTATTACGTAATTTTTTTTGCTCGAAACAAAATTTTTTCTTCGAATAATGTCCTCCCAACTCAGCACTTGATTCAACCTATTCTAAAAGAAAAAGTGTTTTTTTTAAATCATGGGGAGTCCATCCCCCTCTAATATGCGCCTCTTATGATTAGAGGTTGGAAAAACACATTCAGAAAATTTTCGGTCTTTCTTCAATAGTTAAAAATAAAGTTTTTCTAAACAAAGTTCCTAGTAGTTCGGGAGACGCGTCCCCCCCTCGTCCCCCCGCCTGTGACGCCCGTGTCCTCGCGCAATCTGTAGGCTTTAAAGTACCATTACAATTATGTTCGTTTAGATAGAATTTCCAAGGGAAGAAGATATTTCAATTATTTTAATTGATTATTATTTTATAATTATTATTGAAGTATTACATTTTCATATATTAAAAGAACTTCAAAAGAACTTTCTTTAAATAAAGCCACAATTTAATTAAAAAACCTAAAACTACGTGCAACTGCGTTGTTTTAAGGCTTTTAAAAGTTTACAGTAAATTTGGACGAAGAAAACAATATGGTTTTTTAAATGAAATATGTTTATATGAAAGTGTTTACACACCTTCAGCATAACGTTGAAATTAGACATAATTTGCAACAAAATATAGCTATTTCAAAATTAATGTAACGAATTCTTTAACTAAAATTTGGTAAAACTTGAAAAAATGCAGCGAACAAATCAATACGTTTTACCATTAAAATATTAATCTTATAAATTTTTTTGCCAATTTTTCTATCAGCGTAAATAAAACTATTTTTCTGAAGTAGAACAATTTAACTCAAGCTCAGTTCTCTTCAGCTTCAAAATTTTATTGGTTTATTGTAGAATTGCAAATTTAGAAAATAAAATTTCCCAATCTACTACTACTTAAATAAACGGATCCGATCAAACTATAAAATTATCAATTAAAAAAATCAATCGAAAAAAATTTATAACATTTGATCATCTTGGTTAAACTGTATTCTTCGCTTTTCCGCAGACCTCCATTCACATCTTGGTTTTTCCGATGAATGGGAGGTTCGGAGCTTTCCCGGCAGAGGGCGCCACAAAAGCGTCTGATGACGAAACGGAGCTCTGGGCGAGATTGAATGGGTGACGTCACGGATCGCCATCTTCATTGAGCGGCTTTTCGGGAACGCGGGAAAGAGCTTCCTCCTCCTCCGCATCTTCTTGGAGGGAAAGCAAAGATGGCTTCTTGGCGCAAAAAACAAAGCAAAACACCACTTCTTGCCATAACGTCGTTTTCTTACGAGCAATCAGGGATGTATAGTCAAAGTGGGGGACTTAGGGGTTATGCATTCTCCGAAAATTTTCCTTTTTACACCACAAAAAACTACTATGTGTGTAAATAAAATAGGCGGCTCACTACCAGTCCTTTCTCACTAGTCGCAATGCATTTCTGTTGCACTGCCACGTCGTTACCATGGTAACAAGCCGCAAATTTTTATTTTACACGGATTATAAAACTGGCCAGAAGAGGGTTTTTTATTTTTTGAAAATGAACTGGTAAAAACTTTAGCCATTCATACCAGGGTTGGCCTGATTGGACCCAATGGGTTTTTTCAAAAAAAACCACGTGAAAAAACCCACATTTTGGACCCGTTTTTGGGTTTTTTGAAGAAAAATCAAGATTTTGGCAGTTCCTTCAAAATTTAATGTTTTTTTTTCAAAGTTTAGGATATTTTTAAAATTTTAATTGGTTTCTCAAAATTTAAACTAGGTTTTAAAAATTAAATGGTGTTTTTTCAATTTCAGAGAGTTTTTTAAAAAGTTCTTTCATTATTCAGTGGGTTTCTTCAAAATTTAGGACGTTTAAAGTTCAAACTAGATATAAAAATAAAGAAGATTAAAAAAAAATTTCAGTGGGATTTTCAAAGTTGAATAGATTTCTTTCAATAATGAATGGGTTTTTCAAAGTTTAGGATATTTTTTTAAATTTAGTGGGTTTTTTTCAAAATTTAAACCAGGTTTCAGTTAATAAGGGGTGTTTTTACAATTTCAGTGGGTTTTTTTTCAAAGTATAAAAACTTTGAAAAAAAAAACCCACTTAGCTGAGGAAAAAGTGACTTTATTTTGACAGAACACATTTAACATAGAAAGAACTCACTAAAATTTGAAAAAACCCACTTACTTTGTAGGAGAAAACTAAAGCCCTGGATACTCTACCTTAAGTAGCGACATCACGCTCAATCGGCCGCCATCGCTACTTAAAGTAGAGTATCCAGGGCTTTAGAGAAAACCACTTAATTTTGGAAAAAAAAACACACTTTTTCTGAAAAAACCCAGTTTTATATGGGTTTTTCAGGGTTTTATTGAAAAAACCAAAAAAAAAACAACCCATTTGGGTTTTTTTTAAAAAAAACTGTTTTTGCCAACCCTGATTCATACACACATATTTTTTTAAATTTTATATGAAGTATGAAATTAATAAAAGAAAAATAACTGAAAATAGAGCATCTAGGTACAACACCGGTACCCTGGACTAATGTCAAAAATTCTTAGATTATTTCTTATTTGATGGATATAAGCCTTCTGTTATAAGAAACTTAGAATTCCCTGATTAGATTTAATCATGTTAAGTGGCTGATTGGCTCCGAGTATTCTGGGGCACTTTTTAGCATAAACTTTTTAAAACACTGATTTTTATCACAAAAATATAAATTTCACTTAAAGTTAGATTTAGTTATGAAACTAAATCCAACTATGCTTTTAAAATAAATGTACGAGATAATGAAATAATAGTAATAAAAGTAAGCAGAGTGATTTTTTTAGTCCCTCAGGATAGTTAAGTGTATCTTGGGTAAGCCCAAGGTACAATGATTTCCTTAGATCCAAGGTATAGCATTTGATAATTCACACTAAAAAATATCTGAGCACCCTATTTCGTTTATCTCCAGCCCCATTTAAAGCTGAAACAATATTTAAACTCTAGCTTAGAAGCCAAACTTAGAAAATTTACTTTTGACGGACCAAATTAGTTTGTAACCTAAACTATCTCATATTTTAAACGTAATTTAGCTAGACTGAGAGCTCTTGTTGCAAGGATACTAACTACATGTCTAGTGCTGCCATACTACAAAATGTTTAACTAGAAACAGTGCATGACCGAGGTACAATAGTTTTCCCTTATGTACATTTTTTTAAATATGCATATAAGTAGTTGTGTTAAACATATTTTAACATTCAAAATTAATGCTATAACTTGATTTCAATTACTAGACATCTGTCACTTCCTTATTATAAAAGGGAAAATCAATACTTTTTATTACAAGCATTTCCCTTTCCAGAAAATACAATATACTAAGAATGGAGAATTGCAGCATCTCTTAAAATTCTGAAAAAAAAATCCACAGATTTTTTGTTCATTTAATTACGAGATATTTTATTACAAAAATAGCCTAACAGTGTGACGTCACATATACTTCCAGGAAATGTGGGAACATGTTTTCATCGAAACACAAGACCATAAAAACTAGAGCTCAGTATTTCAAAGCGGAATGATAGCGAACAAGGCACATTTGACGTCACAAGCTGTTTCAGCTCAGACAGAAAAGAAGCTATTTTTAATTGAAAACTACTTAAAGGCTTTGAAAGGTAAATTAAAATGATGTTTTTGGAGGTTTTAAGCCATTCTGAATACATTAAGACAAAAAAAATTTACTGCAATTATCCATTGCAACTAGAAGTAAAGACATTTTGCCACTCGTGACAAACATTTGGACGAATATCGATGTTTGTGCTGCGTGGGTCGTTATTTCTACCAAAAAACCCCCTGGGAATAACATAACTCTTTATTATGGAATGCGGGAATTTTCTTAAACGCTCATAAACGTACAAGTGCACATTTCCCAATTACATTTCTCATAAAAAAACGCCTTCTCGAAGAGAAAAAAAAGTATCTTTCCTCAAGCGGGATAAATAACTGAAAGCCCCCAGCAACGGCCCATAACAAGAATAAAGCGCTTAATTCGACTCAGAATCCCTCCGCCCTCGCACAGCATTGAGGAAGTAAACAAGCTGACGTCACGCCGACGTCAGCGGCCCTCCTCGGCCAATCGCCGCCCCCCATTCACAACTTCGGGAAAGATGGCCGCCACAACACAGCCTGGCCGAGGTAGTGCTGCTGCTGCTGCTGCTGCTAAAAATAGCTCCCAGGTCCTAGACAAAACTCGATCTTTGCCCGGTCCTGTGGGCCAATCAGAGCTCTCCCCCGCATCACGTACCCCGAAAGGAGGTCAGCTGGATTGCGAAATGTCGTCACGTTGACCTCGATTGACCCACTTCCACCATTCACAAAACTCTGCAGCCTCCATCTTGAAAAAAAGGAGATACTTGTCTTAGGAAAACGGGCGGAATTAATTATAACAACTCATTTATTGTTCGGCATAATCTAATATTTTTGCGGGATAAATATTTTTACTGTTCCTAGCCTAAAAAAAATTTTGACCCATTTGATCACCTATTTCAGCCATTCACAAAACTAGCCTCCATCTAGAAAAAAAATTCCAGTCTTATAAAAATGGATTTAGGGAGTCCTAAACAACTCATCTTTTGATTTAATGAAAGCAAGGAATTTCATTCAATGAATATTATAAATTCTTTATAGCTCTAAGGAAACTTATAACATTGTCTCGAAAAATACTAAATTTGGAAGGAAATTATCTCTTGGCGATTTTTGGGATAGAATAATAATTCTTTCTTTCATTTGAGCATTTACTTTTATGGGAAAAATAGTTTGAAAATATTATTACTGGTACAATTTTTTAAATAAATTAAACGAAGAGGGAAATAAAAGATGAAACAGGTGGAATATGAATAATTATTAGACTCGAACGACTCGAATAACAAATAAAGAAAGGTAAATATTAAACAGAAAACTCAAACTTAACACAATTTGTGATAACCTTGCTATGACAAAAACTTCTAATTCAATTTCATAAACGAATTCATTGTGATACTTATGCGAGATATACACGTTAAAGAGAAGGTTAGTTTCTCCAATTGATCCCCCACCCTTTATCATTAAAGTTTTTATTTGCAGTTCCTTCCTGGTTTATAATGAAAGTTTATTTTTAAATTAGATAATGTTATTTAATACTACCACTCGTCAACTTTTAAAGTATTGTTTAAAATAGAGAAGGTAACTTTTTCAAAATAAATCACTATAAACGTCAATTTACAAGTTAACAATTTAACTAATACCGAATATTTTATGGTGATGGTAATGGTGGTAATAGCAATAAAGAACGTTAATAAATTAATACTTTTTGCATTAATAGGGTTCTTTTAAAAAGATCAGTTAAATATTAGAAAAAAATCTTCTGAATAAAAATTCTTCTGATAAAATATTGGTGGATAAACCCCAATATAAGAAATTGAGTAATTACTCATTTATGTGGAAAATGTTGGAAAGAAAGTTTTGTAAAGCTGTATAGCACAAAACAATACATAAACATCACATTTCCTTACAAAAAATTAAACAGCACAGCACAAACGTTAGGCGGAGATAGAGGCAATTCACATATGAATTAAAGATTTAAGTTATTTCATATTAACCAGGGAAGAAGAAAATTTTATCATTGGATAAAACTAGGTAATAAATTTCCAAACCTCTTTTATAGATACAGATAAAAAATTATTTAAAAATCCCGATAAACACATTTTCCTAGGCTATTTTCATTTGCAGAATAGTTTTATTAAAAAATTTGTATTTATGAAACACGATTTAAGCTGGAGATATTTTTATAAGTTCACTTTCATCTTGTGAATTGAAGTATTGAAACTAAATTTAACAGAACTATATTAAGACTGATGGAAATCTCTCATCGAAATTCTTTCCACGGCTTTCATTTTTCATTCATTAAAACATTTATTATGGAACAGGCCCGTAGCTACGGGGGGGCCAGGGGGGGCTGAGCCTCCCTGGCATCTTCATTTGCCCTCCCCTAGAAAATTTTCAGAAATTCTATCCTCAAGCACAGTCATGGGGTAGCCAGGGAGGCAGGGATGAGCAGCTGCCCCCTTCAAAAACACGAGTAATTTACTTCTAGCTAAGTTAAAACTCAGTTTTTTAAGGTCAAATTTTCAAAATTTTTCATTACCCCCCATTTGTATTTAAACCTTTATTATTACCAATTTTTAAAAAAAAACAAGTTCATCAAAATCAAAATTCTACTTAAAAATGTGTGTCCGAATTTTTGTCTACAAGTATGAAACATATTGTATCCCCCACTATAACAAACGATATACTTAACCCAAAGGATCTAAAAATGGGCTAAAACAGTAATTTAAGCTTCAAATTTCTAAAATTTAAAGAAGGAAAACTTTAGAAAACAGGAAAGATTTTACTAGAAACATTTAGGATTAACTCCCTAAACAAAAGTATTTTAACAGCTCATTAGGCCTGAGGGTCTTATGGGTTTTGTCTTTGTCCCCTAGTCAGAAAGTTGAACTTACGCCTATGATACCTTCAGAAAACCCCCTGGCCCCCCCTGAAAAAGTGGGCGCCCCACCAAAGAGAAATTCCTGGCTACGGGCCTGTTATGGAATGAATGAATGTTTGATAAAATAAGTTACAAATAATATTATTCGAATGTCTTAAAATCCTCTTAGTAAAGCAGTCATACGCACGCTATCTGTGTAAAATGTCATTTATTATGAATGTTAAAAAATTCTATCTCAAATAAAAAAAATCGGGGTTTCTTGTTTTCTCTAGAATGTTCTTTGGGAACGATTCCCCCAAATACCGACAGCAGCGCCATCCTTGACCTACATTCAACCCCGACGTCTCATTCAGAATTTTGAAACACCAGAATTGAATAAGGCTCTTGGATCTATGATTTGCTTCTGAGAGAAATAATAACGATTGAAGCTTTTATGACGCTTTTAAATAATAAATATTCTCATAGTAATAAGTCTTTCATACTACACGAGCATTAAAAAAATCATCATGATGGAATAATTAATTTTGGAACTGAAATGGAGGAAATGGATTTGGATGAAATGGATTTGGAATAGTTTTAAGGATTTTTAAAATCAATAAGGAAGTTGCATGTGTCAGATTTTCAAAAACAAACAAGTGTTCCGTATGTTTTTTGTATGGTAAAATGAAATATCTAGTCAGTTTTTCAAAAAAATGTACAGGTAATTAAATATTTTAATTTAAAAGTCGAGAAAAAAACACGTGACTGAAAACGTTTATTGTTTAAACTATAAGATGACGTCAACAATAATACCATCAACTCCATTGCTTTACAACAATGTTTAGTATAAGATGACGTCACATCCAAACTCTTGGCGTTTTCGCGCGCTTTTAAAAAGGGGATTTTTGTTAATTTTTTTGACAATCAAAAAAATTCTCGATCGGCCTCAAATTTTGGGTAGTTGCTTATTTTTGCAAGATGAATCGATTAAAAAAATAAAAAAAAATCATGCAACTTCCTCATTAAACAAAAACCGTGAAGTAAATAATGCTTTTTCACTTTTGGTGAAAGATTATCTTTTCTAAAGAATACTTCAATGGCAATAATATATTTTCATACGTGGCGCTATCTAGTGCGATTTTTTCAAAGCATTCATAACATCAAGGGTATTTATTTGTGATATTGCGATAAAATATCGGAATAAAAAAAAGAGCATTGATGCAGTAATAAGCAATCTTAAGCAATCAAGAAGGAACATTTATACAAGAAAAATTAAGCGTAAGATATATCAATACGCTTTCTATTACATTCTACAAGTTAGATTATTTCAATTTCGTCAAAACGAAAACTATAGAATTTTTACTGTAAAAAGATTAAGATTTTGAATATATCGTAAAGGAAAGAAGCCAATTTAAAGATGAAAAATTAAAGATTGTCACACCTGTAAAGTCCGCTTTTTTACTACACACATAATAACCTGTAAAACCCAATTTTCCTTTATAGTTCTGTTTCTACAGAAAAACAAACCTACAGTGTCATTGGTATCGGGTTTTTTTTCGAGTAACCTGTAAAACACGTTTTTCCTTCAGAGTTCACTTCTAACAGCAAAACATACTTTCAGCAAAGGTCTGAATGCTTTTTTGTACCTAACCTAAAAAACACGCTTTTCTTTGTTGGAGTATTAGATGATTTAGGAACACATTTGAAGAAAAAATAGTCAAGGCAAATAGTCATTTGGAAATTTTTTGAGTCATTTAATCAAATAAGATCCTTTAAATTTTTTATTATTTTTTTATGTTTCGAAAGAAGTACCGTTGATTTCCAATAAAGTATTTTTTTTCACTGAAAACTTTAATAATTCACTAATATTATAATTAAACTTAACTTTTAAAGCTCATTAAACTTATTAAAATTAACTTAAATTAAATTTTTTTAAGTTTTAAGTTTTTCATTAAAATATAAATACAAATACTCAAAATTTTAAAAAGTTTTATCAACTAAGATAATCTTTAACTTGAATTTGAAATGGAATGCAAAAAACTTATATATTAATATATATAAAAATGAATGTTTGTCTGTCTGTATGTCTGTGATCTGTGAAAACATTACCCTTAACTAAAGTTTTTTTTGTGGTTCTAATTAAGATAAAAACCTGTCCTTAAAACAGAACTTAAATACCTTTTGAAACAGAAAAAATGAGAAATGTTTATAAACGAAAAGAAAAATCCTTTTGTTTCACAAAAAGGTAACTAAAAGGTTTTTATTCTTGTTATAATGTTGGTAAATGACACAATATAATAAAAAAATATTCAAGAGAAATTAAATAGAAAAAAATTATCAAAATGAATTTTTATATTAAATATTTAGTTACGTAAAATAAATCTTTTTAAAATTTACAATCTGCATTTACAGTATTAAGGATTGAGCAATTTTGGGAACAAGTTCTTCAACAAATAAATTTATAAAGGTGAATCCAAATTATTGCCCTTTTCAGACCTAGATAGCCCGAGTTTACTACTTAATCCCATGGTTCATTTTTGGAGGGTCAGGATTGAAGGGTTACGCTAAAAAGTAATACGAGGTATGCGGTTAAACCTGCAAAATCTACTTCTTTACTATACACGTAAAAACCTGTAAAACTCGTTTTTCCTTGTTAATACATTTATCACAACAGAACAAACGTATAGTATCATTGGTTCGTATGCTTTTACAGTAGCCTATAAAGCTAGTTTTTCCTTGTTAGAAAATTCATGACAAAAAAAGACAATAAATAAGCAAATAAAAATAAAAATTAAAACCTATTTAGTACTATCCATGTGTTTGATGATAACACTAGTTTCCTAATTCCAATTAATTTATTTCTAGTATCCCAGTATGTAGACATTCTTTTAAAAGTGTGGCGATGTTTTTGTACTGCAGTTCATTTTGAAAATTGAATAGTTTTCAGTGTAAATTTCGCACATTTATGTACAACACGTTTTGCTTAATTTGGGTACGGTTTAAATTACAATTCAACGGTAATATTTTACAGAAAAAGTGGGAAAATGTTTTCCCCTCTGATTTGGGTCCAAATAGGTGACTAAAATGAAATCTGGGCTCATCACGTGTGTTGCAAAAGTTAGAATGTGGCTCTTTTTAAGTGCGTAAGAGTCAACAGTAGTTCCTATGCAAATTACTATTCCTATAGTATGGGGAGGACATTCAAATTACACTGTTCAACTTATTTGACCTTCAAAATTTTTTCCTTGATGAAAATAGTTATTTCTTATAGATTTTGGGCCGCTGAATACGAAAATCACCAATAAATTCTCAATTGACTCAGGATTTCCGGGGAACAGCCCCTCCCCCATTTTACGTTTTTCGACGACTTTATAACTTTAAACTCGATTTTCAGGGTCAAAAAGCATTGCTTTAGTCTTCAAATTGACCCCCAGGGGACTGGAAAGGTTCAAATTAATAAAATATGATAAATGGATAGGTTAAAATGGATAGGTTTAAGGGTAACTACCCCCTAAAACCGCAAAAAATCGTTAAAAATAGTAGGATTTATTATACCCTATTTATTTTGCATATCTTTCACGCAATTCCGCTTTGAAGGATCCTAACCCTTCCCCAAGGACCCAAAGTTGATGACAATATGCAGCAATAATTTTTACAAAAAGCGGTTGAGGTGTTAGCGTCCCAGAAGCCCCCGCGGAAGAGTTCGGAAGACTCCCAGAATCGCGAAGGCCCTCGCGAGCTTAGGAATTAATGTTGATGATTTTGAAAAGATTTCAAATGACGTTTTTCTCATATTTTGGGTCTATCCTAAATACAAACTCTTAAGTTATTTAACAATTGACCGGTTATAGGGATGGAGGATTTATTTGTTAATTTGATAGTTAATTTTAATTAGATTAATTTGTTAGTTTCAAGATGTTTATAGATGCACGGCTGTGGATAACAATTAGGGGGCATCCTCTTAAAAACTGAAGGTGATGGAGGAAAATGGGTGTCATATTTGACTTCAGAAGGTCATTTTACACAAGAATCAGCTGAAATTCAGTCGGTGGCATTTTGACTTTTATTTTTCCCAGCAGTGAAACTCTAAGTGCGGCATTGAACCCTTCTGTGGGTGCTTTGGAGGCGTTAACAGCTCAACCACTTTTAGTAAAAATCATTGCTGCATATTGCCATCAAATTTGAATCCTTGGGGAAGGGTTAGGACCCTTCAAAGAGAAATTGCGTAAAAAATAAGCAAAATAAATAGAATATAACAAATCCTACTATTTTTAACGATTTTTTGCATTTTTAGGGGGGTAATTACCCCTTAAACCTATCCATTTGTTATAAATTTATCATATTTTATTAATTTGAACCTTTTTTGTCCCCTGGGGGAAATTTGAAGACTAAAGCAATGTTTTTGACCCTGAAAATCGAGTTTTAAGTTATAAAGTCGTCGAAAAACGTGAAAAGGGGGAGGGGCTGTTCCTCGAAAATCCTGAGTCAAATGAGAATTTTAATGGTGATTTTCGTATTCAGCGACTTAAAATCTATAAGAGATGGCTATTTTCATCAAGGAAATTTTTTCATTGTTGAACAGTGTTATCTTAGCTATTTAATATCAATGACGAATACAGAAAAAACATTTCAAAAAGTATTTAAAAGGACTTTTTTAGCCATTAAGTGAAGGCAAACTCAAAGTCAGTAAGAACCTCTGTGTAAAAAAGAATTCACGACCCTGCTTATGAAGGAAAATTTAATAAAAACGCATTATCAGCTTGAAAATGGTTTTTAGGAGAGTGGTAAGATGATTTTTAGAAAATAGGACCGATAAAAATGTTTTAATCCCAATAGAAGGTTCTCTTTAGTCTTACCAAGCCATAGAATGTTGAGCATCACCCAAAAGTCATATTTTACATCCACGTTTGAACTTATTTCCGGAAATTATCACTGTAGTCAATCATAAACAGGGATAAAGATTCCCTAGGGACATTTACTCGATACATAGGTCACTGTGAAATAGCAATTTTGGGCTACAGCTCTTGGTTTATTGAAAGAGGAGATTTAACGTCACTTAAGAGAAAAAAGTGATAAAATTGCATTGTATTTAATGAATGTTTTATGATTTTTAGTTCTATATTATCTGAAACATGTATGTATATAATCTTAATTATGATAATATTTTATGCTAAAATGATTAAATTAACTGTTAACTTAACTGGTAAAATTTTATGCTAAAATGAGTGTTTTCAACACTTTTTTCCCGTTTCTTACAATACTAGTGCATTATTTGTAACAAAAAAACTCTACGTGCTGCAGCTTTTTCACAACTATTTCTGAATTCTACACCCTTAGATTAGTCGGAAATACCTTATCTCATTTTTGTTGGGGAAAAAAGTTTAAATTTGTCGACCAGTGTAATTCATTAGTAGCTTTTAACTGTCATGCTGTCCTCATAAATCCATCTTTTCTTTGAGATATCATTTTGTCGTAAAGCAAACAACAATAAAAAATGAAACTCTAAACTTATAACATCTTTTTAAATTGTAACATGGTGGGCATGCCCGTATTTTGAAATTCTACTGAATGAACTGAATTGTTCACAAAGCAGTAAGTTTTTGATAACTATCATCTTATATATCAATTTACTGACTTAATGATTTAAGAATCACTATCTAAGTATAGGCCCGTGAAAAATATTTACCACACATTTACATTTTATGTATAGCTATTGTATAAATTTCTTTACTTTAGAATTCCTTAAAACAATTATTGTGTACTTTTTAAATAAAGGAATCTATATCTATAAAATCCAAATACGGGTGACTGACTGATTCATAACACTCATCACGAAATCTCCAAAACTGCCGGACCGATTGGCTTGAAATTTGACAGAGACCTTCCTCTCAGCCATTAGACGCGCACTAAGAAACGATTTTAAAATCGAACGACTCCTTCCCTGTTTTTCGGCGCTTTTTCGACTCCGTTTTACCCATTGAAATAACATTGTGCATTGTTGAAAGGCATAAAATGCAGTGTTTACTTCTCTGTCTTAAGGCGACGTCTTGCCTCACTTGAATGAATATAACTGATTAACATTTATACATATTTTATTATTTACAACAAAATTTATGAAGAAAAACAGTGTGAATATCTGTATTTAAATATTATAACAGCTATCAGAAAACCGAAGTAAATTAAAACAATTAATTTACTTTCTTTAATATTTTAATTTCTCAGAAAAATATATTTAAATAGCAAGAATTTAAAAGTTTCCAAGGAAACAGAGTTAAAATTTCATTGCTTCATAGCGGAATTATTTTACTAGACTATAATCACTAGATTTTTATTATAACTAGCAATCTGTTTTTACTCTTTCAGAGAAGCTTTTAAAGAAGTTGGTTTTATTAAAAAGAAGACAAGCTTACTTGATAACTTTTTATCGAGGGATTTTTGAAATTTATTTTATTTTTGAAATTTATTTTTTGCGGAATTTTAAAAGGATAGCGGGAATACTTTAAGAAAATTCTGTTTAAGATTTTAAACACTGGATTTCAAATGACAGAGATGATTTCAAGTAGATTGTAATTATCACATAGGAAGGATAAATGTTTAATAGACAAAAAATCGGGATGGAATGAGATATCACAGTTGGAACTGGGATGAGAAAAAGGCACCGGGAAAACTGGGATGAAAATTATCGGGAACACCGGGTTATGAAAAGGTACCGGGAAAACCGGGATATAAAAAGGTAGCGGGAACATCCGGATATGAAAAGGTACACATTAAAAGGAACATTCTAAACACTAGATTAAAAAAAAGAGATGATTTCAATGTGATTGTTTTTATCACATGGTAAGGATAAATATTTGATGGAATGAGATGTCACAGTTGGAACTGGGATGGGGAAAAGGAACCGGGATGAAAATTATTGGAAACACCTGGATATGAAAATTATCGGGGACCGGGGGTATGTAAAGGTACCGGGATATGAAAAGGTAGCGGGAACATCCGGATATGAAAAGACACCGGGAACACCCGGATATGAAAAGTTTCCTGGAAAACCGGGTTATGAAAACTATCGGGAACATGAAAATAGGAAATGAAACTATCGGGAATATGAAAAAGTACTGGGGACACCGGGGTTATTGGTGATTCGAAAAATCGGACATATAACTTGGGAGAACTTTAAAAAAGGAATTAATACACTCCACCCGTGCAAGGCCGGGCAAATCAGCTAGTACAATAGTAAAATAGTTATTCAAATTAAAGTAATATGAATATTTAAGTTTAATCTAAATTATTAGTAGAAAAGTTTTCCTTCAATTACTTTATAATTTACTTGCAAATTGTTTTTAAAAAATGTAGTATTAATGCAATAACTTTTCTTTATTAATTTTTTAAAAATTTCTAGGCAAACAATAGATGTGTTAAAAGTTTCTGAAAATTTGTTTCTCATAATAATAAATAATTTTAAATTAGTAAGTTTTACTATCCAGGGCTTTAATAAGTTCAACCAGAACAATTTGTTACTTTGTCCTTTGAACACTTCCCGTGTATTGCATAACATTGATTATTAAATTGCATATTTCTGGTTTTTGAACTACTATTTATTTAGGCGCAATAATATTCTTGGGCTTCATGACGTCTCATAGTTGAACTGGTTTATAGTAATCTTACCGATAAAAACATCTCTTCAAATGCAAAATTGCGTATTCAAAAGTAAAACATTTACCTGAATTATAAGGAAACCTAAAATTAAAACTTTTAAATAACTGTGCAGATAAACTACTAATTCCACGAAAAGTAGAATCATTGTTTAAAAAAAACATTATATACAAAACATGTTATTTACAAACGAAAACTAATGCAAATTCAATGCAACACAATCATACACTGAAATATCATTACATTTCCAAAACAATACAATAAAATCGGCCAATACGCATTTAACAACCTTAGCATCCAACACACCTAAACACAGAAAAAGCAATAAACAACATAACTAACTTCAATCACATCAGTCATAAAAACACATTAACAATTTCGGCTTAGTACGAAACACTAAAGAAAGAAAAAACGAGCTAACCTCTTCCAGGAACAAGGTAGTAATCCGTAATCCTCTGAGCGCACACCGAGGAAAAAGAAATGGAACATTCCACAGGTGTCCTGAACCCCATACGGTCGTGGAACCGCTGTTCCGGAGTCCTGATAGTCCGGGATCTCGACCGGATAGCCCCGGATGGACCATTCGGAGCTAAGTCTCGGTGGGTGTTACTTTTGACCTTTTCGGAACGGTTGGGATCGGAGCGCGGGAAATATCCTTTCACATTTCGCTCCGACGACGTTCCAGCCGGCCCGTTCCACTCCTTCGATAATTAGATAAAATCGTTCCCCGCTTTCGATTACACTTTAAATTACTTAAAAAGAAATTTTTTAATTAAAAAAATAGTAATCCCGACTCTTCTACATAAATAATTGATTACTTCTTTTTTTTTCGAATTTCGCAAACGATTTTTTTTCACTGTTTATTTCTTCGTCGGCGGAGTTCTAACACGAGTTGAGTTGCAGCGGGTGAAAAAAAATAGCTTTGGATTTATAATATTTTGGAAATAACTCAAGAAATGGTAAGTAAAATTTGATGAAGTGATTGTTTAAGAAATATTTATGACAATAAATGTTTTTAAGAAATATTTATGACAATAAAAATTTAAGACCAAGTCATTTTTTATTACATAAATTGCTGAATTAATTTAGGGAAACATTTGGTTTTTAAGAGATAAATTATGTTTCCTTTGGTTAACTATAGTTGCTTTTTAAAAAATTATATTACAATAATCTTTATTAAGCATAGATAAAATTTATTTCAGGAATAATTAATATAATGCCACAAAATTTATAAACTAAAAACATTTTATCGAGTTATCATTACTAAAAATTAAAAGAAAAGTTGATCTATCAGAGATTATCTTTTTAAATTATGTTAATGGATAAAAATGACTTTAAAAGTAAATTATGAAATTTAAATTGAGATAAATAATAATTTAATATTGAATTTTTTATATTTACTATAGTATAAAAAACATTCCTTTCATTTTTAACTACATATAATAGCTTGATCGTACATCCACCAATTTTTGATACTAAAAATACAATTTAGTTGCTTACAAATTGTAAAAGAGTTCAAAAATATTTGAATTCCTTAAAAGTGTTTTCTTAACCTGTTAAAAATAAATAAATGCCTTGAGTGAACATTATTATAATGCATTCGAAATTTAAAAATTTCTACCCATTTTCTTAATAATTTTCTCGAGAAAGTTAGGGAGGATGAACATATTATACATGGAAAATACTTATTCACGCTAATAGAATTTTGAGTTAAATTTTTCCTATTAGTAAATTTGGGATATTTTGCACTAATTTAAACACTGTTTTAGTTCAATTAATAACCATATTATGTTTGCAAACATTTTGAAACACCTTAAATTTTCACCCCCCTTCCCGTAAACATAGGAATTTATAGGCCCCCAACACTTAAATGTGACCTACATTACTCGACTCCCGAAGGCGCATGCGCATTCACCCTTTCCATCTCAGGAGTCCAACATCCCCCTCTCCCGTTCCAAAGCACCCAGAAAAATACATCCTTTAGAAACCCAAACCCATCAGAAGTAATAAGCAACAAGCGAAATTAAAGTAATTTTTTTTCTGGTTCCCGGTTCCCCATCAGAACCCGAAAACCGGTGACGTACGCACAAATCGATGGAAGCGGCCTGCCCTTTGATATTTGCCGCGCCAGGATCCGTGACCGAGCTAAAAATAGCTCCCAGAAAGGGGGGAGATTTGAACTGTTTCTCTCTCTCCCCCCCACACCTGAGAGTGAAAGAGCAAGAGAGGACCCCGGTTTTATCAATGGAACGCGAATGCTGGGAGATATTCATTCATTCTTTCTTTCGTTCTCCCACTTCCCGTGAATGGCATCTTTGGTCTGCGGTCGTGAGATTTTTTTTGCGTGTGTGTTTGTTTCGGTTTCTTTTCTATTAATTCGGATTTGTTTTTGTATCAGTGCAATATTGATTTTTTCCCTTAACGCGTAAAAAAGGGGCGAGAGAGCTTCTCCAGTGGCGCAAGGAGTTCTTAAGGAGCGGTTCTACTTATGCGTTTGGTTGCGGTGCCGCGGCAATCCGTTAAGAGACCAAAAAGCACCTGAGGAAGGCGATGTATAATACCAGCTCGTATACTTTTGCATTTGGTTTTGGTTCTTGACCGGATGAAATGACGTCATTTTTGTCTGACTGGGATTCGTCAATTGGTAAACCCGAATCGCCATACCGCAGCCAAACTCGTAAGTGGAAATGGTCCCTTAAGGGGACATCCATAAATTACGTGAGGTCAAAAAGGGGGAGGAGGAGTTTGAAAAATCTCACCAAGGGGGAGGGGGGTCGATTAAAATCTCACGTCAACTTTGTAAGTTTGAAATTAAACGATTTTTTTAAGAATGAGAAAGGAATAATACCCACAGATAAGATACTGTGGTGATTTTTAGGCGGAATAATGTCCTTTTCCTCCACATCATTAATAATGGAAAAGTTTTAGGTGCTGTGAAGCACAAAATGAAAACGAATAGGATAGAAAATTATTTTTAAAGGTTGTAGGTAAATCTCACGTGGGGGGGAGGGGGGGGGTCCAGCAAAACCTCACTAAATCTCACCAAGGGGGAAGGGGGGTCCAGATTTTGGAAAAAACACCTCACGTAATTTATGGATGACCCCTCTTAAGGTATTAGGATTTGAGAGGGGAACATAAAAAATATGTAGGGAGTACCGGCAAATCCGCTCAGATTCTACACAGAATCTTCTTCCTTGTTTGGATAAATAAAAAATGCCCGAAGAACTATATAGATGAAATGTGACGTCATATGCGATTAAATCTTATTTCTTCCATTCCACGGTGCGCGCATGAGCATTAGTTACCTAAAGAGAGCTCCATTTATATGGGAAGTGAAAGGTTTATCAACGCTATCATATCGTAGGTTCAGATGCATCGTTACCGAACTCAAATTTTGAGCAATACATACGTCTTTATTCAAAATTTTGTACTGTAGTACCTAAAATAAAGTTCTGAAAAAAGAAAAAAAACATTTGGATGAAGGCTATCTTTATCTTTGGTACCATTGCATGCAAAAAATCATCGAAAAAATATTTTTATTTTCTCCTAAAAGGTTTGTCGTATTCAGTTCTTCTTGATTTGTAGGAAATAAGGGTACGTATCATAAGAGGTTTCATCTGGAACAGTTGTTGCATTTGGGGGTTCAGTCAGTTCCTTTATCTGTCCTGTTAAATATCGCCAAGTTGTTTTGAACAAGTAATTAGAAATATCGCCAAAAATTGCAATGAAATCAGTAAAAATTTGGTAATAATGCATTTGAGTCTTTGGGGTTCAAAACAGATTGTCGATGCTTAGAATTGAACTTATTTGATCCCAATACCAAAACACGTTGGGGATCACATGACATTTCTAAATCAGGGGCAGTTAAAATAAAATTCGCTGAGAATATGGGATTCCGTAATTTTTGAATTCCAGTCCCCTGAGTGTGTATATTGATTGCATTTTTTTTGTGTCTGTCTGCATCGATGACTGTTCAAAATAAGAAGGTTTTTTATCACTGTTTTAACTAAGATGCTTTATTTGATATTTTATGTAAATTTCCTAATTTATTCTCCTGCAAAATATTACTATTTAAGAAGCGTTTACAACTTGCGCCTTTTTAAGTTTTAAAGAGGATCCCCTAAAAACGTTTATTTTGGAGGAGTGCTAAATTACTGATTAAAAATGTTACGTAAGTTACATTTTTTATATACCAAAATTAAATTTAAAAAAAAGGAATTTTTTTAACCACTGAATAACTTTTTATGCTTATTTCTCCTTTCAAAAACAATATTTTTTTAATATCTAGGATTTTACTAAATGGGAAAATAATGTTTTACGGTTTTGTATGAAACCTCATATTTTTTTAACCGGTTTGAATCAGCCGGATTGAGCTATAAAGAAAACAATTCTAATTTAACTCTACATAAATATAATTTCAACTCTACATATTTATAATTTCTCTTTCTATAATCTTTCTATCTCTTTCTATAACTTATTATCTCACTAATTAAAAGTTTGAGATACTCAGATTACAGTCATGTATAAATTTTACCAATAATTTTAGAAAAATTTATAAAAAACTGAAAAGGGGGGTGATTATATAAAAAAAGGAATTTTCTAGAATAATAAACAAATAGTTCTTGTTCGCCAAAAAGTAAGAAAAATAGTCCTTGTTACCATATCATAATAATACAATCTCTATTTAAATATGAAAATCTGTTTTCCATTTTAATCTTAAAACAGTAAGGAGAATATTGGAGGTTTTCGTAATTACAATTAATTTAAGGCACGCGCTTTTTTTTATTGAATAAGTTAAAACGTTTAAACATAGCATCTTTCAAAGAACCTATAAGTTTTAGTAAAACAAAAGTGTCAACTGTTTAGTTAAAGAATAGTGTTGAGAAAAACTTCTATTCGCTAGTTACCATGGAAATAGTTAAAAATAACTTTCCCATAAAACATGGAACTATTTTTGTAAATTAGCGAACTACATTTGACTGTTTAACATAACCTTTAAGAAGCGAAAAATAGTCTGCCTATTCGTTGCCATTCTCTGTTTGTTTATTTTACTTGATAGAAGAGCGCTCGGAGCTGTTTCGAAAAGTCCCGGGACCTAGGGGCGGGAACTAATAGCCTACGTCATTGCTCAGGCTCTGACGTCAAAACAACATTCTATCAAACACAGATGGATAACAACAAATTATGTTATCCGGTGGCATTTTAGAATTGTCAAAGTTCGAATACGTCACCCAGGCAAAATAAACCAGAAAAATATTATACATACGGATAGGTGATAATAGCTTTATACTCAAAAGGAAGTAGATACGTGTTACGCAAGTTACATGAGGCTGATGCAAATTCAACTACCATAAAAGAGGTGTTCAGAGAATAATCCAAAATAAGGCCATGCCCTGGGCGTTATTTAGGAGGGGAGCTATGAGTTTCCAAATAAGCTGGAACAGTACTTTAATAGGAAAGTTTTCAAAATTTTCTGGGGGTTGACCCCCATTTTTATTTGGAGCTCACATTGTAAAATTTTAACATTATGAGTAACATACTATTAAAACACTATTTTAAGTGATCTAACACTTAACGTATAAAAGCACTCATTAGGGGGTACCTTAAAATGACGTTCAGTTAACCCCCAAAACAACAACTAAAAGTATGGTTGATGTGTCTCAGATCGACTTAAAAAATTCTTGTCCCCCCCAACCAAAAACTGAAATGACGGCCCCTGGCCATGACCATATTGTCAATGAAACCAGGAGAATATCTTCGATCAGAAAATATGTTTTTGACTCTTTAAAAGGACGAGATAGTCTTTAAATCTTTATAAATACTGTTTTCATAAATTCTTTTCTGTTTCTTTATAAATACTGCTGGTCCACGGTTGGAGGCGACGCTTGAGAGCTGGAGTTTTCTCACATATTCCTCTAACCAGAGGTAGTGGTAAAATACTCCCTTTTCATACTGTTTTCATAGCTTTTAAGTGCATATTTTTCTTGAAAGGTCACATTTAAAAGTTTTGTTCGTCTTTCTTTTGGAAGGAATTATACCACGCTCCCTCTTTTAGGGTTTACTCACAACCAGATACGTAAACTGTATGTTTGTATAAAAGGAAAAAATATGAATAAAAATGCTATACAATTTTTTTTAAATGATAAAGGGAACACGATTGCGACATACCATCAAATGAAAAAATCTAATTTTAGCTTAGCTAAATATTTAAATAACTTGAACAGTCAATACATCATGCATCATGTAGTATTTCTAGTACTTCAAAATAATTTTATTGCGTTTATTTTCATACATGCATACTAACAATGTTATTAGTGATATCAATCAAAATGCTATTTAATTAAAAAATTCAAAAAGGGGTATCTTGCAAAACTTTAAAAAATAATGGATTTTACGTGAAGTTTTTGGGTGCATTAGAAGATATGTCAAATTCAAGAGATATAAAGCAAAGCATAGTTATTGCAACCAACTGAAATACAAATACTTAGGTATATGTTTCGCACATAGTAATTGCCTTCTAAAGTAAAACTATCGCATAGAATGAATGTATCCTCTATAAATAGTATAAAAAGTTCTAACCCTCCTATGTTAACCTTTGCAAGGCTCACTGAAAAATAAGAATCCTAATGATAGTTTATTATCATATGCACCATAGCCTACTAATAAATCCTTACAGCTATGTTTTTTCTGCCTTAACTCGTTTTACAATCACAGATTACAAAGAAATTGGGACTTCACTATTCAAGATTATACCATATGAAATACCATTTGCACAAAGACATAACATAAAACAAATGCATTTTAAAAACTCAGTCCTACCACCTGTAGTTTTGTATGCAAACTGTACCAAACTGGAAACATAATTAATAGACTCAAACAAATTGCATAAATACTAATAACACTAAAAGGTTACACAACACCTCACTTCATGCATTTTCCTCTCTTCTTAATCACCCTAAGAGAAGAAGAAGCACATAAATTGCAGATCTGAGGGGAGCCCCTTAAAAATTTAACATGCCCTACACAGAAAAAAGACGAAAAAGCTCTCCACAGGCCTTAATGGGGTGCTTGCGTGTTTTTATTAGGGGACCTCTTAACTTTATCTTTAAGGGTTGTGCCCAAACAGCCCAGACCTGTGGCTGGAGGTCACCCACGCATAAAGGAGCCCTGGTTCACCCCTCGCCGCAACACTAGTCCCAACAACACTAGATTTGGAAATTCAGTGCAAATTTTGCACAGGCACCAATCAGAGCACACAATTAATTCATGGGAATGCACCATAATATACAACTTGTTTTTACACACAAAAAAAAAGTGTTTTTACTCACCCGTCGTCATGCTCCATATCCTCTTGGCTGCTGCTACGCGCCCGCTTCCCATCATGTGGGTGCGAAGGCCCCGCGGCCCCGGGGGCCCCTTCCGGAGTGCCCGTCTTGAGGGGGCCTCAACTCTGCGCCCCGGTCCTCATGCAGCAGCCCACAGTGGTCGCAAGCAACTCTCTGGCCCGACCGCCCGGACCGTCGCTCGGTCGGCCGGGCGATGACGTCAGCGTTGCCATGGTCCCCGCGCCAAGCTTTATCAATGGCCCCCGAATGCCGACGGGCTGTGGGACGTTTGGGAGAGATTGGTGTGATCATTTCGAAAGTTGGACTTTCATTCATTTTGGAATTTGGAACCAAATGCAATTGGGGGAAATTGCGAAATCCGTATAAGCTAGATAAAAGCTAAAAAACGAATCCTTAAATGTGCAGACTTAATAAACAAAATATGCTTTTGTTATTACGAAATTGAATATAGGAGTGTTTAAAAATGCACACCGTCTTTTGTTTCCATAAAGCGCGTCTGCAAATCTGTAAAAATGTCTGCAAATCTGATCAGGACAGTTGATTTTGCTACGGTGACTTTTTTTTTCGCAAAATGTGAAAGGAACTCTTAGCAGAATGCTAATATATTTTTGACTATTTTTGCAAAAATCTGAATGAAATGTCAGAATGCCATAAATAATTAAAAGAATATAAATATATTCTTGAATTTTTTTAATAGCATAACACCCACACTTTCCTAGGAAAATCTAACCGACTGATGAATTGTCCGGTTTTTTTAAAGTAATTTTGCTGGAAAACAGTAGGAACTTTACTGTAAAATCAATCAAAATTACCAGTATTCCAGTGTTTTACAGTAATGCTTCTGTTTTTTTTCAGGAACATTGTTTGGAAAAAATAGCAAACCAGCTGCCCATATTTTCAAGAAAAGTGGCAAGATTTTTTTACAGTACACACTTAAAGAATTTAAATTAATATTTAGCATTGAGTTTGTCCTTTGCGTAGTTTCTACGAATTAAACTTTTTCATTATAAAATGCAGACGTATCTAACCAATTTTTTACTGCAGCACTTTGCTAAAGCTTTTTTTTATCCATTTAGCTCTTTGATAAAAAGAAATTTCTCCATAGCTTCAACTTTGGATCCAAATAGTTTGGAGATTTGGATAACAAGGGCCGGGATAAACGTGGTTTTACACTGTAAAAAATAATCCTGCAAAAAAACAGAAAATTTCTGGCGGCAAAAGTTGCCAGAAAATTTCTGTAGGCCGAAAAATCCTGTAAACAGAAAAAAGCTGTAAAAAGAAACTTTCTGTCAAGTGCGCTACAGATTTTTCTGTTGCCTCTCAATAATTTTCTGCTTGTGCGCATGCACTTATTTTAGTAGAGTTTTTTCTAATTTTAATTAATTAATATCCGGGGATAGAACCCACGACCTACCGCATGCTAAGCACGCACGCTACCACTGAACCAACGAAGATTTAGTATAATGTTGCCAATAGCTGTATTCGTTTTCGATGCAGTAAGTTTCTGTTTAAGTACAGATAAGCTAAAAAAACTAGATAAAAGCTGTTATTTTACATAAAATAAGTAGAAGTGCGGTGGGAATGTTACATGACAGAATATATCTGTAAACATAAAGTCATTGTTTTTGAAAATTTCTGTTTTTCTACAGTTTTTTTACAGTGTACTGTGGAATCTAAAAAGAAGAGCGTAGACGAATTCAACTGTGAGAAATCACGAAGCCTAAGAACTCTTCTTCATTTATATTATTCTAACCGGAATCGCTACTGTTCTTCTTCATTGATATGGAATACACCTGCTGCAGTGCTCAAGGGATTCCTCATGAACGTAAAATATTTTTCCAGTAAAAATATAGAAGAGGGGGTTCACTTTTTAAAAAAATAATTTTGATCACGAGTAGTGCGGAAAAGGAGTTATTGGCAGCACATATTGCACATAAAATAATTTAACGTTTATTTGAAATACACGCAAATTCTTTCAAGTTATTAAAAATGCGTTTACCGTGTTAAAGCATAGGGAGAAAATTTTAAAATATCGTCATTTTTGGTTCTTTTCAATTTAATGAGCCTATCCAGGTTTACCATTAGGCCTCCTAGGCCCAGGCCCAGGGGCCCCACAATTTGGGGTCCCCCTAATTTTGAAAAATAAATTAAAATTTATATAGTAGAAATAACTTTTTATACACTTCCTAGAAGATTAGTTCATTACTTGTTGACCAAATAAATCCTAATGTAATGCAAATATGTAATTATATATTGCTACATACATTTAATGCACAAAAACTTTTATTTTTACTTGTATTGATACAATCCAAATTACCCAACTTCTGCACGTGGTTGTGATAACACATAGGTTGGGTTGGGCCTAGTGTTACAAATTTTCTAAATCGGGCCCTGAGCGAGATTATCCCTATACGCAGTCAATATCGAATTAAAACCTATGTATCATCTTTGGGATATCATTGTCTAAAGATTCTATCGGGGAAAACATTCAATGGAACCCACTTTTTCAGTTTTCCGTCATTAAAAGCTTAAAAAATATGATAATTTAATCGAACAAAATTGTGTTGTAACGGCTCGTCCTCCTCTACATTTTAGTGCTTAGTAATTTTAATTCCGACTCTCCGTTACAAATTGGCAGACAAAAAAAGTAAGAATCCAAAAAAAACCCAATTTTCCTAAAAAAAAACCATGTACCCTAAAAAAAACCCACACTTGAAAATACTCAAAATATTAAGAAAAAATATGATTGAAAGGTTTATTTTGATAGAAAAGAGAATAGTTAAGATAATTAAAACCAAGTTCATCACAAATTATTTCTAAAATTAAAACTGTGATAAGTTTTTCTACTCAAGAATTTCGCCTTCAAAACACAACGACAATAGCGTTTTTATTGTTGTGTTTTGATGAAAACGACCTATTAAATACAAATGCTTAATACAATTTCTATAAAAAAGCTTAAGAACGGTAATTGGCACTGATATTTTATTTTAAACCCGTAACTATTTACTCTCAAAACCCATTTTCGAGTAAAACTCGGTAAAATGCTATATTTTCATGGAAAATGGCTGTTTTTGGTAACATTGAGTTTTTATCAAAAATACTGAAAAAAATTGAGAATTACCCAAACAACTATTCTATTTGCATAATTAGTTGTATATCATGAATAATATTAAATATTTTGAAATGTTTTTATTTATTTTATCATTTATTACAAAATGAAAAGTGGGTTTTTTTAGGCACACTATGGGTTATTTTTTTCACCCCTCATTTCAAAGACTACCGTAGGGTCCCTAATTGGCCGACTGAGCTGAAACTTCAGTATTTTATTCTCATAATAACGGGATAACACAAAACCACGTGAAGAATGCTTTAAAATGTTTATAACATATATTTTTACAGCATCAAAATCTGCATAACTAAATCATATTTTTAGCCCAAAATCGACATTTTCTATTTATTCAAATAAATAAGTAAATAAACGGTTCTTTGACATGCTTTCAAGTTCCCTGCCACTCTAAATGGCTTAGGAAGACATGGGAAATGAGAATTTAAAATTATTTTAATTATTTATTTAAAATATCTCGATGGGTTTTTTTTAGGGTACAATTTGGAGTGGTTTTTTTTTAAAGGACACCACTATATACGTTTTAATTCGATATTTACTACGTTCAGGCTCATAAAATTGAAAAGAACTAAAAAATGGCGATAAATTCATTTTTTCCCTAATACTTTAACGTGGGAAACCTACTTTTGAAGGGCGCGGGGCTCAAAAATCGTCCTAGAGACCTGAAAATTTGCAGGGCAAACATTGACTAAGGTAAGTAGCAGGTAAACATTATCTAAGCCGACGAGCCTGGGTTGTGCTGGATTGTTGAGATGAAAAAACGAGCTCTGCTTGCTAAGATCTCAAAGCAATCTGAAAAGAACTGCGAAGCAGTTCCAGGGGTTTGTGAGTGATAGTGAGCAGGGGACAGAGCGCTCTAGACAGAGCTATTAAAAAAATTATCATTATACCAAAAGAGGAGGGATATACAGGGTGTCCCACGAGAAGTGGCCCAACCCCTTAACTTTTGAACCCCTACAGATATAGTCATGAAAGTGGGGTCTAGGTATAGCAAAGTGACCATGCCCTATCCAATGAGACAACTTCTAACGCCCTCTAGCGGAAAATTTAGGAGTTATAATTTTTATTTTAAAAACTATTTGAGGTACGTGAAAAAAATCAATGACTAAGTTGTAGAGCAGCATCGATTCAGTAGGAAAAGACACCTTAATGAGAAAAATATCTTGAATAAAACCCCTAAAACGCACGCTCAATTAGGTTGAATTTACGTAGTTTTTACCTCTTAAAACGCTCCTAACATGGCGAAAATGAGAAATTTTCATTTTTATACTTAAGTAAATGACTAAAAGTATTCTTAGTTCATTAAATTGAAAAATTCTCATTTTCGGCTCGTGAGGAGCGTTTTAAGAGGTAAAATCTACGTAAATTCAACACAATTGAGCGTGCGTTTTAGGGGTTTTATTCAAGATATTTTTCTAATTAAGGTGTCTTTTCCCACTGAATTAATGCTGCTCTACAACTTAGTCATTGACTTTTTTCACATACCTCAAATAGTTTTTAAAATAAAAATTATAACTCCTAAATTTTCCGCTAGAGGGCGTTGAAAGTTGTCTCATCGGATAGGGCATGGTCACTTTACTATACCTAGACCCCACTTTCATGACTATATCTGTAGGGGTTCAAAAGTTAAAGGGGTTGGGCCACTTCTCGTGGGACACCCTGTAGAAATAAAATCTGGAACATTATAAGTATAACATTGTAATAGCATAAAATTGGTATTTTTTAAATAAAAAATGTGAGGGCTTAATCTGTTTTTTTGTTTGCTTTGTGTAAAAATCATCATTTTTAAAACTTCAAGATATTTTTTTATCAATTTCCAGTTTTCACAGATTGATTCTGATGGCTAAAGGTAACTTTTGCCCGTGCTATTATAAATTGAATACGAGAAAAAAGTGTTTTTCCCCGTTTTTGTTCCCCCCTACTACGTATATGTACATTGCTTAAATGATGAATAATTTTTGAGTGGGATCAAGTATCTCCACATCAAGAGATACATGATCCTTGGGTAAAAAAAATTAAAAAATAATTATTTCTCTAAAAATATCTAATTAATTTCAAGAAAAAATATATTTGGAGAGAGGATAAATATATATCATGGTTCTAACGAAAATTTCTGAAATCTAATGATTTGCAGCAGAGAAAAATAATTAAAACTTAAGTTGGAATCAAGTATCCCTAGTTACCCCTAAAAAATGAAAAATACCATTTTCTTTTTCTAAATAAAAGTATCAGTTTTTTTTCAAAAAGAAAAATTCTGATAACTTTTTAACTTTCCATAGAAGCCCTAAAAGCCATTTCAATAGATTCTTAGTCATTTTACTATGGGTACATCTTCCTTTAGAAACCTTAAGAAACGTTGTTTGAAATCTGAAGCTGTAAAGTGGACTTTCGAAACATCCTTGGACCCAACAACACTTTAATTGAAATTGGAAAAAAAAAGGGTTTTTACACAATCTATAACTGCCACACTAGAATACAATGAGCAAATTCTAACTACAAAATCTTTCTTGATTCCTTGATTGAATTTTTAGAAGTAAATTAGAAAATATTTTACTTAGCATCTTCCAAAGCAAGCAACTTAGAAAAACTAAATCACTAGATAGAAAAAATATTGTCTTAGGCTAAGCGCGCACTAGAGACTTTTGTCTCGGCGAAGGAGACAAAATTGTTTCCCTGGCTATGAGGAAGTTTCATATTTTTTAAATTTTCGATTTTGGGGTATATTAATACAATATAAGATGTGAAAAATCCAAATCTGCAATCCAAATTTTCCTCAAAAATTTATTTACTGAGATGTAGAAGAAATAAAAGTTGAAAAAAGTCGTAAACAAATGATGCAATCGCAAACGCTCAAAAATCAAATTTGACGTCACTCGACACCAAACAAAAGGCATTGTTGATGTTTATTCATTATTAAAATAAAAGGTCTTTATGACCTCATGGATTTGGTCTAGTTTCACTCGACCAGATGGGGATTAGTCCCACTTAATAAAAAATATTTAAATCTTAAAATATAATTTTAATAAATAATTAATCTTAAAATATAAGAATGTAATGTTTTAAAATTAATTATTTGAATTTATTTTGGTGTTTTCATAGCTGATTTAACTTTTAAATTGGCAATTATAGAGCTTTTCTTAGTAAAAATATTTAATCCTGAGGTTTTCATATTTAAAATAGTGAGTCAAGCAGATCCACTCTAGTAGAGAAATGGAGAAATAAGCGTTTTTAGCCATAAAATCGTTAATTACTTGTAAATATTCGATTTTCGAACTTGGAAAACTTGGTAGTGATCGTCCTCGCCTCGAGATACGTCTATATACCGAGTTTTGTCTACGCCGGCTGCGTAGTTTAGGAGGAGATGCGAGTTGTAGACGTTTTGACATACCGAGTGACATCACGAATCTGAAATCGCTGTTTTTCCCGCCTTTTCCAGAGCGCAAACTTTAAGCCGCAATAAAAAAATAAATAATGATCAGAATTAAAAAATATCTCGGTTTTAGGGTTTTTTCGTAAGGTTGGATAGATTTAAAAAATAAAAAATATATGAAACTTCCTCATTGCAAGAAGCTAGAGAATCTACACATGGCTACACATGGCGACGAGACCAAGATCACTAGGCCAAGAATTTCCTCATAGAAATGCATTGCTCTCGAGTGACTAGTGTTACAGTCGCCGCGCCGGCGACATAAGTCTCTAGTGCGCACTTAGCCTTAGGCTGAGCGCGCACTGGAGACTTTTGTCTCGGCGACTTAAAACACTAGTCACTCGAGAGCAATGCATTTCTATGAGGAAATTCTTGGCCTAGTGATCTTGGTCTCGTCGCCATGTGCGCGCACTCTAGCTTCTTGCAATAGCCAGGGAAGCAATTTTGTCTTTGTCTCCGAGACAAAAGTCTCTAGTGCGCGCTCAGCCTTATTGTAATATTCCTGAAACTGAAATTCCTAAAAAAAACATTTCACCCGGTTTAATCAACTATCAACTTCCGGAATGTCTGCTCTCCGATTACTAGTTGACACAGCTCATTTAAAATCTTAAATAAAAGAAAATAATATTTATAATTAGCAGTTTGAATTTTCTGATAACTTTTATTACTTAATAAATATAAATTTATAATTTTTTTGTCTTAAATTTCGTTGTAAATTTAAGATGTTTTGAAATAAAATTTATCAGTGAGGCAAGACGTTATTTTAAGATGGAGAAATGAATGGGAGAAGCAGACATTACGGAAGTTAAATTAACTTGGTAACCTGTTGAAATGGTTTGTTTGTTTTCTTAGGAATTTGGTGAATAAAAAATGAAAAAAATACTAACTAATCATAAAAGTATTTTAAACATAACATCTAAGATTTCATTTTATTTTTAATATGATAAAGTGTGGCAGGTGAGGCAAAAACAATCACAACAAATCTGTTGTAGTCAAATGGCGGTGTAAATGAAGAAGTATAATTATTTTTCCTTGAGGTAAACCGTAGAACTAAAGAGATAGAAGCTAATGCTGCCATTAAAATGTTTTGCAAAGAAGATGTTTCAGCCACTGACAGCTCTACGATTGTGAGCAGCCGTCCAAAAGGTTTATACATAGAAGATGTAGGAGATAGTTCTACAGTACAATGTGGCGTAAATGTCTTACAACCCAATGCATTGAAATCCTTAGTAAACCATAAAGGACGTTTATTTAAGTTAGCTGACAAAGCAAACCAATCACAAGCCACCAGTCATTTCAAATCTAAAGTCAACAAATTTTTGGCGAAAATTCGCGAAACAGATGAGTGTAACTGTGATTCAGTCAAGCTGCCCTGGAGTGGCTGCGTGAACGAAGAGGAGGTAAAAGTGGACATTTTTAATTTGTCTGCAGATACAAGGAATTTCCTAAGAAGTCCCCCGTGTCAAACGGATTTTGATTTCGAAGAAAATATACCGGTTGTTAAGGGTCTTCTAGCTCAGGATCCTCGGTTGAGAAAAATTCGGTATGAACTCGTTCCTAAACGCATATCGGAAGAGTTGTTCTGGCGGAATTTCTTTTACCGAGTCTCACTCGTTCAAAAGGTGCACGAAAAACACGCTGTAAACGAGACGTCCTGTGAAGCGGAATGCAAGCCTTTGGATGTACAAACCTCAACCAGTGTGAATGAGAAGGATGAGTTGAGTTTCAAAGAAGATAATATTGATTCGGAACTTGAAAAAGAAATAGCCGAGCTGGATTTTTCACCCAGTTTATTAATTGATGACGATGAATGGGAAAGAGATATGGAGAAAATGATAGCGGACTTTGACAACTGAAAAAGAAGCATTTCAAGTTATTCAAAATGAATACATAATTAAATTTTAGGTGGTAATAAGTTCTTCTGATTTCAAAAATAAATGAATCCGTATCTATGTGTCTTCGTTGTTTAATTACAGCAGGGTGTCCCAAGACAACAGTCCACCCCCTTTAACTTTTGAACCCCTAATGATATACTTTTAGGCTGCAATACTTATTTACTTTTGCTGTAGTAAAACCATATTTTTCATTCAGAAACTTGTAGAAGCTTACAACTAAAATAGTAAACAGCTACAAGTATGAAGCTAGGATGGCTTTACCTGGTGGAACACTCAAAAACTAATTTTGTTTTTAATTAATAAGATTTATTGAAGGTGTCCCATCCCTGCCCGGTCTCCCCTACATGAAATTTATGAGTTGATTATCAGGAGAGAAAGTTTTTCAGGATCATAATCAGACCCTGTTATTTGCCATAATGTGCTTGTACATGCAGAGCTAACTTAAATCTGCAATTTTTTCCGGTCGCTCCCGGTGTTTTGAATGTTTCCGTAGTTTTTAGGATGGTTTCCATATAATCCGTAGTATGAAAACAACAACCGTAGAAACTACGAAGAATCCAAAGTACTTGGAGTCTCTGTAGCAGCGTTTTTTTTTCATGCCAAACCAATTAGAAGTTGAATTAAATTAGTGCAATACTAACCAGGGCCGTATCCAAGGGGGGGTTTGGGGGTTCAAACACCCCCCGAAATTTCGACATGAATTTTTTACTTACTGTTTTTTCTTAAAAATTCGTCTTAAAATGCATAAAACTCGTACTTTTAAGATTCAAAATTTTTCTTGGGGAGAACCCCTAAGCCCCCTTGAAATTTTGAAATCTATTATTACAGTTGTTCCTTGAAAATTTTGGTATTTACAAGGAGTGGTCCTCTTCGGGTTGCTTTAACCCCCCCCCCATAGGAAAAAGTCCTCACAATGAGAAAGTGGGGAAATGGGAACTCGGAGGTGGGAAGAATGGGAAAAGCTACTCAAAAACGAGTTAAAATCCTGTTTTTAGGGTCCAATTTCCAGAAATTAAAAAATCAAACCAAAGTGGTAATTAAATTCTTGAAAATGTATGTCTGAAATCCGGATTAGGTGTACCAAAACGAGTTGAAAATCTGCTCATTTAGACTTAAATTTCCAAAAATTTTCTGGGGATTTTGATATTGAAAATTCTTAGCCCCCCTTAAAACCAAATCCTGGATCCGCCGCTGTCTACTTATCTTGGTCACCAACAAAACCGAACTAAAGTTTCAAGAAATTTTTTTGTGCCAAAACACCCCCCGAAAAAAAGTCTAGTTACGGCCCTGATACAAACATTTAATCAAGAAAAATTCCTTATAAGATATTTTCAAACATCTTGTTTATTTTGTTGGTTTAGATTTTTAAAATTAATTATTGGTATTCACTATAAGTTGGCAGACCAGTCTGTTTAGTTGAAGACCAGTAAGGTTGGCAAAGCAGTGGTCCACCGGACCAGTGAGTTTTATGCCAACTTCTACCGTTGCCTTCAACAGACCCATTTTCTTTCTAGAGATGGACTTAGAGACAAAATTCTTAACCAACCACATTCAAGTTTTCCCAAGAAATTTGTTTGTCCAATAATCACAGAGGGGATTCAGTTACCGCATTGGGTAGGTGAAATCAGTACGATGGGAATTTTAAACCTTCTGTAAACCGAAAACTTGCAAGCAGAAAATACAGGCAATAATAAAGTTTTAATTAGTGATGGGCTAAACCGATACCTTAAAATATTGTTGAATACTTTTTAACAATCGTTTGAAATTAAATACAAATAGGGGAGAGTGGGGCTATTTCGCACATGGGGCACATTCGGACAGACGGCATTTCCCCAAGTAATTATTAATTCAAAAATCTGAAAAAAATACCAGAAGATGGAAGCATGACTACCAACTCCTGCATGAATTTTCAAAGCCCTGAGCCATTTTGTTGTATACGTACTAGAAATTTGCTAGCGTTAGAAGCAGCAAGTAAATTTTCATGTCATTTTGTTGGCGTAAAATATCAATCAAAAATAACTCTCAAGTAGACATTCAGAATTTTATTCAGTAGAGGCTCTACTAAAGTAAGTTTCTAGAAAGGTTTTATTTCCCTGCTTTAATTAAAAATATCTTGTTGGGACGTGGTAAGCTTGAACTGGTAGATGGGGCACATTCGTACACCAAAAGATGGGGCAGATTCGGACAGTGCGAATGTTCCTCATCCTTCCCATTTTTGATTATGAAAAGTGATTTATATGTTTATAAGTGCAGTATATTTAATAACTTGAAGCTTAATTGTTTTTTATTGTAATTGTTTCAAAATTCGGTGATAATAGAAAATAACATCTTAAAGAAAGCTTTAGTTTTAAGGAATTTAGACCCAGATTTAAACATTGAAGAAATAAATGTCCCTGATAATTATTTAATACCAATTGACTTGGACTTAAGTGATTTTATTCTAGTAAAATTTGCTACTTGAAAGAAAATTTTGTTATGTTGGTCAAGTAGAAAATTTTTGAATTAAATTATGCTTTTTAAAGTTAATGATAAAAAACTTTAAAAACTTTTAAATTAATGGCAAAACTTTTATTTTCCCAGTAAGTAATGATTAAACATTCATACAAAAAGATAATATCGTATTAAAAGTTCCGCAACCATCAGTTTCAAGTGTTAATATGCGAGCTGTTGGTTCACTTTTCTTTTCGAATAAAACCTGACAGTTAAAATATTTTGGTTGGACTCTTTCTAACTATTTATATTATGTGAAGTATGTCAATGTGCAATATACTCTTCATTACTACAATTTTTTCCTGATCAAAAAATTGATGTTCAATATTTTCTGAAGCTGTTTTCTCCTTGTAAAAAAATCTTCAATTTAGTGGAAAAATATGTAAAAGTGCCAAATACTTCGTTTAATTATCCTTACTTTAAAGTTCCATAAACTTTTTAGTTTGTAAAAATAATTATTGTATAATTTTTTGCATGTGTACGAATGTGCCCCACACGTGTGCGAAACTGCCCCACCCATGGGGCACATTCGCACGAAATTTCTCGTTTTTTAGATTGATGATATAGGTTAGAAATTCTAGATGAATGCGACCAATTCTGGTTCTAAAATATCGGGAAAGGTCTTAACTTTCATTTGAATCCGAGTTTGTTTCAATATCTCATCTAGATCTAGAGAAATATGCCGAAATGCACTTTTTGTGCGAATGTGCCCCGTTCTCCCCTACGGTTTTTAAAACTTAATAATTTTACTTTCAAATTGGAAATACCCTAAAATTCACAAAGAATGCATTTGAACCACACATATAAGCTGTCAGTCAATAAAAAACTAAAAATTAAAGAACAGGAATGTCCAACGCTGCCAAATCTTGCTTCAAATGAAGATTAATGGCTAGGGTTTTTAAGTTGCAAAATGAAAACAAGATACATTTTTACGATAACTTCATTGAAAAGTAGAAAAAAATCGTGTCAATAAAGCATTGATACTTTTAAGGTATCAAATTCACCTGATACTTTTAGGTTTTGAGTAATTGAAATTTAGCGGGGTGTCCTTTTATGCATATATTTGCAATTTAGCGTTTTATGTATTGATACCTGCCCATCACTTAATCATTCAATGGTTATTGTTGCCTTTATGTAAAATATGAAATTATTTTAAAACTTTAACTTAATCACCTTGCAATGTCTTAGGAATTAATTTTTAAATATAGATGTTTCTGTTTTTAACATTATGTACCACTCTTGTTTCTAAAATTCTATAAGTACAAGCATATTATGAGGGGTTTTTAAAAAAATTAGTGTTTTAACCCTTTCAATATGGGGGAACATAAATGATGTCCCATCAATAAAGCTTGTAACATCATTGTTATTGTTGAAATCATTTAAAATCACCCACATTAGACAAGTTTTAATTACTCAAGTATCTTAATTTTTTGTCTCGAAAACATTTTTCTTCTTTTTCACAGGTTGTGGTTGTACTCCACGACCGATGGGTATTACTGCGCAATACGATCAAAAGGGATTGTTTATTACATTAATTTTCCGAGAAATGGAGTTGATTATAGGAAGAGAAAACTTTTAATTTTTCAGGACCTTATGCAGACTGTCTTCAGCTGTAAGTATGATAACAATAGCAATAGGAACCACGGAGAATCCGTAGTACTTGGAGTCTTTGCGATCCCATAACAACGTTTCAGCAACAATAAAGTTACAATTTTTATTGATGGAACATCACGCGTCCTGCAGTGTATTAAAATGGGGTTAAACACCAAGTAGAATGAGTGCAACTTGGATTAACTCAAATGTCTTTAATTTCTGGTTTTCTCTTGGTTCCTTAAACTCTCTATTAAATCATTGTTGATTCAAAGTTAAACAATTTACCTGAAGTTTTCAGTTTAAAATTTTGAAATCATAATTATACTTGGTTCTTAGGTATATTGCCACTGACCATTACGCTGAATCCAAAAATGTTACCAACCTATTGACTGTTCTACAGCTGTGACACTGAATTTGAAGGTTGCTGGGGTAATAAATAAGTACTACATATTTTCTGCGATTCACCATTATTGAATCATTACTAAAATAACAAGGGACATTGGTACTTTCCGAGAAAGTTCAGACTGAACATTTCCATTGTCTTTGAGAAAAAAACGCATTCAGAGAACAGGAATCTAACGATTTCTGAGTAGTACAGGTTGCTGATATAGTCCAGTAACTTGGTAGTTTTTTCAGGAAAAAAATACAGTGTAGCTTTTTTCTCAACGGTTTTATTTGTTTTTGGGGGTGCTGAACCCAAATCTTAACTTTGCATCAGGGTTGGCAAGGTTTTTCCCACCCCCGGTAAATACCATGGTAAAAACAGGTATTTACCGTCCTGGGAAAAACGAGGTTTTTCCCACATGGGAAAAAGTGGGAAAAACTGATTATTTATTGAATTTATTCTGTTAAAAATGAATGTTTTAAAAGCTTTTTTTTAGAAAAATGACCTTAAATAAGCTGTATCCTATGTTATGAATATGGGTTTTATCATGTGTCTGAGGAATGTCATCTGTTGATGGTTATGCCCTTTTCATCGGACTATCATACCTTGTTACTTCAAAAAAGTTATCTTGCAATCAAGATTTACATTTACGTTTTATTTATTTAAATTACGGTTTTTATTTACATTTAAAAAAACTATATATAATGCTTCTCTTAAAGACACATAGATATTATAAGTAAATTTGTTTTAAAATATTCTCTATTTTTTTTGAGAAATTCATTAATATTAAAAAACATACGTAAATTTATGTTAAATGTCATAATTCTCTTGCTTACTTATATTTTTCCCACCTAATAATTTTAACCCCGACCCCCCTAAAAAAGTCATTTTTGACTAAAAGTTTTTATAATATGTTTAAAAAGGCCATAACCTAATACTTCCTTTATTTTGTCAATTGGAAGTTTTTCCCACTTTTCATCAGTATTTACCAGTTTTTCCCACTCTTTCCCGGTATTTCCCACTTTTTCCCGGTATTTACCAGTGGTATGGGAAAAACTAGTTTTGGACGGGAAAAATCCAACCCTGCTTTGCATACAAAATTTCGAACTGCATTTTTGTAAACTTCGAAAAAACCCTAAAATTTCACCATATCTTTTTATTTTTTGTTTGTAGAACGGAAAGTATGGGTTTCTCATGAAAATGTTAAATACAAAAATTAAAGATAAGACAAGCTACAAAATTGTCAATCACAACTTTTTTGTCAGACTGATAGTTTGGCAGCTAGAGAGTGCTGAAAATGGTATAATTCACCCTGGTACCAAAAAATCCAGAAAATCGAACTTGCATCTAAAAAAAATATTTTTTTAAATAACACACTAAAAATAATATTGTTTCTAATAATAATAGTGTTCTTTAATATTGTTTCACTTGAAATAAACACTTTTTATACTCTATTTAGTATTTTAATACGTTTTTCTCAGTAATTTTCATTAAAAACGCAGTTTGAATAGAAGGCAATTAGTATAATGATAAGTAAGTCGCTTGTTGAAGAAAACAAACAGAAGTTTTTTTCTCAACGGTTTTATATGTTTTCGAGGGTGCTGAACTTGAATATGAGCTTTGCATACAAAATTTCATATGACTTTCTGGTGAAAACTAAAAAAAATGCTAAAATAATGCCCCATTTTCAGCGCGCTCTAGTTGCCAAACTATTAGTCTTGACAAAAAAGTTGTTGTTGACAATTTTGTAGCCTTTTTTATCTTCTTTATTTTTTGTATTCAACATTTTCATGAGAAACCCATACTTTTCGTTCTACAAACAAAAAATAAGGTGAAACTTTAGGGTTTTTTCGAATTTTACAAAAATGCACTTCGAAATATTGTATGCAAAGTTAAGATTCGGGTTCAGCACCCCCGAAAACATAAAACCGTTGAGAAAAAAACTACTGTATTTTTTTCCTGAAACACCCCTTTTTTGACACCAAGTTACTGGACTAATAAATAAAAAAATAGAAAGTACCTCATCTTTTAGAATCATTCAGTAAATCTGCAAGTTACAAGTAAGAAATGGAACACCTCTACTTTCTAGCAGTTAACTAAATTGGGTAAAAATTTCGAGACTGGTATTAATACCGCCAAGGCAAAAAAGACTTAAGAGTTGTAACAGTTAAGTGATCCTCTTGCTGCTCAGGCAGGTTTGCCATGCTTGTGCCTTGGCGAGATTGGTACTGTTCTTGAAATTTTAACCCTAAATCGGATGATTTTAAACACTTAAAGTTTCAGTCGTCCCATCAGCTTCTAATAATCAAAATTGCACAATAGCTTTAAATGGAAATAAATAACTTAATATATTTAAAATAAAAGCTAACACTATTTAAATTAGTACCTAATATTGGGATTGGCTAGGAGGAAAAACTGGTTAATTGGGTGACAATTTACAAATTACTCAAATTAACAATTAATAGCAGCCCTGATAATTGAGATATTACTTTTATATTAACTAAACAATTAGGACTTGTGCCTGGCCACTCCAAAAATTTAAAAAAAAAATCATAAATTTCTTAAAAGCCATGCCATGTAAAAAATACTATAAGTTTGGAGAATATCCTTTTATTCTTCTTGATGTAATCAAGCAATAGAATTGTGAATACCAATATCTATCTTTTAAAAATATGTACCATAATGTTAACAAAATAAGTAACATAATTATCTTTAATATCATATTTGCACAGACTAGTCTATTTTAATTAACAGCAAATTCTTTAGGCAGTTTCAGGATGTTTAAAAATTCAAAAACTCCCCGGGAAAAAAGGCATCATTAACATCCACAATTTCATCCGGGAATAACTGCATGTAACAGTTTGTGCCTTTCTGTCGAAAATGAGCATATGGGTTGGCCAGGTTGAGCTTCTGCACACATAACCAGCAGAAGTAGGTACCACATTTGAAGCATGTCATCTTGTTACACCCATCCGTTTTTTCAATGGGAGTCCGGCAATGAGGACAGATTTTGCTGAAAGATTCTATCCACTCCTCAGATTGAGCATTTTCTACAAGTTGAGTGAGGTTCTTTTTGCCATACTTTTTCACCAGTTGCTCTTTCTCCTCTGAAGTGCCTTGGATGAAAGTTTGGTAGATATCGTTCCTTTCAGTGGCTTTGAATCGGCAAGGGGCCACTCCATGATATACCATTTTGCAAAAGGCGCAAAACACGAAATCACAGGTGGGACAGGAACCAAGTCTGCCACACGGTTCCAAAAGCACAGGAGCTCGGCACATAGGTCTTGGGCAGTATACAATGTCTATCATCTCGTCTAAGGTGCGAGACAAAAGCAACGCATCATATCTATCAAAGAGCTCCTTGCTGACAATTTGCTTAATCATTGAGCTATCAGCCTGAGCTTCACATTTATCGCCCGGACAAGACAATGATTTAACATTTCCGTCTTGGATCTGAACCTCGAAATATGACTTGAGACAACTTTTGCAGAAAGCATGGTCACAAGCTCGGAAAGATAAGAATTCTGACCCCTCTTGGGTCATAAAGCAAATATCACAAGTGTGAGAAGCAGATTTGAACACATCTTTTTTCTTATTCAAATTGAAATCACGTAAGATTTGAGGTAAGTTCTTTCCAAGTGTAAGGTCATTGAAGGCACGAGCATCCACAATACCAGATCCTCCACTAGTTGAGGGCCGGATTAGATCATAGGAAGACTTTATTTCACCGTAATCTGAATCAGATTTTACATCTTCACAAACAGAAGTTTCTCTTGAATTGAAATTGTCTGTTACTTTGAACTGAAGAAGAAGAGCTATGTTAAGATGTGTGTCAATTTTCAAGAAATCTAAAGCTTCCTCTTGAAGAAACTGAAACCATGTATACAGGACTGCGTCTTGGGTTAGCTCCCATAATGATTCAAGATGTTTGGCTAGTTTAGAAAGTTCTTCTAGGGTCAGCCAATTACAAGACAGGAGAAACGCTGGAGGAGAATGTGATGGATAGTTGGGGGGAAATTCGAAAAACAGAGTTATAGGTGGGAGATATTGTACTTCAAAAAATTCCTCGGAGGTTCCTGACTTTTCAGAGGCATTTTGTTCCGATGGTGGTCCAGCTAGTACAAGAAACCCAGATGGTAATCTTACATCAGCAACAAAACGCCCAGAGGGGGGATTTAATGCCTCAACTGCAAAGTCTCTTTCCTCATAGATGTTCTGAAGAGCTAAAATTTCATTCTCTTGGGACTCGGAGTCGTCCATTTTTTTCACTAATGCAAAGCATTCAATAAATATCTGCAAATTCTAAAGCAAGACTTAATGCCCAAGAAATTGTATGAATATTTGTTTATAAAGAAAACTTTTAAAATTAATTAATGCCGGTAGTAAAGTTATCAAAAAGTAAACAACGTGACCATGATGGCATGCATGATGTTTGGCTCAGCAGTGGCGAACGGAAGGGAAGAAGGAAAATATCAACGAAATTATCCCGAAAATCTCGGGGGAGGAGTAAATAATTTTTTATATGTAAAATCTAAAAGAGTAAATTTTTATACACTTTATTAAGAAGTTTTAGTCATTGAATTGAAATTAATCATGAAAAAATACCTAGTTTTTGATTCGGTTCTTCAAATTAGCATTTTATTTGTTTCTAACTGCAACTGCATTAGAGTAGGTTTTGTTTTTGTTTGGGAAAAAACGACGAAGAAAAGGAAGGGTTGAAATAAATTTGTGTAGCTTATTCATTTAAAACCTAGATAACACGATCTTTAAAATGACTGCAAATGATAGAACCGGAGAGCCTCCTGAAGAATCAGAGGAAGGATCCTTACCACCCATTGAAGATATCAATCTTCAAGATACCGAAGTTGAAGGTCAGCTGATCATGTGTCAAAATGTTTATGACGCATCTTTAATTATAATACCTGTCTCAAATTGTTATTAAAAAGGAAAATGATTATATTTGTAAATTTTTTTTCAAAAATGCATGACACGCGTTTTCTATTTGTAAAAAGCTTACATCATAATTGTCTTTTAATTCGGGCTTTTATGACGAGCATTTATATTTTCTGATTCACAAAGTTATAGAACAAATACTTTTCTCGCCAACCCATTTTGGGACTGGTGTTATGATACTTCAGGATAAGGGGATGTACATCAATGATGTCATGCTTGCAAATAAGGGAGGAAGTTCAATCTGTGACAATTAGAAGAAAGGTTTGTAAAACTTGTGACATTACACATTGGGGACACCCAAATATCGCATTGCATGGTAATAAAAACTCCCAGCATTGCAAACTCATCAGGTGCTGCATAAAGTCTGTCTGCCCCGGCTTGGCAGAGAGAACAATGGGCAAAACCGGTTTTCTCTGCCTTCTGCAATGCTATCTCCTCCACCAAGCGAGGATAGAAAAACTTTACAACCACCACTTGTGTGATAAAAGGATAAGATTTTCAAGACAAATATTAAGCTACCATAAAAAATTTAAAAAACCTGCTGAATGGGGAGACAGCTGATTTATTGGATTTTAGGATAAAGGGTTCAGTACAGCACTCATTGGAGGCTGAAGTCTGCTTAATTGAAGACACAACGACAACTGTAACAATAAGGAACTTGCATGTGTCAGATTTTCATAAACTTTCAAATGTTCTGTATGGTTTTTTGTAAAATAAAATGAAATATTTTGTCAATTTTTCAAAAAAGTATACAAGTAATTAAATATTTTAATTCAAAAATCGAGAATTTTTTTTTTAATTTTTGCTATCAAAAAATTTCTCAATCGGCCTCAAATTTTGTGTAGTAGCTAATTTTTGTGTGAAGAGTAGATTAAAAAATAAAAAAAATCATGCAAGTTCCTTATTAAGCTATATTTGAATGTTCGGTGATAATTAATGGAACAGAAAGATAAGGGAAATTATAATAGAATATAAATATCTCAACTAACAGTGTTGCATTGATAACGCAGCAACATAAGGTTTTAAAACATTTATGTAGAGTTGAAAAATAAAAAAAATAAGGCATATAGGTACATACAGACGAACCTTGATTTAAATATAGATTTTCTTTAGAGGACATCCATAAATTAGGAGGTGTTTTTTCCAAAATCTGGACCCCCCCCTCCCTTTTGGTGAGATTTTGCTGGACCCCTCCCTCTCCCCACGTCAGATTTACCTATGGACTTTCCATGGACAGATTACTTTCCATGGACATTCATGTGCTTATCTTCACAATTAATTTAAAATATTGGCCCTTAATAGATAACGATGGACAGAAAAGTTATGACTAATCAGGCGATAGAAAGGAGAAATCAAATAGTACAAGAAAGGCTCCGAGAGTTGGAGTGACGAAAGATGAATAGGCAAACGGGCGCACAAAACCGCATAATTTTGATTGAAATAATTTATTCAACAACAACAACAACACACAAACGACAGAGACGTAAAAGACGAACGTACACACACGAACGTAAAAGAGATAGAAAAGCCAACGGTTCGCTCAAACTGAGAAAGAAGGAATAAAGCCTAAAATTGATCGCAGGAATTTTGAATTAAAGACAGAGTTTAAAGTTTAAACATGCAAAAATATGGGGCGGTGTGATTTATCTGTGTGTATTTCCTTTCTCATGCTTAAAAAAACAAAATCGTATAAATTCTAACTTAAAAAGTTGACGTAATATTTTAATCGACCCCTTCCCCCCTTGGTGAGATTTTTCCAAACCCCTCCCCCTGTTGACCTCACGTAATGTATGGAGGTCCTCTTAGAAAGATTTGGTTGGGATTTTATGGCGCAAGAATCAGGAGGGATCATACTGCGCCAAGAGCGAGACAACCAGGAATAAGACAGTCTTTAGAATGGAAAATCTTCATGTTTGCAAGTTAGGGACTGTGAGGTATTTTGCAATTTATCAAAAATTCCAAGAAAATTCACCAAGCAGTCTTAGCAATTAGATGTCTATTCTTCAAATCAGTGGCGTAGACAGAGGGGGTGCATCGGGTCTTTTGCACCCCCCAAGCCCCGAACTTTTTTCTTTGTGAAATTAAATATTTAAGATTTTCTTTTATTCCCCTACTCCCGAAATTCGGATTAGAAACAAGTTAAAAACCAGGTTTTAAAAAATTTGTGGGGGAGAACTCCCAGACCCCCTTGGTACTTGGAGCTTTATCATTACAACTCTATTTTATATTTAGTTTGTCAAAATGTAAAAATTCTACCATAAAACCTGTGTCCGAAATTCGGATAAGGCGTACCAAAACGAGTTGAAAAAATGGGGTTTTTCGACTTAAATTTCAAAAACATTTCTGGGGGAGGACCCCCAGACCCCTCTTTTAATAGTTGGAGCAGGATCATTCACTACCTTTTCCATATTAAGATCATCAAAAGGATTCAATTAGATTATGAAAATTCTTAGCCCCCCCAAAAAAAACAAATCCTGGATCTGCCTCTGCTTATTTTTATGATTTTAAGTAAATAAAATGTTCTTATCGACACATTTCATTTATAAGTGTTGATGAAATACTTCGTTCTAGTTTGTTGGTAACAATGGGTTTCTTTGTTTCATGATTAAAATAACACCATTAATTTATTTCAATATTAAGTTATTCATTTAGTGTGGAAAAGAAATTAGTGCAATTCAAAACCTTATTTTTTTTCTTTCATTTTGATGTCATCATGCACCCTCCAAAAATAATTTCTGGCTACGCCACTGCATCAAATCTTTCCTTCTGTTTTTAGTTCATTAAAATTATTTGTGGTTGCAGTATTTTTGCTTTTTGAGTTAAAGAATTTTCAGTTACTACTTTACCATATCAACTATTGGTTTTTTGATAAATTTGAAATCTAATCTACTAGGAAAGTTTGAAAAATATTTTTGGTAATTTTTTATTGGGGATACTACCTACAATCCTATGTGCCTGATTTAAATGCATGAGAGTTAAGTATAGGGATCGTACGCGGCCTTGAAAACCTTGAATTTGAAAATTTCCTTTTCAAGGCCTTGAAAAAGCGTATTTTACCCTATTAGCCTTGAGAATCATTGAATTTTAACTGTGCTTAAATTTTTTTGGCTTAAATATTTAACAGGATAGTTAACAGAATTGAACCAAAATTCCCTATTTAGTTTTAGTTTATTTCCCTATAATAGTGAATTGAACCCATTCACTAACATTATTTATCTACTTAATGAAATTCATTTCTTTCGGCCTTGTAGGCCGTGATCTAAAATAAAATAAAAGGTCCAGACGTTTCGTCGGAAGCTGTGTCCGACATCATCAGTGGAAATAAAACATTAGTTCACCGATTCAATAAGTTTGGTTTGGAGGTTGCCAGAGGCTTCAAAATACGGCCGTTAGTAGACTTCTACTAACGGCCGTATTTTGAAGCCTCTGGCAACCTCCAAACCAAACTTATTGAATCGGTGAACTAATGTTTTATTTCCACTGATGATGTCGGACACAGCTTCCGACGAAACGTCTGGACCTTTTATTTTATTTTAGACCACGGCCTACAAGCCCGAAAGAAATGAATTTCATTAATCAAAGCGGCTGTGAAAGTCTTCATGCTTACATTATTTATCTACGTTTATACTTAAATGTAATTTCTACTATGAGATTGTGTGGATATTGTTGTCCCCTTCTCCAACACAAAACCTTTTTTTTTTGCATACACTTAAATGTAAAATGCTTGTAACAAAATGCATATTCTAGTAAGTACGCACCTGGTTGACTACCTTATCTTTTAAATTTTGTACAATATAAAATAATCAATTATATGTAGGTAATGATATTTTCGTAGTTACTTATGTAATAGGAAAATGGTTATGAAAATTATATTAGTCGGGGAGTAGTAATAAGTGCTTTTGTCTCGGTCCTGATTGCATTTGGGGCATATACCATACATGTGATTAATCTGACAAGAAATTGGCGGAAAATATTAAAAAAAAATTCGATGGCACCTAAATTGTCCTTCATTTTAAATAGATAGGCTTACCATACGTCCGGGATTACCCCGGACAGTCCGGGGTTTTTAGAGCTGTCCGGGGAAATGTCCGGGGTTTCATACATTTACGATTTGCCATACTTTTCTTATGAAAAAATCATGACCAAACTCATTTAAAATTGCCTTTTTTACGTTTTCTAACGTCTTTATTACTTCAGAAAACTTACTTTCAGTGAACTTTGTGATAAAAATTAAGTCAATCAAACAAATTTTGAAAAAGTAGTGTTAAATGAAAAAATAACATTTGATATTTTTGTTTAATGTTTATTAGTTTGAATAGTTTTTATTCTTTGGTAATTTGATATGGCACTTATAAAGAAATTTCAAAAATATGTCCTGGGTTGGCCCCGAGAAAATATGGTAAGCCTATAAATAGAGGGGTTCCATCGGCTTCTACTTCTCGAGATTAACGATTGGATATGCTAGAGTCATATATTTTAGCTTAAATATTAACTACTTTTCATATTACTTCGATATTTTTTCGATTTTACTTTAAACTTATAACTAGGAAACCTTAGCGACCAGAGTTTTCAGTAAAAAAAAGAATTGGAAAATCAAAATGTGGAATTTGACTATTGCAAATTGAATGAGGAAGTTTCATATTTTTTAAATTTTCGATTTTGGGGTATATTAATACAATACAAGGTGTGAAAAATCCAAATCTGCAATCCAGATTTTCCTCAAAAATTTATTTACTGAGATATAGAAGAAATAAAAGTTGAAAAAAGTCGTAAACAAATGATGCAATCGCAAACGCTCAAAAATCAAGTTTGACGTCACTCGACACCAAACAAAAAGCATTATTGATGTTTATTCATTATTAAAATAAAAGGTCTTTATGACCTCATGGATCTGGTCTAGTTTCATTAGACCAGATGGGGATTAGTCCCACTTAATAAAAAATATTTAATAATATATTTTCAATAAATATTTGAATTTTAAGGGGAAAAATCTTAAAATATAAGAATGTAATGTTTTAAAATTAATTATTTTATTTTATTGTTTTCATAGCTGATTTAACTTTTAAATTAGCAATTATAGAGCTTTTCTTATTAAAAATATTTAATCCTGAGGCTTTCATATTTAAAATAGTGAGTCAAGCAGATCCACTCTAGTAGAGAAATGGAGAAATAAGCGTTTTTAGCAATAAAATCGTTTATTACTTATAAATATTCGATTTTCGAACTTGGAAAACTTGGTAGTGATCGTCCTCGCCTCGAGATACGTCTATGTACCGAGTTTTGTCTATGCCGGCTGCATAGTTTAGGAGGAGATGCGAGTTGTAGTCGTTTTGACATGCCGAGTGACATCACGAATCTTAAATCGCTGTTTTTCCCGCCTTTTCCAGAGCGCAAACTTTAAGCTGCAGTAAAAAATAAATAATGATCAGAATTAAAAAATATCTCGGTTTTAGGGTTTTCTCGTAAAGTAGGATCGATTTAAAAAATAAAAAAAAAATATGAAACTTCCTCATTGTCGGATTTTAATTTTGCAAAGCAAATTGGCGGATTTCCGCCAATTGGCGGAAGAATCACATGCATGGGCGTAGCCAGGGTTCCACTTAGGGGGGGGCAAGCAGGGTCGACTTTTTCATGTTTGTGGAGAACAATTTTAAAGACCTGTGAGAGAGAGGGGTTTTTCGACCTTTAATGAAATTAATGTAAAAGTTTTTGCGGGTAGCGTGGAAACAATGAGGTCTCTTTCATCCATATTAATAGGTTTAATGCAGGCCCGTGCTGGCCAGGGGGGACAGGGGGACGTGTCCCCCTGCGCCCTTTGCTCAGGCGCCCTTTTAAAGAGACTTTTCTACAATTTGTAATTTACTCGTGGATTTCTCAATGTTTTTATGGGCTCCTTTTCCACCAAACTTGAACCACTATTGGTCTAGTCACTATACTATTGGTTTTACAATTCATTCTTTTCTTGGTTCATTAAGTCTGATGGCGCGAAGGCATCTAAAAGTCTTTTTAACCTCCCCCTTTTTACCTTACCATCAAATTTCGTTATGATTTTTTATTTTTAGGGCGCCTTTATTTAAAGATTAACTATGAAATAACAAGGTAAAGTGGTTAATATTCAAGGCACGTTGAAATTGATAGGGCGCTCTCATTTAAACTGTCAAATGGAGACCATCTTACTTACATAAGCATTAGTTTTCCCCTTGGGCACACTAAATGAAAAAATTAGGGGAAGACGAGGTGTTTGCAGGGTGCCCCTTTTCATGCAAGCCAGTTATTTTAAAATTTTCGCTCAAATTTTGACGACTGGCCACACACCAAGGGCTTCTTGACTAAGGGTTGCCCTTAGTCAAAATAATAATTACCTTCGAAAATAAAAATTCAGGGAGATTTTTATAGCAATTCCTGAAATTCTGACATATTTTTTATGCTGTATTTTCTTTCCCATTTTTGTCCTCCTGGTGTAACTCAAAGGGTCTCAAAATTACTTTTCACTACTCTTAAGAACAAAAATTCTAACATTTTTCTGGGGGAGGACCCCCAGACCCCCTTTTAAATTTCTTATTCTTCATGTACTGTTTCTCTTGAATATTTTGACTTACAAGGAGTGATCCTTTTTTGGTGTAATCATCCACACAGAAGGGGCTCAAAATGAGCTAAAATACCATTTTTAAACAAAAATCAAATGTTGAAATAAAAAAAATAAAAAAACACAAGTAGCAGTATATTGCTTTGTAATTTTTAAAATCCCGCCTATCTTTAAAAAAGTTTTTAGGTTTAATAATCATTGTATGGTTGCGCCCTTACACCCTTTGTCCACCGCCCTCTGAAGGTACCCAGCACGGGCCTGGTTTAATGTAGTTTTTCAACACTTTTTTTAGGTAGAATATTCGTCCAATAAAAATTTATACCAAAAGGTTTTTAGCAGTAAAGGTTCAAGTTTGAAGGGGGGTCTGGGGGTTCTCCCCCAGAAAAATTTTGGAAATTTGAAACTAAGAACAGTGTTTTAAACCGTTTTTTTGTACACATAAACCCAAATTTGGACAAATATTTTTAAGTAGAATTTTTATTTTAATGAACTTATTATAAAAAAGTGTGAATAATAAAGGTTTAAATACTAAAGGGGGCCTAGCTTTTCTTCCCCCAGAAAGTGTTGGAAAATTTGACCCTAAGAAAAGGGTTTCAAACACTTAAATCCAAATTTTGACATACATTTTAGGTAGGATTTCTATTTTAATGAACTTAACACAAAAAAAATGGAATAATAAAGGTTTAAATATACTAAAGGGGTGCCTGACTGCCCTTCCCCAGAAAATGTTTCGAAATTTGACCCTAAGAACAGGGTTTCAAACTGTATTTTGGTACACGAAAACCCAAATTTGGACGTACATATTTAGGTAGAATTTTGATTTTAAAGAACTTATAAAAAAAAGTGTAAATAATAAAGGTTTCAATACTAAAGGGAGGCCTGGGGGCCCTCCCCCAGAAAATTTTTGAAAATTTGACCCTAAAAAATTGGGTTTTACTTAACTAAAAGTAAATTACTCAGGACTTAGGGGGGGGCAGCTGCCCCCCTGGCTACGCCCATGATCACATGTATGATATACCTAGCCTTGAATTGTTCTCTCAAATGTGTATGAACCCTGGTTTAGTAGTATTGATAAGTTTTTTTGGTTCTTACGTATTATCCTGTCAACCGTACAGCTGAATCCAAAAAGGGTAAACAACCTATTGACTTTTCAATGGCTGTGCCGCTGAATTTGATAGTCACACGGAATGATACGAAAGTACCATTTTTTTAGAGACACAAGTTTGTATTATAAGTTTTTAAGAAATACTTCAAAATTGTGCCTATTATTTTTTGAGGTAGAATTCTTATTTAAACAAACCTTATTGTGGAATTCCTGTAAAAAAAATATTTGTGTATATAAATGAAGAAATGTTTTTCACAGATTTTGTATATAATGCCTAAACTAAAAACAACAGGTAATAATGCCACCCTTTCAAACAATAGCAGTGACAAATGGTATGGGTGATAGCAGAGTATTAAAGTATAATATATATTTCATTTAAATAAGATTATCTTTTTTTAGCATACCTGCAGCTGAGTCAAGAATTGGATGAAATCAATAGCTGTTTGGATGCTCTAGAACAGAAGAATGACAGTTTGCACGAGCAACTGCACAAATTGCTTGAAGAGAGTAAGCAAATTCGGTCAGAACTAAAAGAAGTAAACGAAGCTGCAACCTGAAACCGTGCAAAGCTGTTTTAAAGATTTTCCTGTTTTGCGCAAAATTGTACTCGATGTATTTTAATCAAGGGTCTTCTTGCTTGTATATTATAATCTAGGCACCCATTTTGATATTAAAATATGACTCAGTATTACATGATTCTCACTGAAACTATTGTAATTTACACTCCAAGATTTGCTTTTTTCTTTGATATTAAGTAAACAGATTAAAATATCCTATTATATTAATTAACTCTCAATTTGAATTTACATACAAATAAACATTAAATATATTTTTTATTTTTAATCCATGTAAATAAATATCAAACTAGATAGAAAATATGGTTATGCTGTTTATTTAATTTTCTTGCAAACCAATTTTCTTCTACCATTCACAAATTATGTCCTATGTTTATAGGGTAGGAGATGTGATAAGGAGGAAGACAAATTAAAATTTAATAACATCACACAGTAAAAAATAGTTTTAAACCACCAACTGTTGCTTAGCTAACGATGGAGTTTCTGCCCTAAAATATTATACGAGGTAGGTTCAAAAGAGTTTCCAGATTTGGTCTAATACAAATCATTAAAAAGTAGCACAAAAATTTTACTTTATTGGCTGTAGTACTCTCCTCCTGCATCCACACACTTCTTTCAGCGTTCATATAACAGTTCAAAATACTCCTGGAATCTCTTTCTTGAGAGGTCCTATAATATTTTTGTTGCATATTTGATCACCTACTCCAGCAATGTCACTCATACACAGCTGTTTTTTTTCATTTCTGCATGCTTGCACGCTGCTATAAAATCAACATTTCAAAATCTGGTGAGTGAAAAATTCAAAATTATCTGAGTTAACACCTACAGCACCGGAAATGAATTACAGATGGCTGGACTGGTACTAAATTATTTCTTTTAACACTTTTTAATTATTTAATAATTATTTTCCTTATATTAGTATCAAAAAAGATATTTCCCCTCCAACCTGGGTGAATGTAGGCGCTGGGAATTTTATTAACTTTTTACCTGGTAGAACTCGAGCAGTTAGTTATTCCTAAAAACAAAAAAAGAATGGTATAAAATTTGATGTGTTAACAGTGGATTTAAAATAAACTTGAGACCACTATGTGGGAAGGAGTCACTGATATGGAACAACTTGTTACATGTGGTGAGAGGGGTGTTAAACCCCTAGTTTTAGGTGACATAATTTGTGATTGGTTCTCAATTGTTTCAATTTGAGTTAAAGAACTTGCTATCTAGTCTAATGTAGTCTGCTTAACATGGTCATTCCTATATCATAATTGGATTGTAGCTTTAGAGGAACACCTAAGCAGATTAATTTTAGACTCTCAATGGATTTGTGAAAATATTTCCAGAGTATATAAAAATGATTTTTGATTTATAGTTTACCATTCATTTGTTTGTTAAATATGTCATTTTCATTTACTACAAGAATTTCGATTTGGTTTGTAAAGTATATATGGTTTTGTGTATAAAATTATATTCATGTTTATTTCTCTGGATGATTGTATGAGGAATTAGAGTTTGTGGAATAATTTTATTATATTTTACAGTGTAATATTTGGTTGGTAATAAATGTTACATATATTGTTTTATTTTCTGTTTCCTTAACTGATACTCATGGGTGTCACTCTTCAAAAATTGCAAGGGTGAACTTTAAACTATCTTTCATTTCCCCCCGTCTGGCAATTTTTTTAAATTCCAGTAAAAAAAATATTTAACAATGGAATAGGTCCTTAAATTTAAGTTAAAGCTGTTATCTGAGTAAAACAGCCTTATTTATAGGCAAAATGTGCTATGTAAGAACTGAAATTGGTCAGGTGTTTTTGCTTTTCGTAGTAAACCCAGGACATAATTCTGTTAACTTTTAGAAAGATGGAATTAACAAACAAGACAGAAAACTGGCACTACTTCAAAATCCCAGCAACCTTGTGAATGCACTTTTCTCGCCTTGTAAGATTTCAAACTCCACTTAGAACCAATTACAGCATTCAGAGAGTGGCAATCTCATATTTGGAATAACAATTATTTGAGAAACTGCTCTTGCTCACTTCTCACCAAGTGCAATTATTGGTGAAATATGTGTTATGAATTCTCTTACAAAATAAGGAGCAAGAGATATAAACCCTGATATAAAACTGGTTCCCAACAGGTGGTGTGGGAGGGCCTTGAAATAGGTCAGTTAGCAAGTGTATATTCAATTAACTTAAAAACCTTAATTTCTAAATCGCGTAAAAATTTTTAATACTTCTGTATTATGCCGTCAACAGTGCCTAGTCAAAGCACATAACCTGGGGTGCTGAAAATGACAATCAACAAATATCAAGAAACCAATTTTTTTTAACTACTGTGTCCAGTAGAATTATTATTGAAAACACACAATACAAGATGTATACATAACACACTTCTTTTTATTAACAGTAAATTAACCACACAATGAACTGTAAGCTTATAGTTAGACCCCAACTTATTCAGAGATTATAACTCAGCATTTGTCATAGTTAAGTACTCAAGGTTTCACTCCAAATTGCTGATCAATTTATTTTTGTTTAAATTCATATATCGAGGTTAATTTGAAGTCATACACAAAAAAATATGCTTCATTTCCATTACCTGTCCTGTCAACCATTTTAATTTTTTAAATATACAGTTTAATTGATGATAATGATAAAAATTGGGCTGTAATAAAATATTAGGCATTTAAAGCATTTTGACTTTATAATGGGCAGATGACGGAACTGAGTATCCAAACAATTTGGGCCTATACAATTTTTTTGGCTTGCTGTTTATCGACCAGTAAAAAATTCCAACTTCTTCAAAATTAAGTTGTCAGAATTAATCACAACTTTGGTCACCAGACCTGAATTTTTTGGTTTCCCCCCAGAACTGTGCCAGTATTTTTTGCAAATGACTTTTATTAATTTTAAAAAATTCTTAGAAATGAGCGTCTACCCATATCTTTAACCCTCCATCGGTCACAACAGCACTTTTTCATACATTTTCATTTGCCTTTTAGTTATTATGGGGGTTAGAAGTCTGAAATTCCTGGTAGTCTCCTATCTTTAGGGGAGAGGAGGGAGGAATGGGACAGTGGGAGGAGTGGGACAGCTGAAATTCTGGAAAAATAAATCAGTTTATTTTATTTCCAATTTGGTCATTAGATGGCCTTCTTATAGCTTCTTGTTATTTCCTTTATTTAGTTTATCCAGCAGCAAGTTTCTGTTTATAGTTGTAAAAATTTGATTTTCCCACTTCCAAAGTTAATATCCAGTCTATCTTGAGTTTTATTTCATTTCTCATGTAATTTGTAGAACAAACATTATTTTATGCCATTGTAATCTAAAAGATATAATTTATGCTAATCTGCAATTTCATAAAGCCTAACACCAGCATAGTTTATGTGACAAGTTATATTTTAAAAGCAATGTGTGGAGGGAGGAATGGGACACTCTGAAAAATGTAAACAAAATCTGCAAAAATGTAAACAAAATTTGAAAATATTAATTTCTGATAGCTTTCTATCGCTTCAATTGAAATGCTTTTCTTTTCTTGAATAAACAATTCCAAGTATTACATTGTATTTCAATTTTTGATTCTTAACACCATGGGAAAGAGTTCAAGTGTACTAAATATTTTTTAAAAATTATTCTATAATAGATATAAAATTGAAAGCTGTTTAAAAATGTGGGCAAAGGTTAAAAGAATAGTAGGTAAAATACTAGGCCCTTTCTCATTATTACATTTTACTAATTTTCTTTACTTTTCAAAAGTGTCCCATTCCTCCCATACTCATGTCCCACTCCTCCCACCCATGAGGGAGGAATGGGACAAAATTCTTGTTAATTTGAATGATCAAAAGTGATAAAATTAAACAACATTTAAGAACTGTACATTTTTAAAAAATAAAGTTAAAACATGTAAGTTTATTATCCAACTATTTGCATCTATGAATAAGCAGGAGATAATGAATAAAAAAATATTTAGTGAAAATTGTCCCATTCCTCCCTCCTCTCCCTACCGATGTATGGCGCCGACCAACTCACTAAATTCGTGAGCTTTGTTTAGTTTGGTTTTCACCATAAATTCACTATTTGACACATTGGGCCCTATCGAGTTTTACTTCTTTAAGGTATGTAATATTTTTTATAGTCTTGATGCATATTTATTTATTTTATGATATACACATCAATATTAAATTTTACTTCATATGTATGCAATTTTTCTCATTATTTTTGGTTAATTGCCGTTGAACATACACCTACAAAATTGTACCTCATACACTTACCTCGCAAAAGACAAAGTTGTGTAACATGCAAATCTAGGACTACTATCTGTAGGTTCACAGTTTATAGTTCAAATGGTACTTACGTATTATCCCGTCGACCGTTCCGTGACTGTCAAATTGAGCGGCACATCCATAGGAAAGTCAATGGGTTGTTTGCCGTTTTCGGATTCAGCGGTACGGTCGACGGGATAATACGTAAGAACCGTTCAAATATATTTTGGAGTCATTTTACAATAGCTATAGGGGCTGTCAGTGGTCAATATGCCTAGCCTAGGACCTGCAAGTATTACCTGCAGTATTTGTGTACTTGTAAACGGTCATTAACTGGACATGAGTTCAGAAACAATAATTTAGAATTAATATCCCTAAGGTTTCACATCATTAAGTCTAATTTTTGACTAAGGTATATTGTATTACTTATCCAAATGATGTACATTTATTTTATGCTTTTTTATTATTAAAAACAAATATCAGAATTTTTTTATGATTGATTACTATTAATATCTCTAACTGTTTTTAAGACTATCATTAAAACTAATAGGTAAAAAATTGCGATTCCTTTGATTGTGCGTTTTGGCACATTGCGACTGAACGCGTCAGTTTAGTATTGCGACCTATGGAGGGTTAACTGTGGACATTAACTGAAGATAGTCTAGTCCATAAAAAATAGCTCTACAAACAAAAAAAGTTACCAAAATATAGCATGATCCAGGTGGCATAAAATTATTTAAACTTCAAATTCATTGACCTAGTGGTTAACTATGGGAAAAAATAAAATCATTGAAAATAATGAAATTTCAGTATTTTTTCGTAAGCAGGATGCAAGTGAAAAATTACCAAACAATGTAGAATTCTGCCAAATTTTTCTGTTTTAGTCACTCATTTAGCTTGGCGATTTGGCTCTCGTTTGGTTCACAAATGGAGACATTTGCATCTGGCTAACGGAAAAGTACCCAAATTTCTTGGGTCATGGAATTTTTGTCACTTTTCACACAATTTAATTTATAATCTTCAAGTTTTAATAATTTCAGGAGGGTATTGTTTTGCTATGCCTTGCAAGATGCTTTCAAAGCAATCCTTTCCATTCGCTTTTTTGTTTTGTCTCCAAATAAACTCACTCATATAGGAAGAGAATTGCTGACGAGCAGTTCCACGCTGCTTGACATGTCGTGTTTTAAAAGACCCCCACAATCTAGTAATAGTTTGAGTATGGCCACCATTTTTGGAGTCAGTAAAATGATATCGAAGGTTGTCCTTTAATTCGGAAAGCCCAGCCTTTTCCAACTCTTCAGCTTTATAGGTTCTTAGACAATCACAATGAACTATAGAACCATGGTGAATATGATCTATAAAGGATAAAACTAAATTATCTGCATTTTTGGTGGGAACAGCTACCATAAATATTTCTTTAGTCTCTCTACAAATTCCACCAATCACACATTGTGAGGGAATAATTCTCCCTCTTTTACTCTGTTCTTTGCAAATGAGACTTTCATCTACTTCAACGTTTAACCCAGGGCCTCCGATTTTACCGACATTTTGATTCATTTCTTCGGTGCAGATCTCCCTCAGAAAGTTATTCCAATGCACAATGGTTTCATTGGAAAGCTGCAGTTCTTTTTGACAGAACTTTATAGATGTCAGTTCTTGACTCCACAAGTAAATGAACCTGAGTGCATTTGTGAAAGATATTCGACTTATTTCGAAAAAAGTACCCACGCGAATTCCGGTATCTTGTCTACAAATATTACATCTCCATCTACCTAGTTTTCCAGAGAAATACAATTTCATTTCATGCATGCTTTTACATTTCCGAACAGATGGTAAAATATCCCATCCCTGGAAATATTTTATAGAATCCATTTCATTGTTCGGTAAGTCAAACAATCGCATCGAAGACTTAGTTTCCTGTTTGTTGATTTGGTTTACTACGGAAGATATTTCCTGACTTGATTCAGCCACTTCGGAATCGGAATCCATGGTTATGAACAAGTCAGCAAGAGAAAATTAAGAACTACATAAATTTATTTAATGCCGTTTAGTTGGGGAAATAAGAGACATTTTCTAGTCCTTAACTAGGGAAAACTCCATGAAATTTCAAGATGTTGTCGTAGTTAGGGGAGTTAGGGTTGTTTTGAAACATAGATGTATATTATAGTGAAACTGGAAACTGTAACTGAATAAAAGAGATTGATTATGAAAGTGTTGCCAAAGAAACGTATTTTAAAATTACATTGCTTTGTCTCCAAACAAAGGATAATAGTATTTTTAAAAGTATCTTTCAAAAATATTATACATCAAACCCAAATAATAGAATATTTTTCTTTTTAATCAGAAATTAATAAAATCATAGAATAAAAAAATAATTCTGTACATTTTTTTTTGAGATTTTAAATTTGGCATCGCATTGGCATAGCGGTTTTTGAGCAACAGCGAAAAGATGTCGATTTGTGTATGATCCTAGCGTGTTTTGTTCTCTGAAATATGAAAATTTCCTCAATTTGTGTGTTTTGATTATCTTGATTCATGTCTGCGATGACTTGCTACCGTAAAAAGGATGGAGGTCCTAATGTTAAGTTTTACGAAGCCTCCGAAACAATCGCGCAGTTTGACACAGTGCGGCAATGGCTGCAGAAGAACTGCAAGAAGGTAAGCTTTTATTTTAGATATTGTGAATCTAATATATCTTGTGATGTATGTAATTTTTATCACATATTGATGCATAATTTTAATTCTTAGTTCGATTGTAATGAGGAGGTAAACGATGTAGGCTATTATATTCGTTGCGATGTAAATCGTGTTTTTCTGTTAACTTAATTACTTCCAAGATGCCTCTATTTCGTTAGGATAAGATTATAAGTTTCAAAAGAACTTGATCATGTTTTTTTATGTATCATATCGATTGTTTTGATGGAATGTGACATTATTGTAACCATTTTGAGCCCATTGGAATGGAAAATATTCTCTACTATTTTTTTATCTGTCTGTTAGAAAAAAAAATTATCTTTCTTGATAGTAATGTTTTTGTCTTATAAGTTGAGTTATATAACTATGGTTTTTTTGAAGAAATTATTTCTATCTGAAGAATGAAATTTTTTGAGTATTCCAAAGTATTCAATCCTGGTGCCAAAATTGATTCTGGTAAAAAAAGTGGATTCTGCCAACCCAGTTGTGTAAAGATAGGTCAATTCTTTTCCCGCCAATGAATGGAATTGGCTTAACTAAACCTTTGCCAAAAAGGAACAGCTTTCATCTACAAGTACGGCGACTTATAATCCACTTGGCGCATTTAGAAGACGACAAGTGGCCATATATCAATACCATGTATCCAAGGGGTTATCGCCTTTGGCAACTTTCAAAAATTGCCGCACCCATAGAAGAAAGCTGTTCCGCTAAAAAAACGCAAGCTCTGAATTCTCTTAGGTAAACGCAAACACAAAACTTAGTTAAAGAACAGGTTTATAAAAAGAGATAACAAGCTCTTGAAGTAGCAATTCTGAGGTTGCTGTATTTTGTGGGTTGAAGCTGAAGATTCTTGTTTCCAGTTACCACATTCGAAGATCATTGCCAAGTTGGTGACAGTCTCTGATTATGGAATTTGGTTCAATTTCGTTAACGTTCCTGCTAAATACCGCTGTGCTCTTTTGGACACTAGAAAGTAAAAAAACCTGTTAAATAATTTCAAACTCAGATTTTTATGTTTTATTGGATCAATAACTGTTCAGTTTATCATTAAAAATCAGAAAAATTTGTTGATATTTGAATGTATGGCGTTCAATAGAAATTGGCAATACAGGAATGTCAAGGGAATTGAACCTGGAATTTTAGCCCAGTTATAGGTGCTAATCTTTTTTGGTACAAATCCTGGGACCTTAACCAGATATCTGTCAAAAGAGAGAAATCATTAATGCTCTGTTCCCCTGTGCTGTGCTTCCGTATTTTTTACTCTAATTGAATAATTTTAAAAAAATATTCCCCCAGAAAACTTGTGATGGCATAGCAACATGTTTCTTTTGTTTTGCTAAAGTAAAACAACCACATCCTTGTCAAAATTGATAATTTTCACTCAAAACTGCCTGTTTTGTTAATTCTCATATGTCAGTGATGTTTTTGATTTTAAAGGTTCATGCGAGGTCTTGAATGAAACATTGTGAATTTTCGTCTATGCTTCCGGACCTTTGTGCATTTCTATGGCCGCCAGAAAAACAACTTAGCAGTCAATCACATTTTCCTTTTCTTTTATATGTCTTTGGCTTTAAAAGCTTGTTTTTGGAGAAATCATTCTTTTATAGTGGTAAAAAAAATCTGAATATATCTGGCAAATTAAAAAAATAAAAGAGAAAAAGCAAACTAAATTGTTATTCCTATCTATTTTGTATGAAAGGGAAAATAATAAAATATTCTTTAAAGATTGTTGAAAGCTTTTTATTTATAGTTTATAAATATCAACAGGCATGAGATTCTTCTGATTTTTGTCGGATTTTCCGACTTTTTACTATTTTTCTGAGTTTCAGATTTTTTCCTCAAACCTCCCAAACGCAAAAAAAAATTCGGACAAGGTTTTAAAAATAAGCTTAAACCTTGAATTTGAGGATCAAATTTCCAATTATTTTCTTGGGGAGGACCCCCAAACCCCCTGTTTTAGTAATCGGAACTCTATTTTTCAGAAATTTTTTTAAATAAAGTTCATTAACATGCAAATTCTACCTAAAAATATATTGGAAAACAAGATTGAAAATGTCATTCACAGAGGTTTTCAGACTGTTTGCTTGGTTGTCAATCTCATCCCTGATGTAAGGGGAGACTCGAAGGAGCGATGAAGTCGATAACTCCTGTAGCAAAGCGGTCAAAGTGTTCCTCACTGACAAGCGTCGCAGTAGCTCTGCGGCAGGAGTTATCTACTACATCGCCCCCTAGAGTCCCCTTACATCTCCCCTGATATTTGTTCCGTGCTGCCTTCATTGATTTGCTTGAAGAACTTCCATTTTCGTTTTTAAGCACTGACACAAACTATAAAAGTTTAGGTTTCAAAGTTAAAAGTGCAAACAAAGTTAAAAGTGTAAATTTTTTAAAGCGATTTGGGTAATTAGAGTTCTACTGTACTTTATTTTACTCTTTAACTCTTTATTTTACTCTTTACTTCTGTACAAACCCTGGTTGGCCACTTGGCGTTGTTCAAATGGGCCACTTTGCATTGCCGATCAAGAAGGGTAAAAAATTTAAACCTGTCCTTTTTTTTAATTTGGTGGACCAGTAAGATTGGTAAACCATTAGTCCGCAGGACCAGTGGTTTTTTCCCAATTTCTAATGCTGCAGATAAGGTCCCCAGAGATTTATCAACATCTCAACCCTTAGGGCTCAGACACATTCGGCGGTTTTCCGTCGTGACGGCTTTTTGCCGCTACCGCGTGTTTCGTTCACACTGGGCTAGAGATGGGAATGGCCGGAAAAAAACCGGAAACTTTGGGAAAAAAACCGGTTTTTTTCAGGTTTTTTTCCGAAGGGTTTATTTCTTTCCGGAAAAATTTAAATGTTAATTTCAAATACTTTTTACAGAATTAATTAACCGATATCAATTAAAAATGTTTTAGATGATATTCTTATACAATACTTAAAAATGAAGTTTCAACCATATATTAAGCATTTTTTTTCCCAAAAAAGTTGGATTCCACTCGGGAAAATTTTAAAGTTTGCAATAAAAATTTTTTTTCAGAAACATATTAGTTACTTTGCAATGCTTTTTCTTTAGATATTTAATGTCACACTTGAAAACATTTAACGTAAAAAGTGTAAGAGCTGCAAGTGATAAACTAATTTTAATGTACATCTAAGTATTACTTCCTATTTTTCTACATAAACAAAAATGTGCATTCAAAATTATATAGTTGAACACAGAACAGTTGCACAATTATGATAAATTTGTTAATTTTATGAACAATTATTAAATCCAGTACTTTAAAAATAAAATTTTAACCATATAATAACCCATGTTTTTTATGAAATGGGTTAATTTTTACTTGAAAATTGAAATTCTATTTTGGAAGTACTATTATAATATAATTTTTAATGATTAATCTATAATTTTATTTATTATATTATATTTTATGAATGATTTATATATTATACAATGAATGATTATTTAGTTTCCAAAAAATATGTATACAAAAACTGCTCTTTTCTATGCAAAATATGTCAATTTTTCCCACTTTTCCAATTTTTCCGGAAAAAAAAACGGTTTTTTTCTGGTTTTTTTCCGCTTTCCCAAAATTTCCGGAAATTTTCCATCTCTACACTGGGCCAAATAAAAGCGGTAAATATTGGCCGCATTTATTTTGCATCACCTGTCAGTCGACATTTGGTCTTGTTTGAGGTCGGATGCCTTTTGTTAATAGTTATAATATAGTTGTTAATAGTTATAATTAGAAACGTTTTTGACTTATTTGGTGCATCCTGTTAATCGAGGGTTTTTTGGGATTTCACCCATTTCTCCTCAATTTAAGATATACGATGAATATTTTTAAAATAATGTTAAAAGACCATCCTTGTACAAAATAAATAGGAAAGTATCGAAAGTGAATAAAAGTTCACGTATTTCCACAATTTTGTATCTGGTATATAGGGTGCTTCCAGTGTTATTCTTAGGATATTTTTGGAGGAGTAAAAATACTCCTTGACTTTTTTAGGAGGTGTGAAATTCAATTATGAGGAGTGAAATACCAGAAATAGCATAAACTATATTTTAAGAGACAATTTTTTTTATGAAAACGCTTTTTTTAATATACAAACTGAAATAGGAAAAATGAGGATGCTATTTTGGTTTTTAACAATTATAGCATCTGTTAATATAAGTAGAAAATATTAAACATTATAAATAAAATAATTTATTTTACATTCAACATTATAAATGAAATATTTATTTATTACAAATTTGAGTAGAAAAATTTTTTGATATCGGTGGGGTGCCATGTATTTTTTAAGCAAAACATTTATTAAATATTTAAAGCGTGAAAATACGCCTGGCTAGTTTTTAAAAGCGTGTTTCCTATTTTCAATGCGTGAAATACGCTCTCAGAGGCGTTAAAATTATCACTGGGTGCTTCTGATAACTTTTTGTGCACTCTACCGATTTTGAGTACTGTTTTTGGTGTTATAGAATGAGATTGAACTTAAATTGTTTTCTTTAATTAAAAACGAATTTTTTGTTATAGTGTCGCTCTTTTATACATAAATGTGCTTTTTTAAATTTCTTTATGAATAATCTAATAAAAGAATAGGAATATAAAAAAGTTTACAGCCGTTAAAAAAGAAACAGGACCCTCTGGAACTAAAATAACTCCCAAAAAGTGCTCGAGATTTCTAATATGACATTTTCAACACTTTGTATAATAAAATATGAGTGTACCAGAAAAAAAAACTTTTGGCATAGTTGTAATCAGGAGAAAAAATTACATAATTAACACCCAATTTCATACCAGATACAAAAAATAAGGTAAAATTTGTGGATATGTTCATTGAATTCTCTTCAGCAGCCGCGGCATTAAATGTGTCCCCGCCCATTCAGTCCTGTGAGCCACTGGCAGGTGGAGCGCGGCGAAAAACCGCGAGAAGCAGTGGCAGCGAGCGGCTGCTTTTCTGCCGCGGGCGTTTCTGGCGGTTTTTATGCCGCTAGTCGAGTATGAACCGGGCAATAGGATTTCCATTGCCACTCCTGTAAAAGCGTTTGCGGCAGAAAAACCGCGACTCTAGTGTGTCCCCGGCCTTAGTTGTTAATGAGTAGAAAGTTGCACTTCTCTTAGCTCATTAGCAATTTTTAAGCTTTCTTATTGATTATGTATTTTATTTAAAATGAAAATGTATTTTTAGTTACTAAAATTGCTAAATAAATTTTCATATACTTTATTATTTCGTGGTTTTACAGTACATTCAAGCTGACCCTCCTACAGCAAAGGGTTTAGCAACATTGGTTAATCAACTAGTTCAATTCCAAGAAGATGCATTTGGACGTACAGTTAGCAAACCTCCTCTCACGAGACTCCCTGTACGTATCAGTTTACTAAATCTGTAAATGGAATACTTAAGAATGGATTGAATCTTAACAGAATATTTTTTTCCAGATGAAATGTTTTTTAGACTTCAGACCCAGTGGAGGCTTATGTCACATCCTTGCTTCTGTTTACAAGTTCAAAAGTGAACAAGGATGGTAAGGATTGTTTAACAAGTCTGTGTTGAAACAAATATCGCTCACTCCTTTCAAGAACGTCATATCTCAAAAATCAACAATATTTAGTTATGACTGTTTTCGGAAAGCTCTGAAGGAGTACTACAACCCTGCGTATCCCTCATATTTTTAAACTGAATAGTAAAGAAATTAACCAGATTCTTATTATTTATTTTCAATGCATTTCAATGCAATTCTTAACTTTCAAATGCCTCTCCTGAAAATTTAGGTTTTTTGAGATATGACGTTCTTGAAAGGAGTGAGCGATATATGAATGATGTGAACACTAGGTATACTAAATATTTAACTTAAATACTCATTAGCAAATGGTTTTTGTATGGTCAGAATGTTTATTAACATTCTGTTATATATGTTAAAAATAATAACGCTGAATACTTAAAAACATTTTGATTAAATTTTTGATAAGTTAGAATTAATATATAATTTAACTTTTAAGGGAGATTTATTCATGGAGGTGATTTGGTGACGTATTTTTGGAAAGTTGGTTGACGTTTTTTCTACAATTTGTTTGATTGTTTTAAAAAGTGAGTTAAGTTCAGTGAATTCGATTTTGTGGGAATGGGGAAGCTATTAGAAAAGGTCCTGCGTAAGCAGTTTACAGGGGTTGGTGAGTGATAGCGAGCAGGGGGCGGTAGCTCCCGAGTAGTATAAAATTTAAAATGAATAACTTAGCAAAAATATAATAGAGAAGCTTAAAAAGAGTGTTTTAGAGTGAAAAATATTGTTAAGGTATATTTTTCTGCTAAAATATTTTGTAAACGGTCCTTAAGTGGACCAAATTTCTTCTGAACAAACACCTGCATTCAAATAATTTCTCAACCTAGTACCTGACTTTTATGATTTTTTATTGTGTCTTATTGTAGGCGAAGGTTTGATTTTCAGTCCCCATCTCGCATGGATCGAAATGTGGAAATGTTTATGACCATTGAAAAAAATCTTGTGCAAAACAAATGCTTGACACTCCCTCACATATTTATCATGCCCGAAGTGGAAAAACAGCTTGTCCCCCGTTTGAAGGACATTATCAAGCGTCATCAAGGCACCATAGCTGAAAATCCAGATGATGCATCACATTTAGTGCACCCACCTTTGCCTACCACTGATGGACCTGGTAATTTCTCTTTCTCAACTGTTACTGATTACGGTTTGTGCTTAATGATGCTTGTTTTTTTATGCATGGCTCAACTCATCTACTGTTTTTGTGTTTAGGTAGAAAACTTTCTTTGTCTTTCTAGTCACACGACACAAAATGTCCTTAACTGTTTCTATTTTCTTTTTCAGAGGATTGGGTTCGAGTTGTTTTCAGAAGGGACAAAAGTGTGATGCTTCATTGGTGGTTTTGTCCTGACAGGTCAGTTCTAAAATTTTCTGATAATTTTTTTAAATAGATCATAGTTAACTCCTCTCTTAAAATAAATTAATAATATAGTTCAATATATTTAAATTACTTTAATTTTAAAAGATTGTGTTATAAAGTATTTCAATATTATTAATTTACAACTTGAATTTTCAAAATGTAATCATCTCGAAAATGGTGCTAATTTTAAGTGATAAGGGGACATCCATAAATTACGTGAGGTGTTTTTTCCAAAATCTAGACCCCCCCCCTCCCCCTTGGTGAGATTTACCTACAACCTTTAACCCGGGAGCACTCGCACTGGGTATCTCATACCCAGGCGCGCATTCTTAGTCTCATAGCGTTCCCCCCTTTTTTCCAAAACGTGTGGGGTCTCGTGTAGCTGAGTTCAAGGTCACATTCTTCAAGTTTCAAGGTTAGATAAGAATTCAGGAATACGCGGTTTCCGGGAATCGAGGCTTTTGGGTATGAGATACCCGCGCGCGTGCCGGTAGAGGTGTCAGTTTTGGCTGTGGATTCCGTTCGATTGGTCGGTATAGCAGCTTTGTTCTTTGCTTGAGACAGTTTCTACCGATGGTTTTGATTTTTTAGTGAAAATTAAGAAGATATTGGAGTTTATGATGTTCATTGTGATGAGTAAACAATTGAAGTGGCTGAAGAATGTGTGATGAAATTGATGAAGAAAGTTCATAAAGTCTCGATTCTCCGGAAAATGGAGAATATTACCTCGGTAAAAGTGGAACAAAATGGATAAAAGGGAAGTTTAGAACCAACGTCAGAGTGGTGTTGAAAAATATTATAAATAAAATTCCTGAAAATAAAAGTGATTATCGAGCGCCTACTTAAACGCAATCAAAAAATGCTTTTGATACATCATCAGAAACTACCTAAGAAGAAGGAAACAATGCCAAATTGTAGAAAAACGGGATACAAAAGATGTAGGGATTACTTAGGGCAAAAGGGACTTGAAAATAAAACGCTAATGTGAAAGGTTCCAGAAATATATTTGTGTGGAACACAGAACTCCAATTATGTAAGGATTGCACGAATAAATGTGAGTAAATTATATTCATTTAAGATACACAAATGATAGTTTATTGTTTGTGTCTTATTTAAAGTAATATTATTTGTAAAACCAAGCAGGTTGAGTGCTAAAACGCGAGAATCCATCCCTGGGTATCACATACCCACCCGCGAGTGCCCGCGTTCGTTTCATAGGTGCGACTGCTCCCGGGTTAAAAATAATTTTCTATCCTATTCGTTTGCATTTTGTGCTTCACAGCACCTAAAACTTTTCCATCATTAATGATGTGGGGGAAAAGGACATTATTCCGCCTAAAAATCACCACAGTATCTTATCTGTGGGTATTATTCCTTTCTCATACTTAAAAAAATCGTTTAATATCAAACTTCAAAAGTTGATGGGAGATTTTAATCGACCCCCCCTCCCCCCTTGGTAAGATTTTTCCAAGCCCCTCCCCCCCTTTTTGACCTCACGTAATTTGTGGATGTTCCCTAACCTCTGTATTTAAATTCCTGTAACAATGGTTTTAACATTACATGAAAATTGCAGTGAGTTATTCTACTCATTTTGGACATATTGAGACTAAGCCATTTACTTAATTTGTATCAATTTTAACAACTTTACCAATAAGTCTCTCAAAAACTAAAAAAGGGGATAGTGTTCTGGGAGTTCTTCGATTTACCCTTTTAGTTTATGGAATATATAAATTTTTAGGTTTTCATTGTTAACTGTTGATGTCAGACAGTATTTTGGAAAATGTTTGGCCATGCCCCATGATTTATTATTTTAATGATTCCTGTTTAGATTATGCTTTTGTTGAAAACATCTTTTAAGTCTACTTAAAATTTTCATGAAGTATCAGTATAATCATCTGAAGAAAGTTATCCCCTAAAATATTCCCCTATAAAAACCTGACATAAAATTGACATTACCGCCACTTAGAAAATTAGAAGGAACATTTGGATAACACAGAGTATTACTGCAACTATCCACTTACCTGAAATAAAACTTAAATCATGGGCCTTAAAATCCTTGGTTTACTTTTTTTACTCAACTTTACAACCATTTTACTGTTATGTTTTTATCAGTTTCCATTTTTTGAGCAGTTAATTTAAAGTAAAAATGAGTAACCATCTATTTCTCATTACAGCTTTGATACTTGGGTAACTGTACCAGAAATTGACCAGGAACCTGAAACTCCTGACACTCCACTAGACGGGCCATATGAGGTTAGTTATAAACTTAAAACTTACATTAGCTAATTTTAAAATGTAGTGACGAAGTCTAACTACTCGTAAACAATCGTGCAATTTCGATATTTTTCTAATTTATATAGTTTTACTTCATCCGTATCGGGAAAATTAAGTCATACATTATATTTTCTTGCTTTATCCATGCTAATTGATTTACTACAGTAATGGTATCTGATCACTGTTTTTAATTTTAAAATAATGCTATAATTAAAGTTTTACACCTTTATTATGTGACTTGTGAGTGCATACTAAAATCTTACAAATACCGATGGATTGTAGGTAAATGCAAGATGGTTGTTGGATTTAGATGAATACAACGAATGGATGAATGTTGATGATTATGAAGTTGAAATGGATGCACTGGTAAGATTATGCCTCTTAGTTGATTATAACCTATCCTTATTTGACAAGTTAGTAGTTATGTTACATAATTGTTTTATGCTTGAAAAGGTTTCTTAAATGTTTAATTTTTCAGGGAAGAAGACGCTCTCCGAGAGGGAAATACACCATAGAAGAAGTATGTTGTGGCCTTGTAGATTTTCGTGTTATTTTTTCGTAGTAGAACCAAGTATTTTAAAATTTTCACTGTGAAACAAGTATCTAATAATGAATGCTTCTTTTCCATAGCTACTTGCTGGAGTAGATGGAGACAAAAAGGATAAAAAGAGCAACAAGAAAAGGAAACGGTCTCCCTCACCTATTTCTGAAAAACGCAAGAGAAAAGGGTACTTATAATATCATAACGAGTATGCTGGTAATTTTATATGTTAATTAGTGTCTAATATGATGTCAATCTTACAGGAGCAGCAGAACCCCTTCTCTTGTGACTAAGAAAAAGTCTTTGAGAGGCGATGATGAATTGGATGATTTGACAAAGGATATGGAAGAACCTTCGCCCGAACCGAGTGTTCAAGAAGTTCATGTTGCCAAAAGCAGTAAGTTAATTAAGATGAACAAAATGAATACTAGTAAAATTTCTCATCTTTTGATCATATCTTTTCTCTTGGTCATAAAAAAACAATTTAAATGCATAAGCAACCTTTTTGTTTGATATTGATGCTTTCTGTTTTTAAAACTGTAATATATCTGGAAATAAATTTCTTGTATACTGTTTATCCAATGTTATTTCGATATTTCTCAGAACCTTTAACCTTTTTCTAAATGGTTTTTTTTCTTAAGTCAGTCATTCCATGCAAAATGTTTTATATATTTTTTCTTCTTCTTTTATGATCAAAGTTCTTACGTCATTCAAATACATTCTTTTAAATGTCTTTTTACTCTTCTAATATAATTTCTTGAATAGGCATTTTAAGTTTGGTCCTTTATGATCATCATAATCATAATTTTCTGTTTTAGTTTTTTGTTTCTTCTTCTGGAAGCAGAATTTAAAATTTGAAAAATTCTGTTTCAGCCAATAATCCAAGAAGTAGTAAAGACGAATCTCAGCCTTTGAAGGGTGGTACCTTACTTGAATTGGATGGAAATGAAACCGATGATAAGGTAATATATATAAACATTGGAACATACTTTAGTTGGGTTTGGATTGATATTCAATGCTCAAGAAGCAGAAACATTGAATTTTGGTTTATTCCATGTCCTTTTTTTGTAGGGAGATAAAGAAGACAAGACTAAAACATCACGTCCCGATTCCCCAAACAGTCAAAGTCGAGATAAACCTCCGGAAGATAATCAAGATGACAATGTGACTGAACAGGCCAATCATATTATCATCCCTAGTTACGCAGCCTGGTTTGATTATAATAGGTAAGAAACTGACAACATTTTTTAAAATCTAGAAATTTCTTGGAACTGTTAATATTCATGTTTGTTGTTTGTTTCAGTGTCCATGCTATAGAAAGAAGAGGGCTGCCTGAGTTTTTCAATTTGAAAAATAAGTCAAAAACACCTGAAGTGTGAGTGAAACCTACGCTTGTACTTGTTAACTACATTGTATTGTTGAACTTAACTTTTTTTTGTATTACAATGTTATAAAATTTTTAAGAGCAAAAGTTGAATAGATCTTTGTTATGATATGGTCATTTATTAATTTGAAGGTAAAAACTGATAAAGTTGCTCTTATTTCTTTGAATAAAATTGCACCTGGGCCGTTTTTAATTGAGATATGATAATGATTCGTATGTAAAGGAAGAAATTCTCATTACAGAATACACCAAGGTGATAAAAATTATCTTGGCATTCTGTTCTTCAATTTTCTTTCCTTAGTTTTTGATGGAAATTGATTGTTGCAGTTAAGTGATTGTTTCTTTTTCTCTTTTCAGTTATATCGCATACAGAAATTTCATGATAGATACTTATCGATTGAATCCAACTGAATACTTGACTGTTACGGCATGCAGACGTAATTTAGCAGGGGATGTTTGTGCGATTATGAGGTAGGTTTCAATTAATTTTTTGCTGTTGCATTAAGTTTTTTCGGTGGATAATCCAAGTAAATATATAGTTAGCGTAATCTTTTTGTAACAATCTGTTTTGGCTTGCTTTATTATTACGATATATGCTGTTTGAACTAAGTTTTGTAAAAATTATTGAAATATAAAATTATCTGTCTGTCAGAGTTCATGCTTTTCTGGAGCAGTGGGGTCTTATAAATTATCAAGTTGATGCAGATAGTAGGCCAACACCAATGGGTCCACCATCAACCTCTCATTTCCACGTTCTTGCTGACACCCCATCTGGTCTCCAACCACTGAACCCTCCTCGCACACAACAGGTAAAATGCATACTACTTGATGAATGATAATTCTTTGCTGTTCCAGTTGTTTAAATGTTGAATGTAGTTGTATACTTATCTCATTATCTTAATGTTAAGTTAGCCAGGGTTTGAATTTATTACACCTTTCCCTGGTTATTGCATATTACATAGCTGCCAAGTACTCCGATTTTATCGGAGTTACTCCTATTTATTGTTTCTTCTCCGGTAATCCGATTTTTCCCTAAAAACTCTGATTTTCCAAATTTTAAAAAAAAAACCTATGTTTTAATCGTAAGTAAGAAGTTTTTAAGAGTAAGATGAGTGAAATATATTAATTAAATAGTACATTTTCTTTTTAAAGTTTTATTTTTCCAAAAAAAAGCATTAATTTCTGTTTTGGTTATGAAGCAGGAACCATGATTAATCGTTTTGGACGTCTTTGGTTGTAACTTATGGATGATTTTGTTTTCATCTACTTTAATGGGGGTGTTTTTGTTTCTTCAGAGACATCGTTTTAGGGTTTTATCTAAATTATTTGTGCTTCGTAGTTCTACTATGAACTAAAAAGGCGTCTTAAATTTTAAATTGTGACTGAAAAAAAGGTGGGTATGCTTCCATGTGTGAGTCCAATGAAAGTACTCCGATTTTTTCCTTCATCAGGTTGGCAATGATATTAGTTTTAAATTCCCTGTTGTGACTTCAACTTTTATGTATATTATAGCCATCTGCTGCTCAACAGATGCTTACATTGGATAAAGGCAAAGAAAATGTTGAAGTTAAATCTGAAGATAACGTGGCTAAATCTAATGTTAATGATAACTTTGGCCTTCGACTTGATCAGTATGCAAAGAAAAATGCATATATGAAGGTATGTTGCGCTATGATTGGTAAACCATTAAATCTTACTGTTTATTCTGTTTTATTTTTTGAGTTGGTCTAGGAGTTTAAACTTGTTGCATTCAAAATGGTACATTTCTGTCATTACAGGCCCACTTTGTAGTTTTATAAAAGTAAGAAGGTGCTATTATATTAATTTTTAGATTGTTGATCTACTATTTATAGGAATATATCCTCATGAACACTGTAGCAATCTGATTAATTTATAATGAAAAATTAACTATGAAAACTAATGTACCAATGCAATAACGTTTAATTTTTTAAAAAATAACTGTCTCATTAAATTAATCAAAAATAATAATACCCATGGAACAATAGATCTATTCATTGACTTCTGATATTAATTTCAGAACAAAGCGGCAGCTACCGTATCCCGAGAGTGGACTGAACAGGAAACTCTCCTGCTCTTGGAAGCACTGGAGATGTACAAGGACGATTGGAACAAAGTATGTGAGCATGTGGGTAGCAGGACACAAGACGAATGCATTTTGCATTTCTTGAGACTACCCATTGAAGATCCTTACCTTGATGATCCCGGATCAGGAGGAGGAGCTCTTGGTAAGTAGTTGTTTCTTTTAAAACCTTTGAATGCTAATAAAACATCAAAATTTTCTACTTATCAGCTATTGTTTTGTTGACCCAATAACTGATAATTTCGTCATTAGAATTAATGTGAATAGTGAATTCTTTTTATTTCATTCAACTAACTTACTATAGCAAATATTTTTTTTTCGATATGGAAGCAAGTTAAACCTTAAGTTTGAAAAATTCCTCCCAGGGATTTAGAAATAGTGTGATGATTTGAAGTGATAAAAACCCTTAGCATTAAATATGTCTAAAAGAGCTCTTTTAAACAGGAAATATCTTTTAAACCACCACTTTAGCAATCTGCTGTGTTGTGGTAGTGGTGGTGGCAACATAAAGGAGAAAAAAAATACCACAAGGAAAAAACTTGGCAATTATCTATACTAAATTATGTGCAATAAATTTGTAAATACATAAAAAAAAGTATAATACTCAACTATAGAACAAGTATAAAACAAATACTCTACGAACCAAAAAATAAATGGTAGGATGTCAAAATGAAGAAAAATGCAAACCATGTCAGTCAAAAAATGTCTCCACATCATTGATCGAGAAAAGCCATGATTTTAGTTTGCGAATTAAAGAAGAAAACGTTAAAGAGGAGGATACAGAAATGGGTAAGAAATTAAACAGTTTTGGAGCCGAAAAAGTAAAAAAACTCCTATAAGCCTCAATTCTAGGAAAGGGAACAAAAACTCGGTTCAAATCTCTCAATCTTGCCAAAAAAACATTTAAATTTCCCTGCAAATGCCCTCCTCTTAGGAAAAAAATTCGAAGAACGCAATATATATATAAATATCTAAGAGGAAGAATTCCTAAAAAGGGAAATATGAATCCCATGACCTGGCTCCGCTCACTATCCTAATTATTTTATTCTGACAAATTATTAATGGATATATAGTCGAATAATGGGTTCCTCCCCAGCATGATAAACCATATTGTAATTTTGAATTGTTGTTGTTGTTGTCGCTCCCTTTGCCTTGAATCCTTGTGGAGCTTGGGTATTCCAAGTGGCACACGACAACAACAACAATTTTGAATTGACTTGAGAATAATAAATAGTTCTCAGAACATATAATGGGCATAAAAATTTTAAGTAATAAAATTTTCGGAGAACTGCATACAGGTACCCTTTAATTTTTGAGACATGTTCTTTCCAATTAAGCCTTTTGTCCAATAGAATACCCAGATATTTGATGTGATCTACATTTTCAATTTCAATACAATGATCACATGATCCATCTTGCAACAGACAGGATCTGCATTTAAAAAATAATCTTATATTTTCCCTACCTTTATCTCTAAGAGAAAACTGAATAAATTTTGTTTTTGCACTTAAAACCATTCTGTTTTTAACAAACCAAATCTTAAGTTTATCAAGGTCATTTTGCATACTGAAATGTAGTTCCTGAAGATTTTTTTCACGGTAACATATTGCTGTGTCATCTGCAAAACAAGATAAATGTCCGGAAATTTTTCCGTTACAGAGACTATTAATGTAAATAAAAAACAAAATAGGTCCCAAGACAGAACCCTGGGGAACGCTGTGTGTAACAGGAAGAGCATTACTAACACAATTATGAATCTTAACACACTGTACACAGTGACTCAAATAACTCTTAAACCATTTTAAAGGAACACCCCTAATACCACTTCTATAAAGAGTTTCACATAATATTGTATGATCGACTGAATCAAGTGCTTTGGATGATGTCAACAGATTCCACTAACATTTTCAATTTATTTAATCCCTCAAAAACTAATGAACAGAAATGCAATAAAGCGTCTTCAGTCGACTTTCCCTCCATAAAGCCAAATGATTTTTACAAAAGAAATCATTTGAATTTAAAAACCCAGTAATCTTACTTTCGTTATTTTTTCAAAGATCTTTGAAAAGACAATCAAATTTCCTTTAATTCAGTTCTTAAGTTTTTTTTCATATGGGAATAGGGAAAGTTGAACCCACATTGGTTTAATATTTCTCCATACATCATTCTTTTGCTTTGTCTCTCTAAAAATTGAGAGTTTTCTTTTTTTTAGGTCCCCTGGCATTCCAACCTATACCATTTTCGAAATCTGGTAACCCCATTATGTCGACAGTGTCGTTCTTGGCGTCCGTAGTCGATCCCCGTATCGCCGCAGCAGCAGCCCAAGCTGCCATGGGTTAGTTAACTTTTTCAATTCTCTTTATGTGAAAGTTTCAAAACTTTGGTTCTCATTCTTCTTTTTCTGCAGAGGAATTCGCCAAAATCAAGGATGAGGTCCCTTCGGCTCTATTGGATGCCCATATCAAGAATGTAGAAGCAGCTGCCGAAGATGGCAACAATGATCCTAAATCAGGATTGGATATGACTGGCATTGCTGGCACCTTGGAAAGGGAAGAAGTTGCAGGGGCAAGTAAGTGTTAATTTTCTTTTTTAAATTGTTTTATTAGAATAATTTTGTGAATGCTTTTTACCAGGTTACATTTTTATTTAAAGTCCTTAACTTCCTTTTTTTACCTACTCTAAAAGACACTTTAATGGCGGATTTACACCACTGCTGCAAAAGTGACATTTTCGCAGTACTACCGACTGGCAAAAGATGGCGCAGCAATAGCCAGCGACAGCCCAGCAACATTTTCGGTTTTCTGGGATCTCGCGGATGTTTGTTGCTCGCTTATCCTACAGTCCCTTTCTAAGCAGGGTTGGGTTTTTCCCGTACAAAACTAGTTTTTCCCATACCACTGGGAAAAACTGGTAAATACTGGGAAAAATTTCCAATTGACAAAATAATGGAAGTATTATTAGGTTATGGCCTTTTTAAACATATTATAAAAACGTTTAGTTAAAAATGACATTATTTAGGGAGGGGGGTTAAAATTATTAGGTGGGAAAAATATAAGTGAGCAAGAGAGAATTATGACATTTAACATAAAATTTGCATACAGAAGAAGAAATTTTATTGTTTCTCAGGCCGAAGCCCGCTAAAATTTGCATATATTTTTTAGTATTAATGAATTTCTCAAATAAAAATAGAGAACACAAATATTGAAAACCAACAACAGGCATGAAGCCCAACTAGGTTGGTCCACCAACTCAATATTTTAAAACAAATTTACTTATAATATCTGTGTCTTTTATAGAAGAATTATATATGGTTTTTTAAATGTAAATAAAAACGTAATTTAAATAAAATAAAACGTAAATGTAAATCTTGATTGCAAGATAACTTTTTTGAAGTAACAAGGTATGATAACCTATGAAAAGGGCATAACCATCAAAAGATGACATTCATCAGACACATAAAACCCATATTCATAACATAGGATAAAGCTTATTTAAGGTCATTTTTCTAAAAATAGGCTATAAAAACTTTTAAAACATTCATCTATGAACAGGATAAATTCAATAAATAATCAGTTTTTCCCATGTGGGAAAAACCTAGTTTTTCCCAGGACGGTAAATACCGGTTTTTACCATGGTATTTACCGGGGGTGGGAAAAACCTTGCCAACCCTGTTTCTAAGTGACTTCATGCCAGACAGAATATTAAAATTTTAATTTGAAAACAAAATATCAAGCCTAAATATTCACAAGTATACGAAATAATTAACTGAGGCTGATAAAAAATTTTTTTTCGCTGTTGAAGTACTGGTGAATTTTGTCATTTTAACTAGATGGCAGCACATATGCTAAGTAAAAAGGCAGGCATCTAGTGACTAGGATCTCATTACTTAGTTTACTCAATTAATCGGAACACTCTGGTATTGGAATTGGAATTGAAAGGTGTTTGAGGTATTTGCTTGCTCTTTCGAGCCGCTTAAACCTTCTTCTTCTAATAATCTTCTAATAAGTACTTATAATTTTTTTAAAAATTGAAATGAGAGTTCTTTCAGCAATGATGAAGTTCTTGTTTAAAAGAAAATGACAATTGATTTTTCAAAGTTCATTTGAACAGGTTACGATCCCTGACTATCTTGGGTTAACATTTCGTCTTCTGAATCAGTTTCGTCAGTATCTTTTTTTCTTATTTGTAGTAAGAAACCTTGGAGGTAGCTGTTGAAGTCTTTCAAAACATGAGCTATTCCGTATTTTACTTGCTCTAATTGTATTTTGAATTTGTTTTTTATAAACTGATGATCGTTTTTCCTTTCTTCGTTAATCCTATCTAAGAATTCTTGATTTTTCTTTTCTTTTTTCCCGCCTTCTTCTAGGAATTTTTCTATGGATTGCACGAGATTATGGGTTGAGTCTGTTATCCGGCTCAATGGATCTTCGATCTTGGCGTTGATTGTTTGAGTTATTTGGGATTCCAATTTTTCATATACTTCTTTAGGATTTCTGCTCTTCTCTGTTACGTTTGATGTCTGTTTAGACAGCTGTTCTGTTATGATCTTCCCAAGGTTTTCAACAGCCTTTTCTAGGCGATCAATTCTTCTGTGTAGACTATCTTGTTCTATGACTTTTGTGGCTTCTGCGTATGACTTTTTTCCTTTTGGCACGTTGCTGGTTATTTCCCTCGCCGTATTCCTTCTCTTTTTTCTCAACAATCCGCTTTCTTTCTTGATGACTGGACACTTCAGATCAAATGCCGTATGACCTGAATCGCCGCATCGGAAGCATACGTGTTTGTCCTCCTCGCAATCAATGGATTCATGACTCTTTCCGCATCTTACGCACTTTGAAACTTTTTCTTTACAGCTTGCCAGAAAATGGTCAAATCCTGAACACTTATAACATATTCAAAATAAAACAACGAAAAAAATTGCACATAAATTTATTAAAAGCCATACGGCGTTTCGGGGATTCTTTGGATCCCCTTCGTCAGTGGTAGTTGACATTACAAGAAAAATCAGTTTTCATACCCCGCAACTAAACAAGCATTGCCAAAATGCAAAGGAGAAAAATGTACACAAAAGATCAAATGACAAAAATACAAGAAAATCACCAAAATGCAACATCAAAAACAATTATTCGCTCCAAATCGGGGAAAGAAAGGGTGTACTTGTTAGGTCATGACCTAACAGGTACACCCTAGGTTAGGTACACAGGTACACCCTAGGTTAGGTTAATGACCTAACAAGTACACCCTTTCTTTCCCCGATTTGGAGCGAATAATTGTTTTTGATGTTGCATTTTGGTGATTTTCTTGTATTTTTGTCATTTGATCTTTTGTGTACATTTTTCTCCTTTGCATTTTGGCAACGCTTGTTTAGTTGCGGGGTATGAAAACTGATTTTTCTTGTAATGTCAACTACCACTGACGAAGGGGATCCAAAGAATCCCCGAAATGCCGTATGGCTTTTGATAAATTTATGTGCAATTTTTTTCGTTGTTTTATTTTGAATTACAGTATTGCACAGTTTGTGGCGTTTTCCTCACTTATAACATATCTTTGGTTTCTCTATAAAGTCTTGTACTTCGTATATTTGGAATCCGATTTTTACTTCCTTCCTTTTTACTACTGGTCCTAATTCTTTAATTAAGATTGTTGATGTTAATTCATCGCTTCCTTTCTTGTTGAATCTAATGACTTAGTGTACCTTTATTCCCTGATCTTCAAGGTTTCCGACTATTTCTTCCAACCCAATTGCTGGGTCAACCCCGCTTGCTACGTAAGCCGAGGTGAATGTGTTTTCAAAGAATGTTATTTCTATTTCCTCGTTTCTAATCTTGGGTATCTGACTAACTTTCCTAGCCGATTCTGCACTTTTAACCTTGATGATAATTCTTTTGTTTTTGGTCAGGAACAGTTCATCCTCTGATTTAAGTATATTTTTAAATATGCTTCTAACTTCCACTTGCGTAATATTTAACTCCTTGGAATCTGGTCCTCTTACTCCTATCTTGGCCTCTCCTAGACCTTTATTGAACGCTTTTTCGATTTGATCCGCAATTTCTTTCTCATTGATATATATTCTTGCTCTCTAGCTTTCTTTTCTATATTTGTTCTCGTCTTCCGTACATTCTAATGACCGTTTGGAGCTTCCCTTTCCGGCTTCCACTTGCATATCTTCATCCTCCAGTCTTTCCTTTTTTTCAAATGAAAATTGAGACAACCGATCTTCGAAAAATCCTAAATGAAACTGTAACTAATAGCTCAGTCTGCTTGACCAAACAGGGGTCTGTTTAGAAATTTGGGTCCGTTTTCGGACCCTTCACAAAATGTTTCATTGTAAAAACGGACCTTTCACAAAGTATTTTGGCCATCAAATGGACACTGTTTTTCACAATACTGCAAATTAGTGAGCTTATTTTCACAAAAACAGGCTCCTGGTTGAAAATAACTAATATAACACTAACTAAAATTCACAAAATTATGAGTAGATTTTCACAATTTTTACAAAAACCGGACCCTTCACAAAAAGTCTGGACAGACCCCTGCCAAAGCTTTAATTCAAAACCAGTCCTAAGCTTCCAACCTGAAGAGACACGTTGCACTTTCCACCCTCGCACCGCCCAACACTCTGGTCATGCAACAGCCCTGGAATTTCAAGGAATTACGAAGTTGATATTAGAAGATTATTTTCACATTTCTACTTGAGAAATTCAGACATCCCGAAACTTAATCTTTCCGTACCGCCTCAAGAAAATGGTTGCTCAGTGATCTCAGAGTTATGTCGCAGCGATTTTTTCCCAGCGATCGTTTTCAAGGCCTCCTATTGGTTCTTTTGAAAACATTTTTGCTGCTCTTGTCGCAAATCGCTGATGTCGCTTTTGCAGCAGTGGTGTAAACCCGCCATAAGTACTTAAATTTTGCGTTAATGTCTTTTTTTAAGTAATAGAAGGTTTAATTTTAAAAGTTCTGATAAAATTGAGAATGTTGTCTTGTTTTTTACACATAGCTGCCAATTCTTCCGATTTAGCCGGGAGATTTCAGTTAGTTATTAACATATCGTTACCACCACGCCAGAAACACGAATCTGCATTCGAAAATTGGCTCCATCCTAGAGATAGTTGTTAGTCGCCAAGTGAGCAGTAATCAGTCCAAAGTGAGCAGCAATCGGCAACCCAATTGACATGGTTGACGGCCAATTACATCTTGATGCCACCGCGCTTATGATAAGAGTTGCGCGTTTAAGATATCAAAAAAAAAATCTAAATCATAAAATACTGGTGGTTCAATCCAGAGATTGTCTCATTTACTCATCTTCAATTTGATTGGTGTAAAGAATCACGTCGGCTTTCCAAGAAGAGTTTAATATTTGGTTTGAAGGGTTTGGTTTCGAATCCTTTAGGGAATGATCGCGCTTCAAGTATATTTCTATGAATTTTCAACTTTGTATTTTGTTTGCATTAAGTGAAGGATCGAAAATTTAAGAGTAAGGCGGTATTAACTTTAAAGACCACGACTTTGAATTGTTGGAATCGAGAAATTAACTCTATTCATGGACTTGTCGAAAATACATCAGAAACACCGGCAAGAAGAAAACACACCAAAAGGTAAAATTTTTTTGGCGGGAAAGCAGTGTAGCCAAACAGCGCCAACCCAACCAGCTTCTAGGCTTTCACCTGCATTTCAAAAAAGATTCGTGTTTCTGGCGTGGTGGTAGCGATATTATATCATAACATTTTATGCATTGATAATTTATGACTAGTTACTGAAGATGGAGCTGCTGATAAAGAAGCCAAAAAAGACTCCAATCAAGCCAGTGAAGCTCCAACTACTCCCAGCTCTGTTGTCCAAATTAAACAAGAAGTAGGGGAAGACAAGGTTTGCTATTTTAATTATATTTTTATTGAAAATCTGTTGACAATATTTAAAAAAAACTTGATTGCTCTAACTTGCATTTCCAGGAGTTGATCCAGACAAAAATTGGGGCCCTTTCATGTAATTCAAATTAGCTTTAGCGATAATTTGCAAGAAAACATTCACAAAATATTTGAATTTTTCATGATTTTCTTGGTTTTTGAGTCAATTTTACTTTTACGCACTCATCTGCTAACTATCACTGCTTCAATTTTTCACAAAAAAATAATGAAATGGGCCCCAAAATATAAAACCTGGATCTACCCTGAATGTTTTGGTTTTTACTCTCTTCAAGATTAAATTTTATTTGTTTAAAATAAGTGAAGTATAAATGTGTTTAAAACATTTGATGGATATTGCTATACTGCATTCTTTCCACTATCTTCTTATTACAACATTTAAAAAAATGAAGTATTGTATGTCTTCAACTAGTTTATGTGTGTTTCTCAGAGTGAAGCAATGGAAGTTGACCCAAGTGTCCCGGATAAGAATGAAAATTCTAACTCGGGATCCGACGCCAAGCTACCAATTCCCAATCCAGAATCTGCCGAAGCAACTGCCGAACCATCTGAAAATGCCGAAGTGAATGGGGAGAAAGTCGGCACCGACGAAAGCTCTGATGCAGTTGCTGCCAAGCCTGCAGAAACAGACCAGGATCGTGTCGTGAAAGATGCCCAGCTCTCCACAGCGGCTGCAGCTGCATTGGGTGCTGCTGCTGTAAAAGCTAAAGTGAGTCCGCTGTTTTGGATAATTCTCCGTGAAACGCCATGCATGTGTTTGGCCGTAACCAACGATTTTGTAACCAGATGATGGATTAATTCATTAATTTGCTGTTGCTTAACGAAGACAGAGTTCATTTATGTAGCTTTTCATAGTAGTTGATGTATAAACTTTTATCATCTTACCTCAATAGCATCTTGCTGCTGTTGAAGAACGGAAGATCAAGTCACTTGTTGCTTTGTTAGTTGAAACTCAGATGAAGAAACTGGAAATTAAGCTGCGTCACTTTGAAGAACTGGAAGCCATTATGGACAGGGAAAGAGAAACTGTATGTTTTTAATTGTTATAAAAATGTTCTTAAATGTGTGTAGGATATTTTGCATCTTTTTTTACCTGCATTAGATTATAATTTGATTTAATAGTATATTAGTGTAGTCTAATTTAAATAATGCTCGTGTCAAATCTTAATTTTTAGCTTTAATCCTAAATAAAATATTTATATTACATAGTGTTTTAACTTGTAATTTTATTCATGGTAATTGTACTTAAACAAGGTCATGTGGTGTATGTCTTTAGTTGGTAAGGGGTCTTTCAAATATTACGTAAGCACTTTTTAGTCTTTTTTTCTCCTTGAAAATTAGGTGACTTATACGAGGAGCTGTCCTTATTGGGTGTAACCCTAAGGGTTCAAAAATTAGTCAAAACACTACATTTCAGGGTTTAAATTTCAAAATGTTTGGGGGGTCCATCCCCAAAAAAAGTGCTTACGTCAGATTTCCTAATTCAATTTTTTGTTAAATCTATTTTTGGTTCAGTTTTGAAATTATTTATGCAAGAAGCAAGAGATTTTCGAAAATGCAGTATCTTACGTAAGCATCACTCATATCCCCTCCCCCCTTGTTAGGAAAAGTAAGCAAAGAGCAAACCCCCTCCCCCCTCAGCATGGGTGGATTTAGATGGTGAACCCTGGGGGTGCATACTGGAAAACTTTGGGGTGCAAGCTGTCCCTGATGGCTTTGAAAACATGATTTTCCCCTATAGAAATGAAATTTTCTCAAAAAGTGCGTTGCCCCCCCCCTTAAATCCGCCCATGCCCTTCAGGTGCTTAAGTAATATTTGAACAGCCCCTAATTACTTGCTGCTCAAAGAATTCTTTTTCCCACCTAATAAACTCAAATGCACATTCCCTTCAATAATTCTCTTTTGCAGCTCGAATACCAGAGACAGCAGCTAATCCAGGAGCGACAACAGTTCCACATGGAACAACTGAGGGCGGCAGAATTCCGCGCCAGGCAGCAAGCTCACTCCGTAATGATGACACAGTCAGGAGGTGGCAACGAGCAGGGCAGGGACTCTCCCATCCCCGGACCGGGCCAGTCCGCAACCAGGTCCTACCCGACTTCCAAATCCCCCGGTGCAGTGAGCGCCTCCCTCAACCACCAGTCTGTTGCATCCCCCTCCATCACATCGCCCCACGCCGTTCCAGTCCCGGTGACTGCCACCACACCTCAGCCCAGCCCCAGTCCGGTGCCGCCTTCTCCGTCTCCCGCAGCACCGTCCCTGCACGTGCCGTCACCCCACCCCTCTCCAGCCCCTCCCATACCGTCCCCAGGGCCTCCCCAGCAGATGCCTCCCCAGCAAATGCCCCCGCAGCAGATGCCGCCTCAGCAAATGCCACCCCAGCAGATGCCACCGCAACAGATGCCGCCTCAGCAGATGCCCATGCATTCTTACCAGCCTCAGCAGCAGCCGCCTCAGGGTCCGCCCCAGCAAGCCCCGCCTCCACAGCCTCAGGGTCCGCCTCCTCAGCAGCAGGCCCCGCCCCCTCAACAGCATCCCATGCAACACTCTTACATGCAGGGCCACCCGCCGACTGGACCCCCACAGGGGATGGGCATGGGGCCTCAGATGATGCCCCACCATAACCGACCTCCCCCAATGCCCGGCCCCCACTACCCTCCCGGTGGAGGGTACCCTTCCAACGGTGCAATGATGCAGCATAGTGGCCTGAGGCCGACAGGACCTGGAATAATGGCTACCGGAGGCATGCCAACTGGTGTGCCTCGTCCTCAACACGGTAAGAGTTCTTTAAAATCTTACCATCTAACTCAGCGATTCTTTAACTTTTGATCGCCACAGCCTCCCTATTATATGCAACTCCCAGACATCGCGGCCCCATAAGATTTTGAACACCCATAGCCGTAACCAAACTTGTTGCAAGGGGGGTTCAATCAACCTTATTCCTAAGGTACCCCCAAATTTTCCAATTATTTTTTTTATTAAATTTTACTATTACTTAAAGTAATGAAGGGGGATCTAGGAGTCTACCCCAGAAAAATTTTTAAAATTGCCTCAAAAAAGTAGTGTTTTAGTTCATTTTAGGTTGCACCCATAGAAAAGAAACAAATGCTTCAGAAGAATTCTGGATATAAAATGGTTTCATAAAATTAACAATGAAGATCTTCTAAGAAAAGCGAAACAGAAACCAGTGGAGTCTGAAATTAAGAAAAGGAAATGGATTGGCCACGTACTTCGCAAACCTGAAAAATTCAAAGTTAGACAGGTCTTAGACTGGAACCCCCAGGGCCATCGAAAGAGGGGAAGGCCTAGAACAACATGGCGAAGGACAATTGAGAGGGAACTAAAGGATATTGGAGTGGCATGGAGGGAGGCAAAACATCTTGCCACCAATAGAGTCAGGTGGAGACTCATGACGGAGGCCCTATGCTCCAGTAATGGAGTGGTAGAGGGATAAGTCAAGTCAAAGAAAAGAGCTCCTTGTAAACCAAAGAATTTTCAAGGAGAAATTGTAAATAGAAGTTAAAATTTAGAGGAGGCTGAGGGTCCTCCCTCAGAAATTTATTTTGAAATTTCTCCTTTAAGCTACTGTTTTATCTTATTTTGAAAATCTAAAGGTGTTCCCCAAGGTTACTTGCGGACCCCCTAGGAAGGTGCTGCGGACCACAGTTTAAGAATCACTGATCTAACTGATTGCAGTCTTTAAATGTTTGTATTGCCTCCACACAAAGGAACCCAATTGAAACAACTTTTAAAAGCTGTCTAGTTTCCTCGTCTAGCTGTCTTTAACAGTCTGAAAGATGGGATAGAATCTTTATCTTAGTAACCCTTGTATTTGTACTACTACTCTTTGCATAAGAAAGTTTAAATTTGATATTGCGTTTTAAAAATTTCAAGTAGACAGTATCAACTTCTTTGTATTTAAAATATTGTAGCTGCTTACTAGAAGTGTATATCACTAAATTGGCAATCTATCTAAGCATAAACTTGGTTTGAAAGTGGAGATGCCCGGTTATTACTTCAAAGTCCTCCTCAATTATATTTTTAAGGGTTACTTTTAAAAATTAGATGTGTTCGGTTAACACATCTTATTGTATTGATTATATTTATATTTCAATAGGTATGCCACCTGTTCAGGCCCCTCAGCCTCCTCCCGGTCACGGTCAAAACATGGGGAATGAATCGTCGATGGCAAGCCCTATGGTTGGCCCTCCTTCATCCCAAGGTATGTTTTGGAAATCATCCTGTTTCTTTTACACTGCATCATCACCTAAGCTGATGCCGTCCTTTGTAAAAGCTTCTGCATGTTATCTCCTTTGTTTCCAATCCTTTTCTCATACTGACTTGAGTGAAAATATTGATTTTTTTTGGCACTCTTTAATTTATAATCTTTTACTGATAGTTTGAAGTACTTTGTTTTGTTTTGTTACTGGTTGTGTGTGAAGAAACGGACTGCTGAATTCAATTATGTTTTAAATGCAGTTGGATCTGTAGAACATTAACTACTTCTAGCTGAATGCATTTTGTGGATGGTTACATTCTTTTATAATATTGGCCTTTAGTGTCTGATTTTTGCTGACGTTTTGCTATTTAAGTTTGTCCCATTGGTCAGCAGCACATGACAAAGCATGGAATGGTTCGTTTTTGGATTTTCCCAACTTTTAAAATCATGCATTCCGAGTTCATTTACATTGGTTTTATTTGTTCATTATTTTTGTGGTGCATTGATCCCCTACGCAGCTGTTGTTTATCCCTAAATTTTGCTGTTGCTTCCTATTAAATTTTTTTTTCACTTGGATTTATACAATTGTATGCTGCTTAATATTTGAAGTTGTGTTTTAGTTGCATGTCTTATTTGAGGCCTTTCAAAAGACCCTTTTTTGTCATATAGTGACTAAATTTGATGTTTTACTATGTCTAAATTATAGTTTGCATACACTTTTAAAAGGTGTGCTGAGTTTTAAAATTCTTGTTACATCATTTTTCCTTGTATAACATGCATAGAACTAGACAAGTCATTTTTATTTGTTTCTCACATTTATTTTCTGAAATAATGGAAATTTGACCACTGCCTGATTCTACTTACAATCTTATTATTTTAAAGCTGACCTTTTCTTTCAATGAAACCTTCTATTGTCTGTCAATCAGTATGTTAGGTGATGTTTCATTTAAAAAAATAGGTTTCATTATTACTCTTATACAGAACTTCTACAGTTTTTTTTCCAAGATATTAAACCACATTGTGTATTTTATTTCTCAAATGTGGTTAAAAATCATTTTATCATCAAAAATCTCAAATGTCAAAAATCATATCAAAATCAGATAATGTTTTAAATGACTTGAAGAATAACTAACTTTTTCCCAGATAGTTTAAAAGGAATATTGCAGGAATATTTTTTCCCACTGTTGCAATGGATATTTCACCCTTGTATAATTTGATTTATTTAGTTTTTTCTCCTTAAGACATTGGTTTCTAGTTGAAAAATTTTAGACAAAATTCCTTCAAATAAGTTCATAGTTAAAATAGGGTGCCAAAATTTTGAATCAATATTTTTACTATCACATATATTATTTGTAGTTGTAGTTAGAACTGTGCTTAATTTGTTTCCTATCATGTGCACTCTTGTAAAAAAAAGTAGTAACTTTTAGATATGTTTTTTCCACTACTGTTTAATGCTTTTACCTATTTAACTAGTCAACAATGCATTAATTTTTAACTTGCACTAAGATTAAACCATAATGACATCTTTCTTGCATGTCTCTTGCTTATTTGTACTGTTTTCTTTTGCAAAAACTAAGTAAGTATCCGTAAGTATCTTCCTCCAAATATTTACAGGTGAACCTTGAGATGGTTCTGTTTATATTATTCAGTTACAAGTGGTGAAGTAAAATGAGGTAAATCTAGTTATTTCTTTATAGATGTATGTTTAAATGTGTTGTTAAGATTTGATTTGTCTTTGCAGAAAAATTATACTCGCGTAACAGCAGCAAAAAAAATTTTGGAAAAAATAAAAAATATAGCTTTACATGACAGATTTCGGAATGGCCTGAGGTAGATTAACCTTTCTCATTCTAGTGCACATTTTCATTATTTTGTGGAAAACATTTCTTAACGTTTAGAGTTTTTTCTCTGTTATAGATGTTTTCATGTTTGATTCCCTTTGAAGAATGTTTTTACGAAGCTACTAAACTGTATGCATTTGGATCGAAATATAAACATGTAGCGATAGCAGGCTCGTAAATGACTACTATACTTAAGTTCTGAAAGCCTGCTATTTTAATTATTAAATGCATACTTTTAGTGCTCCTGTCTTTTAGTGTTCTTGACATTGTTTGAACTTGATGTTCAGAAAGAAATGTGCATTTTCAGCCATTCTATGACCTTTATTTCATGATATCCATGCTTCTAACAATAAGATTGACGTAAAGCAAGACAAATTATATTTTGTTTTTAATGTATAACTATTGAATGAGTTGCTAATTTTTATATTTTATTTAAAATTATCCTTAGTAGTTATTTCTATCTAGCTAATCATAATTCTTAATCTATAAAGTGTTTAATTTCTTTAATCTGAATTTATGTTGTAAGCACTTTCTTGAGAGCATTCGAATGAATGAGCGTTGTTTTGTATTATTGCATTCGTATTATTTAAATTCTAGATTTTATTTACTCAATTTAAATATTTGTGATGTATTTTGTTTGGAGGCATTTAAGAATTTCATTTTGTTTGAATCGTTTAGTTCATATTTTTCTTTATCTTAATGTAGCAAGTAGCATTTTATATAACATGTTGGTTCCTATGATATTTAACAAACTTCAGTTGGCAATTTGAATTTTCTGTGTTGAAGTTTTAAAGATTATCTTAATTTTATAAACACTCCTATTCTTTTTGCATTAAATCAGTTTCTTGTAATGTGGTTAAAGGATATAATTTAAATATTTATATTGGGAAGGCTTTTAAAAGTATGGATTTGAGAATCAGTCCATTTTGCTAAATGTTTAAATAGTTATAAAATTTTTCATCACCTGTTAAAATAACTACTTTTTATTAAAAGCCTTATGTCCAATGAATTCTTAAAAATTGGAATTATTGTCAAAAGTAAGGGTATTTGAATTGGGATAATCCTGTTCAAAACCTAATTTGGCATTTATTGCTCCATTCGGATAAGCTGTCGGTGCCTACATCTCAACAATAAGTTTTGTCAAACAATTTTTTGTTTAATTTCAAGATTATATTCTTTATTACACTATTAAACAATTCTTTACCAATAGGTTTAAAAAAAGCTTCCTAATACAAAGTCCTGAAAACTATCTATGATTTCCTTTAATCAATTAAAGTTATCTTGCCACTCTTAACTGAAATGAGAAATAACACTATTGGAATACTTTCTTCTCTGAAAAAATCATAGTCTCAAAACTTGGAACTCACCTTTGTTCTTAACTCGAATTCCTTAAGTTCCCCTTCCATAAACCTTTTTTATTAATTAATTATATTTGGTTTGTTTATTATAAGTTTGCCTTTTTCTCTGCATTTAGCAGTAGTTTGTATTTTCTTAAGTACTGATAGTTAATTCTTTTAAGAAATAAACATGTCTTAGCATTTTAAAGTAGTAACAGATTCTTTTATGTTTTTTGGTGTAGTGAATGGTCCACCAGATGTGAGCGATTCCAGTAACAGCAGTGAAGCCATGAATATGCCACCTGCTCCAAATCAACCATAATAGCTGTTTTGTGTAATTCAAGAACTTAATCGTACCATTTTATAAAAGCATTTTTAGACTGCACCACATAATTATGTTCATTCCTCTCAGTTTGTTTTTCCCCGCATCCTTTTCATCTTCTCTTCATCTGTGGGTGCTGTTATGTTTTATGAACTTTGTTTTGTTGCTGGTATGAAAGCATTGGGTAGTCTACTGTGTATCTCCATTTGAATTTTATCTTAATACATTGGCTTATGCAGTCTTCTCTTCATTTAATAAATATATTTTAACTATCGGATTTTGTGCAGGTTATTTTGCTTTTGAACAGGGGCCGTTCAAATATTACGTAAGCACCTAAGGGGGGAGGGGGGGGTTGCTCTTTGCTTATTTTTGCTGAGAGGGGGGATGTGAGTGATGCTTACGTAAGATGGTGCATTTTCGAAAATCTCTTGTTTCTTGCATAAATAATTTCGAAATTCAACCAAAAATAAATGTAACAAAAAATTGAATTAGGAAATCTGATGTAAGCACTATTTTTCTGGAGATGGACCACCCTAACATTTTGAAATTGTAACCCCCAAAAGTAGTGTTTTTACTCATTTTTGAACCTTTAGGGTTACACCCAAAAAGAGCAGCTCCTTGTACGAGTCACCTAATTTTCAATGAAAAAAACAGTACTTACTGATAGGGATATCAAAATTTCGAGGGGGGGTCCGGCAATTTCTTAAATAATTATGGTGGGGGGTTGAGGTTTGCTTAGGGAACGTACCCATACTACGTGACACATTCAGGGGAGGGAGGGGGTCTTCAAAATACCACGCTCGGGGGGAGGGGGGCTTAGGGTTTCGTCACGTAGTCAATTTCTTCTAGTCAATACAACAAAATTAAGCCAAATTAGACTAATTAAGCCAAATTAATTTTATTAAAATTAGACAAATTAAGCAAAATTAATATTTTTAAACTTTCTGTTTGCAAAAAATGATGGCAAACTGTATTTATGAATTACTACATGAAAACTAGAGGGGGAGGGGGTTCTTGGCATACACTACGGATGGTCACCAAGGGGGGGAGGGGGGTCAAAAATGGAAAAAAATGGGTCACGTAGTATGGGTATGTTCCCTTATCTTTGCTAACAAGAGGGGAGGGGGGGTTAAAAATGAACCAAAAAGTGCTTACGTAATATTTGAACGGCGCCACAGACAAAGCTTACCTCATATCTTCAAATTTATCTAAGACCTTCTAGATCTTACCGGGTTCCCATGGAAAAGTCAGGGAATTCAAATTTTACCTAAAAAGTCGGTGAAAATTGCTCATTTTGGCCAAAAACCTGAAATATCATAAAAAATACCTGGAAAATGAAAAATTTTAATGTTTGCGTGTCAATTTCGGCTCTACTAAGTAAAAAAATTTCTGAAAATTATATGAACAAACAGTAACAAACAGTTTTACCGAAAAATCTAAAAAAATTAACCTGGAAAAATTTTATTTCTGAAATTGAGTGGAAACCCTGTCTTAGTGGCATTTATTTGTATGTATTTAGTTTATTTTGGCATTTATAACTTTTAAAATAGTAAATTTCATTGAACCTGTTTGAATTTTACCTTTGCCATCCTTAACTAACATTTCACAATGAAAACCTTTTACTACTCTTTCTTTAACCCCTTAACTGCCGTAGACATAAATATACAGTTGGGCAATCTCGAGTGTTAAGCTCTAATGGTGTGTGTATAAGCTCTGTGGAAGTACGATCTGTTGCACTGTATTTTTACCTAAATTAATACCAGGAATGAGCTTGGCAGTGTTTTCTAAGGAATTACTTTTTTCAGGTTAGTGGGGGGATGAATTTGAACTGCTTTTTTTTCTTTAGCGATAAAAATAAAAGCTGATAAGTTATCCCCCCTGGTTTTTTTCATTCATTCTTTTCTTATACTATATTTTGTTGGTTACACTTCCGTTTTAGTTCTCTTTGCCAAATAAATGGATTTTCATTTTTTAAAAATTTGATTGTCTTCAAGGAATAAAGAAAAATGCTTATAACATAACGGATCGATTTAATTTACAGGTTGTTTATTAATATTTTTTCTTTATCAGCTGAGGATTCAGGTTTTAAATTGTATTCTATACATTAAGATAAGGGAAATTTCTTTTTACTAATGAAATAAACAGTCTTTTGAGTAGTTTAACAAGTTGAAAAAGAAATGCCAACTTTGCAAAAGCGTAACTATGTGTGCACGCTGGGCGGATTTCCGTGGCAGTTAAGGGGTTGATGAATTATGTAGATAACAAATTTTCAAATTCTAAATCAAATTAGTGTTTGAAGATTTAGTAGACCCCTTTTTAATGCAAAGATACATCTTTAATTTCTCCTCTTTCAGAAAATATGTGTAGTAGAATCATACCTGGGTATTTTATTTTTGACAAGAGTTTATTAAGATTTCATTTACTTTAAAATATATTTATAGAACCCCAACTCTTCAAGTCCCCCCCTCACAAGTCCTACTGACCTACCTCATTGGAATTTCTACTGTAAAGATTAATGGCAAACTTATCGAAATCAGTGTTTGAAGGAGAAGAAGCATTCTGATTTCTGCCATGAATGGGATTTTAGTATCTGGATAGTTTGGTTATTGAAAAGTTTTTATTCCTTTGACTTTTTGATTACTACTTCACAGGGGTGCAGAATATGTCTGAACGAGGTTTGGGGGAAATTTTTTGCCCAAGTTGGAAAGAAAACTAAAAAAATCCAATTGTCATTAGCTGATAAAAAATATTTTTTGTTGTGATTGCATCATACTTCTTCGGAAATTAGATAAAAACTACATAGTTTGGATGGGTGAGTGATTATATGCTAAAAAATACCCCAAGTTTTCTAGGCGAATGCTTGAAAGTTGTCTTTGCTTAGATTGATGTGCAGGAAGAACAATGTATCTGGGATAGGATAGGTAATTTTCACTATAAATTACGTTCTTGTTTAATCACACTGATGTTCTTGAGTTAAAAGGAGAGTTTTGCATGTTGTTCAAATTAAAAAAATACACATTTCATATTTTAAGACAAGAGGCACTTTTAAGCTAAGGTTATGTATATGTTACAGTTAATGTTCATAATCTGGTAATGTTCGGAATACCTAGGTAAAGTATGAAATATTTTGTACTTTACCTTAGGTAATTCCCATTTTACCTTAGTTTTTCTGAACATTACAGAATTTTGGACATTAACTGTAACATATATAAGAGAAAGACTAAAAGAGGGTTACATAGTTCATTAAAATTTAAATGTATGAATTGTTCAATCTTTAAAAAAAAGTTCAATAATTTAAAAAACTATATCTTGTAATTAAATCTCCTTTTTGGGGAAATTTAAGAGAAAACATTGTGTTCTAGGGAAATTTTGGACCCTGAAACATTTTCTAACACCTCTGCTTCTTCAAGCATTGAATAACAGTTTAATAACTGTTTTAGTTCATAATATTAAAAAGGATAGCTCTTAGTGTGACTAATTCTTATTTTGCAGATATGTTTTTTTAACTCATACTGAAAAACTACATTCACACGACTTGTGATTGAACAGATAGATTTAGGGGGAATAAATTGTTTAAGCTATTCAGAATTTTTTTTGCAGGGAAATAATAAATTCCAACTTAAATATGAAACATTATTGGACTGTATTCAACCTTTTAAAAAATGTAAAGACTATTTGAAAATCAATTTGGGTATGTATTTTCCAATATCTATCTCCCTTAGCAGACCAGGCAAAAAAAGTTTTGAGATTTGTTGTACCCTAATCTCGACTAAAAAATTTGAGGGACTAAAGAAAATGGTCCCCAGCATTAATGAAGTTAAATGTTATATAGAACTAAGTTCTATTAATAAGAAGTTCAATGGGGAGATACTCGGAAAAGTATTACTAGCCCCTGTAAAATTTTTGACCATTTCTGTGAGTTTATCCTGAGAACGTTCCTTGTTAGATGAATATCAAAGTGTCTTTTGATTACTGTGTTAGTTCGTCACCTTAGAATCAAAAACTACTATCTCTGAAAATTCACGCAGCTTAGTCGTTCATTCTGCTCGTGTTGGCGGTTTTGGCGTTAAAGGGTTGCTGATATTCATTGTTAAACCAAAAATGGGGGAAAATTTAAACTGAATCTTAATAATTCTAAAACTAATTCGATTTTTTTTAAAAACGAAAGGACAATCTTTTAGTAAAAAATAATTGTATAAGTGTTTCAAATATTGTACTTCTACCATGATTAGTTTTTCTTTTTTAACGAAAAAAGTGTTCCAATTATTTCATTGGCTGTTGCGAAACGAGTTAGATTCAATGACAATCTTGGCGGTCAATATTTTCTTCATCTTAAAATCAAATAACACTGCCCTCTGGTATTATTCGGAATTGCAAGCGAGAAAGCTCATTTCATTGGTTCGTAAGCGTGACATCATCGAGCTGGCAAAGAGTCAAACCAATCAAATGAGCACCTCCAACGATCTGAAGTAATTATTTTTTTATTTAGTGGTATTTAATTGGTGGATTTTTTATGGATAGTGGTTTGAATTGGCGTTTGATTTTAAGTCGCCAAGGATCGGGATCCCCGAAGTTTGCCGAACGGAGATAGTAGTTTTTGATTCTAAGGTGACGAGTTATCTCCTGATGAGGAAGTTTTGGCCAAAAGAAATTATGTTCTGAGTTAATATTGGGATCTGAACCATTTTCTGCACCTCTGCTGGGGGGGCATGACTCCCTACCCGGCAGTAGCGATTCCAGGGGCTAGGGAATCGAAGGGAAGATAATTGAAAAAAATCGTTATTTTGAATCTTAAATGCTTTAATACTGTAATGTGTAGCTTTAGGGCCAAAAGAGTATATTATCCTTCAGTATTTTCAATAATATCGCAGTTTCTACTGCTGGAGATGTTTTCAAAATCTTGGTGCCCCCTGCCCCCCCCCCAGAAGCCAAACCTGGATTCGCCCCTGCTACCTTCTGTTTGACAAAATTAGAACATCGATAGTTTTCTGGAACTACAGCAGTTAAGCTTTTTTATTAAGAAACAGAGTTGTTCAATGAAGTTGGTTATCAAACAAAACACGGCTGTTGAATCATCTCTTTACTCGTAATGCCGAACACAAAGGAGTGGGTCCGAGAAAGGTCGAAGAACCTCTAAATCTCCAAGAGCGACCTTAATTAGCCGTACAATATACCCGGCAGAGGATTTTATTCGTGGCATTATTTGTCCCGTAGCAGAATATCCGCGTCATAAACAAAATGTTAATGAAGCTGTTGAATGTCGCTCCAGGATGAGCATAAGTGGATCAAACATGGCGGCTTTGTTGTTTTTTGGGAGCAGAATGGCTTCAGATTCTATCTGGGCATGTTTTATTTTCCTAATATCAATGGACGCATCGGCTTGTTTCTGTTCTGAAAACGGCCTTTCATGTTCTTCCTAACAATATGTACGTGATCGCTGAAGGAAGAATATTGGACAATGCGAGACTGAAGAGCTTTTTTTGTTTTTCTGGTGGGCTGTTTTTGAAGGCAAATTGATGGTGTGGTCAATAAGAACAATGTATTGAAAGGTACTGCTCTTGCCGGATTCTGATAGCTCCTTGAAGTTGTTTTTAACTTCATTGCATTTCAAGAACATATTGAGACCTACTTTGTTATCAATTTACTTGAAAAGATTGATTTTTTAGATTGTCGGAAAAGATTACATCAATCTAGATAAGATGAATAGTACTTATGGATGTATTTGGTTATTCACCAATTGAAGTGTTAATCAAATTCAATTTTTTTTGTTCTGTGGGTTACACCGCATTTTTCGAATATTTATTTGGTTTAGATTTTCCTCTCAATGATTTGGTAGATTGAACCTAATTACACAAGGTTGTAAAATTGGTATCAATAACTTAACTATACTTGAAATATTTTATATTTTTCTAGCACTATATTGAAAAGATGCGTAGATTACGAAACACGAGAAAAAAATCTCGAATTGGGAGGGTGCTATGGTCCTAATTGAAAGATTAAAGGGGTTCAATGTACTACCCGAGTAATTTTTCAAATTTCAAGACTTAAAAAGTTATTTTATTCAATTAATCAGAAACTCTATATTACCGAACCTTCCTTAATGGGAAAGAAGAGATAAAAGTTAAATTTGGAGAAAGAATTTTCATAATAGAAAATGATTTAAATGGCCGCCGCGGATTCGCCTTTGAGCGAGCACATTAAAAACCTTTTTATGTTAAACTTCGAAGAACTTGCTTTATTACTAATATGTTGTCTTTCATGATTTTCTAGTTAATTTAGTTTAAATGACTAGCCCAAAGGGAAGCAACACCAGGATATACTGTCCTATCAAAAATATTATAAGAAAGACATTGAGCGAAAAAAAGAAGTTGCTTTTGAGTGTTTTACTTTTCAAAAAACAATAGACTACCTCTTAGATTCCTACTTCTTTTTATGCGCTTCACACCATGCTAACCAACCGTAATTAATTACACTAAATAAAAAAAATTTTATAGTAAGTTGTCGAATTTAGAGCTTTCCTCTGAAAAAAAATTGACTGAATTACTTAATCAAACCAAACCAATCTCCTAACTCAACAACAAAAAATTTTGTTTCCCTGACTCCTTCTTGAAGAACAGAAATAAAGATATCGGGTTTTCTTTCGTATGTAAAGTATTCTTTTTGTCAGTTAATAGCTAATAATTTACCAGGATTTTCTCCATAAAATATTAATTTAGAAAATTGCAGTTGTCACACAATCTGTTAAGCTTTTTTTTTGCCCGAATGTAATGGAACACCATTGAATGCTAATCGGTTAATTCATAAAGGCTTGATGTGTCACGCACAGGTTTATTGATGTTTTTGGACTCGTTGCCATAGTTACTGATGGACACGCTGCTCAACTCATAACGGAAGGTTCCAATCATATAATAATATTAAGCATTAAGCAAGATCCAACTACTGATGGTACTGTTACCATTTATAATTCTGAAATTCATTTGGGTCGACTAAAAATTTAAAACTCAAGATTCGTAGTCCCCTGATGAGGAAGTTGCATGATTTTTTTTTAGTTTTTTTAATCCATTCTTGCAAAAATAGGCAACTACCCAAAATTTGAGGCATATCGAGAAATTTTTTGATTGCCAAAAAAATTAACAAAAATCCCCTTTTTAAAAGCCCGCGACAACGCCAAGAGTTTGGATGTGACGTCATCTTACAATAGGCATTGTTGAAAAGCAATGGAGTTGATGGTATTATTGTTGACGTCATCTTACGATTTAAACAATAAACGTTTTCAGTAACGTGTTTTTTTTTCTCGACTTTTAAATTAAAATATTTAATTACCTGTACATTTTTTTTGAAAAACTGACTAGATATTTCATTTTACTAAAAAAAACCATACGGAACACTTGTTTGTTTTTGAAAATCTGACACATGAAACTTCCTTCTTGCCAATCCTTTCATTTCCATATGATAAGGGGGAAATTAATTCATTAATTAATTTTTTATCAAGGTTGTTATTGTAAAATTTTTTAGATAAACTTGTTGAAACCTAAAAGTTTTTGAGGTATATGAGTATATTTCATACTAGAAAGCATTTATTTCACACATTCATATGAAAGTTGGTTGGTTGGTTGATTTTTTGGTTCTTCTCTTTACTGTGCTTTACTAGTAGTATTTGAAATCCCAAACTGAAAGTTCAAATAGTAAAGCGAAAAATCTTTCACCAATGAGGAAGTTGCATGATTTTTTTTTATTTTTTTAATCGATTCCTCTTGCAAAAATAAGCAACTACCCAAAATTTGAGGCCAATCGAGAAATTTTTTGATTGTCAAAAAAATTAACAAAAATCCCCTTCTTTTTTTTGGATGTGACGTCATCTTATACTAAACATTGTTGTAAAGCAATGGAGTTGATGGTATTATTGTTGACGTCATCTTATAGTTTAAACAAACAATAAACGTTTTCAGTCACATGTTTTTTTCTCGACTTTTAAATTAAAATATTTAATTACCTGTACATTTTTTTGAAAAACTGACTAGATATTTCATTTTACCATACAAAAAACCATACGGAACACTTATTTGTTTTTGAAAATCTGACACATGCAACTTCCTTATTAAGATTGGAAGGAAGATAAAATGTAGGTTAAAATGGAAAATTTGCGTAAAAAGTTAATTTCTTCTTATGATGTTGGAAATAAGGTTTATAAGAATGCTTTTGAATGATGTAAGTCTTAATGAAGTCTGGATAAATCTAGGATTCTTGCTTACAATTAAATTTAATTTATAATTGCTTCTTCATACTGCAACAATTTAGCAATTCAATCGTCTTACGGAAAATCGTCTACGGAACTTTCTTACGGAAAATTTTCTCATTGTTCTACATTTCCAATTTAACTGGAAATCGTAATTATATCTATACTTTTAAGGAACTGGAGAACATCTATCATTCTATTCTGAAACAATTCTCATTCCTACAATACATGTCAAAAACTAAATTAGCTTTAGGTGTAAGAGATTACTTCCTTGTCTATTATAGTACTAAATAGAAAGTGAACAAGTTTTAATTTTGTTCGAATTTCAGGTGAATAAAATGTATTCTATTTTCATTGAAGAATATCATCTATTGTTTAGATCTTGTTCTAAAAGCAACTAATTTCTTAAAAATTTCATCAGAGGTTATAACTTTCGTTGTTTTTAGGAAAACAGCCTGATTGCTTCGATTATTTCCGTTCCACTAGTACTTAAATTGAAATTTCTAAAAGATTGAATTGAACTTGCTTTGTTTTAAAAATGAACAAAAATAAGAATGTCCATAACTTCTGAAGTTTTCCAATCCCATATCCACGAATCATTCTATAAAGCACAAAATATTTTGCCCTATAGATAAGAGATATGCTTTTTTAGGGGTACCTAGGTCTCCTTAACGTTTTTATTAACTTTTGAAGAATCTGCACTTTAGTTTTAATAAAGTTAATTACAATTTGTGATTATTTCCGATACTTTAAACTTTTAGGCATCGGGAAATTTTATGGAAGTTGCATCTTTGGTATCCCTTTTTTACTCGAAAGCGAGCCAGCATATACATTTTGAGTCATATAACTTGTCCCATAATCTCTCTTGCGTCAAGCTAAATGCTAAACTTTGAAAACGACGTTCCCTCCACATGAACTGATTAAAATCATTCAAATTCATTATTTTAACTTGGAAGATTACTGCTGTAAAGTAACCACCTGCAACAAAGGAAATAACAAATCTACTTTTTATTTGGGTAGCTATTGGATTTTAACTTTCAACACTAATTTATAAAGGATTAGGATACTTACTGTTTGTTTAATGGACCCATATAATTTGAGGTTAGGAAGTTTTTAAAACTGAAAAGAAAATGCCCTTTAACCAGTAAAAAACCCTATTAGATATCCTTCAACAAAAAAAATCTACATATTGTACATATTATCTTACAAAACATTCCGTCAACTAGATTTGCTCTTTTGATAATGATTTAGTTAGATCTCAGAATAACTTCCTCCGATCAAGGTTAGCAATCGAAGAAAAAATATCTGGATACTTCTTGCGGAATTCAATGATGCGCTACTATTTGGACACTCATGAAATGACTAGTATTGATACAGTACTAATATAGCAGTTTCGGGTGATTACCCATGTGAAACTGATTTTTTTCACGGTCGGGGTGTTGAGATTATTAATAATTTATCCAAATTTTTTTGAATGCCAATTGCAGGATGAGATCCTTAAGAAAACACCGATTTTGTGATGACTTAGGATTAGAATTCCACTGATGCATGGTGCAAACGCATCACAATCCCAAGAAATGTCAAAACAAGATATTCATCGTTGTTGAAAATTATTTAACCCTTCACTGCACGGTGTGCCGAATTCGGCACATACCAATAAAACTCCTCAATTTTCCCACATGTGTTAAATGTAAGTTATCTGAGTTTTGTGCCACATCTAGAACATGCATATATATAATATTAACTACTCAGTGTGGATCTGGATGGTAGCTTCTCACTGATTATTAGGTTTTTATGTCTCCAAAACAGTTGCATCCATTTTGTATGCAATCAAAGATTTTGATTGATCTTTTTTTTACCAGTAAATCTTGAAAATATCGCTTGGTAAATTAAGTGACATTTATATACACAACATATACTTCTTATTTAAATTGATTTTTCGTAAATACAATTATTACACCAGCTGTAAATCATGTTTTTAGGTTTGTGCCATACCATAAAAAACCCCTATATCTTAATGAAAAATTAAGTCTGGAATTTTTTAAATATTTTTCCCGTATTCGTGGCTGTTAGAAGATATTAAATTATTTTTTTCAAAAGAAACAAAAAAATCGTGCAGTGAAGGGTTAAATGAGTCGAAGATCCCTCAGAAGGTATTAAGTTCATTTTTTAAAGCAAGAACGTCACTCTTTTTTACGTCTTCATAATGTTAGAATGAACTATGTTGCTGTTTCGATGCATACAATATGTAACTAACTACCTTACAGATTTCGTTATTGCCTCCTTTCGTTTATTTTTACATCGATGGTGATGGGCTGTAAATATTGGTTGTTAGCAATTTGTGTTTTCCTAGATCAAAACCATCAAGTTTTCGTAATTGGGCTATTCCATATGAACAGGGACATGATCAAGAAAAATGAAAAAATAAAATAATAAAATTTTCTAATTATTTTAGGGAATAATTATGCAGTATTGATCTAATTGTGTTTTTCATTGCTTAAATTTTGTGTAAAATTATTTTTATCGGAATGTCAGCATTTAAAGTCAATATTTAGAAATATTTGTTTTAAAGGTTAATTTGTTAATGAAAAATGTATAGTTTATTTAGAAAATTAAAAGTAAATTAATTAGTTTTTACAACTTTTTTGTTAAATATACTCATAAACTTTATAGTAAAAATGAAATAAAGTGTTTAAATCAATTTAATTATATTTATATTCATGAATAACTGAACGCTTATACACATGTAGCATGAGTTACGAAGTACTGTAGCGTGAGTTACGAACAGATCTCTATATTTTATTTTATTTCTGATTTTCTTAAGCATTCCCAGTAAAACTGTTTGCTATTTTAGAATAAAGGAAGTATATTCAAACACCTGACAAGCATATAGAATTATTGAAACACTATTTAAGCAGAAAAACAAATTTGAATTTTATACTCATAAATCCATGTCTTTTTCTTGTAGCGTGAGTTACGACTCTATTTTAATTAATATTTAAAAAACTAAAATTCTTAAAAGATTCGCAATACTTATTTTAAATTATTAACATAAATTTCAATATGTATGATTTTTTTAGAAAGAAAATAATAGTTATTTCTATATTTAAAAAATATTTGAAATTGCAATTTTGAAAAAAATGTAGCGTGAGTTACGGTGGAATTGCCCAATTCATCTTCCAATTTTTTTTTAAACTAACCAATTATTCTTCTTTCTCTTTTGCTCTGTATTAAGGAATAAGACATATAGATAGAAGGAGAGAGAACGAGCTGAAGACGATAGAGAGAGAATACAACAAATATTATATCTGGAATAAAAAATAAAAAAGTGAGGGGAATGAGAAAGAGGTGTGGAAGAGAGAAAATAATGAAGAACTCAAATATCATCTGAAACAATTAGAGAAAGAGGGAGAGAACATAAGAAAGAAATAGGAAGAGAAAACGTGTGAGAGAGAAATTCAGGAAGAGAATGAGAGAAAGAACCCAAATGCAGGGTGTTTCGAAAGTCCGTTTAGCGGGTTTTATTTGAAACCAAAGTCTCCTAGGGTCATGGAATTAAGGTCTACCCCTAAGTAAGTAACCCTGGAAAATCCGTTCACGTGACTCCAGGTTTTTGCTCTATCTCTTTTAGATAATTAATCCTAATAAATTTTCCTCCTAATCCTCCTAATAAATTTTTTTAGCTTTTTTATTTTGCCGCTAGGGGAGCTGTAACTTTTCTGAATGGATTTTCCAGGGTCACTTACCTTAGGGTAGACCTTACTTCCATAACCTTAGGTGACTTTGGTTACAAATAAAAGCCGCCAAACGGACTTTTGAAACACATTATCCGGAATGACAGTTATACCAAAACACAATTTTGGCCAACTTACTCTAACATCTAGCGGAAAGTATATAGAAAGTTACTTCCCGTTTTCCGGAACCAGATCATCGCCGTCCAGAAATAACGCCAGAACAAAAGGCAGCAATTACACACCAAAACACCATCCGAATGAAAAAAAAAAGAACGTGATGCAGTTTTCACAAAAGAAGTAGGTCGCTGTGGAAATTAAATCTGTGCTGAGCTTTCTCTCTCCCACATCTGCCGGCTTTGATACAGTTTTCAGCCTTTTCCTGACCTGTTGGGGTCACTGAGTTCGCACGAGCTATTAAATAGCTAGCTGATGGTGACTTTTGGTTTCGTTAAAAAAAAAGGGATTTCTTGAGATTCACCGTCTTGTGATTATGGTCTTTTTAATGTTTTGGGAAATGATCGCTGTTTGATTCCATTTCATGCTGCGGTTGGTATAGGAGGGAGGTGTGCACATGAATGTTACGGCATTGGTTTATGTTTGGAAAACAGAGTGAGGTAGATGTCAAGGGAATTACGTCATTATCTTAAGGATGAAGGGTTTCGGATGTTATGACATTGCGTATATTACCTGAAGAGGCTGGTGTCAAACTTTTGCAAACATATATTGGACAATTTTAAAGCTATGGAACTTTTCATCCAGGTTCTCTATGCAGGACCGCCGAGAGCAGGGTCGGGCCCCGGGGACAAGGTTGAGAAGCGGACCCCCCAGTGACACACCTATACTTCTCATTTCGAGATAGGGGGCAAAAATTTTCTGAAGCACCCCCATCAAGCATTCATAGGCTTAATGTAATTTTTAGAATATTTCTAGACAAGATCTGAATTTCACTCAACTTAAAAATATAGTTTTTTTTTTATAATACGATGAGTAACAAGCAATTAAGGGGGTCTGGGGGTTCCCCAGAAATATTTTGTAAATACGCCCCTAGAAAACTGAGAATTTACTTATTTTTGGACCTTTATATGTGAACAAATTAATTTCCAAAATATTCAAAATAATATTCGTCTTAATATGAATATATTTGGGTCCCGGCTCCCCCGGGGGATCGAACCCCCTCTATTCCCCTCTCGTCAGGCCTGTCTTTATGTCCCATTAGCTCCTGGATAGGATATTCCGAAATAAAGAAAGATAGGTCTTTTCACGTTCTTATTTTGTTAGAGAATGACATTTGAAAATTTTGAACTTCAAAATGAGGATTCATAATAGCCAAAGGTACTGATAATCTCGGATTATGACAGAGAATGAAATTCGTCATCTTTAGGTTGGGTAATCATGATTATAATGTACTGATAATCTCGGATTGACGAATATAAAACTTGATTATTTAATGTGTTCTTAATGAAGTATTCTCACGTTTTGAGATTAAATTTATTAAAATAGTAGATAAAAAACCATGAAGAATGACGTTTAGATCAAGTATATTCGTAGCCTAGTTTCTGAGATATCAATTTTTGAAATTTCGTTTTTTGTTTGGGCGCGAAAACACTTTCGAATCACAAATCATGCGCTGTGAGGTCACATCCAATAGAAGCCCGTTTTCTGATTAGATCACGTGAACACAGAAAACAATGGTTTTCATGCGCTATGACGTCACTTCCAATAGAAGCCCGTTTTCTGATCACGTGAACACAGAAAACAATGGTTTTCATGCGCTGTGACGTCACATCCAATAGAAGCCCGTTTTCTGATAACGTGAATTTTCTGACGTTTTGGCAAAAATAAAATTGAATTTTAAATGATTTAAAACACATTTTTGAACTTAAAAGTCAGAAATTTGGGAGTTTTAGACCATAATGTATCGAAAAAGTATAAAATCAAGCAAATCCCTCACTCATGCAAATACCTCATTGTTTGACATTCTCTCTTTTTCATTCTTTCATTTAATTCACCTCAGTTTCATCTTTAAGTTAGTTTTTTTCAGAGATATGTTTTATTCAAAAATTGTGCAGCTGATTGTGATCTTTAATTTGATATGAAATAAAAAGTTCTGGATTATAGAAAATAACGGCTAGACTTTTTTTTATAAATATTTTGGAAATAGACTGTTATTGTTGGCTGAAACATGAGAAGTCGATGCATATAGGGTGTGGTTTAGTAACTATTTTGCGGTCATTTTTTGCAAGATGTCTGACGTGGGGTGTTCCTACCTAGCCTCGGGTCTAGCATTCAGGGAGGGGTTAGCTTGCTCAAGTAGTTCAAATTACGAAAATTTTAATCGATTATCAGCAATCAGAACAAAATGCTGACTAACAGGTATATGAAGCCAGTATCTTCTTGGGTTTCTAGTAACTTTCAGAAGGTTGAACTTCTATTGTTCCTTATTTTTTGAGAACAGATAAATCTTTATAATGAGAGTAAAAACTTAAGCTTAATTATGTTATTATTTTGTGTGTTGCACATTATTTTAGTTGGGGCATTCAACGGGAATTTTCTTTTACAAAAATCCGTGTCAGACTAGCATCTTTTTCTTAAATGTAGAAAACAATTTTCTCTCAATTTCCTACATGAAAATATTAAAAAAGAAGATACTGAATACTATTTTCTCTAATAAAGGAAGTTTCGGGCTTTGGCTATCCACATGGATTTAGATTCCTATTTAAAGTGAATTATTTCCCTGTTAAACGATGTTTCCCAAAGAATTTTAAAGTTTTAAAACCTTTCCTGTGTGAAACTTTTTTTACTTTGGGTAATGATAGATTTGGAAATGATTGATTTTTTTATAATAACATCTACTAGCGCTGACGCGCTAGACCCAGGCTTCGCCCGAATTTCAGTTTTTTTAATAAATATCATCTGGTGTGTTAGGGGCCATTCATTAATTACGTAAGGATGGTTTTGGCAATTTTTGACCCCCCCCTACCCCCCTGTAAGGGTACGTAAGATTTTTCAAACCCCTCCCCCCCTATTCTTACGTAAGATTCTATTTAGTTTGATCAGTTTAAACTCGAATAAAAAAGATACATCTGATATACCCTCATTTTCTTAAAATTAAAACTTCGATAATATACCGAGATCAGCAGCATTTTTAAGTTTTTCTGGGGTTATTCAATAGT